>CM059435.1:70005388-71352888 GCA_030390025.1 Squalus acanthias | reverse complement strand
CACACACACACAGGGACACACACACACAGGGACACACACACACAGGGACACACACACACAGGGACACACACACACAGGGACACACACACACAGGGACACACACACACAGGGACACACACACACAGGGACACACACACACAGGGACACACACACACAGGGACACACACACACAGGGACACACACACACAGGGACACACACACACAGGGACACACACACACAGGGACACACACACACAGGGACACACACACACAGGGACACACACACACAGGGACACACACACACAGGGACACACACACACAGGGACACACACACACAGGGACACACACACACAGGGACACACACACACAGGGACACACACACACAGGGACACACACACACAGGGACACACACACACAGGGACACACACACACAGGGACACACACACACAGGGACACACACACACAGGGACACACACACACAGGGACACACACACACAGGGACACACACACACAGGGACACACACACACAGGGACACACACACACAGGGACACACACACACACGGACACACACACACACGGACACACACACACACGGACACACACACACAGGGACACACACACAGGGACACACACACACAGGGACACACACACAGAGGGACACACACACAGAGGGACACACAGGGACACACACACACACAGAGGGGGACACACACAGACGGACACACACACACACACACACACACACACAGGAGGGACACACACAGAGAGGGACACACACAGAGGGAGACACACAGAGGGAGACACACAGAGGGAGACACACACACACACACACACGGACACACAGGAGGGACACACACACACACACACACACACACACACACACACAGAGGGGGACACACACACAGAGGGGGACACACAGGAGACACACACACACACACACACACACACACACACACACACAGAGGGACAGACAGACACACACACACACACACAGGGACACACACACACAGACAGAGGGACACACACACAGAGGGACAGACACACACACACAGAGAGGGACAGACACACACACACACACACACACACACACACACAGGGGGACACACACACACACACACACAGGGGGACACACACACACACACACACACACAGGGGGACACACACACACACACACACGGACACACACAGACAGGGGGACACACACACAGACAGGGGGACACACACACACACACACACGGACACACAGACAGGGGGACACACACACACACGCACACGCACAGAGGGACGCACACGCACAGAGGGACGCACACACACACACACACACACACACACACAGAGACAGGGGGTGAGGGTCCAGACGCGTGTATCCGGCCGCACTTTGGAACAACACAGGTGGAGGCGCAGCAGCTGTACAATGCCCGCTGAAAGGAGGCCCCCGGTGTAACAAAAATTAGAATTTTTCTGAAAAAATTCAGAAAATTCTTTAAGCTGGAAAAAAAATCCGGGAAAGTGATGTTGAATGTGCTGCGGTAAGTTCCAGTTCAATTTTGCCAGGTGTTGTCCCCTTTTTCAAAGAGTTTATCAGGGTTATTTAAATCATATTATGAGAGTGGGGAAATAGTTTGTGGCCCCATTTGTACCTCAGTCTGAGAGAGACAGAGGGAACAGCTGCAGAAAAAACAAAGGATGTCATTTGTGACTTTGATGAACCGTTTCGGTACTGTGGCAAGGGCGGAAACCTGATTGGAGGGATTCAAACATGGAATTGCGGGAAAGATGGGCATGGATTTGGGAGGCGACAACACGTTCAAGGACTTTGGAGAGGAAAGGGAGGTTGGAGATCGGGTGGTAGTTTGCAAGGTCGGAGGGATCAAGGGTTGGTATTTTGAGGAGAGGGGTGATGACGGCAGATTTGAGCGAGAGGGGTACAGTACCCAAGAGAGAACCGTTAACAACATCAGCTAACATGGGAGCCAGAAAAGGAAGTTGGGTGGTCAACAGTTTGGTGGGAATAGGGTCGAGGGAGCAGGAGGTGGGTTTCGCGGACAAGATGAGTGCAGAGAGGTCATGAGGGGAGATCGGAGAGAAACTGGAGAAAGATGTGAGTTCAGGGCTAGGGCAGGGGGTAACCTTAGAGGAATTTTGGCCCAGTGGGCTGGGGGAAGGAAGGGAAGTGTCAGAGGCAGCTGAACGGATGGTCTCAATCTTAGAGACAAAGAAGTCCATGAGCTCCTCACACTTGTTGTCGGAGGTGAGGGTGGAGGAGACAGGGGAGAGGGGTTTAAGAAGACGGTTAGCAGTAGAGAATAGGAGCCGGAGTTTATCTTTGCATTCCAGAATGATTCTGGAATGGTGAGCAATTTTGGCAGACGAGAGCAGGGCCCGATAACGTTTTATGTGGTCCAGCCAGATCTGGCGGTGAATGACTAAACTAATTGTCCGCCATATCCGTTCGAGTCTGTGTCCCTTGGACTTAAGGAAGCGAAGATGAGGGCCGTACCAGGGAACGGCCAGGGTGAGAGAGGGTAATTGTTTTGGTAGGGATTAGGGCATCAAAGGTGGTGGTGACGGTGTGGTTGAGCAGATCGGTAGCTGCAGAAATGTCATGGTGAATGGAGGGCCAGAGGCTGGACAGTTGGGATTTCATAAGCGCAGGTGTAAAACAGGGAGCTGGTTCATTTTTTCTGCAAGTCCTGCACACATCAACATCTCAGAATTACAGGCGCACGTCACTGGGCAATAAGGGGAAAAAAAGGGGACAACTTGCATTGATATAGGGTATTTTGTGAGCTCAAAAGCACTTCACAGCCAATGAAGTTATTTTGAATTGTAGTCAGTTGTGTAGCATAGGAAGCTATCCACAAAGACACCAAGCATCCAATGCAGTGACTCCCCCAATGGCCAATATCATTGCAATGGCAAGATTTTAACCAAGACGTTGGCATTCTGGATCTGTGACTTGGGGTTGTTCAAATAGTCAATGGAAGTAATTGGTTTACATTTTTTTTTATTATCATCCACTGAACAGGGAATAACCTGAAACCTATCCTGGTGCTCCCTTTCATTGTAGCGAGACATTCAATGGTAAAACGGAAATTCCAAAAGACAGTGTTAGCTCAGCTTTTCTGACATGGATCTCACTCATACTGTAGTCCACAAACCTCCATACAATCTTGAAAGACTTCAACCTCCAATTAGGCACAACCTAGTGCCCATTCATTCTTGGTATCTCCACTTGTTATTGAGCCCCCAGCAGTACCACGCCATCCGCCAATGGCACGAAGCAGAATGCCAGATACACCAAATCTACCTTCTGATGCCCGATGTCACTCTCTAGTATGACTGCTATTGGACAACATGGACACGCCAGGTTCTAGAATGAGCTACCAAAAATCAAGACTTTGCTGCTAGGAGGAGAAGCTCCACTGACTCGAAGGGAGTTATTCATGTTCAAATAGGCAAAAATCACACTTGTAGAAACAACGTAAACCATTCTTTTCTGAACTGTAAAGGGAAACAAGCCCACCACCCTCAAAGATAGGGGAAAAACTGTGTTGCCAACTCCCAGTTGCACTGGGGAAAAGAAGTACTTCCAAGATATTCCCAACTAGATTCCTGGAGAAATACATTCTCAGTCAACAGGCAGCATGGGATTCCACTGTCTGGCAAAACAAATACATTCTGTCCCACGGAAGAACAGTGGTGCACAGGTGAATCTCATTTTGTTTTCCCACTTGTGTGTGGTGTTTTTTTCAAAAAGAAGACAGGTCTATCTGAACCAATGTAGTCTGAGTTGGGCCCATACTAGAATAAGCCAAAAATGAGGTAAGTCATCACAAATCTGCATTGAAAAATCTATTTGGTACTTAGCCCAAATAATTAGATGAATTAGTTTCAAATTAATCTTTTAGTATATCTTAAGATAATTTTATAGGCAGTAAACGCATTATGGAGGTTGGGGCACTCATGCCCGTCAATGAATGCAACCCGAGTGTTATAATCAATATTTATAAAGGTGCAAAGAAGAAGAAACAACTTATCAAAACGTTGTAATTAAAAAAACACTCCATTACTCAGCTTTAATAAGCCTCCACTACCCTGGAGTTCATATTTTATTTCTGAAGAACAGTTCAATACCTGTGGGGAATGAACATTTATCAAGCGCGCAAGTCCTCCTGCCAGGGGTCACCCACAAAGAATGACAAGAATACTTGGGTCAAAGGAAATAGGAACGGTGAAAGCAAACTGGACCAAAGCCTCGGCCCCCATTAAAGGAGGGGCCACATTTCCCGCTCAGAACACGCCTTGGTCAGAACTGGATTTGTTCTAACTGCCAAATCTCTGAGTTCACATCGGATGCAGATAAGAATATGGGATTTTTTTAAATGTATTTTACCGAACATAATCCGAGTTCTTTGTCCAGAGGAAGGGGTGGGGAATAGGGACTTATGTAACTCAATCATTTAGCATCCACCAAGACTTCAAACTGCAACAACGAAACCTCCACTTCAGGCAATACAAGTCGTTTCCCGCACACTAATTGCCCTGCCGCTCAATCCCATTTTACTTGCTGGGGTGGGGCCCCCAGCCCCCACCCCACTCCCAGCTCACTTGCTGGGGGGTCCCTCCCAGCTCACCTGCTGATGGGGATGGGGGGGGGGGCGGTTAGCTCACCAGCTGGGGGTCCCAGTTTACCTGCTGGGGGGTTCAGCTCACCTGCTTGGGGGAGGGGGGTTCAGCTCAACTGCTGGGAGTCCCTCCCGGCTCACCTGCTGGTTATTTGCCCTGCCCCGGCTCACCTGCTGTGGCTGCTCCCTCCGGCTCTGCCCGACCCTTTCCTTCGGAGTGGCCGGTGATGAGCTCTCGGATCCTGGTTGCACCTTTACCGCGACTGAGCAATAAAACCTGGGACAGGCGCGACACAACGGATTGCTTTAAGTGTCAGAAACCGTCGACAAATTGCCAATTGCAGGTAACATCGAATGAATTAAACCACACCTCCTAGAGGACCACCAATGAACAGGCAAGACGGTTCCAGTAAATGTCCAGGCGTGGGAGTAAATCCTCACCTTAACACTCCAGGGAAAGCTGTAACGGATGTAGAATATTCCGCTCAGGTAGATAGCGAGCTTGTTTTAACTATGATGATAACACTGCTATCAGCAGCACAAACGAGCTGGCAATAAAACTGGGAGGGAACATAAAACCGAAATCACACATCCCCTTTGTATTCAGTTTCAACCAAGGAATGAGATGTGTTTCTGGGTGTTCCAGCGTTTTGTCTTTCTGGGTACAATGGGATTTCACTTGTACTTCTCCATTAATTTGCAGAAGTTGCTGATAATATACAGGAAACTCTTTGGTATCCGGCACCGACGGGACCGGGGTGGTGCCGGTTGAATAAAAATTCTGGATGATGGAGAGGGTTATCTACCGAGGCTATTTTTAACAAACAAAAATAAAAAAATCAAGAAATGTGCAGTATACAGTAATTGGGTACTCACCTACAGAATGTTGTGTTAAATGGATTGTGGAAGATGCTTGATTAAGTACAGTACTGGGTAATCCATAACTCTTTAATTACTTAACAGTAAAACAAAACTTATAAACGACTGTATACAGTACTGTAGTTGACTGTACACTTATTCTGAGTCATCTGGTTCATCAGGAATATCCATGCCAGCTGGGTCATCAGGATCATGCATTTCCACAGATTTGTAGGGTGTGGTTGTGGTAGGAGTCAGCCTTTCCCCTGACTCAGTGAGCGGTTCGAATCGCTCCCACACCCCAGGTTCAAAACTTGGACTTATTTCGGGGTTGTGAATAAAGATGCAGTAGACAACAGGTTCCAATGAAAGAACTATAACTTTTACTAAAGTTAAAAGGTAACAAACTTAAACACACTTCACACTTAAACAGGTTTGGGGAACACACGGTTACAGGCAAGGAAAATGACAGGGTACAAGAAAAATAAAAACCTTTATCCCTCCCAAAAATCCCACTTCTAGCTAGGTTTCGGTTTCAGGAGATCAGGGATAATGCTCACCAAACAGGGGTATTAACAGTACGAAATCCAGCCAGGTAAGTCGATGGTGATTCTGGTCATCGAACGTCTTCCTTTACCATGTGGCTTCTGGGCAGTGCTGAGAGGGAGAGTTGTCCCAGCGTAGTCGGCGAGTCGAAAGAGAGAGAGCTCTTGGGTCCTGCTACAGATATAGTCCTTTCCCCCCCCCTCCCCCCCACAAAACTCCTCACGAAAAACTGGTTTCGTGATGCAGTGAGTTTTCAGGTGAGGCCTGTTCATTGTCTTTGTTGAAATATTGATGGGCTTTCAACTATGCTAAACCAAATCAAGTGGCTTAGATCCTGTTGCGCTGTTGTTCCATGGAAGCTTGCATTGTTCTCCTGCTTTGGGTTCCTTGCTGGTCCTAGCATTCCTATGGGCTCTGTGTTTTGGGTGGGGCGGCCTTTCCCCAGGGCCTATTGTCCAAATGTTAATGTTTGCTGGTCTTTGAATTCCCAGACCATCCACGTGCCGTACATGTCCAGGCACGTTTCCTTTAAAGTTCCAAAGTCCTTATTTTTTCCTTTCGATATATTTTTGGGGATCTGCAAATTTTGGAAATCTTACAGTATCCGGCACCGACGGGACCGGGGTGGTGCCGGTTGAATAAAAATTCCGGAAGATGGAGAGGGTTATCTACCGAGGCTATTTTTAACAAACAAAAATAAAAAAATCAAGAAATGTGCAGTATACAGTAATTGGGTACTCACCTACAGAATGTTGTGTTAAATGGATGGTGGAAGATGCTTGATTAAGTACAGTACTGGGTAATCCATAACTCTTTAATTACTTAACAGTAAAACAAAACTTATAAACGACTGTATACAGTACTGTAGTTGACTGTACACTTATTCCAAGTCAGCTGGTTCATCAGGAATATCCATGCCAGCTGGGTCATCAGGATCATGCATTTCCACAGATTCCACAGATTCTTAAGGCACTTCTGCTGCTTCGACTCTTTTGGAAGCTTTCTTAAACATGTTGCGGATGTCGGTTTGCTTAGTGGACTCTTGCCTTTTTTGTAGAAACGTGGAATGCAGAATATGGAGTTGCATAACTTCTTGGGCAGAGTAGCAAGGCTGCCTTTCAGCAAATTGGAGGATTGAAGAAAATCCTTCTGCAGCTTTAGCCCAAGAAATCTTGTTCTCTTCAGAAATCTCATCCTCTTCACTTTCCATCTCACTTTCCTTTTCTTTCTTTGGATTCAAAACACTCTCAATTATTTCATCATCACTTAGCATATGCACAACACCAACTTCTCTATCTGCATCAACCCACTGCTCGATATCACTTTCACTGAGGTGACGTAGAGTGTTTGCTGGGCCTACATTTTTCACCATGCCAGCCATTTCCATTATTGTACTCTTCTTGGGACGAACATTGAACCCATGAAATTCCTCCTCTGAAGAAGAACCTTCAGCAAACATTACAGAAGGCCACAATTTGCACCAGGCTTGCCTCAGAGTGTGACCTTTCACCAAGTTCCAGGAACATGCAATATTATAGATGGCATCTTTAAGACTGTATTCCTTCTGAAATGCGTGAATATTGTCATCTTGGTTTATCAGTTTACGTAGGAAGTCTTTCTTGTAATGACACTTCAGATTTTGGATAACGCCCTGGTCCATGGGTTGGATGAGAGAAGTTACATTTGGTGGCAAATAAATGGTGAAAATATTTCCCGAAACCAACTCGGATTCATGCGGATGGGCTCTACAATTATCAAGCAATAAAATGCATTTGCTATCTTCAGGTTTCCCTATTTTACGGAAATGTTCCCTCACAGATGGAACAAAAATATGATGGAACCAATAGGAGAAGATTTCCTTATCAATCCAAGCATTTTTTTGATCTTTGTACTCAACAGGTAAGTGCCTCACATTTTTAAATGCACGGGGATTTTTATACTTCCCAATAACAAGAAGTTTAACCCGGTGTGATCCAGCAGCGTTCGCACATGTTAGCACGGTTACACGATCTTTATTTTTCTTGTAACCTGAAGCATTAGCCTCACTAGCCCCAGCAAGCGTTGATTCTGGCAAAAACCTCCAAAACAAGCCAGTTTCATCGGCATTGTATAACTGTGCTGGCGACAAATCATGTTGCTGCACAATCCGATTGAAATAATCGCAGTATTCTTCTGCGGCGTCGTGATCAGCTGATTTCTTCTCCCCGGAAATATCGAGTAGTCGTATCCCATGCCGTAACTTGAAGCACGTTAGCCATCCCTCGGAGAAAGCACACTTGTCAGTGAGCTCCATCCTTTCGTAGAAATCCTTCGCTTTCTCGATTAGCATGGGTCCGGAAATTGGAACACCCTCTGAACGCTTAAGAGAAAACCATTCATAAAGCACGGTATCCAGCTCTTCAAGCTTAGGCTTACGAAGCGTACGCCGTTTCTCTACACTCTTACATGTCTCTGAGCTTGAATAAAACTTGAGCAGCTTATCCTTCTGCGATTTGATGTCGTAGATTGTTGACGAACCGATTTTGAATTCATTCATAATGTTGATACGCTTCTCTCCCCTTTCTAGTCGTTGGCATATCTCGATTTTCTGTTTTAAAGTTAAGACCACTCTCTTCCTTTTGCTTGGACCAGCTTTTGGGAATTCCATAATGCAAGATGGGGGAGATAATTCCTGATAAAGATGGAGAGACACACAGAAAAATGGTGGCTAGGAAGAGACTACCAGCAGCACGGGAGACACACAGTAAAATGGTGGCTCGGAAGAGACTCCTGGCAGCGCGGGAGACACACAGTAAAATGGCGGATCAGAAGAGACTCCTGGCAGCGCGGGAGACACACAGAAAAATGGTGGCTAGGAAGAGACTACCAGCAGCACGGGAGACACACAGTAAAATGGTGGATCAGAAGAGACTACCAGCAGCACGGGAGACACACAGTAAAATGGCGGATCAGAAGAGACTCCTGGCAGCGCGGGAGACACACAGTAAAATGGCGGATCAGAAGAGACTCCCGGCAGCGCGGGAGACACAGTAAAATGGCGGATCAGAAGAGACTACCGGCAGCGCGGGAGAATCAGACTCCTGTTACTGCAGTGTTCGGACTTCCCACAGCGCCAGGAAGCCGAGTACTGGCACTTTGGAGAACTACCCCCACTGACTAACTCGGCGTTCGCGGGAGACTCGGACTCGGACTCGGACTCGGAAACATTGCCGGTTATTGGAGAGGAGTTTTCGGAGTATGAATTTTTCCGGTTAATAGAGAATTCCGGATATTTAGGTGCCGTTTAAACGAGAGTTTCCTGTATCCTGCTGTTCTGCTATGGGATTTAGCCATTAATGAGGCTCGTTTTTAATGAATCAATAGGGGTGACACCAAACAGAAACATAAAATCAAAAGCGAAATACTGCGGATGCTGGAAATCTAAAATAAAAACAGAAAAGGCTGCAAAACACTCAGCAGATCAGGCAGCATCTGTATAGAGAGAAACAGAGTCAACGTTTCAGGTTGATGATCTTTCAGAACTGGAAGATGCTAAAGCGTCTCCGAAGTGGCCAAGGTGGGGTCTTGAGCTGCAATGCCGGTTTAGCCCGCCTTTAGTGCAAGATGCCATTTTGGTAAAGGAGTGGAAGTGTGCGCTAGGAACGGCCGCCCTGAGGATCGTTAAAGTCTGATTGACAATTAAATTGCCTGCTAGCGCTCATTAAACAGGCTGCGTGCCATTTTGGTGGCTAGCGCTTCAATTAATGACCTCTCCGAACAGCGACCAGCTGAACAGGAGTAAACATGGTGTTACTGAGGATGAGCTACGACTAATAGGCCTATAATTTCCTAATTTCTCTCTCCTACACTTCTTAAATAATGGTGTGACATTGGCAATTTTCCAATCCAAGGGGACAATTCCTGAATCAAGAGTTTTGGAAGATCATGACTAACGCATCAACAATTTCCTCTCCTACTTCTTTTAATACCCTGGGGTGGAAACCATAACAGCATAAGAACATAAGAAATAGGAGCAGGAGTAGGCCATTTGGCCCTTCGAGCCTGCTCCGCCATTCAATAAGATCATGGCTGATCTTCTACCTCATCTCCACTTTCCTGCACTATCCCCATATCCCTTGATTCACTTAATATTCAAAAATCTATCGAACTCTGTCTTGAATATACTCAACGACTGAGCCTCCACAGCCCTCTGGAGTAGAGATTTCCAAAGATTCACAACCCTCTAAGTGAAGAAATTTCTCCTCATCTCAGTCTTAAATGGCCGACCCCTTATTCTGAGACTGTGACCCCTGGTTCTAGACTCCCCAGCCAGGGGAAACATCCTCCCTGCATCTACCCTGTCAAGCCCTGTAAGAATTTTGTATGTTTCAATGAGATCACCTCTCATTCTTCTAAACTCTAGAGAATATAGGCCTAGTCTACTCAATCTCTCCTCAGGACAATCCCCCCCATCCCAGGAACCAGTCTGGTGAACCTTCATTGCACTCCCTCTATGGCAAGTATATCCTTCCTTAGGTAAGGAGACCAAAACTGTGCACAATACTCCAGGTGTGGTCTCACCAGGGCCCTATATAATTGCAGTAAGACGTCTTTACTCTTATACTCAAATCCTCTTGTAATAAAGGCCAACATACCATTTGCTTTCCTAATTGCTTGCTGTACCTGCTGGTCCTGGATATTTATCTATCTTTAGTCTCATTTTTTCTCCATTTCCATTTTTTTAAACTTATATTAAATCTAGTGTTTTCCTCCCCTTGATTTAATTTTAGTTTTCTTCATATTGCTGGTATTTTATCCTCTTCCTCTACTGTGAGGACCGATACAAATTATTTAGCTGGTCTGTCATTTCCTGATTTTCAATTACAATATCACTTGCATCTTAAGGGGCCCATATTACTCTTAGCCACCCTCTTTCTCTTAATACATCTGTAAAAACCTTTCGTGTTGTCCTTGATAACCCTCGCAAGTTTTTTTTAATCATCTACCCTTTTTGCAGCTTAACTACTTTCTTTATACCCCTTTGCTGTTCTATATATCTCTCCCAGTCTGCGGTATCTGCACTGTTCTTTGCATTTGTATATACCTTTTCCTTTAGTTTTATATTATCTCACTTCTTTTGTTGACCAGGGTTGTTTAATTACTCCAGTAGAGCTCTTGCCCTTTCAGGGTATGTACAAGTTTTGTATTGAACCAAATACTTCTTTGAACATCTCCCACTGTTCATCTGTATTTTTATCCATTAACAGTTCTGCCCAGTCTACTGTGATCAATTTCTGCCCCATCCCTTTAAAGTCAGCCGTACCTAAATTTAAAATGTTGGTTCGTGACTCACCCTTCTCCTTCTCAAAGCTATGATCGAATTCAATCATGTTATGGGCACTGTTAGCTAGGTGCTATTGTTGACTAATTCTGGCTCATTACCCATCACTAAATCTAGTATGGCCTGTTCTATATTGGTTCACCTGGTTAAGTAAAAACATTAGGCAATGCAGCTATTACTGTAAGCGGGTACATGGTATTTCAGGATAAATGCAGTAAATTGCTTTTAAATAGTTTTGAAATATTTTAACACGTTTTATTCAGCATGTTAAAAATATTTGTTATATATTGAGATTAAGATGTCTGCAAACCCTGGACAGACTTGCTGCAGAATCCATATTCTTACATCACAGAACTTGAGGAGCATTGCCTGTAACCACTTCACCCCAGCACTACATAGTTCGAAACCTTTTGAACGACAAAACCATAAAATTATACTGGATGTTTTTTGCAGTTCAAGTTGACGTAGGATAAAAATTTAATGTGTCCCTCATTACACTTTTCTGAAATCCCAGTGACAAGACAAATTACAAGCTCATTAAAACTTCATTTTAAATTAAGAAACCAAGGTGAAGGCCCAAGACCCACAGAGCAAGATTCCAAAGTGTAAAAGAAAAAAACCAGGGTAAATCAGGATGTAGTGATGTGGTGTTAATCTTGAGTTTTAAAAGCCTGTAAAATTACTTAATAATTTGATAATACCACACCCCACATTGAATGTAACTATGCTTAGAAGCCATTTTTTCTCTTTAGCTAGTTATTGAGTCGCAGAAGAATTTATATGCTTTCTGAGATGAAAGTAGAAATTTAGAGTAATACACACTGCTTTGTAGTTTACACAATAGTTTCAGGTGTATAAATTGAGTATCTACAGTTACACCAATCTATAGGCTTGGCTACTAGTTGGGCAAGTCAGGGTCATTCCTTGTCTGAAGACTCAGGTCGCCGTTGGGATGGGGTGAGGGGCGACGGGGGGGGGGGGGGGGGAGTGGATCCTGGAGGATTCTTGATGGGAACTAGGTTGGACTAATAGCTGGAGTCTGTTGGAGGAGTGTGATTAGACAGGGAGGTGGAAATCTGTTCATCCCAAGATTACATGAGGAATCTCTTTGGCTGGGGGCTGGGAGTGGGTGTGCAGGAAGGGGGCCAATGCTGCTTGGTATATTCCTAACTCAAGCTGCAGTCTGTGCATCACTTAATCTGCTTAGCAGATATCCCACAGATTCTTTATCCATATGTTTGCTTTGAGGTTCAATGGGTTGCATGAAAAATGAGGGGTGCACTTTCTTGTTCATAGAATGAGAGCAGGAAGAGTCTATAGGTGGCAGGGGTTCCTTTACCCATTGACCATATGACAAGCATGGAGTCAGGTTGAATGGGATGGTAAGGATAATCATAACGTTAGATTGGTGACCTCCAGGGCCTCAGTACAGAAGACCTGGGGTAGAGGCAGGACCACAATGTGCATGTGATAGGACACAATTTGCATGTCAAAAGGGACCTACTGCCAGTTACAGCACTGCAAGATCTTTCTGGGCTTTGGCAGAACTGGGGAGGAAGTTCTGTAATTTGGTGGTCTGTGGTAGGTAGGGCTACTGGGATTTGGCAACATGGGGTGGGGTGGAATCATTTGATTTATCATCACTATGGAGGGGGAATCTGGGGTTTGGCAGAATTAGGGGGTTGAATGTGAGCTTTGGATCACTGGTGGATTCCTGGCGTTCTTCGATAGTGACACAAAATGTTTACATACAGAATTCCATTATAAATGTTTGCATGTTTACATAGGAGGTTTCCATCGTAATTTTAACATCAACTAAAGCTACAACAGGCGTGCAATCAGTACAGTTTATTATGCTTTTTCTTTTCCTCTCTTTTATACACACACATTGGCTGACTTTAAAAAAATATATAATTTTACTTGAATAAAACGTTTGAAATGGGTCCTCTAGCTAATCTTCAAATAATTTTGAAAATCAACCAAATAGATTTTCTTTGAGAGAGAAGCACCCTTAAATGCTGCTGATGCAATCAGAGGAACTGTAAACAGTGAAGATTCTCAAACTGCATGATCTGCCCATAGCTAATCAGTCACCACTTTGGGCAAATAATTCCAAGCTCAGGCTTTTGAGAGAGGCAGGGGCTTTAATGATGGTATTAAGAGAAACAAAAACGAATCCATGAATAAATTTAAACACAGTTTATTATGAAATGCATTTTTTTTCTTCAAAAAGTAGTTCAAGTGATTCGATTGGTTCATAAACAAATAGTCACACCCAGGCCGGAATTTTCTGGGATCCATGTGGGTGCGATCGGAGGTGGGTCGGGTGGGAAATTTGCAATATCTTGGAGCGGGTCAGATACCCGCCATCAATCCGCCCCCACGCGCCTTTCCCTCGGGCTCGTTTGCCGGCGCGGCAGCGACCCGAACGGCAGAGGCGGGTGAGCTAATTTAAATCATTATCAGGTAGTTGTCAGACCCTTAAGAGTCTTTTTAACCCTACCTTTCAAATTTCCCTGGATGACCACGGGAATCACGCAGCTCGGGAACCACGTCTGTTAACCTGAGGCAGAAGTTCAGTGACCATTGATCCAGCTGATTAGTGCACAGCATGGAAAGTACAGTAAAAACTCTCACCTCACAGCTGATCACTTTCCTCAGGCAGAAGCTATTGCTGACTGCATTGCCAGCACAGATTTAGCTTTCTACAGGCTGAAAGTGTTTCTAGCAAAGTCGCCATCCAGTCTCACCTCATTGTTAGAACCCATCACATCATTGACAGATTGCTTCTGTCATCTCTACTTGACCTGCCATCTATTCCATCAGCATGGGTGCCATTTATACTGTCTCACCTTAGTCCTCAGAATCGGAGCACGATGAGCCCCAACACCAGCAGCACCAGGCACACCAGCAGCACCAACAACAACACCACCAACCTTCTCCTCAACCACCTGATGCTGCACAGGTCAGAGGGCATCAGTGCAGGGCTACAGCGCGCTGGAGGAGGTCCCCCAAACACAGGGTATCAGGCAGAGGATGAGCTTCCTCAACATGACTGAGCAGCAGTGCCAAAGGAGGCTCAGGCTATCGCGCCAGGTCGTCACAGACATTTGCACATTGCTGGAGCAAGACCTGCAGCCCAGAGGATTGGGTGGACATGCCTTACCAGTGGCTGTCAAAGCCACCAGCGCCTTCAACTTCTTCACCTCAGGCTCTTTCCAGGGTACTGCAGCAGACATTTGCAGCATCTCACAAATGCATCACACAGGTCACCGATGCCCTGTTTAACAAGTCAGCCAATTATATCAACTTTGCCACTGATGAAGCCAGTGTTACTGTGCGGGCACTCGGCTTTGCCGCTCTGGCTGGCTTCCCACGGGTGCAGGGCATCATCGACTGCACACATGTGGCCATCAGGGCACCCCATCATCACCCAGGAGTGTTTGTCAACCGCAAGCGCTTCCACTCCCTCAATGAGCAGCTCATCTCCAACCATAGGAAGATCATCATGCATGTGTGCGCCAAATTCCCTGGCAGCTGCCATGACTCTTTCGTCCTTCACTGGTCCACCCTCCCTCAACTCTTTGCTCCTCCAAACAGACTTTCCGGCTGGCTGTTTGGAGACAAGGGCTATCCACTGAAGACGTGGCTCATGACACCCTTGAGGAGTCCAAGTATTGAGGCCCAGGAGAGATATAATGATAGCTATATTTCCACCAGATGTGTCATAGAGCAGACAATAGGCATGCTGAAAATGCACTTCAGATGTCTTGACAGATCTGCAGGAGCCCTTCAGTACGCACCAGCCAGGGTCTCCAGAATCATCATCGTCTGCTGCACCCTGCACAACATAGCGCAGCAACGAGGATTGGAGCTGCATGAGGAGCAAGGCTCTGAGCGCACAGCCACTTCAGAGGAGGAGGAGCAGGAGGAGGAGGAGGAGCATCAGCTGGAAGATGAGGAGGAGCAGGAGCTGGAGGAACCTGCGGCCCAGATCCCACCAGCACCCAAGCACATTGCTGCCTGGGAGGCCAGGGATGGCCTCATCATGGCCAGATTTACTTAACTTTACGCAGTACACCCATATGGCTGCCATATGCTATGCCAGGTTGGCACCACCCCACAGCAACACCATAAAGGATCCCTACAATGACCAAGCCATTCCTTTCACACTGACCACCATTGCTGGAGGTAACGTTATGTCTCATCATTCACTCAAAGTCACTAAGCCACTTCCAAAGGTGCACACAAATTTGTCCAAGACAAGTGGTGAAAATAAAGATTTTTACGTGTGACATCACACTAATGGAAACTTTACAGAAACATTTAATAAAACACCCAAGTGGCTACCCTTGTGAATCTACTTGTGTTTCATCTTTCTCTTCCACGTGCTTCTATGAGGTGCTACCCCTGTGGCTTCAGCAGAGGTAGAGGCAGCCTGCTCACTTCCCTTCTGGGACTGCTTAGACACTCTTGGCAGATGTCCTCTAGGATTTTGAGCCTCTGATGGCCCCGCCAAAGTCTGCTCCTCCTGTGACTGTGCAGGGGCAGACTCGGCCATCGCGATTTGAGGAGGCATCTGGGGCTCTGACTGAGGCGGTGGCAATGGGGGAGAAGTGTGAGCCCTTTCAGAGGAGCCCCCACTTCCATGTGCCCTCTCATTAACATCCCTCTCATGGGCCACCCGCACTTCCCTGCTAGCAAGGAGCTGGAGAGCACCTTGCTGCACATCAGTGAGGCCATGAGGACCCACGTCTATGTTGCCATCCCTCCTAGAGAGAAGGTCTATGAGCCTCTGCCATATATTCTCCATAGATAGCATATGCTCCTCTGAGTGGTGCATTAGCTGCTCCATGCAGGTGGCCATCCTATCCATGGAAGAGCCTACAGTCACCATCGCCTGCGACACAGTGGTGCTCATGTTGGAAATGGACTCCTCCATTCTCTGCACATTTGCAGACATCGCACTTGCAAAACCTGTCAAAGCCTCCTGCACTTCTTGCTGCACCTCCAGGATCACCCTCTTTCTGGATGGCCCCCGAGGCTCAGCATCTGCATGCGCTGAGCAGAGTTTGGAGCGCCCTGTGCCCTCCGGCGAGGAGTCTCCACTGCTGTCCCTGTCTCCACCATCTGCTCTTGCTCACTTGTGAAGTGTGAGACACCAGGTGACAACACTACTCTATCTCATGTGGGAGCCACCGAGGTGTGCGTATCTGCGCTGGTGCTGGGTGTGCTTATGTCTGGTGATGGTGCGCCCTCAGAGGCTGGAGGCTCCTCTGAGGAGTCAGCTTCCTCTTCCTCCTGGACTGTGGGGTGGTTGGGGGGTGGGTTTTGATGAACCTATGGGAGAGTAAGGAGTTGAGTTATATATGCCATATGAAGAATGGGTACAGATACCATTATGCACATGATGACCATTCACTGGCTGCTGACATATGAGTGACTGCTGTATGCCATGTAGCTGTATGATATGTAATTCTGTCACCAGGTTGCTGAGATGTCCCCCTCTCTCTGTCTCCCACCTCCAGCTGCTCGGCGACTCCCGAAACTTCTAAGGCAGCCTCCTCTGCTGTTGTTAGGGTGGCCAATGAAGGCGTTCCACCTCTGGTTCTCTCCTTCTCCCTCTTTTTGTGGGCTCTCTTTTCCTGCAAGGAGAGAAAGAGAAGGTTGAGTGAGAGTGATGGAATGAGTGTAAGGAATGGATGGGTTAGATCTTTAGAGGGAGACTATGATGGAGTGAAGTGCCAAAGCCAAGTGGCCTCCTTGTGGTTTGTTAGTTGGTATGATTGCACTAGGATGAGGGTGAGTGTGAGGGGTGGCTAGTCAGATTGGGATGTGATAATGTAGACAGAGAGAGAGGGATGGGTGGACGTGCAAGGTATGTTGGTGTGAGTAAGGATGTGCAGGAACAGGGTTGGGAAGGCAGAGTGATGGGGATGTGATGAGAGGAGCAGCAGGATGAAGTTGAGTGTGCCTTTGTACTCACCTTTCCTGATCTAATGAGATCATTGAAACGTTTCTGACATTGCACCCAGGTCCTCCTCACCACATCCCTGCTGATCACCTCCTCTGCTATTTGGAGCCAGGCTCTTTTGGTCTCCTGGGGAGGTCTCTTCTGCCCATTAGAAGGGAAGTGGACCTCCCTGCGCGCTCTGACTCCCTCCACAAGAATATGCTGGAAGTCATCAGAGAACCTGGATGCAGCCCTCTGTCTCTGTTCAGTCATCTTTGGAAATGTTTGTCGCAGTCCAATTATGCAGTGTGCTGCCTGCACACTCCTAGATGAACCTTCAAATGCAATGTGGCCATGGCTCCTTTAAAAACGCATCATCGATGACGTCATCAGACCTGCACCATTTGATAGTGCCGGGTAACGCTAGGTGCCATTAACGGAAAATCGATTTCAGGAGCGGGATGGAATCAACAACGAGGTCACAACTCGCCACGGCGACCACCCACACCCGACCCACCCAGGTAAACAAAATTCCGGCCAAAATGTTGACCTACAATTTTTCCATTTTAAAATGTTCCCATACCAAGTTCCATTCTAAATGTTTACATTTGAAGTTTCCATTAGAATTGTTGACATAAAAAGTGTATTGGTTGCATCATAAAGGAAGTAACGTTTGTGTACAGGAAGTGCATTGCCAAATGCAAGAATTTTAATAATTTGTGGGTATGACATTACATTCTAATTACTGCAACTATTTGCCCTTTAAAAATTAATTGGAAGCAAATGTTGAAAGCATAAATATTTTAAACTCACATTGAACAACTGTTAACCTATTAGCATTCATTCAGCCTGCAGCATCATTAGAATAAATCCACAATGGAATATAGCACAGCATTAAACCTATGTGCTTAATCTCTTCATCCAATTAACTTTACCCCAATTAGTTGGAATTTCATTTGTGCTGCTAAGCATAATTCATTTGCAGGTGAGACATTTTTGGGATACAAGACATAGCTCACAAATCTTAATAATGAATTCTCTATATTAAGTAAAATAACTAATAGTGAGTTCAAGATGATGGTCTAGCTTCTGTGTTGAGATGAGGTTTACTAACAAGATCTCGCGTTGTTCTTCCCTCAAGCAACTATTGACAGAGACTTCATACACCACAAAGCAAACATTTTTCCTGTCCCGCTGAGAAATAGTGATGTTTTTAGCTGCAGTCCCAAACTTTATGGCCCATAATTTGCTGCAGCAGAGCAACGGATGGTGTCCGACGATAGTTAGACTTGCCCTTGCTCGTTTAACCTCGGCGGTATTTTGTGCCGCACGTTGGTGGAAGTGCGAGATGTAAACAGCGTGGTGGAGCACCTGAACAGCGTTTGAAGTTGACCGGGAAGAAGTCTGATCACGTGGCACTATAAATTTATTTATTTTTATTCGTTCACGGGATGTGGGCATCGGTGGGAAAGCCAGCATTTATTGCCCATCCCTACTTGCTCCTTGAGAAGGTGGTCGTGAGCCGCCTTCTTGAACCGCTGCAGTCCGTGTGGTGATACTTCTTTGTAGCGGTTTGGGACAACTGAGTGACTTGCTGGGCCATTTCAGAGGGCAGTTAAGAATCAACCACATTGCTGTGGGTCTGGATTCACATACCGGGTAAGGACAGCAGATTTCCTTCCCTAAAGGACATTAGTGAGCCAGATGGGTTTTTACAACAATCCGATAGTTTTCATGGTCACCATTACTGATGCTAGCTTTTTATTCCAGATTTATTTAATTAACTGAATTTAAATTCCCCAGCTGCCGTGGTGGGATTTGAACTCACGTCTCTGGAATCATTAGACCAAGCCCCTAGCTTACTAGTCCAGTGACATAACCACTATGCTGGTGCTAGTAAATAGTGAAGACACACACACCCACCAATTCCATCAGGAGTCTTACAGACAGGTGCGTACTGTCTTGATATTACCTTAACAACTGTAGAAAGTTAGTTTGATTATAAAGAAACTTAAAAACTTTTTCTAAAAAGGCAGAGCATGAACAGTTTTTAAAAAGCAGTGCAAAGTAATGAACTGTTTTTAAAAACCTGTCGGCGATCAGCTGGGCCACGTGGGGGAGAATCTTAGTGAGAAGATAGAGTCATAGGGGGAATTTTCCCAGCCCTGGGGAGGCAGGTATGGAGGCGGCACTGCCGGGAAAATGGCAGAAACTGGGAGCGGGTACCGACCCCGCTCCCAGCCCGCCTCCGTGCCATCTTCCTGGGAGGCGGGTCCCTGAGTCGCGCCGGGTCCCGTCTCCTCGAGGCGGGAAGGGAATTACAGCCAATTAACTGCCTGTTAACAGGTAGTTAACAGGCAGTTTTGAGGCTTTTCCCCATTTTACGCCTGCAATTGTGGGCTTCCCGACGGCTGCGAACCTCGCCAGGGTCAGCAAGGTGAGCAGTGGGTCTGCGGGAGTGAGAGGGGTTGAAATGTTAGCTGTAGAGGTGAGTGATGGGTGCAAGTGTGGACAGGTAAGTATGAGAGGTGAGTGTAAAGTGTTGGAAAAAGTTTCCTTACCTTTGCTTCTTTCTGCAGGCTTCAACCTTTGAGGATCCGAAGGTGCCTCAGCTCAATGGCAGAGATGACAGAATGGCTGCTGCATTCTCAGATGCAGCAGCCATCTGCTTTCTGCTGAGGAGAGAGGTCTTGGTGAGCCTGTTTGCAAGGGCTCACCTTAGAACAGAGATTGTCAGTGTTTGACAGCTTCGTGAACCTTCTCTAAACTGCCTCCAATGCAAGTATATCCTTCCTTAAATAAGGAGACCAAAACTGTATGCAGTACTCCAGGTGTGGTCTCACCAAAGCCCTGTACAGTTGTAACAGGACTTCCTTACTTTTATACTCCATTCCCTTTGCAATAAAGGCCAACACTCCATTTGCCTTCCTAATTACTTGCTATACCTGCATGCTAACTTTTTGTGATTCATGTACAAGGACCCCCAGATCCCTCTGTACCTCAGCATTTTTTAATCTCTCTCCATTTAAATAATAATTTGCTCTTTTATTTTTCCTTCATAACCTCGCATTTTCCCACATTATACTCCATCTGCCAGACTCCTGCCCACTCACTTAGCCTAACTATATCCCTTTGGAGATTCTTTGTGTCCTCCACACAATTTGCTTTCCCACCTATCTTTGTATCATCAGCAAATTTGGCTACATTCCACTCGGTCCCTTCATCCAAGTCATTAATATAGATTGTAAATAGTTGAGGCCCCAGCACTGATCCCTACAGCACCCGACTAGTTACAGTTTGCCAACCTGAAAATGACCCATTTACCCCGACTCTCTGTTTTCTGTTAGTTAGCCAATCCTCTATCCATGCTAATATATTACCCCCAACCCCGTGTAGTAACCTTTTATGTGGCACCTTATCGAATGCCTTCTGGAAATCCAAATACACGGCATCTACTGGTTCCCCTTTATCCACCCTGCTCGTTACATCCTCAAAGAACTCCAGCAAATTTGTCAAACATAATTTCCCTTTCATAAAACCATGCTGACTCTGCTTGACTATAATGGCCCAGAAATTTGACTCGGAGGCTTGCCGCGGGGGTAAGGATCGCGCGCGATCTTACCTACCGCGCCTGCCGTTGTGTTTCGGGCCCACAGGAACTTCGGGTCCTGGGCCTTTCTCTGGTGCCAGCGCGCAGTGTGTGCGTGTCCCAGAGGCGCAGTTAGTGCGATGCGACCTCTGGGATCACGTGGGCCAGGGAGAGCCAATGGCAGCAGACTATCTTTCATTCATAGATTTGACAGGAGACCTGTCAAATCTATGAATACAACTTGCCCCCAAAAGAACAGCTAAACCTCAAATAAATTTAAAAAAACCATCACATTAATAAAATAACTATAGTTAAATAAATTAACCACTTTAAACAAAAATTTAAATTTTTGAAAACATTTAAATTCTTTTTAAAAGTTATAAAAATAAACTTACCTTTCTTTAAAGTCTCTAAAAAAGATAAACCTGTTGAAAAAAATTTAAAATTATACTTAATTAACTACTTACCTTGTTAAAAGGGGGTTTTACGCCTCCTTTTTTCATGTGTAAAATCTTGCATACTTACCCTCGCGTTGAAACCTGAAAAAAAACCTAAGTGTGCTGCGTGCGCACAGCCTGTAGTGCGCACGCGGTTCACCTAGGAACCGCCCCCTTCGCCATACCGGAAGTGCCGGTTTCCCGCGCATGCGCAGTGCATGCAGGAAACCAGCACTTCAGGAGGCTTTGCGGGTGAGTACACAGTGCGTACTCACCCGGCAAGTGCCGAAGTTTTGGCCCATTATGATTTTCTAAATGTCCTGCTACCACTTCCTTAATGAGGGACTCCAGCATTTTCCCAATGACAGATGTTAGGTTAACTGGTCTATAGTTGCCTGCTTTCTGTCTCCCTCCTTTCTTAAATAGGGGCGTTATATTTGCAGTTTTCCAGTCCGCTTGGACCTCTCCAGAATCCAGGGAAGTTTGGTAGATTACAACCAATGCATCCACTATCTCTGCAGCCACAATTTTGCAATAATTACCTCAATGTTTCTTTAAAGTTTTGCACAAGTGGTCTCAATTGTTGTTTACACTGCTGCTGCAATAAAAACTCAGTGTCTGACTTTCAATCTTGTCTGTTCTTTTGTTTGCTTTCCTGGGGAGTGGAGGGGAGCAGATATTTTGCCAGTTTCATGACTGTCCAAATGCCTGAGCCACCAGCTGCTCTCTAGCCCACTGCAGCCGTGGCTTCCTCAGGGGTGCCACGAACCATGGCCCCAGCGGCATCCAGGTGAAATGCATTGTCAGCTAAAATCCGTCCAGATCCTTGCCACGCCGCAATGGAGGAATCATGTAAGTTTGAATGTAAGGACAAAGGCATCATAAGCACTTCCCCGGTGATTTGCATTGACATTCATAATCCACGGTTGAGCATCGCAAAAGGTCATCACATTTAACGAATGGCTCCCTTTCCTCTTGATGGATGGGACAGGTGCATCATTGGGTACCTTCAATGCCTCATGGGTTCCACCGATGGCCCCCTGCAGTCTGGGGAATCCAGCGATCCTGTGGAATGCGATGGATCACTCCCTTTTCCGTGATGCGGACATGTCACAGGTGATGAAGTCGGAAGCCCTGTGGAATATGGTATCTGTGACCTGGTGCATGCAGGCCCTTGCAGCGCTCTGGGTGATATTGCACATGTCACCAGTGCCTGATTGAAATGAATAAAATTGAGGGATGTAATTACCTTCATGGCCACTGTCGAGGCCCTGCGAGAGTTAGAATGTAGTTGAAGGCACTCTTTTAACCTCTTTTAACATTTCACAGAGGTGGCCAATTGCCTCCTTACTGAAGCGTAGTTTCCTTACACACAGCTCCTCCGACGTCATCTGGAAAGACAGCCTCTCCCTGTCGACTCTCTGGGGTGGGTAATTGTTCCTTTTGGTGAGTCTCCGGGCATGGTGCCTGACTCTTCATTATTGTTCCCTGCATCGGCCTTCTGTGCTGTGCAGTAAATTGCTAAATATAAAATACATGCATGGGCCAGAAATTCGGCTTTCCGGCTTCCTGCGGGTGCAAGCATCGTGCGCGTACTTGCATACCGCGCCTGCAGTTGTGCTTTGGGCCCACGAGGACTTCGGGTCCTGGGCCTCCTGCAGCTGCCGGTGCGCAGTGCTTGTGTATCCCAGGGGCGCAGTTAGTTCGAAGCGTCCCCTGGGATCACGTGGGCCATGGAGAGCCAATCCTAGCAGGGCATTTTCATTCATAGATTTGACAGGAAGACCTGTCAAATCTATGAATAGAGATCGGCCCCAAAACCACACTTAAACTTCAAATACATTTTTTTTAAAATCACATTTTTAAAATAACTATAAGTTAAATAAATTAACTACTTTAAACAAAAATTTAAATTATTGAAAAAATTAATTATACTTTTTAACGGTGCTAAAAATAAACTTACCTTTCTTTAAAGTATCTAAAAAAGATAAAACTGTTGAAAAATTTTTTAAATTGTAATTAATTAACCACTTACCTTGTTAAAAACAGGCCTTGCGCCTCCTTTTTAAAAGCACAGCTTCTTCATACTTACCTTCCCGGAGAAACCTGAAAAAAAACCTGAAGTTCGCTGCGTGCGCACAGCCTCTCCCGCGCACGCGTTCGACTTCTGACCCCCTCCCTTCAGGGGAACAGAAGTTCCGGTTTCCCGCGCAAGCGCAGTGCATGCAGGAAACCGGCACTTCAGGTGGCCTTACGGGTGAGTACACAGCGCGTACTCACCCGACAACAGCCGAATTTCTGGCCCATTAATATAAATGAAATAATAAAGTGTTCTATAGACACATAAGTAACAAAAGGAAAATTAAAGTAGGGATAGGGCCATTAAAGGATGAGCAAGATAAACTCACAGGTAGTGACAGCGAAATGGCGGAAGTATTGAATAGCTACTTTGCCTCAGTTTTTACTGAAGAAGATAATGGCCCAAAAATTCGGCCGTTCTCGGGTGAGTACTCAGTGCGTACTCACCCGTATTCATTCCCGAAGTGCCGGTTTCCTGCATGCACTGCGCATGGGCATGAAACCGGCACTTCCGGTATGGCGAAGGGGGCGGTTCCTAGGTGAACCGCGTGCGCACTAGAGGCTGTGCGCACGCAGCACACTTAGGTTTTTTTTCAGGTTTCTACGCGAGGGTAAGTAGTGAAGATACTACGCTAGTAAAAAGGAGGCGTAAGACCCGTTTTGAACAATAAAGTAGTTAATTAAGTATAATTTAAAAATTTTTTCAACAGGTTTATCTTTTTTAGAGACTTTAAAGAAAGGTAAGTTTATTTTTATAACTTTTAAAAAGTATTTTAATTTTTTCAAAAATTTAAATTTTTGTTTAAAGTGGTTAATTTATTTAACTATAGTTATTTTATTAATGTGATGGGTTTTAAAAACAAATTATTTGAGGTTTAGCTGTTCTTTTGGGGCCGATTTCAATTCACAGATTTGACAGGTCTCCTGTCAAATCTATGAATGAAAGATGGTCTGCTGCCATTGGCTCTCCATGGCCCACGTGATCCCAGGGGTCGCATCGCACTAACTGCGCCCCTGGAACACGCAAGCACTGCGCGCCGGCACTAGGGAGAGGCCCAGGACCCGAAGTTCCTGCGGGGGCAAACAAGAACGGCAGACGCGGTAGGTGATATCGCGCGCGATCCTTACCCCCGCGGCAAGCCTCCGAATCGAATTTCTAGGCCAATGAAATAGGCACTTCACTAGAGGATGAGCTTAAAATCAATATTAATACAGTTGGGATGGAAATGGAGAAAATAATTGACAAACTAGCGAAACTAAAAGTGGTTAACACTCTAGATCCGAGTGATCTGCACTCACTAGGGAGGAGATAGCAGAGGCACTGGTTTATATATACAAAAGTTTCATAGAAGAGGGGGTAGTGCCAGAGGACTGGTGGACAACTAATGTTGTATCTACGTACAAAAAGTGAGATAGAACAAAACCTGGGAACTATAGACCAGTCAGCTTAATGTCAGTGGTCGGAAAGATACTGGAATCTACACTAAAAGAAGTGATACAAGAGCATCTAGAGACAGAAAACATAATAAAAAATAGTCAGCATGGATTCCGAAAGGCTAAGTCATGCTTAACTAACCTGATAGAATTCTTTGAAGAGGTAACAGTAAGAGTAGACGGGGTAATGCAGTACATGTCATATATTTGGATTTTCAAAAGGCCTTTGATAAGGTACCACGCGGTCGGCTCATGACAAAGGTTAATGCATGTGGAGTCCAGAGAAATAGCTGAATGGATAGCATAACTGGCTAAAAAATAGAAAGCAGAGAATAGGGGTAAAGGGTAGTTATTCAGATTGGAGGAAGGTAGAAAGCGGTATTCCACAAGGATCAGTGCTGGGACCACTGTTACTCATAATTTACATTAATGATTTGGACTTAGGAACAAGTAACTCAATATCAAAATTTGCAGATGATACCAAACTGGGGGGTATAGCTAACACTGAGGAAGAATGCAACATAATACAAGAAAACATTGGGCAGAATTTTCTGGGGTCCCTGTGGGCACAACCGGAGGTGGGTTGGGTGGGAAATTTGAAAAAAGTCAGAGTGGGTCAGGAATCCGCCGTCATCCTGCCCCCATGTGCCTTTCCCTCGACCCGACTGGCAGAGGCGGGCAACCTAATTGAAATCATTATAAGCTTGTTGTCAGATACTTAAGAGCCTTTTTCCCCCTACATTTCAAATTTCCCTGCATGGCTACGGGATTCACACAGCTCGGGAACCACGTCTGTCAACCTGAGGTGGGAGTTGAATTGCCATTGCTCCAGCTGATTACTTGACAGCATCAAATGTACTATAAAAGCTCCGACCTCATAGCTGATCACTTTCCTCAGGCAGAAGCTGTTGCTGACTACATTGCCAGCACAGATTTAACTTTCTGCAGGCTGCAAGTGTTTCCAGCAAAGTCTCCATCCAGTGTCACTTCATTGGAAGAACCTCTCTCACCAATGACAGATCGCTTCTGTCAAACTCTACTTGACCTGCCATCTATTCCATCAGCATGGGTGTCCACAGCAACACCATAAAGGATCCCTACAATAACCAAGCCATTCCGTTCACACTGACCACCATTGCTAGAGGTTCCGTTATGTCTCAACAGTCACTGTAACTCACAAAGCCACTTCCAAAGGTGCACACAAATGTGTCCAAGATGGGAAAGTGGTGAAAATAAAGATTTTAATGGTTGACAATACTTTAACGGAAACTTCCCATTAACTTGGACGAAAACATCCAAGTAGCTACCCTTGTGAATATACTTGTGTGTCATCTTTCTCTTCCACGTGCTTCTATGAGGTGCTACCCCTGTGTCTTCAGCAGAGGTAGAGGCAGCCTGCTCACTTCCCTGCTGCGACTGCTTAAACACTCTTGGCGGACTTCCTCTGGGTTTTAGAGCCTCTAATGGCCCCGCCAAAGACTGCTCCTCCTGCAACTGTGCAGGGGCAGACTCGGCCATTGCGATCCGAGGAACCATCTGGGGCTCTGACTGAGGGGGTGGCAATGGGGGAGAACTGTGAGCGCTTTGAGAGGAGCCCACACTTTCCTCTCCCTTCTCACCGTCATCCCTCTCATGGGACACCCGCACTTCCCTGTTAGCAAGGAGCAGGAGAGCACCTTGCTGCACATCAGTGGGGCCATGAGGACCCACGTTTAAGCTGACATCCCTCCTAGAGAGAAGGTCTATGAGCCTCTGCCATCTATGCTCCATAGATAGCCATCTATTCTCCATAGATAGCATGTGCTCCTGTGAGTGGTGCATTAGCTGCTCCATGCAGGTGGCCATCCTATCCATGGAAGAGCTTACAGTCACCATTGCCTGCGACATGGTGGTGCTCATGTTGGAAATGGACTCCTCCATTCTCTGCACATTTGCAGACATCACGCTTGCAAAACCTGTCAGAGCCTCCTGCGCTTTTTTCTTTAGCAATGAGAAGACTTAGAGGAGACCTGAAAGAGATGTTTAAAATTCTGAATGGGTTGGACAGAGCAGATGTGGAGAGAATGTTTCCACTTGTGGGAGAATCCTAAACTAGCGGCCATAAATACAAGATAGTTATTAATAAATCCAATCGGGAAATATGGAGAATTTCTTTACACAAAGAGAGGTTAGAATGTGGAACTTGCTACCACAGGAAGTGGTTGAGCCAAATTGCTTAGATGCTTTAAAAAGGAAGCTAGACGAGTACATGAGAGAAAAGGGAATCGAAAGATATGCTGAAGGGCTAAGATGAGGTAGATGGAATGGGAGGAGTCTCATGTGGAGTATAAACACCAGCACAGACTAGTTGAACCAAATGGTCTGTTTCTGTGCTGTATATTCTATGTAAATCTATGTAAGTACAGCAACTTTGCGTCATTCAATGCATTGGCGGAACCCAAGACAATAGTCCTTGTTGGCCATTCACGCCATTTCTCCAAGGTTACCACTGATCTTCTGCTGGTGCCGCAGTTACAGTGGGAGATCGGAAGAATCTTGGGGAAATTCTACCCAAGGTCTTTAATAAGTCAACAGTGGAAACCTCTACACTCAGTGATCAAAAGAATACCTGGGATTATACCAGAGATTATATTTGCAGATGGAGCCAATGAAATCTGGAAAAAAATTGGCAAACACAAAACGCTCCAAATCCTGATCTTATCCATGTTACTTGATGATATGACTATCCTGTTTGTGAAATATGTTATTTGAGAATAGGCATATGCCAGGAAAACCAAGCAGATCAAGTTCTTGTGACATGAAAGGGAGGTTTCTGTATTTTATGATCTTAACTAATTTAACATTTTCTTCACGGAACAGTATCTTTAGGCAAATTCTAGTCCGCGAAATTCACAGGTGTAGCGCCGGCCGTTACGGCTGGTTTTGCTGAAAAAATGGCGGCCACGTCGCTTCCACCCGCTTCCAGCGCAGAACAAGGCGGCCACCATTTTGGGGAGGTCGTTAGCGCTGCCGTTGCCTGCGCTCGCCTCCCACATGTAAATATGCAGATCGTGACGTCAATCGGCGTGCAACGCCTCAATTGACGCACAACTGTGATTTTGGACATCCCCACGCCGGATACTGCCCTCTCCACACCACGTATGGAAGAATGTACATGCAGCAGTACTACAGAGATGCTGCCAGCGCTTCTTAAAGGGACACGCACATCTTTCAGGTAAGTTTAGATTTTAGCTTTTGGACTGTTTTATTTACATTTTATTGGAGTAATGATTAGGTTCAGTACATTTAAAAAGTTGTTAAAGTTTGCAGGGAGTGCTGCTGGATGCTTGCAAGGCTTTGGACGATAAAGGAAGGCCTCTGAGAACACCACTTGCTCCCAGTCCTGGGTGCTCTAGTTGCAGTCACCCTTGGGTTGCAACATCACATGGAGATGAAGCAGAGGCAACAAAGGGGACAAGCTGCTTGCAGAGGGAAGAGGAAGAAGCAGAAGAGGAGGAAGCAGAAGGAAGGAGGCAACCCAAACAGCCCCTTTCTGGCGGAATATCCAGGATCAAATCCGTTTGTGGTACCAGTGAACACAACCCCAATTCCCCTTTCAACATTAGTCCCACACCTCACCTTCCCTCTGTTACTGACCATCACAGCGTCCTCTTGGCCACAATGCTGAAATAAAAGCCACCACAAAGCAAACTTTCCAATCCAACTTTATCCATATATGCATCCAATATTACATCAAAAAATCAATTCATTACCCTTGTACATTCTCTTAGTGACTGTCTTGTGTGCGCCTTAGCCTATCCTACTGATGTCACGCAGTGCTAACCCCAGTGGCTGCAGCATGGCTAGTGGCAGGATGCTGACTTTCACTGGGGGACACTGCAGATGGCCTTGTAGGACGACCTCAAGGAGCTGGTGGCTGGGAGTGTGAAATCAAGTGATGGTGTTTCTTTTTCTTCTTCTTCACTCTCCTCTCCCTTTCTTGGTCAACCACTGGCTGGGAAGGCTGGATTTCTTGGGCATCTGAAATCTGGAAGGCACAAGGGTAGGGTTGTGGTGAGGGGAGGGGTTAAAGCAAGAGGCGCATGTTTACACCACGTGCATCTTGTACATCAGAAGAGATTGTGGGATGAGGGGGAAGTGGGATGTGAGAAGGAAGATAACATATGAGGGTACTAGCATCTTGTATTCTTGCCACCCCGCCGCTGGCCAAGGGCTCAATCATGCCCCCTGCCAAGAACGGCCAGCACCATCTCCTCCAAGGGGGTGAGGTGAAGCTAGGAATGGGAGGTGTGCTTCGTGTTTGGTAGAGATTGTTGGTAGGTGAATGATAGGGGGCGGTTCGTGCATTGAGCAATGTGTGAGGCTAATGGTGCAGTTGGTAGGAGACGGCTTTTGAAAATGCATTCACTGACCTTGACCACTTGTCTGACGGCCTTGGCGGTCTGGTCCCACATCTTTCTTTCTGGAGGGCCTCCTGGCCCCTGTTGGTAGAGGACCTCTCTTCCAGGGTTGATCCCCTGCACAAAGCTCCAGTGCTATGTCCGAGACCCTGGGCACCCTTTCCCTGGCCTGTTAGTGCTGAAGCATTTTTACCAGTTTTTATGTGCAGAACGCAATTCAGCTTTAAGAGCTGCAGACTGCCTAGTTTTGAATGATTTTGAATTTTTTTCAGAAGGCAGTTCACCTTACAGGGTTAGAGACTGCCTTGAAAACTAACAGCCTAGCTTTAAGGAAAAGCAGCGTCGCTCCAGCTACCCGAACTTGGGCCTCTTGCTGAACACACATCCTGTCAGCAGCACGATAGCCACTGGGCTATGTACTAAAATCATTTAAATTAGCAGGTAGCAGCAAATTGACGTGCTGCCTTCGCTTTTTGAATGGGCACGGGCATATCTTGGATCGCGGTGCCCCATCCGTTTTTTGGCGTTATCGAATTTCACGGCCCTACTGTTCATGTGGCAGTGATCACCAATACACATAACCAGCAAATTCCATGAGAAACATCTGTCACAAATGGCTTTTCTTTATGTTTATGGCTTTGTTCAGAAGTAAATTCAAAAAGTTATGTGATGCTAACTTCAAAATAATTGAATAAATAATTGAAACGTTAACATGTTTCAATTGGGAAGCTGGTGGAGACAATCTTATTTTCTTTGAATACTAACATAGTGGGAAAAACCATTATAAATATAAAACTCCAATTTGAGAAAAATAAATTTCCTGAAATTAACATCTTACAAAATAGAAGATCACCAAGGTATATCCTATCTGCAAAAAAACACTAAGGGCTCGATTTTACCAGCCCTGAGGAAGCGGGTTTGGAGGCGGGTTCCGATCCTGCCGTCAACCCACCTCTGTGCAACTTTTCCAAAGGCGGGCTTGCAGACTCCCGGTCGGTCCTGCCACCAAGCGGCGGGATAGGCCCTTAAGGCAGTTAACTGATTGTTAACTGCCTGTGTAATCCTATTTTGCCTGCCCTTTTAAATTTTACAACATTTTCAGCATGTTCCATAGAAACATATAAACATAGAAGATAGGAGCAGGAGTAGGCCATTCAGCCCCTCGAGCCTGCTCCGCCATTCAATGAGATCATGGCTGATCATCCAAATTCAGTACCCTGTCCCTGCCTTCTCCCCATACCCCTTGATCCCTTTAGCTTTAAGAAATATATCTAACTCCTTCTTGAATATAATTAATGAATTGGCCTCACTGCCTTCTGTGGTAGAGAATTCCACAGGTTCACCACTCTCTGGGTGAAGAAATTCCTCCTCATCTCAGTCCTAAATGGCTTACCCCTTATCCTTAGACTGTGACCCCCGGTTCTGGACTCCCCGGCCATCGGGAACATCCTTCCTGCATCTAGTCTGTCTAGTCCTGTTAGAATTTTATAAGTTTCAATGAGATCCCCTCTCATTCTTCTAAACTCCAGCGAGTATAAACCCAATCGACCCAATCTCTCCTCATACGTCATTCCTGCCATCCCAGGTATCAGCCTGGTGAATCTTCGCTGCACTCCCTCCATGGCAAGAACGTCCTTCCTCAGATAAGGCGACCAAAACTGCACACAATACTCAAGATGTGGTCTCACCAAGGCCCTGTACAACTGCAGCAAGACATCCTTGTTCCTGTACTCGAACCCTTTCGATACGAAGGCCAACATACCATTTGCCTTCTTAACCACCTGCTGCACCTGCATGCTTACCTTCAGCGACTGGGGCAAAAGGACACCCAGGTCTCGATGCACTTCCCCTTCTCCCAATCTATTGCCATTCAGATAATAATCTGCCTTCCTGTTTTTGACACCAAAGTGGATAACCTCGCATTTATCCACATTATATTGCATCTGCCATGCATCTGCCCAATCACCCAACCTGTCCAAATCATACTGGAGTTTCTCGGCATCCTCCTCACGGCACACACTCCCACCCAGCTTTGTGTCGTCTGCAAACTTGGAGATATTACATCCAATTCCCTCGTCTAGATCATTAATATATATTGTGAATAGCTGGGGTCCTAGGACCGATCCCTGCAGTACCCCACTAGTCACTGCCTGCCACTCGGAAAAAGACCCATTTATTCCAACTCTTTGCTTTCTGTCTGCCAACCAGTTCTCTATCCAAGTCAATACCTTGCCCCCAATCCCATGTGCCTTAACTTTACACGCTAATCTCTTATGCGGGACCTTATCGAGAGCCTTCTGAAAGTCCAAATACACCACACCCACTGGTTCTCCCTTATCTATTTTACCAGTTACATCCTCAAAAAATTCCAGTAGATTAGTCAAGCACGATTTACCTTTTGTAAATCCATGTTGACTTTGTCCGATCCTGTCACTGTTTTCCAAGTGCTCTGCTATTACATCTTTTATAATGGACTCTAGCATTTTCCCCACTACCGATGTCAGGCTTACCGGTCTATAATTCCCCGTTTTCTCTCTACCACCTTTTTTGAATAGTGGGGTAACATTAGCTACCCTCCAATCCACGTTGTTCCCAAACCACGCCAGCTAATTGTGTCGGGTTCACAAGTGGCTGCCTGCCTGAAAGCTGCAGCTCCAGCATAAAAACGGAGCGCTCAACAAGGCTCAGTTGCAGGTGGCAGAACTTTGTTTTTTCAGGTCTACTGATCTTGGAAGTGGTGAAGCTGAGATCCATCTCCACTGTGACCTCCTGGGAAAACCATCTCCCCACATTGACTGAGCGCTTCTTCCATGGAGATATCTACCAGCAGCATGGGAACCATTTATTTCCTTTCATCCTGGTCCTCAGATTCGGAGGAAGAGCAGCCGCGGCAGCAGCAGAACCAGGCACAACAGCAGCACCAACAGCAGGAGCGCCAACCTCCTCCTCACCCACCTGAAGCTGCACAGGGCAGAAGGCGTCAGCGCAGGGATGCACGTCGCCACAGGAGATACCCCCAACACAGGGTTTACAGGCCGAGGATGACCTTCCTCAACATGACTGAGCAGCAGTGCCAAAGGAGTCTGAGACTTTCGCGAGAGGTAGTCGGTGACATCTGCGCAATGCTGCACCAACACCTGGAGCCCAGAGGAGCGGGTGGACACCCCTTACCAGTGGTTGTCAAAGTCACCACCGCCCTCAATTTTTTTACTTCAGGGTCCTTCCAGGGATCATCAGCAGACATCAGCGGCATCTCCCAGTTGGCCGCACACACTTGCATCATGCAGGTAACCGATGCCCTCTTTGCCAAGGTGCACAATTACATCAACTTCTCCACGGATCAAGCAAGTGTAACCGCACGTGCAGTTGGCTTTGCAAATATGGCAGGCTTGCCAAGGGTGCAGGGCATCGTAGGCTGCACACATGTGGCCCTTAAGGCACCCCATCACAACCCAGCTGTTTTTGTCAACCAGAAGGGCTTCCACTCCCTCAACGTGCAGCTGGTGTGTAACCACAGGAAGGACATTTTGCATGTTTGCACGAAGTACCCTGGAAGTTGTCATGACTCTTTCATCCTGCAGCAGTCTAGTGTGCCTCCGCTCTTCAATCTGCGAAACCAACTTCCCGGGTGGCTACTTGGAGACAAGGGCTATCCCCTGAAGACGTGGCTGATGATGCCGTTGAGGAGGTCATCGAACGAAGCTGAGGAGTGCTACAATGCCAGCCACATTTCCACCAGATCTATTATCGAGCAAACCATCGGCTTGCTGAAGATGCTATTCAGATGCTTTGATAGATCAGGTGGAGCCCTACAGTATTCAGCAGCCAGGGTCTCCAGAATCGTCGTGGTCTGCTGTGCACTGCACAACATCGCACAGCATCATGGCTTGCAGCTGCCTGAGGAACAAGTGGCTCAGCGCATAGCCTCTTCAGATGAGGAGGAGGAGGAGGAGGAGGAGGAGGAAGACCTTGCGGAGGCGGATGCGCCAGTTCCAGCAGCACGTGAGCACATTGCTGCCCGTGATGCAAGGGATGCACTAATCTTTGCCAGATTCGCTTAAGCAGACGAATCAAACAAATGTGGCTGGCACCTTCTTAACACACCATACACAATGTACAAGAACCTATGGGTTCCTCTCACTCTCACCACCATCATTACAGATGCAAGTCGCCCTGAGCCCTCAATGTGGAATTTCCATTTCCGAGATCACATAGGCCAGAACTTCAACTGTTTGCCATCACTTCTGTTTAATCCATTCACAAAAGGATGACAATGTCAAATATTAAAGAAAACAAAATACAACAGAACAGAACACCCAAGTGACTACCCTTGTGACTAATTGTGCTTTATCTTCCTCTTACGCGTGCTTCTACGTGGTGCTTCCCCTATGGCTTCAGCAGATGTGGAGGCACCTTGCTCACTTTCATGCTGCTCCTGCTTCGACACCTTTGGCGGGCGTCCTCTGGGTTTGTGAGCCTGTGAGGGCTCGGCAACAGTCTGCTCCTCCTGCCGCTGTGCAGGGGCTGAGACGCCCATCTCAGTTGGGTGAGGACTCTGGTGGGGCTCTGACCGAGGGCTACTCAGTGGCATGGGAGTGTGAATGTTTGGGGAGGAGCCCCCACTTCCTTGTTGCCTGCCACCAACATCCCTCTCATGGCTCAGCCCCACTTCAGTGCTAGCAAGTGGCTTGACAGCACCTTGCTGCACATCAGGGGGGCCATGAGGACCCGTATCTGCACTGGCAGTCCTACTCAAAAGAACTTCCATGAAGCTTTGGTTTCTCTGCTCAATAGCTGCCCATCGCTCCTCCAGAGATGTCAATCTATTCTGAACATTCACCATGTTTTCCTGACTCTGGCGACTTATTTCCTCCATGGCCATAGCCAGCCTTTTCACGGAGGTTGCCATCCTTTCTGTGGTGGTGCGTTCATGCGCCATGGCCTCCACAAAGGCACTGCTCATGTTAAACATGGACTCCTCCATCCTCTCCACACTCGCAGTAACCCTGGAGACAAAACCTGCCAGAGACTCCTGCACTTGTTCCTGGAGTACCAGCACCGCTCTCTTTCTGGATGGCCCCAGAGGCACAGGGTCCACATGCAGCTGAGCAGAGCTGGGAGTGCCCTGCGGCCTCTGACGAGGACTCTCCACTGCTGTCCCTGTCTCCACCATCTGCTGATGCTCTCTTGTGAGCTGTGATACACCAGGTGACAACACTACTCTATCTCCCGAAGGTCCCACCGAGGTGTGCGTATCTGCGCTGGTGCTGGGTGTGCTTAATTCTGCTGACGCTGCGCCCTCAGAGGTTGCAGGTTCCTCTGAGGAGTCTTCTGGCTCCGCTTCTTCCTCCTGGGCAGTGGGGAGGGGGGCTGTCGATGGTCCTGTGGGGGAGTAAAGGCATGAGTTAGACATGTGATATTAACGTAGCATGCAAATGGACTTGTGCAGATGATCATAAGTCAATCTGTATGAGCATCAGAAGCCATATCAGTCACTCATGTAATGTAAATGAGAGAGATGCAAAACTATTCTGTCACCAGCTTGCTCTACTGTGCTCGTCTGTCCATCCCCCACTTCCAGATGCTCCTCGGCTCCAACGAACTTTAGGGCCGCCTCCTCAGTGCTGGTGAGATGAGCTATTGAGGGTGGCCCTCCTCCTGTCTTCGCCCTTTCCCTCTTATTGTGGGCTCCCTTTTCCTGCAATGAGGGACACAAGTGGAGTTTGAGTGAGAATGATGGAGTGAGTGTAAAGAATCCATAGCATAGATGCTTAGAAGGAGACAAAGATGGAGTGAGGTCCCAATACCAAGGGCCCTCCCTGTGTGTTGTTAGTTGTTGTCATTGCATAACAGTGACAGCGAGTGTGAGGGCAGCATAGTCGAATAGTGAAGTGATTGTGTACATAGAGAGAGAGGGAATGGTTAAGGGTGCAAGGGATGCAAGGGTAAAGTGGGATGTGTAGGAGTAGGTTGGCAATGCAGAGTGCTGATGCTGAGTGGAGATGGGGAGCAGAATGAGGGTAAAGGTGATGGTATACTCACTTTTCCTGTGCGGATAAGGTCATTGAACCTCTTTCGGCACTGCAGCCAGGTTCTGCTGCACAACGATCTGGAACTGACCTCCTGTGCAAGTTGCAGTCACACAGCTTTGGTCTGCTGGGGAGATTTTTACTCCCAGAGGAAGGAAACAGCACCTCCTTTTGTGCTCTGGCTCCCTCCACCAGAGCATGGAGGCAGTCATTATCGAAGCGAGGTGAGGCCTTGGGCCTTGAGCTAGACATTTCAGTAGTATCAATCACTTAGCACAGTATTCACTCTGGAAGTACAGAGGGAGAAAATGAACCAAGGCTGCTTGGAGCCCTTAAAAGCAGCTGGATAAATGACGTCAGCAGAGGCGAGTTTCAGACCCAAAAGACTAATTGGGCCAGGGGAGCGCACACGCAGGGAATCAATTGCCCAATTAGGACAAATCGCAAAATAATCCCGCCTGACAGCGGAGGCAGGAGCAGGACCCGCCGACCACCTGACCCGCATCCAACCCATCACCAATGGCAAAATCGAGCCCAGAAAATCTAACCCGACCAATTACCGCTCTCTGGGGGAAAAATTCGTTAGCGACCGGTCGCTAACATCACCTGGGCGCTAAATTTAGCGTCCGGCGAAAAATAGCGCCGGCGATCGCTAACTTCAGTTTTAGCGCCCCAAGAGGGAGGTGGAGCGCTACTTCCTTCTTAGAGCGCGAACCCCGAATATCGGGGCGGTGCCTTCTGCCGCATGGAAGGGCTCCTTCCCTCATTAAAGGGGAGGGCCCAAGTCCACAACTCTGCAGGGCCCTGCCTGGACCACCGGGGAGCGAGGTGCTGTGCCAGCAGCCCCGCACTCAAGAGGATTGCGGCACGGACCCTGCATTCAAAGACGCACTGAGCAAGTAAGTCGGCCGATTTTTTTCCCCCCGCCCGCCACCTCCCCTTTACTTAGCGCCCCGCGAGCCTCCTGACGCTTCGTTCCCGCCCCCCGAATCGGTCGCTATTATCACTCGTCACAGATTCAGGGGGCGTGGGCCGATTTTGCAGGTGGGGCGAAAACAGGGTGCTGCGCACGGTGATGACGTCGTCATCGCCTGCGCAGACGAGCGGGGCGCTACTGGTTACCGCCGCTAACGGGAGGCACAAATGCACCGAATTTCGAGCCCTCTCAGTCTCCTCCCAATCATCAGTAAATTGAATGAAGGAGTCATTAAGTAACACCTACTCACCCATAACATGCTCTCCAATGCTCAGTTTAGATTCTGCCAGAACCACTCAGTTCCAGAGATTAAACCGAGGCCCCATCTGCCCTCTTAGGTTGACATAACAGATCCCGTGGCACTATTTGAAGAAGAGCAGGGGAGTTCTCCCCGGTGTCCTGGCCAATATTTATCCCTCAACCAAAACAGACTATTTGGCCTTTATCACATTGCAGTTTGTGGGACCTCGCTGTGCGCAAATTGACTGCTGCGTTTCCTAACTTTGCAACAGTGACTACACTTCAAAAGTAATTCAAGTACTTACCTTGAACGTTGGGCAGGACTGCTCTGAGTTCTTTCCTACAGCGTCAGATTCTTTCTCAAGGGCAATTAGGGATGGACAATAAATGCTGGCCTGGCCAGCAACGCCCAATTCCCATAAACAAATTTAAAAAAAGATTGTTGGTCATGACTCAACATCGAGTTCAACAATTTCAGACCATAACCTCTGCCCCATCATTTTTTTTCTCTCTCTCACATGGCAGCTGTTGATCATCCTGCCATTGCCATTTACACTTCATCTAGAGCCATCTTTTGTTTCTTAACTTGTCCTATTACCATCTCCTTTTGCCTTGCACCATCATCCCTTTTGTCTCTTAATCTCTCCTGCCTTCCACCCTATCACAGATCTTCCCTTTTGTTCTTTCCTCCCCTCCCCCCTCTCCCTGCCCCTGCACTTGCTTAAAAACCTGTTCCATCTCCAACTTTTTCCAGTTCTGACGGAGGGTCATCGACCTGAAACGTTAACTCTGTTTCTCTCTCTGTACAGATGCTGCCTGACCTGCTGAGTATTTCCAGCATTTTCTGTTTTTATTTCATGCTTCTGTACTAGTTGGCCACAGAGATCCCTCCCTTGAATTTGTCACCAAGATTGATTTCTTCTGTGACAAAGGGAGGCTGGAATCTGTGTGTGGTAACACCATACAGCTTCCTGTGACTCGAACTTTATTGCATCACTTCCTGTGATTAGTCCAGGATAAATACTGGACTGTTCAGTTGGATCCTGGAGAGGCATAGAGTAAGACCTCTTTTGTATGTAGCACCTTTTTAGTTGATTAAAGCTTACTTTAAGTTCACCACGCGTAAGGCTCATTCTTACGACAATTTAATCAACTTTGGAAAACTTCGCACTCAAACTTTTTGGAGGAACTCGGAACTAAGGATCCAGGGAATCACCCATCATGGAAAACATCCTTAAACCATCGCGTCTTGACTTGGACCCAAACACCCCAGCAGCCGGTAAGGTGTGGAAACACTGGTATCGCACGTTTGACAATTTTCTTGAATATTGAAAGGCTGATGATGACTCAAAGTTGCGGATACTCATCAACTGTGTCACCCCGAATGTATTTCAGTATGTGGAGGAATGGGACAGTTACGAGGAGGCAATTCGGATGCTTAAGAGACTATATACTAAGACACCGAATGAGGTCTATGCCAGACATCTACTAGCTACAGCCCAACAAGGGCCGGAGGAATCCATTGATAAATTCCTCCAAGAGCTTCGCAGACTTAGTATGGACTGTAACTTTCAGGCGGCCTCAGCTGAGCTGTACCGTGAAGAAATGATCCGTGATGCTTTCATCTGCGGGCTTGCCTCCCCATTTATACGCCAGCGTCTACTGGAAAGTAAGACACTTGAGCTTCAGAGAGCTTATGACATGGCTTGCTCTCTAGATCTGGCAAAAAGAAATGCAGACCTTTATACAGTGCCCAGACCTCGGTCTACTGCCTTAACTACAGTCAGGCAATTTAAGAGGCCACAGGTGAACTCTATTAGGCAGGACTTTATCCCTGATGATCAATCTGATGACTTCACTGATGAAGAGGATGATGACCCCACTGTGGCAGCCTCTTGGCAATCTAAGAAATGCTTCTTTTGTGGTGATGAGTTTCACCCTCGGAAATTCTGCCCTGCTCGCAATGCGTTTTGCAGTCATTGCGACAAAAAGGGTCATTTTGCAAAGGTTTGCCTATCAAGAGCCTCTACGAGGGCTTATCAAGCTAAGTCCTACCGAACTGCCCCGGTAAGGGCCTATCAAGATGTTCCGGCTAAAATCTATCGTGCTTCCTCTCGGGTTTTCTCTCGAAGAAACACACCTAGAGTTTCAGCCACTCTTTGTGCAACGACACCAATTACAGCTGCTTGTCCTCAGAACCTATTCCATGCAGCTACAAAAGCATCAATTAATGGACATACTTTAGATGCCTTAATTGACTCAGGTAGCACTGATAGTTTCATTCGGGAACAGATTGTTGCAGATTTAAAGCTACATGTTTTCCCATCGGACCAGGCAATTGCGATGGCTCAGTCATCACTTAATACCAGAATTTCTGGCTTTTGTATGGTTGAAATAACACTTAATGGTCACAGGTATCCCTCCACCCGGCTTTCGGTGCTCAAGGACTTATGTAGTGATCTTATCTTAGGGCTGGATTTTCAAAAGCAGCATAAGAAGACTACTCCATCTCCATCTCTGGGGATAGGTTATTGACTAACATTCACTACAAGCCCACTGACTCCCACAGCTACCTGGACTACACTTCCTCCCACCCCGCCTCCTGTAAGGACTCTATTCCATTCTCCCAGTTTCTCCGTCTCCGCCGCATCTGCTCTGATGATGCCACCTTCCATACCAGTGCTTCTGACATGTCTTCCTTTTTCCTCAACCGAGGATTCCCCTCTACCGTGGTCGACACGGCCCTCGACCGTGTCCGTTCTATCTCCCGCACTTCTGCCCTCACCCCTGCCCCTCCCTCCCGGAACCACGATAGGGTTCCCCTTGTCCTCACCTTTCACCCCACCAGACTCCACATTCAACGGATCATCCTCCGCCATTTCCGCCACCTCCAGCGTGATCCCACCACCAAACACATCTTCCCCTCACCTCCCCTTTCAGCATTCCATAGGGACCGCTCCCTCCGCGACACCCTAGTCTACTCCTCTACCACCCCCAGCACCCCTTCCCCTTCGCCCGGCACCTTCCCGTGCACGCGCAGGAGATGCAACACATGCCCTTATACCTCCCCTCTTCCCACTGTCCAGGGCCCCAAACACCCCTTCCAGGTGAAACAGCGATTTACTTGTACTTCCTGCAATTTAGTATACTGTATTCGCTGCTCACGATGTGGACTCCTCTACATTGGGGAGACCAAACGCAGATTGGGTGACCGCTTTGCGGAACACCTCCGTTCAGTCCGTAAGGGGGACCCCGAGCTCCCGGTGGCCTGTCACTTTAATTCACCGCTTCACTCCCACTCTGACCTCACCGTCCTCGGCCTATTACACTGTTCCACGGAAGCGCAGCGTAAGCTCGAGGAACAGCACCTCATCTTTCGTTTAGGCACGCTACAGCCCTCTGGACTCAATATCGAGTTCAACAATTTTAGATCATAACCTCAGCTCCAATCACATTTATATTTTATTTTTATTTGTCCCCCCCCCACCTTTTTTTTTTCCTCCTAGAAGCTGGCAGCTGTCCTTCATTCTGCCAGTGGATTTCACACTTCATTCAGCCTTAATCTGTCACATTAACACCGCCTCTAGCCTTGCATATCTCTTAATGTCTCTTAATGTCTCTTCATCTCCCCCTTTGTTCCTTTATCCCCTCCCCCTTTTCCCAGCTTTACCCTGGCCTTAAATCCATTTGATTTCCGGCTCTTCCCAGTTCTGATGAAAGGTCATCGACCTGAAACGTTAACTCTCTTTCTCTCTCCACGGATGCTGCCTGGCCTGCTGAGTTTTTCCAGCGTTTTCTGTTGTTATTAAGAAGCTCACCATTGAGTTCGGCGGATCCAAACCTGAACTCACTATTTCTAATATACGACCTCGATTACCGTTCTGTGCATTGTCAGCAGCTTCACTGGATGAACCCTCACTGTTTGCCAGTATCCCTCCTCGATGCAAACCGATTATAACAAAGTCACGACGTTTCAGTCAGGAAGACCAGTCTTTTATTGCGGCTGAGATTTCTCGGCTTTTAGCAGAGGATATCATCGAGCCTTGTTCGTCGCCATGGCGCGCCCAGGTCGTTATTGTTAAGAACCCTCTACAACCTCACAAGAAACGGCTGTGCATTGACTATTCACAGACCATCAATCAATATACGGACTTGGACGCATACCATTGCCGCGCATCGATGATATGGTTAATAAACTGGCTGAGTACACGGTGTTCTCAACATATGATCTGAAAAGTGCCTATCATCAGGTACCCTTGAAGGTCTCAGACAAGCAGTATACGGCCTTTGAAGCCAATGGATGGCTGTATCAATTTCGTCGCCTCCCCTTTGGGGTCACTAATGGAGTGGCTGTCTTCCAGCGAGCAATGGATGACCTGGTCAAACAGGAAGACTTGAAGGATACGTTTCCTTATCTGGACAATATTACTGTTGCAGGTCGCAATCAGCGGGAACATGACGCCAATCTCCAACGATTTTGGGATGCACTCCAGCACCGTAATTTGACATTAAATGCGGCTAAATCCATTGAGTCACAACCAACCATCAACATCCTTGGCTATTGTGTGGGCAATGGCATCATTAAACCTGACCCTGAAAGGCTTCGCCCACTCCAAGAACTCCCGCCACCTAAGAATCCGGCCTCCTTGCGCCGGGCCCTCGGCCTGTTTGCATACTATGCTAAATGGATTCCTAACTTCTCGGACCGAATCCAACCTCTACTGAAGGCCAGCACATTCCCACTAGACACAGCAGCGGTTGCAGCCTTTAACCTCCTGAAAAAACAGTTGGAGAAAGCGGCTCTTCACTCCATCGATGAGAGTCTTCCTTTTGTTGTTGAGTGTGATGCCTCGGAGGTGGCGATCTCGGCCACTCTGAATCAGGAAGGTCGTCCGGTGGCATTTTTGTCCAGGACTTTTCAAGGGGCTGAGCTACATTATCCTCCAGTCGAGAAAGAAGCTACAGCCATCATAGAGGCAGTACGGAAGTGGAGTCATCTCCTAGCTCGCCAGCACTTTACCTTAATCACGGACCAGCGATTGGTCGCCTTCATGCTCGATAATCGAAAACGGACCAAAATTAAAAATAATAAAATCCAGCTTTGGCGGCTGGAATTGGCCTCTTTTGGTTACACCATCCACTATCGACCTGGCAAGGAGAATGTGGCTCCAGATACCCTCACACGAGCATTCTGCTCCGCCATGGCACCCTCTACGCTCGTAGACATCCATGATGGGTTGTGTCATCCAGGCGTTACTCGCATGCTACACTTCGTGCGGTCCCGAAATCTCCCATTCTCTACCGGGGATGTAAAGAAGATGTGCTCGGACTGCAGAGTCTGTGCGGAATTGAAACCTCAGTTTTTCCGCCCCTCGGCTGGTATACTCATACATGCGACCCAGCCAATGCAACGGCTTAGCATCGATTTTAAGGGGCCGTTGCCCTCTTCAACTCGCAACACTTATCTGTTGACCATGGTCGATGAGTATTCCCGTTTTCCGTTTGCCTTTCCCTGCCCCAATATGCTGACGACCACGGTTATCAGCTGCCTTGAGCAGGTATTTGCTTTCTGTGGCATGGCATCCTATGTTCATTCGGATCGGGGCCCTTCTTTTATGTCAGGAGAACTCGAGGCCTATCTCTCGGAACGGGGTATTGCTGCCAGCAGAACGACGCCTAATCATCCGGTCGGGAATGGGCAAGTCGAGCGTTTTAACGCTATCATCTGGAATGCGGTACGTCTGGCTTTGAGATCTCGGGGCCTACCCAACCAGCAATGGGAAGCGGTACTTCCAGACGCATTACACTCCCCACGGTCCCTCCTTTCGACCGCCACAAATACGACGCCTCATGAACGGTTCTTCCGATTTCAGCGTCGCTCATCCTATGGGATATCTCTCCCGTCGTGGCTGACTGCACCGGGACCAGTGCTACTCCGAAGATATGTCCGGGCGTCTAAGAATGACCCCCTGGTAGATGAGGTTGAGCTCACTGACGTCAACCCTACCTACGCCTATATTCGGTATCCTGACGGTCGGGAATCTACTGTGTCATTGCGGGATCTGGCTCCCTGCCCGCCGAAACATAGAGGGACACCAGGGGATGATATTGTACCAGGCACATCTCTGGGCTCGCCAGGTGCCTCTCATCACAATCTGGATCTGACGCCGGCTGGTACCTCACTCCAGTGTGCCGACCTGGGGCAGACTGACTATGAGCCCGTCGGGGCTCGCACGCGCAGCCACGATCCACCCCGTACCGTACGCTCGGAAACAGATCTGCCACAGCCCTGCCCGACACCCGTTCGGGCACCAGTACACAGTCAGGATCGTCCTGACCCCTCACAGAGCGGGCTGGATCACTCGGACTCTGGTCCACGGCCCGCGGCGGGTAAACGGGCTAGGGGCCCTCTACCGCTACGAGAACCCAAATGGGTGCGGCTCTCCCTCGTCCAGCAGCTACGAAATGGAGGGAGCATCCCGGCCTCCTAATCTTTTGGGGGGGGGGAGAATGTGGTAACACCATACAGCTTCCTGTGACTCGAACTTTATTGCATCACTTCCTGTGATTAGTCCAGGATAAATACTGGACTGTTCAGTTGGATCCTGGAGAGGCATAGAGTAAGACCTCTTTTGTATGTAGCACCTTTTTAGTTGATTAAAGCTTACTTTAAGTTCACCACGCATAAGGCTCATTCTTACGACACTGTGTATGGAGGGTGGGCAGGCTCTGGTGTGACTTTCCACCTCCAGACCCTGCAGAGATACCTGTACATAGGTTTGTGCAGTGGCAAGGCCTAAATTATGACAGGAGCCAACTTTTCATCAAACTGCAGGGAATATTTCCACCTCCGGGAGAGTTGCCCATCTTTTACTGGGATATGTTAAAGGTCTGGAACCTCATTGCTTCCAGCTGAGGCAATCTCCTGACTGAGGTGGCTGCTATCCTGACTCCGTGTACCTGGCCTGATTGACACATGGCTACTGAAGAGAAGAGCTCTTGGTGCAGTAATAATATGTGTCGGAGTGTCTTTAGCGCACACTGCAGCTCAACGACTCTGAGCTGGTCTGATTCATAAGAACATAAGAAATAGGAGCAGGAATAGGCCACTTGGCCCCTCGAGCCTGCTCCGCCATTCAATCAGATCATGGCTGATCTGATTTCGGCTTCAACTCCACTTCCCTGCCCGCTCCCCATAACCCTTGACTCCCTTACCTTTCAAAAATCTGTCTATCTTCACCTTAAATATATTCATGTCCTGATACTCTGTTGGCAGGACCTCCTCCCTCTTCCAACATGGAGCATGACAACTCGTTCTTCGCCCTCCCTTTTCAAGTTCCTTTCCCGTTGTTTTGAGATATCCCATACCTAGGTGCTGGGTGGGCAACACCACTTGCATTTATATAGCTCCTTTAACACAGTAAAATGTCCCAAGGTGCTTCACAAGAGCGTAATCGGGCAACAATGGACACCGAACCAAAGGAGATATGAGGATAGATGACCAAAAGTTTGGTGAAAGTGGTAGCTTTTAAGGAGTATTGTAAAGGAGCAAAGAGAGGTGGTGAGGCTTAGGGAAGGTATTCTAGAGCTTAGGGCCTAGATGGCTGAAGGCATGGCTGCCATTGGTGGGACAAAGAAATGGTGGGATTCATGAGGTCAGAATTGGAGGAATGCAGAATTCTTGGAGGATTGTAGGATGTTATAGAGACAGGTAGGAATGAGGTCTTGTAGGGATTTGAACACGAGGATGAGAATTTTAAAATAATGGCATGGTTGACCGGCAGCCAATGTAGGTCAGCGAGCACACAGGTGATGTGTGAATGGGACTTGATGTGAGTTAGGATACGGGCAGTAGAGTTTTGGATGAGCTCCAGTTTATGGAGGGTGGAAGGTTGGCCAGGAGAACATTGGAATAGTCGAGTCTAGAGATAAGAAAAGCATGGATGAGGTTTACAGCAGCAGATGGCCTGAGGCAGCGGTAGAGACAGGCAACATTACGGAGGTGAAAGTAGGTGTTCTTTGTGATGTGCTGGAGAGGATATTGGGTTGGAAGCTCAGCTCAGGGACACAAATAGGACGCCGAGGTTGCGAACTGTCTGGTTCAGCCTGAGACAATTGCCACAGAGGGGAATGGAATTGGTGACTAGGGAACGGAGTTTGTGACGGGGACCGAAGACAATGGCTTCGGTCTTCCCAATGTTTCATTGGAGGACATTTTGGCTCATCCTGGACTGAATATCAGACTAGGCAACAGATCCTTCTGGACTCTAGATCATGACTGGAGAGGATACCCTCTATCCCCCTAATTATTGAATCCCCAATAACTACAACCTTTCTATTCTGCCTCCCCTCCACCCTCCACCCACCCCCTCCACCCCCAGTTTCCCTTGCTCCACGGTGCCTTGGCTTGTATTCCCACAAGCTTTCTCACAGGTAGCAGCTACATCATATCTGTTGGACAGGATCAGAGTCTGCAGTCCCTCCCTCTGTGCCTCTACTAGGTTCCCCCTACCCTGCTGACTGTCAGTCACACACTCTTCTTCCTGCACCTGTATCTCCCCATGTAGTGTGACTACTCCAGATGTTCCTGCACCTGTATCTCCCCATGTAGTGTGACTACTCCAGATGTTCCTGCACCTGTATCTCTCTATGTAGTGTGACTACTCCAGATGCTCCTGCACCTGTATCTCTCCATGTAGTGTGACTACTCCAGATGTTCGTCCACCTCTGTTACGACTGGACCAAAGTGACTCAGGAGATAGACGTTGCCCACAAGTGCGGTCATCCGGGAAAGTCTCACTGTCCACAAATCCCCATCTTCTGCAATCCAGACACACTGCCTGTGCTGCAATTATCTAGTCTATATTTATTTATTCACTGTTTATATAGCACTTATTTATCTCCTAGTGCTCACTGAATCGCCGTTAAGGCTAAATTAGTTACTTCTACTGCTCAGTTTAGTATATTTGGCCTTTTATGTCTACTTACTTATTTAAAGTTGATAATTTGTTTTTTGCTTTTGCCCCTTATGTATTTTTTAAGTTAATAAGCCCCTCAATCTCTACTTTCGTTAATATTAAAATGTGGATCAATAATTGGCTTTTATTCCTTGGGCTCCACCACTCCTCCCTCTACATTGACTAACACGTTACTTTCTCAAGTTTTTCCCTCCAGTTGTTTCCACTCCCCTACTGCTCGGTTCCCCAGGCTGCTTAAATTTACTCCGGGCCCCTCCCGCGATGCTCGGGGATGCAGTATATATTGAACGGGGGTGGAAGCCTGGGCCGGTGAGGGCCGCCCTGGAGAGGTAAACAGGGGTTTAGGTATGTACTCGGCGGAGGCAGGAGGCCACTGACCTCAGCACTGGGTGGCCTTGATTTCGAAGGGGATGAGGGCTTTCAGAATGGGTACCTACCCATCCTCCCACACAGCAACCCCCCCCGCCCCGCCCCCCACCACCAAGCGCTCCCGCTCTGGTGGCCTGCCTCTGGTGGGAATTAAGCACCAACTTGTCCTGCAAAGCAAAAAGAGAATGTAGGTGAGGCTTGCAGTCGATCACTGTGTGCCAAGTGGCGTTGCAGAGGTGGTGTGCAACAGGGTGTCAAATTGGTGGAATATATTTGAGGGATGTACTCGTCAGTTGCTGTGTTTAGGGAAATGTGCAGGTTTGTACACAACAGGATAGGGCGATAGGGGTGCCCTTAAGCCAAGTACACTGTGAAGTGTCTGTTGTGTAAGTGCGGCTTTGAGAGAGGTTAGAGTGTGGTGGTGCCCAGGGTGGGCAAGGGCGAAAGGGACAGTATGGTGAGAGCTTTACCTTGTCAGCTCTGGCCAAGTCAGCATTGGTCTGGGGTCCTCAGTGAGAGTTGGCACTCGGTGCCTGTGCAGCCTCCCACCGTGCACCCTCATTCTGGGTGACTTACCGTCTTGCTGCCCAGAGCCCGCTCTCTCCTCACGGCAATTTCCTTCAGGAGAGCTTGCAGGTTCTCTTCCTGGCTGCCTTGGTTTTCTGTCCAACGGGCACAGATGGCGCTGGGGTGGTCATCTCTGTGAAAGGGGAAATGAAAATCCTGTGGAGACACTGAAAGAATTGTTCAATTTAAAAAAAAAGATAAGCAGTCTCTGATACGTGTCTCGAACTTCCAAACCCCGCTGTTGAAGAATACTTTGTGAGTGGCACCTTAAGAATGCTGCATGCCATTTTCCTTGGGCCCCCTATTAGTTACGCTGAATTTGCACGCGTTCCGAGCGGTATTATGTTCCAGCGTAAGCAAATGAACTCCGTAGGAAACTGCCGCGTAACTTCCTGTCAGAGTGATTGGTGAATAGAATGGTGTAAATTGCGGTGTATTAGCGGTGTAAATTATGTGCAGACAGTTGCTGTGGTTGTTCTGCAGCTTAATAACTGTTACAAACATTTTCTAAATAAGAGTTGATTTAATTAGTTTAGCCGGGTCACATGATTGGCCAAATGAAGACAAAAAGAGACACCTGGACATGGTTGTTAATTTGATCGTCTTTTCCACGATTGGCGAGCATGGTTCTTTCAAGGCAATGTAGTCAAATTTACTTGTGTAAAAATGACATAAGCAAATTTCAGACTACCGGCTATAACAAACGCTCAATTAAATCAAATTTCAGTTGGGAGTATTTGACTGGGTACAAAGGTGCTATTGTTGGAAGGTTTCCGTGGTATTTATTAACTATTGTCTGTGATGCACAAATTCCTGCTTCATTTTCCCAAGAACTGTTTCTGGCTCACAATCACCCAGGCCAACACTCCTGAAATAAGTAAGTTTCTACTAATTCCCAATTTGTTCCCAAAAATCCCAATGTCAGGACAAAATAAACATTAGATACAAATATGGTTCTGAACAACTTTGCTTTGGTCCCTCCAGACCTGATGTAATTTTAATAGATTATAATTAATTTGTATGAGAAACTGGTCTGTCTTCGATGACTGGACTGAGCTGTAAGACTGATTGTTTTCTCTTCCACCCTGTGAGAGCCATTCACCTTTGTAACTACAAGCTATGCTTTAATAATAAGATACAATTTTGAATAAAATGGCCAACATATTTTATCTGTTAAACTGAGCTGGGAAACTGGTGGGTTAGTACTCCTATCTGTGGCAGAATTTTTTTTTATTCGTTCCTGGGATGTGGGCGTCGCTGGCAAGGCCAGCATTTATTGCCCATCCCTAATTGCCCTTGAGAAGGTGGTGGTGAGCCGCCTTCTTGAACCGCTGCAGTCCGTGTGGTGAAGGTACTCCCATAGTGCTGTTAGGGAGGGAGTTCCAGGATTTTGACCCAGCGACGATGAAGGAACTGCGATATATTTCCAAGTCAGGATAGTGTGTAACTTGGAGGGGAACTTGGAGATGATGGTGTTCCCATGCACCTGCTGACCTTGTCCTTCTAGGCGGTGGAGGTCTCCAGTTTGGGAGGTGCTGCCGAAGAAGCCTTGGCGAGTTGCTGTAGTGCATCTTGTAGATGGTAGACACTGCAGCCACGGTACGTCGGTGGTGGAGGGAGTGAATGTTTAAGGTGGTGGATGGGGTGCCAATCAAGCGGGTTGCTTTGTCCTGGATGGTGTCGAGCTTCTTGAGTGTTGTTGGAGCTGCACTCATCCAGGCAAGTGGAGAGTATTCCATCACACTCCTGACTTGTGCCTTGTAGATGGTAGAAAGGCTTTGGGGAGTCAGGAGGTGAGACACTCGCCACAGAATACCTAGCCTCTGACCTGCTCTTGTAGCCACAGTATTTATGTGGATGGTCCAGTTAAGTTTCTGGTCAATGGTGGCCCCCAGGATTTTGATGGTGGGGGATTCGGCAATGGTAATGCCGTTGAATGTCAAGGGGCAATGTTAGACTCTCTCTTGTTGGAGATGGTTATTGCCTGGCACTTGTGTGGTGCAAATGTTACTTGCCACTTATCAGCCCAAGCTTGAATGTTGTCCAGGTCTTTCTGCATGCAGGTACAGACTGCTTCATTATCTGAGGAATTAAGAATGGAACTGAACACTGTGCAATCATCAGCGAACATCTCCACTTCTGACCTTATGATGGAGGGAAGGCTATTGATGAAGCAGCTGAAGATGGTTGAGCCTAGGACACTGCCCCGAGGAACTCCTGCAGCGATGTCCTGGGGCTGAGATGATTGGCCTCCAACAACCACAACCATCTTCCTTTGTGCTCGGTATGACTCCAGCCAGTGGAGAGTTTTCCCCTTTCATTTTACTCGGGCTTCTTGATGCCACACTCTCACCTCACCTCTGAAATTCAGCTCCTTTGTCTATGTTTGCACCAGAACTGCAATGAGGTCGGGACCGAGTGGTCCTGGCGGAACCCAAACTGAGCAGCAGTGAGCAGGTTATTGGTGAGTAAGTGCCACTGGATAGCACTTTTGATGACACCTTCCATCACTTTGCTGATGATTGAGAGTAGACTAATGGGGTGGTAATTGACCAGATTGGATTTGTCCTGATTTTTGTGGACAGGACATACCTGAGCAATTTTCCACATTGTCGGGTAGATGCCAGTGTTGTAGCTGTACTGAAACAGCTTGGCTAGAGGCGCGGCTAGTTCTGGAGCACAAGTCTTCAGCACGACAGCCGGAATGTTGTCAGGGCCCATAACCTTTGCTGTATCCAATGTGCTCAGCTGTTTCTTGATATCACGTGGAGTGAATCGAATTGGCTGAAGACTGGCTTCTGTGATGGTGGTGACCTTAGGTGAAGGCTGAGCTGGATCATCCACTCGGCACTTCTGGCTGGAAGATGGTGGCAAACGCTTCAGCCTTGTCTTTTGCACTCACGTGCTGGGCTCCACCATCATTGAGGATGGGGATATTCATGGATCCTCCTCCTCCCGTTAGTTGTTCGATTTTCCATCACCATTCACGACTGGATGTGACAGGACTGCAGAGCTTTGATCTGATTTGTTGGTTGTGGGATTGCTTAGCTCTGTCTATAGCATGCTGTTTCTTCTGTTTAGCATGTATGTGGTCCTGTGTTGTAACTTCACCAGGTTGGCACCTCATTCTCCCTGGCATGCTCTTCTACACTCCTTATTGAACCAGGGTTGGTCCCCTGGCTTGATGGTAATGGTAGAGTGAGGGATATGCCAGGCCATGAGGTTACAGATTGAGTTGGAATACAATTCTGCTGCTGCTGATGGCCCACAGCGCCTCATGGATGCCCAGTTTTGAGCTGCTAGATCTGTTCTGAATCTATCCCATTTAGCACAGTGGTAGTGCCACACAACACGATGGAGGGTCTCCTTAGTGTGAAGACGGGACTTCGTCTCCACAAGGACTGTGCGGTGGTCACTCCTGCCAATACTGTCATGGACAGATGCATCTGCGACAGGTAGATCGGTGAGGACGAGGTCAAGTAGGTTTTTCCCTCGTGTTGGTTCTCTCACCACCTGCCGCAGGCCCAGTCTGGCAGTTATATCTTTCAGGACTCGGCCAGCTCGGTCAGTAGTGGTGCTACTGAGCCACTCTTCGTGATGAACATTGAAGTCCCCCACCCAGAGTATGTTCTGTGCCCTTGCTACCCTCAGTGCTTCTTCCAAGTGGTGTTCAACATGGAGGAGTACTGATTCATCAGCTGAGGGAGGGCGGTAGGTGAGAATCAGCAGGAGGTTTCCTTGCCCATGATTGATCTGATGCCATGAGACTTCATGGGGGCCCAAATCAATGTTGAGGACTCCCAGGGCCACTCCCTCCCGACTGTATACCACTGTGCCACCACCTCTGTTGGGTCTGTCCTGCTAGTAGGACAAGACATACCCAGGGATAGTAACGGAGGAGTCTGAGAATTTGGCTGAAAGGTATGATTCTCTGAATAACAAGGAAAGAAAGACTGGCATTTATATCGCACCTTTCACGACCACTGGACGTCCCAAAGTGTTTTACAGCCAATGACGTACTTTTTGAAGTGGAGTCACTGTTGTAATGTAGGAAACACAGCAGCCAATTTGTGCACTGCAAGCTCCCACAAACAGCAATGTGATAATGACCAGATCATCTGTTTTAGTGATGTTGGTTGAGGGATAAATATTGGCCAGGACACTGGGGAGAACTCCCCTGCTCTTCTTCAAAATAGTGCTGTAGGATCTTTTACGTCATCCTGAGAGAGCAGACAGGACCTCGGTTTAACATCTCATCTGAAAGACAGCACTTCCGACAGTACTGCACTGGAGTGTCAGCCTAGATTTTTGTGCTCAAGTCCCTGCAGTGGGACTATGAACCCACAACCTTCTGACTCAGGTACATAGAGAAGGCAGACATTTACAACAGGCAGATCAGACAGAAGAGAGACATTTACAACAGGTAGATCAGTGAGAAGAGAGACATTTACAACAGGTGGATCAGGGAGAAGAGAGACATTAACAACAGGTAGATCAGAGAGAAGAGAGACATTTACAACAGGTAGATCAGAGAGAAGAGAGACATTTACAACAGGTGGATCAGGGAGAAGAGAGACATTAACAACAGGTAGATCAGAGAGAAGAGAGACATTTACAACAGGTGGATCAGGGAGAAGAGAGACATTTACAACAGGTGGATCAGGGAGAAGAGAGACATTAACAACAGGTAGATCAGAGAGAAGAGAGACATTTACAACAGGTAGATCAGAGAGAAGAGAGACATTTACAACAGGCAGATCAGTGAGAAGAGAGACATTTACAACAGGTAGATCAGAGAGAAGAGAGACATTTACAACAGGTAGATCAGTGAGAAGAGAGACATTTACAACAGGTAGATCAGAGAGAAGAGAGACATTTACAACAGGTAGATCAGAGAGAAGAGAGACATTTACAACAGGTGGATCAGAGAGAAGAGAGACATTTACAACAGGTAGATCAGAGAGAAGAGAGACATTTACAACAGGTAGATCAGAGAGAAGAGAGACATTTACAACAGGTAGATCAGAGAGAAGAGAGACATTTACAACAGGTAGATCAGAGAGAAGAGAGACATTTGCAAGTCAGCAGAGAGTGCTGAGTTTGGGTAAGTGTGAGAGTCCTTTAATTGTTAGTTCTCTTTAAATCATTCTTGATAAGAGTACTTAAGCAGTTTAAGTGAAGGGGAAAAGTTAAATATTTGGGATTCTGTTGGTTTAAGCTGAGTAAAACAAGGTTACACTGCAGTAGGAGTAAATTGGCACAGCAGGCAGTGGAAACCAGTTTTCTAATCAATCAGCAGGGGTGACTCATTTGGCTGTAAACAAACAAACAGTATAAAAAGACCAGTGCTAGTGCGAGTCAGCAGAGAGTGCTGAGTTTGGGTAAGTGTGAGTTCGGGTGAGTGGGGTGTAGGGTGCTCTTTTCAAACTTTAACTCTGTGGATTGTAGTTAATAAGGCCTTTCTGGTGCAGAGTGACTGTTGGTAAACCATTTAACTGGTGTAATTTAGAGGGATTGATTTAATTTAAATCCAATTAATTAGAGGGGATACTAGCATCTATAATCGGGCAGAGAGTGTCCATAACTAACAATAATTTTTTTTAATTAATTACATAGAATGGAGCAGGTGATGTGTTACTCTTGCGAGATGTGGGAGCCGGTGGACCCCATTGAGGCTCACGGTGATTACATCTGTGACAAGTGTCTGCTGCTACAGGAACTCCTGCTCCGTGTTGATGAGCTGGAGTCTGAGCTTCAGACACTGCGACACATCAGGGAGGGGGAGTAGTACCTGGACTCTATGTTTCAGGAGGTGGTCACATCTATGAAGTTAATTAATTCAGATGTAGCCCATGGTCAGGGACAGGACGGTGTGACTACGAGTGAGGCAGGTACGGGGATCCAGGAGGTAGTGTTGGAGGAGCCGCAGCCCTTGCTCTTGTCCAACAGGTTCGAGGTTCTTACTCCCTGTGGGGACGGGAGCAGGGACTGCAGGGAGGATGAGCAACCTGGCCACAGCACCGTGGAACGGGGGGCCATTCAAGAGGGGGGAGTAAATAGAAATGTTGTAGTGGTAGGGGATAGTATTATTTGGGGGATAGATAGAGTTCTCTGCAGCCGAGAGCGAGAGTCCCGTAGGCTGTGTTGCCTGCCCGGTGCCAGGGTTAAGGACATCTCCTCTGGGCTGGAAAGAAACTTGCAGTGGGAGGGGGTGGATCCAGTTGTCGTGGTTCATGTTGGTACAAACGACGTAGATAGGACAAGGAAGCTGGTTCTGTTAAAGGAGTATGAGCAGCTAGGGGTCAAATTAAAAAACAGAACCTCAAGGGTAATAATCTCGGATTATTACCTGAGCCACGAGCGAATTTGGCTAGGACAAATAAAATTAGAGAGTTAAATGAGTGGCTCAAAGACTGGTGTGGGAGAAATGGGTTTTGCTTCCTGGGACACTGGCACCAGTACTGGGGCGGGAGGGAGCTGTTCCGTTGGGATGGGCTTCACTTGGCCAGTGCTGGGACTAGTGTCCTGGCGGATCATATAACTAGGGCTGTAGAGAGGGCTTTAAACTAACTAGTGAGGGGGAGGTTCCTAGAGAGCAAATAATAAAAATGACAACAGAGAAGGTCATAGACTTAGGTAGCAGTGGGGAAATTAAAAACCAGAGTGTGTCAGGAAGGGGCAGAAGGTATGGAGTAAAAGGTAAAGTAATAAAAAGGGCAAAAGCAGGAACTAAGTGTCACAAAACATATTTGAAAGTTCTCTATCTGAATGCATGTAGTATTCGTAACAAAATAGACGAGTAAATGGCACAAATAACTACATATGGGTATGATCTTGTGGCCATTACAGAAACATGGCTGCAGGGTGACAATGCCTGGGAATTAAACATACCAGGTTATTTAACGATCAGGAAGGACAGGCAGGAAGGAAGGGGAGGTGGGGTGGCTATGCTAATAAAAGAAGGAATCACTGTAATACAGAGAAATGATATTGGGTCAAAAGATCAGGATAATGAAACAGTTTGGGTGGAGATAAGGAATAATAAGGGGAAAAAAACACTAGTGGGCGTAGTCTATAGGCCTCCGTCCGAACAGTTGCAACTCTGTTGGACGGAGTATCAATCAGGAAATAGTTGAGGCTTGTAATAAGGGAACATCTATAATTATGGGGGATTTTAACTATCATATTAATTGGACAAATCAAATTGGGCAGGGCCGCCTTGAGGATGAGTTCATTGAGTGTATTAGGGATGGGTTTCTTGAGCAGTATGTAACTGAACCGACCAGGGGGCAAGCAACCTTAGATCTGGTCCTGTGTAACGAGACAGGATTAATTAAAAATGTCCTAGTAAAGGATCCCCTTGGAATGAGTGACCATAACATGGTTGAATTCCATATTCAATTAGAGGGTGAGAAGGTTGGATCTCAAACAAGCGTGCTAAGCTTGAATAAAGGAGACTATGAAGGTATGCGAGCGGAATTGAGTAGAGTGGATTGGGAAAATAGATCAAAGGGTAAGACGATACATGATCAGTGGTGTACATTTAAGGTGTTATTTTACAAATTCCAAAAAATATATATTCCACTGAGAAGAAAAGGGTGTAAAAGAAAAGACAGTCATCCGTGGCTAAGTAAAGAAATTAAGGATAGTATTCGACTAAAAACAAGGGCTTTTAAGGTAGCCAAATCTAGTGGGAGGATAGAGGATTGGGAAAACTTTAAAAGACAGCAAAAAATAACAAAAAGATTGATTAAGAAAGGGAAGATAAATTATGAAAGTAAATTAGCAAAAAATATAAAAACAGATAGTAAGAGTTTTTATAGTTATATAAAAAGAAAAAGGGTGGCTAAAATAAATGTTGGTCCCTTAGAGGATGAGACTGGGAAATTAATGGTGGGAAATATGGAGATGGCAAATACACTGAATGAATATTTTGTATCAGTCTTTACAGTAGAGGACACTAAGAATATCCCAACACTGGACAAACAGGGGGCTATAGGGGGGGAGGAGCTAAACACGATCAAAATCACTAAGGAAGTGGTACTCGGTAAAATAATGGGACTCAAGGCGGATAAATCACCTGGACCTGATGGCTTACATCCTAGGGTCTTGAGGGAAGTGGCGGTAGGGATTGTGGATGCATTGGTAATAATTTTCCAAAACTCCCTGGACTCAGCAAAGATCCCGGCAGACTGGAAAACTGCTAATGTAACACCCTTATTTAAAAAGGGCAGTAGATAGAAGGCTGGAAACTATAGACCTAGCCTAACATCTGTGGTAGGTAAAATTTTGGAGTCCATTATTAAGGAGACAGTAACGGGACATTTGGATAATCATAATTTAATAGGACAAAGTCAGCATGGTTTTATGAAGGGGAAGTCATGTTTGACAAATTTGCTGGAGTTCTTTGAGGAAGTAACATACAGGGTGGATAAAGGGGAACCAGTGGATGTGGTGTATTTAGACTTCCAAAAGGCATTTGACAAGGTGCCACACAAAAGATTATTGCTTAAGATAAAAAATCACGGGATTGGGGGTAATATTCTGGCATGGATAGAGGATTGGCTATCTAACAGAAGGCAGAGAGTTGGGAAAAATGGTTCATTCTCAGACTGGCAATCAGTAACTAGTGGTGTTCCGCAGGGGTCAGTGCTGGGTCCCCAACTCATTACAATCTATATTAACGATTTGGAGGAGGGGACCGAGTGTAACATATCAAAGTTTGCAGATGATACTAAGATGGGAGGGAAAGTAGTGAGTGAGGAGGACATAAAAAATCTGCAAGGGGACATAGACAGGCTAAGTAAGTGGGCAGAGATTTGGCAGATGGAATACAATACTGGAAAGTGTGAGGTTATGCACTTTGGCAGGAAAAATAGTAGAGCAAGTTATTATCTTAATGGCAAGAAACTGGAAAGTACTGAAGTACAAAGGGATCTGGGGGTCCTGGTGCACGAAACTCAAAAAGTTAGTATGCAGGTGCAGCAAGTGATTAAGAAGGCCAATGGAATGTTGGCTTTCATTGCTAGGGGGATAGAATATAAAAATAGGGAGGTATTGCTTCAGTTGTACAAGGTATTGGTGAGACCGCACCTGGAATACTGCATACAGTTTTGGTGTCCATTCTTAAGAAAAGACATACTTGCTCTCGAGTCAGTACAAAGAAGGTTCACTCGGTTAATCCCGGGGATGAGGGGATGGACATATGAGGAGAGGTTGGGTAGATTGGGACTCTACTCATTGGAGTTCAGAAGAATGAGAGGCGATCTTATTGAAACATATAAGATTGTGAAGGGGTTGGATCGGGTGCATGCGGGGAGGATGTTCCCGATGATGGGTGAAACTAGAACTAGGGGGCATAGTCTTAGAATAAGGGGCTGCTCTTTCAAAACTGAGATGAGAAGGAACTACTTCACTCAGAGGGTGGTAGGTCCATGGAATATGCTGCCCCAAAAAGCTGTAGAAGCTACATCATTACATAAATTTAAAACAGAAATAGACAGTTTCCTAGAAGTAAAGGGAATTAAGGGTTACGGGGAGCGGGCAGGAATTTGGACATGAGTCTAGGTTTGGATCGGTCATGGCCCGGTGGGTAGCGTAGCGGGCCCAGGGGCCGTGTAGCCTGATCCTGCTCCTATTTCGTGTGTCCAATTCTGTTAGGTTCAGGAGATGGTTCTGTGATAGTAGATTGGCGGTTAGGATCAGATCAGCCATGATCTTATTGAATGGCAGAGCAGGCTCGAGGGGCCAATTGGCCTACTCCTGCTCCTATTTCTTATGTTCTTATGTAACTGAGCCACAGCTGATACTCTATGACTATGTCAGGCTGTTGCTTGACTTGTCTGTGGGACAGCTCTCCAAATTTTGGCACAAGTCCGCAGATGTTAGTGAGGACGACTTTGCAGCGTCGACAGGGCTGGTGTCCTGGGTGTGCCTTTGTCGTGTCCGGTGTCTAGTTCGATGCCGGGTGGTCCGTTTGGTTTGAATCTTTGCTTCTGGGCTGACCTGAGTTCCTTCAGTACCATTCTCTCCTCACCTCTGAATTTTCTTCATCTGCAGCTAATTCTATGTTATTTTCTTTTTCAACACAGCTTTGCTGACACAGTTGGAATGGTGCGGGCAGGGGGTTAAGATTGGGGGGAGCCGGGGGGGTGCAGTGTCACGCATTCCCATCCCTGATGTTTTCCCACTGTGGTAACACAATACAGCTTCCTGTGACTCGAACTTTATTGCATCACTTCCTGTGATTAGTCCAGGATAAATACTGGACTGAGCAGTTGGATCCTGGAGAGGCATAGAGTAAGACCTCTTTTGTATGTAGCACCTTTTTAGTTGATTAAAGCTTACTTTAAGTTCACCACGCGTAAGGCTCATTCTTACGACACCCACCATCTTTACTTATCTGAATTCAGGCACGGAGGGCTGTCCGCCCTAAGCAGGTGGGGGCCTACTTTACGTCGAAACCCCAGCAGCAGAACCACAGAGGGAGCTGCAAAGTGGCCAGAATAGGCCAAGGTAAAAAAAAAGTACTTTCCTGAGGATTCCTTTTGTGGGTCAGGAAGAGCAGGATTAGTCCCCCAGTCCCTGCCAAGAGACCATGGGTCTCCCCAGCCCCGGCCTTGGCTCTCCCCTCCCAGCACTAACAGCAGCTTCCAAAGCCCCCTTGCCCAAAGCTAAGAAGGTGAGAGAGGGAAACCAGGTAATTATAGACCAGTTAGCCGAACATCATTATTGGGCAATTACTAGAGTCTATAATTAACGATAGGGTGACTGAACACCTTGAAAATTTTCAGCTGATCAGAGAGAGCCAGCATGGATTTGTAAAGGGTAGGTCATGCCTGACGAACCTGATTGAATTTTTTGAGGAGGTGACTAAAGTAGTGGACAGCGGAATGTCTATGGATGTTATTTATATGGACTTCCAGAAGGCATTTGATAAAGTCCCTCATAAGAGACTGTTAACTAAAGTTGAAGCCCATGGAATTGAAGGCAAATTATTGACCTGGTTTGGAAATTGGCTGAGCGGCAGGAGACAGAGTAGGGATAATGGCAGGTATTCTAATTGGCAGGATGTGACTAGTGGTGTCATGCAAGGATCTGTGTTGGGGCCTCAACTATTCGCCGTATTATTAACGACTTAGATGATGGGATAGAGAGCCACATATCCAAATTTGCCGATGACACAAAGATAGGCGGCATTGTAAGCAGTGTAGGTGGAAGCATAAAATTACAAAGAGGTATTGATAGATTAAGCGAGTGGGCAAAATTGTGGCAAATTTAATGTAAGCAAATGTGAGGTCATCCACTTTGAACCTAAAAAGGATAGAACAGGGTACTTTCTAAATGGTGAAAAGCTAAAAACAGTGGAGGTCCAAAGAGACTTGGAGGGCCCAGGTACATAGATCATTAAAATGTCATGAACAGGTACAGAAAATAACCAAAAAGAGTAATGGAATGCTGGCCTTTATATCTAGAGGACTAGAATACAAGGGGGTAGAAGTCATGATTCAGCTATATAAGGCCTGGGTTAGACCACACCTGGAGCAGTTCTGGGCACCACACCTTAGGATGGATATATTGGCCTTGGAGGGAGTGTAGCATAGGTTTACCAGAATGATACCTGAACTCCAAGGGTTAAATTACGAGGAGAGATTACACAAACCTGGGTTGTATTCACTGGAATTTAGAAGGTTAAGGAGCGATCTGATTGAAGCTTTCAGGATAATTTCTACACACAAAACGAGGTAGAATTCTGGAACTCTCTTCTGCAAACATTCTAGATCAATTGTTAATTTAAAATCTGAGATTGATAGATTTTAGTTTACCAAAGGTATTCAGGGATATGGGGCAAAGGCGGGTATATGGAGTTAGGTCACAGATCAGCCATGATCTCATTGAAAGGTAGAACAGACTCAAGGGGCGATATGCCCTAGTCCTGTTCCTATGTTCCTCACTTTATGTTGGGGTCCACAGTGTCCTCGGGCTCCCTACCCGATTTTTGTTCCTGACCTGATTTGCCAGTTTCGGAAGGGAGACTATCCTGGATTATCTAACCACCCTGTGAGGATTTTCCTCCTGCCCTGGCACCCCCGTCTGCACTGAACATGCTCCCCAGCATCTTGCAACCATACAAAATTTGACACTGAGCCACATAAGGAGATATTACAGGAGATGACCAATCAGTGTTCACTGTATCCATTAGACGATGAAAACTCATGCACCACTAAAAGTAGGTGAGGATTGCTACATGAAAGAGGTAAGTGCCTTTGCAACACTGCTTGTAGGCCAGGAGGAGCAGGAGTGCTTCCTCCCAGTCCCCCAAGCTAACCTGCTTCCCTCCCCATGATCACTGACCCCCCCCCCCCTCAATGATCGGACACCCCCTGCTATCACCAACCACTCCCCCTCCATGATTGGACATCCCCCCCCCCCCCACTATGACCTATCCCCCACCCACGATTGAACACCTCCGTGATCAGCCACCCCTCCCGACCACCCATCTCGGTCTTCGATATCCCCCGATCAACTCCCCCCACCCCCCAACCCTCCAAGTTACATTGTACCCACTCCGCCTCCCAATCTCTACCCCAGCAACAGGAAACTTACCTGCTCCTCGGCTGTGCTCTCTTCTGCAGCGCTCCCTGCCCGACAGGGAGCCAAGGCTGTCAATCAGGCTGGCTTCTGGGCGGGGAACCTGTTGAAAAAAACTACGAAACTCCACAGCGTTTGGAGAAACTCGAACTTCCGAGGTTTCCCGATCAGAACCTCTCCCCCCAGCTTGGAAATTCTGCCCCAGTAAAGATCGGGGCCAATGTCTAGGACCTAGATAAACAGGTAGTTATTGACATGAATCTTGTATGAAGTAATACTGGGTGGCCTGCTGGTGGCGCTGTCCAGGGAGAGTATAAATACTCGGGCATGGGCCCAGCTTGCTTCAGACATTCCTCAACAGGAACTAGTGAAGGACACAACTAGATCTCCATGTTGGAAAACAGTTGATTGAAGCTTTGTTTAACGCTTACACCAAGTGCCTAGTATTTTTCTTATGCCAGTTATCATTACAAAAGAACTTTGCAACCAGACATGTAAATCAATTGAGGCCTGTCTGCATCAGAAAGATATAAAAAGACCCTTATCCGGACTCACGGCACTGCAGTCCCTGGAGAAGACAGAGACCCAACTCAGAAGACCTCCAAGGAAGACCTCAAGCACCGCGGAATTCATCATTCCACTGCCTTGATGCGGAACTGTCAAAGGAACAGGTTGCATGTTTTATTGTTTATCAAAGAAAACAGTAGTTTAGGTTACCAATCTGTTGTATTGTATTATTTGGCTCCCTATCATTTGGGTCCATAAATCCTGGTGGAATAGCATTCCTACATTTTGGCGCTCAAACAGGGGCACAACAAATGGAATGCCAAAGTAGAACCTCTTGTCCAGTGATAGTACAGCAACATGGGCCTCAATTTAAATTTTGCGATGCGCTGGGAGCGGAGGTGGAGGGCGTGTGATAGCGCGCGGGAAACCCGGCGTTCAGTGCAGCGCGTCTGTCAGTATCTTTTTAACTCAGCCACCTCATTATAATTTTACCTCCGGGTTTCCCGTCTAATCAGCAACAGCAGGCGTGATATGGACCCACATGACGCGATCTCAACTTCAGTAAAGGGACACTGCAAACATTCAAGTTGAAGGAGTTTCACGTTGGGAAGAAAAGAGAAGCAAGTGGCAGAATGGATTCCAGGCGGGCAAAGGCCGTGCCTCATTTCAGTGACGCCTCCCTGGATGTGCTGCCGGGGGCTGTGAGGAGTCAGAGAGAGATACTCTTCCCGACCAATGGGAGGAAGAAGCCTGCAGCTGAAACCAAGAAGGCGTGGTTGGAGGTAGCGGAGGAGGTCAGCAGCAGGAGTCTGGTGCCACGTTCCTGGAGGCAGTGCAGCAAGCGCTTTAATGACCTAAGCAGGTCAGGAAAGGTGAGTACAATGGCACATTCACCTACATCCTGCTGTGCCTTCTCCAGCCTACTCCATTACATCACGCCTCACACCCACTTAACTTGCAGGTGCACCTATCCTTCTCTTTCGATCCACTTCCCCACATCCCCATCTATCCATCCACCACTCCCACTCATCCTCATCCTTATGCAATGTCATTTCTCTCCCTTATAGTCACCCTCACCAAATCCACTCCATCCATCAAATAATCACATGCCATTACACTCATGCGTCTCTTCTTTCCCTCCTTGCAGGGGAAGAGAGCACATAACACCAGGGAGAGGGAGAGAACTGGAGGGGCCCTCCAAACATTTCGCAGCTGGCAAACACAGAGGAGGAGGCACTGGAGATCAGTGGAGTTTCGGCGTCTTTGGCCATTGGCGATAGGGAGATATTGAGCTCCAAGCTATCTGGTGACACACTGAAATAAAAGCCACCCAAATGTCATACGGCACTCAGTCATGTTGACTTGATTCCAACAGCGAGTGAAATATGATCAGTTTCATAATGATAACTTGCAACAATCTTACCTTGCCAGGATCAGTTCATGTCTTTTATCTCCCACAGGACCTTCACGTGTGCAGCAGCATTTGGTGGGGATCGCTAACGACGATTCCTCAGAGGAGCGGAGTCCTTCTGAAGTTGAACCGTCACAGGACTCATGCAGACGGTGCACCAGCTCAGATACTCACACGTCGGTCGGATCAGTAAGGCAGTAAGTTGGGTTTTCCCCTGGTGACTCACACATCACAAGTGAGCAAGAGCAGATGGTGGAAACAGGGACAGCAGTGGAGAATCCGGATCGGAGGGTGCAGCCCTCTCCAAGCTCTGCTCAGCTGGACACAGATGCTGTACTTCAGGGGCCGTCAATGAAGCTGGGAATCATTGTGCAGCAGCAGACAATGTGCGATGCACTGACAGGCCTTCAAAGTGGAATCACCACGATTGCAGAGATTGGAGGAGTCCACCTCAAGCATGAGAGGGGTGATGTCACAGGCTACTGAGATGATGGCTGGAATTTTCCCCCAAAAAAAGGGGAGGGTTTGGAGCGTGGGGACAGTTAAATTGTTAAAAATGGGATTCCTGACCTAATCCCGCCTCCACCCCACCCACTTCCTGTTTTAAAGGAGGCGGTACGGGGCAGGACGGGGGGGCGGGTGACTAATCCGCTCCCAGGGTGCGGTAGTCATATTTAAATATTGTATTGAGGCTTGAAGCATCTTTTTTTACCTCCATTTTGAATTTAACTGCCTGTGGACGGTTTTCACACAATTTGTGAAACCTGGCAGTGAAATTGAGGCGGGGACTGCTGCATCCAGGAGGTAAGTGGCTTTATTCCTACCTCCTGGATCCAGGGTGACGTAATAAAGACTCACTACGCACTTGAACATAAAGCAAGGCTTTAATCAACTTGTAACAAAACATGGAGGTCTAGTTAGCAGTCACTAGCTTCCTGTTTCCAGATTGTCTCTGCCCAAGGTGGGCCCATGCCTGAGTATTTATACTCCCTGGACGGCGCCCCAGCTGGCCGCCCAGTAGTACTTCCTGAGTTGTTACTTGCGATTTATGACATTCTTCCTCCCTAAAAGGTTTGGAAGTCCAGTCTTCCTTTAACGGACCAGGCGGACCAGAAATAGCCGTAGACGTTCAGCTCTCTGCTTGTGACTGGAAGGCACGTCTCCCCGGACCGTGTCCTGGTCCCTGGGTCGCTTGGCCCGTACCGGTAAGTCAGTAGAGTCCGCGTCATCTTGATCATCCTGTGGAGGACTGGGAATATCATGACTCCGGGTGCGGGTCCCCACAGGTGCTGAGCTGGCCTCATCCCGGGTCGTGGCTGGAGATTGTCCGGCGTCCTGGTTTCGGGTGGCCATCCTACGGGGAGCGTCCAGCTCCCTGAGTTGATCCGGTAGCGTTGCCGGCAGATCCCCCGATGTCCCAGGCGGGGCGTCATTTTCATAGGGGTGCGGAGTGTTGATTTCATTGTCGGGGGATCCTTCATCATTCGGGCCCGTGTGACCGGTTGGGCAGGGAGCCAGATCTCAGAGCGAGACGGTGGTCTCCCGGCCATCAGGGTACCGTACGTGCGCATACGTGGGGTTTACCTCCGTTAACTCCACCTCGTCAACGAGAGGGTCGTTTTTGGCAGACCGGACGAACCTCCGGAGTAGCACCGGGCCTGGAGCCACCAACCATGACGGTAGAGATGTCCCATGTGTAGAGCGACGCCGGAATTTGAAGAATCGCTCATGAGGCGTGACATTAGTAGATGTGGAGAGAAGAGACCTGATAGAGTGTAACGCGTTGGGGAGCACCGTTTCCCACTGCTGGTCCGGCAGGTTGCGTGACCTTAGTGCCAGACGGACAGCGTTCCAGATGATGGCATTGTATCGTTCAACCTGTCCGTTACCGATTGGGTGATATGGTGTCGTCTTACTTGAGGCGATTCCCCGTTGGGAGAGATAACTTTTAAGTTCACTCGACATAAAGGAGGGACCCCGATCAGTGTGGATAAAATTGGCCGTCCCGCAAAGGGAAAAGACCTGATCGAGGCATTTAATTACCGTAGAGGTAAGCATATTAGGGCAGGGGAAGGCGAAGGGAAAGCGTGAATACTCGTCCACCATCGTAAGTAGGTAGGTATTCCTTGTCGACGAAGGCAATGGCCCTTTAAAGTCTATGCTGAGCCTCTGCATAGGCTGCATTGCATGTATGAGTAAGCCATCTGATGGGCGAAAGAATTGTGGTTTCAATTCTGCACAAATCCTACAGGAGGAGCATGTTTTCTTTACGTCCTCGGTTGAAAATGGTAGATTTTTGGAGCGCACAAAGTGCAACATGCAGGTCACACCAGGATGGCATAAGTCCATATGCAAATCCGCCAGAGTCGACGTTGACATTGAGGAGCAAAATGCCCGTGTGAAGGTATCTGGGGCCACGTTCTGTTTGCCGGGTCGGTAACAGATAGTATATCCAAAGGCAGCCAGCTCCATCCTCCAGAGTTGAATTTTATTATTTTTGATTTTCGTGCGCCTCCGGTTATCCAACATGAAGGCCACAGAGCGCTGGTCAGTTATAAGCGTAAAATGACGCCGAGCAAGAAAATGACCCCATTGGCGTACAGCCTCGATGATGGCTGTAGCCTCCTTCTCGACGGGGGGGTAATGGAGCTCGCTACCCTGCAAGGTTCTGGATAGGAATGCCACCGGTCGGCCACCTTGATTCAAGGTAGCGGAGATCGCCACCTCCGATGCATCGGATTCGACCACAAAAGGAAGATTTTCGTCAATGGAGCGAAGCGTGGCTTTCTCCAGCTGTCGTTTGAGGAGGTTGAAGGCAGAAATAGCCGTAGCTTCCAATGGAAAAGACTTCGCATGGAGCAGGGGCTGTATTTTATCGGAGAAGTGTGGTATCCATTTTGCGTAATAAGCAAACATGCCAAGTGCCCGACGAAGAGAGCCGAGGTTCGTCGGGGGAGGGAGCTCCTGAAGTGGACGAAGTCGCTCTGGGTCCGGTTTAATAACACCATTGCCCACCCAGTAGCCAAGAATGTTCACCGATGGCACCGACTTCACCAATTTGGATTCGTTTAACGTTAAGTGGCGACGGCGGAGTACGTCAAAAAATCTCTGAAGATTGGCGTCATACTCCTTTTGATCATGGCCGGCAATAGTGATATTGTCTAAATACGGAAAGGTATCCGTCAAGTTCTCTTGCCGGACTAGGCCATCCATGGCCCGTTGGAAGACGGCCACCCCATTGGTGACCCCGAATGGAAGGCGGCGAAACTGGAAAAGCCGACCATTGGCCTCAAAGGCCGTATACTTCTTGTCGGAGTCTTGCAGTGGCACCTGATGGTACGCGCTTTTTAAATCGAAGGTCGAGAATACCTTGTATTTGGCAAGGTTGTTGACCATGTCATCTATGCGTGGCAGCGGGTAGGCATCCAGATCGGTATATAGATTAATAGTCTGCGAATAATCGATACACAGACGTTTTTTATGTTGTTTTAAGGGATTCCTCACGATGACGACCTGAGCCCGCCAGGGAGATGAACATGGCTCGATAATACCGTCGATTAAAAGGCGAGAAATTTCCGCCTCAATAAACGCTCGATCGTCTTGGCTAAAGCGCCGCGATTTGGTGGCTATGGGTTTACAGCGGGGGGGAAGATTGGCAAACAGGGAGGGTTCACCGAGTAAGGCCGCCGAGAGTGCACAAAACGGCACCTTAGAAATGGTAAGCTCCGGCCTTGACCCTCCAAACTCAAAAGTGATCTTCTTGTGCTGCTTCTGGAAGTCCTGTCCCAGAAGCACATCGCTGCATAAGTTTGCGAGTACTCCGAGCCAGGTGGAGAGATACGTGCGGCCGTTGAGGATGAGGTTGACCAGACAGAAGCCAGAAGAATTGGTGGTCAGAATCGTCAGAGCCATTGCAATCTCCCTGTCCGAGGGATAAATGTGCAGTTTTAACCTGTTGACAGCCCGCTTACTAATGAAGCTGTCAGAGCTGCAGGAGTCGATTAGCGCGCTTAGAGTGTGCCCATTTACTGAAACCTTCGTGGCTGCATGGGACAAACTTTGGGGAAAAACAGCCGTGATGGGAGGAGGGGCAATTTTCCCTTCGGCAACTGTAGCCTTAACAGTAGTTCTTGGGGGAGGAGCAGCTCCATAGATAGCAGCTGTGAAGCTAACAGGAGCTCTCGACCGGTATACTTTAGAGGAGCGGCCTTTCTTGTTAGCAAAGGCCCGTGACTGGCATACCTTGGAAAAGTGTCCTTTCTTGCTGCAATGATTGCAGGTCACATTACGAGCCGGGCAAAATTTTCTGTGATGGCACGCCCCTCCACAAAAGAAACACTTTCTTCCTGATTGCCAGGATGCTGCTAGGGCGGGGTCGTCATCAGCGAAGGCCTCTAGGGTAGGGTCGTCGTCCGTTAGAGTAGAGTTAACATCAGTGGGGGCATCCGCCCGAGACCTACCGAAAGACTCATTAAAGGAGATAGCCGCCGCCCGTGCACGTGGTGGGAGATAAGTGTCTGCATTTTTCTTGGCCAAGTCCAAGGAACACGCCTGGTCATAAGCAGCCCGTAAATTGAGGGTTTTATTTTCCAGCAGGCGCTGACGTATAAAAGGGGACGCGATTCCATTGATAAAGGAATCGTGGATTAGTTCCTCTTGATACTGTTCAGCTGTAACTGCTTTAAGGTTACAATCCTTGCTGAGCCTGCGAAGTTTCTGGAGAAATTCATCGAGTGATTCCCCAGGCTGCTGCCGAGTTGTGGCCAGTAGGTGTCGAGCAAATATTTCATTTGGGGACTTGACATATAGCTGCTGTAAGATTTCGATAGCAGTGTCATAGACTATACAGTCCTCAATATAATCATACACATGAGGAGACACGTAGTTGATAAGCATTCGTAACTTATTAGGGACATCCGCCCCATATTCTTCAAGAAAGTTGCTAAAGGTACGAAACCAATGCTTCCATACCTTCGCTGCCGCAGGTGCATTCGGGTCCAGGTCGAGACGAGCGGGTCTAAGGAGTTTTTCCATGATGGATCAGTTTCTTGCCCTAGTTCCCTTCTGTGGTTCGAGTTGCAGCTGGTTGTTCCGAATCACCCAAAGCGTGGAGACGATATCAAGTTGATTAAATTGACGTAATAAAGACTCACTACGCACTTGAACATAAAGCAAGGCTTTAATCAACTTGTAACAAAACATGGAGGTCTAGTTAGCAGTCACTAGCTTCCTGTTTCCAGATTGTCTCTGCCCAAGGTGGGCCCATGCCTGAGTATTTATACTCCCTGGACGGCGCCCCAGCTGGCCGCCCAGTAGTACTTCCTGAGTTGTTACTTGCGATTTATGACACAGGGTCCCGACCTAACCCACCCCCCGTGATCGGAGACCCCCCCACGAGGCCTCCGATCCCCACCTTGAGGCCTCCCCCCCGCACCATACCGATGATGTTGAGCCCGGCCACAATCCTCCGGTGGCCGACACCGATCCTTTCTCTCACCCAGCTGACATCACCCCCCGCCTCCCCCCCGTCGACCCCCCGATCCACCGACCGACCCCACCCACTGTCGAGCCCACCGATCGTCCAGCCGAACCACCCCCCCGTCGACCCCACGATCCCTGGCCACCCCCCCGCGATCCCCTCCCCTCCCCCCCCACCACGATCCCTGACCAAGCTCCCTACAATCGCTCCCCCGGACCAACCATTCGCTCCCTCTCTGCAGCTGCAGGCCTCACATGCAAATCAGGCCCTGCCGTTAAAGTTGGCAGGGCCTACGGGAAGCCCGGCCTCCTGGGTTTCCCGCCCCCAATCCGCCTACCTGCAGAAAACTCCAGCCGATGTCTTCTTCCATGGATAGAGTGGCCAGCAGCCTGGACCATCAGACGCTCCAATCAAATGATTCCATGCATGCCTTCAACACCACTGTACAGACTCTGGATGCCAACACGTCTCCACCTTAAATAGGCTGACAGATACCTTAGCCTTGGCCTTACAGGGGTTACCATGCAGGAGTAGCAAAAAAGAGGAAGGGTACGGCTTAGTAGTTGCACACGGGCATGCACATGGGTGTCTGAGAAAATGTTGTTTTGTTAAGTTTTTGTTCTTTATTCAGCTCACATAAACGTTATTCTTTGTCACCACTTTCTCGCCTTGTCCATTCTAGGATGCTGGGTAGTAAGTGGCCTTCTAACTTGTTTGATGATGAATGTAAATACATAAATTGATAGGCACCAATGGGGAAATGTTGAAAGGGTGGTTGGTTGGTTGCAGAATTGCTTTGTGTCAGTGGCATGGGTGGGGGAGGGGGGAAGAGTGCTGTAGCATTTTCTGGTGCCCTGGGTGCACTGGTGCAACCTATGTAAACCTTGCATTAATAAGGGCCTCCCTGGGCAGCAATGTGTGCATCTAGGGGTGCATTGCCCTCATCACCTTCCTCCCCCTCCGAATTGTCCGAACAGGATCTGAGCTCTTCACTTTGTTCCTCCTGCAGGGCCAAGCCTCGCCATTGAGTAATGTTGTGCAGAGCACAGTAAACCACAACCATTCTAGAGATCCTGGCTGGTACATACTGAAGTGCGCCTCCAGATCTGTCCAGGTACCTGAAGCGCATCTTCAGCATGCCGAATGCCTGTTCAATCACACATCTGCTGGTGCTATGGCTTTCATTGTAGTGTTGTTGGGCTTCAGTGGTCGGGTTTCTGATGGGTGTCATGAGCCAAGTTTGCGGTATCCTTTGTCGCCTAGCAGCCACCCCTTAAGTCTGCTTCCAGGTCCGAAGAGATCAGGGAGCTTGAACTGCTGCAGGCGAAAGCATCATGGCAGCTGCCCGGGAAATTTTGCACACCTGCATAAACATCATTTTGTGGTTGCATACCAGCTGCACATTGATGGAGTGGAAGCCCTTACAGTTGACGAATACTGGGGGTGCCGGGATTGCCACGTACGTGCAGTTGATGGCGCACTGCACCTGTGGGAAGCCAGCCAGAGCCGCAAAGCCGAGCGCCCGTTCATTCTGACTGGCATCATCGGTGGCAAAGTTGACATAATTTCCAGCCCTGGCAAACAACCCATCAGTGACCTGTCTTATGTATTTGTGGGCAGTCAACTGGGAGATCCTGGATATGTCTGTAGCAGAACTCTGGAAAGGTCTGGAGGCAAAAAGGTTGAGGGTGGTGGTGACTTTGGTAATGCTTGGCCACCAGGTCCAGCAGGCAGCAAGTCTTCTTCTCGGAGGCTGCAGATGTCTGCCACCACCTGACGTGACAACCTGAGCCTCCTGAGACACTTGTGTTCAGACATGTCAAGGACAATAATCCTCTGACTGTTTTGTGGGTAGTGCCTCCTGCGAGTTTCATCTCTCTGCTGGTCGCCTCTCTGCTGTGCAGCTTCAGGCCTCTGAGCAGCAGGCTGCTGCGGGTGATGTTGCTGGTGTTGTTGCTGGTCATCTTGTTCCTCATCTGAGGCCCAATCTAAGGCAGCATAAGCGGCACCCATCCTGATGTGATAGAGCAAACCTCCAAAGTGTAGAAAGCAACCTCTCAGCAAAAGTACTGTGAACAAACCCTTTCCCACTAGCAGGTAAGAAAGCAGCTATGAGTATTTATTGGCATATTTGTCGGAGATTGCTTCAGCCTCCTCAATTGCCGCTGTGTACTCGCCTTGGTTTCACTGGTGAGCTTCAGGAAGCCCGGGAAACCCGTGGACTCGACGTTAACTGGAAACAGTGTGTCAATATCGCTCTAATTGATCGATTCACATATGAAAATTGACGACCCGCCTCTCCCGAGGGGGTTACTTGCACACAACCTAACGCGCTCCAGTCAAATGAAGAAGTCAGCGGGTCGGAGCCGGCTTCCCGACGTTATGTCAATTTCGTTGGTTTTTAAGCCCTCACCCACACCCAAAAGCATGCGCTCCTGCAGATTAAAATTCAGCCCAGGGTTTCTGTCTGCGGACATAGCAGGATATTAACATGGAAGAGGCAATCCCCAAGTACATAGAGAAGAAGTTGCCTCAGAGAGAGGAATGGTTCTCAACAGAAGACTGCCAAGTTGATCCCTTTATGGTCGTTATGTATGTTGGAGGAACGGCTGGCTTTAAAAAAAACAGGCCAAAGCCATCTGGTTACTTGCCCTCAGTAAAAAAAAAGACAAAGGTGAACAAGAAAGGCAAGAACAAAACCACAAGTTGATAACATGAAAAAGGAGTTTGAGGAAGTAAAAGAGCAATTAAAAAAAACCTCTCCATGGTTGGAAGAGAGGGTCAGAATAATGATAAACATATGCAAATCCTAGAAGGACACGTCGACTATTTTCAGAGACAGGCGCCGGTTAAAGAGGGGAAACTAGCTGTGAATCAGGCTGCTCAACAAGAAACATTACATAAAATGAGGTTGTTGGAAAAACAAGTAGATGAGTTAAAGGCAGCTGTACGGGTGAAACGACTGCCAATAAGGAAAGCCAGAGAGGGTCAGCGCCATTACACAAATGTTTGATACAGTATATAGATGATTTGCTGTTGTATACTCTGGACATGGAAAGTCATGAGATATTATTGAGCAAGCTATTACAGTTGTTCACCAGAGAGGCTTAAAAGTTAATTCAGAAAAGGTGCAGATTGCTCAAGATCAGGTCACCTTTTTGGGAGTAAATATGAGCGAAGGAGGGAGGGGCATTGATGAAAAGAAGATGTGATTTTTTTTTGAATGAGTTATGGCAGTTGTTCACCAAAGAAAGTTTAAAAGTTAATCCAAACAATGGGCAGATTGAGCAAGATTAGGTCACCTTTTTGGGAGTGAATATGAGTAAAGGAGGGAGGGGCATTGATGAAAAGATGTGATATCATTGAGCGAACTATGACTGTTGTAGACCAAAGAACGCTTAAAAGTTAATCCAAAAAGACGCAGATTGCACAAAATAAGGCAAACTTTTTGGGAGTAAATATTAACAAAGGAGGGGGAGGCATTGATGAAATGAAGATAAAAAACCATGCAGGAGTTGCCATTAAAGCGGTACGATCATTTTTGGGATTGGTAGGGTACTGTCAGGATTTTATGAAGATCTTTGCAATGTTAAACACACCCCTCTATGCTTTGTTGAAAAAGAACGTCGAGTGGAAAAGGACACCAGCCTGTACAGAGGCAGGTAAACAGTTAAATTAAACTTTACAGAAAGCAGCTGTCCTAGTCCCAGCCTACCCGGAAAATCCCTTCTACATAGAAACAGCAGCCAGCGAATACACAAAATCAACCGACCTAACCCAAAAGACTGGTGAGAAACAGAGGCCAGTTGCCTATGTGTCTCGGGTTCTCGCTCCGCTAGAGATCAATTACTCCACGTGTGAGAAACATATATTAGAAACTTTTTTGGGCCATTAAACACTTTACCTACATAGTGGGATTGGTACCGCTACACTTGTAGACCAATCATACACCAACAGAGTTATTGTCGGATGGAAGGTTAAAAGACGGTTCAGTGTCTAATGTCTGGTTGTCCTGGTGGACCCTATTACTGCGGGGAAGGGATATCCAGGTACACCATAACCCTGATCCACTGAGTCTAGCAAGGAATTTGATTTACCATGGCGAAAAACCAGTGTAAGGTGGAAAATCAAACCCACCCAGAGAGTCCGATTAAGTGAGGAGGGCTGCGTGACACACAGGATATATATGTAGATGGGTCCAGCAAAATGAAAGAAAGAAAAACAAGGTGTGGCATAGACAAACAGAACTAGCACTGAAGCTGCCCGCATATATATCTGCTCAGGCAGTCGAGTGGGTGGCTGTAGCATATGTGGTAACACATCCCACTGAGTTTCCGACCCCTTATACAATATGCTCAGACTCCATGTACGTGTGCAATTCATAGAAACATAGAATCTAGGAGCAGGAGTAGGCCATTCGGCCCGTCGCGCCTGCTCCGCCATTCAATACGATCATGGCTGATCATCCAAATCCAGTACCCTGTCGCTGCTTTAATCCCCACAGTACACATATCCCACCCTACCCCCGTAACCCCACGTATTTAACTCCCCCTAACATATCCCATCCTATCCCCATAACCCCACATATTTAATCCCCCCGAACACTAAGGGTCAATTTATCATAGCCAAATCAACCTAACCCACACATTTTTGGACTGTGGGAGAAAACCGGAGCACCCGGAGGAAACCCACGCAGACACGGGGAGAATGTGCAAACTCCACACAGACAGTCACCCGAGGTCAGATTCGAACCCGGGTCTCTGGCGCTGTGAGGCACCAGTGCTAACCACTATGCCACCGTGTTGCTTCACAGAATATCTCCCGATATGGGAAAAGAGGGGGTTCATGTCAACGGATGGGAAACCATACCCTCCACTCCAATTTTATGAGTAATTTTTAATAAGGCAAAGGAAGTGCCCAGAGACATAGCAGTCCATACATACATACATACGAACATACGAATTAGGAGCAGGAGTAGGCCACTCAGCCCCTCGAGCCTGCTCCGCCATTCAATAAGATCATGGCTGATCTGATTACTCCACATTCCCGCCTACCCCCGATAACCTTTCACCCCCTTGCTTACCAAGAATCTATCTACCTCTGCCTTAAAAATATTCCAAAACTCTGCTTCCACCGCCCTCTGAGGAAGAGAGTTCCAAAGACTCACAACCCTCTGTGAGAAAAAATTTCTCCTCATCTCTGTCTTAAATGGGCGACCCCTTATTTTTAAACAGTGACCCCTAGTTCTAGATTCTCCCACAAGAGGAAACATCCTCACCACATCCACCCTGTCCAGACCCCTCAGGACCTTATATGTTTCAAACGTACAGTAAAGGCATATACCAAAAGCGAACCTCTATGGGGGGGGGGGTTGGGTATCAGAAAGCTGATGACCTGGCCAAGAAAGGAGGTGAGGAGAGAACGGATTGGGATCCGGTAGAAATATTCCCCCCAATGGAAGTCAATCGCCCCGTGAAAGTACCCAACACAATTGATATGAAATTCCAAAATGGGGATCCTGAACTAAAGGCAGTAATAGTGGCATTAGAAAGAAAGGAAAGTCTACATGGAGAATATGCTAATAAACCAAAATTAGAGGTGAATGACCAAGAATGGATGGTACCGCAGAACGGGAGTATTGCTTTTCTCCACCAAGCCCATGATGCACCTACCTCGGGACATCGCGGACCACGGGCCTCCATAGAGAGACACCAACTGGTGGCCAGGAATGCGAGGCCAAATGCAGCATTATTGCCACAACTGTCTAATATGTGTGCAACATAATTCCGATGTAAATGCCGAAAAGGCACTGTTGCGCCACACCCAGCTGACAGCAATCCCATGGAACGAATTACAAATAGATTTTATCGGGCCATTTCCCCCCTCCTCAAGAGGAAATAAATACATATTGGTGATAGTGGACATCTTCTCCAAGTGAGTGGAGGTTCTCCTGACCCTCAGCGCAATGGCTCAGACTACCACAAAGACACTGGTGGACCATTTATTCACCAGATGGGGTTTTCCAAGATCCATTGACTCAGATCAGGAGAGCCACTTCACTGGAAAGATTACGCAAATCGCAATGCAACTGCTAGGAATCAAAAGGCGATTCCATATTTCGCACAATCCTATGTCATCAGGTATAGTTCAGGGGATGAACCATACGGTTAAAACTATGCTGAAGAAACGAATTGGACAATCCCGTCAGAAATGGGATCAATTGCTACCCTTGGCATTATTGGCCATGCAGTCTAGTAACTCACATACCACTAAGATGACCGGGAGGGTTATGAGAACACCTGAACATTTAATGTACCAAATATGTCCGATCCCCAATATCAGGCCTTGACCCAGGAATGGTATGTTAACCAGTTACATGACCAGTTACAACAAATAATGATCTTTGCCGTTGCTAATATTGGTCAGTCTAAAAGAGCCAATAAAAAGTATTTTGATATCCAGTAATCCCTCCCCAACCGCGGGGGATACGTCCCTGAAAACCCCCGTGGTTAGTAAAACCGCGGTTGGCAAATTCACTATAAACACAATAAAAAAGAATATAAAAAGCATATAAATAGTTTAAAAAAATCATGTTTTTTACCTTGTTCCTAAATTAAAAACCGTGGATACGCGAATTTCACTGCTGCATTTGACAAAAATTGTCGCAGAGTGGAAACCATGTCTACGTGAAATCCGCGTATGGCAAAACCGTGGTTGGGGCGAGATTCCTGTACTTATCATGTGTAATGTACCTATCTTACAAAGTCGTGGGAATGATTGGAAATATGTCTTGACTGTCTCTCCACCTACACTCCCTAATGGGTTAACATGGGAAATACCCTTTAAAAATAAGGAAGGAAATGATTCTGTTCAAATACAGGAGAAAGAGGGCGTGCGTCTAACCTGTTGCCACCATAATGTAACTCTTACACAGATCAAGACGACATTCTAGGCTGAGGCTCTGTGAGCAGTTGTTCTGTATGGACTTCCCTTACTACCTCTATCTTTTAATCGACTGACTCGAATCAGTACCTCACAGAAACACCTAGTTAAAATGTTGCAATAAAACCAACAGATTGAAAAGGGATTTAAAACATTGGGTGAGAATATGAATAGCAGGATAAAACTGTGCTGAAGAAAAGGTGCAGGAGGGAGGGTTTCAGATTCCTCGGGCATTGGGATCAGTTCTGGGGCAGGAGGGACCTGTTCAAAATGGATGAATTGTACCTCAACAGAGCTGGGACCAATGTCCTTGCAGGATTTAAGCTAATTTGGCTGGGGGATGGGCACCAGGATGAAACATTAGAGAGGAGAAACAAAGTGCACAGAGGGCTGGGTGAGACAAATAGCACTAGAGTAAAGAATAGTTCAGAAATAGGAGGGATCAGACAGGCGGGGGTGGAAATGCGAGGTCGACTAAGATGGGTTTAGAGTGCCTATGCGTAAATGCATGTGGCCTGGTAAATAAGGTTGGTGAGCTGCAGGCACAAGTAGCCACATGGGATTATGATATAGTGGCAATAACAGTGACCTGGCTTAAAGAAGGGGAGGATTGGGAATTTACTATTCCTGGCTACAAGGTATTCAGGAAAGATAGGGAAGGAAAAAAAGGAGTGGGGGTGGCATGACAGTATTGATCAAATAAACTATTATAGCACTGGAAAGGGATGTTGCAGTTGAGGGGTCAAAGACAGAATCTATTTGGTTTGAAATAAGGAACAATAGAGGTGCTCTTGCACTACTGGGTGGATACTATAGGCCACCAAATAGTGGGAAGCAAATAGAGGAGCAAATTTGCAGGCAAATTACAGAAAGATGCAAGAACTATAGAGTAGTGATAATAGGGGGCTTCAATTATTCTAATATAGACTGTGACAGAAGCAGTGTAAAGGGCAAAGAGAGGGAGGAATTCTTGAAATGTCGACAAGAGAACTTTCTTGATCAGTGTGTTTCCATCCAAACGAGGAAGGAAGCAGTGCTGGATCTAGTACTGGGGAATGAAGTGAGGCAAGCAGAGCATGCTTCATTTGGGGAGCATTTGGGGAACAGTGATCATAATATCATCAGATTTATAATAGTTATGGAAAAGGACAAGGAACAATCAAGCAATAAAAATACTTAACTGGAGGAGGGCTAATTTCAGTGAGTTGAAAAGGGATCTGGCCCAAGTGAATTGGAGTAAAAAATTGGTAGGCAAATCAGTAATTGAACAATGGGAGGTCTTCAAAGAGCAGATAGTTCCGGTACAGAGTAGACACATTCCCACGAAAGGGAGGCCATCCAAAGTTAGAGCTCCCTGGATGACTAAAGTTTGAGAGATTAAAATTAAATTGATAAAGGAGACTTATGACAAATGTAAGGTTGATAAAAAAAAAAACTAATCTCTTGGCACTGCAGTTAGTGGGAAGACAGAAGACCTATCCCGAGGATGTCCAAGAAAGAAAGACCTCAAGCGCCGTGGAGCTGATCATTCCACTGCCTTGACGCAGAACTCTCAAAGGAACAGGTTGAATATTTTATTGTTTATCAAATAAAACAGTAGTTTAGTTTACCAATCTGTTGTATTGTATTGTTTGGCTCTTTATCGCTGGGGTCCATAAATCCTGGTGGAATAGTATTCCTACAGGCAGGATTCTAGACGCAATCAGATCGGCAGCCTGTTTTACACCCCAATCTTCAATGGCTTCAGTGGAAAGTAAAATTGGGCGGGGTGTAAAACGGACAACTGATCCGATCACGTTCGTCTCCTGCCAGGTTAAAATGAACCCTTCCCAGTTTTACCCTTCCTCAGGTAAAGAAATAGAATAAAAATTCAGATGTGAACAGGGCGTGCTGTTGTGCAGATACCGAGAATCGTTGAAATAAGCCATTTAGTCGGCCTCTGGAGTGGGACCTGCGTAACGTTAACAACACCCAAGTTTGACCTTTGCTCTTGAACCATGTAAACTGTGATCTGTGTTCATACAAATGCGTGTGCCGTTTGCTGAATTGGAATTTAATCAGGCAAGTTATTTTGGGCACACTGTTATCACTGCTCGGAATCAGAACTGACTTAGGAACATGGTTCGACACACATGCTTATGATTGTTCTGCCCTTAGCTAGTTTCTCTCGCTCCCTTGAATCACCTGACTTCAATCTCCTGTGGCTGAAATTATTTTTCCCTCATCTAACTATAGATGGCATCTCTATCACCTTGAAAACACAGCACTTTTTAACTTTTTGTTCGCAAAATTGAAGCCAATACTTTAACTTGCCTGACATTTCAGTGCAGTACTGAGGGAGTGCTGCACTGTCGGAGGTGCCCTCTCAGGTGGACGGAAAAGATCCCATGGCACTATTTTGATGTAGAAGAGCAAGGAAGATCTCCCTGATGTCCTGTCCAGTATTTATCCCTCAACTAACGGGAGGAGGAGGCTCCATGAATATCCCCATCCTCAATGATGGTGGAGCCCAGCACGTGAGTGCAAAAGACAAGGCTGAAGCATTTGCAACCATCTTCAGCCAGCAGCGCCGAGGGGATGATCCATATCGGCCTCCTCCTGAGGTCGCCACCATCACAGAAGCCAGTCTTCAGCCAATTCAATTCACTCCACGTGATATCAAGAAACGGCTGAGCGCACTGGATACAGCAAAGGCTATGGGCCCCGACAACATCCCGGCTATCGTGCTGAAGACTTGTGCTCCAGAACTAGCGCCTCTAGCCAAGCTGTTCCAGTACAGCTACAACACTGGCATCTATCCGACATTGTGGAAAACTGCCCAAATATGTCCTGTCCACAAAAAGCAGGACAAATCCAACCCGGCCAATTACCGCCCCATCAGTCTACTCTCAATCATCAGCAAGGTGATGGAAGGTGTCGTTGACAGTGCTACCAAGCAGCACTTACTCACCAATAACCTGCTCACTGATGCTCTGTTTGGGTTCCTCCAAGACCACTCGGCTCCAGACCTCATTACAGCCTTGGTCCAAACATGGACAAAGGAGCTGAATTCCAGAGGTGAGGTGAGAGTGACTGCCCTTGACATCAAGGCAGCATTTGACCAAGTGTGGCATCAAGGAGCCCTAGTAAAATGGAAGTTAATGGAAATCGGTGGGGGGGGGGGGGGGGGGCGGGGCGGGGGGGGAAACGTTCCACTGGCTGGAGTCATACCTAGCACAAAGGAAGATGGTTGTGGTGATTGAAGGTCAATCATCACAGGCCCAGGACATCGCTGCAGGAGTTCCTCAGGGCAGTGTCCTAGGCCCAACTATCTTCAGCTGCTTCATCAATGACCTTCCCTCCATCACAAGGCCAGAAGTGGGGATGTTCACTGATGACTGCACAGTGTTCAGTGCCATTCACAACTCCTCAGATAATTAAACAGTTCATACGCACATGCAGCAAAACCTGGATGACATTCAGGCTTGGGTTGATACGTGGCAGGTAACATTTGCGCCACACAAGTGCCAAGCAATGACTATCTCCAACAAGCGAGTGTCTACCCACCAGCCCTTGACGTTCAACGGCATTACCATCGCCAAATCCCCTATCATCAATATTCTGGGGGGGGTCACCATTGACCAGAAACTTAACTGGACCAGCCACATAAATACTGTGGCAACAAGAGCAGGTCAGAAGCTGGGTATCCTGCGCCAAGTGTCTCACCTACTGACTCCTCAAAGCCTTTCCACCATCTACAAGGCACAAGTCAGGAGTGTGATGGAATACTCTCCACTTGCCTGGATGAGTGCAGCTCCAACAACACTCAAGAAGCTCGACACCATCCAAGACAAAGCAGCTCGCTTGATTGGCACCCCATCTACCACCTTAAACATTCACTCCCTCCACCACCGGCGTACCGTGGCTGCAGTGTCTACCATCTACAAGATGCACTGCAGCAACTCGCCAAGGCTTCTTCGGCAGCACCTCCCAAACCCGCGACCTCTTCCACCTAGAAGAACAGGGGCAGCAGGCGCATGGGAACACCACCACCTCCAAGTTCCCCTCCAAGTCACAAATCATCCTGGCTTGGAAGTATATCGCCGATCCTTCATCGTCACTGGGTCAAAATCCTGGAACTCCCTCCCTAACAGCACTGTGGGAGTACCTTCACCACACGGACTGCAGCAGTTCAAGAAGGTGGCTCACCACCACCTTCTCAAGGGCAACTAGGGATGGGCAATAAATGCTGGCATTGCCAGCGACGCCCACATCCCATGAACGAAGAACAAAAAACCGACATCACTTAAACCGATTATCTGGTCATTATCTCATTGCTGTTTGTGGGAGCTTGCTGTGCGCAAAATTGGCTGCCGCGTTTCCTACATTACAACAGTGAGTACACTCCAAAAATACTTTGTTGGCTGTAAAGTGCTTTTGGACGTCCTGAGGTCATGAAAGGCGCTGTATAAATGCAAGTCTGTCTTTCTTTCTGCTGGGGACGTCATTGTTCACCATCAGATATGGCTCTGTTTCTCCTCTTCTATTGACCAGGCTGTCAGTCAGTCCAAGTCCCTTCTTATCCTGAATGACCTTGAATAACTCATCAATCACCCTACCAGCATTTCTGATCAACCTGTTCTTTCTGCATGGATGAACTAGGCCAGGCTGAACAGCCTTTCTCATCTATATCTATCTTAAGATCACTGTCGTCTATTAGTTTTTGTATTTCATCCTATGCTTTCTTAATTCATACTCTTGCATGTATATATATATATATATATATAGTCAGCTTGAACCAGTCAGAAAATTGTTTGTTCAAGCCCCACCACAGAACTTGAGACACATAAGGATAAAACTTCTGCGGTGTTCTCAGGTCTTCCACCCGTAATTTTGGCGGAAGAGTGACGGAAACCCCACAGCAACTGCGTAAACGGCCGTTGCCGACGATCCTCTGCTGAGGTTACGGCAGGAGACCAGGGAACCCCGCGGCAAGTCCACCTGGGCTGACACTCCGTTACTGAGAACATTGTCAGAGGTACCGCCTTTTGCGTGTCCTGTGAAACTGTGCTCCCGTCCGTCTGTTCCAGTGCTTCAGATGGACATTGAAGATCCCATGATACCATTCAAAGAAGAGCAAAGAGTTCTCCTGGTGTCCTGGTCAACATTCCTTCCTCATCCAACACTAGAAATGAATGAAGTGATCATTCATCTCATTGCTTTTTACGCTGCTGAACTTATTTACATAACAATCGTTGCACTTCATAGTAAATTGATGTATGCAAAGCACTTTGCCTCCTTTCGGAAAGATATGACAAGCAATATAAATGAAAGTGTTCTTTCTCTTGCATATTCAATGTATGAAGGGACACCGCGCAACAATCTCCAGGCAGGAGTGTTCCCTCCCAGTCGGGGAACACTTCAGCAGTCAAGGACATTCGGCCTCCGATCTTCGGGTAAGCGTTCTCCAAGGCGGCCTTCGAGACACACGACAACGCAAAATCATCGAGCAGAAACTGATAGCCAAGTTGCGCTCCCATGAGGACGGCCTCAACCGGGATCTTGGGTTCATGTCACGCTACATGTAACCCCACCTGACGTAGAGTCATCCAGACTCGAGTTGTCGTTGGCTTGTTCTCTCTACACAGATGCGGCCGGACCTGCTGTGATTTCCAGCAAAAAAAGTCTTTTGTTTTCCATACAGACCCCAGCATCTGCCACATTTGACCCCTTGTGACTCCACCTCATTGTCTTTGATGTAATGTTTTCCTGACTGACCTGTTTGGGCACCATCCACACCTTTGATTGCCGTGATTATCTCTCTGCCGAGGTGTGATAAAGGGCAGTTAGAAAGATTAACTGTAATCATCTGGCAGTGTTCTCTGACTATATATGCTGTGCCGATATACATCTCTTCACTTCACCTGATGAAGGAGCAGCGCTCCGAAAGCTTGTGATTTCAAATAAAACTGTTGGACTATAACCTGGTGTTGTGCGACTTCTCATATTCTTTATTGATGTAATTGTGACCTCTAGTGGTCACTGTGGCAGAACAGGAAGAACATCTCTTCAACGTTTAACCAAAAATCTTCATAAAGTATTCCTTCCCCCACACAGTGCCCCATTTTCAATTCTGACTTTCAGTCCTTCTAAAATTCCAGATCACTTCTTTCAAACTACGTGTGGGCATCTTCTTCTTTTATTTAAATTGTGTGCTTGTTCAGCAGACTAAACGATCACTGTGGATGATGTGACATTTTTTTACATTCAGTCTCGGGACATGGGTGTAGCTGGCAAGGTTGACACCAATTGCCCATCCCTAGTTGCCCTGAGAATATCTGATACAACTGAGTTGCTTGCGAGGCCACATAAGAGGGCAGTTAAGGGTCAACCACGTTGGTGTGGGACTGGGGTCATGTAGGGGCCAGACCAGGTAAGGACGGCAGGTTTTCTCCCCCAAAAGGACATTTGCAAACGAGTTGGGTTTTTATGACAATCTGACAGCTTCATTGTCACTTTTACTGACTGATACCAGCTTTTTATTTCCGGATATTTTAAAACTGGATTCAATTTCTCAAACGGCTAACGTTCCACTGGCTGGAGTCATACCTAGCACAAAGGAAGATGGTTGTGGTGATTGAAGGTCAATCATCACAGGCCCAGGACATCGCTGCAGGAGTTCCTCAGGGCAGTGTCCTAGGCCCAACTATCTTCAGCTGCTTCATCAATGACCTTCCCTCCATCACAAGGCCAGAAGTGGGGATGTTCACTGATGACTGCACAGTGTTCAGTGCCATTCACAACTCCTCAGATAATTAAACAGTTCATACGCACATGCAGCAAAACCTGGATGACATTCAGGCTTGGGTTGATACGTGGCAGGTAACATTTGCGCCACACAAGTGCCAAGCAATGACTATCTCCAACAAGCGAGTGTCTACCCACCAGCCCTTGACGTTCAACGGCATTACCATCGCCAAATCCCCTATCATCAATATTCTGGGGGGGTCACCATTGACCAGAAACTTAACTGGACCAGCCACATAAATACTGTGGCAACAAGAGCAGGTCAGAAGCTGGGTATCCTGCGCCAAGTGTCTCACCTACTGACTCCTCAAAGCCTTTCCACCATCTACAAGGCACAAGTCAGGAGTGTGATGGAATACTCTCCACTTGCCTGGATGAGTGCAGCTCCAACAACACTCAAGAAGCTCGACACCATCCAAGACAAAGCAGCTCGCTTGATTGGCACCCCATCTACCACCTTAAACATTCACTCCCTCCACCACCGGCGTACCGTGGCTGCAGTGTCTACCATCTACAAGATGCACTGCAGCAACTCGCCAAGGCTTCTTCGGCAGCACCTCCCAAACCCGCGACCTCTTCCACCTAGAAGAACAGGGGCAGCAGGCGCATGGGAACACCACCACCTCCAAGTTCCCCTCCAAGTCACAAATCATCCTGGCTTGGAAGTATATCGCCGATCCTTCATCGTCACTGGGTCAAAATCCTGGAACTCCCTCCCTAACAGCACTGTGGGAGTACCTTCACCACACGGACTGCAGCAGTTCAAGAAGGTGGCTCACCACCACCTTCTCAAGGGCAACTAGGGATGGGCAATAAATGCTGGCATTGCCAGCGACGCCCACATCCCATGAACGAAGAACAAAAAACCGACATCACTTAAACCGATTATCTGGTCATTATCTCATTGCTGTTTGTGGGAGCTTGCTGTGCGCAAAATTGGCTGCCGCGTTTCCTACATTACAACAGTGAGTACACTCCAAAAATACTTTGTTGGCTGTAAAGTGCTTTTGGACGTCCTGAGGTCATGAAAGGCGCTGTATAAATGCAAGTCTGTCTTTCTTTCTGCTGGGGACGTCATTGTTCACCATCAGATATGGCTCTGTTTCTCCTCTTCTATTGACCAGGCTGTCAGTCAGTCCAAGTCCCTTCTTATCCTGAATGACCTTGAATAACTCATCAATCACCCTACCAGCATTTCTGATCAACCTGTTCTTTCTGCATGGATGAACTAGGCCAGGCTGAACAGCCTTTCTCATCTATATCTATCTTAAGATCACTGTCGTCTATTAGTTTTTGTATTTCATCCTATGCTTTCTTAATTCATACTCTTGCATGTATATATATATATATATATATAGTCAGCTTGAACCAGTCAGAAAATTGTTTGTTCAAGCCCCACCACAGAACTTGAGACACATAAGGATAAAACTTCTGCGGTGTTCTCAGGTCTTCCACCCGTAATTTTGGCGGAAGAGTGACGGAAACCCCACAGCAACTGCGTAAACGGCCGTTGCCGACGATCCTCTGCTGAGGTTACGGCAGGAGACCAGGGAACCCCGCGGCAAGTCCACCTGGGCTGACACTCCGTTACTGAGAACATTGTCAGAGGTACCGCCTTTTGCGTGTCCTGTGAAACTGTGCTCCCGTCCGTCTGTTCCAGTGCTTCAGATGGACATTGAAGATCCCATGATACCATTCAAAGAAGAGCAAAGAGTTCTCCTGGTGTCCTGGTCAACATTCCTTCCTCATCCAACACTAGAAATGAATGAAGTGATCATTCATCTCATTGCTTTTTACGCTGCTGAACTTATTTACATAACAATCGTTGCACTTCATAGTAAATTGATGTATGCAAAGCACTTTGCCTCCTTTCGGAAAGATATGACAAGCAATATAAATGAAAGTGTTCTTTCTCTTGCATATTCAATGTATGAAGGGACACCGCGCAACAATCTCCAGGCAGGAGTGTTCCCTCCCAGTCGGGGAACACTTCAGCAGTCAAGGACATTCGGCCTCCGATCTTCGGGTAAGCGTTCTCCAAGGCGGCCTTCGAGACACACGACAACGCAAAATCATCGAGCAGAAACTGATAGCCAAGTTGCGCTCCCATGAGGACGGCCTCAACCGGGATCTTGGGTTCATGTCACGCTACATGTAACCCCACCTGACGTAGAGTCATCCAGACTCGAGTTGTCGTTGGCTTGTTCTCTCTACACAGATGCGGCCGGACCTGCTGTGATTTCCAGCAAAAAAAGTCTTTTGTTTTCCATACAGACCCCAGCATCTGCCACATTTGACCCCTTGTGACTCCACCTCATTGTCTTTGATGTAATGTTTTCCTGACTGACCTGTTTGGGCACCATCCACACCTTTGATTGCCGTGATTATCTCTCTGCCGAGGTGTGATAAAGGGCAGTTAGAAAGATTAACTGTAATCATCTGGCAGTGTTCTCTGACTATATATGCTGTGCCGATATACATCTCTTCACTTCACCTGATGAAGGAGCAGCGCTCCGAAAGCTTGTGATTTCAAATAAAACTGTTGGACTATAACCTGGTGTTGTGCGACTTCTCATATTCTTTATTGATGTAATTGTGACCTCTAGTGGTCACTGTGGCAGAACAGGAAGAACATCTCTTCAACGTTTAACCAAAAATCTTCATAAAGTATTCCTTCCCCCACACAGTGCCCCATTTTCAATTCTGACTTTCAGTCCTTCTAAAATTCCAGATCACTTCTTTCAAACTACGTGTGGGCATCTTCTTCTTTTATTTAAATTGTGTGCTTGTTCAGCAGACTAAACGATCACTGTGGATGATGTGACATTTTTTTACATTCAGTCTCGGGACATGGGTGTAGCTGGCAAGGTTGACACCAATTGCCCATCCCTAGTTGCCCTGAGAATATCTGATACAACTGAGTTGCTTGCGAGGCCACATAAGAGGGCAGTTAAGGGTCAACCACGTTGGTGTGGGACTGGGGTCATGTAGGGGCCAGACCAGGTAAGGACGGCAGGTTTTCTCCCCCAAAAGGACATTTGCAAACGAGTTGGGTTTTTATGACAATCTGACAGCTTCATTGTCACTTTTACTGACTGATACCAGCTTTTTATTTCCGGATATTTTAAAACTGGATTCAATTTCTCAAACGGCTAACTATGGGACAGTCCATTCGACTTTCAGGTTTTGCCAAGTGTGAACTCGGGCTCTTGGAAAACAGAAGTAAAAGATTTGATTCTGCTGGTTGTTGCGATCCATTATTGAACACTAGGTACGGGTACTCATACTGCCTGTGTACCACGAGAGAATGTACTTACTGGTATGACACTATAAGCCCCTGTCCCCCACCTGCCCCAGATTTATCACCAGACCAACAAGAGGAGGAATGTCCACTCTTCCCGCACCTTCTCCCCAGTAGATGAATTGGGCTTGGTGCTCAACTGATTTAAGCAACCTCTTCCTTTTACTGGATGTCATTGTGACCTCTGGTGGTCATTCTGGCAGAACAGAAAGAACATCTCTTCAACATGTAACCAAAAGCAGGTGGCACAGGCCTTGTTTGCAAAGGGGCAACACGTCCATCACTTGCCCCGCAAAGAGGAGGCATCAGCTCGACAGGACACATAAGGTGCCTCAGCTGGCAGTGCTGAGCATCGAGGTTGGCGCCCATGCGCCGTGCAGGCCAGTGAGTCTGCCCGCCACACAACGGGCGGCCTACGCTGCTGTCCTCCGGTGAGGGAAGCCCCGGAGTGCAAACCAGAGTAATCCTCCCCTCACCCACTTCACACAGCAACGCCTACACTTCGTCAGTCGTCACGCAGGAATTCAGGTGCTGGGCCACTCCGTCACTTCCCACAGACACAGTTTTGTGCCTCTGCATTTAATTTCTGTCTGGCAATTCCACCCACTTCCTTGGCAAAATTTGACAATCATTTAAGATTCATTTGAACCTTCACAAAGGCTGAAACATTATTTACCACTCCAAGCAGCCACTTTACGGATGTCTATGCATATTCCTTTAAATTGGGACTTTCCATATGTCTCACTAAGTCTGACTCTGAGGTGAGTGCTACAACTGAGCCCAGGCTTGACACCAAAAGATCTCCAGCTTGAAACTCCCGATGAATGTGGGACTGTTCGTAGGCCTGGAATACGCTTGGGTGGCCGGCCCTCCCAGATTGTCTGGGCATCTCCAGGAATGTAAGATTCATCTCTGCTGATAGAAACCTGGGAGAAAAGTTGAGTTTGCACTTCACATTTGCAGTTTGCACCTGTGTACTGTTGGAGAAGAAAATTATTAAAGAATTCTCTTCCACAGAAGGTTGTTGAGGCCAGTTCGCTAAATATATTCAAAAGGGAGTTAGATATAACACTCACAACTAAGGGGATCAAGGGGTATGGCGAGAAAGCAGGAATGGGGTACTGAGGTAGCATGTTCAGCCATGAACGCATTGAATGGCGGTGCAGGCTCGAAGGACCGAATGGTCTACTCCTGTACCTATTTTCTATGTTCTATGTTTCTAAATGTCGGAGAAGAAAAACTCATCCAGTTAATGAACTTTAAATTCGCTGACACAGGACTTTAACATGCTGCAATGGGTTGGCAGTCTGCCTTGTCAGACAACGTTGCAACATACAGGGCTCGAGATAACACTGTCACATAGACGAGGCTGATCACATCAACTGTATCCTGACGTTAATTGATTTACCATGCTTAACAATTGTATACATAAAATTGATTGGATTCTAATAACTATCACGTGCTCATGTGAGCACGATGTAATCAATGATGGATGTATAAAATACTGTGCCCCGGAGTGACTTATTTGAGAGGTCGGTGACTGCACGCGGGTGCATCAATTCTCTCCCAGAGCGCTCTGAATAAAGTGTACTCCCGCATTTAACCGTGTAAATTGGTGTTTGAGTTTTATTGCTCAGTCGGGCTAAGTCGGGTAACGCGTCGACTCTCCTTCACGGTTAGTCCGCTTAAGGCTCCGATTAGCCCCTACAACAATTGGCGCTGCGAGCAGGTTTACTGAGTACCGACACCCTGATCAAGTGTTAACGGGCTCGAGTAACCGAAAGAATCTGAGGGGATTTGCGAGAGTACATTTTATAGGGGTTTTTGGTCCGGGTATTCTCGGAAGGCAGAGGGGGAATCGTTGTGAGTATTCTGCATTACAATGTCAAATTTTTGGGCCGTAGGTTAAAGGTACAGAGTAAAACCTGTGATAAAGTCTGCGGGCGGTGCTTGCGAGATCCGGAACTCCAGGCAACTAGACACGTCGGTAAACGAGTTCGCGAGTCCAGAAGGACGGGAGAGTGAAGAGAGGCGGTGAGTGTTTACTGGAGAGTGTGATCGGAGAGCGGACGGGCGATGTCAGGTAAGGACGTTAAGATGGGGCCCCCGGGGTCCCTTATTAATAGTTACATGACAGATAGACGTTCGCTGATAGACAGAATGCAGAAAGATGGCTGGGATGTTAGCCAGTCATTAGAGTCACAACGAGAGTGGGTACGTAAGCAAAAAAGGGAGAAAACCAAGAAAACGGGAGTTCTTTTGGTACACCAATTGGCGGGACTAATCGAGCAAGTAGATAAGGTCCGAGAGACTGATAAGGCCAAAAACAGAGAAATAGCAGATTTAAAAAAGAAGGTAGAAATACTAGAGGGAATAAATCAAGAACAAAGTAGAATGTGTCCCGGAAGGTGGACGGGGTGTAACACAGATCCACTCCCCCCGTACGGACTTTCCGGACCAACAGCCCCAACTGAAGAAACAGTTGGAGATACAACAGAAGAATATTTTGCGGCCCCCGTTAGAATGAGGGGCCAGCCTGGTGCCGCCGGGGCAAGGGCGGATTTTCAGCCTTTTACCCCGGGAGAAAGACAACAGATTTTGAAAAACCTGGGGAACTTACAAACACGAAGTGTCAACACCAAGTTCTGGGCAAACCTAGATATGGTTTGGCTGGGACACAGCCTCCACCTGCGTGACGTTCATCAGTTGGTCCGGGCAGCATGTCCGGTCGACCGATGGCGCCTCACGCAGACCACCCCCAATCAGGCCAATACGGATTATAAGACCGGTCGATGGACTGAACAATGTCCATTGGCAGATACAATAGACCGACAACAGGCTCCCTTTAATCTGTTTAAAACAGAAATCCAGCGGGTGTTAGGAGAGGCCCCGACTAATTGGAGTAAGATAACGTCCTGTAAGCAGCAAAAGGGCGAGGGGGCCTCCGAATATGGAGAAAGGCTGTTTATTGTTTATGGAGAGTCATCAGGCCAACCAGGGCCGGCAAGAACTGACCCCGCTTTCATTCAGGCCTTTAAAGATGGCTTGTCTCCCGCACACCAGGCTATCATCAAGATGGGCATAGTAACAACCAGGAATTACGACGACCTAGTAGAGTGGGCTTGTGGGGTAGACGGGTTAAAAGCCAAAGAGGAAGGTACGGTCAAGGTTAAACAGGAAAGTGTAAGTGCGGTAAAACAGGCAGCGGGACCCAAGGGGGCATGTCATGGTTGCGGGAAGCCTGGACATTTTATTAGAGATTGTAAGGCTAAGAAGACATGTACTTACTGTAATAAGAAGGGCCATACTGAGGCCACTTGTTTCAGTAAACATGGCAGACCTGAGACGACCCACGTCACCATGACCCCCGAAGAAAAGAGACAATATCAACAGTGGAGAGAGACACAGTGACAGTCAGCGGCCCCCGTAAAAGGAGACATAGGGGAGAACCCAGCTGAGGGGATCCTGGGAACAGGAGCCCCGCACAGTTGTAAAAAAATATAGACGAGGACATTGGAGAAGAGATTATCAAAGACACCCCTCTAGAGGAAGTGAAGGAAACATTCTATGTAGATGGATCCCGTAAATATATTAATGGACAACCCCGAACCGGGTGGGCAGTAGTTAATAGTAAGATGGAAGTAGTTAAATCTGGACTGTTAGACGGTAGCTTATCAGCCCAAGTAGCAGAGTTGGTCGTGTTGACTCAAGCATTGAATGAAGCAAAGAACCAGGTAGTCAATATATACACAGATAGCCGGTATGCCTTCGGGGTAGTGCATGACTACATGACAGCATGGGGACGTAGAGGGTATATAACCACAGGAGGTAACCCCATCAAACATCAGGGATGAATAGAGGCCTTGCTAGAAGCAAGCAAAAGACCTAAACAGGTGGCAGTTATCAAAATTAAGGCCCATCAGAAAGAACCAGACAAGACAAGCCCAGACTGGGACAGCCACCAGGGGAAACAGGCGGCTGATTGGGCAGCACAGGCAGCCCTAGAACAGGAGGAGATAAACGAAGTACCGGTGGGCAGCGTAGACAGCCCGGAGAACGAAATAAAGATCTGGGAAGTCCAAGACGAAGCATCAGACACGGAAAACGAAACATGGGTAAGAAATGGAGCTGGAGTAGGATCCGATCGAGTCTGGCGAAAAGAAGGTAAAGTAGTAGCACCGGAGTGCATACAACAGACTCTGCTAGAGATACATCACGGTATTTCACATACAGGGAGAGAGGCAATGAGCTCCTTAATAAGTAAGGATTGGTGGTGGAAGGGGATGGGAAGAGACATCGCGAGGCACTGTCAGCGATACATAGATACATAGATACATAGAAGATAGGAGCAGGAGTAGGCCATCCGGCCCTTCGAGCCTGCTCCGCCATTTAATGAGATCATGGCTGATCCTCCAATTCAGTATCCCGTCCCCGCCTTCTCTCCGTAACCCTTAACCCCTTTTGCCTGTAGAAATATATCTAATTCCCTCTTAAATATATTTAATGAGCTGGCGTACACTGCCCTCTGTGGCAATGAGTTCCACAGGTTCACCACCCTCTGAGTGAAGAAATTCCCCCTCATTTCTGTCCTAAATGGTTTAGCCCTTATCCTTAAATTATGTCCTCTAGTTCTGTTCTCACCCGCCAAGGGAAACATTCCTTCTGCATCTAGTCTGTCTAAACCTGTCAGAATTTTATACACTTCTATGAGGTCCCCTCTCAATCTTCTAAACTCCAGTGTGTACATCCCTAAACTACATAGTCTCTCCTCATAGGTCAATCCCGCCATTCCTGGTATCAGCCTGGTGAATCGCCGCTGCACCCCCTCCATGGCAAGAACATCTTTCCTCAGATGAGGCGACCAAAACTGTACACAGTACTCGAGGTGTGGTCTCACCAGTGCCCTGTACAGCTGCAGCAAGGTATCCCTGTTCCTGTATTCCAACCCTTTTGCTATGAAGGCCAGCATACCGTTTGCCTTCTTGACCGCCTGTTGCACCTGCATGCTCGCCTTCAGTGACTGGTGTACAAGAACACCCAGGTCTCTCTGTACTTCCCCCTCTCCCAATTTATTGCCATTTAAATAATAATTTGCCCTCCCGTTCCTGCACCCAAGGTGGATAACTTCGCACTTGTCCACATTATAGTGCATCTGCCATTTATCCGCCCAATCACCCAGTCTGTCCAAATCGCTCTGGAGCTTCCTGGTCTCCTCCTCTGAGCCCACCCCCCCTCCTAGTTTAGTGTCGTCTGCAAATTTGGAAATGCTGCATCCGACTCCCTGATCCAGGTCATTAATGTAAATTGTGAACAGCTGGGGACCCAGGACAGATCCCTGCGGTACCCCACTTGTTACTGCCTGCCATTCAGAAAATGAGCCATTTATTCCAACTCTCTGTTTTCTATCTGACAGCCAGTTCTCTATCCACGTCAATACTTTCCCCTTTATCCCATGAGCTTCAATTTTCCCTGCTAATCTTTTATGTGGGACCTTATCGAAGGCCTTTTGGAAGTCCAGGTACACCACATCTACTGGCTCTCCCCCATCGATGTATCACTTGTGCTCAGCATAATCCTGGCCGGCCTATTAAAATTAGAATGGGCCACCAGCCAAGACCCCGAGGTCCTTGGGAGCACATACAAATTGATTTTACGGGACCACTTCCCCAGTCCCACGGAAAAATATACTGCCTTGTGATAATTGACCAGTTCACAAGGTGGGTAGAAGCTTTCCCAACGCGGAATTGCACGGCCTTAACGGTAGCCAGAATCCTGGCCGAGGAAGTAATCCCGCGGTGGGGAGTGCCCTTGCAAATCGACTCTGACCAAGGAACGCACTTTACAGGGAGTGTAGTAAAGAATATTTGTCAGCTGATGGGGATCAAACAGAAGTTCCATATCCCTTACCACCCCCAGAGCTCGGGAATGGTTGAAAGAATGAATCGAACACTCAAAAACGCTTTAGCAAAAGCAATACAGGAATCTGGGAAAACATGGGTTGAGGTTTTACCCCTTATCCTAATGAAGTTACGAGCCACCACGAATCGTACGACAGACCTGACCCCTTATGAACTAATGACAGGAAGGGCGATGCAATTACCAGAAGGCATCATAACAGGTGGGGCTGATGTGGGCCCCTTAAAGGACAGACTACGGCGTTATGTCTTAGAGCTTAGCACCCAACTGAAGGGGATGCGCCAAGCCGTACGAGACAATCAGGAACTTCAGGATCAGGCACAGGAGGGGGTCATGACACCCTCCGTGCCGTCAGCGGGCAGCAAAGTGATGCTGAAGGTCCTGCCTGACAAGCCAGGCTTCGCCCCAAAATGGAGCGGACCCTACGAAATTATAATTAGTGGTGATACCTGTGCCTGTCTGGACATAAGGGGGAAGGGAGTCTGGAAACATTGGACACAATTAAAAATATATGGAGAAAAGATGAACTAATGGGCGCTTCTTTGTGTTTCTTTTACCTACAGATCAAGCGACCCGTAAATGTCCAATTACCTTACCTGTTTGCATTCGTGCTTTGGCTTATTGCATTTGGTGTACTACTGTGTTTTTATGTTTGTATGTTAATACAAGAGTGCTACCAGAAGTGGCAACGACGCGGTGATAGACAGTGCCTGCTTCCAAGTAAAAATGGGGATACCACTGTGTTTAATAGCGTTAACATGCATTGTTTCGGGAATGGAAAGGGGCTCCCGTAAGCGAAGAGAGCTCCAGGTGAATACCTTTGTATATATGTCGTATGAATACATAAAGGAGACAGGGCAAAGTAGCTGTTGGGTGTGTAGTCATATTCCGATCCACAGTAAGGGTGGGATACCACTGCGGCCCATACCCCTGAATCTCACGGAACTAGCAGAATTTGCGCTTAATGACCAGAACAGCTATCATGACGTCACGAGGGAGGAGTTCCGAGGTGGAGGGTACCCATTGGAACAATTTAAGGGATGTTACAAACCCAAGTACAACTCTAGTAAAGATCCACCCTTCTTCGCCCTAACAAACACAACCGGGGTCGGAAGACCCGTCGGGGAAATATGTTGGACAAGGAGTGTAAGTAGAGGGGTGAAGGTGAACCTAGAGGCAGGAAATAGTAATTGCACCCAAACCTTTGTGACATATGAGGAGGGGAACACGGCATTTGAAAGCTGGTGGTTTAATACCACTGGTCTGCTAAACTTAACGAGTAACCAACCGTGGAATGGGACCCGACGGGCCACAGATAGTCAGATGGGTTTCACTATCTTTCGGGCAAACATGGATATGACGGCCTACAATGGAACATATTTTATATGCGGGCACAAGGCGTACCCATGGCTGCCCAGAGATTGGACCGGGTCATGTTACCTGGGATACATTATGCCTTATGTATACCATCTCAAATCCCTCACGGAGCACCATTGTTATCGAACCAGGCGAGGAATTACGGAGACTGAGCGATTCTTCGCCGTCGCCTTCCCTCACTGGGGGGTGGGTAAATTAGCACGGGAAATCATTAACAATGCCCAAATTCTTGAGAAGGTAGCCAACGACACCACAGAAGCCCTTGCAGAAATAAGCGCAGAAATGGTAGCCCTCAGGACAGTGGCCATGCAAAACAGGATGGCACTGGACTACCTGCTTGCAAAGGAAGGAGGCACTTGCGCGGTGATCGGGCAAGAGTGTTGTACTTACATCCCTGATAGTTCGGAAAACATCACCAACTTGGTAAATCACATGAAGGAAGAGATTAAGAAATTACACCGGGAACCGACACAGTCATGGCTAGAATGGTTGGGGCTAACAGAATGGGGCCCCTGGATTATGCACGTAATGGTTGTGATAGTGATGATATGTGTCGCTGTATGTTGCTTGATAACCTTGTTAAAGACATGTTGTAAGATTGCCACAACCCAGCTAATGTCAGTCAGCGCCGTACGGGAAGAGGAGCCGTTGCTCAAAGACGAAGAAAAGGAAGGATACACCGATCTCCAGCCCATGGAGGAAACACATGACACCGTCGCCGGGGTAGCCAGCCCTCAAGAGATGAGCCAGTGGCTGTAGCATCGACCCCGTGAAGAGGCACGGAGCAGTGGTTTCCTGGGGGCAAGAAGGTCGTGCCCCCAGACCAACAGAAGGGAGTGTTGGAGAAGAAAATTATTAAAGAAATGTCGGAGAAGAAAAACTCATCCAGTTAATGAACTTTAAATTCGCTGACACAGGACTTTAACATGCTGCAATGGGTTGGCAGTCTGCCTTGTCAGACAACGTTGCAACATACAGGGCTCGAGATAACACTGTCACATAGACGAGGCTGATCACATCAACTGTATCCTGACGTTAATTGATTTACCATGCTTAACAATTGTATACATAAAATTGATTGGATTCTAATAACTATCACGCGCTCATGTGAGCACGATGTAATCAATGATGGATGTATAAAATACTGTGCCCCGGAGTGACTTATTTGAGAGGTCGGTGACTGCACGCGGGTGCATCAATTCTCTCCCAGAACGCTCTGAATAAAGTGTACTCCCGCATTTAACCGTGTAAATTGGTGTTTGAGTTTTATTGCTCAGTCGGGCTAAGTCGGGTAACGCGTCGACTCTCCTTCACGGTTAGTCCGCTTAAGGCTCCGATTAGCCCCTACAACAGTACGTTCTTCCCCCTGCTCACGGGTGGCCTCCGGAATCTCGCATAACAGCTGCTGGCATGAAACCACGAAAAGAGGTACTCAACTTTAGAAGGAAAATGCAATAATATTTTCAAACTGTTACGCGATCAGATGTCATGTGATCAAACCTCCTGGAACACCTCCAAACACAGTTGGCATCCCCAGTGGTACAGAAGGGGTACGGGAGGGAATTCTGCTGGGAACCGAGCCTCGACATGCCTGCCCAATGCCAATTACACGCAGCGAGTAGGGAAGGTCTGGTCAGGGGCAGTCCCGACAGGGCGAGGGGCCAGGCAGAGCAAAATGCCGGTTGGGTACTCAGCCAGTGGTGGGCCTCACTGCCGCATTTTCTTTTATTCCCCGCTGCAGTCCTGTCTGATTTCGGGTGAGATCACAAAGGAGAATCCCAGTACAATAGCAAAGATCCTGCCATTGCCATTTACACCTCATCTAGAGCCATCTTTTGTTTTCTTAACTTGTCCCATTACCATCACATTTTGTCTTGCACCATCATCCTTTTTGTCTTTTAATCTCTCCTGCCTTCCAGCCTATCACAGACCTTCCCTTTGTTCTTTCCTCCCCTTCCCCCCTTTCCCTGCCCCACACTTGCTTAAAAATCTGTTACTTCGCAAACCTTTTCCAGATCTGACAAAGGGTCATCAACGACAACAACAACAACTTGTGTTTATATAGCACCTTTAACGTAGTAAAACTTCCCAAGGCGCTTCACAGGAGTATTAAAAGACAAAAAATTTGACACCGAGCCACATAAGGAGAAATTAGGGCAGATGACCAGAAGCTTGGTCAAAGAAGTAGGTTTTAAGGAGCGTCTTAAAGGAGGAAAAAGAAGTAGAGAGGCGGAGAGGTTTAGGCAGGGAATTCCAGAGTTTAGGGCCTAGGCAACAGAAGGCACAGCCACCAATGGTTGAGCGATTCTAATCAGGGATGCTCAAGAGGGCAGAATTAGAGGAGCGCAGATACCTCGGGGGATTGTGGGGCTGAAAGAGATTACAGAGATAGGGAGGGGCGAGACCATGGAGGGATTTGAAAACAAGGATGAGAATTTTGAAATCGAGGCGTTGCTTAACCGGGAGCCAATGTAGGTCAGCGAGCACAGGGGGCACAGGGGTAATGGGTGAACGGGAGGGACTTGGTGCGAGTTAGGACATGGGCAGCCGAGTTTTGGATGACCTCAAGTTTACGTAGGGTAGAATGTGGGAGGCCAGCCAGGAGTGCGTTGGAATAGTCAAGTCTAGAGGTAACAAAGGCATGGATGAGGGTTTCAGCAGCGGATGACCTGAGGCAAGGGCGGAGACGGGCGATGTTACAGAGGTGGAAGTAGGCGGTCTTTGTTATGCTGTGGATATGTGGTCGGAAGCTCATTTCAGTGTCAAATATGACACCAAGGTTGCGAGCAGTGTGGTTCAGCCTCAGACAGATGTTAGGGAGAGGGATGGAGTCAGTGGTTAGGGAACGAAGTTTGTGGCGGGGACCGAAAACGACTTCGGTCTTCCCAATATTTAATTGGAGAAAATTTCTGCTCATCCAGGACTGGATGTCGGACAAGCAGTCTGACAATTTAGAGACCGTGGAGGGGTCGAGAGAAGTAGTGGTGAGATAGAGCTGGGTGTCGTCAGCGTACATGTGGAAAGTGACGCTGTGTTTTCGGATGATGTCGCCAAAGGGCAACATGTAGATGAGAAATTGGAGGAGTCCAAGGATAGATCCTTGGGGGACACCAGAGGGAACGATGCAGGAAGAGAAGCCATTGCAGGTGATTCTCCGGCTATGATTAGATAGATAAGAATAGAACCAGGCGAGTGCAGTCCCACCCAGCTGGACGACTTGAAACGTTAACTCTGTTTCTCTCTCCACGATGCTGCCTGACCTGCTGAGTGTTTCCAGCATTTTGTGTTGTTATTTAAGAAGAATCCTGGCCTTAGAGTCCAAAGTGTAGCAAAGGCTGCTCGGCTCAGCAAGCCTGCTACGTCCAGAGTTCATTGGTGATTAATCGATCTTGAATTTTCTGCTCTCTCCACCCTAATGACCTAGATCACTGGCTGAAATCATGAGGTATAATGGGAAACGATAGCACCCGTTTTGTGAGGCTGCATTGATGGCTTGGAGTCTTGCCCGAGGTGAGTGCAGGTCAGGAAATTGGACGCAGATACTGCATTGTGGAGAAAATGTCACGTGAAGGGAAGCAGTGCCAATGGCCAGTGGCTGAATCATTGTACAATAATATGTTAATTATGGTAATCGAGTGCTATGCCGGCCCCATTGCCACCCCCCACCCTGCAGTGCTTACCTTGCCCTTACAGTCCCCCCAACTCCTCGGTATTTCTGCACAGTTATACAACCTATCACCAGCCTTAAACACCTTCCGATGTATCCTGGCATTTGAAAAAATAGGTAAGAGGTAAACCTAACAACTTAGTTTGGTGAACAGTTTCCACACAAATATGCACATAATCATTAAATTTGAGCCAGAAATCATCACTAACACTCGTACAATACTCCAATAAATAAAAAAAGCTTTTTGACTTACTGAAAATCAGTATCCCTGACCACATATTGCATGGCAGCATAACACAGCGCATTCTCTGACTTCCCTTGAGCAATGCCAAAGGATATCCAAAAGAGTGCGTGTGTGCCTTTAAAAGAAAGAAGCTAGTTGTTTTATGAAGCTTTATTCTGACCTTGGGGAACTGCTAGTTAAAATCAAGGTGGCTTGTTTATATATTTTATTTTCTATTGTTGTAATAACAAACTGGAGCCACCTGGTGGCGCTGTACTGCAGTAGCAGCATATGACAGCACAGCGATGTATAAATGTGTAACGTTTTACTATCCATTTTTATTTTCTTTCTTTAGTGTCTTCCATGTACTAGGATAAAAGGGTAGATACAGAGAATCTATTTCCTCTGTTGGGCAAATCCAGAACAAGGGGACGTAATCTTAAAATTAGAGCTAGGCCATTGAAGAGTGAACTCGGGAAGCTCTTTATCACACAGAAGATAGTGAAAATCTGGAACTCTCGACCCCAAAAGGCTGTGGATACTGGGTCAGTTGAAATTTTCAAGACTGAGAGCGACGGATTTTTATTAAGTAAGGGTATCAAGGCAGGTCCGCCATGATCTGATTGAATGGCAGAATGGGTTCAATGGCCTACACCCGTTCCTGTGATCCGATATCTGAAATGTGGCTGTTCACTTTAAACTTGATAACCTGTTTTACACTGCTGGAGTGTACAAAATGCCACTTCAAAGACATTAGCCCCAATAAAGCCACAGAGGGGGTGTGCGCATCCTGGCTTCGGTATCAACAGTGGTTCAGGGAGCTCCCCTGTTTTACATGGCAATGATGGGTGACTTGGCCACTAGCGGTGAATCAAGGGCACCCACTGTTATCAGAGAAATTGGACAGTTTAATGTGAGTGGTGGGTTCCCCTCTGAAACTAGTTAGAGGTGACCCCCGACCCCGCTTTGAGGTGGATGCCAGGTCACATTCCTGCTGTGGACCCCAGATGGGCTCCACCTCTGCCATTCCACCTGGGTTCACCTCTGCCAATCCTACACTGAGAGCTAGCTGTGGCTCAGTTGGTAGTACCCTTATCTCTGTGTCAGAAGGTTGTGGGTTCAAGTCGCACTCCAGAGACTTGAGCACAAAAATCTAGGCTGACACTCCAGTGCAGTGCTGAGGGAGTGCTGCACTGTTGGAGGTGCCGTCTTTTGGATGAGACGTTAAACCGAGGCCCCGTCTGCTCTCTCAGCTGGACGTAAAAGATCCCATGGCACTATTTCAAAGAAGAGCAGGGCAGTTATCCCCAGTGTCCTGGCCAATATCTATCCCTCAGTCAATATCACTAAAGCAGATTATCTGGTCATTATCACATTGCTGTTTGTGGGAGCTCGCTGTGCACAAATTGGCTGCTGCGTTTCCTACAGTGACTCCAATTCAAAAAGTACTTCATTGGCTGTAAAGCGCTTTGGGACATCCGGTGGTCGTGAAAGGTGCTATATAAATGCAAGTCTTTCTATCTTTGTAGCAAAGTGGGAACTCCAAATGCAGGAGGTCCCCACCCCTGTTACAGCAATGGTCTTGGTTGAGGTGGCTGGAGGCTTTGCCTCCAAAAGGCCACCCTGGAAACTCCCGGGCGTTGCCGGGCCTCGGCAGATTCCCACTGGAAGAGCCGTGGATTTTGGGCACCGTGAGTCCTGTTGCAAGTAGAGTTTCATTGCAAAGCAAACCGAAATCATTTAACACAGACTGCTTGCTCTGGTGGAGTGCTGCCTAACACATGCAAACGAGCTGCGGTTTCATGTTTGGGTGGACTTCAGATAACTGTTGAGTTAATTAGATAAAGCAGGCTCGACAATGGAGAACTTAAACTTCAACTTCAATGGACACGAGAGATAGATCCCAGTCAGCGTGCTCCCAGCTCATCAGCTCTTCTTGAATCGATGCACTGCAGCTTGAGTAGATGTGGAGTTCCAAAGGCCTTTACAAATTGCCACGTATTAGAGTTACAGCACAGGTGCTGGTCCAAATTTATTTTTATCAGTCGAGTTAATGTCTTATTATTTTTCTACCTGAAGAGGGAGCAGGAGTTAAAGGTTCTGTTAGACGAGTGCGTGCTCTGCTGTATGGTTTCTTGCTGGTACTTAGCTTATTACTTTTAACAAACATGTTTCTTTTTTATTTTCAGTGCTCCACCATTGGCGGCCGTGCCTTCAGCTGTCTAGACCCTAAGCTCTGAAATTCCCTCCCTAAACCTTGGCGCCTTTCTACCTCTCTCTCCTCCCTTACAGGCACATAAATAAAAAATAAAAGGACAGTCGGGATGGGAATGGGGACACTAAGAGACGGACAGGATTAAATCACAGGCAGCGATAGCGAAATGGCAGAAATATTAAATAATTATTTTGCTTCACTATTTACCAGGGCGACAGATCAGATGGGCATGACATCGGAAGATAAGATTAGAAATGAGATAACAGCATTTAAAATAAAAAGAGGAGAAATATTAAATAAACTAATCAAACTCACAAAGAGGATAAAACCCCTGGTCCGGACGGATTGCATCCGGGCATTTTAAAAGAATGTAGGGAAGCGATAGCAGAGGCACTAATACACATATTTAATAATTCGTTAGAAAAAAGGTGTAGTGCCAGAGGACTGACGGATAGCAAATGTTATACCGATATTTAAGAAGGAGGATAGAGCACGTCCAGGGAACCGTAGACCAGTCAGCTTAACATCGGTGGTAGGAAAGATAATGGAATCCCTACTAAAGGAGAAAATAGAAAAACATTGGGAAACCAAAAATATAATTGACATGAATCTTGTCATTCATGTATGAAGTAATACTGGGCGGCCTGCTGGTGGCGCTGTCCAGGGAGAGTATAAATACTCGGGCATGGGCCCAGCTTGCTTCGGACATTCCTCAACAGGAACGAGTGAAGGACACAACTAGATCTCCATGTTGAAAAACAGTTGATTAAAGCTTTGTTTAATGCTTAGACCAAGTGCCTAGTAGTTTTCTTACGTCAATAATAATGAATGATTGAGCAGTGGCTGAGGCTAGTGGTGCAGTTGGTAGGATATGGCATTTGAAGATGAACTCACTGACCTTGACAACTCGTGTCAGATCGTTAAACTTCTTCCTGCACTGCATCCAGGTCCATGAGGCTATACTCCTGGCATTGACCTCTGCCACTACTTCTTCCTACTGCATGAGCATGTGTCAGGAGGGCCTTCTGCTCCCGCCCCCCACCTGCCCCGAGGATACAGAACATCTGTCCTTCTTTCCACCTCTTCCACCAAGACCTCCAGTACAGCCTCCGAAAACCTTGGTGCGCACTCTCTCCCATGGTTAGGCATTGTTGATTCTTCCACAGCACAATATTCAGAATGATCTCAGCACCACCAGCAGCCGCAATGCATCTCCCCTTTAAGAGGTGCAGGCTGGCTTTAAATAGCACTAGGCACTCGCGATATTGGGCCCCCTGCTGATGCGTGCAGCCAATGAACAGCGCGGGGAGCGCTGGCTGCACGCAGCGATCATGATAATCAGCAGGCAGCACGAATTTGATGTGCTGCCTGCATTGCAATCAACGGGCGCGGGTTAATCGCACGTCGCAATCAATGTTCCCTTTGAATTTTTTTTTTGAGTGCGCGGCCCATTCAAAATATCGCGCAACCGTGGCTTTCCAGTTTAAACGTGGGTGAGCCGGCTGCGCGGACGCTGCAGAGCGCTGCGCCGGATGTACAGCTTGATCGCGATCCCTGCGCCCGTTTTCAGGGGTAATCCAATTTAATCCACGTATAAACGTAACTGAGAGTTTAACATAAAAGTATTGAATGAGGAGGACCACATGCAGCATCAAGCTGGCTGCTTCTACAAATCACGTGAAACCGCAGAGGACCCGACCTGACTCCGCCCATTTAACCACCTGAGGGGAAAGTGCAGCATAAATACTCCCCGATTCTCAAGGTAATCAAGTAAAATGCCTGAAAATGAATTTCTTGCCCATATATCCAACCCCCGCCCCGCCGCCACCCCCATCAGCCATAGACTACCATCCACAACCACTAAACGATAAAGCATAAAGGTAGGAATTGGGAATTTGTGCTCCCAGATGGAAATTCCGGCAAGTCACACTGACGTCCGCATCCAAATTCCCACTTAATGCTCCTGGAGCTCAAATTCATAAAATCAGCCCGTGTACATGTGGCTTCTCATTGCATATTACTTTATTTTTAACTCTGTTTTGTGATTGAAGTGAGGTATGAGTCTGTGTGAAATTTTAAAACAAGATATTGTTGAGGCTGCTGCGAAACACGAATTAAGGCTGAATTCATGTGTGGAAAAAGAGAGACTTTAATGCAACTGCATGGTCCAAAATGGCTGAACAGACTGCTCCCAGAATTCTCTGGAAAAATCCTGAGGCCCCGCCCACTCCTGCCTTAAAGGTAAGGTGCCTTAAAGGGAAGGTGCATCGATATATTGTCCACGGACGGAAAAGTGGATAATGCCCGTTTAGGTGGCGATCCGCCACACAGCTCCCCCCAGAATCCGCTTAGGAGGTGTGGACAGGACGGTGCGGCGGTCTGATGGGCCGGCCGGAGCGGCTCTTGTAGGACACCGGTGGACGTGGAACGGCTGGGCGTGGAGCAGCCAGGTGAACCGGCTTGAGGGCAGGTCGGCCGTGTGGAGGTGGACGAGCTACAGGGACCTGCTCACCGCGCTCCGAGTGTGCTGGCTTGAGTCGGTCAACCGACACTTTTTCGGTCCTGTTGCCCACTTGCAGGGTGAAAAATTTGTCCCCAGCCTGTAGCACCTTGTAGGGCCCGTCGTACGGGGGTTGAAGGGGTCCGCGGTGGGCGTCGTGCCGGACGAAAACAAACCGTGCCTGGTGCAGGCTTAGTGGGACGTGTGAGGTGGATTCGCCGTGTCGGGCAATGGGCACCGGGTCGAACTGCAGCGCCGGTGAGGCGAAGTCGTGGCGTTGCTGGTCGGCTGACCAGGGTGTCGTGGCAGTGGGCAGGAACTCGCCGGGTACGCGCAGCGGCTGACCGTACACGAGCTCTGCTGCTGATGCGTGGAGGTCTTCTTTAACCGCGGTGCGCAGGCCGAGGAGGACCCACGGAAGTCGGTCGGTCCATGCGCCGTCTTGGAGGCTGGCTCGAAGAGATGCCTTCAAGGATCTGTGGAACCGCTCACACAGTCCGTTGGCTTGGGGGTGGTACGCTGTGGTGCGGTGAATGGTCACCCCGAGATTGCGTGCGACGGCGGTCCAGAGTTCAGAGCTAAATTGCGGACCTCTGTCCGACGTCATGTCGGAGGGGACGCCGAACCGTGCGACCCAGGTGCTGACGAAGGCTCTGGCGATGTCGGCGGTGGTGGTAGAGGTCAGTGGAATTGCCTCAGGCCAGCATGTGGTGCGGTCAACGATGGTCAGCAAGTGCGTGTGGCCTTGCGACGGCGGCAGGGGCCCGACGATGTCCACGTGGATGTGGTCGAATCTCCGCGAGGGGACGGTAAACTCCTCGAGGGGTGCTTTCGTGTGCTGCTGTACCTTGGCCCGTTGGCAGGCTAGGCAGGAGTTGGCCCAAGTACGCACATCCTTGCGAAGGCCGCGCCAGACGAAACGGTTGGCTACCGATTTGATGGATGCACGGGCGCCGGGGTGGGAGAGGTTGTGGAGAATGTCGAATACCCGGCGGCGCCAGGACGCTGGGACGACGGGCCGAGGTTGACATAGGGAGATGTCGCACTTGACCGTGACTGCGGTCGGGCCACAGGCGACGTCGGCCAGGCGTAGCCCTGGTAGGTTGGTGGGTGCGGAGAGCAGATCAGGGTCGGTGATCTGGTCTGCTGCGAGTTGAGCGTAGTCGACTGCTAGGTGTGCGGCGTGGATGGCGGGGCGGGAGAGGCAGTCGGCTGCCACATTGCCTCGGCCGGAGACGTGTTGGATGTCCGTGGTGAACTCGGACACTGCCGTGAGCTGGCGCTGCTGCCTGGCGGACCAGGGGTCGGTTGTCTTTGCCATTGCGAATGTCAGGGGCTTGTGGTCGACAAACGCAGTGAAGGGGTGGCCCTCAAGCAAAAACCGGAAATGGCGGACCGCCAGGAACAGCGCGAGGAGCTCGCGGTCGAAGGTGCTGTACTTGACCTCCGGGGGGCGTAGTTGGCGGCTGACGAAGGCAAGTGGTTGCCAGGCGCCGTCGACCCACTGCTCATACACGGCGCCGACCGCTTGGTCGGAGGCGTCCGTGGTGAGCGCTACCCTGGCATTGGGCCGTGGGTGCGCGAGCAGGGTGGCGTTGGCGAGCGCGGTCTTGGTGGAGTCGAAGGCGGCGGACGCGTCTGCCGTCCATTCGACCGCCATCTTGCCGCTCCTGCCCCGGAGGGCTTCATACAGGGGCCTCATGAGGGACGCCGCTTTGGGGATGAAGCGGTTATAGAAATTCACCATCCCGAGGAACTCCTGGAGGCCTTTGATGGTGGTGGGGCGGGGAAGTTGTTGGACGGCCTGCACCTTGGTGGGCAGGGAAATGGCCCCAGCATGGGTGATGTGGTGGCCGAGGAAGTAGATCTTGTCCAGGCCGAACTGGCATTTGGCTGGGCTGAGGATGAGCCCGTGGTCGCTGAGGTGCCCGAACAGGATGCGAAGGTGTTCGAGGTGTTCCTGCTTGGAGGAACTGGCTACCAGGATGTCGTCCAGGTAGACGAACAGAAACTTCAGGTCCCGAAGGACCGAGTCCATGAGCCGTTGGAATGCCTGGGCCACGTTTTTGAGGCCGAAGGGCATCCGCAGGAACTCGAACAGGCCGAAGGGGGTGATTACGGCCGTCTTGGGGACGTCCACGGGGTGGACGGGGACTTGGTGGTAGCCGCGCACGAGGTCGACCTTGGAAAAGACTGAGCAGCCGGCCAGTTTAGCCGAGAAGTCCTGAATGTGCGGCACGGGGTACCGATCAGGGGTGGTGGCGTCGTTGAGGCGGCGGTAATCCCCGCAGGGGCGCCAACCTCCGCCTGGTTTGGGGGCGATGTGGAGTGGGGAGGCCCAGGGACTGTTGGAGCGGCGGATGATGCCGAGCTGTTCCATGGTGGCAAACCCGGTCCGCGCGATCTCCAGTTTGGTCGGGTCCAGCCTGCGGGCGTGGGCGTACACTGGGGGGCCTGTGGTGGGGATGAAGTGTTCCACCCCGTGTTTGGCGGCCTCCGCGGAGAAGGTCGGATTGGTAAGGGCCGGGAATTCGGCCAGGAGTGCCGAGTAGTCATCCGTGGCCCGGGCGTGGCACTGTGACGCCATGTCGGCGGGTTGACGGGGGGCCATGGCGCCCAGGATGGGGGACATGGTGTTCATGTCCACGAGGCGGTGATGAGGGATGTCTACCAGTAGGCCGTGGGCGCACAGGAAATCTGCGCCGATGAGAGGGGAGAGCACCTTGGCAGTGATGAACTCCCATCGGTAGCGGTGACCAGCGAGGTCGAGGGTGACTGTCCGGGTGCCATACGTCCGGATTTCCGAGCCGTTAGCAGCAGCCAGCGCAGGTCCTCGTTCGCCCTTTTGGATGTCGAGGGAGGAGGCCGGGATGATGCTATGCTGAGCCCCAGTGTTGCACAGGAACCGGCGGCCGGTTTTGTCATCCGTGACGAACAGCAGGCCATCGCGGGGGCTGGTATGGGGGCAGACTTGAAAGAGCAGGGAGGTGTGCACCGTTGTGCCCTGGCACCGAACTGTGCGTGGTACTAACAGTGGCCCGGGTTAATGGGGCGTGAAGGCCCCGTGGGCCTGGTGGCAGGCCCTTGTGGCCGCGTGGTGGCCGGTGAGGGGCGCGCCCAGGCATTGGCTGCCAGGTCCGGAGTGACGTCGCGGCTGGAGTGAGCGGACAGCAGCTTGTCGGCCTCATCGGCCAGGGCTTCCAGGTTCGTGAGGCCAGACGCCACGATCGCTGGGCGGATGCTGAGAGGGAGCTGGCGGATAAACAGTGTGCGGAAGAGGGATCCGGGTGGGCTCTCGTCGGTGAGGGAGAGCATATAAGAACATAAGAACATAAGAAATAGGAGCAGGAGTAGGCCAATCGGCCCTTCGAGCCTGCTCCGCCATTCAATAAGATCATGGCTGATCTGATCCTCACCTCAAATCTAAAGAACACAAGAAGTAGGAGCAGGACCCGGCCACTCAGCCCCTGGGCCCGCTATGCCACCCACAGGGCCTCGACCGATCCGAACTCAGCCTCATGTCCAATTTCCTGCCCGCTCCCCGTAACCCTTAAATCCCTTTACTTCTAGGAAACTGTCTATTTCTGTTTTAAATTTATTTAATGATGTAGCTTCCACAGCTTCCTGGGGCAGCAAATTCCACAGACCCACCACCCTCTGAGTGAAGAAGTTTCTCCTCATCTCAGTTTTGAAAGAGCAGCCCTTTATTCTAAGATTATGCCCCCTAGTTCTAGTTTCACCCATCCATGGGAACATCCTTACCACATCCACCCGATCAAGCCCCTTCACAATCTTATATGTTTCAATAAGATCGCCTCTCATTCTTCTGAACTCCAATGAGTAGAGTCCCAATCTACTCAACCTCTCCTCGTATGTCCACCCCCTCATCCCGGGGATTAACCGAGTGAACCTTCTTTGTACTGCCTCGAGAGCAAGTATGTCTTTTCTTAAGTATGGACACCAAAACTGTATGCAGTATTCCAGATACGGTCTCACCAATACCTTATATAACTGCAGCAATACCTCCCTGTTTTTATAATCTATCCCCCTAGCAATAAAAGCCAACATTCCGTTGGCCTTCTTGATCACCTGCTGCACCTGCATACTAACTTTTTGATTTTCTTGCACTAGGACCCCCAGATCCCTTTGTACTGCAGTACTTTCCAGTTTCTCGCCATTAAGATAATAACTTGCTCTCTGATATTTCCTGCCAAAGTGCATAACCTCACATTTTCCAATATTGTATTGCATCTGCCAAATCTCTGCCCACTCACCCAGCTTGTCTATATCCCCTTGTAGGTTTTTTATGTCCTCCTCACTTTCTACTTTCCCTCCCATCTTTGTATCATCTGCAAACTTTGATATGTTACACTCGGTCCCCTCCTCCAAATCGTTAATATAGATTGTAAAGAGTTGGGGACCCAGCACTGACCCCTGCGGAACACCACTGGCTACTGGTTGCCAGTCCGAGAATGAACCATTTATCCCAACTCTCTGCTTCCTGTTAGATAACCAATCCTCCACCCATGCCAGAATATTCCCCCCAATCCAGTGATTTTTTATCTTGAGCAATAATCTTTTATGTGGCACCTTGTCGAATGCCTTCTGGAAGTCTAAATACACTACGTCCATTGGTTCCCCTTTATCCACCCTGTACGTTATGTCCTCAAAGAACTCAAGCAAATTTGTCAGACATGATTTCCCTTTCATAAAGCCATGCTGACTTTGTCCTATCAAATTATGTTTATCTAAATGTTCCGTTACTGTCTCCTTAATAATAGACTCCAAAATTTTACCCACCACAGATGTTAGACTAACTGGTCTATAATTTCCAGCTTTCTGCCTACTACCCTTTTTAAATAAGGATATTACATTAGCAGTTTTCCAATCTGCCGGGACCTTTGCTGAGTCCAGGGAATTTTGGAAAATTATTACCAAAGCATCCACAATCCCTATTGCCACTTCCCTCAAGACCCTAGGATGTAAGCCATCAGGTCCAGGGGATTTATCCGCCTTGAGTCCCATTATTTTACTGAGTACCAATTCCTTAGTGATTTTAATCGTATTTAGCTCCTCCCCCCCTAGAGCCCCCTGTTTGTCCAGTGTTGGGATATTCTTAGTGTCCTCTACCGTAAAGACTGAAACAAAATATTTGTTCAGCATTTTTGCCATCTCCATGTTTCCCACCATTAATTTCCCGGTTTCATCCTCTAAGGGACCTACGTTTGCCTTAGCCACCCTTTTTCTTTTTATATAACGATAGAAACTCTTGCTATCTGTTTTTATATTTTTTGCTCATTTATTTTCATAATCTATCTTCCCTTTCTTAATCAATCCTTTAGTTACTTTTTGCTGTCTTTTGAAGACTTCCCAATCTTCTATCCTCCCACTAAGTTTGGCTACCTTATATGTCCTTGTTTTTAGTTGGATACTATCCTTAATTTCTTTACTTAGCCACGGATGGCTGTTATTTCTTTTACACCCTTTTTTCCTCAGTGGAATATATATTTTTTGAAAGTTGTAAAATAACTCCTTAAATGAACACCACTGCTCATGTACCGTCTTATCCTTTAATCTATTTTCCCAGTCCACTTTAATCAATTCCGCTCTCATACCATCATAGTCTCCTTTATTCAAGCTCAGTACGCTTGTCTGAGAACCAACCTTCTCACCCTCTAATTGGATATGGAATTCAACCATGTTATGGTCACTCATTCCAAGGGGATCCTTAACTAGGACATTATTAATTAATCCTGACTCATTACACAGGACCAGGTCCAAGGTTGCTTGCCCCCTTGTAGGATCAGTTACATACTGCTCAAGAAATCCATCCCTAATACACTCAATAAACTCTTCCTCAAGGCTGCCCTGTCCAATTTGATTTGTCCAGTTAATATGATAGTTAAAATCCCCCATAATTATAGCTGTTCCCTTATTACATGCCCCAACTATTTCCTGATTAATACTTCTTCCAGCAGAGTTGCAACTATTAGGAGGCCTATATACTACTCCCACTAGTGTTTTTTTCCCTTTATTATTCCTTATCTCCACCCAAACTGTTTCATTATCCTGATCCTTTGACCCAATATCATTTCTCTGTAATACAGTGATTCCTTCCTTTATTAACATAGCTACCCCACCTCCTCTTCCTTCCTGTCTGTCCTTCCTGATTGTTAAATACCCTGGCATATTTAATTCCCAGTCGTTGTCACCCTGCAGCCATGTTTCTGTAATGGCCACAAGATCATACCCATACGTAGTTATTTGTACCGTCAATTCGTCTATTTTGTTACGAATGCTGCGTGCATTCAGATAAAGAACTTTTAAATATGTTTTGTGACAATTTATTCCTGCTTTTACCCCCTTTACTACTTTACCTTTATCTTTATATATTCTGTTCCTTCCTGACACGCTCTGGTTTTTAATTACCCCACTGCTACTTTGCTCTATTGCCTTCTCCGCTGACATTTTTATTTTTTGCTCTCTTGAAACCTCCCCCCACTAATTAGTTTAAAGCCCTCTCTACAGCCCTAGTTATTCGATTCGCCAGGACTCTAGTCCCAGCACTGGCCAAGTGAAGTCCGTCCCAACGGAACAGCTCTCTCCTGTCCCAGTACTGGTGCCAGTGTCCCAGGTAGCAAAACCCATTTCTCCCACACCAGTCTTTGAGCCACCCATATGGGAGAGGAGGTCTGACGGTGAGGCATCACCGAGGCCTGGAAGGTCGAGGAGGTGGCAGTTTCGCTGATATGCCGAGGCCGTAAATATTTTAAGGAGCACTGCCTTGAGATGTGCGTACTTGCCTTCCTCTGGTGGGTTCTGCAGCGTTGTCCAAACCTTCGAAACTGTGGCGCTACCGAGTGATGTGACGAGATAGTCGTACTTCGTCCCATCTGTGGTGATGCTTCGCAGCCGGAAACGCGATTCAGCTTGGAGAAACCAGGCTTCGGGCTGGTTTTCCCAAAACTCCGGCAGTTTCACGGAAACTGCGTTCGTGTCCGCCATTGCAGTGCTCGGAATACGTTCTGAGCGTCGGGGTCACCAATGTTGAGGCTGCCGCGAAACACGAATTAAGGCTGAATCCATGTGTGGAAAAAGAGAGACTTTAATGCAACTGCATGGTCCAAAATGGCCGAACAGACTGCTCCCAGAATTCTCTGGAAAACCCCTGAGGCCCCGCCCACTCCTGCCTTAAAGGTAAGGTGCCTTAAAGGGAAGGTGCATCGATATATTGTCCACGGACGGAAAAGTGGGTAATGCCCATTTAGGTGGCGATCCGCCACAATATAAATTAATAATCTTAGTATAAATTGCTCACTACTTATTTTGTAGTTTGAGAATTTACTTGGTCCTTTTTTCGTGGGGTACTATGATCCCCGAGCTTGCGGAAGTATAGTTCTTCCAGGTGTTGTCAATATTTCTTCCTTAACAAACACCAGCAAAGGGAATAGCTTATCTTGTCTTTGTTGGTGGGACCTTGCTGTGCACAAATTGGTTTCTGCATTTGCCTATAACACGATACAGACTACACTTCAAAAGTAATCCAGTGATTGTAAAACGGTTTGGGACATCTTTGAGGAATTGATGAGGTGTTATATAAATGCAAGCTCTTTCTTTTCCTCTTTGATTTGTTGTGCAGCCCATTCTCTCAGACTGATAGTACAATAAGGACTTGTTATGCTTACATCGCACATATAACTTTTGTGTTCTTCCCCATCCTCGGGTCTGAACGGGCTGAGGACACATTGTAGAAACTAAAACAATGAATTAACACAAGCACAGCTGATAAAAGTAGTCTGGCTTAAGTCTATTGGCTAGCAGCAAAATCCATCTGGTGGCTTTGAGTTGATAGAGGCCTCTAGATAGTGCCTCTTCAGATAGGTGCTAAACGATTTTTCTTGTGTGAAACGTCATTTTATTCTGAAGCAATTTCTTTGTTAAACAATCATAGGTGTGACTGAACAAAATATATGTATATCATCAGGGCAAGCACGAGTCTGAAGACTTGAAGTGACTTCATTATATTGAGTTAATATTTCAAATGAGACATCAAACCTCGTTTGCCTGCTCAGGTGGCGTTAAAGATCCCATGCTACTATTTGAAGGACAGGGCTTTTTTCCCCCAGTATCCTGTCCAAAACTGCTCCCTCAACCAACACCACTAAAAGCAGGTTATCCGGCAATTCAGTCATTTGCTGTTGGTGGGACTTTGCTCTGTGCAAATTGTCTGCTGTATTTGCCTACACACCAGCAGTGACTGTACTTCAAAAAAGTAATCCTGATGATATGCAAATTCTTGGTGAAGTATTACTTTGTGCAAAATGTGTGCTGCATTTGCCTCCAATACAGCAGTCGCTGCATTTCAAAGTAATTCATTGTATGGGAGTCACTTGGAGACCTCTGTGAGCGACGCGGTAAGGCAAATATAAATGCAAATCTTTCTTTTTAAAATCTTACTGCCCACCAAAGAAATAACCAATAAGAAGGGTGCATGTTCTCATTTCTCAAGTAGTGTTCCTCTGTAGAATGGGACTGGCCCTCCAGAGAGCACACATCAAAAATGTATTGTCACGAGTAAGAACCAGAAAACAACCGCATTTCTTCGTATATTAAGTCAAATTAGATTCCTTTCCACACAATTGGTGTACAACATTTGTAAAACGCGTTTGTTCCTTCTTGTTGTAAACAATAGAACAGCAAAACTGCAGTGCACACTGACCCGGTCAGTGTGACCATTACACGTTGCAATAGTGCTCTATTTATTTCACATGCAGGTAAGCAGGTGTGAGGAATGTATAAAGGACCGGGGGGGCGGGGGGGGGCGGTGGGGGGAAATGTATGAAAAGAATTAAGCACCAAATGTGCTGAGTCTTTATTATCTTTGGGTCGCCAGTAGTGCTTGTGAAACAACGAAGAGCACGACTGCTATTTAACAGTGTGGAAACACAGCAGAATATCTTCCCATTTGTGCTGCTTCTGCTGGAGTTATGGAATGTGCAAGGGCTTGAAAATTCATTAGAATATGGCTTGGTGAACACTACCGATACTATCTTGTGTTATTAGTATTGCTGCACATGCCATGGCTGCGAGTTACTTCAAGTGTTGTATGTATATCCATTCCTATGATTGACTTTGTCTAATTATCAGTGTAATTATCGCGCTGAGGCTTCATTTAAAACATTCAAAAGTCTTTTTATTTTAACAACTAGTTGATCTCCGTGCAAGCTGGAGTCTAAACCAAGGTCAGCATTCAGGTCAAGTCGGTTTAGAGGGAGGGGGCTGAGAGAGACGGGAGGGGGGTAAGGATGGAGGGGGTGACAGAGACGGGAGGATGGAGAGAGAGGAAAGGGGGTAGGATAGAGGGGGAAGGTTGAATTGGAGGATGGAGTCGGGAAGGTTGAAGCGGGGGGGTGGAGGGAAGGGCAAAAAAGGATGGGGAGGGGAGAGGAAGAATCGAGGGGTCACAAGGGAAAGATGGAGAGAGGGAAGGGATGAAGGAGGGAGATGGGGAGAGTGGGGAAAGATGGAGAGAGTGCAGGAGGGAAAGGGAGAATGGAGGAGGAAAAGGAATAGAGAGTGGAAGTGGGCAGAGGAAGAGGGGAATGGAGACAGAGGGGAGAGTGGAGGAAGGGGGTTGACAAAGAGGAGATGCAATAAAATTGCTCAGTGGGGTAGGTGATGGGATGTTCCAGAATAGGGGGTGGGGAAACTGATTTCGGTGGCGGGGTGGGGGGTGAAGAGGATGTGATTCTCTAATACAATTGGATTCCTTTCCAATTGTCTTCTGAAACTGTGCTGATAAACGAGCCATTTGAAAGGTGTCCTTACTTTTGGGTTTTTACCCTCATCAGAAGGTCAGGATGGGCACAGTATTAGGGCACAGTAAGAGTATGTTGCAATTTGCTGAGGTTTGAACACACACTACTTCTCGTAAGTTCCAGGAAGGGGTGGTGTCCTGACAGTACTGTGAGGCTGTCTTGTAACAATAATTGAACCCCAGTGTAGTTAATCAGTCACTTAGCGCGCGATACCTTCAGAATCTTGAGACCACTCACCATTTTTAATAGAGATTAGAAACAGATGGTCAAAAGGCACATTGTAATAACACATTTCCAATGTCACTTGAGCCAAAACCATTAGCAAAACCCGCCCCCCCCCCTCCCAAAATTTTTAACAAAACCAGGGTTTGGATGTAATGTTACATTTTCAATGATGTTCCAGATTCAGATCTGCAGCCATCACTGCTTGCCAGTTATACTGGCACTGGGCACACCAGAATCAAATTCACTAACTGTCTGCTGTAGAGCTTCAAGCTGGTGAGTAGGATACAAAAACACGCCGAGATTAAAATTCAGATCTATTTGAATCAGTGAATTTTAGCCCGGTCTTGACTTTGCATTGGGTGGCTCGGCCAGTTCAGGTACTTCAGATGGAGCTAGATACGTTAGATGACTAGTCGGGCTACTCAGAAACCTGAAATTCTTTTAGAAAGTTAATGAAGGAATCTGAATCTAATGCTCCCAATCTTGACCACTGGTTTCAGCTGAAAACACTGAGTTTGAGCATAAACCCCTTATTAAGGTTAGGTAGGCACAGTTGCCTAGGCCCACCTCCATAAATACAATGGCTTTATTTTGCTGAAACCCTTTGATTCCTTGCATATTGCTTCCATACACACCAACCTCAAGGAATAGCAGAAGCTTCCCAATAGTTTTAATAAAAACTACCCGACTAAACTTAATAAGAACCAGTCACCGATGAGCTTTACTGAGGTGTATTGTCAAGTGACCTCAGTTTAAATAATCTCCGCCATTTTGGGCAGGTCGGCAGCGTGGCCGTTGCTTGCGCTTGGTGGAGAAATGGTAATGAGGCCGATCGTGACGTCAATCAGTCTGCAACGCTGATTTGACACACAAGCTGCCATTTTGGACCTCCCCGCTCCATTCAACGCCCTCTCCAAAACAAATACAGCTGAACATGTGTTCAGCTACACGAGGGACCAGCGCTATTTAAAGAGATCAGCAACAATTTGCAGCTGACTTGCTTTTTGATTTCTGCTGGCTCTGTGTAAGTTTGTGCAACTGTTTGGCGCTTTCTACAGTTGCTTAAAGTTGGTGAGGTGACAGGGAGCGTTGCTTGCTTCTGATTTAAAGGGTTCTCCTCACACCACTTGCTCCCAGTCATGGGGGCTCTGCTTGCAGCCCCCCTCGCGCTCGAGTATGGCAGGAAGATGGAGCAGAGGCAGCGAAGAGGAAAAGCTGCTCGCAGAGGGAGGAGGTGAGGAGGGGCAGGAGGGGTCTCAGCAGGAGGCCTTTCCCACCTCGGGTCTTCCGAGAGCACTGTTCCTAACTGCACTTAAGCCAGGAGCAATGTATTTGTTGGCTCTGCTGGTCACAGAACTCTGCCACCTCCTGGAACCAGACCTGCAGCCTCAGAGCAGGATGACGACGGCGCTGCCTGTCGCCCTCAAGGTCACCGTGGCCCTCAATTTTTTCGCCACCGGATCCTTCCAGTCTGGAACAGGAGACAGAGCTAACATCTCCCAGTTCGCCGTCCATTGCTGCATCCGGGAGGGCACAGAGGCTCTGTACTCCAGGAGAAGGGACTTCATTGTCGTCTCTCTGAACAGAGAGAAGCAGGAGGAGCACGCATGTGGCTTTGCCAGGATATCGGGCTTCCCCATGGTGCAGGGTGCCATCAGCTGCATACACATGGCTTTGCAGGCACTGCATATCAATCCTGAGATGTACCGCAACCGCAAAGGCTACCACTCACTTAATGTACAGTTGGTGTGCAACCACGCCCAGCACATCATGACGGCGATTACCCGGGATCCTGGCAGCAGTCATGATGCCTTCATCCTGCACCAGTCCACTGTGCCAGCAATCTTCCAGCCACCACATCAAACCCGAGGGTGGCAGCTCGGAGACAAGGGCTATCCGCTCTCCACCTGGCTGATGACTCCCCTCTGCATTCCCACCACTCGTGGCCAGCACTCATATAATGAAAGCCATGCCAGCACGTGGAACCTCATCGAGCAAACCATTGGGGTGCTAAAGCACCAGTTCTGCTGCCTTGACTGTTCGGGAGGAGCCCTCCAGTACATGCTGGAGTGGGTGTCCCATTTTGTGCTGGTCTGCTGCATCCTCCACAATTTGGCCATCATGAGGGTGCAGCCCTTGCTACCATGGGTTCCGTGACCACCTCAGGAGGAGGAGGAAGAAGAGGAAGAGGAGGAGGATGAGGAGGAAGGGAGGAGGCAGGCAGCAGATCCCGTGATCACCTCATCAGAATCCGGTTCCCCTGAATGAAACCACAGATCCCCGTTGCACACCACTTCCCCACCTTACCATCCCTTTGTCACGGAACATCACAGCGACCTCTTGGGCACAAAGCTGAAATGAGAGCCACCACAAAACAAACATTCCAAAGATAATTTATAAATGAATCAATGCAAAACTACATAACAACGTCAACTAATTATCCTTGTGCATTCCCTTAGTGTCTGTCTTTCGTGTTCCTTTGCCTACTCTAGTGCTCCTACGCAGTGCTACCCCAGTGGCTGAAGCATGGCTGGTGGAAGGCGGCTGACTTTCCATGGGGGAGACTGTAGATGGCCTTGCAGGATGACCTCGAGGGCTGCACCCGCTCAGCATGGGCGGCAGCAGTCTGGGCTGGCTGGCTGACAGGGCACTCGCAGAGTGGCAGTGATTGGAGTAGGAATGCTATCATCCTGAGAGGGGACAGCAGGTTCTTGCTCCACAGAGCCATTGCCACTCCCTCGGGGCGGCACCTCAGCATTCCTAGCCATCTGTTGGAGCACGGATTGCGGGACTGCTGTGACCCCGCAAGCCCCTTTCCACACTCGTAAACCCAGCCATGATGACATCAGTCTGAGCTTGTGTGGCAGCACTCAGACATTGGGTCGCTTCCGCTTGTGCTGCAATGGAAGATAGAACATCGCCCATCACACTCAGCATCATGGTTGGGTCCACAACTGCTCTAATGGAGTTGGCCATCATTTCCATCCTGGAAATCGTGGGCTCCAAGCTCTGCACAAAGCCTCGTGCAGTGTTGGAGCCGGACTCCACCATGCTCTTTGACACTGACAAGAGGCTCTCTGGCAGGCCTGCCAATGCACCAAGCATTTCTGTGTGCATGCCCATCACCCTTCTTCTGAAGGCTGCCCCATCGAGGTCATCATCTGAGTCCTCTGCAGCAGAACTTGTGTGCAAACTCGCCCTCTGGGGAGCTGGCACCCGAGCTACCCTTTCTCCCTGGCCTGGCTCCAGCCCACTCATGCCCGGTGACTCACCACGTGCAGAACCCACCTCTATACTACCCTCTAAAGTACGCACAATGCCATTTTCCGAGCTGGTGCCTGGGAGCGTCAGATTGAATGATGGTGCCTCTTCTTCTCCTTCACTCTCCTCCTCTACAACATTGGGGACAGGCTGGGCTGCTGGCAGTTCTTGGGTATCTGAATTGAGAAAGGCACAAGGGTCGTGTTGTGGTGAGGGGAGGCAGGGGGGGAAAGCAAGATGTGCATGCTTCCACCATCAGCAGCTTGTAAGTGAGAAGAGATTGTGGGCTGAGGGGGAAGTGGGATGTGAGAAGAAGGATTAGGTGTGAGCATACCGTCACCATCAGCAATGCTTTCAACCTCGCCGCTCGCCACAGCCTCAGTGACGGCCCCTCCAATTATCTCCAGCAAAGTGTCCTCCAGCTCCGTGAGGCTGTGAAGTCGGGCTTCCCCTCCGACCATCTGCTGCTGCTCACGCTGTTATGTGCCACCTTTGGCTGCAAGAGAAAAGGAAGTCTGTCAGTGAGAGTGGTGCAATGTGTTTGGATGATGCACCTGCCATGTTTGAATAGCTTGCAGTGAGTGTAAGGTGTGAGATGTGGGTGTGAGTCTTGCAGCTGTGGTAAGTGTGTGAGGTGAGGTGAAGCTAGGATTGTGAGGTATGAGTCGTGATTGATAGCGATTGTTGGTAGGTGAGGGATGGGGGTATGGTGCATTGAGCAGTGTGTGAGGCTAGTGGTGCAGTTGGTGGGTTATGAAGATGTATTCACTCACCTTGACCACTCGCGTGAGGTCATTTAACTTCTTGCGGCACTGGATCCAGGTCCTGGGGGCAACACATGTGGCACTGACAGCTTGTGTTATTTCCTCCCACTGCCTTCTGGCGTGCAGCCTGGAAGGCCTCCTGCCCCGCTGCGGGTAGAGGACCTGTCTTCTTCTGTGCACCCCCAGGACCAAGGCCTCCAGTGCTGTATCTGAGAACCTCCTTGGCCTCTCTCTTCCCTGTTAAGCCATGGCTTCACCCAGACTGACAATGAGGTGCTTCAGCAACAAAGCACCTCCCCTTTAAGTAGTGCAGGGAGCCTAGGCAATATTTTATGGGCCTGTAGACTCCCCCCGATATTGGCCCCCTTCTTGAGCACCGAGCCAACCAGCAGCGTATTTAGCGCTGAGCTCAGCGCTCCAATCATGTAACTGAGCAGGAAGCACGAATTTTGCGTGCTGCCTGCACCACTTCAATGGGTGCGGGCAAATCGCGCTCCGCCCATTTTTGGGCCTAATCGAATTTCACCCCTTTTGACTTTTGGCACCTGATTTAGCATTTATTGGTATTTTGGAGCCGACTGTAATTCTGAGTGTAAATCTCAGTCTTTATATATTTTAATTATGTAAAACTCATCATCACTCCAATCCCACTCATTACTTTATGTCCAAACTGTGGTAACTCCACAAGTATAATAGTGTTCGGGATTGTCAAATAAAACCAGGGAACATCCATGTTACTTCAAAAAAAGCAGCTACTACCAGTATTTAAGAAAATAAACCTTCACATAAAACAACAGTCGGGCATACCCTAGATAGTTCCTTTTAAGAAAGCTAAGTTTTTAGAAGCTGCATTTTATCATCTTATTTATTATATAAAACTTCTTTGGCGACAAGCAGTAAATAAACACACCTATAACTGGGACTCGCAGACATCAACAGCTCATTTAATTTTTTTCTGTCTCAAGTTTCTATGCAACGAACAATGGGAAGTGATGTCTGATGGTTCCAGCCTTGCCCTCCAACCTATTTAGTGCTGGCGAGCTCCAATCCCACATTCCAAACGATCCGACTGGTTGATACTGGCAATCTCCAATGTCAGTGAAAATATGATTTTTATTGCAGAACACTGACAAGCTGAGATCGGGTTTGAAAAGCTGACTGATTGGCAGGCCAGATGGGTTGAATGAGCCTTTTCAGAGTAAAAAAAATGGAGTAACTTACCAGAGGTTGGCTTTCGACTGAAATCATAAAACTGACAATTAATAGCTATTTGTTTTGCTGCATTACAAAGAATCCACACATAAAAACATAAGAACATAAGAAATAAGAGCAGGAGTAGGCCATTTGGCCCCTCGAGCCTGCTCCGCCACTCAATCAGATCATGGCTGATCATCTACCTCAACTCCACTTTCCTGCACTATCCCCATATCCCTTGATTCCCTTAATATCCAAAAATCTATCGATCTCTGTCTTGAATATACTCAACGACTGAGCCTCCACAGCCCTCTGGGGTAGAGAATTCCAAAGATTCACCACCCTCTGAATGAAGAAATTTCTCCTCATCTCAGTCCTAAATGGCCGACCCCTTATCTGAGACTGTGACTCCTGGTTCTAGACTCCCCAGCCAGGGAAAACATCCTCCCTGCATCTACCCTGTCAAGCCCGGTAAGAATTTTGTATGTTTCAATGAGATCACCTCTCATTCTTCTAAACTCCAGAGAATATAGGCCTAGTCTACTCAATCTCTCCTCATAGGACAATCCCCCCATCCCAGGAACCAGTCTGGTGAACTTTCGTTGCGCTCCCTCTATGGCAAGTATATCCTTCCTTAGGTAAGACCAAAACTGTACACAATACTCCAGGTGTGGTCTCACCAGGGCCCTATATAATTGCAGTAAGACGTCTTTACCCTTATACTCAAATCCTCTTGTAATAAAGGCCAACATACCATTTGCTTTCTGAATTGCTTGCTGTACCTGCATGTTAACTTTCAGTGATTCGAGTACAAGGACACCCAGGTCCCTCTGAACACCAATATTTCCCAATCTCTCACCATTTAAAAAATACTCTGCTTTTCTATTTTTCCTATCAAAGTGGATAACTTTACATTTCTCCACATTATATTCCATTTGCCATGTTCTTACCCACTCACTTAACTTGTCTATATCCCCTTGAAGCCTCTTTGCATCCTTCTCACAACTTACATTCTCACCCAGCTTTGTATCATCAGCAAACTTGGATATATTACATTTGGTTCCCTCATCTAAATCATTGATATAGATTGTGAATAGCTGAGGCCCAAGCACTGATCCTTGCGGTACCCCACTAGTTACAGCCTGCCAACCCGAAAATGACCCATTTATTCCTACTCTCTGTTTTCTGTCCGTTAACCAATCCTCTATCCATGCTTGTATATTACCCCCAATCCCATGAGCCCTAATTTTGTTTAATAACCTCTTCTGTGGCACCTTATCAAATACCTTCTGAAAATCCAAATACACCACATCCACTGGTTCCCCCTTATCTATTCTGCTAGTTACAACTTCAAAAAACTCTAACAGATTTGTCAAACACGATTTCCCTTTCATAAATCCGTGTTGACTCTGCCCAATCCTATTATTATTTTCTAAGTGCCCTGTTACCACATCCTTAATAATAGATTCTTGCATTTTCCCTACTACTGATGTCATGCTAACTGGTCTGTAGTTCCCCATTTTCTCTCTCCCTCCTTTCTTAAATAGTGGGGTTACATTAGCTACCTTCCAATCCATGGGAACCGTTCTAGAATCTATGGAATTTTGGAAAATGACAACCAATGCATCCACTATCTCTATAGCCAACTCTTTCAAAACCCTAGGATGTAGGCCATCAGGTCCAGGGGATTTATTGGGCTAAAAATTCAGTTGGTTGCGCCTCCCGTTAGTGCCTTAAGAGGGCGCTAATGGGGCGCAAAGCAGCTAGCGCGCAGGCGCGCCGAAGTTTGCGCCGCTCGCGAACTTACCTCGACATTTTGCGGCGGCGCTAAACTTAATTGTCGCGATCTCCTGCGCACGCAGATTCTGACGTCATACGAGGGTGCAACGCCCTTGTGGCGCCCCGGAGCAGAAATTGAGTGGCGCCCCCATCCTTACCGCCTGGCGCATCCAACGACTGGAACGCTATCAATTGCTGTGGGGCTGGGGGGGGGGGCGCTATTTAAAGGGGGCCTCTTCCTGTCTTTCTCTGTGGTTGACATTTTTGCACCACTCGTTCTGAGAGAGAGAGAGAGATTCGGAGAGAGAGAAAGAGAGACTTCTGCATTGAGTCAACGCTGTGTGAGGTACTTTTGGCTACTGATCATAACTTCGCTGGTACTTTGGTTTTTGGCCTTCATAACTTTGCTTGCTAAGAGACTATGGGGGCTGCACTGATTGGGGGCGTCGTCCTGCGCCAGCTGAATCGGAGGACACAGAGACGCAGAGAGAGAGTGGCAATGATGGCCAGACGGAGGAGGGCCAACAGGCGTCTGTACAGGAGAGCTTACCCTCCCAGGGTATATCGTGACCAGCTCTCCTACATTCATATGTCTGATGAGCAGTGTTTGCGAAGGCTGCGCTTCAGCAAGGAGGTGCTCACTGAGCTCTGCCACCTGCTGCAGCCAGATCTGCAGCCTCAACTGAGGTCCAGGACGTCTCTGTCGGTGGCAGTGAAGATCACAGTGGCTCTGAACTTTTATGCTACTGGCTCATTTCAATCTGCTGCTGGGGACCTCGCCAATATCTCCCAGTTCGCGGTGCATTGCTGCATCCGTCACGTCACAAATGCCCTCTTTAAAAGGAGACGAGAGTACATCTCTTTCCCCATGACCCCAGACAAGCAGCATGAACGCGCTCTGGGCTTTGTGAGGATAGCGGGCTTCCCCATGGTGCAGGGCGCCATTGACTGCACGCATGTGGCTTTGCGTGCTCCGCATGAGAATGCCGAGGATTTCCGGAACAGAAAGGGGTTCCATTCCTTGAATGTTCAGTTGGTCTGTGACCACAGACAGCTGATACTCGCTGTCAATGCCCACTATCCTGGCAGCTGCCACGATGCTTTCATCCTGCGCCAGACTACTGTGGCAGAACTTTTCGAGGCACCGCATCAGCCAGTTGGTTGGCTTCTCGGGGACAAGGGGTATCCACTGAGCACCTGGCTGATGACACCACTCCGTACGCCCAACACCCCTGCTGAGCTGCGGTACAACGAGAGCCATCAAGCTACCAGGAACATCGTTGAGCACACAATCAGCATGCTGAAGCAACGGTTCCGCTGTCTGGACCATTCTGGAGGAGCCCTGCAGTACTCGCCTGAGCGAGTTTCCCACTTCGTAGTTGTGTGCTGCATGCTGCATAACATGGCAATCCTCAGGACCCAGCCAATGCCACCAGGCCTTGGAGCACCACCAGAGGAGGAGGAGGAGGAAGAGGAGGAGGAGGATGATCATCAGCAGCACCAAGGCGGGAGGGCAGCCCACAATGTTGAAACTGCAAGGGCCGTCCGTCAACGGCTGATAGCAAGCCGCTTCTAGGCCCCTGCTGAGGAAATGGCTTCTGCCATTGAGAACAACATGAATGAAACCAACCCGCAACCCCTAAGCCGGCCAAGGCAGTAATGATTCCAAAGACCAAACATGTACATTTTGAATACAGAAACTTATTTATTTTACAAACTCTGTGTGTGTCATTTCTTCATGACAAACTAATAGAAAGAAATACAAAAAAACAGTCATTAACATAACTGGTTCTCACAACCTGGAGATAATGTCCAAAACACTAAACAAAAGTTTAAACACGAACTTCGGCCTTTAATAAAAAATTGACAAACATTTTGTCACACCTCCTACTTTTTGCCCTTCGAGGGTGATCTCCTTCCCTTGCGCACTTCCCCCCTTCCCACCCTACTGCTCCTCCGTAATGGGACCTCAGTGGCTGCAGCAAGGCTGGTGGAAGGCTGCTGATTCTCATAACCTGAGACTGCAGATGCCCTTGAAGGATGGCCTCGACCAGCTCTGGGCCTGGAGGGCCCGGCTGCAGACTGCACCAACTCTGCATGGGCGGCAGCAGTCTGTCCTACAGGCGGTGGCAAGTGCAGTGGAGAAGTGACAGTGGTGGCAGCAGGAATGCTGTCATCTTGAGAGAGGACAGCAACTCCCTGCTCGACCGACACACTGGCACTCCCACGGGGCAGCACTTCAGCATCCGGAGCAATCTGCTGGAGCACAGATTGCTGGCCTGCTGCGGCGCGGTGAGAGCCCCGGGGAAATGTGTCCGAACCATCGAGGATGGCAGCAGTCAGTGCTCGCATGGCCTCAATCTGAGTCTGCATGACAGCAGTCTGAGACTGAATTGCAGCACTAAGCTGTAGCGTGGCATCCGCCTGTGCTACAGCGAAGTGCTCCACACTCCTTGCCAGTGCTTCAATGCATTCGGGCACCCTTCCCACTGCACCCATGAGCTCAGTGTGCATGTCCACCGCCTGGGTGTTCATTTCAGCGATGAGCCGCTCCTCCTCTGCGTCCAGTGCAGCAGGACTCGCTGGCCTACTCTCCCTCCGGGGAGAAGGCCCCCGAGCTTCCCTACCCCCATGGCGTTGCTGCAGCCCGCTGGGTCCTGGAGCTTCACCCTCATCAGACCCTTCCCCCCTGCTCCCCTCCAGGGAAGGCGTGTTCCCAGTGTGGGCATGGGCTTCCTCGGGAGAGGGTGGCACTGATGCTCCGCCCTCATCTTCCTCCTCGGCTGCAGCTTCACTTCCACTGGCAGCTTGAAGGCCCGTCTCCTCAGCTGGTGAATCACCATCTGAAAGCAGGGAGGTACAAGAGTGGCTTTAGCGTGAGGACAGGGTGGCAGTAAGGGAGGAATGAGTGCAGCGATTTAGTAAGTTGGATTGAAAGTGTCAAAGGCTGGTGTTGTGAGGGACAAGTGGAAGGACAGAGGACAAAAAGGTGATGACCTTACCATTGCTGTCCAGAACGGGGTCGGCGTCTCCAGTGGCGACGGGACCGATCACCCGGCTTGCCACAATCCTGTGGACGCACTCCTCAAGATCGCTGAGGGGTTGCAGCTGAGGCCGCCCTCCACCCGTCCGTTGCTGCTGTCTCCTATTATGAGACAGCTTGGCCTGCAAGAAAAAGGACGGCGTCTGAGTAAATATACAGCCATGGTCTTGCCTGATGTGCCTCCCATAGGTGAATAGCCCTTACTGTATGCAGCCATGGTCTTGCCTGATGTGCCTCCCATAGGTGAATAGCCCTTACTGTATGCAAAGTGTGGAATGTGTGTGTGTGTTTCATGAAAGGGCCATAGGTGTTGGATGAGTGTTGTTAATTGGGGTTTTAAGACCCTCTGGCCATAGAGTTAGGTTGAGATGGAGGGATGGAGAGGTAGTGAAAAAAAGCCACTCACCCTGACGACCCGAGTGAGGTCGTTGAACTTTTTTCGGCATTGTACATGGGTCCTGGGCACCATGCTCCTGCAGGAGACGCTCTGAGCCACCTCCCTCCACACTCTTCTGTACTCGCGCGGCAAAGGCCTCCTGCCACTCTCAGGGAAGAGTATAGATTTTCTGCGCTCCACCGCGCCAACCATAGCATCCAAGGCCCGCTCGCTGAAGCGCTGAGCTCGTTCTCTCACCCTCTCCATGGAAGATTTAGGCACAGGTCTCTCCAGGCCGAGATTCAAGGCTGCAATGAGCAGGGTGTGGCTGGAGTGCAAGATCGACCCTCCCCTTTAAGAACTGGCCGGCGCCAGTGTGTCTGTGTTCCATCGCTAACTGACAGCACCTGCGCTGCGCCCGCGCTCTGAGTTAGCGCCTCGCTCCTCGGCCTTTGCGCCTTAAGACAGGTGTGTAGCGCCTGATTTAGTGCTCCAATCACCTCCCGGGGCGATAAAAGTCAAGTTTGCAGTCAGTGGTGATAATTAGCGCCAGGCGCTAATCTTTGCGCCCGGCCGATAATTGCGCCCCAAATGGGGCGATACTGAATTTCTCCCCCATTGGGTTTCAGTCCCATTAATTTCTCCAGTACTATTTTTTTTTACTAATTCTAATTTCTTTCAGTTCCTCATTCTCGCTAGAGCCTTGGTTCTCCACTATTTCCGGGAAGTTTTTGGGTCTTCTTCCGTGAAGACAGACACTCTGGGCTGGATTTTGAAGTTGGAGTCGGGTTGGGGTCGTGAATCACACATTCTGGCTTGTAAACCCGCCTCCATCGAGATGTGGCCAACCCACTGTATTTTCCCTTGATTGACCTTGTTGAACCCGCCCAGTGGGCTCAGCAGGCCAATTAAGGGCCACCCGGCAACAGGTGACATCACAGATTGACATTTCATCTGTCAAGAGCTTTTGACAGATGAAATATCAGCGTTTGACAGCTCTGTGAAGCTGTCAAACACTGACAATATGATTTCTAACTTCAGTCCTTCCTCTCAGGCTGAGTTAGAAATCATTCCACCACAGAAAACAGAAGGCTGCAGTTTTTGACAGAACCACGGCTTTCCTGCTTTCTGTGCCGGTGAGATTTCTAACTCCCGAGAACTGAAGGGCTGACACCTGCAGGAGGAAGTTAAGGTAAGTAAAACTTTTTCCCACACTTAGCACTTACCTTACACACTTACCTCTGCACACATGCACCCATCACTCACCTGCCCACCGGACATATCGACCCCTCCAACCCCTGCAGACCCATGGTCCGCCCCGATAACTTGGCGTGGTTGCCACCTGTCGGGAAGCCCACATTTCACACTTTAAAATAGGGATTATCCTAAAAACTGCCTGTTAACTACCTATTAACAGGCAGTTAATTGTCACTAATCCCTTCCCGCCTCGGGGAGTCGGGTCTCAGCACAGGTCGGGAACCCGCCGCCAGAGAAACTGGCATGGAGGCGGGTTGGAGGCGGGATGGGGTCGGGACCCCCGAATCTTTAACCCCCCACACGCCTCCAAACCCGACTCCACGGGTCATTGAAAATCCAGCCCAAAGTATTTGTTTAATTTCGCTGTCATTTCCTTATTCCCCATTGTAATTTCTCCTGTCTCCACCTGTAAGGGACCCACATTTACTTTCGCTAATCTTTTCCTTTTTACATACCTATAGATGCTTGTACAGTCTATTTTTATGTCTCTCGCTAGTTTACTCTCATGTTCTATTTTCTCTTTCTTTATCAATTTCTTGGTCCTCCTTTGCTGAATTCTAAAATCCTCCCAATCCTCAGGCTTACTGCTCTTTTTGGCAACTTTGATCTAATACTATCTTTAACTTCTCTTGTTAGCCACGGTTGGACCACTTTTCCAGTGGGCTTTTTGTGCCTTAAAAGAATGTATATTTGTTGTAAATTATGTATTAATTCTTTAAATGCTAGCCATTGCTTCTCTACCCTCATACCTTTTAATGTAGTTTCCCAATCTACCTTGGCCAACTTGCCCCTCATACCTGCGTAGTTTGCTTTGTTTAGATTTAAGACCCTAGTTTCGGATTTAACTAAATCCGTTTCAAACGTTATCTAAAATTCTATCATATTATGATCCCTCTTCCCTAAAGGCCCCTTTACTACAAGGTTATTAATTAACCCTTTCTCGTTGCACAATACTAGATCTAAAATAACCTGTTCCTGAGTTGGTTCCCTGTACTCTTTAGTAATTTTCTTCTTCAAGTATCTAATGCCCTCTTAAATGCTGTGATTGAATCGGCTTCAATAGCCACTTATAGCAAAGCATTCATTCCATTTTCTAATAACATTTTCCTTGAACAATTCTAACTTTTCTCTCTATCTGAGGGAGTGCTGCACTGTTGGAAGTGCCATCTTTCGGATGAGTCATTAAACCGAGGCCCCGTCTGCTCTCTCAGGTGGTCGTAAAAGATCCCATGGCACTATTTCAAAGAAGAGAAGGTGTCCTGGCCAATATTTATTCCTCAACCAACATCACTAAAGCAGATTATCTTGCTTTTATCACATTGCTGTTTGTGGGAGCTTGCTGTGTGCAAATTGACTGCCGTATTTCCTTCGTTGCAACAGTGACTACACTTCAAAAGTACCTCATTGGCTGTAAAGTGCTTTGGGATGTCCTAAAGTTGTGAATAGCACTATATAAATGCAAGCTGTTTCTTTTTCTTTCTTTTATCCTTCTAATACCAATCTCGTTACAGATTCACTAATCAATGGAAATAATCTTTCACTATTTACCCCGTCAAAACCCTTTCATAATTTTGAACACTTCTATTAGATACCCATTATTCTTCTCTTGTATATCTCATGCTTTTTTGTTACCTTATTAATTCAAATAACAAATTGCTCTTTTGTTATATGTCTTACTAAGATGGAACTGCTGAGTTAGCGATACAATTTATATTTTCCACAGTAGTTGGGTGTGCACCTTTGTTGTTTTGACTTTTAATTTCAAACCTCCACAGGTTAATCAAATTGCAGTCAACATGAAATCTGGATGAAAGATGCAAATAAGTACATGTCCCAGGGCATTAACTCTGGCAGAACTGTGGCAGCGAAGTCCACAAGGACTCTCTGCGATGAGGCCCCAGTTTGTCTGGAGACACCGTCCTGCCTCTGTTCACGCACACCTTAATGCTTCCTTCAGCAGCTGTTTACACAACCACCTGTGCAGCACACCAGCTGTCTGTAAACAGGTTAGTGCACTGCACCAAACATTCTCGCTTCACATGCTGTTTGACCTTGAAAGAAAGGTCATAACTTGGAACTGTACAGTGCACAGACTAGAAGCCGGGAATAATTTGGAAAAGCCCAATTATAGGTGTGGTTGGGTATCTGCCCAACACTTGTTTTTTTAATGCCAGCCACGTTGCACTGTGCCCACAATGCCACATAAATGAGTTTACTGGAACCGGGCATGGCAGTTTACAATAGCTACTTGTGTATCTACACCGATGTAATACTGGTATGATTTCACTGTGTGGCAGACTGTTTTGTTGCAAAGTCTATACATTACACATTATACATTCAAGTCTGCTTTTACCTGAGAGAATACTGAAGCCATACGTTCACGCCCTTTTGGCACAAAACAACAACTCAGTGAGTAAGTGGTGTGTGATGTCAACACAAACTGTTCAGGTGAAACAAAAACAGAAAATGCTGGAATGCACAGTCGATCTGTCAGCCTCTATAAAGAGACATGTTAGGTTCATATTTTGGATGGAGAGCTCAGGGTTATCACTGACCTAGCTTTTCTTGGAATTTGTACATATGGGTTTTCATAAAGCTCAAGATCTGATTCTGCTGGCAACCGCACAAGACTCCCAAGAGAGCTGCAAGTCATGGATGTAAGCCATTCACTTTACTGCTGACAAACTAAAGGCTCAGGGAGCTAAATTCGTTAGATTTGCGCCTCCCGTTAGCGCCCTAAAAGGGCGCTAACGGGGCGCAAATCAACTAGCGCCCCATTCAGCGGGAGGTTAGCGGCGGCGCGAACGGCCTCGGGCTGCGCCACCGGCGATGATGTCATCGCCGTGCGCAGCGCCCCGCTCGCGCCCCGCTCGCGCCCCGGCTGTAATACTGGGTGGCGCCCCCCCCGACTTACCACCGGACGCTATGTCCGACGGGGTCAGGGGTGCCTACCTGCGGCCGTGGCGGCGCTAGTTAAAGGGGAGGTGGCGGGCGGCCATTTTTGTTGCTGGCCGCCTGCCAGCACCTGCCCCTGTTGCTGTCCCCGGCCCCCGTGAAGCCCCCCCGCGGGGTGCCGGCTGCTCTCCGTGAGCCCGGCAATGAAGCTCAATGTAAGCTCGAGGAACAGCACCTCATCTTTCGATTAGGCACTTTACAGCCTTTTGGACTCAACATAGAGTTCAACAATTTCAGACCTGAAGGAGAAAAAAAATGCAGGGATATCGGGAAAGAGCAGGGGAGTGGGACTAACTGGTTTGCTCTTCGAAAGAGCTGGCGCAGACTCGATGGGCTGAATGACCTCCTTCTGTGCTGTACTATTCAATGATTCTGTGATTTAGTGTCAGCTGTGGCTCAGTTGGTAGCACACTCGCCTCTGAGTCAGAAAGTTGTGGGTTCAAGTCCCACTCCAGGGGAGTGCTGCACTGTTGGAGGTGCCGTCTTTCAGATGAGACGTTAAACCGAGGCCCCATCTGTTCTCGCAGGTGGATGTAAAAGATCCCATGGCACTATTTCGAAGAAGAGCAGGGGAGTTATCCCAGTGCCCTGGCCAATATTTATCCCTCAACCAGAAAAACAGATTATCTGGTCATTATCACATTGCTGTTTGTGGGAGCTTGCTGTGTGCAAATTGACTGCTGTATTTTTCACATGACAACAGTGACTACACTCCTAAAAGTACTTCATTGGCTGTAAAGCGCTTTGAGACGTCTGGTGGTTGTGAAAGGCGCTATATAAATGCATGTCTTTCTATCTTGATAACGTTTCAGGTCAATGACCAGGTCAGAGCTGGAAGATGCTGGAGAATAACAGTTTTTAAACAAGCACAGAGCCAGGTAAAAAAGTGGGGTGGGAAGTAAAGAATAAAAGGTCTGTGAGAGGGTGGAGGACAGGAGCGATTAAATGACAAAAGGGTTAATATGACACGGCAAACACACACACACGCACGGTTAAGACTGGAGTTGGAATTTCCCTTTTGTTTTCACCTGTATAATGACGGGGGCGGGGAGTTGGATGCATAATTATGCATTTTTGCATTGTGGAGGGCGGAGAGCAGGGTCCCCTGGCCCTCTCGGTTGTGAAATGGCCAAGGGGAAGTGGAGGAGAAGAGGCGCGGTACAAAGTCAACCCCAAAGTCGAGTTCGAATTTCAGGAGCAACTTTCTTCGACATCACTTGTCTGTTGCACAGGTGACAGGTGCACAACAGGAAGCCTTTATCACATCATCTCATAGCAACACCCCATCAGCTTAGCAACCGGACACACGGTGCTGGCGGGGATCCAGCTCCACAGCATCACACGACCAACCCACACCGCCCTTGGCTTCTCTTTATTTCCTTGTTTGTAGTTGGGTTGTTCCTCTCTCTCTCTTTCACTTGTTTTTTTTAATAGAAGGAATGGCTGCGAAACTCACAGGTGTCCTCATCCTCGCTCTCTTTGGCTCCACGGCGTCCAGCGACCACAAAAGGGACTTCTCCGAGTTGCCGGCCCACAGGCTGGAGGTTTTTCAGCAGCTGGCAACTTTCAGCGGCGCTTCCAGGTACAGGAGAGATGCCCCCCGTAGTCGCAGTGCCCAGCTGGCAGACTTGCCACCCTCCTGTGGCGGTGGCTCCTCCGACCAAGCCAACCTAAAGAATAACACCCACACGGTGAGTCTGGCATATATTGTCGGTTCGAAAATAAATAAATAAACAGAAGCCTTTAAGGTGGCCTGGTTTTTTGATTCCTGTCAAGGGTTTCTCCTCCTTCTCGGTGCTGAGGGAAAACTAATGTGAAGCTGCTCATTTTCAATAATGGCGAAATCTCTCTAAATGTTTTGATTCCAATCCTGTAACTTTAAAAAGTGGCCATCGAGAATGCTTTGAAAGCAGGGATTACAACCAGAAAGCAGTGTCATCAGATTTGAGGTCGAACTCTCAGATTCAAGTTACACTCATTTTGGAGTGAGCCTCGCCCAATTTTGGCTTAAATACGTGATCTATTTTGATGTATCGCAGCTTTAAAAGGAAATGAACACAGCTGTGTGTGTGTGTGTGTGTGTGTAAAAAAATGGTCGTGTGATGTGTCTCAATCTTGCTCAGGAATCTCACTCCTAATAAAAACAGAAAATGCTGGAAATACTCAGCGGGTCAGGCAGCATCTGTGGAGAGAGAAACAGAGTTAACGTTTCAGGTCGATGACCCTTCGTCAGAACTCACCCCTAATAGTTCCCTGAATCTGTGAGCACTAAGTCAAAGCAAATTTCAATTTAAATGGACCATCCGGTCTTAAGCAGTGTCCATATGCCCAGCACTTCCAGCCCGTGTACGTGCATGTGAATAGTGTAGAAGAGGCAGTCATTAAATGGAGGTGCTCTGAGAATAAAGAGTGGGCCTTTTTTTATGATTGACGGACGGAGGTGACCAGCCAGAGCCCGTAAGGCAGGATACCAGCTAAGGTACCATGGTCGACAAAACAATATCAATCAAGAAGCAATGGATAAGCAGTTATATTTAAAATGGTTAAGATAGATAGATTTTTGTTAGGTAAGGGATATGGGACCATGGCGGATAAATGGACTTGAGATACAGATCAGCCATTGAATGGTGGAACAGTCTCGAGGAGCTGAATGGCCTACTTCTGTTCATATGTTCTGAGATGATTATGATTGTAAATTCATTTGAGGGATGTATTTACCCGTTGTAATGCATATAACTTAGGGTATTCTTGTTTTAACCTGATTTTCCTTCCTTTGTACTACAGTCTGGTACTTTGTTTGCTTGTGCTTTTTTCTGACCCTGTTTGAAGGTGAAAGAGATGTAGGATAGAGTACTTTTGAATGAATATTGGATTATGTGACAGGGTTGGTAGTGTTACCCCAGTTGTTTTGCACACTGGACTACAGGAAAGTTCACCATATTGAGTATGTTATATAACGTATCGTAGGAAGTAGTTTGAAAGAGGTTTTCATTTCATGAGGGAGCATAACCCGAAAAACATGAGGAATGCAATTTAGGAGTCGCACATGTTAGCATCACAGATGAAATAATGGTCATAACAGTGACTTTGAGTTCCTTATTCTGCTTATACAAGTAAAATAAAATGAACAGTTTAAGTAATGACTTCTAATATTCAGTCAGGGGTAGGGAAAAGTGATTGCCATGGAGGAGTGGGATAATTCTGCTGATGGTGATGATAGAACGGACACTGATGTTGGTTGAGGGAGGGATGTTGACTAGAAAACTGGGAGAACTCCCTGCTGCTCTTCAAATAGTGCTAGTCAGGGAATTAACAACAGGGGATTGGATGGTGAATGGCCTGAAGGGGAAGACATCAGTCGTTTTTTTAAACCAAGGCTAGGAAAGGAAAGGACTTGCATTTATTTAGCGGCTTTCACAACCTCAGAACATCCCAAAGCGCTTTACAGCCAATTCAGTACTTTTTTGAAGTGTAGTCACTGTTGTAGCCAAATTGCACACAGCAAGATCCCACAAACATCAATGAGATAAATGGCCAGATAATCTGCTTTAGTGATGTTGATTGAGGGATAAATATTGGCCAGGACACCAGGGAGAACTCCCCTGGTCATCTTCGAATAGTGACACGGTACAGTGCAGCACTCTCTCAATACTTCACTGGAGTGTCAGCCTAGATTATGTGCTCAAGTCCCTGGAGTGAGGCTCAAACCTGCAACCTTCTGACAGCGGAGAGAGTGCGACCACTGGGCCACGGCTGACACTATAAGGTTGTTTATTGTGTACATACTGCTGTCTTGTCAAATGTATGCTGGGTTAAATATTAAACCAGTTTGGGAGTATGAAATTCCTGTCTTCACTAATGTAAGCAGAAAAAGGTCAGCGTAAGTACAAAACAAAAATCTTCCTCAACCCTGCAGAGTGTTTTGGTCATGTGTTATGTATCGTGTCACACATAGGCTCCTGCGCATTACAAGACAGTAACAAATCAAGAGGCTTGTGTCAGAGAAGGCACTTTTACACATGCTCCTTCTGTAGTCTGGATCATGGACGAGAGACCACTGCATCTTGGGTTAACGTTGCTAAAGCTGACTCCCTTCTTACAGAGTGCTAGCCTGCATTCTCTTATCAGGATCAGAGAGTCGATTTAGCAATGCGAACATGGGCAGGCGGTACTTGAGTCCTCCTGGCCTGCAATCCATGCTGAAGAATCAAATGTATATGAGCCTAAATAGAGTTGAATTGAATTCATCAATGCTATCCAAGCCCATTAACATGTTAGATGTTTGAATGAAATGCTGGTCTATGTAATTATAGACAAATCTGATGGAGGTGGCTCTCCTGGTGCCATTTTCTTTTGTTATATTAAATAAACTAATCAAACTCAAAGAAGATAAACCCCTGGTCCAGATGGATTGCATCCACACATTTTAAAAGAATCTCGAGAAGAGATAGCAGAGGCATTACTACACATATTTAATAATTCGTTAGAAAAAGGTGTAGTGCCAGAGGACTGGCGGACAGCTAACATAATACCTATATTTAAGAAGGGGGATAGAACCATGTCCAGGGAATTATAGACCAGTCAGCTTAACATCGGTGGTAGGACAAATAATGAAATCCCTACTAAAGGAGAAAATAGAAGAACATCTAGAAACCAAAAACATAGTAATGAATAGTCAGCATAGATTTCAAAAGGGAAATTCCTGCTTGACCAACCTCATTGAATTTTTTGAAGAGGTAACAGAGAGAGTAGACAATGGTAATGCAGTAGATGTAATTTATCTAGATTTTCAAAAGGCCTTCGATAAGGTATCCCATAATAGATTGATGAACAAGGTCAGAGAATGCGGAGTCAGGGGACAAGTAGCAGAATGGATAGCTAGCTGGCTTCAAGATAGAAAGCAGAGAGTAGGGGTAAAGGGTAGCTATTCACAGTGGCAGAAGGTGGATAGTGGTGTTCCACAAGGATCAGTGCTGGGACCACTGCTGTTCACAATTTATATTAACGATTTAGACTTTGGAATCAAACACAATTTCTAAATTTGCAGATGACACCAAATTGGGGGGGCGAATAGTCACTACTGAGGAGGACTGCAACAAATTACAGGAGGACATTAATAAACTTGCAGAATGGGCATATAATTGGCAAATGAAGTTCAACACAGATAAATGTGAGGTATTACATTTTGGTAGGAAGAATAGGGAGGTCACTTGGAAGGTGCGAGTCTAGGTGGGGTAGAGGAACAAAGGGATCTCGGAGTACAAATACACAAATCACTAAAAGTTGCGACACAGGTTAGCAAGGCCATAAAAAAGCAAACCAAGCATTAGGGTTTATTTCTAGAGGGATAGAATTGAAAAGTAGGGAAGTTATGCTAAACCTGTATCGAGCCTTGGTTAGACCACACTTGGAGTACTGCGTACAGTTGTGGTCGCCATATTATAAAAAAGATATTGAGGCACTGGAGAAGGTGCAGAGAAGATTTACAAGGATGATACCAGAAATGTGAGGGTATACATATCAGGAAAGGATGAACAGGCTGTGTCTCTTTTCTCTTGATAAAAGAAGGCTGAGGGGTGACCTAATAGCGATCTATAAAATTATGAAAGGTTTTGATAGAGTGGGTACAGAGAGAATGTTTCCACTTGTGGGGAAGAGCATAACTAGAGGCCATCAATATAAGATAGTTACCAAGAAATCCAATAGGGAATTCAGAAGAAACTTCTTTACCCAAAGAGTGGTGAGAATGTGGAACTCGCTACCACAGGGAGTGGTTGAAACGAATAGTATAGATGCATTTAAAGGGAGGCTAGACAAGCATATGAGGGAGAAGGGAATAGAGGGTTCTGCTGATAGATTTAGATGAGGAAAGACGGGAGGAGGCTCGTGTGGAGCATAAACGCCGGCATGGACTGGTTGGGCCGAATGGCCTGTTTCTGTGCCGTATATCCTGTGTAATCCTATGCATCATTAAGTCTTGTTTTTAATGCTGCACTTGATCACGTGATTTTAGCTGAACTTCCATTGTAGCGTGTATTTTGAACTGCAGTGATATTGGATTCAGTTTCGCTGCATGTTATGGTGAATCATATCTCCTAGTGTATCTTTACATGGCTGCAGCATGTTTGAAGGGTAAGTGTGAAATAAGTCACCAGATTGAAGATCGCAATCCTTTCAGTGCATAACAGCCCTGAACAAATTCCCAGCTCTTTTTAAAAATTCTCTCTGGAATACAATCAAGGGATTTGGCTGACGTCACTGGTTACAAGAGCAAAGCTCAGTTGTGCTTCTAAAGTCACCTGAAACCCAGGATTGTGATGCATCTTTTTAATGCATATCTGTTCAAGCCATCTGGTATTTAGAGTACACACAGCTTTCCTTTAAATTTTAAAATATCAGTTTTAAATCCATTATACGCTACTGTGGTCAGGGACAGTTTCAGTGACACCGGACATTTGGCGCGCTCACAAGACGGCACTTCTGAAGTAAACATTGCTGGACAATGATCAAGAGCATGAATGCTGTCTGATTTCTCCCATCCTAACCCAGGGGTCATTGAGGCTCCTCGCGATATCTTACCACTGAGATCAACTGGCTCAGCACAGATCAAGGATCAAACCTGGGTCCCTCCTGGAAGGTGTCAGCCTTGGCTCAGTGGTAGCACTTTTGCCTCTCATTCAGAAGGTTCAAGTCCAGAGATTTGAGCCAATAATCCAGGCTGATACTTGAGTGAGTACTGCACTGTCTGAGGGCACAGTCTTTCGAGTGAGATGTTAAACTGAGGCCTCATATGCCTTCTCAGGTGGACATAAAAGATCCCTCGAAACTATTTGAAGAAGAGCAGGTTTCCTGACCAATATTTATCCCTCAACCAACATTACCAAAAACAGATTATCTGGTCATTTATTTCAATGCTCTTTATGCGCAAATTGGCTGCCGCTTTTCCTACATTACAACAGTGACTACACTTCAAAAAGTACTTTTTTGATTGTAAAGCACTTTGGGATGTCCTGAGGTCATGATAGGCGCTATATAAATGCAAGTAATGGTACGATTTTAAAAAGTGTAGATGAGCAGAGAGACCTTGGTGTCCATATACACAAATCCTTAAAGGTGGCAGGGCAAGTTGATAAGGTGGTTAAAAAAGCATCTGGGTTACTTGGGTTTATAAATCGAGGAATAGAATATAAAAGCAAAGAGATCAAGCTAGAGCTTTATCAATCACTGGTTAGGCCTCAGCTGGAGTATTGTGGACAATTCTGGGCACCACACTTCAGGAAAGATGTAAAGATTAGAAAGGGTACAGAGAAGGTTTACCAGGACGTTACCGGGGATGGGGGACTTCAGTTATGAGGAGAGGTTGGAAAAGTTAGGACTGTTCTCCTTGGAACAGAGAAGGTTAAGAGGTGACCTAATAGAGGTTTTCAAGATGATGAGAGATTTTGATAGAGTAGATGGAGAAAAATTATTCCCTCTGGCAAGTGGGTCAATAACTATAGGTCATATATTTAAAATCATTGGCAAATGATCTAGCGGGGAGATGAGGAGAATTTTTTTCACTCGGAGAGTTGTCAGGATCTGGAACGCTCGACCTGAAAAGGTGGTGGAAGCTGATTCCATAAATAATTTTAAAAGGAAGTTGGACGGGTACTGGAGGATGAGGAACTTGCAGGGTTACGGACAAAAAGCGGGAGTGTGGGACTAAGCACGCCTGCTCTTTCAAAGATCCTGCACAGGCACGACGGGCCGAATGGCCTCCTTCTGTGCTGTTGAGTTTCTATAATTCTAAGTTTGTCTTTCTTTGTATGGCTCAGCTGCTCACTGGATCAACTGACTGAGCCAAGAGTGGCATGAGAAAGAGAAGGCTTTACCCCATTTTATTACACCTATCTTACACAAATGTTAACGGTTTTACTGAAAAATAATACACTGTCCTTTGTAAGGATTTAGATTACCCTTTGTGTACGTGTATAATGTAAAACAAGTTCCTGCATGTTTGTTATATGGACACCAAAAGCGATCTTTGATGGCTCCATTATACTTGGCTAGCAGCTTATTTTTTGCCCGAGATATGGTTCAAAGCTCTTTGTAACACTCAGTGCATTCACTTTGGAAGATGTTCAGATACTGGATTAATTATTTTAATTACAGAGTGCAGGCCACCTTTAGGTTATTATAAAGACCTACTCAAAATTCCAATGGACGATCCCAAGGCCTGAGTGTTGTTGTGTTGCTGTCTCCCACAATACCACCTGCCACTACTTTCTTCAAAATTAGCATGTTATGGATTCAGTTTTAGGAGTGGAGTCAGTTCTGGTGCGGGTAGCTCCCTCGATGGCCAAGTGGGTAAAGGGACTGTCCAGTGTGGTACTGAGTCCTACAGACCTGAAGGTCGCAGGTGTGAATCCCAGTCTGCGCTGACTTACCTGATCCCAGCTGCTACATCAACTTGCATTTATATAGCACCTTTTAATGTAGTAAAACATTCCAAGGCACTTCACAGGAGCGTTACCAAACAAAATTTGACACTGAGCCATAAAAGGAGATATTAAGACACATGACCAAAAGCTTGGTCAAAGAGGTCGATTTTAAGGAGTGTCTTAAAGGAGGAAAGAGAGATACAGAGGCGGAGAGGTTTAGTGAGGGAATTCCAGAGCTTAGGACCTTGGCAGCTGAAGGTGCGGCGCCAATGGTGGAGCGATTAATAGTGGATGCTCAATAGGCTTCTTCTGGCCCTGGGCTAAGGAGTGTTTAAAATCAGCTAGGGTTCCTGCCTCAGTTTGCTGTTCGGCAACCCCATTTGGATTGTCACGTGTGGATGCTGGATGGTTGTGACTGTGATGTCCTCCACAGTATAAAGCTTGCAGTCACTCACTGTCATGCACGAAGAATGGCAGCTCTCCTGATGGTTCAGCAGCATCTCCAGTAAGTACCTGAGCCCTATGTCTCCAAGGTTCCATCCCTAGTCTCTGCTAAACTTGCTGATCTCAGTTGAGACATTCAGTGGGACATAATAGTTGTCCTCAGCACACTTGGAAGAAGAGAATAGAAAAATCTGTCAGGATTCCCGCTCCTAACCATTACTAAATGACGCTTGTTGGAAATATACCATTGTGGACATGAGCTGAAGCTTAGATCTGGCTCGGCTATGATGCCCAGCCTTTGAATAGCCTATCAGCATTCACTGTCAAGGCTTACATGTCAAGAATGGTACCTGGTTGAGCACCTTCAGGTCTGTAGGTGCTAGGAACCTGTAGAGCTGTAACTCAGCAAGGAGTCAGTGCCTTTAGGAGAGGGGTGGGAGGGAATAAAATTGGCGAAAAAAGCTTCATAGGCAAGATACTGGAGCCTTGCTTGTGCCTGTGGTCTGCAGCCCAGTGACTGTCAGTGTCTCCAAGAGAGATGGGGAGAAAATTGGGAAAAAAATAATAACTTGACCATTGTATAAAACAAAAAAAAAGAACATTTTAGTTTTTAGGATTTCTTTTTAAACAATTGAACAAGCAATTTTGATAAATGCAGGCCAAGCCTGCTAGCTGCAGGCCACATGAGCTCTCTGCTGTAGTCTCATCCTGGCATGCAGTCCAGCCCATCGTCTAGTCCAGCCCTGATCAATATTCTTACCAGAATTGCTACTCTTGAGTCGGCTAAATGCACCTAACCGCCCTGCCAGTGACAATCCCTTCAGGCCTTCAAAATTAGCATAAATCTTCCTTTGTGCACGACTTTCTGGTTGCTGGAAATAACTGTTGGCCATTTTAGTGGACAAACACGACACATGTCCGTAGGTCATTCCCCAGCCCAGTGATCCAACTCAGACACAATGGGCTGGATTTTGTCTTGGGGTCGGGTTGGGGTCGTGTAATCCGCATTTTGTGGTTCCCCCCCGACTCCAGATTAATGTGGATGCCTGATGCAATTTTCGCTTAATTGGGCAATTGAGTTGGAGCATGTGGGAACCCATGAACTAATTAGTGTTTTCAGTCTGAAAGTCGCCTCTGATGATGTCATCATTGCTGCCTGCCTAGTCTCAGACACTGTTGGTGAGAGAGGACCTGCCTGGCTTTTGATGTGAGTGGACCTGGATGCAAAAAGGGGTGGGGGTGTTGGTGGGGGGGGAGAGCGAGAGAGAGAGAGAGAGAAAAGACATTCAATGCAGCAGCATCAGAGGCGACGTTCAGACCTAATACTACTACTACCTTCATCACATCTCCGTTGTAATAGTGGACCTGCAGCCGATAGTCAGCTATCCACTCGTGCTCCCGCCAGGTTTCACTGGAGTGTTTCACACCAGGCGTGCTTCACATCAGAAGAGGGTTAAACTAACTACAGCGTTTCAAAATGGCATTACAGAGCCAATTTACAGCTTGCTAAGGGCTTTAATGGCCTCTCCCGCCTCTTGAAGGCGGGACGGAGTCGGGAACCCCGCGACTGATTATGTCAAAATTGCGTGGAGGCGGGATGGAGTCGGGATGGGGTCGGAAACCCCGACACCGCAAATTTAACCCCCCACACGCCTCCAAACCTGACTCCATGGGTCATTCAAAATCCAGCCCATTCTGTCTGTCAAAATGGCACAACTGAAATAGTGCACCAAAAAATATGATATATTGTGGTAAGCTTTTGTCTGCTGATGTCATCAGTTCTAGGTTCACAATTGTATCAATGAAGTGTCCAAGATTAAATCTTCAGTCTTGGGGGGCGGGGGGGGGGGGGGTTTGCAGCAAGATGCCAGAATTCTGTCTGTGAATGGAGGCCCTCTTATTCTTAAACCGCAACTTTGCCATCGGTGCCTTTCTGTAGGCTGCCTTTCGATTTTGTCCCCTTCTGTGGAGAAAATGGCAACCATATATCAATAAGGAGGGCTCATTCATGTGTTTGAGCTGCTCCGGATCTCTGGCAACCCCACCCTCCCATCACCACTCCAACAAAAATGCAATGCTGCAATATAACCCAAGCTCTACACTTTCTTTGCTGCAACAATGTTGCCAATGCTGCAGTGGTGGGTGGAGCATCACATGGAGTTTCCGAAAATGAGTTTCCAGCTTATATTTGGCCCAATGCCCAGCCCAGCACTGACAGTGTGCTTGAAGTTTCATTTGCAAAGAAATAGAGAATTGTTAATGAAAAGCCACTGAATACAGACTTTCATCTGACCAATACATGGCATCACAGCAAAAGAGGTGCAAATGATTTGCTTATTAATGTAACACTCCATACTGGGCAGCTTGTCATCGAGTGTCAAGAAGCCGCAGAAGTGTGTTATAAGTTATGATAATGAAAGTTTATTTTATGCTGTGGAGGACAAATCAAACCTCCCATTCCTTTCTGCGAAATACCTTTGCTTATCCCCACTAGATTTTAACCCACCTTGGAAATTTCATTAGCAGGGATCAAGATCACAAATCATGGGCAGGTACGGTGCTAAGAAAGTTTTCGTAACGTGTCATGAAACTAGTTCAGATTTCCCTAAATATTTGGCAGTGTACATATTCCCCATGTGACAAGTAGTCATGGTTAACCATTGCTAATAGGGGTGCCTCTCCCTTTCCATACTTCTAGAATGGCCCATTTCTCAGCCTTTTATCACCTGCCTTCTCGGGCAATTCTGTGTCCCTCTCTTCTCTCCTGAAGACATTTATTCCTTGCTGGTTAACCAGTCATTTGGAGAAATTGCTAGAATACTTGAAACTTTTATACTTGATGATCTACACTCAGCCTGTGACTTCCTGTCCCTTTGACCTCGAGTGAGAGAGTGGGCTGCTGAGCTGCTCCCAGGTGCTTGCTGACACCACTCTAGGACTTGCCTTCAGGAGGCAATGTCACTTTAAAATTATTTTATCTCCTCTTTTGTGGCCAAGCGCCTGAAGTTTTAGTGGGATCTGTAGCATGCCAAAGATCAGGAGCTTGCTGCGTGGAGAATTCGGAGCCGTAGCCCACGCAATGCCACGCCATGGCACAGTGCACTGGTGATCCAATGCATTGTGGCATTGTACTACCTCTTTTACCCAAGGGCCTGTCCCAATCTTTCCTGCACTGAAAAATATTCTTCTTCCCACTCAGACCCTCTGTACTAGAAAAGGACCCTGGCCCCACTTTGAGGATTGGGTGATGGCATTTTGGGGATCCTGGATCTTTGTGTGGCTGTTGGGTTCCCAAAGAGATGTTTCTGGTGTTCTATAAGGGCTACTAGGTCAGTTTAAAACTGGGGCAAGTTGATACTTGAAATTTAGGTTTAGTTTTGTAGCCTAAGTCCCAGTCTGGATATTATAGTTTATTAATTGATCTTTAAAATTTGGTGAATTTTATCATATTGCCAAAAAAGCTTTCAGCCATCGAATAGTAAATCTAGAGTTCACGGGAGAGCGTTTCAACAAGTTGGGCCCATTTTATGGCCATAAAACAGGCACAACGATGATGAATTTAGGAGGGCAACAGCCTGTGCCCGATTGGTGTGTGCATTCGAGCCACTGCTAAATTAGTCGGGGCCTTTTTTTTTAGGTGAATGTGGCTCATTTCAATATTTCAGGATCTGTTTGCTAAGTTCGGTATGACTTTAGGATCGAAACAGGTGTTCAATGAGCAGTTCGCACCTCGATAAGGTGCAATTACCTTGTATACTTAATCCCATCTCAGTGGTGTCGGGTTATAGTTTGTGATCGCAAATAATATAGATCACTTTTACATCCATTTTTATCCTAAACATGTAAGAAAGACATAATACTTACATTTCTATAGCCACTTTCATGACGTCCCAAAGCGCTTCTCAGCCAATGAAGTACTTTTTGAAGTGTAGTCACTGTTGTAATATAGGAAATGTGGCAGCCAATTGTGCGCACAGCAAGCTCCCACAAACGGCAATGTGATGATGGCCAGATAATCTGGTTTAGTGGTGTCTGATTGAGGGATAAATGTTGGTCAGGACACTGGGGAGAACTCTCCTGCTGTAATAAAAACAGAAAATGCTGGAAATACTCAGCAGGTCAGGCAGCATCTGTGGAGAGAGAAACAGAGTTAACGTTTCAGGTCGATGACCCTTCGTCAGAACTGGAAAAAGTTGGAGATGTAACAGGTTTTTAAGCAAGTGTAGGAGCAGAGAGAGGGGGGAGGGGAGGAAAGAACAAAAGGGAAGGCAGGAGAGATTAAATGACAAAAGGGATGATGGTGCAAGGCAAAAGGAGATGGTAATGGGACAAGTTGAGAAACAAAAGATGGCTCTAGATGAAGTGTAAATGGCAGAATGATCGACGAGTCATCTTTTGTTTCTTAACTTGTCCCATTACCATCTCCTTTTGCCTTGCACCATCATCCCTTTTGTCTCTTAATCTCTCCTGCCTTCCATCCTATCACAGACCTTCCCTTTTGTTCTTTCCTCCCCTCCCCCCTCTCTCTGCTCCTACACTTGCTTAAAAACCTGTTCCATCTCCAGCTTTTTCCAGTTCTCACGAAGGGTCTTCGACCTGAAACGTTAACTCTGTTTCTCTCTCCACAGATGCTCCCTGACCTGCTGAGTATTTCCAGCACTTACTGTTTTTATTTCAGATTTCCAGCATCCGCAGTATTTTGCTTTTGTACTCTCCTGCTGTACTTCAAAATAGTGCCATGGAGTCCTTTACCTCCACCTGAGAGGGCAGACGGGGCCTCAGTTTAACGTCTCATCCGAAAGATGGCACATCAAACAGTGCAGCACTCCCTCAGTACTGCACTGGAGTGTCGGCCTGGATTTTGTACTCAAGTTTCTGGAGTGGGACTTCAACCCACAACCTGCTGACTCTGATGCGAGAGTCCTACCAGCCACGGCTGACACACATGTACAATGAAGAAGGGGATTTATTAAAGCAATCAAGCCTGCCTGCTACCTTGGCTGAGAACAAATTCATATAAACCATTCAAAAAGCAAGATGAAAGCAGATTAAATATTTTCCACACTCGTACTCAAGAGGAATAACAGCAAGACCAGATCAAGAACCTTACAATATTGTGCTAGGCAGTCTCATCATGACAAGCATTCTAAGATAGTTACTGGACTGCTTATAAATCGTCCAACCCGTATAATGGGAAATCGTGTTAGCACCAATGCACCCCTTGTAAACGGTGGGGATTGCAATACTGGATTTTATAATCTTACTTATATTAAATAGCAAATTGACAGGAATTTGGGCAGTAGAAAAATAGGCATCGTTGCAGCTTAGGACTGTCTGAGAATCTGGAAGATGCAAAACTAAGGTGTTAGTGTGTGAGACAGTGTGACAAGTTTACATAGGGACTTTTCATTATAATCGTAGACATAGGAATTTACAATGGACAAAGTTGATAGCAAGTGTGTGCAGACTTAGATATTTACTGTATTATTAGTTAATTCCTGTGGTGTTGCAAAGGGAGAGAGTTAGGACCTATTGTTGGCACAAAAGTGTGATAAAAGCATGGCAACAGAAGTAAGGTTTTGGAGACAGGAAGTGGGTGATGGTGGAATAGAGAGAGAGAAACAGACTGCAGATGGACATGAGATTTGGCTGCTCCTCTTCAAGTACCGGTGCGGCATAGGACTTCCCAGTTGTGCGGTTGCTTTGACTTGGGATTTGCACTGTCCCCCTCCTCACCCACACCTACATCACACGCTGCTCCGGAAATCTCACCCTATACTTTATAAACCCCTCCCCACTCTCTCAAAAAAAGGAGAATTGGAAAACATTTAAATAAAATCTAACATATTAGAACAGAAATAGGCGCACCTAATGTGGTGGATCAAAATCCCAAGCAAAATATTTTCTTCTTATGTTAAATCTGCATTTGCTTGCAGTGTGCAAACGTGGCATTGACATTGGCATGGGGATGAGTTGGTCTCAGACATCTAGACCATCAAGTTGGCCTCGCAAGGATCTTCCATTACAATAAATGCAGGCGGTCATCAGCTGATGAGAAAGCTCTGAGGCTTGAGACAGCAACTCTCCGAACACAGGCCACATGTGCATGCATGTGCTCCCATGTCCAGAGTTCAGTGCGTACCATGGTTGCATTTCAGAGAGGCTAGAAGTTGCTGCTGAAAGTTTGCATCCCCTCAACTGGCAGAACCGTTGTTTGAGAGGGTGTGGTGTGTGTCCACGCTGTGGTCAGGAGGATGGTGGCGGTGCACTTGCACATCTTGGAGTGAGTTGAGCAGCTCGGCTGGAGTTCCTGCTACCTGCTCTCTGCCTGGGAAGGATGTTGGTCTTAACTGGGAGACTAAATGTAGTAGCTTGACCTGCCTGTGTGGTTGGAGAGAGACTGAGTAAACTGAGCACATGTTCAGAAGCTCAGGTCAGCACATTATCTCAGCAAAGGCTTCAGTGATCTTGGGACCTGCTGAAATGAGCACTTGAGAAGTTAAAACATTTCTGAAGGGGAAGCAGACGTAATGAAAAAAGGTTTGACAGATGTTTAAAATGAGACATTTTGTCCAACTCGGCCTGTAATTTCTGAGCTGCTCCTTTGATTCCACTGCCCCTCTGAGCTTGGGATCATCTGCAAGTTTGACCAGTTAACATTGACTTTCTGAATTGAAAGGGCCGATTCTAAACCCCCCCGCCCCTGCTAATGGGAACGAAGTGGGCGGTTGGATAAAATGGCAGCCACGTGCCTCCCTCTCCATTCCTGATGCGCTCCCGCCTGCCGCCATTTTAACTGTCGGGTTTTGGCGGCGTTGGGGCCTCGTTAATATTTAAATGTCAGAGTCCTGTGCTTCAATTAGGATCCTGTTTGTAATCATCTTTTAATCATAAATGTTTCTTGTTTGTAATTATACCATACACAATTAAATCATGTTGAAATGCTGCATAAGATATTCATTGTGTGTACACCTCAATTGTCCTGATTAATTTGGTATGTCCCAACATGCAGGTGAATTGCAATCCTATTGTGGTTTCCTGATTTTAGAGTGACATCCCTGAATTTCAAAACATCACCCAAGCTTAAAAACTGTTGGTCCTAAGACTTCTTTCTGGATTTAGAGAAATTACAAAACAAGTCTGAAATTCTCAATTTGTTTTTTACACTCCTCAATTGGCATTTTGTACACAGTTTAAGGCTTGAACTATTTAATATCAAAATAAAATACACTGTTAATCTCTCTGATGAAGCATGGAAGTACATAGTAGACCAAAACGCACTTAATTTCCAACTGCAAAGCCTCAACCAGGCATTAAACGTATATTAATAATGGGACAGCCAATGAAAATATTAGGTTATTTGAATATCCATGTCTAATAAAATATAGTGTCCCTGATTTTGGCCATTAGTCCCTGGTTTTTATGTCCTGTGCCCTGATTTCCACGTTTGCAGATCCTGAGACTGCATCAAAAAGAATGCAGATCTCCTCTTCCCCAAGCACATTTGTTGGAAGCTTTTGTCCTTTAGATGAAATTTTACAAATACTGTATATTTTTTGTTCACCCAGTGGAAGCTTGAAACATGATTTAACTGTTTAGAAAGGCTTGCCCAGTAGCACAATGTAGTCTAGCTGTTGATGGTAAGAGAAAAATATGAATTTGCCAAAGGTTAAGAGGAACGAGGAAGTTGAGAGACACTGAAGTTTTCTTGCAGGGACAAGTTCCTGCAGGATTTTCCAATAGTTTGGCTGACCTCTCTATAGTTTGGGGAATATTTCAATGGGAAAGAAATAGAGAGGATGGGGTAGCGCGCGCCCGAACAGGGAGGCCCTATGCCATCTCAAAATTGGGCCTTGGGCCTCATCTGCATCTTGGGGGCGAGCTGCCGGCACCTGACGTGCCTCCACAGACAGTTCACGAGAAAAATGAATTTTGGGCCACCTGCAGTAGGAAGTGGGGGGCAATCACCAGGACCATGGAGTTGGGCAGAGTGGGGGAAGCACTCCTGCTCCTCCGGGCTTCACAGAAAATTTAATTAAAAAAAAACACACCTGAAGCCTTTTGTTGGCGGCTATGGGGCAGCTGAAGAATCCTGAATGAGACAGACCTGGCGCTTGCCACACTCATCGGTGTGATATCTTGAGACACAGCATATATATACAACAGCACAACATAAGAACTGTACTGCGCATGGCTTTATTATTACAATCGGGAACAAACTTTACACACGGGTCTTTCAACAGGTGTTAAGCCCCTAAGTAACATATTTAAGGGGCCTAATGCCTATTTTAATCATCCACCTGGGACTCCTAACAAATGGTTCTCACGAATTTAGCAGTTGGAGAAGCGTCTGTGCAGATTGCTTTGTGCCTGGAAGTTTACTCAGTGACTGAATAGTGCACAATTGTTCCACTGGTTGGATGAATGAATAATGCTTGATTTGTGTATATTAAATGTGTTTGGATTCCTACAAGTTATATTTCTGTCTGTGAGTTCTCTGAATTTAGGGGTACAGTATCATAGTGGTTATGTTACTGGACTAGTAATCCAGAGGCCTGGATTAATGATCCAGAGTCATGAGTTCAAATCCCACCACAGCAGCTGGGGAATTTAAATTCAATTAATTAAATAAATCTGGAATAAAAAGCTAGTATCAGTAATGATGACCATGTAACTACTGCATTGTCATAAAAACCCATCTGGTTCACTACTGTCCTTTAGGGAAGGAAATCTGCCGTCCTTACTTGGTCTGGCCTATATGTGACTCCAGACCCACAGCAATGTGGTTGACTCTTAACTGCCCTCTGAAATGGCCCAGCAAGTCACTCAGTTGTATTCAAGAAGGCGGCTCACCACCACCTTCTCGAGGGCAATTAAGGGATGGACAATGAATACTGGCCATCCCATGAATAAATAAAATTATATAACGTTAAATTATTTTTCTCGGAGAACTAATGGTGGACAATGTATCAGTGAGGTATTCTTCAGCTTAAACCTCACCAAAAGCTGTTATATCAATGCAGCCCCATCTTAAGAAATTGCACGTGGAGGAACGGATTCAAACTGGTGCAGCTCAGTATAATATACTGCCAATGCAGCTCATTGTTGAACACTTATTGAACATAATTCCTAGAAAATAGCTGTATTAGGACTGTAAAGCACTTTTGGACGTCCTGAGATCATGGAAGGCGCTACAGAAATGCAAGTCTTCCTTCCTTTTGGGAGATGGGGCAAGATGAAGGACCGTTTATTCACAAGTGGTGTGATTTGCTCTTAATAAAATAGGGCAGCGGTTCCCAACCTTTTCCTTCATGCGGACCACCAGCCGTTTAAAAATTGCTTCTGCGGACCACCAGCTGTTTAAAAAATTTTTAACAGCCTATGGCTGACGGGAGTCAAACTTATATATTTTTTTTCACGGACCACCTGCAGTACCCTCGCGGACCACCAGTGGTCCGCGGACCACAGGTTGGGAAACGCTGAAATAGGGTCTAGGAATTTGGAGGAAACTCCCCACTCCCGCCCCCCCCCCCTCCGTCTCCATTTTATTTACACTGCGACTCCCACCTCGCTCCCATCAAACTCCATCGCCGTTATGTTAACAGCATAGGGTGTAATGTTAACCCCGCCCCACAGGATGTTAGAGGTAATTATCCGACTTCGCCGGCAGGGAATCTCGGGCACTGACAGCGAGTTTTGGGAATGTGGGCGCGTCCTGCATGCGATTTTACTGACCGTCCGTTGAAATGGTCACAAAGTCAGATGCTGCATGTGGCAGAGCTCCCAGTAAGCACTGCCAGCCAGCAAGTGAGACCAGTCCCGTCCACCCCATCAGTAGCGCAGAGTCGGAAAATCACACCATTTGTATTTATGATCGATGATCTGGCAGGATACTTGCCTATTTTGAATGGTGAATTAAAAGGTTTACTGACCGGTATTGTAATACAAATAGTATAAATAAAAGAGTCAGTCGTTTTCTCAACCAACTGAACCCTCCATATCATTAAGATCAGCAGTATTAACCTCTATGCTATTTCTAACGGTTTTTATTAACACATTTAGAATGATGGTTTTCCTGACTCTTCATTCTACAGGAAGTTACTGTTTGTGGTTTTTTTTAAAATATATTAAGCGAGGATGTGTTCATAGTTTCTTAACTTCTCTACAGGGAGTAGATTAGATTTTTAAACAAAAATTCAGTTAGACTACAACTGACAGTCTCAGACCTGTATGTACCGAGTGCAATGTGCAGACAGCATTGTGGCATTGCTCATGGTTAGTCTGAGGTTTTACAAGAACAGGGGTGTTGCGTCTAGAAGTATTAAAAGGAGACTGATTTTTCAACATTGGGGCAGCCCTGGGACCTGGGAGCCCCGGCAAAGGAGCCTAGTTTCTGGCAGGACTGGGATGGGATCTCGGGGTAGTAGTAGTTTGCGAATGGCTGTTTTTTGGACAGGAGGGAGGAATACAGTGCAGTTTCCCAAGGTTCAGTACAAGGACCACTGCTGTTTTTGATATACATTAGTGATTTGGACTTGGGGGTACAGGGCACAATTTCAAAATTTGCAGATGACACAAAACTTGGAAGTGTAGTAAACAGTGAGGAAGATAGTAATAGACTACAAGAGGACATAGACAGGCTGGTGGAATGGGCGGTGGGCGGACACATGGCAGATGAAATTCAATGCAGAAAAGTGTGAGGTGATACATTTTGCTTGGAAGAATGAGGAGAGGCAATACATGCAAAATGGTGCAATTTTAAAGGTGGCGCAAGAGCAGAGAGACCTGGGGGTGTTTGTGCACAGATCTGTGAAGGTGGCAGGACAGGTTAACAAAGCAGTTAATAAAGCACATGGGATTCTGGGCTTTATAAATGGAGACACAGGGCTGGATTTTGATACTGGGGCGGGTTGGGGTCGTGTTATCCGCATTTCGTGTTATCCACCCGACTGCAATTGGATGTGGGAGATTGATGCAATTTTCACCTAATTGGGCAATTGAGTTCAAGCATGTGGGAACGCATGAACCAATTAGTGTTTTCAGTCTGAAAGTCGCCTCTGATGATGTCATCATTGCTGCTGCATTGAAGGTCTGCAAAGACTGCCTGGCCTTTGCTGTGAGAGGACCTGGGTAGAAAAGAGAGGGGGGAGAGAGAGAGAGGGGAGAGAGAGAGAGAGGGGGGAGAGAGAGGGGGAGAGAGAGAGAGAGGGGAGAGGAGAGGAGAGGAGAGAGAATTTTTTTTTGCACCACCATGATAGTCAGCCCAGCCACTGATAGTCAACTATCCAAATGTGCTCCCGCCAGGTTTCACAATCGTGGTTCAGAACAGGCGTGCTTCACGTAGGTTAAAATCACAAAGGCCTTTCAAAATGGCATTATAGAGCCAATTTAGTGCTTGTTAAGGGCCTTAACAGCCTATCCCGCCTCTTAGAGGCGGGACGGAGTCGGGACCAGCAGACACGATTTAATGAAAATTGCGTGGAGGCGGGAGGGAGGCGGACTTGTGCCCGCCCGCCAGTTTTCACAATTTTAACCCCCCACACGCCTCCAAACCCGTCTCCACGGGTCAGTGAAAATCCAGCCCACAGAGTACAAAAGCCAGGAAGTTATGCTAAACCAATATAAAACACTAGTTTGGCCCCAGCTGGAATATTGTGTCCAATTCTGGGCACTGCACTTTAGGAAGGACATTAAGGCTTTGGTTAGGGTACAGAAGAGATTTACTAGAATGGTTCCAGGGATGAGGGATTACAGTTATGTCGATAACCAGAGGGCAGAGATTTAAAGTAATTGGCAAAAGAACCAGAGGTGACATGAGGAAAAACTTTTTTACCCAACGAGTGGTTAGGATTTGGAATGCACTGCCTGATCGGGTGGTGGATACAGATTCAATAGCACTCTTCAAAAGGGAATTGGATAAATACTTGAAGGAGAAAAAATTGCAAGGATATGGGGAAAGAGCGGGAGGAGTGGGACTAACTGGATTGCTCTTCGAAAGAGCCGGCGCAGACTCGATGGGGTAAATGGCCTCCTTCTATGCTGTACTATTCTATGATTCATAGACCGTATGGCAGAGAAATTCCAATGCTCCAAGTCTATTCTCTGCTTCCCAAATGACTTGTCAATTTTGCTATTTCACTATAAATAATATCAAATCAAAGTAAAATCAATAAAATAATGACAGAATGCATTACTTTAAAATGGGAACTAAATTACAACTGCTCCTTGGTTCATTCATCTGCTGCCCTCTAACCTCGCTTCACCTGAAAGCTGCACTTGATCTTGGCTTTAACTTCCCGTTTGCATTCCCACGGGAGATTAACCGTGAATTACGAAAATAACACCAACTTAATTTGCTGCCTTTTATCCATGATCTAATTTACAAAGTGGAAAAATAAAATCATAGCCTTCAGGCAGTCTTAAAATACACAACTCTCGTAAATGTTGAGGGCCATGGTCCAGTTTCACAGCTTGGGGATGTTTTCTACTAAAGCTTCTTGTTTCTCACTAGCTTTTTACACTGGTAACTCCATCCACTGTGCATTCCAATAAATTAAAGGATTTTAAATATATTCTATTGTGCAAAGCCACCAGAGTTGCAGCTTTTTCTTGGCACATCTGGTAGGGTATTTCCACCAGCTCTACTGTGACAATTGTCTGATTTTTTTTTGTTTCCTTTCCCTCCTTTTGAGAAAACACCTGATCACCCTGGAATGTCTGAGATCAAGACATGAAGGTGTTCAGATATCACATATAAACCTGTGCCCCTCCCCTACATTCTGGTACAGTATGTGATATTCCAATGTCCTGTGCTGTCTTTGGTGCCATTAGTTTAAGCTGATTGATATTGAGGTGGACTGAACACTACACTGAGCTGACACACTAGTCTTACCTCTGGACTACAAATAGATGCAGAACGCTACAGACATGCAATTTCATTTGATGGAAAAAGATACAGTACATCCATTTTTAAAAAAAATGCAAAATAATTAATCACTGATGTTGGTTATGGTCTTTTATTTTTGCTCAGTAGTGGCTGTGCCTTCAATCACCTATTCCCACTCTCTGAAATTATCTCCCCAAACTCCTTTGCTCTTCCACCTACCTCCTCTCCTGTAAACTCGTCCTTAAATCCCACTTCTTTGATCAAGCCTTTGGTTGCTTCTCCTACATCTCTTTCTTTGGCTCAGCATCTGTTTTTCCCAATGGCTCTGTGAAAGGCCTTGGGTTATTTTCTGTGTTAAAGGTGCCACGGAAATGCAAGTTGCAGTTGTAGTTGCAGTGCTATTAAATTTAAAAATGGGTGCCATGATGGCCCAGCATGTTTCTGCTACGGAGTGTTGCACTATTTTTCGAATGAGACGTTAAACTGTCTGCTCTCTCAGGTGGATGTAAATGATGCCATGGCACTATTGCGAAGAAGAGCAGGGGAGTTATCCCCAGTGTCCTGGCCAATATATATCCCTCAATCAACATCACTTTATAAAAAAAAAAAATTATTTGGTCATTATATTTTTGTTTGTGGGAGCTTGCTGTGCGCAAATTGGCTGCTGTGTTTCCTACATTACAATAGTAATTACACTTCAAAAAGTACTTCATTGGCTGTAAAGCGCTTTGGGATGCCCAGAGGTCGTGAAAGATGCTATGTAAATGCAAGTCTTCCTTTTCTTTATTTAGTTGCCATAAAGTGATCAGGCGTACATTTATACTTGCAGTTCCCCACACAGAGAGTCAGGTCATTTCAGCCATGCTGCCAAGGGGAGGTGCCAAGTAAAGAGCAGGGCCTCCCCCACAAGAAAAGAACTTCAGTCAGTCCCCTTGGGCTGTTATTCTGCTCCTCTGCTGGTTGTCTTCTCATGATCAACAATTACCACAGCGGTCAGTAATGCTGGATATGGAGTTGAGATACTCCTGGGCTCTGAGATAACTCATGAGTCCAACATGTGAAGCCCATGCGAGCTTTGATGATTCATTTCAGCTTTTCCTTTCTCTCACTGTTTTGCTAGATCACATAGATGCTTTTCTTTGAATGTTTTGAAGTTATTCTTAAAGATTGTGCACTCCATGAGGTTTTCACCAAGTCCTCCCAGGTTAGTTGGGAATACAGAAGACCCTGAGGTTGCCTTTTAGGGTATCCTTGAAGCACTTGCCCTGGCCACCTTGTGAATACTTGAATTCTTCAGTTGACTGCCAAAGAAGTCTGTTCTTGTGCATCTACCAGTGGTTGACTATACAGTCGCATTGGTAGAAATGTAAGAGCATGCTTCTGGATTGTTTTGATGTTCATTGGAGTAGGTCTCCAGCCCTTACTCTTATGCAGAGAATGTGTGGTGGGAAAAAGGGTAAAAGCCAATATTGGACGCCCAAAATGCCATTTAAAACAACGAAGAGAAACCTCCTTTGTGGAAAAGGAGAAACTAAAAGAAAGGAAAGAGGAAAGACATTTTAACTTACAAAACTGGAGTTCTGCCATCTGTACTGAATCTTCTTTTCAAAAAAAGTTGCATGAAATTTCATAATTTGTTGAAACTAATTTTTATTTATGCCTTGAAGAGATATTAATGACAGAGCTCCTATTTTAAAGAATGCTTCATCGTTAAAGATAAACTATTTTCCTTTTGTGGAAATGTTTCAGAAATGCCAGATGTGCCAGGAAGGGACTGCAATTTTGGTAGGTTTGCTCGATAAAAGAGAGGAGATTTTTTTATCATCCTTCAATTTGTGGAAATGCACAGTAACGGTCACCAGTGTAAACACAGCTAGAGAAACCTGAGCAGCTTCATTCCTGATCTGTAAAACTGGACCTCTGTTTTTAACACTTGGTGAGGGCTCTGTATTTTGTGACTGCCTCAGAGCTGTGATTTTATTCTTTATTGCAATCAAACTTCCAAGTTCAGTTGTAAATCAAAGGCATCAAATCATATCTGTTACTGTTGTAATGGTGGTGTCTGCTCTGTTTTCACATGAAATCAGGAACGATGTGTAAAGTTTGTAGAGTTGCGCTCCTTGCCTGTTCTAGGCAGTGCTCACAGTGCCATTGTGTGAAATGAGCCAATCAGACTCTCTGTACTATTGGACCGTTCCTCTGCTCACATGTTCTTGTATTATGCCGGCAGAAATGAGGCAATGAATATTGTAAACATTCAGTCGGAGGTCAAACAGTGAGCTGAGTATACAATACAGTAGGCACCTGCAAGGATTAGAAGGTTACGGGTCGAGTGTTACATTACATAGAATTTACAGCACAGACACAGCCATTCGGCCCAACTGGTCCATGTCGGTGTTTATGCTACCACGAGCCTCCTCCCACCCCTCTTCATCTAACCCTATCAGCATATGCCCCTATTTGGAAGTCTGTTTTATTCCAAGCATCTGAACACTAGTTTCACAGCCCAACCGGATGATAGCTCACACCAGGGAAAAAATAACAATGGGGGTTGGGGAGTGTACGAAAAGGCCTATAGCCCTTGAGAATTCTGGATGACGGTGAGTTGTACATTCCTGCAACCCTTGAGAGTGTGTTAAAGCTTGCAGCTTGCTGATGCTTGGGATCTACATAGAATGACATAGGATATACGGCACAGAAACAGGCCATTCGGCCCAACCAGTCCAGTTTATGCTCCACTCGAGCCTCCTCCCGTCTTTCCTCATCTAAATCTATCAGCATAACCCTCTATTCCCTTCTCCCTCATATGCTTGTCCAGCCTTCCATTAAATGCATCTATACTATTTGCTTCAACCACTCCCTGTGGTAGCGAGTTCCACATTCTCACCACTCGTTGGGTAAAGAAGTTTCTTCTGAATTCCCTATTGGATTTCTTGGTGACTATCTTATATTGATGGCCTCTAGTTACACTCTTACCCAAAAGTGGAAACATTCCCTCTGTATCCATCTACCTCATCTCTGCCTTTCAGCATAAGTGTGGCCTGACCAGGGTCCTATATAAGTTTAACATAACTTCACTACTTCTGAATTCTATACCACTAGAAATAAATCCCAATGCTTTGTTAGCATTTTTAGTTGCTCTGCTGATCTGCGATGCTGCTTTTAATGATTTGTTTACCTGTATTCCGAGATCCCTTTGCTCTTCTACCCCATTCAGTAATGAGCCTTTTTTTTTTGCAAATTTAGTGTTGCCCTGGAAATTTAGTGCTGCCCCGGGGAATTCTGGCTAATGCTTGTGTGCACTGAGTGTGATTAGTTGAAGAGTCTCTATGTGAGCATTATAACAAAAATACTCCTGATACAAGGGTCACATGGAAAATAGTTCACATCCTCTTTAAGGGGAACAACTTATGTGATACATATTGTAGTAGAATGAGTTAAAGGGCAGTACTAAGATTTGCAGAATGATGAATATTTTTCTCCTGCAGAGTAAAACATCAATTTCCCTGATGACAGTGAATTTTACGTTTTCTAAGGCTCATAAAGAATGTACTATTTCTAATGCTGTAACTCATACATGCCATCTGTGTTAAAGCTTGCAGCTCACTGATGCTTGGAATCTACATAGAATGACATAGAATTTACAGCACAGAAACAGGCCATTTGGCCCAACTAGTCTGTGCTGGTGTTTATACTCCGCACGAGTCTCCTCCCATTCCTGTTATCTTGTGTGAAGGTTTATTTTGCTCAAGACTGAGTGCAGCTGTATTTCTCATATAAAGAGGATGTTTCTTGGTACGGTGGGATTAACTGGCTTTATTTTAAGCTGACAGCGCTTCAACCAATCTGTTAGCTTGTTAGTGTATCATAAACTTGTTTTCCTCTGGGGTTTAGAAGTTGTTAGTATCAACCAATACAATCATTTGGTGATTCTTGACTGGCTTCAATCAGATCAATTGGAGTATGAGACGGACAACCAGTCACATTCTCTCACTGTTGATTGTCCATGAACTTGAGGCACAAAAGTTGTAAGATGAGCTGATGGTTTCTGAGAATCACAGTTTAGGTGTGTTTACTTAGAGTTTGTGTCCAAACAAGTTATACACAACTTGTTAAAATGTAATTTAAAAAAAAATCCTGTAAGGAAATTTCTCTGGAACATGTACAGCTGTTATCTTGCGTGAAGGTTTATTTTGCTCAAGACTGAGTGCAGCTGTATTTTTCATATAAAGAGGATGTTTCCTGGTATGGCGGGATTAACTGGCTTTATTTGAGAATTCCTGTTGCTGCACTTGCGGAATTGCAATTTGGAATTGTGGAGAGTTTGGAAATAAAGTAGGGACTGTGGTTGGAATGAGAAGCTTTATTTAAGTTGAACAAGTACACCGTGATTCCCTTATTCAGGAATTTACAACAGTGTGCCACAGTGATGCAGAAGGTTGGCGTATTTGTGGGCGAGTTGTAGTGCCTGGTTATGTTCTGTAACTTGGAAAGCTGCTTTCAGTCGGTTTATGCATTGGTTACTGCGCAGCCAACATGGGAGAGCTGGAACCGTCTTGTCAGCACCCATGGGGAGTATGGAGAGTGATGCTAATAGTCAGTAATATTTGATTTGATTGCAAACCCTAGACTGCAGTCAGTCATTCAGGTTCACTTGAAAGCACAAAATTCATCGCTCTGTTCCTATTCCTTCAAAACACAGTTTCACACTTTTAAATGTTTTTATTAATTGCAATATGCAATGACCATTATTTCAGTACAAGAAAATAAACCTTTTCGATAGGTTGAAAGACCAGTACAGGGTAATAATTGCTGTTGGTTAAAAAAGCAGCTGAAGGCTGAACGAGGTTGTATAACATTCTCTGTCTGTCTGAGATATTGTAGGTTATTTTCCACTTTAGGGCGGAGTTCTGGCAGAGCAGGACTTCTGCACGTCTTTCCACTACGAGGGGATGCCTCTGAAGCAACAAAAGAGGCGGCGAGGGACCTTAAAGGGCCAACAGCGCCCCAAATGTCAGAAGGGAGGCCAAAGCTGAAGGCCTCAGCCGAGACCAAGGCCTTCAGCAAGTGAATGTCTGAGGATGACTGGAGGGAGAGGAGGTCGCCACAAGGCTGTCTCCCTCTACTGGGGAAACTCTGGCCCTCTTCTGCTGTTTCCTGGGGTCTACAGTCCTTCCACATGGTGACCCCGGGAAACGGTGGTAGCTGGAGCTGAAATTAAGAAAATCCGCCGGGGTCTAGGCTCTGCCCCCCACCGCCCCCACCACCACCATTTGTATATGACAGGTGGGGAAGAAGCAGCCAGCAGCGGTGCTGGTGGAGGCAGGGAGAGGCAAGTCTCGGTTGGGGTGTGATGAGGTGGCATTTGGCCTTATTAGAATCATAGAATGGTTACAGCACAGAAGGAGGCCATTCAGCCCATCGAGCCCATGCCAGCTCTCTGCAAGACCACTTCAGCTAGTCCCACTCCCCCGCCCTTTCCCCGTAGCCCTGCAAATTTTTTTCCTTCAGGTGCTTATCCAATTCCCTTTTGGAAGCCATGATTGAGTCTGCCTCCACCACCCTTTCAGCCAATGCATTCCAGATCCTAACCACTCGCTGCGTAAAAAAGTTTTTCCTCATGTCGCCTTTGGTTCTTTTGCTAATCATCTTAAATCTGTGTCCTCTGGTTCTCGACCCTTCTGCCAATGGGAACAGTTTCTCTCTATCTACTCTGTCCAAACCCCTCATGATTTTGAACACCTCTATCAAATCTCCTCTCAACCTTCTCTGCTCTGAGGAGAACAACCCCAGCCTCTCTAGTCTATCCACGTAACTGAAGTTCCTCATCCCTGGAATCATTCTCGTAAATCTTTTCTGCACCCTCTCTAAGGCCTTCACATCCTTCCTAAAGTGCGGTGGCCAGAATTGGACACAATACTCCAGTTGAGGCCGAACCAGTGTTTTATAAAGGTTCATCATAACTTCCTGGTATGATAACAGGATGGTATGTTGCCTCCCTGGTGCCAGGGTCAAGGATGTCGCTGCGCGGCTGCAGGACATTCCGAAGGGGGAGGGTGAACAGCCAGAGGTCGTAGTCCATATCGGTACCAACGACATAGGTAGGAAGAGGGACAAGGTCCTGCAAGCAGAATATAGGGAGCTAGGAAATAAATTAAAAAGCAGGACCTCAAAGGTAGTAATCTCAAGATTACTCCCAATGCCACGTGCTAGCGAGAGCAGAAATAGGAGAATAGACCAGATGAAAGCATGGCTGGAGAGATGGTGTAGGAGGGAGGGATTTAAATTCCTGAGGCATTGGGACCGATTCTGGGGAAGGTGGGACCTGTACAAGCTGGACGGGTTACACCTCAGCAGAACCGAGACCAATATTCTCGCAGGGGGGTTTGCTAGTGCTGTTGGGAAGGATTTAAACTAGTTTGTCAGGGGGCTGGGAACCTAAGTGTGGGCCCAGAACGGAGAGAAACAAAGCTGGAAGTGCAAGTTAGAAAAGTAGTCAGCAAAACTAGTAGGGAGCAGAAACAAAGGCCAACAGTAAAGAGGGTCAAAGTGCAGAAAAATATTAAACAGGCAAAGTTGAAGGCACTTTATCTAAATGCACGTAGCATTCGCAACAAGGTGGATGAATTAATGACACTAATAGAAGTAAATGGGTATGATGTAATTGCCATTACAGAGACATAGTTGCAGGGTAACCAAAGCTGGGAACTGAATGTTCCAGGGTACTCAACATTTAGGAAGTCCAGACAAAAAGGAAAAGGAGGGGGTGTAGCACTGTTAATAAGGGATGAGATCGGTACGGTAGAGATAAAAGATCTTGGCTTGGCAGATCGTGATGTGGAACTGGAATCAGTTTGGGTGGAGCTAAGAAACAGCAAAGGGCGGAAAACATTGGTGGGAGTTGTGTATAGGCCGCCAAACAGTAGTGGTAATGTAGGGCACAGTATCAATCAAGAGATTAGAAGTGCATATAACAAGGGCAATACAGTAATCATGGGGGACTTTAATCTACATATTGACTGGGCAAATCAAATTACCACGAATGGTGTGGAGGACGAATTCTTGGAATGCATGCGAGATGGTTTCCTGGATCAGTATGTGGAGGAACCAACCAGGGAACAGGCTATTCTGGATCTGGTACTGTGGAATGAGAAGGGGCTCATCAATAATCTTGTGAAGTCGCATGACACCAGGTTATAGTCCAACAGTTTTATTTAAAATTACGAGCTTTCGGAGCTCCGCTCCTTCTTCAGGTACAGGTACAGTGAGGGAATACAAATCGATTACACAGTATATATATACAGAGAACAATGTGTCTGCAGAGATACAATCTGTTAGGGAGGCATTACATCAAAGACACATCAGAGTACAGCTAAGACAATGAGGTGGGTCACAGGGGGTCCAACGTGTCAAATGCTGCCGTCTGCAGTTAAGCTTTTAACTTTTTTTTTTAAACTGGAAAAACAGACAATGATGTCGAGTCACGTTCTGTAGCGTGACATGAACCCAAGATCCCTGTTGAGGCCGTCCTCATGGGTGCGGAACTTGGCTATCAGTTTCTGCTCGATGATTTTGCGTTGTCGTGTGTCTCGAAGGCCGCCTTGGAGAACGCTAACCCGCAGATCCGAGGCTGAATGTCCTTGACTGCTGAAGTGTTCCCCGACTGGGAGGTAACAATCCTGCCTGGCGATTGTTGCGCGGTGTCCGTTCATACGTTGTCTCAGTGTCTGCATGGTCTCGCCGATGTACCATGCCGCGGTGCATTCTTTCCTGCAACGTATGAGGTAGACAACGTTGGCCGAGTCACATGAGTATGTACCATGTACCTGGTGGGTAGTGTCCTCACGTGTGATGATGGTATCTGTGTTGATGATCTGGCATGTCTTGCAGAGGTTGCCGTGGCAGGGTTGTGTGGTGTCGTGGTCGCTGTTCTCCTGACAGCTGGGTAATTTGCTGCGAACGATGGTACTTTTGAGGTTAGGCCTTCAAGCAGCCGCCTAACCTCAAAAGTACCATCGTTCGCAGCAAATTACCCAGCTGTCAGGAGAACAGCGACCACGACACCACACAACCCTGCCACGGCAACCTCTGCAAGACATGCCAGATCATCAACACAGATACCATCATCACACGTGAGGACACTACCCACCAGGTACATGGTACATACTCATGTGACTCGGCCAACGTTGTCTACCTCATACGTTGCAGGAAAGAATGCACCGCGGCATGGTACATCGGCGAGACCATGCAGACACTGAGACAACGTATGAACGGACACCGCGCAACAATCGCCAGGCAGGATTGTTACCTCCCAGTCGGGGAACACTTCAGCAGTCAAGGACATTCAGCCTCGGATCTGCGGGTTAGCGTTCTCCAAGGCGGCCTTCGAGACACACGACAACGCAAAATCATCGAGCAGAAACTGATAGCCAAGTTCCGCACCCATGAGGACGGCCTCAACAGGGATCTTGGGTTCATGTCACGCTACAGAACGTGACTCGACATCATTGTCTGTTTTTCCAGTTTAAAAAAAAAAGTTAAAAGCTTAACTGCAGACGGCAGCATGTGACACGTTGGACCCCCTGTGACCCACCTCATTGTCTTAGCTGTACTCCGATGTGTCTTTGATGTAATGCCTCCCTAACAGATTGTATCTCTGCAGACACATTGTTCTCTGTATATATATATATATATATACTGTGTAATCGATTTGTATTCCCTCACTGTACCTGTACCTGAAGAAGGAGCGGAGCTCCGAAAGCTCGTAATTTTAAATAAAACTGTTGGACTATAACCTGGTGTTGTGCGACTTCTCATTTTTGTCCACCCCAGTCCAACACCGGCATCTCCGCATCATGACCAATAATCTTGTGGTCAAGGGGCCTTTAGGGACAAGTGACCATAGTAAGATTGAATTTTATATTAAGTTTGAGAGTGATGTAGTCCAATCTGAAACTATAATCTTCAATCTAAACAGAGGAAACTACAAGGGTATGAGGGGCAAGTTGGCCATGGTAGATTGGGAGACTACACTAAAAGGTATGAAGGTGGACATACAATGGCCTCCTCTAAGGCATAAAAACCCAAAAGGAAAAGTGATCCAACCATGGCTAAGAAAAGAAATTAAAGCTAGTATTAAGTCAAAGGAGGAAGCTTATAAAGTTGCCAGAAAAAGCGGTCAGCCTGAGGATTGGGATTTTTTAGAAATCAGCAAAGGGGGACCAAGAAATTGATAAAGAAAGGGAAAATGGAATATGAGCACAAACTAGCGAAAAATATAAAAATGGATTGTAAAAGCTTCTATAGGTATGTGAAAAGGAAAAGACTGGCGAAGGTAAATGTCGGTCCTTTACATTCAGAGACGGGAGAATTTATAATGGGGAATGAGGAAATGGTAGAAAAATTAAATAAATACTTTGTTTCTGTCTTCATGGAGGAAGACACAAAAAACCTCCCAGAAATACGAGAAAACCAAGGGTGTGGCGAGAATGAGGAACTTAAAGAAATTATTATTAGTAAAAAAACAGTACTAGCAAAATTAATGGGACTAAAAGTCGATAAATCTCAAGGACCGGATGACCTACATCCTAGGGTTTTGAAAGAGGTGGCCATTGGGATAGTGGACGCATTGGTTGTCATCTTCCAAAATTCTATAGATTCTGGAACGATTCCTGCAGATTGGAGGATAGCAAATGTAACTCCGCTATTTAAGAAAGGAGGGAGAGAGAAAACGGGGAACTACAGACCTGTTAGCCTCACATCAGTAGTTGGGAAAATGCTGGAATCTATTATAAAGGATGCAATAACTGGGCACTTAGAAACTAATAGTAAGATTGGACAGAGTCAACATGGATTTATGAAAGGGAAGTCCTGTTTGACAAACCTATTGGAGTTCTTTGAGCATGTAACTAGTGGATTAGACAAAGGGGAACCGGTAGATGTGGTGTATTTGGATTTTCAGAAGGCCTTCGATAAGGTCCCACACAAGAGGTTGGTGAACAAAATTAGGCCACATGGAATTAGGGGTAATATACTAGCATGGATTGAGAATTGGTTAACAGACAGAAAACAAAGAGTAAGTATAAACGGGTCTTTTTCAGGATGGCAGGCTGTGACTAGTGGGGTACCGCAAGGATCGGTGCTTGGGCCCCAGCTATTCACAATCTATATCAATGATTTGGATGAGGGGACTAAATGTAACATTTCCAAATTTGCTGATGATACAAAGTTAGGTGGCAGTGTCAGTTGTGAAGAGGATGTGAAGAGGCTTCAAGGGGATCTCGACAGGCTCAGTGAGTAGGCGAGAACATGGCAGATGGAATATAATGTGGATAAATGTGAAGTTATCCACTTTGGTAGAAAAAACAGAAAGGCAGTGTATTTCCTAAATGGTGAAAGATTGGGGAATGCAGATGCTCAAAGGGACCTGGGTGTCCTTGTACATGAGTCACTGAAAGTGAATGTGCAGGTGCAGCAAGCCATTAGGAAGGCAAATGGGATGCTGGCCTTCATTACAAGAGGATTTGAGTACAGGAGTAAAGAAGTCTTACTCCAATTATATAGGGCCTTGGTGAGACCACACCTGGAGTACTGTGTACAATTTTGGTCTCCTTACCTAAGGAAGGATATACTTGTCATAGAGGGAGTGCAACAAAGGTTCACGAGATTGATTCCTGGGATGGAGGGACTGTCGTATGAGAAGAGATTGAGTAAACTAGGCATGTATTCTCTTGAATTCAGAAGAATGAGAGGGGATCTCATTGAAGCATACAAATTATTACAGAGCTTGATAGGGTGGATGCTGGGAGAATGTTTCCCTTGGCTGGGGAGTCTAGAACCAGGGGCCACAGCCTCAGGATAAAGGGTAGGCCATTCAGGACTGAGATGAGAAGAAATTTCTTCACACAAAGGGTGGTGAATCTTTGGAATTCTCTACCCTAGAGGGCTGTGAAGGCTCAGTCATTGGGTATATTCAAAACAGAAGTCGATAGATTTCTGACTAGTAAGGGCATCAAGGGATATAGCGATAAGGCCGGTGAATGGAATTGAGGCAGAAGATCAGCCATGATCTCATTGAATGGCGGAGCAGGCTCGAAGGGCCGAATGGCCTACTCCTGCTCCTATTTCTTTCTTCTTCTTATGTACTCTATGCCTCTATATACCTTCCTGGCTGACTTAATTAACTTTATCACACCTCGGCAGATAGTCAGGATGATTTAATTTATTGGTCTGCAATTGTAAAGTACACATTCTTTGTTTTCCATCTATATATGCTTTGGAGATTCTGTATCTAATTTACTTCACCTGAGGAAGGAGCAAATCGATAGCTCCGAAAGCTTGTGATTTCAAATAAAACTGTTGGACTATAACCTGGTGTTGTGCGACCTCTCTATTTATGAAGCCCAGGATCCCATATGCTTTTTTAACCGCTGTCTCAACCTGCCCTGCCACTTTCAACGATTTGTGCACATATACCTCCAGATCTCTCTGTTCATGCACCCCCTTTAGGATTGTACCCTTTAGTTTATATTGCCTCTCCTCGTTCTTCCGACCAGAATGTATCACTTAGCACTTTTCTGCATTAAATTTCATCTGCCACGTGTCCGCCCGTTCCACTAGCCTGTCTGTCTTCTTGAAGTCTATCACTATCCTCTTCACTGTTCACTAAACTTCCAAGTTTTGTGTCATCTGCAAATTTTGAGATAGTGCCCTAAGTCCAAGTCATTAATATATATCAAGAAAAGCAGTGGTCTCAGTACCGACCCCTTGGGAACACCACTGTATACCTTCATCCAGTCCAAAAAACAACCGTTCACCACTACTCTCTGTTTCCTGCCTCTTAGCCAACTTCATATCAGTGCTGCCACTGTCCCTTTTATTCTATGGGCTTCAACTTTGCTGGCAAGCCTTTTGGAAGTCCATATACACCACGTCAACTGCATTGCCCTCATCAACCCTCTCTGTTACCTCATTAAAAAACTCAATCAAGTAAGTTAAACACGATTTGCCTTTAACAAATCCGTGCTGGCTTTCCTTAATTATGATGTGGAGATGCCGGCGTTGGACTGGGGTGGACAAAAATGAGAAGTCGCACAACACCAGGTTATAGTGCAACAGATTTATTTAATTTTACAAGCTTTCGGAGCAGTTCGCTCCTTCGTCAGGTAAGTTTAGCAGTGAGAGAATCTCCCAGAATTCACAATTTAAACACAGACAAAATATATTCAAATCTTTCCCTACATCAAAGAGCATAGCCAAGACAATGAGATGCCATTGCAGGACATTCTCTGGCTATGACTGGATAGGTAAAAGTGGAGCCAAGCAAGGACAGTCCCACTCAGCTGGATAACAGAGGAGAGGCATTGGAGGAGGATAGCATGGTCATCTGTGTCAAAGGCTGCAGACAGGTCGAGAAGGATGAGGAGGACTAGTGTGTCATGGTCACAGTCACAGAGGATGTAATTTGTGACCTTGATTAGAGCTGTTTTAGTGCTGTGGCAGGGGCAGAAACCTGATTGGAGAGGTCTAAATATGAAGAAGTGGGAAAGAGGGGCACGGATTTGAGAAGTAACACTACATTCAAGAGCTTGGGAGAGGAAGGGGAGGTTGGGGATGGGGAAGTAGTTTGCAGAAACAGAGGGTCAAGAGTAGAAATAAAGCAGCTGAATCATTCGTATCAGGCCTTGTCTCACCAACTGTTTATGTGGTATTTATTTGCAAGTCTTTTTCTATCTTGGTTTTTATCCATTTATTTTACCAAATGTTTTAATATTGTGCGGTTTGGGAGTAAATGTATTGATGTCAAACAAAATGGGCAGTGTATTTGCATAGTTTCCAGTCATAACAATTTTGTGATTTCTAAATTAGTTAACTGTATTTATATTAGGCAGACTTGGGCTATCTTCAAAACCCAAGAGATTCGAACTGTTATTCGCATGCTTCATTTGTGCTGCTTAAATAAGGGAACCGACTTATTTTTATACAAGTCCTTTTCATTAAAGTACATTAAAAGCATTGAAATAAAAACAGCAAATGCTGGGAACACTTAGCAGGTCAGGCAGCATCTGTGGAGAGAGGAACAGAATTAACGTTTCAGGTCAATGACCTTTCATCAGAACCCACATTAAAAGCTTTGGTAATTTTTTGCAACTTTTTTTTTACATTTCAGTACATATTTGAGGATGATGATGGTTCTACCGTAACACTGGCTTGGGTCGGAGATGGAACTGGGGTAAGTCAACATTTTGATGTATGCTTTAGACTAGTCGATGAGTCACAGTATTTCTATGCTTTCCTTACAAAACAAGCAAATATTTTATCATTTGTAAAGTCAGTGGTTCAATAATAAGTGTTTGTTTTTGGGCACCTTGCAATTCGTGTTCACTTGAAGAGTTAACCAAAAGCTGTCTTCTTGAAGGAGCAGGAACCCTGTACTTAGACTATTGGGGCCGATTCCTGACCCCATTCTTCCAGTAGGGCAGCTGCGTCTCGGCAAGTGCAGGCCGGACATGGGGCTATAACACGGGCTCTGACCCACAATCCCTGCGAGGCAACTACCTGCCAGGAACACGGATTTGCGGAATCATGCCTGCTGAGTATTAACATCGGCCATCTATGTTTACTGCCACGCTGCTGATCCATTGCTAAAGGCAATGATGAGTTGCCTGACTGGTGTGAGGATACCATAACCCACTATGGGCGCGAAATTCGGTTACGCCCCATTTGGGGGCGGTAACTGAATTAGCGGTGGAGATTTAGTGCCCGACGGAAGTACCGCCCCGGCCGCTAAATTCGGCTTACCGCCCCGGAGAGGGAGTGGAGCGCTATCTCGGGCGCTCCACTTCCTCTCGGGGCGGTGTCGGGTGCGCAAAGCGCGGTAACGCCGGATCGCTAGGCAGCCGCTCCGCGTAGCGCTGACACGTTTCACCTCGCCTCCCCTTCCATTAAAGGGGAGGGATGCTGTGAGCTCTGCAGGGCCTCCGATGGCCCACGCTAGCCCACCAGGGCGGCGTGGTGCTGTGGCTGCAGTCCGGCAACAAGACGCGGTGCTGGGCTGCGCGATGGCGGCCACAGACCACGCCAAGTGCCGCCACGGAGGGCTGACCTGGAGGTCGGCTAAAAGATGAAAATGGCGGCGCGGGTCACAGCCGCACCTCACCTTTAAATACCGCCCCGCCAGCGGAGTGCGGCCCGGTTTGCGGCCCGCGAGGCTGGTGCTGACATCGCCTGCGGCAGCCTCGCGAGGCACAGCCGAATTTCTGCCGTGGGGCAGTAAGGGTCCACAGCAGGGCGCTAAGAAGCTGCGTCGCACGGTGATGACATCGCCGGCGGCACAGCAGCCTGGGGCGCTACCGGTGGGGGTGCAGCGCTATTGGGTAGTGCCTCAACATAGCTCCGCCCCCTCCTGAGCAATAAGCCCTTTGCACCCCATTAGCGATCCCCGGAGGCGCTAACGGAGGCGCAAAGGAGCCAAATTCTGCGGTCTATGGCTCTAGGCTTCAGTCTGTACATTGTGCCGTCAAGCCTTGGGGGCACTACTCGCCTGTGGCAGAATCTCCACATAAATCATCTATGGAATGTGATTTACAAGCTAGCAAGATATGGAACTCATCAACCATACTGGATAGCTGATCACCTTTCAGCATCCCCCACCACACACTTAAATGAAGAAGACATTGGTTAGATATATCGGGTTATTCGAGTGGCAATGAAACTGTGCAGTCTGATATCACTTAATTGCACTGTGTTATGACAGTGTTGCAGAGCATGCTTTTTGGTTGCTCCATAGTAAACTTGCTAACTACACTGCTAAGAAACTAGCAATTCTTCCCCCCCTGGCTGTGTGGTAGAGCCTTTCTGATTTCCCTCAGATCCCCTAAAACCAGTTCAGGCCGCTTCAGTTTCTAGTTTGCACCCACGAGCCCAGTTTGAGCTCAGGAGCCCAGTGTAAATTGGTCACATTTGCAGGTGATGCTAAACTAGGAGGGGCAGTGGAATTGGAGGAGGCAGCTCAGAAATTACAGAATGAGTTGGACAAAATATGTAAGTTGGCAGATGAAATTTAGTCCAGACAGATGTAAAGTACTGCACATAGGAAGGACAAATGGGCAACATGTTAATGGTATTAAAATAGCTAACGGTGGAGTCGAAAAAACTCGAGTCTTGGTAGACGAGGCACTCAACATGTCCAACCAATGCAAAGTAGCAATCAACAAAGCCAACAGAATGTTGAACTATCTAGACAAAAACAGTAGAATACAAGTTGGAGGAAGTTGTGATCAAATTACAGGAAACTCTTTGGTATCCGGCACCGACGGGACTGGCGTGGTGCCGGTTGATCGAAAGTTCCGGATAACGGAGAGTTATATCTACCGAGGCTATTTTTAACATAAAAAAATCAAGAAATGTGCAGTATACAGTATTTGGTTACTCACCTACAGAATGTTGTGTTAAATGGATGGTGGAAGATGCTTGATTAAGTACAGTACTGCCAGTTGAGGGTAATCCATAACTCTTTAATTACTTAACAGTAAGTGAGACTCCCGGCAGCGCGGGAGAATCAGACTCCTGTTACTGCAGTGTTCGGACTTCCGACAGCGCCAGGAGGCCGAGTAGTGGCACTTTGGAGAACTACCCCTACTGACTAACTCGGCGTTTGCGGGAGACTCGGACTCGGACTCGGCAACATTGCCGGTTATTTGAGAGGAGTTTTCGGAGTACTCGGCGTTCGCGGGAGACTCGGACTCGGACTCGGCAACATTGCCGGTTATTTGAGAGGAGTTTTCGGAGTATGATTTTTGCCGGTTAAGAGAGAATTCCGGATATTTAGGTGCCGGTTAAACAAGAGTTTCCTGTATATAACTCTCTGGTCAGACCACAAATTGAGTACTGTATCCAGTCTCTCTCAAGTGCCGAGGTTCATATTGCAGGTTCTGTCATAAAAATAACTTTAGTCTGTCGGTGTTCTCAAGCCTAGTTTGAATTTGACTCTGAGAATTGTTGAGTCTATGGGGTAGAAATTTGTCTTGGACATTATACGCCCTGTTCGATATTCCGTTGACTTCAATAGTACTAAATATCAGACAGGGCATATTAACAGGCAGCTGATGCAATATCGGCTGCATAGTAGTACTGTCCAAGATGAAATCCTACCCCTATACTAGATCAGAATATGGCTGATTTATTTAAGGAAATTGGTTCAGCTCCTGATAATGGGGTGAAACGGTGGTAATCATCTGTGGAAGTTGGTTTGTTAACATCACGTGGGAATATAAAGCATGGCAATGAGGCTGCTGGAAGTAACCCAATCACCCGAATTAACATTCTTGCCTTTAGTAATGGCCTTTTAATTGTAATGAGGATGATTACAATAACAACACAGATAGGGGGAGAAATTCAGTATCGCCCCATTTGGGGCGCAATTATCGGCCGAGCGCAAAGATTAGCGCCTGGCGCTAATTATCGCCTCCGACTGCAAACTTGACTTTTATCGCCCCCGGAGGTGATTGGAGCGCTAAATCAGGCACTTCACACCTGTCTTAAGGCGCAAAGGCCAAGGAGCGAGGCGCTACCTCAGAGTGCTGGCGAAGCTCATGTGATGTCAGTCAGCAATGGAACATACACACAATGGCATCGGCCAGTTCTTAAAGGGGAGGGTTGATCTTGCTTTCCATCCACATCCTGCTCATTGCAGCCTTGAATCTCGTCCTGGAGAGACCTGTACATCAAATCTGCTGGAAAGAACAATGGAGAGTACCAGGGAAAGAGCTCAGAGTGCAGCCCCCACAGTCTCTTCTAAATCGATACAAGGAAGGGCAAATCAAAATGAACCTGCAAAGTGCTGCTCAGTACCCAAAACTCCTTCACACAGCGTTGAATCTCTCCAGAAGTCTCTCTCTCTCTCTCTCTCTCTCTCTCAGAATGCGTGGTTCAAAAATGTCACCAACAATAAAAGGCAGGAAGCGGTCGCCTTTAAATAGCGCTCCCCCAGTCCCTTCCTGACTGCAAAACGCTCCCCTCAACCTGTCGTTGCTAGCGGCAGGCGGTAAGGCAGGGGGCGCCACTCGATATCCGCTCCGGGGCGCTACTGGGACGTTGCGCACTCGACTGGCGTCACGATCTGCCGGCGCAGGAGATCGTGGCGGTAGTGTTTAGCGCCGCCGCAAAATGCCTAGTTAATTTCGCGAGCGGCGCAAACATCGCCGCGCCCGGGCGCTAGTTGCTTTGCGCCCCATTAGCACCCTCTTAAGGCGCTAACGGGAGGCGCAACCAACTGAATTTTTCCCCCATAGTGTCTTTAACATTGAAAGACATCCCAAGACATTGCATAGGGACGTGAGGAGAACGGACAGCCTGCCAAAGAAGAAGAGATTAGGAGAGTGGCCAAAAGTTTCATGAAAATGTGAATTTCAAGGCTAGCCTTAAAGAAGGAGAGGGGGGTAGAGAGCAATGTTCCCTGTAAGCTGCACGGCCGCGCTGCAAATTTAAAGGTACTGCGCATTTAAATAAACACGCCGTGCACCCACAGTAATATTTAGAGGGAACATCGGTAGAGAGTTGGAGGGTTTGAGGAGAGAATTCCAGAGATTGGGACCTAGCCAGCCGAAGGCACGACCTACTGCCCACAGCAGAGGCATAGGTGGTGGGTGGGATAATGCACAAGAGGATGGACACATGAGGAATGGAGATTTCGGAGGGTTGTAGGGCTGGAGAAGGTTTCAGAGATAGGATGCGGCCATTTTTCATTATTCAAAAAAATAAGCATTTAAATAAAGGGCGCATGATTGCATGATCCAGCTATTTGACTAGATATATAATCGCACCTGTGGCGTAAGTTTGTGAAATGATTGTTCTCACACAATAGTCAATCAGCAATCTGAAGGATTTACTGGATAGACTTTCTGCAGGTTTTTCCCAACAAAATTCTGAAAGTAGAATGGGGAAATGTAATCAGTTTTTTTTTATCCTGAAGTTCTATTGAAGGTGGGTCATGTGGCGAAAAGCACCAGTGCATACCTGATGGGCCGAAAGGCCCAGCTTCTGTGATGTAAAACTCACATTCGATGGTGCGTTCAACAGTATTCAGAAATTAGCACTGAATTTTGCCTACCAAATTATCGTGTTGATCTGCTATTTAGCCATGAAATGATAATTAAATTCAGGCAATTCCTATACGAGACTTGAAGCACCGTTTTTATCCTAAAAGTGACAAGGGATCGACAGAACCTTTCCTCACAAGTGGAATAAATAGTGACATAAGAAACATAAGAAAACTTACAACTTTAGAAGGGATGGTATGCGGCTGTTCAAAATCAAGGGAGACAGCTTTTATCACTCTACTTGGCCTTCCTATTCAGAAATTCTCTAAGTTATGATTCAGGCAAAACTGCTTGAGCTTTTTGAAGTGGTGGCTGAAATGCTTTTTGAAGAAGAGGTTTCTGAACTATTTCATTCTAAGGGATGAAAAGTGACCAAGTGGTATCAAAACAGAGAATATATAGTTGAGCGCATTTCGACACTGAGTTCATCTCACAAGTGAAGAGTCGTCTTAATTAACACAAACCACGGGAGCAATAAATATCCAGCTACTGAATTCAGTGCCTTGCTGGTTTGTATGAACTTGGTGCTGGGACCACTGCTGTTCACAATTTGCGTTAACGATTTAGACTTTGGAATCAAAAACACAATTTCTAAATTTGCAGATGACACCAAATTGGGGGGGGATAGTCAATACTGAGGAGGACTGCAACAAGTTACAGGAGGACATTAATAGACTTGCAGAATGGGCATATAATTGGCAAATGAAGTTCAACACAGATAAATGTGAGGTATTACATTTTGGTAGGAAGAATAGGGAGGTCACTTATTATTTAGAGGGTGCGAGTCTAGGTCGGGTAGAGGAACAAAGGGATCTCGGAGTACAAATACACAAATCACTCAAAGTTGCAACACATGTTAGCAAGGCCATAAAAAAGCCAACCAAGCACTAGGGTTTATTTCTAGAGGTATAGAATTGAAATGTAGGGAAGTTATGCTAAACCTGTATCGAACCTTGGTTAGATCACACTTGGAGTACTGCGTACAGTTCTGGTCGCCATATTATAAAAAGGATATAGAGGCACTGGAGAGGATGCAGAGAAAATTTACAAGGATGATACCAGAAATGTGAGGATTTTCATATCGGGAAAGGATAAACAGGCTGGGTCTCTTTTCTCTTGAAAAAAGAAGGCTGAGGGGTGACCTAATAGAGGCCTTTAAAATTATGAAGGGTTTTAATAGAGTGGATACAGAGAGAATGTTTCCACTTGTGGGGAAGAGCATAACTAGAAGCCATCAATATAAGATAGTCACCAAGAAATCCAATAGGGAATTTAGAAGAAACTTCTTTACCCAAAGAATGGTGAGAATGTGGAACTCGCTACCACAGGGAGTGGTTGAAGCGAATAGTATAGATGCATTTAAGGGGAGGCTAGACAAGCATATGAGGGAGAAGGGAATAGAGGGTTATGCTGATAGATTTAGATGAGGAAAGACTGAAGGAGGCTCCTGTTGTGCATAAACGCCGGCATGGACTGGTTGGGCCGAATGGCCTGATTCTGTGCCGTATATCCTATGTAATCCTATGTAATACCAACCAACACATACTGGTAGTTGCTAAATCCACTTGTAATATCAACAGTGCAATTTGGCAACAGTGAGGCTAGGTTCAATTAGCGATGCATATAATTTAAGGGGACATGAGAGTTTGAAAGGTACAATGAGTACACTCCTCTCTTGTGTGTGCAGTTTGGTGCCACAATAACATAACACCAAACGATTTTACAGATGAATAGGCTCTGAATTATTCATGTTGAGCTCATGATCATGATTGAGCTGCCACAGAGGGTTAAAGAAGTAGAGAGCTTTGCGGCAAGGGCCAAAGGGAAATCAGGGGCGGAGTCAACCCAAGGATCTCCGCAACAGGCCTCCAGAGGTTGTGTCACAACACGATTGGCAGAGGCTTGGAAGCAGGTGACTTACTGCCTCTTCATCCAAGAAATGGTGCACAAGTGTTTATGATTATGGTTGGCGAGGAAACACCTTTGTTTTGTGCCCCTTGTGAATAAAAGCCAAGTGCCAAGTAAAAATATAAAATGGTCTGCAGCATATTCATAAATGAAATTTGTCCTCTTTGTTGTTCCTGTTCGTGTGCATACCTCGACACAGCCTCTTTAGCTGAGAGGGTGGGGCAGCTAAAGTTACAAACCTCCAAATCATATCGGTTCAAGCGGAACCAGTTTGTAATCGTCACCCTGTGATGTGGAATGACCAGCTCTGCCAGTTTTTACCACCTTCAAGAGGAAACACTAGTTCTGCTAGTTTTTACTCCCGGGGAGAAGTTCATTCTGTGTCTCTCTCTGTGCCTGTTTGTCATATTCACTCCTCCGATGTTAAAATACACTATCCTACACGTTCCTTCTCCTCCCTGCAAGAGTCTTCACATGTTGAAGTTAAGATTCAGTCTCCTATATTAAGTCCCTCGTTCCTAGGACCTCAAAACTGCAGAGCTACAGATGCAGAGGGGGACTTTCTGACACACTGGGAGTAAAATTCAACTTCAGGGGCGCAAAACGGGTGGTACACGCCCCGCCCGACTTTTTTTTTTCCTTTCCATTTTACCCCCTGTGTTTTAACCTCTGATATAATTGAGAAATCTACATTGATCAAACTTCTCTTTGTTTTATATACAGTGCATACTCTCTCCATTTATTCATTATTATCTTGCTTTAAGGAAATGAGCACCTGCTTCCTTAATAACCCACTCGTATTTTTTGTGACAGTTTATAAAACTTTTTAAATAAACATTTCCCTCAGTATTTTATAGTTATCTTTCTGACAGTGAATGCAGCATACACGTACACAGAGCGAGCTTGGTGGCAAAAGATAGAAAATGCTTGCTGCATCTCTTTACCCCCACTTTTAATAAACTTAAATACACCGTTTGCTTTGTTTTCTAGCATTTTCCAATGATATCGTACTTTAGCACTAAAATTAATACACACTTCAATTTTTCAGATCATCCTTGCTTTGACTACTTTCAACTTGCCACTTGCTTGGCTGTTTTTTGGTGGAGCCTCACGACTCTACAGAAGGTAAGACGGTGCCGCTGGTGTCCTTGTATCCTGCAGTTTTGGTATAGAGCTCCACGTGGTGAATTCAGTCACGTCTGCAACAGAAAAGAGGACTGATATAAAATCATACTCTTCTGAAAGGAAATAGAGTAGAGTAATTGTGAAGATTTACATAGGATATACAGCACAGAAACAGGCCATTCGGCCCAACCAGTCCATGCCAGCATTTATGCTCTACTCAAGCCTCCTCCCGTCTTTCCTCATCTAAATCTATCAGCATAGCCCTCTATTCCCTTCTCCCTCGTGTGTTTATCTAGCCTCCCCTTAAATGCATCTATACGATTCGCTTCAACCGCTCCCTGGGTAGCGAGTTCCACATTCTCACCACCCTCTGGGTGAAGGAGTTTCTTCTGAATTAGCTGCAAGAGGTGGGATTGAAAAAAAGTCACTCTTGGCTAGCAGGGACAGCATTTATTGCCCATCCCTAGTTTCCCTTGAGAAGGTGGTGGTGGTGAGCGACGTTCCCGCTAAGCTGCGTAGCTGTCTAGAGGTCCCACGCGGGCTGCTTACTGGCTTCGCAATAGGAGATTTCACGCGGAAATTTGAATGGGCCGCACAGCCCGTTAAAGGGGCTGTGCACCCAATAAAAAATTTAGGGGGAACATTGATGGTGAGCCTTCTTCTTGAACCGCTGCAGTCCGTGTGGTGAAGGTACTCCCATAGTGTTGTTAGGGAGGGAGTTCCAGGATTTTGACCCAGTGACGATGAAGGATCAGCGATATATGTCCAAGTCAGGATGGTGTGTGACTTTGGAGGGAAACTTGTAGGTGATGGTGTTCCCATGCACCTGCTGCCCTTGTACATCCAGGTGGTGGAGATCGTGGGTTTGTGAGATGCTGTCAATAGGGGCTCAACAGCAACACATTTATTTAAATAAGGGAAACGTTTTCTAAGAGCTCGATGAATAATAAATAAGTAGTGATTATGTGCCTATGTAAGTGGCAGACTCAGTCTCGAGAACCCTGGATCTATGTTATTGTGTAATTGAAGTACACCAATATGGGTACAATCAATCTTCAGCTGCAGTGGACCCACTTGTTTGCTCAGATTGGTAACTGAAGCAGTTTTGGGTCTCAACCCAAATGTAATATATTGGAGAGAATCTTGGAAGTAATATAAATTTAGAAATGTGTTTTTCTACAGAACATAATCTGCTCGTGGCTACGAATGACCAGAAAGGCTGTATTTTCCATTGTATATGCTGCCTGTTGTTGCAACCCAAAACAGGCAGCCGGTATTGCAAAGTGACCAGAGGACCAGCCCTCTGAATGCCACCCGCTTTGGGGCCAGTGCATTTTCTGGTGGGCCGTGGCAGTGGCCTCAAGCAGGCAGGCACTTCATTTAAGTATTAATTTGGAGGTCATGTCCATCCTGCATGTCATTTCCCACCATTATGGCATGGCAGGGCGTCCAATGTAAATTCAAACCCACTTGAAATGGGTGTCAAGAGTTGCTCGGTAGTGGCATGCTGACTGAACGTCATGGAAAGGGTGCAGTAATATAAAGGGAACTCTATTTTAGCCATTTCCTAACTGTTTTTCTTCGTTATTTTTCCCTACTGGCACTTAAACACTCATAAGCCCTTGTGGCAGTTGTTCTAAATTGTTATTTTCTGCACCAATGGGTTTCCCAATGGAAAGCCTCTTATCTGACTTGCTTGGAAGAAGTGGAGGACCTATGGAGGGAACCTAGGCAGGTTAAGCTGCACAAGCGATGCTCTATGCCCAGCTGCTGGTGCCCGTACACCTCTCTCTGGTGGCTGATTCGTGTTGGTGGAGGCTGCCATTAACAGAGGAAACTGGGAAGATGGCACCACTATGATATATGAATCCCTGAATAACCGTAATGTTGGATCTTCCTCGAAAGCACTCTCCAATCACGGTATGTCATTCTCTCAGCGTCAGTGCATGAAAAAAGGCATGACAGGGTGTTCAACAGCCAGCGGAGCTCAATTGGGCACACCTGCCCAGATGCACCCAGACATTGCTGCGGGCAATGACTGCGGGACCTGTCTTCCTCAGGTCTAAGCAGATGCAGGTCTGTGACATCACCTGCAGCTACCACGCAGCATAGGGCTGGCACTTCCAGTTAAAGTAACCGTTAACAACAACAGCAACAAACAACTTGCATTTATATAGCGACTTTACCACAGGAGAAAACATCCCAAGGTGCTTCACAGAGGTGTAATCAGACAAATCAGATCAAAAGCTTGGACGAAGATGTGGGTTTTAAGGGGGGCCTTAAAGGAGGAGAGGGAGGTGGAGATATTTAGCGAGGGAATTGCTGAGCATGAGGTCGAGATGGCTAAAAGCATGGCTGCCAGTGGTGGGGCAGAGATTTTGGGGCTGTTAGGAGGAGGGGTGGGGGGTTGTAGGGCGGCAGGAGGTTACAGTTGAGGTTGCAGCCTCAAGCCTATCTCCACCTTCTTGCAGACATGCTATGAAGCTGACCCATGGGCATGGTGCTGTGGAGTGGCATGAAGGACCATAAGGCATCATTTCCATTTCTGGGAGGCAGCCATCAAATGGAGTGGGGGTAAGGGGAGGCAGATGCTGGGCTGCACCATCACTTGCTTGCACACTTGAGCCAACCAATTGGGATTCTTTTACTTCATCTTTGCTCATTCTTTGCCCCCTGTGCCTTCAGTTTTAACAAACATTGCTAATGGATTGAGAAGCCTATAGATGCTCTTAGATCTTTCAGAATTTTTGTAACCCCATTTTAAATGCCCTCTCTAATTGTCCCCATCCCTTTAAGTGGCACTTGCAGCCAATATTTTGCTCCCACCACTAATGTGCTCCCTACAATTGGTCAGACCTTGGAGCTATGCTAATGAGCTGACTTTGGAAAATTGGTTTCAAAAGGACACTTTCCATTTGGAAATGAAAGTCAGGCAGTTTCTATAATAGACAAGCGATCCACTTCACCAGCTTACCGCCAAAGCAGTGAAGGTGAAAATTACCCCCTTTGAGTTGAGATTGTCTAAAACCCACCGATAGTCATTCTGGCATTTCAGAAAGTCTAAGAACAGTGTTTTAATACAGTTCAAAGATCAGTAGCCTTCTAGCCTGAAGTCCAATTAGCAAATAACCACTAGTAGCACAAAATTTAAATATTCATATTCTGCATAATTGGACTACAGTTGGAAAATCTTAATCATGGCTGCTTTGTATCTGAACCTAGTCTTCTTCTTCTTAGGCAGTCCCTCGGAACCGAGGATGACTTGCTTCCGCATTAAAAATGAGTTCTCAGGTGACTGATGAGTCCAATGCGGGACCTACAGTCTCTGTCACAGGTGGGGCAGACGGTGGTTGAAGGGGCGGGTGGGAGGGGTGCTTGGGTTGACGTGCGCTCCTTGCGGATGCCAGGGATTCCCAGGTGTCAGTGGGGATGTTGCACTTTTTCAAGGAGGCTTTGAGGGTGTCCTTGTAAATCCTAGTAATCCTAACTATACAATGTGTGGGGTAACTGGTGTGATAGAAGCTTATAAATTGAATGAGGAATTTATCGTACATACGTGACATAACAACCTAGCCAAAGTGACTTTCTCGTGGCATAATGTTGCGGGGAGTGGGAAATCAAAGAGTTCAATCTCTGCACCAGTGAGCATTACCTGTAACCATAACAACTCCTGCCTCATTACTGCTGCTGAGCTTTCTCAGGTGTGAATACAACAAACACACACTAATGCTGCACAGAAGGAGAGAGACAAATCACGTCACCACCAGATGGTAGCGTCAAGCGATGCTGATCTCTGACTCTATTGCCCACAGCTAGGAGTGTCTGAACACCACCTTCTTCTTAGGCAGTCCCTCGGAACCGAGGATGACTTGCTTCCACATTAAAAATGAGTTCGCAGGTGACTGATGCGTCCAATGCGGGACCTACAGTCTCTGTCACAGGTGGGGCAGACGGTGGTTGAAGGAGCGGGTGGGTGGGGTGCTTGGGTTGATGTGCGCTCCTTGCGCTGCTTGCGCTTGGCTTCCGCTTGCTCCTGGCGAAGAGACTCGAGGTGTTCGGCGCCTTCCTGGATGCTTCTCCTCCACTTTGTGCAGTCTTGGGCCAGGTGTCAGTGGGGATGTTGCACTTTTTCAAGGAGGCTTGTGACAGTGTAACAAGCACTGCGTGTAGTTCTTGCATTACACTGCTCCCGCCCTCCCACCTAACTGGTGCTTATCCAGCACATGAAAGGCTCTCTGCCCTGCGGTCTGACCCCCAGCCAGCTGAGCTACTTGGCACTATCAGCATCCCTGAGAACGTCACCTGTCACTGGGGGTAAAATCCAACTTTGGCGACGGCACAAATCGGACAGCAGCGGATGGGCCGCCCATATTCAATGAAAGGAAACGTGGGTGGGCTGGATGAAGAGCGGCGGATCGCCTACCTCTTGTTCCACATCCCCGCCGAAGTTGAATTTTACCCACATTGTGTTTTTAATTATCCATTACAACAAATTGACAACAGAGAAACGTGGGGTAGAAATTGGTATGCATGTGTCCATTTTTTGGATGTAAAACAGCGCAAAGCATATCAATTTAGCAGTGGGACAGCCTGTGCCCAATCTGCACAGGTGTTGGGCCCACTACTGAATTAGTCAGGCCCATTGGTTAGGTATCCCTGGGCTGCTTGAATATGTTAATGAGGGACCTAATGCCTGTTGAAGGACTTTTCTACAAAATTTTTTACCCAACACCTACCCTGCTCAAGAGGTCAAAAACCTTTCTGTGGAGCTAAGAGGAGCAGGAATACTCCCCTGACTCCATATTCCTTGCAATTACCACCCCCCCTCCCGTTTCCTGCTCCAACCACCTCTTCCCCTCCACCCCTCCCACCCTCCAAAAACATATCCAAAATTGATTTTTCTTGTGGGGCCAGCTGCCTGTGGAGACTCGTCTATCACCGGCAGCTCGCCATGAATATGTAAATGCAGCCTGAGGACCAATTCCTGGCACTCCTCGGGCCTCTTGGACTCAGTCGTGTGTGCCGAGTATGGTTCCAACAATGGGCAAGTCAAAAATCTACCCCCTTGTCTTTAAGTAACCCAACATCACAAAAATAAAGGAAGTACCAAGATAAACTGAACAACAGCCAAGTTACAACTACATCCTGTTCAACCATTGTGCCATGAGTGGGGATAAGATCACCCTGAAGCATTCTGACTTTCTGCTTCATTGCACTCAATGCATGAAAGACACAACTATAGTTTCTATCTACTGCCAAATTGTAAGTTTATTTTTAAATTTCTAAACAAAATGTCACAGAACTCAAACATACGCAAATAGAAGACCTAGAAATACATAGAAGTTGCAACACGGAAACAGGCCATTTGGACCTTGCATTGTGTGGTAATGGTGCACGAATACCTGACGCATTCGTATCCTTTTGCCCACTTAGCTATTTTAACAGAGGCGTTATTTTGCTTTAGGAGGGGCAAAACCTTTCTGTGGAGCCAAGAGGAGCGGGAATACTCCCCTGACTCCACATTCCTTGCGATCGCCAACCCCCTCCCAAAACACAGCCAAAATGGATTTTTCTTGTGGGGCGAGCTGCCTGTGGAGACTTGTCTGTCACCGGCAGCTCGCCATGAATGTGTTAATACAGCCTGAGGACAATAGCAGACAAAGGAATATCAGACAGGTATTTATGCATTCATTTTGCACGCTATTATTTTCAAGCCATCAAAAAACATTAAACGCAACAGGTTTACCTCCCACTTCTTCATTTGTATTTGCCAGGCCCATATTTTCTCTCTTGCTACTCTCTGCTCCGGTTTCTTACTGGTGCGTTATTCTTTCCCCTCCATTAATACTTCTCGTCTTTCAGTTTTCTGACCTTCATGTATGTGTACTTCTTTACCCTTCCCTTCACCTCCTGTTTTACACCCTTCCACCCGTTAAGCATTTAGAGGAATGGAGTTCGATAAACTAATCCCAGTTCAATGCTGCCTCACCTCCCCTCTCTTGGCGGGGTGAGGTACGAGAATAATTCTTGCTGTCCCTTCTCTTTTCTGGCTGTTGAGCTGGGGAAAGGAGCAGTCTTGTCACTTATTGAGTGAAGATATTGCTAAGTGCTGTCCTTTGACTTACAGTGAGGATTATGGGAAAACATTTGCTGATGTTTCGAACCTCCTCAAGAACTATTACATACGGAAAGAATTTGGAATTAATATCGGACCAGTGCATTCCAAGAAGGTGAGATTTTCAAAAAGTTGAAGCAAGCAGTTTCCTTTCTCGACACAAACCAGGAAACCCCTACACAACTATTAATAATGTGCTCCTTTGTCTTTTTTTTAAAAAAGGTCATTCTGACAGCTGATGAGTCGAAACAAAAAGGACGTGGTGGTATAATAATTCGATCATCTGATTCCGGCGAGACATTTCATTCTATCCGCCTACCCTTCCACCCTGGCCTGCCGATGCTCTACCACCCCAAGAATTCAGATTACCTGCTGGCCTACAGTATTGATGTGAGTAACACAAAGACAAGATCAGCCGAGTTTATCTGTTAAATCTACATCCTCTTCCACCGTAACTGATTGGCTGTGGAAAAAATTAGACGGCTGCTGTTCGGTTTTTAGCGAGTACGTTTGGCCGAAGCTCTCACTTTTTGACATTGTTTTCTCCCGCTGCAGCATGCCCTGTGGCTTTCTCTGAACTTTGGTGAAACGTGGCTAAAGCTCCATCAATTTGTCTATACGTTTTCATGGTAAGTTATAGATTTTTTTTTAAAACGTTTGCGATCTATCTTACATATGGTTTTAAAGTGTGTTTTGTAGCAGCAGGTTCTAACACTTGGGAAATTGTACAACAGCTTCAATCATTTTGCCATTGTTGTGCATTAAACAAAGTACTCCAGTGATGGTAAATTTAAGTGTGGTATTTGCTGAATTCTCTCCCCACCCTTCCTTTTTCTGACAATGTTGTCTTTTCCCATCTCACTTGAAGGCTTTATGATATACATAATTGACGGGCAGGAAAAGACCAGCTGGTCCATCAGGTCTGCCCCACACATGCTGGCCGGAGCATTGTGACTAAGCACTCCCTCACCCCCCACCTCCCCCCACCCTCCTCCCTCTCCCTCTTCCCTCCCCACTCCCTCCCCCTCCCACAGCCATGTAATCCCCTGGGAGAGGAGGGAAAAAAGAGAAACCCAGGGCCAATAAGGGGAAAAATGCACAGGAAAATGTCTTCTCCGACCCCCTCAGGCAATCAAAACGAGTCTAAGATATCACTGTTACATAGGAACAGAAGTAGGCCATTCAGCCCCTCGAGTCTGTTCCGCCATTCAATTAGATCATGGCTGATCTGCACCTCAACATTTACCTGCCTTTGCTCCCTTGATACTCTTACCGAACAAAAATCTATCATCAAGTCACTCAGAAATGTCTCAAAGTGCTTCATATACAGTGAATTATTTTGATATGCGGTGCCCACTGTTATACAGGCAAACACTGCAGCCATTTTATGCACAGGTTTTATGGCACTGTACCACACATTGTCGTTTTCTGATCAGGTTGCTTTATGCATCGTGAAAATTTCTCATGATTTTCTTTGTTTCTTAGGGGACCTGGAAACACTATTTTCTTCTCAACTCATCCCAACGGCATTTGTAAGTTAACTGATTTTTAAAAGTATTCTTTTATTTAAAACCTGAGTAGGTTCTTACTTATTAATCCTCTCACTGTCTCTCATTCTCTCTCTCTCTCTCTCCTTTCACTCTCCAATTGTCGCTCTTGCTCTCAGTTGTACATACACTCTCTCTCTACAATATATTGTTGGTTGAGGTGTAATTATTGCAGCGATCTGATATGCATGACCATGCTTTCAGTAGCATTGTGGTGGTTTTCTTTGTAAAAATGTTGGAGGCTATATTCGTACTGCCTGCCATCAAGTTATTTAGGCAATTCCTCTCAATGATCCACTGCTACCGCCCAGCGTAGCACTAGCCGTACACATCATACGATCCCAGGCTCAGTTCCCTATCTGAGCTGAGTTATCTGACCACGTCGAGTGAAGTGCTACAGTTAGCCCCTGGCATGCTTGGACCAGGGAAAGGGGAAGATTCAGCCAGATCTCCCACTCCCATGATCCAGGGACTCCTACGTTTGCATGGGCATGATTGAGAACAGGATCTAGCTTGGGTCCGATGCCCTCTACCCTACAGTCAAGTAGCCTGCTGACACTTACTGGGGGGGTGAAATCTGATTTGGGCGGTCGTACAAAACAGGCAATAGCAACTCAGCAGCCTGTTTTACACCCATTGAAGTCAATGAAAAAGAAAATTGGGCGGGGTGTAAAATGGCTGCCGATTTGCTATTGCCTGTTTTACGCTACACGTTCCAGATTAATTTCGCCCCCATTGTCTTGTCACTTAATCGAGAATTGCACTTGTACAAGTGACAGATGATTGCTAACACCTGTAGAATTGTACTTTAGCAAAAGTCAGCACAAGAGAAACTCGGAGAATAAAAGCCATTGAGATAGTTTTGCTCTGGTAAATACATTTAGTTACTAGGGAACACTACATTCCCAGTTAGCTGGGAACACTGTACATTCTGATAAACAGTATCTTAGCCTACAGCTAGCGGCCTGTCGGCATCAGATTCAATGTGAGATGAATTTATTCACATTTGCCACCTCAGTAAGCAGAAGTGAGGCATTTAACCTACACCAGTGAATATGACAGCCCAGTTGGTGGAGGGTCAAATATGGAGTACAAAGCCAATGTGTAAGATGACACTTCTCAGAAGCAGAACTGCTTGCTCAGGTCAAATGTTAAGATGCCTTTTTTGGTATAAAACGTGTTCTCTCGAAGGCATAAGAAAGCTTGGACATTGATTACACATAAAGTCAACATAGTTTCCAAGATTCCATGAAGTGCACAGGATTGCTTTAAGCATATCAGTGAAAGGACAACAATGATGAAAGTCGATTACAGTGAAGAAGCCAAGACATATGAAAAAACGATGAATTTAGCCTGAGCGGACCATTGCCAAATCTAGATGAGGGCAACAGTACCCCTCAGGATTAGAACTTTCTGGTAAGTGTGAAATATATATATTGTTTTCCATAAGCCATTGTCCCATACAGTAGAGACAGTATGTAAACACCATCAGGAATCTACTTGGTAAAGATTAGTTTGTAAAGCCGTGAAAGCAGGTGAAAAATATTCTGAGCCCAAAACACCTCGGGCCCACTGACATTCTGGGATGGGAGGCAGGCCCGGGAGGCTCGCGGGGGCCCGAGACCCAGGCAGGACCTGGAAACGCAGGTCTCTTCCCAGAGAACCTCGGATGGGGCCTGGGGTGGGCGGAACTCCTGCCCGTCCCAAGCGTGGGATGCGACATCAGAGGAAGGAGGGGGAAGGGAGCGGAATTTCTTCAGCTCCCGCTTCCATTCTGCCCAGCGATCTGGATGCCGGGAAGAACCCCTTATACAGATCAGTTTAGGGGAGGAGGTGGGGTCCCAACTGTGGGTTCCTGGCCTGGGCATCACTGAAGCCTGGCTGGCACATTCTGTAATATCAGCCCCCTTATAAAGGACCCGTGTGGTGTCAGCTGGCCTTTGAGTGACTTGCCACCGTTACTTTTTCCTCCCCCTCTCTTCCAGTGGGCGCCCAGAATGTGCCCATACTGGCGCAGGTGCCTGCCAAACATATTTAAATGAAATGACCCAGCTCTGACCCCAGATACTCCAGCTAGTTTGGGATCAGAGGTCAGCAGTGCCCGTTCTATCACTGGTGGAATGAGCGCGAGGATTTTGCAGACCCCCTGTGCCCATATTGTTCCACTGCACTTGAACTGCATGAATTATTCAATGCCTCTCTGTTGTCCTACAGTTCCAATGCATATGTAGTCTGGAGGAATTTATGGAATGATCTAATTTGTCTCCCAACAGATGGTTCTTCTTCATTTATGTCTGTTGGATTCAACCCTGAAAAAGTTAAGGTTGCAGAGAAGGGCAGCGAGAAGGATATTGAAACTTCAGGTGATGGAATGGAGTCCAACAACAGTAAACCAGGGACTGCGTTGTACATTGCACGGCAAAGGAGCAGGCAAACCCTTTGTCTGTTGCCAGATCCTAACTGGGCTGCCTTAGGAGTATATCATACAAGACCAGGGCCCACAGATGCTTTCCACTGTTTTGAGAGCCTGTTGGAGGGGGTTATGTGCTGTCTTCTGAACCATTAACAATGCCCATGTCGGTGTGCAATCCACTAATGGCCAGATGTACAGTCACACGGTTACCTTGCACCACATTATGCAGTTTGCTCATTGCACTGCTGTGACGCCAGAAATCTTCCTCCGTGCTGCTCCAAGAACCTCATTTAATCATCAGAAAGCTTTTCACGACAGCTCTGCGACTTGTATCCAGTTTTGCTGTCTCGGAGGTCACCTTGGTGCTCCTCTCCCTCCACCCTTATTCCAGAGTGGAGGATCCTTTCAATCCCAAAGTTTGGCAGCCAGTGCATTGTAGATCCATGTAGAGAATGAAGTGATGCATTTTTAGAACAAAAATACAATTGTAATTATTATTATACGTCACTGTAATCATGATCTTGTGCTTTTTTTAAATCACTGTTGTCCTATGGCAAGAAGGTCCAGCAGTGACCGAAACCATGGTGGAAATGCAAAATTTCCATATAATAATGCATATTTTAGCACTTTTTCTATTGCTTTTCTAGTAAAGGTATATGTATATTGGCTTGGAAGTATAAGTGAAGGTATACTTTTACCTGTATGATTTATCTGACCCTGAAGTAAAGAGATTTATTTTCCAGATTTCTGTCTCCAGTCTCTTCTTTCCGCTGCCATACCAGTTTTTTTTTTTCATTTCCATTTTATGTGGTTTGAAGCCTTTGCTATATTGGCTGCCCACCCTCCTGGATGCAACTGTTAGTTTCTGGAAGTTCAAGTCATGTGTGACTTTATTACATTCTTTGGATCCTGCAAGCTATAGAGTGGCTTGACTTGTCCTAAAGAAAATCAAAAATTTATTTGCACCCATTCCATTCAGAATGGTGAACTAATGAAAGTGGGTCGCACATGTTGCAACAGTGTTGAAGAGAGCAAAGGTATTAAAGCATGATTCCTTCATCTGCATCAGTTTGCTGTGTATGTTGACATTGCATGGAAAATCCAGATGTATTCGACTGTATTGGTTTCATCTGTCAGCAGTATTAAAGCTTGGTCTGAGTGTGACTTTATTTACTCATATATAGAATAAATACATTTTACATGTGGCAGTGTTTTCTTTTCTCTTGCTCATTGGGAAATACCATGGTGTCAGTTAGAAAATAGATTGTTGTGGTAATTATGTTATCTTGAGAGGTGAGAAGTAATGATCACAGAGCTGCATAAGTGTCAAAATCTGATGCGTTTGACAAGGCACAATTGACAAGAAAAGTTGAAGTTGTAAAGGATATATTAATTCTGGACACTCCAAATTTAGTGACTTTTTTTATACTCGTTTATGGGATGTGGGCGTCGCTGGCAAGGCCAGCATTTATTGCCCATCCCTAATTGCCCTTGAGAAGGTGGTGGTGAGCCGCCTTCTTGAACTGCTGCAGTCCGTGTGGTGAAGGTACTCCCACAGTGCTGTTAGGGAGGGAGTTCCAGGATTTTGACCCAGCGACGATGAAGGATCGGCGATATACTTCTAAGTCAGGATGGTGTGTGACTTGGAGGGGAACTTGCAGGTGATGGTGTTCCCATGTGCCTGCTGCCCTTGTCCTTCTAGGTGGAAGTGGTTGCAGGTTTGGGAGGTGCTGCCGAAGAAGCCTTGGCGAGTTGCTGCAGTGCATCTTGTAGATGGTACACACTGCAGCCACGGTATGCCAGTGGTGGAGGGAGTGAATGTTTAAGGTGGTGGATGGGGTGCTTTGTCCTGGATGGTGTCGAGCTTCTTGTGTTGTTGCAGCTGCACTCATCCAGGCAAGTGGAGAGTATTCCATCACACTCTTTACTTCTGCCTTGTAGATGGTGGAAAGGCTTTGGGGAGTAAGGAGGTGAGACACTCGCCGCAGAATACCTAGCCTCTGACCTGCTCTTGTTGCCACAGTATTTATGTGTCTGGTCCAGTTAAGTTTCTGGTCAATGGTGACCCCCAGGATGTTGATGGTGGGGGATTTGGCGATGGTAATGCCATTGAATGTCAAGAGGCGGTGGTTAGACTCTCGCTTGTTGGAGATAGTCATTGCCTGCCACTTCTGTGGCGCAAATGTTACCTGCCACTTATCAGCCCAAGCCTGAACGTCATCCAGGTCTTGTTGCATGCGGGCATGAACTGCTTCATTATCTGAGGAGTTGTGAATGGCGCTGAACACTGTGCAGTCATCAGCGAACATCCCCATTTCTGACCTTATGTTGGAGGGAAGGTCATTGATGAAGCAGCTGAAGATGATTGTGACTAGGACACTACCCTGAGGAACTCCTGCAGCGATGTCCTGGGGCTGTGATGATTTACCTTCAAACACCACAACTATCTTCCTTTGTGCTAGGTATGACTCCAGCCAGTGGAGCGTTTTCCCCCCGATTCCCATTGACTTCAGTTTTACTAGGGCTCCTTGATGTCACACTCGGTCAAATGCTGCCTTGATATCAAGGGCAGTCACTCTCATGTCACCTCTGGAATTTAGCTCCTTTGTCCATGTTTGGACCAAGGCTGCAATGAGGTCGGGAGCCGAGTGGTCTTGGCGGAACCCAAACTGAGCATCAGTGAGCAGGTTTTTGGTGAGTAAGTGCTGCTTGATAGCACTGTCGATGACACCTTCCATCACTTTGCTGATGATTGAGAGTAGACTGATGGGGCGGTAATTGGCCGGGTTGGATTTGTCCTGCTTTTTGTGGCCAGGACATACCTGGGCAGTTTTCCACATTGTCAGATAGACGCCAGTGTTGTAGCTGTACTGGAACAGCTTGGATAGAGGTGCGGCTAGTTCTGGAGCACAAGGCTTCAGCACGATAGCCGGGACCCATAGCCTTTGCTGTATCCAGTGCGCTCAGCCCATTTCTTGATCTCACGTGGAGTGCATCGAATTGGCTGAAGACTGGCTTCTGTGATGGTGGGGACCTCCGGATTAAGCTGATATGGATCATCCACTCGGCACTTCTGGCTGAAGATGGTTGCAAACGCTTCAGCCTTGTCTTTTGCACTCACGTGCTGGGCTCCAACATCATTGAGGGTGGGGATATTCATGGAGCCTCCTCCTCCTGTTAGTTGTTTAATGGTCCACCACCATTCACGACTGGATGTGGCAGGACTGCAGAGATTTGATCTGATCCATTGATTGTGGGATTGCTTAGCCCTGTCTATAGCATGCATGTAGTCCTGTGTTGCAGCTTCCCCAGGTTGGCACCTCATTTTTAGGTATGCCTAGTGCTGCTCCTGGCATGCTCTTCTACACTCCTTATTGAACCAGGGTTGGTCCCGTGGTAATGGTAGAGTGAGGGATATGCCAGGCCATGAGGTTACAGATTGTGGTGGAGTACAATTCTGCTGCTGCCCCACAGCGTCTCATGGATGCCCAGTTTTGAGCTGCTAGATCTGTTCTGAATCTATCCCATTTAGCACAGTGGTAGTGCCACACAACACGATGGAGGGTGTTCTCAGTGTGAAGACGGGACTTCGTCTCCGCAATGACTGTGCGGTGGTCACTGCTACCAATACTGTCATGGACAGATGCATCTGCGACAGATAGATTGGTGAGGACGCGGTCAAGTAGGTTTTTCCCTCTTGTTGGTTCACTCACCACCTGTCGCAGGCCCAGACTGGCAGTTATGTCCTTCAGGACTCGGCCAGCTCGATCAGCTACCGAGCCGCTCTTGGTGATGGACATTGAAGTCCCCCACCCAGAGTACATTCTGTGCCCTTGCTACTCTCAGTGCTTCTTCCAAGTGGTGTTCAACATGGAGGAGTACTGATTCATCAGCTGAGGGAGGGTGGTAGGTGGTAATCAGCAGGAGGTTTCCTTGCCCATGTTTGACCTGAAGCCATGAGACTTCATGGGGTCCGGAGTCAATGTTGAGGACTCCCAGGGCCACTCCTTCCCGACTGTATACCACTGTGCCACCAGAAACAGGACATACCCAGGGAGGAGTTTGGGACATTGGCTGAAAGGTATGATTCTGTATGTCAGGCTGTTCCTTGACTAGTCTGTGGGACAGCTCTCCCAATTTTGGCACAAGTCCCCAGATGTTGAGGAGGACTTTGCAGGGTCGACTGGGCTGGGTGTACCTGTTGCCGTGTTCGTAGCCAGTGCCGAGGTCGATGCCGGGTGGTCCGTCCGGTTTCATTCTTATTATGTTTCGTAGCAGTTAGTTACAACTGAGTGACTTGCTAGGCCATTTCAGAGGGCAGTTAAGAGTCAACCACATTGCTGTGGGTCTGGAGTCACATATAGGCCAGACCAGGTAAGGACGACAGATTTCCTTCCCTGAAGGACATTAGTGAACCAGATGGGTTTTTACGACAATCCGATAGTTTCATGGTTATCATTACTGTTGCTAGCTTTTTATTCCAGATTTATTTAATTAACTGAATTTAAATTCCCCAGCTGTTGTGGTGGGATTTGAACTCGCGTCTCTGGATCATTAGTCCAGGCCTCTGGATTACTAGCCCAGTGACATTAGCACTACGCTACCATTCCCCTAATGGACCATTTTCCATTTATCCTGTCACAGACTTCCCTTCACTTTGGATTGCTTATGATTCATCGAGCATTGCCCCTGTAGCCAGTCCCCATGTTTGTAACTTACTTGTATAGAGCTCCCAAAGATAACCTCATATAGCGGGTCTGATATGTATAGCAAGTAGAATTGCTGACATGTTGAAGATTCCACTTTATAACTGCAAATGTAAGATTGTTTACTTATGGTCTTCTACTTTCCGAAGATATTTAATGAGGGAAGTCCAGGGCCTCAATCTCACATGACCTTGGGGACAACAGAGTTCATCAGGGGGTTTATGTGAAGAATATGGGCCAAGTTAGTGGGCGGATATGGTATAAAAGTAATCGGTGGTTACTTTGACCATTTAAATTAGTCATTTTAGTTCTGAAGCATGAAAACTATGTGCAGCCTTATTTTGAGCTGATTTGAACAATTTCCCCATGCAAGTTAGGTGGTTTGTGACCCATAACAATCAATTATAGTAATGCTATTAAACTACCTTCCATGAAAATCACACACAAAAAAAAATTTGGATAGTTACAATTATGTTGAAGAGAAATATTGATAAACATTTCGGTTGCTATTTCTCGAGACATGTGTTGTCCTACATATCTTATAGTTGGTATGTGTATGATACTTTAATAATCATTATCATCTATCAGGACATTCAGGCCTAAACAAACAGATATGTTGCCTCTAAAACATGACTGGGATGCCAGTGATATGATTAGTCTGAAGTCTCCATGTGAGAATAAAAAGCTACGATTAGTCCCTTACACTGACATGACAATGAAGTTTTGAAGTGACTAGTATTCTATGTTCAGTATGCATCCAAGTCTTTAGGTGGGGACCAAGGCCATAGAGTCATCTTAAGTAATCGAACTACCACCTATTTTAACTAAAAATTGTATATATACAGCAAAACTAAGTATACCTGATGAGTTTTATGAGCTACAAACACCATTTGGTTGTTCCATGGCTAAACACTTTAATAAAATTGTTTTTCAGATGATATAAATGCAAGAGGGGTTCTGCAGCTGAAGAGGACAACAGATTTAGGAAAAACGTTTAAAACACTTCTCACCAAGATTTACTCGTTTGGTTTTGCTGGCCGTTTCCTCTTTGCCTCTGTTATCAGTAACCAGGTAGGATATACACTTTGGCAGGAAAAATAAAAAAGCAAATTATTATTTAAATGGAGAGAGATTACAAAATGCTACAGTTTAGAGGGACCTATGGGTCCTTGTACATGAAACACAAAAAGTTAGCATGCAGGTACAGCAAGTAATCAACAAGGCAAATGGAATGTTGGCCTTTATTTCAAAGGGGTTGGAGTATAAAAGCAGGGAAGACCTGCTACAACTGTACAGGGTAATGGTGAGACCACACCTTGAGTACTGCGTACAGTTTTGGTCTCCTTATTTAAGGAAGGATATACTTGCATTAGAGGCAGTTCAGAAACGATTCACTAGATTAATTCCAGAGATGAGGGGGTTGACTTATGAGGAAAGGTTGAGCAGGCTGGGCCTATACTCATTGGAATTTAGAAGAATGAGAGGTGATCTTATTGAGGCATATAAGATACTGAGGGGACTCGACAGGGTAGATGCAGAGAGGATGTTTCCCCTCGTGGGGAAATCTAGAACTCGGGAGCATAGTTTCAGAATAAAGGATTGCCCTTTTAGAACTGAGATGAGGAGGAATTTCTTCTCTCAGAGGGTCGTAAATCTGTGGAATTCTCTGCCCCAGAGAGCTGTGGAGGCTGGGTCATTAAATACATTTAAGGTGGAGATACACAGATTTTTGCAAGATAAGGGAATGAAGGGTTATGGGGAGCGGGCAGGGAAGTAGCTTTGAGCCCAAGATCAGCCATGATCTTACTGAATGGCGGAGCAGGCTTGAGGGGCCAAGTGGCCTATTCCTGCTCCTATTTCTTATGTTCTTATGTTCTTATAACTATTTGTGAGGATAAGCAGCTCAGATATATTGTCAAGTCAGTGAGTTGAGATTCTGCAGGATTACGCTGAAGCTCTATCAGTGCTCTTGTCAGCCTGCCACTGGAGTATTGTACACCGTTCTGGTAGTCAAGTTGTAACGGGATCATCCAAGCCCCTTAGAAGTGGTGCAGAGGAGTGTATCCAGGCTGATTGCTAATGTTACAGGGATGAGCTGTTCGGAACAATTGTATAAACTACAGCTCTTCAGCCTTGAAAAGAGACAGCTCAGAGGGGATCACCTTATAGGGGTATATGAGATGCTTAACAGAATAGAAAAAAAAAAACTGGAACTATACTTTCAGATATGACACAAGCAATTGGGACATGTTCCGGGTAGTGAGGGAAGGTTCAAGGCGGGCATCAGGAACTATTTCATGACACTGGTGCTGAAATGGGCTTCCTGTAAAGGCGGAGGTGGTTAAGGCCAGGACTCTAGATTCACTTAAGAAGCAGCAAGATGCTGTAATGGGAACACAGCAGGGATGGTATTCTGGAAGGATGAGATGAAATAGGCTTAAGGGCTTTCACCATTCAAGTCTATCCTTGTGACAGTCGCATTAAGGCTTTATTTTCTTGCCGCCCTTGGAACTTAAAATCCAAGTATTTAGGTGTCACTGCCCTCCCATCCCTTTTGTCTGCACGTTATCTGTGCTGGACCCTAATGGCTAATGCAGATCACAAAAGTAGTAAAAGAAAGCTGGAAGTATTTATAATACACTGCCAGCAAGAGGATAATTTATTTCGTGATGACTGCAAATAACTCCGAGATTCTTACACGGAGAGTGAGCTGTGGTATGGTCTGACTTTTTACTTGTGGCCCTGGTCAAAATGTTTTGTGCAATTTCACTAAATCTTGCACAGTGTGAACAATCTGCACTTAATCGGGTGGATTTTACAAAGTTGCGCTTCTGGCCTGAGCTCTGCACGCTGGGAGCAATAATCGGTAATTTCGGGCACAAGAGGTCAGCTGGCCACACAGGATTAACGGACGGAAAATCTAATGGGACTCACTGACTTCTGTCTCTGATTCTTGATATGCACTCCCAGTGCATAAAGCTTCACGCTGAGAGTGCAAGTTGGTAAAGTCTACCCTAATATATTTGTTCATTGCATACCTCGAAGAGTGACCTGCACAATTATATCAAATGATTCTTGGCATAGATTTACTTTATGTAGTAAAGCTACGCACCATTTAGAATCAAGCACAGTAAATGCAATGAGGTCCATACGTGCAAAGGGAGGATGTGGTTCAGCACGGAGTAGGAATGCACTTTTCTTCCTGTATGGGTCTCTACTGCTCTGCTCTGAAGATTCAGTACTGATGGTGAAAGACAAGCAGCAAGGATCAGAATGTTGTGGGTACCGTGCTGGTGTGGCACGTTGGCACTGCTCCAGGTTGGTAGGATGTGGCCTTGTTCCTTTGTTACACCATGTGGCAAGTTCCCGATCTACACTGGGTATTCATAGGGAAGGCACAGAGCAGGAGGTGCACACTTTCCCCAGAAGGCAAATCAGCAGGCAAGTCACTCCAGGCTGCTCTCGGACACCTTGTCGTGTTTAAACCCAATCTGAATGTTGGCAGTTTTATTGGAATCTGCCTAAAAGATCCTGCTTTTCAACAGCAGTGGATGTTTTGTTCTGTCCTGTGTAATGTCCCAATACAAGTGTGTATGTGTAGCGGAGTGTTCCAATACAAGTGCACAAGTATAACTTAATGCTGCATTTTGCCAGTGCCATTTACACTTCATCTAGAGCCATCTTTTGTTTCTTAACTTGTCCCATTACCATCTCCTCTTGCCTTGCACCATCATCCCTTTTGTCTCTTAATCTCTCCTGCCTTCCATCCTATCACAGACCTTCCCTTTTGTTCTTTCCTCCCCTCCCCCCTCTCTCTGCCCCTACACTTGCTTAAAAACCTGTTCCATCTCCAGCTTTTTCCAGTTCTCACGAAGGGTCTTCGACCTAAAACGTTAACTCTGTTTCTCTCTCCACAGATGCTGCCCTGACCTGCTGAGTATTTCCAGCACTTACTGTTTTTATTTCAGATTTCCAGCATCCGCAGTATTTTGCTTTTGTATAACTTAATGCTCCTCTTTGACTAAACTTTTGATCAACTCTCCTAATCTTTCTTCCTTGGACTTGACGCCTGTTTTCCTTATGCCTGTGTGAAGCACCTCGGGATCTTTTCCTACAGTAAAGAAGCTATGCAAATACTTTGTTGTCGTTGTTTTGCGCTTTTGCTGTAGATTGCGACTTCTCTTTAGTATAAAACTTAGCACTTTGTAATTCTGCGTTTACCTACCTTTGCTGACCTCTACATAAATTACAGCTCCTGAACCAGCCTGAATGGGCGTGGATCTGTAATACGTTCACTTGCACAGTCTCTCAGTTACTAAAGTACTTGCCATTATTTCAAAAATTGAATCAGTCAAAACAACACTGATCAAAGCTTGAAATCAATTTAACATTAGCTGTACATGCAGGAAGTAACTTGGACTCTGTGTGTTATATGGAACATGATGTGGAGATGCCGGTGTTGGACTGGGGTGGACAAATGTGAGAAGTCGCAGAACACCAGGTTATAGTCCAACAGCTTTATTTGAAATCACAAGCTTTCGGAGCGCTGACGAAGGAGCAGCCGCTCCGAAAGCTTGTGATTTCAAATAAAGCTGTTGGACTATAACCTGGTGTTGTGCGACTTCTCACATTTATATGGAACACACACAGACTGCCTTAAATGATTGTCTAATTTTGCTTTGTAATTTGGATATATATGTGTTTAACAAGTTGATATGTGTATATAAAAAAAAATAGAAAACAAGTGTATAAAAAACTATTTGAAGAGAGTATGAAATAATTATTTTTTGTTTTCAGACCCTGCCCAGATCAGTTTATGTATCTGCTGATCAGGGCGAATCTTGGAATAAAGCTCAGCTGCCTCCCGTCAGTCATGAACAGGTACATTCAGTGTAATGTTCAGTACCCCTTCAGTTGGTCACTGCTTGTAAATTATTGAGCAATGTTTTCAAGGGCAATTTCAGATACCACAATGTACTTAAAGCTGCCAGCAGTATACATCACAAGTATTTATTCATATATACGATATGTGGCTGTATAACGTACTGAAAATTTGTTTTGAAAGGGAATGTTTTTCACTTTGCTGTAGTTAGAACTCATCCATCTGATTCCTTTTTTGAGAATGCAATCACTTTTTTAAAGTAACTCCACCTCCCCCCCAAAACCATCCCTATTTTTTTCTGGTTTTGGAATTAACCACTGTAACTCAGAGGTTCGGGACTGTTCCCAAACTATCAGTAGCTTTGCCTGCCTTTTGGGGAACTATCTGGTTCATGACTGACATTCGAAGCCGTGTGAGGATCACTGTCATGAACTACATCCCCCCTGCCCCCACCACCACTCCACTCCATCACACCACATGTTGGTGCTTCAGTACTGTATCATAGTCACCTGATGTAATTCAGCTTGGCTCAGTTCTCATCTCTGTTTCTGTTATTCTATGACCTTACCGTTAACCAATGTTCCCAATCCCAAGAATGTAGATCCACAAAAATGGAGATCCATTAGCTGCTATTGTTAAGTGTAGAACTGTTTTTCCACACTTTCTATGATGTTATAAATGGGTTGGCTCTTTCAGAGAGCTGACACGAGAGCAGTTGACCAAACGGCCTCTTTCTGTGTTTTAAAGTTCCATGATTCTGTACTTCTCGGGAGCTTGTACTTTAGAAGAGTACCTCTGTGTTTTCTGTGTTTTACCATTGTATGCTTCAGTTTATATAGTTTCAGAAACATGTGGATTCTATTGACTGTAAGAGGGCAGTTTTGAGCTGGTTGAACACTATGATTTACATTTTCTGGGTTCTTGCAAGTAGATATCATTTGAGGATTAACAGTCACAAGAACAGAAGTGTGTGATTTAAAATTGTTTACATAGCAGGAAGTGCATCATGTGAATCTGGTCTGTTTTCACTAGATTGTTGGCAAGCTAGTCCATCATAGGGGCATCACAGCTGAACCTGATTATCTTCACCTGCCATCAATGCACCTGTGCCTTCCTCTCAATAGTCCAGGGGCATGGAGTCCAATTGTATGGCCCAACTGCTGAATGGTTGCGATCATCAAACTAGGCACTGACCAGGGATTCAATTGTTTATCGTTTCAAAATCCAACAAAGCAACATTACTGTGCATGAGAATAGTTTGGAATATTTTTCACTGAATGTTAAGCGATTCTGAAGGAAAGACTGCACAAATAGGAGCTGTCCCTGGTGAATTTACGGATATACCACATAATAAGGAAAGGCTCACAAACATAATTTGATGGGACTTCCCTTGAGTGTTTGTTTGGTTTATACTCGGTGGAGTAGACTGTAGATCACATTCATGGGATTGACGCTTCTGATTTCATGCATCATGTGCTCATAATTCCTTCTTATCCATTTATTTTATTCATAGAATTGTCCTCTCGCATCACTTTTGTGCCAGTAATTCCTGTTGAATATTTAAGCAACAATACCACTGTTGTGTCTATTCCATTTACGGGAATGTGAAATCAGCAATGACGAAATTATCATTTCTTTCTCACTGTTATTTACTTGATATTGGTGCTTGGAAAATAGTCAGTTTGGTTGACTGTGATGTTTAGAATAGTCAACATACCTGGGGCCACGTATGAAGCATCAGTGCCAACACTCTTCTCAGTGTTTTCCACAGCAGCATCTATTTTGTACTCCACCAGAGGGCATAATTTGCTTTTGGACAACCTCTGTGGTTATTTTTAATGCCTGCACACATCTGCAACCACCTGTTTTCCATTTCAAACTCCCGAGCTTACTTCTTCCTGACAGTAAGGTTGTGACCAACTGTAAATAAGAACATAAGAAATAAGAAATAGGAGCAGGAATAGGCCATACGGCCCCTCGAGCCTGCTCCACTTTCATCTACCTCAACTCCACTTTCCCACCGTATTCCAATATCCCTTGATTCTGTTATTGTTGAATTTTAACCTTTTATCAACCGGCTTCTCAGGAGATAGGCTTCTCCATGTTTGAGTACAAGAAGGCCTTGGCGGGGGGGGGGGGGCGGATTTTAACCCAGCCCACCTGGCGGAAACAGGGAGGGGGGGAACTTTAAAATGGAGCGGGGGAGGGCTGGGCATGTGCAAACACACTCGCAGGCCCAGCTTTCAGGCCCGGGGTATTTTAACTCCTGAATAAGAAAGAACATAAGAAATAGGAGCAGGAATAGGCCATTTGGCCCCATGAGTCTGCTCTGCCATTCAATAAGATCATGGTTGATCTTGGGCTCAAAGCCACTTCCCTGCCCGATCCCCATAAGCCTTCACTTCCTTATCTTGCAAAAATCTGTCTATCTCCGCCTTAAATGTATTTAATGACCCAGCCTCCACAGCTCTCTGGGACAGAAAATTCCGCAGATTTACGACCCTCTGAGAGAAGAAATTCCTCCTCATCTCAGTTCTAAAAGGGCGACCCTTTATTCTGAAACTATGCCCCCGAGTTCTAGATTTCCCCACGAGGGGAAACATCCTCTCTGCATTCACCTTGTCAAGCCCCCTCAGTATCTTATATGTTTCAATAAGATCACCTCTCATTCTTCTAAATTCCAATGAGTATAGGCCCAGCCTGCTCAATCTTTCCTCATAAGTCAACCCCCTCATCTCTGGAATTAACCTAGTGAATCGTCTCTGAACTGCCTCCAATGCAAGTATATCCTTCCTTAAATAAGGAGACCAAAACTGTAAGCAGTACTCAAGGTGTGGTCTCACCAATACCCTGTACAGTTGTAGCAGGACTTCCCTGCTTTTATACTCCAACCCCCTTGCAATAAAGGCCAACATTCCATTTGCCTTTATGATTACTTGCCGTACCTACATGCTAACTTTTTGTGTTTCATGTACAAGGACCCCCAGGTCCCTCTGAACTGTAGCATTTTGTAATCTCTCTCAATTTAAATAATAATTTGATTTTTGATTTTTCCTGCCAAAGTGGATAACCTTGCACTTTCCCACATTATACTCCATCTGTCAAATATTTGCCCACTCACTTAGCCTGTCTATATCCCTTTGCAGATTCTTTGAGTCCTCTGCACAACTTGCTTTCCCACCCATCTTTGTATCATCCGCAAAATTGGCTACATTACACTCGGTCCCTTCATCCAAGTCATTAATGTAGATTGTAAATAGTTGAGGCACCAGCACCGATCCCTGTAGCACCCCGCTAGTTACCGTTTGCCAACCGGAAAATGACCCATTTATCCTGGCTCTCTGCTTTCTGTTAGTTAGCCAATTCTCTATCCATGCTAATATATTACCCCCAACTCCGTGAGCTCTTATCTTATGCAGTAACCTTTTATGTGGCACCTTATCGAATGCCTTCTGGAAATCCAAATACACCACATCCACTGGCTCACCTTTGTCCACCCTGCTCATTACATCCACAAAGAACTCCAGCAAATTTGTTAAACATGATTTCCCTTTCATAAAACCATGCTGACTCTGCTTGACTGCATTATGATTTTCCAAATGCCCTGCTACTGCTTCCTTAATGAAGGACTCCAGCATTTTCCCAACGACAGATGTTAGGCTAATTGGTCTATAGTTTCCTGCTTTCTGTCTCCCTCCTTTCTTAAATAGGGGTGTTACATTTGCGGTTTTCCAATCTGCTGGGACCTCTCCAGAGTCCAGGGAATTTTGGTATATTGCAACCAATGCATCCACTATCTCTGCAGCCACTTCTTTTAAGACCCTAGGATGCAGGCCATCTGGTCCAGGGGACTTGTTGTCTTTTAGTCCCATTATTTTACCAAGTACTTCTTCCTTAGTGATAGTGATTGTCTTTAGTTCACTCCTCCCTGTGGCCCCTTGATTGTCCATTATTAGAATGTTGTTAGTGTCTTCTACCGTGAAGACAGATACAAAATATTTGTTCAGAGTCTCTGCCATTTCCCCGTTGCCCATTATTAATTCCCCAGTCTCATCCTCTAAGGGACCAACATTTACTTTAGCTACTCTCTTTCTTTTTATATACCTGTAGAAGCTCTTACTATCCATTTTAATATTTCTTGCCAGTTTACTCTCATAATTCATCTTCTCTCTGTTTATTTTTTTTTAGTCATCCTTTGCTGGTTTTTAAAAATTTCCCAATCCTCTGGCCTCCCACCAATCTTGGCAACATTGTATGCCTTCGTTTTCAATTTGATACCATCCTTTACTTCCTTAGTTAGCCACGGATGGTGCTCCCTTCTCTTAAAATCTTTCTTTCTCACTGGAATATATTTTTGTTGAGAGTTATGAAATATCTCCTTAAATGTCCGCCACTGCATTTCAACTGTCTTACCCTTTAATTTATTTTTCCAGTCCACTTTAGCCAGTTCTGCCCTCATGCCATTGTAATTGCCTTTGTTTAAGTTCAGGACACTGGTTTGAGATACAACTTTCTCACCCTCCAACTGAATTTGAAATTCAACCATGCTATGATCACTCTTTCCTAGAGGATCCTTTACTATGAGATCATTTATTAATTCTGTCTCATTACACAGTACCAGATCCAAGATAGCCTGCTCCATGGTTGGTTCCATTACATACTGTTCTAGGAAACCATCCCGGATACACTCGATGAACTCCTCCTCAATGGCCAATTTGATTTGTCCAATCAATATGGAGATTAAAATCACCCATGGTTATTATCGTACCTTTTTTACAGACTTCCATTTATGTTGATTTATACTCTGTCCAACAGTATGCTACTGTTCGGCGGCCTGTAGACTATGTCCACCAGAGACTTTTTCCCCTTATTATTTTTATCTCCACCAAAACCGATTCTACATCTTGATCTTCTGAGCCAATATCACTTCTCACCACTGCACTGATCCCATCCTTTACCAACAAAGCCACCCCACCTCCCTTTCCTTTCTGTCTATCCTTCTGAATTGCCAAATACCCTGGAATATTCAGTTCCCAGCCCTGATCACCTTGCAACCACGTCTCTGTAATGGCGATCAGATCATACCCATTTGTATCTATTTGTGCCGTCAACTCATCTATCTTGTTTTGAATGCTGCGTGCATTTAGATATAGAGCTTTTAACTTTGTCTTTTTACCATTTCTCCTTGTTTTGGCCCCATTTTCTGTTGCACTCTTATTTTTAAACATTCTGGGGGAGAAATTCAGTATCGATTATCGGTCGGGCGCAAAGTTTAGCGCCTGCCGCTAATTATCGCCTCCGACTGCAAACTTGGCTTTTATCGCCCCTGGAGGTGATTGGAGCGCTAAATCAGGCGCTGCACACCTGTCTTAAGGCGCAAAGGCCGAGGAGCGAGGCGCTACCTCAGAGTGCTGGCGAACCTCATGTGATGTCAGTCAGCAATGGAACACAGACACACTGGCGCCAGTTCTTAAAGGGGAGGGTCGATCTTGCTCTCCATCCACACCCTGCTCATTGCAGCCTTGAATCTCGGCCTGGAGAGACCTGTACATCAAATCTGTTGGAAAGAACAATGGAGAGGCCCAGGGAAAGAGCTCAGAGTGCAGCCCCCACAGTCTCTTCTAAATCGATGCAAGGAAGATCAAATCAGAAAGAACCTGCAAATTCTGCTCAGTACCCAAAGCTCCTCAACACAGCTTTGAATATCTCCTGCAGTCTCTCTCTCTCACTCAGAATACGTGGTGCAAAAATTTCGCCGACAAAAAAAGGCAGGAAGCGGTCACCTTTAAATAGCGCTCCCCTAGTCCCTTCCTGACTGCAAAACGCCCCCCTCAACCTGTCATTGCTAGTGGCAGGCGGTAAGGCAGAGGGCGCCACTCAATATCCGGTCCGGGGCACTACCGGGGCGTTGCACGCTCGACTGACGTCACGATCTGCAGGCGCAGGAGATCGTGGCGGTAGTGTTTAGCGCCGCCGCAAAATGTCTAGTCAATTACGTGAGCGGCGCAGACTCTGGTTATTATTTCCCCCATCTCTATCCTGCTCTACTGGTTTGCCACTGATGATGCCAGTGTTACTGAGCGGGCGCTCGGCTTTGTGGCTCTGGCTGACTTCCCACAGATACAGGGTGTCATCAAGGCACCCCCACATCAACCAGGAGTGTTTGTGAACCGCAAGGCTTCCACTCGCTCGTCTGCAACCTTAAAAGATCATGCATGTGTGCGCCAGATTCCTTGGCAGCTGTCATGACTCTTTTATTCTGCGCCAGTCCACCCTCCCTCAGCTCTTTGCGCCTCCAAACAGACTTACCGGCTGGCTGCTTGGAGACGAGGGCTATCCACTGAAGACATGGCTCATGAAACCCTTAAGGAGGCCAAGTACTGAGGCTGAGGAGCGTTATAATGAGAGCCACATCTCCACCAGATGTGTGATAGAGTAAACAATATACATGCTGAAGATGCGCGTCAGATGCTTTGACAGATCTGGAGGAGCCCTTCAGTATGCACCAGCCAGGGTCTCCAGAATCATCGTCGTTTACTGCGCGCTGCACAACATAGCGCAGCAGCGAGGATTCGAGCTGCAGGCACAGAGCGCACAAGCCTCTTCAGAGGAGGAGGAGGAGCAGGTGGAAGACGATGAGCAGGAGGAGGAGGAGGAACCTGAGGTGGAGATGGCACCAGCAGCGGCGTATATTGCTGCCCGGGATGGCCTCATCATGGCCAGATTTACGTAACTTCCTCCAATGCAGCCATATGGCTGCCACATGCTGTACTAAGTTCGACCCCTCCCCCCACAACAACACCATAAAGCATCCCTACAATGAACAAACCATTCATCTCAACCAAATCAAGCTTAAGTAATGTCTCACCATTCACTAAACGTGACAAAGCCACTTCCAAGGTAGCAGGCAAAAATGGACAAGACCGGAACGTGGTGCAAAGAAATACATTTATCTGTGTCATCAAAAGAACTGAAACTTAACAGTAAAATTTTTTCATACACCAATGTGTATACCCTTGTGCATCTACAGCTTCAGCAGAGGTAGAGGCAGGCTGCTCACTTCCCTGCTGCGACTGGTTAGACACTTTTGGCAGACTTCCTCTGGATTTTGGAGCCTGTGAGGGCTCCGCCAAAGTCTGCCCCTCCTGCAATTGTGCAGGGGCAGACTTGGCCATCGGGATCTGAGGCAGCATGTGGGGCTCTGACTGAGGGGGAGGCAATGGGGGAGAAGTGGGAGCACTTTGAGAAGAGCCCCCGCTTCCATGTCCCCTCTCTGCATCATCACTCTCATGGTCCACCCGCAATTCCCTGCTAGCAAGGAGCTGGAGAGCACCTTGCTGCACAGCAGTGGGGCGATGAACGCGCAAGTCTACGTTTATATCCCTCCTAGAGATGCGGTCTATGAGCCTCTGCCATCTGTTGTCCACAGCTAGCATGTGCTCATGTGACTGACGCATTTTCTGCTCCATGCAGGTGGCCATCCTTTCCATGGAACAGCACATCGTCGCCATCGCCTGCGACATGGTGTTGCTCATGTTGGAGATGGACTCCTCCATTCTCTGCACATTTGCAGACATTGCGGCTGCAAAAGCTGCCAGAGCCTCCTGCAATTGTTGCTGCCCCTCCAAGATCACCCTCTTTCTCGATGGACCCCGAGGCTCAGCATGCAGCTCAGCAGAGCTTGGAGCGCCTGTGCCCTCCGGCGAGGAGTCTCCACTGCTGTCCCTGTCTCCACCATCTACTCTTGCTCACACTGAAGTGTGAGACACCAGGTGACAACACTACTCTATCTCACGTGACACCCACCGAGGTGTATGTATCTGCGCTGGTGCTGGGTGTGCATGGGTCTGCTGACGCTGCACCCTCAGAGGCTGGAGGCTCCTCTGAGGAGTCGTCTTCCTCTTCCAGCTGGACAGTGGGTTGGGGGGGAGGGGGGAGGACCTTGATGGACCTGTGGGAGAGTAAAGAGATAAATTAGAAGTGTTAAAATAAGAATGGGTAACGTTTCCATTCTGCACATGATGACATTTCACTGGCTGCTGACATCAGTCACCATGAGTGACTGCTGTATGCCATGTGGCTGTATGTCATTTAATTCTTTCACCAGGTTGCTGGGATGTGCCCCTTTCTCTGTCTCCCACCGCCAGCAGCTCTGCAACTCCCGATATCTCAAGGGCCTCTTCTACTGCTGGTGTCAGTTGCGTGAAGACTAGAGGGCCACCTCCAGTTCTCTGCCTCTCCCACGTGTCCTGGGCTTCTTTTCTCCTGCAAGCAGGGAAAGAAGAGAAGTTTGAGTGAGAGTGATGGAATGAGTGTAAGGAATGGATGGGTTACACCTGTAGTGGGTGACTGAGGGAGTCGGGTGACAATGACAAATGGCCTCCTTCTGTGATGTTACTTGCTATGATTGCATTTGGATGAGGGTGAGTGTCAGGGGTGGTTAGTCAGATGGGGATGTGAGTATGTTGATAGAGAGAGAGGGATGGGTGGACCTCCAAGGTATGTTGGTGTGAGGAATGATGTGCAGGAGTAGAATTGGTAAGGCAGAGCGATGGGGACTCACCTTTCCTGACCTCATGAGATCATTGAATCATTTCCTGCAGTGGATCCACGTCCTCCTGACCACATCCCTGCTGCTGACCTCCTCTGCTCTCTCCAACCAGGCCCTTTTGGTGTCTTTGGGAGGTCTCCTGTGCCTATCTGCAGGGAACAGGGCCTCCCTGCATGCTCTCACCAGAATATGCAGGGATGCATCAGAAAATCGGGGTGCAGCCCTCTGCCTTTGAGTATCCATCATTTAAAGTTTGGAACAGTACTCGGACCTTTCTATTTCACCTTCCACACTCCTCTAACAACCTTCAAATGAGTTGAGTGCAAGGCTGCTTTAAATATCAGCGCTGGAAACGAGTCATCGATGACATCATCAGACCCGCTCCATTTAATTGGGTCGGGAAACGCGCATGACTGCTTTAAGTGGGGCCATTAAGTCAAAGTCGCCCTGAAGAACGCGCTGAGCAGAACATCACGTTCCCAACCCGCCACGTGACCTGCACACACCTGCTCCAACTCCACGGTAAACATTCCAGCAATAATGACAAAATAAAGAAACAAATATCAAATTAAAGTATAAAACACACTTGGATTAACCTTCTAAGGAGAACAAGATTGTTCTCACAAGGAAATTTAAAAATATATACTTTGTATGAAAACTACGTAATTCAGCTCAAGATACAATCGGGGGAAGAATGTGCCAGCCTTTTTTAAATGTGGTGGAGATATGCAATTCTGTCATTTAATAATCAATAACGAACCATCTTAATATTCAATTACTGCAGAGTCGCAGCTTTTGGGTTTAAACGCTAGATTTTTCCTCCAATTCAATAACACCAGTAATTTCTATAAGTGGACCTTGTGTCCCTTATAGTCCAGAGTTCACCTTTTCCTGCCCAATTCCATGACCCAGGGAACATAACAGAGAGCTGTTACTCTGTGCAGTGGCTGCTGCAATGTGGCATGCGTCATTCTGGGAATTCTCTCTTTACACAAGGTGAACTGAATAAGCATTTAACCGAGATGAGACACAGGCTTTGAACCAATAACTAGTTTATTCAGAAGCCATGATGCGGAGATGCCGGTGTTGGACTGGGGTGGACAAAAATGAGAAGTCGCACAACACCAGGTTATAGTCCAAGGGGTAAAAATTCACTTGGTTGCGCCTCCCGTTAGCGCCTTAAGAGGGCGCTAATGGGGCGCAAAGCCGCTAACGCCCGGGCGCAGCGATGTTTGCGCCGCTCGAGAACTAAACTTGAGATTGTGCGGCGGCGCTAAAACTTACCGCTGCGACCACCTGCGCGCGCAGATTGTGACGTCATTCCATGGTGCAACGCCCTTGTGGCGCCCCGTAGCGGAAATTGAGTGGCGCCCCCTGCCTTACCGCCTGGCGCTTCCAACGACCAGAAGACTGGAACGCTATCAATCGCTGTGGGGCTGGGGGGGGCGCTATTTAAAGGGGGCCTCTTCCTGTCTTTTATTGTTGGTGGCATTTTTGAACTACGCATTCTGAGAGAGAGAGGGAGAGACTTCTGGAGAGATTCAACGTTGTGTGAAGGAGTTTTGGGTACTGAGCAGCACTTTGCAGGTTCATTTTGATTTGCCATTCCTTGTATCGATTTAGCAGAGACTGTGGGAGCTGCACTCTGAGCTCTTTGCCTGGTACTTTCCATTGTTCTTTCCAGCACATTTGATGTGCAAGTCTCTCCAGGCCGAGATTCAAGGCAGCAATGAACAGGATGTGGATGGAAAGCAAGATTAACCATCCCCTTTAAGAACTGGCCCGTGCCATTGTGTGTGTGTTCCATTGCTGACTGACATTACATGAGCTTCGCCAGCGCTCCGAGTTAGTGCCTCACTGCTCGGCCTTTGCGCCTTAAGAGAGGTGTGCAGCGCTTGCTTTAGCGCTCCACTCACCTCCCGGGGCGGTAAAAGTGAAGTTTCCTGTCAGTGCCGATAATTAGCGCCAGGCGCTAATATTTGCGCCCGGACGATATTTGCGCCCCAAATGGGGCGCGACCTAATTTCTACCCCCAACAGTTTTATTTGAAATCACGAGCTTTCGGAGCGCTGCTCCTTCGTCAGGTAAAGTGAGGGAATACAAATCAGCAAAGCATATATAGACAGAGAACAATGTGTTTCTGACTGCCCTCCATCACACCTCAGCAGAGATACAATCAGTCAGGAAGGCATTACATCAAAGACACAGCAAAATACAGCTAAGACAATGAGGTGGGGTCACAGGGGGTCCAACGTGTCAAATGCTGCAGTCTGCAGTTAACTGCAGCTTAACTGCAGACTGCAGCATTTGACATGTTGGACCCCCTGTGACCCCACCTCATTGTCTTAGCTGTATTTTGCTGTGTCTTTGATGTAATGCCTTCCTGACTAGTTGCATCTCTGCCGAGGTGGTGTGATGGAGGGCAGTCAGAAACACATTGTTCTCTGTCGATATATGCTTTGCTGATTTGTATTCCCTCACTTTACCTGACGAAGGAGCAGTGCTCCGAAAGCTCGTGATTTCAAATAAAACCGTTGGACTATAACCTGGTGTTGTGCGACTTCTCATTTTAGTTTATTTAGATAATACATACAGACGAACAGTACATGCTTTTCAGAGTGAAGATATATAATTCCCTAAATGCGCAATATGTGAAAACACCAGAGACACACTTCCTTTCTCTCAAAACATTCACCCTGGCAAACAACCACTTACATTTGTTTAAACTTTTGAGGCTAATCTGGCTCAGGCTATAAATTACAGACAGCGTTTGGCTGTTGGCTGGAAAACCCACATCATTCTGAGTCTGCCTTGCTGTGAACTGCCCCCTTAAGTCCATAAGATGAAGTTCCTGCTTTCGAGCTGAAGGTCACAAAGGGCTTTAGTTGATCAAACATCTTTAACCGACTCAGGAAAAACTGTCAATCAAAGTCACTGTCCTGGATTGGTGATCTATTATTTGATGTGGGGCCAGCAGGCTTCCAAGAGTCTGCTTGGCTATGCCCTCGCTGTGCGAACTGAATAGAATCACACCTTAGACAATCAGGTGTCACAAAGAGCCACCTCAAACAATGCCACAAGATGGTAACTAGGAAGCCCCTCGTGATGACTAACCATAATTAAGAGTTCAAATCACTATTGTATGAGCAATAATGAACTTGCATCATGAGGAAAATCTAATAGGCAAACAAGTTGGTTCAGATTGATGGCTTTCTGCTGAGAAAGGATTCTGGGTAGATTTTCTCTTTCGGCGGTTCAATGGAAAGGAAAATAGTGTGGGGTTTGTAACGGGCAGCCCATCCGCTACCCCACAGTGTGCAGCCTTGGGAGTGAACCCTTTACATGCTGAATCTAGAGTTACAAGAAGGCAAGTTTAAAAAAAAACAAATCCATTTTGTAACAGCTATCACCTACAGTACCAACTACAGTCTCCCCCAGCACTGCCGGCACAGTCTCCCTCAGCACTGCCGGCACAGTCTCCCCCGGCACTGCCCACACAGTCTCCCTCAGCACTGCCGGCACAGTCTCCCCTGGCACTGCCCACACAGTCTCCCCCGGCACTGTCCACACAGTCTCCCCCGGCACTGCCGGCGCAGTCTCCCCCGGCACTGCCACCACTCCGTCTTCCCCGGCACTGCCGGCACAGTCTCCCCCAGCACTGCCGGCACAGTCTCCCCCAGCACTGCCGGCACAGTCTCCCCCGGCACTGCCCACACAGTCTCCCCCGGCACTGTTCACACAGTCTCCCCCGGCACTGCCGACGCAGTCTCCCCCGGCACTGCCACCACTCCGTCTTCCCCGGCACTGCCGGCACAGTCTCCCCCAGCACTGCCGGCACCGTCTCCCCCGGCACTGCCGGCACAGTCTCCCCCGGCACTGCCGGCACAGTCTCCCCCAGCACTGCCGGCACCGTCTCCCCCGGCACTGCCGGCACAGTCTCTCCCGACACTGCCCGCACCGTCTCCCCCGGCACTGCCGGCACAGTCTCCCCCGGCACTGCCGGCACAGTCTCCCCCAACACTGCCGGCACAGTCTCCCCCGGCACTGTCCGCACCGTCTCCCCCGGCACTGTCCGCACCGTCTCCCCCGGCACTGTCCGCACCGTCTCCCCCGGCACTGTCCGCACCGTCTCCCCCGGCACTGTCCGCACCGTCTCCCCCGGCACTGTCCGCACCGTCTCCCCCGGCACTGTCCGCACCGTCTCCCCCGGCACTGCCCGCACCGTCTCCCCCGGCACTGTCCGCACCGTCTCCCCCAGCACTGCCGGCACCGTCTCCCCCGGCACTGCCCACACAGTCTCCCCCGGCACTGCCGGCGCAGTCTCCCCCGGCACTGCCGGCACCGTCTCCCCAGCACTGTCCGCACAGTCTCCCCCGGCACTGCCGGCGCAGTCTCCCCCGGCACTGCCGGCACCATCTCCCCAGCACTGTCCGCACAGTCTCCCCCGGCACTGCCGGCACAGTCTCCCATGACAGTTGTCTGCACAGCATCTCCCTCACTGAGTAGCTTGTGTCCTTCTGATAATGTGGCTATAACATTTACCTCTGTTGATATTTCTTTGCCATGAACAATCCTTCAGCTGGCTGTCTCAGTGGGAGCACACGTCTCTGACAGGGAGTGCCTGCTTTCAGCAGCTTTCTTCTCCTCCTGCAGTCTGAATATAGCCTATGTCTGAAAAATCTGCCAGTGGGGAATAAAACAGATGGTGCTCCCTGCTCATGCTCACTCTCTCTCTCTCTCTCTCTCTCTCTCTCTCTCTCCTGCTTTCCCTTTTTCTCCCACTTGCTTGCACATGCAAGGGCAACATCAAGTTTGATAGCAACCTAAAGATATTCAAACTGAGGACTTCTTCCTTCATTAATTGCAGCATGGCCTGTCACATTCACTTATTACTCTTTCCCCAAGAACACAGCACAGTGTCATTGAATTTGATAGATTTCTTATACAAGATTATTGCTGTGATTTATGATTGGCAAAGTAAAATCACAGAAGGAACATATTGATTTGCGTCGGTTGCACTTCTAACCAATCGAGTCTATTTCGGTCCAAGTTTGTTTTATAGCCATATACTATCAGTGACATGTCTGAGGAGTTCCCTCAGCTTTCAGCTCAACGATGCTTTTTTTTATTCGTTCCTGGGATGTGGGCGTCGCTGGCAAGGCCAGCATTTATTGCCCATCCCGAAATGCCCTTGAGAAGGTGGTGGTGAGCCGCTGCAGTCCTTGTGGTGAATAGAAGGGGACAAGGCAATTTGTCGAGATAAAAAGAAAATCTTTGACTGCTGTGTGCTCCAGGCATTTTCCGCAAACATCTGAAAGAGAGAATCCAGATTAATGTTTCAGGTGCAAAGTTGCATCAGGTCCCGGGAAGGATCTGTTCCCTAAACCTGTCTGTCCAGCTGCTGACGGGCCTCTTGTGTATTTCCAGCATTTTCTGTTTATATTTAAGAGAGTTTAACTTTGTTCCCCCGCTCCCCCCACCAAGTAAATCTGCTTTCTGATCATTTACTAAGGAGTAGAATTGGTGCTGAAGTCTTCCTTTTCATACTGATTAAAATAGAATATACAGTATGCGTGTGCACGCGTGTGTGGAGAGGTGTAAGTGGTTATACTTGGTGACATGAATAATCTTACATAGCTACTCTCTTTTACAGTTTTACTCCATACTCGCAGCAGACGATGAAATGATTTTCATACATGTGGATGAACCTGGCAGTAAGTAGTACTTCACTGCAAATGATTTTTTTTCAAAGGAGCTGAAGAGTGACTATACAAAAGTACTCATTTAATCACATGTGCTTATGTGTCCAGAAAAAAATGGCCAACCACTGACCTTTTTATGCTGACAGCTGGGCTCTGTAGTCTCCAAAAAGTTGCATTGACAACTGTTCTAGGTGCAACACTGTGATTAGCCAGATCATTACACCAAAGGGGCAAAAATCCAATCTACCACAAAGCAGTTACAATTGGCATGATTAGGAATCAATGTGCATGGCATTTAGCTGCCCTGAAGGTAATTATGTGGAGGCCCTGGTTTATCAGAGAGACAAGAAGTAATGAAAGCAAACACAGGGTTAAGTGCTCAATAGAAAACCGAGTTCTTCTTCATTTGTTCAATTACCATATACATGTACAAGAATTCTCAGCTGATCTTCCCCCCTCTTCTCTGTGTCCCAGGTAGTTTTCCCCTGTATGTTAGGATGACCATATTTGCTAAACTGAATCCGGGGACACACAGGGGAGGAGCACAGCTAAGTAGCCAGGACAGAAAATGTACATTGCACAGTGTAGTGAGGCAAAACTTTTAAGCAGCCTATATTTTAACAGTTGCACATATACACTACAAGTGCAAAGCAAATGTGTATATAATTACCGTGGATGTGACATCACACTGTTGAAGCGCATTTAGACACCATTTATAAATAATACAGCAACATTGTTCAGGAAGGCCAGTTTTCCGTACCCACTGTCTACAATGCTGCAGGCTCTTGCTGACACCTGTCCTTTTTTTCCCGCTGTGCTCGAGCATCGGCGACTGTATCTTTTTTTCAAAAGTAAACATGTCACATATTAACGGAATCATTGGGCGTAACCGTCACTGACCAACCAATCGGCTTCCGAAGCGAGGCTGGGTCGGGAGCGCAGCCGAATTCGCTGGTGGCGCATGCCCGTCCCTCAGCGCTCGATTGACGTGGATGCTAACCAATACACCATCCCTTACACCGCTGAGCCCGCCTCAGGGCTGGCTTCCCGACCAGTCGGCGCTCACCTGGGCATGATTGACAGGAGGGCGCTCAGGAAGTTAACGTGTAATCAAGTTAGGGTGAATGGCACAGTGTTGTACGCCATCTTCCAACATGAGAAATTAAAAGTTGGGGTATTTGAGGACGAGATTCTTGATCCAGGAACTCTTCCGGGAGCATTGTTTGCCCGGGGACACAGTACCTCATCTGGGAACTGTCCCCGGAAAACGGGGATGTATGGTCACCCTACTATATGTTGACAATTCCTATTTGTATGTGGAGGTTGTACTCCTTCCAATAAACTGAGAGAGGCCCCAATGACAGGAATTTTGAGGAGGCCCCATCTGCAGGAAATAATCTAACATTTGCTGTTCAACGGGCACATTTTTAAATGGAGATTTCACACATGACTGCTTAACGTATTGCTTAATATTTCTTTTAGATACTGGGTTTGGTACAATTTACACTTCTGATGATCGGGGAATTCTATTCTCCAAGTCCCTAGAACGCCATTTGTTTTCTGACACAAGCGGTACAACTGATTTCTCAAATGTGACATCACTGCGTGGAGTCTACATCACAAATGTGCTTGATGAAGGTAAAAAAAAAAAATTGTGATTTCCTGGTCTGAACGATCAAAGTAAAGCTTGCTTTCTATTCTTAAGTGAGCCTCTCTGTTTGCCAGTATTTTTGCAGCATTATTGAAGGTAACCCTAAAGTGACTGCTTTCAGTATAACGCACTCCAAAATTTATAGCTCTACAAAAATTCACAGACTTTCTGGATTTGAGTCAGTCATTTTACAGTTCATGGACACTTAGCATTTCTCGGATTATGAAAGAAAGAAAGACTTGCTTTTAAATAGCACCTTTCAAGACCCGAGGACATCCCAAAGCACTTTACAACAACCCATGAAGTACTTTTGAAGTGTTGTCCCTGTTGTAATGTGGGAAACGTAGCAGCCAATTTGTACATATCAAGACCCCACAAATAGCAATGTAATAATGACCAGTTAATCTGTGTTTTATTTAGTGATGTTGGTTGAGGGATAAATTTTGGCCAGGACACCGGGGAGAACTCCCCTGCTCTTCTTCAAAGTAGTGCCATGGGATCTTTAACGTCCACCTGAGAGGGCAGTTTAATGTCTCATCCAAAAGTCAGCACCTCCGACAGTGCAGCACTCCCTCACTACTGCTGAAGTGTCAGCCTAGATTTTGTGCTCAAGTCTATGGAGTGGGACTTGAACCCACAACCTTCTGACTCAGAGGCGAGAGTGCTACCAACTGAGCCACGACTGATACCTAAAGAGGATAGTGGCCATTATTTTAAATTTCTTCTTGATTTATATATTCCACTAAAAGGAAAGAACAAACTAAACACTAATGAGACTCCATGGATGAATAAAGCCATAAGGGAACAATTGAGGGTAAGGAAAGGTGCATACATTAAGTACATAGACAGCAGGGGAGAGCATGATAAGGGAGAATATGAAGAGATTAGGAGAGAAGTCAAAAAAACAATTAGGAAGGCAAAGAGGAACTATGAAATTAAATTATCAAGGAACATAAAACAAAATAGTAAAACATCAATAAAAAAGGAAGGTTGGGATGGGAATAGGGACATTAAGGGATAGAGAGGATAATACCACAGGTAACGATAGAGAGATGGCAGAAATCTTAAATAATTATTTTGCTTCAGTATTTACCAGGGAGATAGAACAGGTGGACATGACATTGGATGATGAGATTAGTAATGCGATAAGTGCATTTAAAATAAAAAGAGGGGATATATTAAATGAACTAATCAAACTAAAAGAGGATAAAACCCCTGGTCCAGATGGATTGCATCCACGCATTTTAAAAGGATCTAGGGAAGAGATAGCAGAAGCATTACCACACATATTTAATAATTTGTTAGAAAAAGATGTAGTGCCAGAGGACTGGTGGATAGCTAACATAATACCAATATTTAAGAAGGGGGATAGAACATGTCCAGGGAATTATAGACCAGTCAGTTTAACATCGGTGGTAGGAAAAATAATGGAATCCCTACTAAAAGAGAAAATAGAAGAACATCTAGAAACCAAAAACATAGTAATGAATAGTCAGCATGGATTTCAAAAGGGAAAGTCTTGCTTGACCAACCTCATTGAATTTTTTGAAGAGGTAACAGAGAGAGTAGACAATGGTAATGCAGTAGATGTAATTTATCTAGATTTTCCAAAGGCCTTCAATAAGGTACCACAAAGTAGACTGATGAACAAGGTCAGAGAATGCAGAGTCAGGGGACAAGTAGCAGAATGGATAGCTAGCTGGCTTTAAGACAGAAAGCAGTGAGTAGGGGTAAAAGGTGGCAGAAGGTGGGTAGTGGTGTTCCACAAGGATCAGTGCTGGGACCACTGTTGTTCACAATTTACATTAATGATTTAAACTTTGGAATCAAAAACACAATTTCTAAATTTGCGGATGACACCAAATTGGGGGGGGGGGATAGTCAATACTGAGGAGGACTGCAACAAATTACAGGAGGACATTAATAAACTTGCAGATTGGGCATATAATTGGCAAATGAAGTTCAACACAGATAAATGTGAGGTATTACATTTTGGTAGGAAGAATAAGGAGATCACTTATTATTTGGAGGGCGCAAGTCTAGGTGGGGTAGAGGAACAAAGGGATCTCGAGTGGAGCATAAACACCAGCATGGACTGGTTGGACCAAATGGCCTGTTTCTGTGCCGTATATCCTATGTAATTCTATGTAATATATAAGGGTAGATTTTAAGAATTTACACTCCTGCTTTGGAGCAAAGAGCACAATTGCATAAAATCTTCTCTACCATGTTGTAAATGCTCACATGCAGTGGATACTCAATTATTTACACTCCCACTAGCTGCAACTCTCAACTATCCAGAGTTTTCCAATGGGAGTCGGGACCTTGTTTTGCATAATCCGGGTGAAATGCATTTGTATCATCACAGACTCTCATGCCTGAATTTTTGCGGGGGTTATCCATTGGGAGATCGACTGAGTTCCCAGAAAAATGGCGTAAATGGCTGAAAACGGCAATTTACACTGCTTCTCTAAGAGTTTTGCCATATTCCAGCAAACCCTTGTATGCCCCAGTCACTCTCCAATGATCCCACTGCCCAGCACTCCCCGTACCCAAAACTCCTTGACATCCCGTAATATCCTAATATCTCGGTCTCCAGATTTTTCCCTTCAGTGCTCCCCTGAATCTCTGAGTGATCCCAAGCACCAGTCCCATCACTCTCAGTGGTGCCAGGCGTGACACCTCACACCCCTCATGAATACTACCAGATCCCTGCCACCCCCAATTCCTACCAGCCCCAAACGCTAATCCACTGAGTGGTCCCAGACCCCAGTGTTCCAACAGCCATCCCCCATAACGGGTCCCAGGTTTTTCCCCTCACTCACTCTCTCACCAAGGCCACGGCCTCTTATGCCCAATACCTCCCATGGTCCAATCGCAGAGACATTGTAGACAACCAGAAGAACGCGGCAACAGAGGAGAGGGGAGTATAGAAAGGGCGACACATAAACACTGAGAAAGAACTGGATAGTCGTACACACACCACAGTATCTGCCAGCCACAGAGACAGGGGGAGAGGAGAGAGGAAGACAAAGAGAGGAAAAGCAACAAAGAAACAATTAGAAAGAAAGAACTTGCATTTATAGAGCACCTTCCATGTCCTCAAGATGTCTCAAAGTGCTTCATAGCCAATGAATTACTTTGAAGTGCAATCACTGCTGTTATGTAAACAAACACATCAACCAATTTGTATACAGCAAGATTCCACAAGCAGTAAATGAAATCAGTGATTAGTTAATCTGTTTCTTTAGTGCTGGTTGAGGGAGAACTACCCACTCTTTTTTTAATAGTACCACGAGATTAGTGGGAAAGAAACCGAGATCCAGTTACAAGAAGAAAGAAAAATTGTCCTTGAAATTCATTGTTGCCTAAGTGTCCAGTATAGCGGGCGGCATGGACGCGCACACATTCCGTGCCAGGAGTGCGCTGCCCGCTATGTTGGTAAAGGCTCTTGCATGGGCATCCAGGGTCGGTGCCTGAAACAGGTGTTAGACCCTTTGCATATGCCAATAGGGGGCCTAACTCCTGTTTCAGGCCCCCCTTAGTAAGCCCGTTAGGGACTTGTTAGTGTAACACTCCTGTCATTATAAAATAGCATATTCTCTCAACTCATCATGAGCCATATCATGGAGGAGCTACTAATGTTTAATAGTCTTTCTTTCAACACATTTGCAGATAACAACATTCGATCAGTGATTACATTTGACAGTGGAGGAGAGTGGAAACCTTTGAAAAAGCCAGATAATACTCACTGCGATACAACAGCCAAGGATTCACAAATGGTCAGTAGAAAAATTTGCTCTTCAAAAGAATCCTTTCCAGTAGTGCTTCATTGGGGTTTCAGTGGGGTTTGGTCGCCCTGAGAGAGGAACCGAGAGAGCGGGGCTGCAGTTGTGCCGCTTCCCTCCTCTCCCAGCCCGTCGGTCTAAAATCAGGACATGCGGCTCCCCGTGCGCAGCCACTAGCGACCCACCGCCAAAAGACCGCCGCGACAGACTGGGCCCGACCTTGCAGCGCCCACCCACCACCCAACTAACCTTGGTCCTCAATTACTGGCGATGTGCAGCACTGAAAGCTGCACACTCCACAGTCGCTGTGCCTCTACTGACCCGCTATGTTCCAATACTTAAGCACGACATCAGGACCATCGCATACACGCATGACTTGCCCACCAGGGGCGCCTCACGGAGGATTCCCACATGTTGCAAACACGCAGCACAGCACACAGTGAGCCAGATGAAACTGTTCCACTGGGCCATATGTTCCACACCCCTGATGTAGATGTTGTTTGATGCCATTTGTGGAAAATACCTGCTTTCTCCTGAACAGTCTCAGTGTCTGACTCAGTCCAGAGAAAACAGACAAAGGTCTCCTCTTACCAAGGGACAATCCTGTCATTTGCTATTTGGCCCCCTCATTGGCACTAACAGAACTTTATACAACCAACAAAAGTCTCCTCTTCAAGTCAAAAGAAATCTGAAAGAGGGACTTTTGTGATCTTTCCTGTGCTCGCGCCCCAATAAAGTTGTGGAGTATCTGGACTGTCCTCCTGCTGCACTAACAACTCAGGGTGCTGTTTATTGTTCTCGAGAAGGTGGTGGTGCACTGGTGAGCCTTCTTGAACTGATGCAATCTGTGTGGTGAATGTGCTCCCAAAATGCTGTTGGGTGGTAGGGAGTTCCAGGTTTTTGCCCCAGAAGAATGTGTGCGTGTGTGTGTGTATTTACTTCCCTCTTCCTTGCTTCTCTTTAAGTTCCTTCCCCATGCTGCCCACCATTCCATGACTGAGTAGGGAGGCAGAATCTGTAACTAGCTGCTCAGAGCAGTGCAGGCTCATTCACTCTTCCTGATTTCTATTCCCCTCCAAACCATAGCCCCCTCCAGGCCTGGAAGTACTTTGCTTCTACTTGTTGCCTTTGCACAAGTGCCCATATCCAATTAGGAATTACTCATGTGCGGAATCGCCAATGTGAGCTGCCTTCTTCCATTGCATGGTGCAGTACGTCGGTGCATTAGCACATTGTGCCGTCAGGCCTCCCAAAATAAATAGACAGAACAACGTAATACGGGATTTGCCGAGTGACTCATTATTGAGCGGCAGTCACTCGGTTTGGTTTACAAGTGCAACACAATTTGATGTTTGTCATTCTCAAAAATAAACACGGCTCCTTATATTTAAAATGGCTTTGCAATCTCTGTCACTTTTGCTGATCACCCATAGATATCACTCCGATCATTTCCTTGATGTTGACAGCTTTGATGCACAAATGACAGCAGGAACAAAAGGCAAAATGCAACATTGCTCAAATTTCCTACCTCCTGTTCCCTTTAAGCCGTTTAGCTTTACACACTCTCCATTTCCTTATTTCCTATATCTCAGTGCAAAACAATGACTGTAATGGACTAACCATCTAAAAAATATTTCTCCCTCCTCTGCTCAAAAATCTGCCCAGCCCTCAACACCAATTGGGGACGGTTAGAACTTCTAATTCTGAACAACGGTTTCCTCAGCCGCTGTTCACTGTTACACATGTCTGTTGCTATGGTTGCAGTGTGCTGAAGAAAAGCAGCACAATGAATGCATTGTTTCACTTTCTCCAGCAAACTGAGACAGGGGCTAAAAAAAATCAATAGTTCCGGTATAAACTGCAGCCACATTTGGCATGAACATAATCATCCTTGCACTGATGGAGCACAGTTTTGTTTCAAGGACAAAATCTTTTATGTAGATGCTAATTTATGCCTCCTGCCCAAGTTCACTAACAATACTCATCTGGTGGCCATCTCAGTGTTCAATTCTACGCCTGGCCCATCTCTATTTACATACAATTTGTTGAATGTTTGTGGGAGCTAGGAAAGAAAAGTGCGCTGAAGAATGTGCTAATTAATCAATTAATGAGAGCCCAGGGTGAGTCCTCTTTTTTGAAAGTACTCCTGTACTCTTTATTCAAAAGTTGCCTTGCTGAATATATAGCCTGATAGTTCTTTTAAAAAAAAGACATGCAAGCCTTGAGCAAGATTCTGTGTTGTGCAAAATATGTCTTTGTGTAGCAGTTGTGATGCAGTTGCATTTTGTCACTATGCAAATAAATCGGTCCAATTTGCTTCACTCATTTTCGACACTGTGTCCATTTTGTTGTAGACCACAAAAAGAAAGGGCAATGGCAGCTCACTCAGGTTCCATTTTACTCATTTTACCTCACTGTGCAATATTACGTGCTGCCCCACAGCGACATTATCCGCAGACATGGGGCCAGGCTCCATATGGACGCTGACGATACCCGACTCTCCCACTCCACCACCCCGCTCAACCCATCCACTGTCTCTGTGTCGTCACATTGCTTGTCTGACATCCAGTCCGGGATGAGCCACAATTTCGTCCAATTAGACATTGGAAAGACCGAAGCCATTGCCTTCATCCCCTCCGACAAACTCCATTTCCCCACCACCAATTCCACCCACCTCCCCGGCCACTGTCTTCAGCTGAATCAGACTGTTCACAGCCTCGGCCTCTTATTTGACCCTAAGCTCAGCTTCCAGCCCCTTATCGTCTCCAACACAAAGACCGTCTACTTCCATCTCTGTAACATCGCCCATCTCTGCCCCTGCCTCAGCCCATCTGCTGCTCAAACCCTCATGCATGCTTTTGTCAGCTTCACAGTTGACGATTCCAATGCTTTCCTGGCTATCCTCCAATACTCTACCCTCCATGAACTTGAGCTCGTCAAAAGCTCTGTGGCCCATATCCTAACCAGCACCAAGTCTCTCTCAACTGTGTTGCTTGCTGACCTACATCGACTCCCAGTCCACCAATGCCTCAAATTTAAAATTTGTCTCCTCATGTTCATTTCCCTTCATGGCTTTGCCTCTTCCTAAGTCTGTAATCTCCTCCACAACCCTCCGAGAACTCTGCGTTCCTCCAACTCTGGCCTCAGGCATCTTCCACTCCTTTCTCCCCACCATTGGCAGACGTGCTTTCAGTCATCTAGGCCCTAAGCTCTGGAATTCCCTCCCTGAACCTCTCCACCGCTCCTTGTTTAAGACATGCCTTAAAACCTCTTTGTCAATTTTTATCTGATTGCGCTCTGTGAAGTGCCTTGGGATGGTGTCCTGTTAAAGGTGCTGTCAGGGAGAAGTGAGACATTTACAAGTTGTTGTTACTGCATGGAGTGGTTGATTGGTGAGTGGGACTAGGATATGGGCAGTAGAGCTTTGATGAACTCAAGCTCGTGGAGGGTGGAGTATGGGAGGCGGGCCAGGATAGCATTTAGTATATATGAGTGAGAGGTATAGTAAGCACAATCTCATCTCCTAGTATACCGTCACATTCTCGTGAGACAGTCTGTTACTCTTCAAGGTTCAGTTTAATTCACTGATCACTGAGACAATGCAAATTAATCTGAAACATCTTGAACTCGCTCAGTAAGTGTAGCAGATCATTTTATGATGAAATTAATTGGTTTTCTTGACCTACCTGGATCAAGCTTTCCTTAAAATCACGAACTCCAGTTAAGTAATTCTCTTTTTTTTCCCCATGAGCTCCCACCCTGCACAATTTGGCACAAAGCTTTTCATGAACGTCCTTAGACAAGTTTAAGCAGCCTTCTTGTTAAGGTTGTAAACCCATTATCGGATGGAAACAATCCTCAGAGCAACACTGAGCATAGATGGGTGGTCAGTTAGCAGTTTCTACTGGTATCACATCCCCTTTCTGCTCACGCCTTTTTGTTGATAAAATTGCAGAGAGGAAAGTGTGTTTAAAATGCATCTTGTTGTACACTATTGAATAAGATATTAAGTCAGCCATTTCCTGCAGCTCTTAGCGTACAGATTTATCACATGTCAAAGCAGACATACAGGGATGAATTTTACGAGCTGATTGCCACCATTTCTGAAATATTCCTCAAAAAGTGCTTGTCTTTGCTTTCAGTGTAACCTTCACATCCATGCTGCATACAGCATCTCTCAGACCCTGGATGTCCCTTTGCCCCCACTCACTGCACCAAATGCAGTTGGGTTGATCTTGGCCCATGGTAAGTCATCCTTATGGTTGTGCTCATCTTTTAATTATCTCCGTCTTAGCATTTTCTGTCAACTTGTCTCTGGATTCCCCAGTAAGATAATTTTTATTTCTTTGTGAACCTATTGTGACAGGTAGTGTAGGAGATGCCATTTCTACAATGATCCCAGATGTTTATGTATCTGATGACGGAGGGTATACATGGTCAAAGGCACTGACAGGCCCGCACTATTACGCCATTCTCGACTCAGGAGGCCTAATTGTAGCAGTGGAATCTCACCAGGACAAGGCCATACACAAAATAAAGTATGTGGCTTTTTCAAAGAAAATTATTATATGCTTGTTAGACAGCTGGAAACATGTATGATGTCTAATTTTTAGCAGCTAAAAGATATTGAAGCATGCGGCGCAGTTGTTGGTTTTTAAAAGGGATATCGATGATGAGACTTTACGTTATGCAAAATACATGTTTGAAGAGTGGCTGCCTGTTTTTGGCATTAAAGGTGCAAAATCTGCCATTAATTCAAAATCACCCGCATACTATCCCCAAAAATCTGCACCTGCCCATGGACTCTGCCCAAAATTCACAGGATTGGGGGAGCGACCATGAGTAGAGGGGCTTCGGCTAGTTGGGGGTAAATCTGGGGAGTCCCCACGCCAAAGTGGCTGGGAGTCTGGTGGACATCTGCTGGGTCTCGCTTTGGAAAGAAATCCTTGGTGTCCCCAGCAGCCGCCTGGAATAAATCTTTCGGGATTCAGGCCCAGATCCCAGCCTGGGCCCCCATATGGGACCCTAACATCTGTTGCTGAGGTACCTCTGATGAAACCATATGTAACTGTGCCGACCCTACACCGGTCCCGACTGAGGCCTGAGATGTTTGAACCCCTGACTTACACAGAGTACACTGCAGGGGGTGAGTGGAGGCTCCACCTCCACCACGACAGGCATCTGGTACATCTGGACTTTTGGCTCCAGCAAATCATAACAACAATCACAAAATTCGAGTGAAATGTTGAACGACTGTGATTGGTTACATTAAGATTAGTGGCAAGGCAAGTTAAGTAATATTGAGCAAATCCCAAGTATGATGTTTACGGTCTTGAGCCAGATATCTGAGGCATGGCTCATTCCAATAACATAAGCTTTGTCATAAAAGCAGCACATATGTTCCAATCCATACCCCCATGGATTGGAGGATAGCTAATGTAACCCCACTATTTAAAAAAGGTGGTAGAGAGAAACGGGGAATTATAGACCGGTAAGCCTGACATCGGTAGTGGGGAAAATGCTAGAGTCTATTATAAAAGATGTAATAGCAGAGCACTTGGAAAACAGTGACAGGATCGGACAAAGTCAACATGGATTTACAAAAGGTAAATCATGCTTGACTAATCTACTGGAATTTTTTGAGGATGTAACTGGTAGAATAGATAAGGTAGAATAGATAAGGGAGAACCAGTGGATGTGGTGTATTTGGACTTTCAGAAGGCTTTTGATAAGGTCCCGCATAAGAGATTAGCGTGCAAAGTTAAGGCACATGGGATTGGGGGTAAGGTACTGACTTGGATAGAGAACTGGTTGGCAGACAGGAAGCAGAGTTGGAATAAACGGGTCTTTTACCGAGTGGCAGGCAGTGACTACTGGGGTACCGCAGGGATCGGTGCTAGGACCCCAGTTATTCACAATATATATTAATGATCTAGATGAGGGAACTAGATGTAATATCTCCAAGTTTGCAGATGACACAAAGCTGGGTGGGTGTGTGTGCTGTGAGGAGGATGCAGAGAAACTCCAGTATGATTTGGACAGGTTGGGTGATTGGGCAGATGCATGGCAGATGCAGTATAATGTGGATAAATGCAAGGTTATCCACTTTGGTGGCAAAAACAGGAAGGCAGATTATTATCTGAACGGCAATAGATTGGGAAAAGGGGAAGTGCAACGAGACCTGGGTGTCCTTGTGCACCAGTCACTGAAGGTAAGCATGCAGGTGCAGCAGGCGGTTAAGAAGGCAAATGGTATATTGGCCTTCATAGCGAGAGGATTCGAGTACAGGAGCAAGGATGTCTTGCTGCAGTTGTACAGGGCCTTGGTGAGACCACACCTTGAGCATTGTGTGCAGTTTTGGTCGCCTTATCTGAGGAAGGATGTTCTTGCCATGGAGGGAGTGCAGCGAAGATTCATCAGACTGATACCTGGGATGGCAGGAATGACGTATGAGGAGAGATTGGGTCGATTGTGCTTGTATTCGCTGGAGTTTAGAAGAATGAGAGGGGATCTCATTGAAACTTATAAAATTCTAACAGGACTAGACAGACTAGATGCAGGAAGGTTGTTCCCGATGGCGGGGGAGTCCAGAACCATGGGTCACAGTCTAAGGATAAGGGGTAAGCCATTTAGGACTGAGATGAGGAGGAATTTCTTCACCCAGAGAGTGGTGAACCTGTGAAATTCTCTACCACAGAAGGCAGTTGAGGCCAATTCATTAAATATATTCAAGAAGGAGTTAGATATATTTCTTAAGGCTAAAGGGATCAAGGGATATGGGGAGAAAGCAGGGACAGGGTACTGAATTTGGATGATCAGCCATGAGCTAATTAAATGGCGGAACAGGCTCGAGGGGCCGAATGGCCTACTCCTATCTTCTATGTTTCTATGTACGTGGTTTCGAACAGTGGCCACATCATTGCAATGAAACTTTCTACACACGGAGTTGGTGGAACTGCTCCAAATCCAAGAAAACCAGACACTTCTGACAGCTGCCTCTGGCAAGTCTGTATTAGTGATGCCTTTATATTGCTGCAAGATTTTGACATTTTAAGTAGAAAATGATTGCATCTGCCAGCATTTTAGTGTCAGCCTTGGCTAAATGGTAGCAGTCTCGCCTCTGAGGAAGAAGGTTGTGGGTTTAAGTCTCACTCCAGAGGCATAACAACAGTGACGACACTTCAAAGTTACGTCATTGGCCAGAGCACTCCTGCTTCTCCTGGCCCACAAGGAAACTAAAAAAAATGCTTAAAAAAATTGAAATTGCTGTGCCTGTTCCAGCCCTGGCTGCTGTTGCTGGCAGGTTTTGTCTGGTGGGGAAGCGACCACTGCTGCCCCGCTCAGGCCTCAGGTTAAAATAACAACATTTAAAATTGCAGGCGGTCAGATCTGGGCGGGAAAGAAGTGGGTAAATGCCCCGCTCCATTTTAACTTATTCCCCCCCTCGCCCCCCACCCCACCCGCTCCCGGTCTGGTTTCCAGCAGGTTGTGGCGGGGTTAAAACTGACCCATACGCCTTCAAAACCTGAGTTTAAATTTGTTCTTTCCTCCCCTCCCCGCTTTCCCTGCCCCTGTACTTGCTTAAAACCTATTACATCTCGAACTGTTTCCAGCCCTGATGAAAGGTCATCGACCTGAAACGTTAACTCTGTTTCTCTCTCCACAGATGCTGCCTGACCTGCTGAGCATTTCCAGCACTTTCTGTTTTAATTTCAGAATTCCAGCATCCGCAGCATTTTGCTTTTGTCTGTGTTTAAGTTTGTTGTAGTCCAGCTGAACTGCCTGAATGAATTGGTTCACAGTCCGCTTATGTACTCCCTTCTATTTATTTTGACTGACATTGGCCATGAGCTAATATTTTTCTATCCACATTTGTTTCTGTGAAGTTTGTTTCTGTGAAGTTTGTTTGTGCTGTCTATCATCAACTGTAGTCTGATACATATTAACAGCTTTTATTTTTGATAAAGGTACTCAACTGATGAAGGGCAATGCTGGAAGCAACATAACTTCACAAATGAGACATTTATGTTTGTCGGGCTTGTGTCAGAACCAGGAACCAAGTCAATGAATGTCAGCCTCTGGGGATACAAACAGGAAAGCCTTTATTCAACGACTTGGCTGTCAATAACCATTGATTTTGAGGAGCTCCTAACCAGAGACTGTAAGTTTCAACAAAGTCTTTTACTCATTATTTTACTCCTTTTATGTCAGAGCTGAGAGCTGACCAACTGCCAAACCAAGACAAGGGAGGGAGCTGGGTCAAACGACCAGATCTCCTTCTGGATCCCTACACTTCCTCATTGAGAAGTGGCTTGTCTGTCCCGAACTGAAAACACCTGTCTCAGCCCATGCGGTGTTTCATGCACTTTGTGGTGCTGTGTGCCCGCTGTGGTCATTACCCGATTTCTGCTGCAGGTGAATTATCAGGTCAGCCCACGTGCAGGGTCGGAACTGTGATCATTCGCTGCTCCCATTTAAGTTTCCTCTATGCATAACAATGTTGTGTTTACAGAAGGCATTGCTGCAAAAATCTTCCAACCGTTGAAAATGCATTTCTTAAGCTGGAACATTCTCTTCATTCAGGCGAAGAAAAGGATTATGTCAGGTGGTTAGCTCATTCCACAGAGGCTGGTGCGAAAACTGACGGCTGCATCTTGGGATATAAAGAAACTTTTCAGAGGCTCGCAAAGGCCTCTGTTTGCAGAAATGGAAGGGATTATGTCATCAACAAAGAACAAAGTTCTTGCCTATGCAATCTGGGTGATTATATGTGGTACGTGTCAACTCAGCTTGTTCAGCTAGTTTCACATGCTTGAATTCTGTTATGTTTTTTATGTATCTTAAATAATTCAGTCCAGGGCCTCACTATTAGGTTGAATATGTAAATCTGGTCATTTGACACTCCTTTGATGTGATCATAGATCGAAGTCCAGTAATTTCAACAAAATTCTATTCAGCACGATCTCATTTAAAATCACACATTTTGGATCTCCAATGCAATGTATCAATTTTCAATTTTATTTCAGTTTGTGTTGTAAAAGTACAATCATTCATACTTTATTTTCAGCATGCATCGCATCCAAATATTACAGACAGCACGGCTAAGATAAGTTGAAGCTAAGGGAAGCCCTGCTATGTGAAAACTGTCTGTTCCCACTGCAGGGGATGAATAAGTCTCTCATTACACAGGAAGCTGAGACCGGATTCTCTGAGTCACATTTAGAAATTAAGAACCTGCATAGATCACACCAGCAACTGTGCAGGTGGAGCAGGAGAGTGAGAGCCAGGCAGATCAGGCAGAAGAGAGACATTTACAACAGGTAGATCAGAGAGAAGAGAGACATTTACAACAGGTAGATCAGGCAGAAGAGAGACATTTACAACCGGTAGATCAGGCAGAAGAGAGACATTTACAACAGGTAGATCAGGGAGAAGAGAGACATTTACAACAGGTAGATCAGAGAGAAGAGAGACATTTACAACAGGTTGATCAGGGAGAAGAGAGACATTTACAACAGGTAGATCAGAGAGAAGAGAGACATTTACAACAGGTAGATCAGAGAGAAGAGAGACATTTACAACAGGCAGATCAGAGAGAAGAGAGACATTTACAACAGGTAGATCAGAGAGAAGAGAGACATTTACAACAGGTAGATCAGAGAGAAGAGAGACATTTACAACAGGTAGATCAGAGGGAAGTGAGACATTTACAACAGGTAGATCAGAGAGAAGAGAGACATTTACAACAGGTAGATCAGGGAGAAGAGAGACATTTACAACAGGTAGATCAGGGAGAAGAGAGACATTTACAACAGGTAGATCAGGGAGAAGAGAGACATTTACAACAGGTAGATTAGCAAGAAGAGAGACATTTACAACAGGTAGATCAGGGAGAAGAGAGACATTTACAACAGGGAGATCAGAGAGAAGAGAGACATTTACAACAGGCAGATCAGAGAGAAGAGAGACATTTACAACAGGTAGATCAGAGAGAAGAGAGACATTTACAACAGGGAGATCAGAGAGAAGAGAGACATTTACAATACGTAGATCAGAGAGAAGAGAGACATTTACAACAGGTAGATCAGAGAGAATAGAGACATTTACAACAGGTAGACAGAGAGAAGAGAGACATTTACAACAGGTAGATCAGAGAGAAGAGAGACATTTACAACAGGTAGATCAGAGAGAACTGAGACATTTACAACAGGTAGATCAGGGAGAAGAGAGACATTTACAACAGGTAGATCAGGGAGAAGAGAGACATTTACAACAGGTGGATCAGAGAGAAGAGAGACATTTACAACAGGTAGACAGAGAGAAGAGAGACATTTACAACAGGTAGATCAGGGAGAAGAGAGACATTTACAACAGGTAGATCAGGGAGAAGAGAGACATTTACAACAGGTAGATAAGAGAGAAGAGAGAAATTTACAACAGGTAGATAAGAGAGAAGAGAGACATTTACAACAGGTAGATAAGAGAGAAGAGAGAAATTTACAACAGGTAGATCAGAGAGAAGAGAGACATTTACAACAGGTAGATCAGAGAGAATTGAGACATTTACAACAGGTAGATCAGAGAGAAGAGAGACATTTACAACAGGTAGATAAGAGAGAAGAGAGACATTTACAACAGGTAGATCAGGAGAAGAGAGACATTTACAACAGGTAGATCAGAGAGAAGAGAGACATTTACAACAGGTAGATCAGAGAGAAGAGAGACATTTACAACAGGTAGATCAGAGAGAAGAGAGACATTTACAACAGGTAGATCAGGGAGAAGAGAGACATTTACAACAGGTAGATAAGAGAGAAGAGAGACATTTACAACAGGTAGATCAGAGTGAAGAGAGACATTTACAACAGGTAGATCAGAGAGAAGAGAGACATTTACAACAGGTAGATCAGAGAGAAGAGAGACATTTACAACAGGTAGATCAGAGAGAAGAGAGACATTTACAACAGGTAGATCAGGAGAAGAGAGACATTTACAACAGGTAGATCAGAGAGAAGAGAGACATTTACAACAGGTAGATCAGGGAGAAGAGAGACATTTACAACAGGTAGATCAGAGAGAAGAGAGACATTTACAACAGATCGATCAGGGAGAAGAGAGACATTTACAACAGGTAGATCAGGGAGAAGAGAGACATTTACAACAGGTAGATCAGAGAGAAGAGAGACATTTACAACAGGTGGATCAGAGAGAAGAGAGACATTTACAACAGGTAGATCAGAGAGAAGAGAGACATTTACAACAGGTAGATCAGAGAGAAGAGAGACATTTACAACAGGTAGATCAGGGAGAAGAGAGACATTTACAACAGGTAGATCAGAGAGAAGAGAGACATTTACAACAGGTAGATCAGGGAGAAGAGAGACATTTACAACAGGTAGATCAGAGAGAAGAGAGACATTTACAACAGGTAGATCAGGAGAAGAGAGACATTTACAACAGGTAGATCAGAGAGAAGAGAGACATTTACAACAGGTAGATCAGAGAGAAGAGAGACATTTACAACAGGTAGATCAGAGAGAAGAGAGACATTTACAACAGATCGATCAGGGAGAAGAGAGACATTTACAACAGGTAGATCAGAGAGAAGAGAGACATTTACAACAGGTAGATCAGGGAGAAGAGAGACATTTACAACAGGTAGATCAGAGAGAAGAGAGACATTTACAACAGGTAGATCAGAGAGAAGAGAGACATTTACAACAGGTAGATCAGAGAGAAGAGAGACATTTACAACAGGTAGATCAGAGAGAAGAGAGACATTTACAACAGGTATATCGGAGAAGAGAGACATTTACAACAGGTAGATCAGAGAGAAGAGAGACATTTACAACAGGTAGATCAGAGAGAAGAGAGACATTTACAACAGGTAGATCAGAGAGAAGAGAGACATTTACAACAGGTAGATCAGAGAGAAGAGAGACATTTACAACAGGTAGATCAGAGAGAAGAGAGACATTTACAACAGGTAGATCAGGGAGAAGAGAGACATTTACAACAGGTAGATCAGAGAGAAGAGAGACATTTACAACAGGTAGATCAGAGAGAAGAGAGACATTTACAACAGGTAGATCAGAGAGAAGAGAGACATTTACAACAGGTAGATCAGAGAGAAGAGAGACATTTACAACAGGTAGATCAGGGAGAAGAGAGACATTTACAACAGGTAGATCAGAGAGAAGAGAGACATTTACAACAGGTGGATCAGAGAGAAGAGAGACATTTACAACAGGTAGATCAGAGAGAAGAGAGACATTTACAACAGGTAGATCAGGGAGAAGAGAGACATTTACAACAGGTAGATCAGGGAGAAGAGAGACATTTACAACAGGTAGATCAGAGAGAAGAGAGACATTTACAACAGGTAGATCAGAGAGAAGAGAGACATTTACAACAGGTAGATCAGAGAGAAGAGAGACATTTACAACAGGTAGATCAGAGAGAAGAGAGACATTTACAACAGGTAGATCAGAGAGAAGAGAGACATTTACAACAGGTAGATCAGAGAGAAGAGAGACATTTACAACAGGTAGATCAGGAGAAGAGAGACATTTACAACAGGTAGATCAGAGAGAAGAGAGACATTTACAACAGGTAGATCAGAGAGAAGAGAGACATTTACAACAGGTAGATCAGAGAGAAGAGAGACATTTACAACAGGTAGATCAGAGAGAAGAGAGACATTTACAACAGGTAGATCAGAGAGAAGAGAGACATTTACAACAGGTAGATCAGAGAGAAGAGAGACATTTACAACAGGTAGATCAGAGAGAAGAGAGACATTTACAACAGGTAGATCAGAGAGAAGAGAGACATTTACAACAGGTAGATCAGGGAGAAGAGAGACATTTACAACAGGTCGATCAGAGAGAAGAGAGACATTTACAACAGGTAGATCAGAGAGAAGAGAGACATTTACAACAGGTAGATCAGAGAGAAGAGAGACATTTACAACAGGTAGATCAGAGAGAAGAGAGACATTTACAACAGGTAGATCAGAGAGAAGAGAGACATTTACAACAGGTAGATCAGAGAGAAGAGAGACATTTACAACAGGTAGATCAGAGAGAAGAGAGACATTTACAACAGGTAGATCAGAGAGAAGAGAGACATTTACAACAGGTAGATCAGAGAGAAGAGAGACATTTACAACAGGTAGATCAGAGAGAAGAGAGACATTTACAACAGGTAGATCAGAGAGAAGAGAGACATTTACAACAGGTAGATCAGTGAGAAGAGAGACATTTACAACAGGTAGATCAGAGAGAAGAGAGACATTTACAACAGGTAGATCAGAGAAGAGAGACATTTACAACAGGTAGATCAGAGAGAAGAGAGACATTTACAACAGGTAGATCAGAGAGAAGAGAGACATTTACAACAGTAGATCAGAGAGAAGAGAGACATTTACAACAGGTAGATCAGAGAGAAGAGAGACATTTACAACAGGTAGATCAGAGAGAAGAGAGACATTTACAACAGGTAGATCAGGGAGAAGAGAGACATTTACAACAGGTAGATCAGAGAGAAAGAGACATTTACAACAGGTAGATCAGAGAGAAGAGAGACATTTACAACAGGTAGATCAGAGAGAAGAGAGACATTTACAACAGGTAGATCAGAGAGAAGAGAGACATTTACAACAGGTATATCGGAGAAGAGAGACATTTACAACAGGTAGATCAGAGAGAAGAGAGACATTTACAACAGGTAGATCAGGGAGAAGAGAGACATTTACAACAGGTAGATCAGAGAGAAGAGAGACATTTACAACAGGTAGATCAGGGAGAAGAGAGACATTTACAACAGGTAGATCAGAGAGAAGAGAGACATTTACAACAGGTAGATCAGAGAGAAGAGAGACATTTACAACAGGTAGATCAGAGAGAGAAACATTTACAACAGGTAGATCAGAGAGAAGAGAGACATTTACAACAGGTAGATCAGAGAGAAGAGAGACATTTACAACAGGTAGATCAGAGAGAAGAGAGACATTTACAACAGGTAGATCAGAGAGAAGAGAGACATTTACAACAGGTAGATCAGAGAGAAGAGAGACATTTACAACAGGTAGATCAGAGAGAAGAGAGACATTTACAACAGGTGGATCAGAGAGAAGAGACATTTACAAAGGTACATCCAGGGAGAAAGGTATTACAACAGGTAGATCAGAGAGAAGAGAGACATTTACAACAGGTAGATCAGAGAGAAGAGAGACATTTACAACAGGTAGATCAGAGAGAAGAGAGACATTTACAACAGGTAGATCAGAGAGAAGAGAGACATTTACAACAGGTAGATCAGAGAGAAGAGAGACATTTACAACAGGTAGATCAGAGAGAAGAGAGACATTTACAACAGGTAGATCAGGGAGAAGAGAGACATTTACAACAGGTAGATCAGAGAGAGAGAGACATTTACAACAGGTAGATCAGAGAGAAGAGAGACATTTACAACAGGTAGATCAGAGAGAAGAGAGACATTTACAACAGGTAGATCAGAGAGAAGAAACATTTACAACAGGTAGATCAGAGAGAAGAGAGACATTTACAACAGGTAGATCAGAGAGAAGAGAGACATTTACAACAGGTAGATCAGAGAGAAGAGAGACATTTACAACAGGTAGATCAGAGAGAAGAAACATTTACAACAGGTAGATCAGAGAGAAGAGAGACATTTACAACAGGTAGATCAGAGAGAAGAGAGACATTTACAACAGGTAGATCAGGAGAAGAGAGACATTTACAACAGGTAGATCAGAGAGAGAGACATTTACAACAGGTAGATCAGAGAGAAGAGAGACATTTACAACAGGTAGATCAGAGAGAAGAGAGACATTTACAACAGGTAGATCAGGTGAAGAGAGACATTTACAACAGGTAGATCAGAGAGAAGAGAGACATTTACAACAGGTAGATCAGAGAGAAGAGAGACATTTACAACAGGTAGATCAGAGAGAAGAGAGACATTTACAACAGGTAGATCAGAGAGAAGAGAGACATTTACAACAGGTAGATCAGAGAGAAGAGAGACATTTACAACAGGTAGATCAGAGAGAAGAGAGACATTTACAACAGGTAGATCAGAGAGAAGAGAGACATTTACAACAGGTAGATCAGAGAGAAGAAACATTTACAACAGGTAGATCAGGAGAAGAGAGACATTTACAACAGGTAGATCAGAGAGAAGAGAGACATTTACAACAGGTAGATCAGAGAGAAGAGAGACATTTACAACAGGTAGATCAGAGAGAAGAGAGACATTTACAACAGGTAGATCAGGGAGAAGAGAGACATTTACAACAGGTAGATCAGGAGTGAAGAGAGACATTTACAACAGGTAGATCAGAGAGAAGAGAGACATTTACAACAGGTAGAACAGAGTGAAGAGAGAATTTACAACCGGTAGGATCAGAGGAGAAGATGAGACATTACAACAGGTAATCAGAAGAAAGAGAGACATTTACAACAGGGGTAGATCAGAGAGAAAGAGACATTTACAACAGGTTAGATCAGGAGAAGAGAGACATTTACAACAGGTAGAAGAGCAAGGAGAGAAGAGAGACATTTACAACAGGTAGATCAGGGAGAAGAGAGACATTTACAACAGGTAGATCAGAGAGAAGAGAGACATTTACAACAGGTAGATAAGAGAGAAGAGAGACATTTACAACAGGTAGATCAGAGAGAAGAGAGACATTTACAACAGGTAGATCAGAGAGAAGAGAGACATTTACAACAGGTAGATCAGAGAGAAGAGAGACATTTACAACAGGTAGATCAGAGAGAAGAGAGACATTTACAACAGGTAGATCAGAGAGAAGAGAGACATTTACAACAGGTAGATCAGAGAGAAGAGAGACATTTACAACAGGTAGATCAGAGAGAAGAGAGACATTTACAACAGGTAGATCAGAGAGAAGAGAGACATTTACAACAGGTAGATCAGAGAGAAGAGAGACATTTACAACAGGTAGATCAGAGAGAAGAGAGACATTTACAACAGGTAGATCAGAGAGAAGAGAGACATTTACAACAGGTAGATCAGAGAGAAGAGAGACATTTACAACAGGTAGATCAGAGAGAAGAGAGACATTACAACAGGTAGATCAGAGGAGAAGAGAGACATTTACAACAGGTAGATCAGAGAGAAGAGAGACATTTACAACAGGTAGATCAGAGAGAAGAGAGACATTTACAACAGGTAGATCAGAGAGAAGAGAGACATTTACAACAGGTAGATCAGGAGAGAGAGACATTTACAACAGGTAGATCAGAGAGAAGAGAGACATTTACAACAGGTAGATCAGGAGAAGAGGAGACATTTACAACAGGTAGATCAGAGAGAAGAGAGACATTTACAACAGGTAGATCAGAGAGAAGAGAGACATTTACAACAGGTAGATCAGAGAGAAGAGAGACATTTACAACAGGTAGATCAGAGAGAAGAGAGACATTTACAACAGGTAGATCAGAGAGAAGAGAGACATTTACAACAGGTAGATCAGAGAGAAGAGAGACATTTACAACAGGTAGATCAGGGAGAAGAGAGACATTTACAACAGGTAGATCAGAGAGAAGAGAGACATTTACAACAGGTAGATCAGAGAGAAGAGAGACATTTACAACAGGTAGATCAGAGAGAAGAGAGACATTTACAACAGTAGATCAGAGAGAGAGACATTTACCAACAGGTAGATCAGAGAGAAGAGAGACATTTACAACAGGTAGATCAGAGAGAAGAGAGACATTTACAACAGGTAGATCAGGGAGAAGAGAGACATTTACAACAGGTAGATCAGAGAGAAGAGAGACATTTACAACAGGTAGATCAGAGAGAAGAGAGACATTTACAACAGGTAGATCAGAGAGAAGAGAGACATTTACAACAGGTAGATCAGAGAGAAGAGAGACATTTACAACAGGTAGATCAGGGAGAAGAGAGACATTTACAACAGGTAGATCAGAGAGAAGAGAGACATTTACAACAGGTAGATCAGAGAGAAGAGAGACATTTACAACAGGTAGATCAGAGAGAAGAGAGACATTTACAACAGGTAGATCAGAGAGAAGAGAGACATTTACAACAGGTAGATCAGAGAGAAGAGAGACATTTACAACAGGTAGATCAGAGAGAAGAGAGACATTTACAACAGGTAGATCAGAGAGAAGAGAGACATTTACAACAGGTAGATCAGAGAGAAGAGAGACATTTACAACAGGTAGATCAGAGAGAAGAGAGACATTTACAACAGGTAGATCAGAGAGAAGAGAGACATTTACAACAGGTAGATCAGAGAGAAGAGAGACATTTACAACAGTAGATCAGAGAGAAGAGAGACATTTACAACAGGTAGATCAGGAGAAGAGAGACATTTACAACAGGTAGATCAGAGAGAAGAGAGACATTTACAACAGGTAGATCAGAGAGAAGAGAGACATTTACAACAGGTAGATCAGAGAGAAGAGAGACATTTACAACAGGTAGATCAGAGAGAAGAGAGACATTTACAACAGGTAGATCAGAGAGAAGAGAGACATTTACAACAGGTAGATCAGAGAGAAGAGAGACATTTACAACAGGTAGATCAGAGAGAAGAGAGACATTTACAACAGGTAGATCAGAGAGAAGAGAGACATTTACAACAGGTAGATCAGAGAGAAGAGAGACATTTACAACAGGTAGATCAGAGAGAAGAGAGACATTTACAACAGGTAGATCAGAGAGAAGAGAGACATTTACAACAGGTAGATCAGAGAGAAGAGAGACATTTACAACAGATGGATCAGAGAGAAGAGAGACATTTACAACAGGTAGATCAGAGAGAAGAGAGACATTTACAACAGGTAGATCAGAGAGAAGAGAGACATTTACAACAGGTAGATCAGAGAGAAGAGAGACATTTACAACAGGTAGATCAGAGAGAAGAGAGACATTTACAACAGGTAGATCAGAGAGAAGAGAGACATTTACAACAGGTAGATCAGAGTGAAGAGAGACATTTACAACAGGTAGATCAGAGAGAAGAGAGACATTTACAACAGGTAGATCAGAGAGAAGAGAGACATTTACAACAGGTAGATCAGAGAGAAGAGAGACATTTACAACAGGTAGATCAGAGAGAAGAGAGACATTTACAACAGGTAGATCAGAGAGAAGAGAGACATTTACAACAGGTAGATCAGGAGAGAAGAGAGACATTTACAACAGGTAGATCAGAGAGAAGAGAGACATTTACAACAGGTAGATCAGAGAGAAGAGAGACATTTACAACAGGTAGATCAGAGAGAAGAGAGACATTTACAACAGGTAGATCAGAGAGAAGAGAGACATTTACAACAGGTAGATCAGAGAGAAGAGAGACATTTACAACAGGTAGATCAGAGAGAAGAGAGACATTTACAACAGGTAGATCAGGAGGATACAACAGGTAGGATCAGAGAGAAGAGAGACATTTACAACAGTAGATCAGAGAGAAGAGAGACATTTACAACAGGTAGATCAGAGAGAAGAGAGACATTTACAACAGGTAGATCAGAGAGAAGAGAGACATTTACAACAGGTAGATCAGAGAGAAGAGAGACATTTACAACAGGTAGATCAGAGAGAAGAGAGACATTTACAACAGGTAGATCAGAGAGAAGAGAGACATTTACAACAGGTAGATCAGAGAGAAGAGAGACATTTACAACAGGTAGATCAGAGAGAAGAGAGACATTACAACAGGTAGATCAGAGAGAAGAGAGACATTTACAACAGGTAGATCAGGAGAAGAGAGACATTTACAACAGGTAGATCAGAGAGAAGAGAGACATTTACAACAGGTAGATCAGAGAGAAGAGAGACATTTACAACAGGTAGATCAGAGAGAAGAGAGACATTTACAACAGGTAGATCAGGAGAGAGAGACATTTACAACAGGTAGATCAGAGAGAAGAGAGACATTTACAACAGGTAGATCAGAGAGAAGAGAGACATTTACAACAGGTAGATCAGAGAGAAGAGAGACATTTACAACAGGTAGATCAGAGAGAAGAGAGACATTTACAACAGGTAGATCAGAGAAGAGAGACATTTACAACAGGTAGATCAGAGAGAAGAGAGACATTTACAACAGGTAGATCAGAGAGAAGAGAGACATTTACAACAGGTTGATCAGAGAGAAGAGAGACATTTACAACAGGTAGATCAGAGAGAAGAGAGACATTTACAACAGGTAGATCAGAGAGAAGAGAGACATTTACAACAGGTAGATCAGAGAGAAGAGAGACATTTACAACAGGTAGATCAGAGAGAAGAGAGACATTTACAACAGGTAGATCAGAGGAGAAGAGAGACATTTACAACAGGTAGATCAGAGAGAAGAGAGACATTTACAACAGGTAGATCAGAGAGAAGAGAGACATTTACAACAGGTAGATCAGAGAGAAGAGAGACATTTACAACAGGTAGATCAGAGAGAAGAGAGACATTTACAACAGGTAGATCAGAGAGAAGAGAGACATTTACAACAGGTCGATCAGAGAGAAGAGAGACATTTACAACAGGTAGATCAGAGAGAAGAGAGACATTTACAACAGGTCGATCAGAGAGAAGAGAGACATTTACAACAGGTAGATCAGAGAGAAGAGAGACATTTACAACAGGTAGATCAGAGAGAAGAGAGACATTTACAACAGGTTGATCAGAGAGAAGAGAGACATTTACAACAGGTAGATCAGAGAGAAGAGAGACATTTACAACAGGTAGATCAGAGAGAAGAGAGACATTTACAACAGGTAGATCAGAGAGAAGAGAGACATTTACAACAGGTAGATCAGAGAGAAGAGAGACATTTACAACAGGTAGATCAGGGAGAAGAGAGACATTTACAACAAGTAGATCAGAGAGAAGAGAGACATTTACAACAGGTAGATCAGAGAGAAGAGAGACATTTACAACAGTAGATCAGAGAGAAGAGAGACATTTACAACAGGTAGATCAGAGAGAAGAGAGACATTTACAACAGGTAGATCAGAGAGAAGAGAGACATTACAACAGGTAGATCAGAGAGAAGAGAGACATTTACAACAGGTAGATCAGAGAGAAGAGAGACATTTACAACAGTAGATCAGAGAGAAGAAACATTTACAACAGGTAGATCAGAGAGAAGAGAGACATTTACAACAGGTAGATCAGAGAGAAGAGAGACATTTACAACAGGTAGATCAGAGAGAAGAGAGACATTTACAACAGGTAGATCAGAGAGAAGAGAGACATTTACAACAGGTAGATCAGAGAGAAGAGAGACATTTACAACAGGTAGATCAGAGAGAAGAGAGACATTTACAACAGGTAGATCAGAGAGAAGAGAGACATTTACAACAGGTAGATCAGAGAGAAGAGAGACATTTACAACAGGTAGATCAGAGAGAAGAGAGACATTTACAACAGGTAGATCAGAGAGAAGAGAGACATTTACAAACAGGTAGATCAGGAGAAGAGAGACATTTACAACAGGTAGATCAGAGAGAAGAGAGACATTTACAACAGGTAGATCAGAGAGAAGAGAGACATTTACAACAGGTAGATCAGAGAGAAGAGAGACATTTACAACAGGTAGATCAGAGAGAAGAGAGACATTTACAACAGGTAGATCAGAGAGAAGAGAGACATTTACAACAGGTAGATCAGAGAGAAGAGAGACATTTACAACAGGTAGATCAGAGAGAAGAGAGACATTTACAACAGGTAGATCAGAGAGAAGAGAGACATTTACAACAGGTAGATCAGAGAGAAGAGAGACATTTACAACAGGTAGATCAGAGAGAAGAGAGACATTTACAACAGGTAGATCAGAGAGAAGAGAGACATTTACAACAGGTAGATCAGAGAGAAGAGAGACATTTACAACAGGTAGATCAGAGAGAAGAGAGACATTTACAACAGGTAGATCAGAGAGAAGAGAGACATTTACAACAGGTAGATCAGAGAGAAGAGAGACATTTACAACAGGTAGATCAGAGAGAAGAGAGACATTTACAACAGGTAGATCAGAGAGAAGAGAGACATTTACAACAGGTAGATCAGAGAGAAGAGAGACATTTACAACAGGTCGATCAGAGAGAAGAGAGACATTTACAACAGATAGATCAGAGAGAAGAGAGACATTTACAACAGGTTAGATCAGAGAGAAGAGAGACATTTACAACAGGTAGATCAGAGAGAAGAGAGACATTTACAACAGGTAGATCAGAGAGAGAGAGACATTTACAACAGGTAGATCAGAGAGAAGAGAGACATTTACAACAGGTATATCAGGAGAAGAGAGACATTTACAACAGGTAGATCAGAGAGAAGAGAGACATTTACAACAGTATGATCAGAGAGAAGAGAGACATTTACAACAGGTAGATCGAGAGAAGAGAGACATTTACAACAGGTAGATCAGAGAGAAGAGAGACATTTACAACAGGTAGATCAGAGAGAAGAGAGACATTACAACAAGTAGATCAGAGAGAAGAGAGACATTACAACAGGTAGATCAGAGAGAAGAGAGACATTTACAACAGGTAGATCAGAGAGAAGAGAGACATTTACAACAGGTAGATCAGAGAGAAGAGAGACATTTACAACAGGTAGATCAGAAGAGAAGAGAGACATTTACAACAGGTAGATCAGAGAGAAGAGAGACATTTACAACAGGTAGATCAGAGAGAAGAGAGACATTTACAACAGGTAGATCAGAGAGAAGAGAGACATTTACAACAGGTAGATCAGAGAGAAGAGAGACATTTACAACAGTAGATCAGAGAGAAGAGAGACATTTACAACAGGTAGATCAGAGAGAAGAGAGACATTTACAACAGGTAGATCAGAGAGAAGAGAGACATTTACAACAGGTAGATCAGAGAGAAGAGAGACATTTACAACAGGTAGATCAGAGAGAAGAGAGACATTTACAACAGGTAGATCAGAGAGAAGAGAGACATTTACAACAGGTAGATCAGAGAGAAGAGAGACATTTACAACAGGTAGATCAGAGGAAGAGAGACATTTACAACAGTAGATCAGAGAGAAGAGAGACATTTACAACAGGTAGATCAGAGAGAAGAGAGACATTTACAACAGGTAGATCAGAGAGAAGAGAGACATTTACAACAGGTAGATCAGAGAGAAGAGAGACATTTACAACAGGTAGATCAGAGAGAAGAGAGACATTTACAACAGGTAGATCAGAGAGAAGAGAGACATTTACAACAGGTAGATCAGAGAGAAGAGAGACATTTACACAGGTAGATCAGAGAGAAGAGAGACATTTACAACAGGTAGATCAGAGAGAAGAGAGACATTTACAACGGTAGATCAGAGAGAAGAGAGACATTTACAACAGTAGATCAGAGAGAAGAGAGACATTTACAACAGGTAGATCAGAGAGAAGAGCGACATTTTACAACAGGGTAGATCAGGGAGAAGAGAGACATTTACAACTGGCTAGATCAGAGAGAAGAGAGAATTTACAACGGTAGATAGAAGAGAAGAGGCGTCATTTACAACAGTGGATACAGAGAGAAGAGGTAGACATGTAACAACAGGTAGATCAGGGGAAGGAGACATTTACAACAAGTAGATCAGAGTGAAGAGAGACATTTACAACAGGTATGATCAGAGAGAAGAAGAGACATTTACAACAGGTACATCAGGGAGAAGAGAGTCATTTTACAAAGGTAGATCAGAGAGAAGAGAGACATTACAAACAGGTAGATCAGGGAGAAGAGAGACATTTACAACAGATCGATCAGAGTGAAGAGAGACATTTACAACAGTAGATCAGAGAGAAGAAAAATTTACACAGTGAGATCAGAGAGAAGAGATACATTTACAACAGGTAGATCGAGAGAGAAGATGAGACATTTACAACAGGTAGATCAGAGTGAAGAGAGACATTTACAACAGGTAGATCAGAGTGAAGAGAGACATTTACAACAGGCAGATCAGAGAGAAGAGAGACATTTACAACAGGCAGATCAGAGAGAAGAGAGACATTTACAACAGGTAGATCAGAGAGAAGAGAGACATTTACAACAGGTAGATCAGAGAGAAGAGAGACATTTACAACAGGTGGATCAGAGTGAAGAGAGACATTTACAACAGGTAGATCAGAGTGAAGAGAGACATTTACAACAGGCAGATCAGAGAGAAGAGAGACATTTACAACAGGTAGATCAGAGAGAAGAGACATTTACAACAGGTAGATCAGAGTGAAGAGAGACATTTACAACAGGCAAATCATAGTGAAGAGAGACATTTACAACAGGTAGATCAGAGCAAAGCGAGACATTTACAACAGTTAGATCAGGGAAAAGAGAGACATTTACAACAGGTAGATCAGAGAGAAGAGAGACATTTACAACAGGTAGATCAGGGAGAAGAGAGACATTTACAACAGGTAGATCAGAGAGAAGAGAGACATTTACAACAGGTAGATCAGAGGGAAGAGAGACATTTGCAACAGTTAGATCAGAGAGACGCGAGACAATTACAACAGGTAGATCAGAGAGAAGAGAGACATTTACAACAGGTAGATCAGAGAGAAGAGAGACATTTATAACAGGTAGATCAGAGAGAAGAGAGACATTTGCAACAGTTAGATCAGAGAGAAGCGAGACATTTACAACAGTTAGATCAGAGAGAAGCGAGACATTTACAACTGGGAGGTCTCGGAGACGAGTGACAATTACAACAGGCTTGTCCGGTATAAGAGAGACATTTACAACAGGTCGATGAGAGAGAAGGGTGAAGAGAGACATTAACAACAGGCAGATGAGAGAGAAGAGTGACAGTTACAACATGTAGATCAGAGGGAAGATAGACATTTACAACAGGCAGGTCAGGGAGAAGAGATGTATTCAATCAGCATCATAGAATAGAATTTTTTGCATTATCCCAATGGATCAGTGTATCAGTGCTATCTTATTCCCAGTATTTACTTCCTCATTGCAATGCCCAATGAATATGTATCTATTGTTGGCAGTGCATTGTAATTAACCAAATTCCGTTCCATGTTTTCTCATCGACATGCCTCTTCCAGTAGTTTTAGCATATTCCATTCCATTTATTGTCACACATGGTCAGTCAAGCCGGAAGATATGTAACCATGATCTGAATTCGGAGCCTGTGGCTGAGTAATGTAGTTTACTAAAATAGCCTGCAGTATATCTGAGCTGTTTGAAAAAGAAACATGTCTCATGTCCTTTATTCGCTCCACATAATCGTTCTCGATGTTGAACTTGGCAGTGGGGAGTGGGTGAGGGGTGGTGGGGGAGGTGGGTGGAATACAGATTTTGACCTCTTGTGGGAAGGACTGTTTCATTTTCAAAGGAGGTAGTATGGAGAAATTGAGAGATCTCCTTGGTGTCACAAAATCGTAAACCAGTTCATAAAGGACAGCTTTAGGATTTCATGACACAGAGTGCACAGAGGAAATCTTCCCCTCGTATAACGAGGACTCTATTTAGGGCTTGCACCTTTTGCCAAGTCCAGAGTCTAACAGGAAGCAAGAATGGCTGGGATTTTGCCCAGCATTCTGTTTTCATTGCTGCTGAAAAATTATTTGAAAACCGTTCATAAGGCACTGAATTAAGCGGGAGTTCTTGCCGTCCGGTTTACATTTGTGAAATTTCTGCACGCTGGCTCAAAAACTGGACTGTCTGCTCAAAAATGACATGAATGGCAATCCTAGTTTTTCTTAACTTTTGCACAATGCACCTGCTGAGAGCACTGTGGAACAAAATACTTCACTGCAGGGTACAGTACATGTGACACAAAGGCACAAAATAGTATTGTGACATTCTGCACTCTGACTTGTATCTGTACCTCGTGTATCAAAAGGTTATTCTTTAGAAATGAAGTTATGCCTTCCACCACAATGATGAAAATTGGCCCCTTGTTGATCAAAATGTTCACATGCCCTCATGAATGTCAATTTCTTGTGTGAAAAGTTGCTTTGTACCATTGAATAAAATAGGTGAATTAAAGTCTTTGATTTAGCGAGATGCACTGTACTCAGTGCCCACAAGAAAGAAATGTCAGAAAATATCTTTTGCAGTGATCAGTAAGTTTTAAAAATGTTTTCCTCTTCATTTCCACACTTAAGTGATTTTGGATACTATCGTGTCGGAACTAGTGATGAGTGTATAGAGCAGCCAGACTTAAAGGATCGTGTGCTGGAATTCTGCTTACAAGGAAAAGAAGAGCTGCTGAAAACACAAGGGTGAGTTATTTCTCACAAGAATGTGTTAACACCTGCTGATAGTCAATGTGAGTTATACATAATTAGTACGCAAGTTGCCATCGGTAGACATCGATCTAATTTAGTCTCACTGAACCCAATAAAATAATTTTTCTCCTGTTTTTTGTAAGGAAAATTGATAGAGGTGAAACCTTCTGGTATTGTAGGGGTGATTCCGTGATCCGGGAAGTTTCGGGACCCCATCTCGTGATTTTTCATCTATTAAAATGAATGGACAGAAAATCACAGGCTCCGCACCCAACACACTCACATCCGGGAGCATCGGATTGCAGAATCACTAAATAATACTTCTTTTTTTTTACAAGGGACTAAAGTATTTTTTATCAGGTTCAGTGATCCTAAATTAACGTGATGTGTATGGACACCAACTTGTAAATTGCATAATGTACTTCATTAGGAAAATGTGTTCCCTTAAATTAATATTGGATTGTAAAATGGTTTTCACGCAAAGCAACCCAATTTTTCCCCCCATATGTCACAATAACATGATTATATTTAACGTCCTTTGTGTCTTTTAATGCCTTCATTCAGATTTTTACTTGAAGGTGTCAACTTTTCCCAAAAGCCTGGGATTGAACCTGATAGGTTTGTCCAGAGCTGTACTGCTGTGTGCTGAATTTAGATTGTGCAATGTGCTTAATTTCCTAGGATGCATCAGTGCCATTCAGTCAACTATACTGATGGAATATTTTTCTTCTGATTCTAGCAGTTTCTATTTAGTAGATCTTCTTTAAATAATTTTGAAAAACAAAATGGCACATTTGAAAAGCTTTCAGGTGAAATTTATATTGAGTGTTTTCTTTTTAAAAAGATAAGATGATCTTGTATGTGTGAGAAAGAGTGAGAAAAAATACTGTTCTGTTTCCTGTGGTTTTTGTTTTGTGTTCAATTAACTTTAGAAAGGATATTAAGCTGAGGGGAAAGAAGGAGACTGGGGTCCGAGAGAGAGTCTACAATTTCTTTTAAAGTTGAATTTTGAAGCCAACTAATTATATCACCCGTGTTTTGGTGACAGAAAAGGTCATTGCTAATTACTGCTTACACCAGAGAAAAAGAGAGAGACTAGGATTAGAGAGAGAGAGAGACAGTGAGCGAAAGAGACAGTCAGACAGATTGGAGTCAGAGGGAGAGAGAGAATGAAGCAGGGGAGAGTAAGACTAGGGTCAGAGATAGAGAGAGAAAGAGAGGGGTGAGTGATATAGAGATATAATGACCTAGAAATTAGTCTCAGACAGTGACTGCAATGGAACTGAATATAAGGCACTGCATATAACAGGCGGCTGATCCAACACTGCCTGTTTTGCGCCACTTCCCGAGACAAATTTCTAGGCCAGTGTGTCTTTCTTCATTTAATGATATGTCAACATTGGAAAAGGCACCTGAATTTTGAAAGCAACTAATTATCTGATGCTGTATTGACAAAATCAATCCTAATTGCATATACTTGGTGAGACAGAGATTCTAATTTCTAACACCTATGAGACTGAGGGAAAAAGATGCAGAGAAAGACACATAGAGAAATACAGACAAGCATTTTCTCTCCTCATTCTAATTTCATTTATTTTTCAAACCAATTGAATTTTGAAAGTGAACAAAGCCTCTTTGAGATAAACAGATAGCGGGGAAGGGGAGGAGGAGAACTGGTTGAGGGTGAGGGGGCCTCTGGTTTCTCACCAACCATTCTTGAAGGGAGCAGGTAGAAATTCAGAGGGAGTGGTTGGATGGTTAAGAGCGAGGTGAATAATAGCAGAGCAAGGAGGAGGGGAGGGTCATTCAAAGGTGAAGAGGTAAGGGTGGCGATGAGAGTGAGGGAGTAGTGATTTGAAGGGTAATGGGATGATGGGGGAGCGAGAGGGTGGAGAAGAATGTGATGACAGAAGGGAATAGGAAGGAAGCTGCTGAGGGCCACATTTTCCTCACAACCCCCACCCCAATTGCAACCTGCAGCCATTGGTGGCTGCTTTCCCTGCCACACCATGCCATACCACCTAGCACCTCACACCCGAAAGGAACGAGGAAACAAAGGAAAATGTAGAAGAGGACAGAGAGACAAGTGAGAAGCAGAAGCGAAGAGACAAAGAGCAAAACAGTAACATAAAGATTCAGACACAAGTAAGAGAGTGACCATATTCTCTGAGTTACCATATACAGTACCACAGGAGACTGACTAGTTTTATTTAAGTAGCATTGACAGCAGTTGCTTTGTTTCATGTTGCACAAATCTTAATCTAAATTTTTTTTGCCAATAGTGCACGCCATTTGGAAAGTGAGCTATAAACCCATATATGCAGTCGAAGTGAGTGCACATTATAAGCAGCATAGATACAGCACTGTTGCTGTAAAACAATTTGGGTTTCATCTGGTAGCAGCTCTCCAAAACTGGGTAACATTCACAACCAACACTGGACTTGCAAGATAATGAGAAGTACAACCTCTCTCAATTTCATTTATTTTCCATGTGTTATAACCAGTTAACATTTATAAACAGACACACAATCAATCCCTGCTTAGGTCAGATGTTTAGCTTGGATCTGGTTGCATGAAATCATTTCTTTATTGTATGACTTATGCTTTTTCAGCCCATTTGTAACATTCCTCACAATCCTATCAATATGTTCAGCCATAGGCAGTGTGTTAGTGGCCCAGTTGGGGCGGGGGAGGGGAGGGGGCATTGTAGCCTCCGAGAGAGAACTAGGATGTGTCCAAAGAAAAGGAAGCTTCTTACTTTTACTCAATGCCACTGCGTGCCAAATCCAAAACTTCACGAATCAAAAGCTACAAGTATGTGGTGAGATTTGAGTACACTTCAACCCCAGGGATTAGCTGTGAACTATAAGATCAACAGAAAGTGCTGGAAACACTCAGCAGGTCAGGCAGCATCTGTTGAGAGAGAAACTGAATTAACGTTTCAGGTCGATGACCTTTCATCAGAAATTTTTCTGGAAAACAAATGTGAGAGCCCTTCGTTTATTTTAATACTGAATCATTTTGTAGCTTAAGTTGCGACGGAATGGAGCACAGTCAAAGACAGGGTGGTGAACCTGTGGAATTCTCTACCACAGAAGGTTGTAGAGGGCAAGTCACTGAATATATTTAAGAAGGAGATAGATAGATTTCTAGACACAAAAGGCATCAAGGGGTATGGGGAGAGGGCGGGAATATGGTATTGAGATAGAGGATCAGCCATGATCATATTGAATGGCGGAGCATGCTCGAAGGGCCGAATGGCCTACTCCTGCTCCTATTTTTCTATGTTTCGAAGAACAATTACATGATTCAGTAAAAATATTCTGACTTAATCAGGAAAAATAGACACTTAACTAAATACTATTATTCTTGTTTAACTGCAGCAAAAAATAGTAGAATACATTTTAACCTATAATTGCTGTACAATTAGAGTGCATATGGGCCCTTTATAATACCCAAGTACCAGCAAAAGCAAGGAGTCCTGCTGTCTGTGACTGCGGGCAACAATTGCACCGGATTTTAGTCCAACTTTGTGTGTCCTTCCTTCATCCCACACTGGGTTCTTCCAATAATAATGCTCTGTGTTAACATCGGCCTGCCTGTAAGATGTGATGTCTCACCTCATAACACATACATTTTGAGCCAGCAAATAGAGACTAATTTCCTTCCAGAGAAGTCTCTGATGGCAAGCACGTTGTTAATGGCAACCCACCAGCATAAACTACACTGTCAGTATGGTCCAAGGCAGTTTCCCTAAGAGCTTTATGACAGCAAAGATAAATGGCTTCCACCTGCAGTACTTATGCTAGGTGCGTTATTTTGATTCTGGCCATAAGATCTCATTGAAACATACAAGATTCTGAAGGAGATTGACAGGGTAGATGCTGAGAGGTTGTTTCCCCTGGCTGGAGTGTCTAGAACTAGCGGGCATAGTCTCATGATAAGGGGTAGGCCATTTAAGACCGAGATGAGGAAGAATTTCTTCACTCAGAGGGTTGTGAATCTTTGGAATTCTCTGCCCCAGAGGGCTGTGGATGCTGAGTCTTTGAGTATATTCAAGGCTGAGATAGATAGATTTTTGGACTCTAGGGGAATCAAGGGATATGGAGATCGGGCGGGAAAGTGGAGTTGAGGTCGATGATCAGCCATGATCTTACTGAATGGCCATGATGTGGAGATGCCGGTGTTGGACTGGGGTGGACAAATGTGAGAAGTCGCACAACACCAGGTTATAGTCCAACAGCTTTATTTGAAATCACAAGCTTTCGGAGCGCTGCTCCTTCGTCAGGTGAAGTGTGAAGCATCTCTTCACTTCACCTGATGAAGGAGCAGCACTCCGAAAGCTTGTGATTTCAAATAAAGCTGTTGGACTATAACCTGGTGTTGTGCGACTTCTCACATTACTGAATGGCGGATGGGGATGGGCAATAAATGCTGGCCTTGCCAGCGACACCCACATCCCATGAACGAATAAAAAAAAAAGCAGGCTCGTGGGGCCGTATGGCCTACTCCTGCTCCCATTTCTTATGTTCTAATAAGATTGAGCTATGAATCTGTTTGCACTGATCTACAATGTACTTTTATTATTGTTATCCTATATAATACTTTCCTTCAATATTAATGACTTTGTAACACCACATGTTTATTTCTTTTGGGACTGTAATGCTGCACGCCCTCTGCTCTACCCAGCATGAAAGTTCCTGTTGCTAAGAGATATAGCCAAAAGATCACAGCCTCATTCATCTGGGAGTGCAAAATGGACTGGGTGATGGACAACTGCTGTCATTACTGCTGGTTCATGGTCTCCTGACAGTAGCGTGAACGGGCTATCTCTGTTGTTCCTACCCTGAGGTGAATCATTTACTACTGTGAGGCCTCGCCATCTAGCTGCCGAGCCAAAAACTAACTCAACTCTTTGCTGGCTGGTAAATTCAAGCAACAGGTAAAACCAGAACTTGAACCTATGTCCCAGCTGGTTGAATGGCAGACACTACTGCTTCCAGGTTGTTCACACTGTTCTCTGAGACATCAGATATTGCCTGGTTGGTTCTCTTTTTTTCAAGTTAATGGTAAACATATATAATTATATCAGATTGGTCTAAAAAAAAATGGTTTACTCTATTAATTCTTCAAGGTATCGAAAAGTTCCTGGCGATAAATGTGAAGGGGGTTTCACGCCCAATCGATCGGAAGAGATGACAAACATGAGATGTGAACAAATTTTGTCACTGAAAAATCCTGTAAGTAAGATGAGCTGTTTTAGGAAAAAAAACAACTCATCCGTTTATATTCTTTGTTGCACACTGGAGCAGAGACGGGCTGAAACATCAGGGGCAATTTCCTGGATATACACTACCCCAGGGAGCCTCACCCACCAGCATGGGTAATTGTGGGTGCACTGTACATGATGGATGGAATATCGTGGGCAGTATACCTTAACGCAAAAGAATACATTGCATATTGCAAGATCTAAATGCTGCAATATATATATATTTATATACGCACATAGACAATCATTGGCCTGGAGCCAGAGATTTACAAGTGGATGCAACTTAGTTTATAATAGCTCCAGTTATCTGAAATTCGCTCGCCGGCCTTAAAGGCACAGGCCAGGTTAGCAGTTAAACATCGCAACCACAATCCAGGCTGGACACTATCTGTGAGCAACACCGCAGGGGACAGCCAGTCTTTGTTGAAGGTTTATGGAGTTTTTTTGTGCTGTTACTTCAGACACAGCTGAACCACATTTTGTGTATAACCCTCACAACTGACTGGAGTCTGGAAACGCACCAGTCTGGGCTGGATAAAAACTCAGTTACTAGAGCCAAAATGATAATATTCTAACCCATCATGCTACTTATTATGCTGTCAGCCTATCCTTTTAAGAGATTAGCTACATTTTAGCCCACCTTGTCTAACTTATTTATGTTTGGGCTTCTACCAGTTTGGGGTCTGGATCTGGGTTAGTTCACACGTTTTAATAATTGAAAAATATTTAGATGGAATTGTAATCTTTTATGGTGTCATCAGCTGGTCATAAAGTTTGGGTCTATTCTTTTCTGTAAAATCCCTTCAAATTTCAGAGCGAGTTGTCAGTGTTTGATTTTTCTCAATGAGACCTATAAGAAGACAAATTAGATGGCAGTCTACTGTTTCTTCTTAACTGTGCTGAGTTAACTGACACTTTGCTAGATTTCTGCAGCCAATGGGCATTGAATAACATTTTGAATTCTGTTTGGTTCCAATCCATTTTAACTGTTTCCATTTAACGATGTTTTACCATAATTTAAAAAACAATCACTGATTTAAGTTGGTTATCACAGTTGGACAGGTCACTTTATTTGTGGCAATGCACCCTCTTAAGGGGGGAATACTTGTGATTGATGCGTAGAGTTGGTTATGCTCGACAAAATAGATGGACGTTTCAAACATTGAAACAGTCCAAAAAGCATCTGTGGAGGGGAGGAGCAAGTAGTTGTGTGACGCTGTAGTTGAGGGATGAAATAACAAGTCATAACATTATAAATTAAGTGTCAGCTTAACACAAGCCCCACTCCAGGACTAGATCACATGACCTAGGCTGCGATTCCAGTGCAGTACTGAGGGAGTGCTACACTGTTAGAGGTGCCGTCTTTCAGGTAAGACAATAAACCGAGCCCCCCGTCCACTTGTTCTGGTGGTTCAAGTGGAAGTTAAAGAGCCACGGCAATTTTTGAAGAAGTGTATCAAGTTCTGGTGTCAGACCTACATTCTTCCCTCAACCAACACCACCAAAAAAAAAATTAACTGGCCATCCGACTCATTACTGTTAGTGGGACCTTGCTGTGCGCAAAATGGCTGCCATGTTTGCCGACATAACAACGGTTCCTGCACTTCAAAACAAAGATTGCATATAGCGGCCTGGAATTTTCTGCAATGGCTTAACCGTCAGGTTGTGCCAATATTTAAGCCGAAATCTTCCCATTGGCGAGTTAAGCCGAAATTTCCTGAGAATCTCATTAGCCTACACGGGAATGTAAAATCAGTGCAAACAATCGGAGCCCAAGGAAAGTGCAGAACTCCATATTCCTTCTTTAAGTCCCTCGTTATGCATGAAAATTGAAGTTTGAAGCCATCAAACCATTATTTACGCACATCAGATACAGCACGTTTAAGAAAATGCAATCGCGGAAGTTTTTCAATTTTTAAAGCAAATAATTCTGATGCAGTAAAGATACATTCAAAGATAAAGGAAACATGTTTACATAGGATATACAGCACAGAAACAGGCCATTCGACCCAACCAGTCCATGCCAGCGTTTATGCTCCACTCAAGCCTCCTCCCGTCTTTCCTCATCTAACTCTATCAGCATAACCCTCTATTCCCTTCTCCCTCATATGCTTGTCCAACCTCCACTTAAATGCATCTATACTATTCGCTTCAACCACTCCCTTTGGTAGCAAGTTCCACATTCTCACCACTCTTTGGGTAAAGAAGTTTCTTCTGAATTCCCTATTTGATTTCTTGGTAACTATCTTATATTGATGGCCTCTAGTTGTACTCTTCCCCACAAGTGGAAACACTCTCTCTGTATCCACTCTATCAAAACCTTTCATAATTTTAAAGACCTCTATTAGGTCACCCCTCAGCTGTCTGTTTTCAAGAGAAAAGAGACCCAGCCTGTTCATCCTTTCCTGATGGGTATACCCTCACATTTCTGGTATCATCCTTGTAAATCTTCTCTGCATCCTCTCCAGTGCCTCGATATCCTTTTTATAATATGGCGACCAGAACTGTACGCGGTACTCGAAGTGTGGTCTAACCAAGGTTCGATACAGGTTTAGCATAACTTCTCTACTTTTCAATTTAATCCCTCTAGAAATAAACCCTAGTGCTTGTTTTTTTTTTATAGCTTTGTTAACCTGTGTCACTACTTTCACTGATTTGTGCATTTGTTCTCCGAGATCCCTTTGCCATTTGGATTCGTTTGCAACAAAATTGCCATAAAATGCCAGAAATATGACTTTGTGCTTAAAATTTTAGGCGTAAATTTACAGCCCATTCAGAACTGTGTAAGTTCAGGAAATTTGCATGAGCTACACTTTTGTGTGGGGGCAGTGGAGCTATGTTACTGAGAGGCAGAGGGTTTCGGCAGAGGTTTCACAGAATGGGTGTAAAAGTTTGAGGAAATTCAGGCGTAGCATAAAAATGGGCGTGAATGACTGATGCTTCAATTTCCTGAATCTTTTGCGCCGAAAATTGGCAGTGCGCCGAAAATTAGCAGTACACCGTGTTTACGCCATTGTTACAGCGTACGGTTTCAGGAAATCCTGGGCCAAAGTGTTTTGGGGTGTTCCTGAAAGATGTGATATGGTGCTATATAAATGCAAGTTCTTTCTATGTATTATGTGTAATTAAAATGAGTTTCAGCTGTCTGAATTTTATAAAACGTTGTTGTATTTATTAACAGGTACCCAAGATTACTGTCGTCATCATTGTTATCAGTGTATTGGCGGCATCAGTGCTGATGATAACAGGCATTATCCTTATTTTCAAGAAATATGTGTGTGGAGGAAGGTAAGAAAACCAGTCGCTGAAATCTGTAATTGTTTCCCCTTGCTTTAAGTCGCATTTATTTGCTGAATGAAGTGAAACTAGCCCCTGCTGTGCAGTATTTCAGTCATTGTGAGCGGGCTCAAAAAGCAACTGCTTGGTAAAATAGTGTGGACCATAGAGACCGCAGCAGCAAACAGTGTCATTCTGATCACTCGTCTTGTCATCTTACTCTCAGTTAATGCTGAACTGCGAAAGGGTGCTGCAAATCCCAGCTTTCTTGAATGAGTTTCACAGGTTTTACCCATGTAGAAAGTTTCTGTTCATTATAAAGCAAAGTTGTCAGGCACGTCTTAATGAATGTACAATCCCTGCATCAAAATAAGGAACTAGCATCAAAAGCAAGGAAGTTGACCACAGACTACACAGTCCTGCATTCCAAACTGAGCAAGCCTCTCAGGGAAATTTAATTGTAGCACCTGTCCAGCACCCGTGGCTGAGATCAGTGCGCTCAACCCAAACCAACGAATGAACCTAGGATTTTCCTGGTCCATGTGGCTCATTTTCATATGAGACTGTGCATTGAACCATAAGTGATTGAAGGATCTGCCAATCTTTTTCTTCTATTATTTTTTAAATGCGATTTGAACGTGTGTGAACTTTACCTCATGGATCAGCAACTTTCCTATTGACAACGTACCTTTTACATTTGCATCCAATTCGTAGCATCATTTTGTTTCTAGTTTATATTGAAGCGGGTCGGATTATAAAAGTTCGATGCAGTTTATTTCTCAGATCAACTTGTATGAAATTATCCAAAACAGTTGATTTCCTTCTCTCTATGTAGGACCTTGGTCTATCGTTATTCAGTTCTGCAAACCAATACCGATGAAGTCTGCATTGCTGATAACCTGGACAGCAGCAGATCAAACACTGAAAGAGTTTACCACGATGATTCTGATGTTGTGAGTACTTCATCTATTTTAACGTGTGTTCGTGAGTGAACTCGTGGTGTTTCATTTACTTTTGTATTTATCTTTCATTTCTTTTGGTTCCCTGACCAGGCAGTGTTTGGTCTTTCACATCGTAGGCCAGAGTTCCCACTTGCAGTGGTGAGTCCATGTAAACCCATCGAAACTAAAGTCAATCAGCAGAAAAATCACATCCCCTCTCCCTCAGCTCCATAGAAAGTATAAAGGCTAAAAATCCCAACTTTCAGTGAATTATAAGCGAGAAGAAAGTTAGATATCTGAACACCTTGTAGAATAGTGGGAGGCTCCAGCAGTCCCATTTCTATACCGGTACTTTATTTATCCAAGAGCAGCTTCATTAGTCATGTCTCATTAGCGAGGAACGAACCTGAGTTGCTGATGTGACCTCTAAAGATGTCCCCACAAAATAAAATAGTCGATCCAGAAAATGAAGAACAGGATTGAGTTCCACCATTGGAAATCAGATTAGAGGTGTACAGCTTGAAAACTCTCTGACGAACTTAAGATGCTGCATATGAAAAATTAAAAAATAAGCTCATGAAGAATGAATTATTGGAGTCCCAGGCTGTATTTAAGCTGTACTACAACTCTGAGACTAGCAGCAACAGAATGAATTCCCAATTGCTAGCACCTGATTGACACTGCCTGGCTGGAAGTGCACTCTCTGTGGGGTGAAATTAGTCATCAGCAGTAGCGCAAAATGAGCTCACTGTGAATCGGCAGCCCGTTTTACACCACGTCTGATTTTCTTTCCCATTGAGGTAAAAGTGCAAAACGGGTTGCCGATTTGCTATAAGCCCATTTCACGCTACTGGTTGTAAGGGGTTTTTGTCTCGGGCTTATTTGTAGGTCAGCCAGTTATGTTTTCCTGGACTGTCCTGCGCCCGCTGTGCGGTTGCGAATCGCTATCCCCTTCCTAGTTCTGAGCCCAGGACTTATCGAGCGGCGATAAAGACAAACGAACAGACCCGTGGATTGGTGCGAGGAAAACCAATGTTTATTTACAGAAGTAAAACTACAGAGAAACAGTATCATATGAAAACGGTTTTACACTTAGCATGGGAAGAGAACGGACACATCGAGGGAAAATCCTAAAATTACAATTTTAGCAATATCCCCATTAATCCCCACCCTTATGCCTAACTACAATTGTCTTGCGACAGCCAGAAGATAATGCTCACCGTTGAAATGGATGGAAAAACCTGGCCTTGTGCTCTGTTTCTGCCGTCGACACGTGGCTCCGAAGTTTCTGGTAGTCTTCTTTCTTAGCTGCTGGCAGACAGAGCGAACCGAGGGTCCAGGCAGAGAGAGCGAGAAATGGCTGGGTCTTCCCAGATATACCCCCTCCGATCGCCCTAATCTTCCTACCGATCAGCTCATTTCTATTGTCTGATCTGGGCATGATGAATTTTAACAAAAGGTACTGGTCTCGGCCCATCATGGTAGATGGCCGGTAATGGTGTGATACCAGTTCTTCAACTGCCACCCTATTGTTCGACAGGTTGGATGATTGTCCAGAACAGTTCCGTTGATGGGCCCAGCGCCGTCTCACTGTCCCCGCCGATTACTTGAGCAAACACCTTGAAAGCCTTATGCATAGACCTGATTGTAATGCATAAGGAAAGGTCCTGTCCTGTTGCAGACATCGTAATACACAAACTGCCAGGCTCTCGGTCACGGGGTCCGACTGCGGCCATTTTATGCCCTGGATTTTAAAACTCAGTCTGACCAGGGTTTCTTTATTAATAAGTCCAACAACAAAAATCTTCGGGGGGGCAACACATGAAATTTTGCGAATCCTTTCATGGTGAAAACCAATTTCACCCCCTCTGTGCTCACGGTCATGCACAGAGCTGCTCACCCCAGCGCTAACTTGTAAATGCTTCGAATGTCTGCTTTATCGAAACATTTTTAAAAGCTCTGCTTAAGTTTATACGGTTCCCGAGAGGTCCAGTAGAGCCCCTGAACACTTTTTAAGCACTGTGTCCTACTCATGTAGTGTCAAACCCAAACAACATGAAATAGACACCCCAGTGGGTCTCGGATCAATGCTGAGTTACATTGTCACTTTGGCATCACTACTAAAAAGGAAACTTCTTCATACTAATGTGGAACTGGAAGTTATTGATCTGTGAACCTGTTTTCCTCAGTAAACTTTGTATTCGGACCATTTGCAGTGAAAGGGTATCGTACACAAATATTACACCGCTCCCAAACCACAGGAGGGATTTTCAACTTCTGCCCGAAACGGGTGAGAGTCGGTGGAGCAGCCGCTGCGTGCCTGAAGCCAGCGTCGGGAGGCCTGAACCAAAGGCCAATAAATCCCCAGGACCTGATAATCTACATCCTAGGGTACTTAAGGAAGTGGCCCTAGAAATAGTAGATGCATTGCTGGTCATCTTCCAAAATTCTATAGACTCTGGCACAGTTCCCATGGATTGGAGGGTAGCTAATATAACCCCACTATTTAAAAAAGGTGGTAAAGAAAAAACGTGGAACTATAGACCGGTAAGCCTGACATCGGTTGTGGGGAAAATGCTAGAGTCCATTATAAAAAATGGAATAGCAGAGCACTTGGAAAACAGTGACAGGATTGGACAAAGTCAGCATGGATTTACAAAAGGTAAATCATGCTTGACTAATCTACTGGAATTTTTTGAGGATGTAACTGATAGAATAGATAAGGGAGAACCAGTGGATGTGGTGTATTTGGACTTTCAGAAGGCTTTCGATAAGGTCCCGCATAAGAGATTAGTGTGTAAAGTTAAGGCACATGGGATTGGGGGCAAGGTACTGACTTGGATAGAGAACTGGTTGGCAGACAGGAAGCAAAGAGTTGGAATAAACAGGTCTTTTTCCGAGTGGCAGGCAGTGACTAGTGGGGTACTGCAGGAATCGGTGCTAGGACCCCAGCTATTCACTATATATATTAATGGTCTAGACAAGGGAACTAGATGTAATATCTCCACGTTTGCAGATGACACAAAGCTGGGTGGGCGTGTGTGCTGCGAGGAGGATGCTGAGAAACTCCAGTATGATTTGGACAGGTTGGGTGATTGGGCAGAAGCATGGCAGATGCAGTATAATGTGGATAAAATGAGGTTATCCACTTTGGTGGCAAAAACAGAAAGGCAGATTATTATCTGAACGGCAATAGATTGGGAGAAGGGGAAGTGCAACGAGACCTGGGTGTCCTTGTGCACCAATCGCTGAAGGTAAGCATGCAGGTGCAGCAGGCGGTTAAGAAGGCAAATGGTATGTTGGCCTTTGTAGCGAGAGGGTTTGAGTACAGGAACAAGGATGTCTTGCTGCAGCTGTACAGGGCCTTGGTGAGACTACACCTTGAGTATTGTGTGCAGTTTTGGTTGCCTTATCTGAGGAAGGATGTTCTTGCCATGGAGGGTGTGCAGCGAAGATTCACTAGACTGATACCTGGGATGGCAGGAATGACGTACGAGGAGAGATTGGGTCGATTGGGCTTATACTCGCTGGAGTTTAGAAGAATGAGAGGAGATCTCATTGAAACTTATAAAATTCTAACAGGACTAGACAGACTGGATGCAGGAAGGATATTCCCGATGGCGGGGGAGTCCAGAACCAGGGATCACAGTCTAAGGATAAGGGGTAAGCCATTTAGGACAGAGATGAGGAGGAATTTCTTCACCCAGAGAGTGGTGAACCCGTGGAATTCTCTACCACAAAAGGCAGTTGAGGCCAAGTCAGTAAGTATATTCAAGAAGGAGTTAGATATATTTCTTAAGGCTAAAGGTATCAAAGGATATGGGGAGAAAGCAGGGACAGGGTACTGAATTTGGATGATCAGCCATGATCTCATCGAATGGCGGAGCAGGCTCGAGGGGCCGAATGGCCTACTCCTGCTCCTATCTTCTATGTTTCTATATTTTCTGATTCGGGCCACATTGGAATGCAGCCAGCTGTGGGAGAGCGGGAAATGGTTGGTTTGATGCTGAGCCGGCCGGCAGGTTGAGCCTTTGTGGGGGGAGCTGATCACAGGCTGGCAGTGAGCCGCAGTACTTTTGTGGAGCCAGGAACCCAAGACGAAGAGGTTTGGGGCCCTTTTGCGAAGCGGCCACCAGCTGTCTCCTTCAGGACCACTGGTTAGGCCGCTCACAGCCTGGTATAAATGGGCAGAGCATACGCGGCACACGTTCTGCCCATTTATACTTCATAATTGCGATCGGGGTCCTACAACAGCATTTGACACCAATTTTCATTTTAAACAGCCTCCCACCTGAAACAGACTGGCCTGATGTAGGCCATAGAAACATAGAAACATAGAAGATAGGAGCAGGAGTAGGCCATTCGGCCCCTCGAGCCTGCTCCGCCATTTAATGAGATCATGGCTGATCATCCAAATTCAGTACCCTGTCCCTGCTTTCTCCCCATATCCCTTGATACCTTTAGCCTTAAGAAATATATCCAACTCCTTCTTGAAAATATTTACTGACTTGGCCTCAACTGCCTTCTGTGGTAGAGAATTCCATGGGTTCACCACTCTCTTGGTGAAGAAATTCCTCCTCATCTCTGTCCTAAATGGCTTACCCCTTATCCTTAGACTGTGATCCCTGGTTCTGGACTCCCCGCCATCGGGAACATCCTTCCTGCATCTAGTCTGTCTAGTCCTGTTAGAATTTTATAAGTTTCAATGAGATCCCCTCTCATTCTTCTAAACTCCAGCGAATATAAGCCCAATCGACCCAATCTCTCCTCATACGTCATTCCTGCCATCCCAGGTATCAGCCTTGTGAATCTTCGCTGCACTCCCTCCATGGCAAGAACATCCTTCCTCAGATAAGGCGTCCAAAACTGCACACAATACTCAAGGTGTGGTCTCACCAAGGCCCTGTACAACTGCAGCAAGACATCCTTGCTCCTGTACTCGAATCCTCTCGCTATGAAGGCCAACATACCATTTGCCTTCTTAACCGCCTGCTGCACCTGCATGCTTACCTTCAGCGACTGGTGCACAAGGAAACCCAAGTCTCGTTGCACTTCCCCTTCTCCCAATCTATTGCCGTTCAGATAATACTCTGCCTTCCTGTTTTTGCCACCAAAGTGGATAACCTCGCATTTATCCACATTATACTGCATCTGCCCAATCACCCAACCTGTCCAAATCATACTGGAGTTTCTCTGCATCCTCCTCACAGCACACACGCCTACCCAGCTTCATGTCGTCTGCAAACTTGGAGATATTACATCTAGTTGACTCGTCTAGATCATTAATATATATTGTGAATAGCTGGGGTCCTAGCACCGATCCCTGCGGTACCCCACTAGTCACTGCCTGCCACTCGGAAAAAGACCCGTTTATTCCAACTCTTTGCTTCCTGTCTGCCAACCAGTTCTCTATCCAAGTCAGTACCTTACCCCCAATCCCATGTGCTTTAACTTTACACGCTAATCTCTTATGCGGGACCTTATCGAAAGCCTTCTGAAAGTCCAAATACACCACATCCACTGGTTCTCCCTTATCTATTCTACCAGTTACATCCTCAAAAAATTCCAGTCGATTAGTCAAGCACGATTTACCTTTTGTAAATCCATGTTGACTTTGTCCAATCCTGTCACTGTTTTCCAAGTGCTCTGCTATTACATCTTTTATAATGGGCTCTAGCATTTTCCCCACTACCGATGTCAGGCTTACCGGTCTATAATTCCCCGTTTTCTCTCTACCACCTTTTTTAAATAGTGGGGTTATATTAGCTACCCTCCAATCCATGGGAACTGTGCCAGAGTCTATAGAATTTTGGAAGATGACCAGCAATGCATCTACTATTTCTAGGGCCACTTCCTTAAGTACCCTAGGATGTAGATTATCAGGCCCTGGGGATTTATCAGCCTTCAATCCCGTCAATTTCCCTACAAATACTGATTTCATTCAGTTCCTCCCTCTCATTAGACCCTATGTTCCCCGACATCTCTGGGAGGTTATTTGTGTCCTCCTTTGTGAAGACAGAACCAAAGTATGTATTTAATTGGTCAGGCATTTCTTTGTTCTCCATTATAAATTCCCCTGATTCTGACTGCAAGGGACCTACGCTTGACTTCACCAATCTTTTTCTCTTCACATATCTATAGAAGCTTTTACAGTCAGTTTTTATGTTCCCTGCAAGCTTACTCTCATACTCTATTTTCCCCCTCTTAATTAATTCTTTTGTCCTCCTTTGCTGAATCCTAAACTGTTACCAATCCTCAGGTTTGCTGCTTTTTCTGGCCAATTTATATGTCCACTCCTTGGATCTTATGCTATCCCTAATTTCCCTTGTTAGCCACAGTGGCGCCACCTTTTTTGTTTTATTTTTATGCCAGACAGGGATGAACAAATTTTGTAGTTCATCCATGCGATCTTTAAATGTTTGCCATTGCCTATCCTCCGTCAACCCTTTAAGTAACATTCCCCAATCCATCGTAGCCAACTCGCGCCTCATACCATCATAGTTTCCTTTATTTAAATTCAGGACCCTAGTCTCTGAGTCAACTACTTCACTCTCCATCTTAATGAAGAATTCTATCATATTATGATCGCTCCTCCCTAAGTGGCCTCGCACAACAAGATTGCTAATCAGTCCTTTCTCATTACATAATACCCAGTCTAAGATGGCCTGATCTCTAGTTGGTTCCTCGACAAATTGGTCCAGGAAACCATCCCGTATACACTCTAGGAATTCCTCCTCCACAGTATTGTTACTGATTTGGCTAGCCCAATCTATATGTAGATTAAAGTCACCCATGATAACCGCTATGCCCTTATTGCACGCGTCTCTAATTTCCTGTTTAATGCCATCCCCAACCTCAGCATTACTGTTTGGGGGTCTGTATACAACTCCCACTAACGTTTTCTGCCCCTTGGTATTTCTCAGCTCTACCCGTACAGATTCCACATCATCAGAGCTAATATCCTTCCTTACTATTGTGTTAATCTCCTCTTTAACCAGCAATGCTACCCCACCTCCTTTTCCTTTTTGCCTGTCCTTCCTGAATACCCCTGGATGTTGAATTCCCAGCCTTGGTCACCCTGGAGCCATGTCTCCGTAATCCCAATTATATCATATCCATTTGCATCTATTTGCGCAGCTAATTCATCCACCTTATTATGAATGCTCCTCGCATTAAGACACAAACCCTTCAGGCTTGTTTTTTTAACACTCTTAGTCCTTTTAGAATAATTATTTACTGTGGCCCTGTTTGATTTACACACTTGATTTCTCTGCCTTCCACTTTTGCTTTTCTCCTTCCTGTCTTTTGCTTCTATCCTTGCTTCCCTTTCCTCTGTCTCCCTGCACAGGTTCCCAACCCCCTGCCATTTTAATTTTAACCCTCCCCAACAGCACTAGCAAACACTCCCCCTAGGAGATCGTTCCTGGTCCTGCCCAGGTGCAAACCGTCCAGTTTGTACTGGTCCCACCTCCCTCAGAACCGGTTCCAATGTCCCAGGAATTTGAATCCCTCCCCCTTGCACCATTCCTCTAGCCACATATTCATCTGAAATATCCTTCTATTTCTATTCTGACTAGCACGTGGCACTGGTAGCAATCGTGAGATTACTACCTTTGAGGTCCTATTTTTAATTTACCTCCTAACTCCCTATATTCAGCTTTTAGGACCTCATCCCATTTTTTACCTATATCGTTGATACCTATATGCACCATGACAGCTGGATGTTCACCCTTCCCCTCCAGAATGCCCTGCAGCCGCTCCGAGACATCCTTGACCCTTGCACCAGGGAGGCAACATACCATCCTGGAGTCTCGTTTGCGGCCGCAGAAATGCCTATCTATTCCCTTTACAATAGAATCCCCTATCACTATAGCTCTCCCGCTCTTTTTCCTCCCGTCCTGTGCAGCAGAACCACCCATGGTGCCAGGAAGTTGGCTACTGCTGCCTTCCCCCGATAAGCCATCTCCCTCAACAATATCCAAAGCGGTATATCTGTTTGAGAGGGGGATGGCCACAGGGGACCCCTGCACTACCTGCCTGCACCTACTACTCTGCCTGGCGGTCACCCATTCCCTTCCTGCCTGTACAGCCTTTACCTGCAGTGTGACCAACTCCCTAAATGTGCTGTCCATGATGTCCTCAGAATCGCGAATGCTCCACTATGTGTCCATTCGCAGCTCCAGCACCGCAATGCGGTCTGCCAGTAGCTGCAGCTGGATACACTTCCCGCACACATGGTCGTCAGGGACACAGGAAGTGTCCCTGATTTCCCACATAGTGCAGGAGGAGCATGCCACGGGGCCGAGCTGTGCTGCCATGACTTACCCTTTAATTAATTCAAATTAAATTAAATCAAATCAATACCACTAATTACACTACAATTAAATGATATACTCAAGGGCCCTTGTTTACTAGCACTCCCCACTACACAACTGAGACCCTAGAAACTATAAACCACAAAATTTGGATGCCCAAGGCCTGCCTGAAAATTGCATAGGGCGGGCCTTCAAAGGGTAGCTTAACGTGCATCTCCCCTCCCCCTCATTCCCATCTCATCCCACCCCATTTTCCTCTACAAGCTGCCCACATGTCAGGCTAGAATCGGGCAGGCGGCAGTTGAAAATCGCTCCCCATGTCCATCAGGGGCTCATTGCAGCTGTCACAGAATCTTTATTGAACCCTTTCAATCTTGTGACTGAACAGCGATTCAAACATTTACCAGCATCTAATGGAAGTGTGGCCAGCATTTCATTCTGAAATCACCTGCACATTTCCGAGCTCTGTGTCGAGGGGGGTGGGCGGGGGGAGCTCTCCTGCTTGTTCACCGGCATTTGAGCCATTTCCCCGTGGTTTCCTCAGTAGAACTCGTGCGGAAATTCACCTTCCGTAAGTACAACACTGCTTTGTATTCTGGCGGTTACAGTTTCCCCCCCATTCCATGGTGAAACTGAGATCGCGCTTGAAGTAGTATTTGTGCTTTTTTTTTAATTGCTACTCCATCATAAGGGGTAATGTTATGAATGCTGGGCTATGGGGAACGAGCAGGGGAGTGGGACTAATAGGATAGCTCGTTCAAAGAGCCGGCACAGACACAATGGGCCGAATGGCCTCCTTCTGTGCCGTAAGATTCTATAAATATCTACACCTGTCAGAGGGTGTTCAAACCCAAATACTGGATCAATAAAGAGCTAGTCACAAAACTAGTGGAAACCTTTTATTCCAAAGGGTAAATTTTACAGAAGACAAGGCCACAATTGCACATAATCTGCCCTATTGAATAAAAGATTTATATTAGCTCTCTGACCGGCTATTTATTTATCCCACAATTGGCACTCTAACACACAAATCATAAGTTCTTGGTTATGGGACTCTCAGTATGTCAGGTAAATCGCTGCTTATAGAGTGGCTTGGGGGAATGTGAGCTGAAAGTAATTGTGTTTGTCTTTGTTTCTCCCTATTAAATCTTCAGTTAGATAATAAATCTTGTTGTAATCGTATTTTAATATCAAATAATCTTTCTCCTTTTCCTTCTAGGATCTACTCGAGTAGGGCTGTACTTGGTTTAAATGGTACACAAACCATTATTTGCCAACATTAATATGCAAAACGGACTTTGACTCATCAAGTTCATAAATTTGCAGATAAGCTTTGCCAACTGCCCTTGGCACTGCTTTCCTCCTGCTAGTCAGTTTCCTTATGTCATCTATTGCTGTTTGCAAATTTAAAGCAAGTTTTTTTTGTGCCGCTGCTAATAAAAAAGGTGAAAGTATAATTTCTTTCAATGTGTGGATATGTTCATGTAAGTACTTTTGTTGCGTGTGGGATCTTATTTACAGGGTAAACTCTACAAGGCCTCGTGCCACTGGCGGCGCACGTTGCAAAATAGTTCCACGCTTCAAAATCGCTGGATGGATTTTCCAACATTTGTAGTGTGGCTCCTCACAAAACTTACCCTAATAGATGGCTCTTAAGTTCATTGATTATTTAAACTGTGAGAAAAGAAATTGTGACTGGCTAGAGACAATAAACGTCTTGTGTGGGAGGGTAAATGTTTGATTTCACTGACTGGATCTTTATCTGGCCGAGCGGATCGCCCGCCCATTATAGAACCTGTCCAATTTATATTCCATTTGAGCGGGCGATAGGCTCCCTTCCGCTAGATTTGCCGCCCAGCCCATGGAGATGAAAATCTACACCATTATCTTTAACCTCGTGACGAAAGGGGCTCTTCTGCTGATCCATTTGCCTCATCAAACCAAGGAACAGTTGTACCCTTATTAACTGCTGTTCAGGGACCAATTGCAACTTTAATTTCAATGTAAGGGCCAAAAAGTTCCATGGAAGTTGCCCCAATCTCCCACTGTAACCTTGACAGGAGAGCGGCAGAATCTCTCCCCCACCCTGCCCACCACCCAGAGAAATGGCGCAAATGGCTTTGACAGAATTTCTCCGTTTGTTCCACCCACCTCCCACTGAAATCACGGCGGAGATGTGAAGAGCTTCAGGGCTGTGATGTTTGCCTTAAATAAAAGTTGTTATTTTGTTTATTGTGAATGACTACCTCCGACACACGGAAATTGCTGATTGTTTGTTTCTTGTCTGTGATTGCATTATATAACTCAGATTTTGCTTCATCTGGAAGTTTATTGGAGTAGAAATTCGTCTTGGCTGTAGCCCAAAACAGGCCGTGTCGCATCAGCCGCCCGTTATACGCCCCACCTGATGGTCACTTCCATTGGCTCTGAATGTCAGGCCGGAGATATAACAGCGGCCCCATGCGATACCGCCCTGTTTGCGTTCCCACCCAAAACGAGTTTCTACTCCATTGTGTCATGGGACGGTAGCGTTACATGCTGACTGAATGCTTTACTGAAATGGCAAATAGGTTTATTATTGAAGCTCTATACCAATGCTTTGATCAGGTTTCCAGATAGATAAAACAACTTATCATCCTTCCTCAGAACCTTAAATCTGATCGACCAGACTGGCAGCTCCTCTGTGATACCTCCAAACCTTTTTTAAGTCTGTTTCCCACCCCAGTGTTTCTAAGCTCGTCTTTGCTATACTTGTTCCCCTCATCTATTATTCCCTTCTCCTCATCCAATAAACTGTATTCCAAAACTTAACACCCTTTTAAAATTAATTGTGAGGTGGTACACAGCTAAGTAAATTACTTAAAACGTGGTGTAAAGTTAATAGGATTCCAGCTCGTGATTCCTATTTTTGTTTTAAAAAATTCACAACTAAAGCTAGGAATTTCCTCAGAGATGCTCCCATTCCGCCAGTGTAACTTTGCCGGAAGTGCGGCGGAAACCTGTTTACACGTGTAAATGGGATTTCCTGTGAAGTTACGGCAGTGGAGTGGGAGCTGCTCTGAGTAAATTCCCACCCTAAGTTCCCTTCTCGTGAGTCATTCCCATTAAATATTTTTTTCCCTTTTTAACCCTGATGTTAAGGATTCAGTTGCCAAATTGAAGTCTAATAAGGCAAGTCGACTGACATCTTCCATTATTTTACGGAATGCACTATGAACTCTACTTGCAAACGCGTATTGTAACAGTGGCCTACATAAAACTATGCACGGTGATGCCTGGTGGCCTTTCAGACAGGTGAGACGTATGCTGTGCATGCCTAACCAAGCCAGCTAGTTCCCATGACAACGGGCCCCTCACACATCCACCGATACCTGACGCCACAGTCCAGGACACAAGCCGGTAATCGGCCATTTCCGAAACACAGGTACAACGTCCACATTGGAAGTCTAGGTGAGGCACCCAATGAGTCACCTCTGACTATATAGTACTTTGTACTGGAAGGTGCCAAAGGAATACTAGCAAACAAGATTCTACAATGGCCTGATTCTTTTGAGAGTTTCTTGGAGAAGTAGCCTTGTCCTACATCAAATTTTGAATTTTTAAATTAAAACAAATAATGAAAACACACCCTGCAATGGCCAACCTCCTGAATCAGGCTGTCCAGTCTCAGAATTGAAAGCAGATAATAGGCATTTCTCTGCTCAGCTTTTAGCTTCCAGCACTTCTTTCCCTCCCTCCCACTGCCATCACCATTTGTCAAGCAAGTTTCTTTTAACTGATTGATATGGGGCAGGGAAGTACTTTTCCCTTGAATAAACAATAAATACAACATTACTCCATTGTAGGCCGCACCCTGGAGTTGTGAGGACTACCGTGGCAAACTTATGCCAAAAATGTAGTTCTTAAAGTTTATTGTAGGAATATGATTTCTACTTTATAATAGAATTTATAGAAATTATTTTTTGAAAATATTTTTTAACAGGAAAATTATTACGATAGCTGAAAGCACAACCTGAAAAAGATAATCCAATATTTGAAAAAAGGAACTTAGGGCACACAAAAATATTGCATTTGAATCCTGTTAACTGGGGCTGTTATTGGAAATGATGTTGTTCTTTACCAAGTAAAACTTCTCAGTCTTGGGGCGGGCATGTTGGAGTTCCAACTTGTGTCACAAAACGCCACGACTCTGGCACAGCAAGTTGGCCAGTGCCCGTGGTTCTCCAAATGATGTGTTACTAGTGTAAGCAATGGCAAGGAGAGAGAGGCATCTGAGTGAGAAATATCCCAAGAACTGAACTCACAACCAGCTTGTTAGGAGTCAGGAACTTCGCTACCTGAAGAACTCATTCATATTTGTTTAAATACTTTGTGAAACTGTTCCTGCCCTGCCCTCCACACCCCTCCACCGACTCAGGTCAACAAGCATTAATCATATGACGATGAGCTACTTCAAGTTCTTAGCTTGATACATTCATGCAGATTTTTTCTAATGCTGTGAACTTTTATAATTTCTTAAGTAATTCAGGATACTTTGGACGTGGTACTTGTGCGTAAAAAATGGTGTTTGTTCAAACTAAAAGCTGTTTCTGCTGGTCAATTAAGTCAATAAGGTATATGTTGGTCTTGCAACTGCTAAATAAATTCTGCTTTGTTAACTATTTGTGTGTATGATTGTCTATGCACTGACCATTTACAAAGAAAAGCAATTATATGTTCAACATCAGTAACTGAAGACCAGGTAAACATGTTTCCTGTGTCTAAGTGTCTTTCTTCACAGCCGTGGCTCAGTGGTAGCACTCTCACCTCTGAATCAGAAGTTTGTGGATTCAAGCCCCACTCCAGAGACTTGAGCACATGATCAGGGCTGGCACTTCAGTGCAGTACTGAGGGGGTGCTGCACTGTCGGAGGTGCTGTTTTTCGGGTGAGATGTTAAACCCAGGCGTAAAAGATCCCACAACACAATTCGAAGAAAAGCAGGGAAGTTTTCCCCAGTGTCCTGGCCAATATTTATCCCTCAACCAACATTACTAAAAATCAGATTATCTGCTCATTTTGTCTTTCTGCTGTTTGTGGGAGCTTGCTGTGCGCAAATTGGCTGCCGCGTTTCCCTACATTACAACAGTGACTACACGTCAAAAAGTACTTCTTTGGCTGTAAAGAGCTTTGGGATGTCCTGAGGTCATAAAAGGCATTACATGACTGCTGTACAGTGGTACATGGCAATTATAACATGGAAACAGGCCAATCAGAGAGGTAGTCCTAATCCCCTGTTCCCATATCCCTTTATTCCCCTTTCCTTCAACTATGTATCTAACCCATTCTTAAAAGTTGACATGGTCTCTGCTTCAGTTACTACCTCCATACATTCCATAGCCTAACAACCTTCTGTGTTTCTCCTGTTGCTTGTCCTAAATTTCTTATATTTAATCTTGAATCTAATTGATATATCTATGTCTCCTTGTTGTAGCCCCCTCAAACACTGGAACAGCCTGTTTCTATCTACTGTGTCCCATCCCTCCATCCATCGCCCCTGTATTCGCTGACATACATTGGCTCCCAGTCCACCAAAGTCTTGATTTAAAATTCTCAACCTCGTGTTCAAATCCCTCCATGGCCTTACCTCTATAAACCTCCTCCAGCCATACAACCCTCCGAGATCTCTGCGCACTTCCAATTCTGGCCTCGTGCATCCTTCATTTCATTCACCCCACAATTGGCGGCAGTGCCTTCAACTGGCTAAGCCCTAATCACTGGAATTCCCTCCTTAATCCCCTCCGCCGCTCCACCTCTCCTCCTTTATGACGTTCCTTGAAACCTACCTCTTGGACCAAGCTTTGAGTTACCTGTTCTAATGGCTCCTTCTTTGACTCGGGGTCAATTTTTGTCCAATTATGCTCCTGTGAAGTGCCTTGGGACGTTTTACTTTGTTAATGGTGCTATATAAATGCAAATTACATCCACAGCACAGAAACAGGCCACTCAGTCCAACAGGTCCATGCCAGCATTCATGCTCCACACAAGTCCCCCCACCCCACGCTGCCCATCAACATATCCTTCTATTTTCTCCCTCATGTGCTTATCTAGCTTCCCCTTGAATGCATCTATGCTATTCACCTCAACTACTCCCTGTGGTAGTGAGTTCCACATTGTAACCACTCTCTGGGTAAAGAAGTTTCTCCTGAATTCCCTATTGGATTTATTAGTGACTATCTTATATTTATGGCCCCTAGTTCTGGTCTCGCCCACAAGTGGGAATATCTTCTCTACGTCTACCCTATCAAACCCTTTCATAATCTTGAAGACCTCTATCAGGTCACCCTCTCAGTTTTCTCTTTTCTAGAGAAAAGAGCCCTAGCCTGTCCAATCTTTCTTGATGGGTATATCCTCTCAGTTGGTATCATTCTAGTAAATCATTTTTGCACCTTCTCCAGTACCTTCATATCCTTTTTATAATTATGGAGACCAGATCTGTTCACAGTACTCCCACGTGTGGTCTAACCAAGGTTCAATACACACTTAACATAACTTCTCTGCTTTTCAATTCTATCCCTCTAGAAATGAACCCCAGTGCTTTGTTTGCTTTTTTATGGCCTTATTAACCTGTGTCACTTTAAGTGATCTGTGCATCTGTACCCCCAGATCCCTCTGCTTCTCTACCCCATTACCACTCTTACTATCCAAGCAGTATGTGGCCTCCTTATTCTTCCTACCAAAATGTAGCACCTCGCACTTTTCTATATTAAAGTTAATTTGCCAATTAAACACCCATTCAGCAAATGTATTAATGTCTTCCTGTATTTGGTCGCAGTCCTACTCTGTATTAACGACATCCCTCAATTTGGTATCATCTGCAAATTTTGAAATTGTACTTCCAACATCCGAGTCCAAATCGTTTGTGTAAATGGTGAACTACAGTGGTCCCAGCACCGATCCTTGTGGAACACCACTTCCCACCATTTTCCAAGGGAAGGGATTTGAAATTCAGAATTCTATGACTCAGGTCGTGCCAATATTAATGTAGTTGGGGCAAGGCCATTGGCTGCGCTGCTTCTGAGGCTACTGATTCGCTGTTAGACTTGTTGCAGCATATTCAGAATACCTTTCCAGGAAATAGTTGAGTAAGTTTGCAGAACAGCATAATTTAGGGCATAAGTCACAGATCGTGTTCCCATTCCAGGAAATTATGGGACGATCTTGTGTGACTGCCCTTATAAATTATATCAGCTATAGCATAGTAATGATACAGCACAGAAGGCAGCCATTCAGCCCATCGTGCCTGTGCCAATTCTTTGAAAGAGCTATCCAATTAGTCCCACTCCACGGCTCTTTCCCCATAGTTCTGCCAGAAAGTCTGTGTGCAATGTCAAGGAGCATGGAGGAGTCCAGCACCAAGCTTGAACAGGGCTTTGCGCCGAGCTTGGAGCCCATTCTTTCCTGCACGGAAGTGATGGCCAACTCCATTAGCACACTTGTGCACCCAACCATGATGCAGCGTCCGATAGCCAATGTCTCAGCTTCCATTGCAGCACAAGCAGAAGCCACCCAACGTCTGAGTGCTGCAGTGGAAGCTCAGACTGAAGTCATGCAAGCTCAGCTTGCTGTCACATAAGCACAGACTGCTGCCCATCATGGCTGTGGTTACAAGCGTTGAAAGGGGCTTGCAGGGTGTCACAGCAGTCCAGCAATCTGTCCTCCAACAGATTACTAGGATTGCTGAGGCACCGCCCCGGGGCAGTGGCAGTGGCTCCGTGGAGCACGAACCTGTTGTCCTTTCTCAGGCAGACAGCATTCATCCTCCCACCACTGCCACTCTGTCAGTGCCCTTTCTGTTGCCTGTCAGCCAGCCAGCCCAGGCTGCTGCCGCCCATGCCGAGGAGGTGCAGTCTAAAGACGGGCCTGCACCATGGGGAAGCCTGTTATTCTGTCGACACTGCATGCTCGTTCTGCCTGCTTCTCTCTGGCAAAAGAGAATGAAATGTATTCACCATTATTTGCAGACAGAGCCTCAGTGACCTCCCTTATGCAACGGCGAACTGTGAGATGTTGCAAATGTCGCCTGCTCCAGCCTGGAAGGAGCCCGACGCATAAAAATTCATGGCCACGCTCACCTTGACAGCCACTGGCAATGCCGTCCTGGTCCTGCTCTGAGGCTGCAGGTCTGCCTGCAACAGGTGCCAGATTTCAGTGAGCACCTCCTTAGTGAAGCGGAGACGTTGCAAGCACTGTTCCTCGCTGAGGTAGGAGGACTGCTCCCTGAAGACCCTGGGTGGATATGGCCTCCTGCTGAGAGCCCTTCTCCCATCCTCTCTCTGTGTTGCGCTCATTCTCTCTATCATGCTGCAGGCCAAGGGGGATATAAACTATAGCATCTATGCCTGGGAGCAACAGGTCTGAGAAGAAGCCTTGAAGAAACCTACCACACCACTCCCTGGAGACTTCAGCAACTTCAAATAAGACACCAAACCAAGAAACACCTCTACAAACGTACCAAGAGCCAGTAGAAATCAATCAGCAACTAACCTGAAAGTAGGTGATGATCCCTTTAAATATTGCTGTGCATGCTTAAGAGAGGGCATTGGCTGCAGTGTTGAGCTCCAAAATGGCACCGCTGGCGTCAAAGTAGCGTTACATGTTGACTGACGTCACGATCTACGTACTCTGCATACTTCCAGTGCCCGCAGTAGCGACCTCACCAAAGCGGCATTCAGCATAGCCCGCACCAGAAGTGCGCGCGCGTGGAGCAGACGCCATTTTGGGCACAAAACGGCACCCATACCGCGGAATAAAATCGGCGCCGAATTTTGTGGCCAATTGATCTTAGGAGTGTTTAAGGAATAACTGCAATTGCACATACTGCAATAACTGCTCAGTCTGCCTTTTCAAAGCTGTTGCTGGTTTTTGGCAGAAAAGTAGGAGTGGAGAGCAATCATTATAGGTTGAAGTGAATTCCTAATGAGATCGGAATGTTCTTTGTGTATTCAATGTAACAGACAAATTAAACTACTGTGAACCTCGGCAAAGACATTCTGACATTTTGTTGTAACTTGAGGAGCTGTGTCATAATTCTTTTACTGTGCATTGGATATGTAACCAACAAGGTTGCCATGTGTTAGTATTATGCTCATGCCACAGGGTGAGCTGGAAAGAAAGAAAGACTTGCATTTATATAGCGCCTTTCACGATCACCGGACGTCTCAAAGCACTTTACAGCCAATGAAGTACTTTTGAAGTGGAGTCACTGTTGTAATGTGGGAAGTCAGGAAGGAGGTTCTGTTGTGTGGCCACTGGTTACAGGTAGTCGAGGCAATACATAACTAAGTGCATTGAATGTTATTAAACACATTTATTATAACGAACCTCAAACACAAAAATAGTATGGCAGATTAACTTGCTATGGTGGACAATAAATTCTATTTTATACCACATGTAGGGATTGGATACTGGTGGTTTGTTTTGAGATGCTCAACAGGTGGATGTAAAAGATCCCACTATTTCAAAGAGGAGTTCTTCCCAGTGTCCTGGCCAATATTTATCACACAACCAACATCACTAAAACAGATAATCTGGTCATTTATCTAATTGTTGTTTGTAGGACTTTGCTGTGTGCAAATTAGTTGCATTACACAGTGACTATACTTCAAAAGTACTTCATTGGCTGTAAAGCACTTGAGACGTCCTGAGGTCGTGAAAAGGCGCAATATAAATGCAAGTCTTCCTTTTTTTATTAATTTGAAAACTGACACTTTACTTATAAGGTTGACAACACCAGCAGATATATATCAACATAATGGCAGCCTTTTTAACTGTCCCTTTTGCCAACCAATTACTTGATATCTCCATTTTCAATTCCCTCCACAGCCTTGCCCTATTTTATTTGGAAACTCTTCTCCATGCATCTCATTCCATACCCTCCATTCCTCTGACTCCAAATTGCTGTTTGTCTCCTGTTCCTCAACTTCGTGGTCGGAGTCAGTGTTCCCCTCTGCCATCTGGAACTCTCTTCCAAAACCTGCTTTCAAAAGCCTCCTAGAAATCTGACTATTCACTCCTTCCCAACCACAAGGTGATTTACTTTCAGCGTGGCATCCATCTCTCCTTCTTGTAAAGCACTTTAAGAGGTCACTTTACACAAGGAGTCCTCTACCAGTGTCATTTGTTTTCTGAGGCAGCAACAGGACCCTCTGCCATTCCGGCACCATATGAGTATAGTGTGCACAAGTGGTGGGAGGTGGTTCATTATTAGTTTCAATTTGCAGTTTGAAGAATTTCTGCAGCTTTTGTTTTCAGTTTGTTATGCGGACATTTGAAGTCTCATTGTCAACACCTTCACTGAAGTGTACGAGATCATGGGCCTTACACTAAACATCTATAAGACAAAGGTCCTCTACTAACCTGCCCCCGCCACACAGTACTGCTCCCCGATTATCAAAATCTATGACGAGGCCTTGGACAACGTGGACCACTTTCCATACCTCGGGAGCCTACTGTCAACAAGGGCAGATGTCGATGACGAAGTCCAACACCGCCTTCAGTGTGCCAGTACAGCCTTTGGTCGCCTGAGGAAGAGAGTGTTTGAAGACCAGGACCTCAAACCCAGCACCAAGCTCATGGTCTACAGAGCAGTAGTGATACCCGCCCTCCTGTACGCTTCAGAGACATGGACCATGTACAGCAAGCACCTCAAAGCACTGGAGAGGTACCACCAACGCTGCCTCTGCAAGATCCTGCAAATCCATTGGCAGGATAGGTGCACCAACGTCAGTGTTCTCGCTCAGGTCAACATCCCCAGTATCGAAGCTTTGACCACGCTCGATCAGCTCCGATGGATGGGTCACATTGTCCGCATGCCCGATACAAGACTCCCAAAACAAGCGCTCTACTCGGAGCTCCGACACGGCAAGAGAGCCCCAGGTGGGCAGAGGAAACGCTTCAAGGACACCCTCAAAGCCTCCTTGAAAAAGTGCAACATCCCCACCGACACCTGGGAATCCCTGGCCCAAGACCGCACAAAGTGGAGGAGAAGCATCTGGAAAGGTGCCGAACACCTCGAGTCTCTTCGCCGGGAGCAAGCGGAAAGCCAAGTGCAAACAGCAGAAGGAGCGCACGTCAACCCAAGCACCCCACCCACCCGCCCCTTCAACCACCGTCTTCCCCACCTGTGACAGGGACCATAGGTCCCGCATTGGACTCATCAGTCACCTGAGAACTGATTTTTAGTGTGGAAGCAAGTCATCCTCGGTTCCGAGGGACTGCCTAAGAAGAAGAAGAAGAGAAGAGGGTACACAAGCGGTGGGTTCATTATTAGTTTCAATTTGCAGTTTGACGAATTTCTGCAGCTATTGTTTTCTGTTTATTTTGCGGACATTTGAAGTCTCTATAGAGCAGTGTGAATGAAGCCTGTGCAGTATAAAAAAAATACAGCAAAACATTTGAGGAGAGGGTTTCTTTTAGCTTGGGAAAGAAACTCGATCAGCGTGGTCAAATACGATTTGCCGTGCCGACTTTCATTTATTAGCCCACACTTTTCCAAATGCCAATTCATTTTGAAGCTCTGTAGGCAGGTTTTAAATGCCCTTATTTACTTAGACTCGACTGGCATAAATGATGATGACAAAGGGTACTCGCTTTAGTAAACCAGAACAGTTTATTAAACACAGACAGCATGCATTATACAAACTTGGACAGTATTGATACAATAGCAAAATACTGCGGATGCTGGAAAACCGAAATAACAACAGAAAGCGCTGGAAAAGCTCAGCAGGCCAGGCAGCATCCGTGGAGAGAGAAACAGAGTTAACATTTCAGGTCGAAGACCCTTCGTCATAACCTCGGCCCCTACCATATATATATATATATATTTATTTTTTATTCACACTTTTGGTTTGTGCCTTTTCCCTTTTTTCTCTCTCTCCCACATGGCAGCTGTCTTTCATTCTGCCAGCGCATTTCACACTTCTGAGCCATCTTTTGTTTCTTAACCTGTCCTATTACCATCTCGTCTCGCCTTGTGTATCTCTTAATGTCTCTACTCCTCACAGACCTCCCTTTTGTTCTTTTATTCCTTCCCCCAGCCTCCAACTTGCTTTTTCATCTGTTTCATTTCCTGCTTTTTTCTCAGTTCTGACGAAGGGTCTTCGACCTGAAACGTTAACTCTGTTTCTCTCTCCACGGATGTTGCCTGGCCTGCTGAGTTTTTCCAGCATTTTCTGTTGTTATTTTGGACAGTATTGACTTGGTTAAAATACAAGCTTTACTTCCCGTACAACCAAGGACGACGGAACGCGCTGACGTGGGAGGCTTCACTGGACACCCTCTCTTCTATCTTCTCTGAAGTCGTCTCCTCCGTGTGGCGAGGGGTTTGGATGTTAACTTTCTTATACCTTTCTTCAATATGCATTAGTCACATTCCTTGTTGATGGCTGTCTGAGCTTCACTTTGTTTAGTTTATGACCGGATCATCGTGTTCGAATCTCATGATCAGGTTCCATCTCCTCTGGTCTTTGTGACGGTGTCTTCCAGACAGAAAGCATTAACCAGCGAGCATAATTACAATAGCCGACTCCGTAAGGCCATTAACAAATCTGGCCTTAAAGACAGGGCCCTTGTGTACGGTGTCTTACAGACAGAAAGCATTAACTGAACAAGACCTTCCCCTCTCTGACCCCGAACGATCAGTCCTTAGCAAAGGCCTGAGCTTCATCCCCTTACACCCCCATCTCAATGAATTTTGAGCTCGGCACGATGCTGAGCTCTTTTTCCGCCGCCTTTGTCTCCGTGCCCACTTCTTTACCCAGGAGTCTTCCCCCCACGGCTGACCCTTTCTCCCGCTTTCAGAATTCTCGTTCTACCTGGACCCCTCCCTCTGGCCTCTCAACCTCTCTAGATCTTTTCATTGCAAACTGCGGGCGTGACATCGGCCATCTCCATTTCTCTGCTCCCCTCACTAACTCCAACCTACCTCCCGCTGAACTTGCAGCACTCCATTCTCTCAGATCCAACCCCGACATTGTCATTAAACCTGCTGATAAGGGTGGTGCTGTTGTTGTTTGGCGAACCGACCTCTACCTAGCGGAGGCTGAACGCCAACTCTCTGACACCTCCTCCTATCTCCGCCTGGACCATGACCCCACTACCGAACATCAAGCCACCATTTCCAAGACTGTCACTGACCTCATCTCCTCTGGAAATCTTCCCTCCACGGCCGCCAACCTCATAATTCCCCAACCCCACACAACCCACTTGTACCTCTTTCCCAAGATCCACAAACAGGACTGCCCCAGTAGACCCATCGTTTCAGCCTGTTCTTGCCCCACGGAACTTATCTCTTCCTATCTCGACTCTATTTTTTCTCCCCTTGTCCAGTCTCTTCCCACCTACATCCGCGACTCTTCCGATGCCCTCCGTCTCTTTAACAATTTCCAGTTTCCTGGCCCCAACCGTCTCATTTTCACTGTGGACATCCAATCCCTCTACACCTTCATCCCCCACCAGGATGGCCTGTAGGGTGTTTTTGCGTGCCCCGTGTTTCTATGACTCTCCCTTGAGTCGACCCGTGCATTAAAAAAAACTCCCCGGTTTGGGTTGTTTCCCTTGGATGGCAGGAGCTTCTGCCAATAGTCCCTGCCTAGCCCGTCGATTAGCAGGTAATCCCACAGTGAGAGAGAGACCAAGGCCAAATAGGTCTTCTCCTAAGCCCGATGCGCAGCATCCCCAGCGGGATTATGGTGTAACCCGGCCGTGACCGGATGTCACCCGGTTGGTCTTCCGAATTATACCGCAAACCACAAGCCCCACAACCCCCAAGTTCGGACCCAAGGAGTTACTATGAATAGATTATAATTGACTGACATGAAATGAAACGGTTCAGGTTGGTCAAAGATCGATTCCTTTTATTACACTCACAAAACGACAACCCCTACTCCTCTTGCTTGCGGCAGAACGAGTAGGTAACCGTGGACACTAGCTTATAACCTTAGACTAAAATACCCACCCTGTCAGTTACGCCGAGCCAACCCCCTTCCCAGATTCTAAGCCTAGATAATGGAAAAACCCTTCTAACTAAACCCCTCTCCCGGTTTGGTCAGAACCCACACTTGGAAGCCTCCTCACACACACACATGTGTTAGCCTGTGTCTTGGACGCTTGCAGTTCCTCAGCAGCCAAACATGCGGGCAGTCCTGGGGATTTCTAGAGGTGTATGCTGGATATAATTACCAGCCCTTGTCGTTGTTCAAGCGGTCCCGGGTCCGTTTGACTCCAGAGACAAAACCGTGCCTAACAGAGGCATGCGATGAGGCCTAGAGAGTTACGTTCAGGCGATATGGCGAGGCACTCACTTCGGGCGTTCCTGGAGAGTTGACGGACGCGTAGCTATGCAGAGAACCCCGTTCCAGATGGTAGAGAAAAAAAAGTAAGCCCGAATCCCCCAAAGTTCAGCATGTTTATACCCCGTATAATACACAAAACTGGCTGGGCGATTCCTGGTTACCATGGTCACAGAGACGCTAGTTGATCTTCCTGGTGATGTCTCTGTCCTGGATTGGTCATCTTGATGAAAACAATGGTAGGCCATTACTGTAGATGAGCAGTTCTCGAAGTGCTAACTGTTTGTTAAGTTCTTGACTGCTCCTTCACTGAAAGAGTCCAGGGGTGTTACTTTTGGCCTGCAAACCTCATTGTCCATCCAGACATCCCGGCTCCATGGACAAAAGGTGTTTTTCCACAAATCACACAAGTTCGAATATGAAAAGGCCCCTGCCTTTCATGACGTCCGCGTTGAGACTGGTCCCATGGCAACCCAAAAGACAGACAGTTCCAGCTATCTTCACAGAAACCAAAAGTCAGTCCTTTTTATTTTAAAAGTGGAGAAGTCCAAACTCCATTTTGGAACACAGCCCATGTGCGTCTCCATTTTAAAAGGGTACATATCCATTTTAAAAGTCCAAAAATCCTTCAGGCCCATGCACCCACTGATGTTGGCACCGGCGAAACCCTACAGGCCTGAGGGCGCTCCGCTTCTTCCTTGAACAGAGGCCCAACCAGTTCCCATCCACCACCACCCTCCTCCGCCTGGCTGAACTTGTTCTCACATTGAACAGCTTCTCCTTTGACTCCACTCACTTCCTCCAAATTAAAGGTGTTGCTATGGGAACCCACATGGGTCCCAGCTATGCCTGCCTTTTCGTGGGATATATGGAACAGTCTTTGTTCCAGTCCTACACAGGTCTCCTCCCTCACCTCTTTTTCCGGTACATTGATGACTGTATCGGTGCCGTTTCCTGCTCTCGCCCTGAACTAGAAAATTTCATTCACTTTGCTTCCAATTTCCACCCTTCCCTCACCTTCACATGGTCCATCTCCGACTTTTCCCTTCCCTTCCTCGACTTCTCTGTCTCCATCTCTGGGGATAGGCTATTGACAAACATTCACTACAAGCCCACTGACTCCCACAGCTACCTGGACTACACTTCCTCCCACCCCGCCTCCTGTAAGGACTCGATTCCATTCTCCCAGTTTCTCCATCTCCGCCGCATCTGCTCTGACGATGCCACCTTCCATACCAGTGCTTCCGACATGTCTTCCTTTTTGCTCAACTGAGGATTCCCCTCTACTGTAGTTGACACGGCCCTTGACCGTGTCCGTTTGATTTCCCGCACTTCTGCTCTCACCCCTTCCCCTCTCTCCCAGAACCACGATAGGGTTCCCCTTGTCCTCACCTTTCACCCCACCAGCCTCCACATTCAACGGATCATCCTCCGCCATTTCCGCCACCTCCAACGTGATCCCACCACCAAACACATCTTCCCCTCACTTCCCCTTTCAGCATTCCAAAGGGACCGCTCCCTCCGCGACACCCTGGTCCACTCCTCTATCACCCCCAACACCCCTTCCCTTTCGCCCAGCACCTTCCCGTACAAGCGCAGGAGATGCAACACATGCCCTTTTACCTCCACCCTTCCCACTGTCCAGGGCCCCAAACACCCCTTCCAGGTGAAACAGCGATTTACTTGTACTTCTTGCAATTTAGTATACTGTATTCGCTGCTCACGATGCGATCTCCTCTACATTGGGGAGACCAAACGCAGATTGGATGATCGCTTTGTGGAACACTTCCGTTCAGTCCATAAGGGTGACCCCGAGCTTCCGGTCGCCTATCACTTTAATTCTCCGCTCCACTCCCACTCAGACCTCACCGTCCTCGGCCTCTTACGCTGTTCCAATGAAGCTCAATGTAAGCTCGAGGAACAGCACCTCATCTTTCGATTAGGCACTTTACAGCCTTCTGGACTCCACATAGAGTTCAACAATTTCAGACCATAACCTCTGCTCCTATTCTTTTTTTTCCATTTATTATATATTTTTTTCTCTCTCCCACATGACAGCTGTCTTTCATTCTGCCACTTACACTTCATCTAGAGCCATCTTTTGTTTCTTAACTTGTCCCATTACCATCTCCTTTTGCCTTGCACCATCTCTTAGATAGATAGTAGATTGGCGGTTAGGATCAGATCAGCCATGATCTTATTGAATGGCGGAGCAGGCTCGAGGGGCCGATTGGCCTACTCCTGCTCCAAGTTCTTATGTTCTTATGTTCTTATGTTCTTAATGTCTCTTAATCCCTCCTGCCTTCCATCCTATCACAGACCTTCCCTTTTGTTCTTTCCTCCCCTTCCCGCTTTCCCTGCCCCTGCACTTGCTTAAAAACCTGTTCGATCTCCAGCTTTTTCCAGTTCTGATGAAGGGTCATTGACCTGAAACGTTAACTCTGTTTCTCTCTCCACAGATGCTGCCTGACCTGCTGAGTATTTCCAGCATTTTCTGTTTTTATTTCAGATTTCCAGCATCCGCAGTATTTTGCTTTTGTTTAACTTAACAAGCACATTTATAATGGTCCAGGAAGTAAAGCCATTAACAAGATTGGCTCTTGTGACTGTTGCTTCAGCGAAGATATTAACCCTTTACACCTCACCTGCAGCCAGTACAGATTCACCATGGCATTGATTTTCTATCCATTGAATTGCAATAATTTTGGACCCCTACTTTCTGCAATTAAATTAATAGTATTTTTCAGTTTTTGTGGTTGGAAAAAAAACAAGAGAAGACAAAATAAATATAGATGAATGGAATAGAGGGCCAAATATTCCAGTTTGGGCCGAGGCAGAAACCCAGTGGATCTCTGGATCGGGGAATAGAAAATGGAGTAGAACCTAGTTCCTCTGAGATCCTGCCTTGCTTCTTATGTCAGGCCTGTTCCTTCTACGTCAAGGAAGTATGTATGGGGAGGTCCCATGAAACTCTGACTCACCTCTGCATTCTGACTCACATAGTGCTACCCCCTCAAGTTCATAAGTGGTATCCTTTTGAGATGGGAAATACTGATAACAAGAACCCAGGGTGCTGGGGCCTGCTGTCTTGTTCTGGGTCGCTTAGCAGTACTGTCAGGCTGCTCTTCCAGGCCTATGATGAGAGAAAAGGAACAAATATTAGAATGTAGGATCCAAGCTAAACTTCAAACTCTCATTACATTAATTGTTAGTGACGTTTGTGCGGTTGTGTGTATGCCTTTGTGAGAGAGACTGAGAAAGAGAACCCTGAGCTTGTGGGAGGCCTGTGGCTGCATCTCCCTCTACTCTCTTCATGCTGTTTCCTTGCATGGTGCCAATTGGCCGTGAAAACAGATCAAAAATGCATCGGGATAAAAATGTCCAGAGGGTCTGTAGAATTCGCAATATATCGCGATTTTATAAATAAGGAGAAAACACATAGTTTCGTTCAAACAGCTTTATTTCAGCAGAATGCTGTCAGGTTTTCAAAGTGGACACAAGCAGCCTGTAAAATGGCCGCCACGCCTCGTGGCAGAACATTCTAGACTTTTCGACAAGCAGACAAGATGGCGTTCCAATAAACATTTGTGCAAGATCGATCAAGACTAAGCACATTTAAGATAATACACGAGACATTATGGGTTTGCAGTATACACATAAGTACTGAAATCGGTCTCCCAGGTGCGAATAAGGGCTATTGTACCAAGTAATCAAGAACCCATCCAAAGACATTAATATGCAAAATCCCAACGACTCTACGATGAGAGAGCCGTTAGCGGGTAGTTACAGAAAACATTTGGGAGCCCCAAAACCCCTCCAGGGAGAACACCGACCGATTAAACAATGGGAAAAATATTAACAGGTACTCAGACAGTTACGAGTATCCCCGAAACCCATTAAAACGGAGATCACCCTATACAAGAAATTTGAGCGCCAAACCCTAACAAAAGAAAAGACATTAAGGTTGGGCGGGAAAAGGAAGAGTTTTACACTATAACTGCAAGCTCCAACCGTCCATCTCTCTCTTATTCGTTTGACTCTTATCCTGCTGGCGTTTATCCTCGTGGCTGCTCTTGTGCTCTTATCCTTTCGACTCCTTGCCGCTTGCCTCGTGTCTCTGCCTCTTGCAGCTTGAAAGACTGTTGAACTTTACGATCCGCCAGGATCTGCCTCGTGGCTTGCCGCGAAGATCTGTGTGGAACCGGGCTGTGAAGCCTTGAAACGGGCGCACCATCCCGAGAAGTCGGTAAACGGTGTTGGAACCGAAGGCCCGAGATGAGATGAGATGAGATGAGATGAGATGAGATGAGAAGAGAAGAAGACCATACGTATCGCCACGGTCAGTAAGCTCCGACCGCGCCTGTAGGTCGAATAGACACTTTCCTTGCCCAGGAAGACCATCTTTGAATTTTACAGAACAGCCAGGAAGACTATTCTTCGAATTTTATCGCATCAGTGCGAGGGCACAGGAAGACTCTTTTTTTGAGTAGAGTCGGAACTCCGAGGACAACACAGATCTTCATGACAGCAGACGTTCCAGCCTGCTAGCCGGAGCAGAAACGAGTAAACAAGTGGGGCACAGAGACCCCTGACCAACACGTGGGTGATCAGGTGCTGCGGTGAAAAACATCCGATCAGAGTTTTCGGAATTCTCCGAGTTATCACGAGTGGTGAGCATGAGTCTCGATCCTACAAGTCTAGTTTAGAGCAGGTATTGATAGGGGAGGGTTTAAGTTTTAAGGATAACTGTAATGTGTGCCCCCATTCACGATGTGTCGTTCGTTCCTCGTTTCCCTGAAATTAGTTACATAACTGCGTGTAAGATTGTACTGTCATTAATCTGTGCTTATGACATGTATTTCGTAATCTTGAATAATATGCAATAAAGATTTTCCATTTCGTACCATTCAACCGAGTCTACCTGAGTTTTCTCTCCATTACTGCTCTCGCATCTAAGTCCAGTATCAGAACCGTAAGGGCGAGTGGGTCGAACCACTCACAGGTGTTTAGTGCTCCCAGACTGGCTGGAGACCAGAACAGGCAATAAGGCCTAAACTCGCACTAGCATCCAGGCTGCACAGAGCCACACGAATCTCACAGGTTCAGAGAAACCCTTACAGTCTCAGAGAACGAACAGTATGATCCTGGTGGAAAATCCAGGAAATTTTGCCTTCAGTCCAACCAAATAATTTTATATAATTTTGTCCCCTCCTTAATAAGCCCGTTGCAACATTTTGCGCAAGAGCACTCTGAGAAGGCAATTTTTCCTGGCTGCAAAACAGAATGCGTCATAGCAACATAGAAGATCTCAAGGCTGGAAAAACCCATAGCTCCATCTAATTCGCCTTCCTGCTGCCCATGCAGTTGTAACCAATGCTGTTTCTCTTCAAGATGCTTATCCAATTTAACCTTGAAGACAGCTGAACTAATTACTTGGAAGCTGGGCAGTGGCCATGGGACGCTGAGCTTCCCCTGCCGGCAGCCACTCTGCACCCTCTTCATAGGAACAGGAGGAGGCCATTCAGCCCCTCGAGCCTGTTTCGCCATTCAGTTAGATCATGGCTGATCTGTATCTTAACTCCATCTGCACGCCTTGGTTCTGTAACTCTTAATAGCTTTACCTAACAAAAATCTATGAGTCCCAGTTTTGAAATTTTCAATTGGCCTAGCCTCAACCGCATTGAATGCAGTACTCTAAATGGGGTCCAACCAGAGCTTTATATTACTGTAACATGACTTCCACCCCTTTGTAATCCAGCCCCTTTGAGATAAAGACTAGTTCATTAGCCTTTTTAATTATTTTGTACCTGTCCACTAGCTTTTAGTGATTTTTATACTTGGACCCCTAAGTCTCTTTGTTCCTCCACAGTTCCTAGCTTCTCACCATTTAGAAAATACTCTGATCTATCTTTGTTTGGGCCAAAGTGGATAACTTCACATTTTCCTACATTGAACTCCATCTGCCTCAGTTTGGCCCACTCACTTAGTCTATCAACATCCCTTTGCAACTTTTTTCTCCCATCTACGCTATTAACTCTGCCACCTAACTTGGTGTCACCAGCAAACTTGGATATATGGCTCTCTATTCCTTCATCTAAGTCATTTATAAATATAGTAAAAAGCTGAGGCCCTAGTACAGGTCTCTGGGGGGCACTAGTCACATCCAGCGTTCCCTTTAAGCTGTGTGGCCGCGCAGCGTGCTGCAGGTCCCGCGCAGCTGATGAGCCAGCTGTTAAATAGAAAATCCGCGCACGCGCAGAATTTTGAATGGCCCCACAGCCCGTTAAATGGACCGCGTGGGCCAAAAAAAAATTAGAGGGAACATTGGTCACATCCTGCCAATTGGAGTACATACCCTACATATCCCTACTCTCCGTCTCCTACCTCCGAACCAATTCCCTAACCACGTCAATAGGTTGCCTCCAATTCCATGTGCTCTCCTTTTTGTTAGCAGTCTCTTGTGTGGAACCTTCTTGAGTGTCTTCTGGAAGTCATATAGATAACATCCATAGACGTTCCCTTATCCACCATGTTAGTCACCTCCTCAAAAAATTGAACTAGTTTCATTAGACATGACTTACTCTTTACAAATCCACCATTCCGGGTGGGAAGCAGACATGGCGGCATTTAAACATCAGCCTTTAGCTGCCTCTGGTGAGTGGAAAATAAGTGGAAAGGATCATGGTACCAGACCGTCAAAGGCTTTAGAGATCGCCAAGGCTTTGATGAATGAATCAGGAAAAATGTGGCAAATTAGACTAGCAAACAGCATTTTTATGGTGGTACAAATGTGCTGGAAGTGAAATTGTTAACAAATGCAGCTTAGACTGAAGAATACAGGCCTAAGAAACACACAATATCATGATTTAGATTATGTTTAATTTTGTTTTTGTTCTTGTTCAAATTAGACTATGTTTAAATTATTCTATTAGTTAATAGAATAATTTAAACATAGTCTAATTAGTGGCTTCTTAAAGGGGGCACTTGCAAATTCGTTTTCTTGATAATGTCACTGTAACAACCCAATGTCATCCTTACGATAGCAAAATACTGCAGATGCTGGAAATCCGAAATAACAACAGAAAACGCTGGAAAAACTCAGCAGGCCAGGCAGCATCCGTGGAGAGAGAAAGAGAGTTGACGTTTCAGGTCGATGACCTTTCATCAGAACTTTTCATCAGACGTTTCAGGTCTGATGAAAGGTCATCGACCTGAAACGTCAACTCTCTTTCTCTCTCCACGGATGCTGCCTGGCCTGCTGAGTTTTTCCAGCGTTTTCTGTTGTTATTTCCAATGTCATCCTTGTTTGGTGTATTTTTTTAATAAAGGGCACAGTCGGTGTGGTTGACAGGTGTTGCGAGTGGTTGTGCCCTGCAGGTGGCGGTGGCGGTGGCGAGGCTGGGCTGGGCTGGCGGCGCCTCTTGCACACGGCCGCTGGTGCGCTGAGCTGGGCTGGAGCCGCAGCCGGTTAAAGCCGAGTGAGGGAGCGGCCTGGGGCTGCGGATCGTACTGGGGGGAGAGAGCAGGCCTGGGGCTGCTGATCGCACCGAGGGGAGAGAGTCAGAGAGCTGGCCTGGGGCTGCTGATCGCACCGAGGGGAGAGAGTCAGAGAGCTGGCCTGGGGCTGAAGGTGAGTGACGGGCTGCGGGTCCCCGAGCGCCGGTTCTGCTCGGCTGGTGACAGGGCTGTTCCCCGCTCCGGACAGCCTGACCGCTTCAACACAGGAAAAGGGGGAGGGGCTGCTGACCCGAGCCGACCCGACCACCCCCCCCCCTCCCCTCAACCCGAACATCCCCCCCCCCCTCCCCTCAACCCGAACAACTTCCCCCCCCCCCCCCCCCCTGTTCCCTCAACCCGAACACCCCCCCCCCCCCCTGTTCCCTCAACCCGAACACCCCCCCCCCCCCTGTTCCCTCAACCCGAACACCCCCCCCCCCCTGTTCCCTCAACCCGAACACCCCCCCCCCCCCTGTTCCCTCAACCCGAACACCCCCCCCCCCCCTGTTCCCTCAACCCGAACACCCCCCCCCCCCCTGTTCCCTCAACCCGAACACCCCCCCCCCCTGTTCCCTCAACCCGAACACCCCCCCCCCCCCTGTTCCCTCAACCCGAACACCACCCCCCCCCCCCGTTCCCTCAACCCGAACACCCCCCCCCCCTGTTCCCTCAACCCGAACACCCCCCCCCCCCCTGTTCCCTCAACCCGAACACCACCCCCCCCCCCCCCTGTTCCCTCAACCCGAACACCCCCCCCCCCTGTTCCCTCAACCCGAACACCCCCCCCCCCCTGTTCCCTCAACCCGAACACCCCCCCCCCCCCCCCTGTTCCCTCAACCCGAACACCCCCCCCCCCTGTTCCCTCAACCCGAACACCCCCCCCCCCCCCCCCGGTTCCCTCAACCCGAACACCCCCCCCCCCCCCCTGTTCCCTCAACCCGAACACCCCCCCCCCCCCCGGTTCCCTCAACCCGAACACCCCCCCCCCCCCCCGGTTCCCTCAACCCGAACACCCCCCCCCCCCCCGGTTCCCTCAACCCGAACACCCCCCCCCCCCCCCCGGTTCCCTCAACCCGAACACCCCCCCCCCCCCGGTTCCCTCAACCCGAACACCACCCCCCCCCCCCCGGTTCCCTCAACCCGAACACCACCCCCCCCCCCCCCCCCGGTTCCCTCAACCCGAACACACCCCCCCCGGTTCCCTCAACCCGAACACCACCCCCCCCCCCCCCCCCCGGTTCCCTCAACCCGAACACCACCCCCCCCCCCCACCCCCCGGTTCCCTCAACCCGAACACCACCCCCCCCCCCCCCCCCTGTTCCCTCAACCCGAACACCCCCCCCCTGTTCCCTCAACCCGAACACCCCCCCCCCTGTTCCCTCAACCCGAACACCCCCCCCTGTTCCCTCAACCCGAACACCCCCCCCCCCGTTCCCTCAACCCGAACACCACCCCCCCCCCGTTCCCTCAACCCGAACACCACCCCCCCCGTTCCCTCAACCCGAACACCACCCCCCCCCCCGTTCCCTCAACCCAAACACCACCCCCCCCCGTTCCCTCAACCCAAACACCCCCCCCCCCCTGTTCCCTCAACCCGAACACCCCCCCCTGTTCCCTCAACCCGAACACCCCCCCCCCCCGTTCCCTCAACCCGAACACCACCCCCCCCCCGTTCCCTCAACCCGAACACCACCCCCCCCCGTTCCCTCAACCCGAACACCACCCCCCCCCCGTTCCCTCAACCCAAACACCACCCCCCCCCCGTTCCCTCAACCCAAACACCACCCCCCCCCCCGTTCCCTCAACCCGAACACCACCCCCCCCCCGTTCCCTCAACCCGAACACCCCCCCCCCCCCTAAACCCGAACCCCCCCGTCCCCTCAACCCGGACTACGCCCCCCCCCCCTCCCGTGCCCTAAACCCGGACTACGCCCCCCCCCCGTCCCCTAAACCCGGTCTACGCCCCCCGTCCCCTAAACCCGGTCTACGCCCCCCGTCCCCTAAACCCGGTCTACGCCCCCGTCCCCTAAACCCGGTCTACGCCCCCCATCCCCTAAACCCGGTCTACACCCCTCCCCCACTCTCCCATCCCCTAAGCCCGGACACCGCCCCCCCCCCCCCCCACCCATCCCCTAAACCCGGACATCACCCCCCTCCCCCCCGTCCCCTAAACCCGAACATATCCCCCCCCCCCCCCCCCCTGTCTCCTAAACCTGGACTACACTCCCCTAAACCCGGACTACGCCCCCCCCGTCCCCTAAACACGGTCTAAACCCCCCCCCCCCCCCCCCGGTCCCCCCGTCCCCTAAACCCGGACTACACCCCCCCCCCCCCCCCTCCCGTCCCCTTAGCCCGGACACCGCCCCCCCCCCTGTCCCCCAAGCCCGGACATCCCCCCACCCCGTCCCCCAAGCCCGGACATCCCCCCACCCCGTCCCCCAAGCCCGGACATCCCCCCCACCCCGTCCCCCAAGCCCGGACATCCCCCCCACCCCCGTCCCCCAAGCCTGGACATCCCCCCCTCCCCCCCCTTGTCCCCTAAGCCCGGACATCTCCTCCCCCCCCCCCCACCAATCCCCTAAGCCCGGACACCCGCCCCCCATCCCCTAAGCCCAGACACCCTCCCCCCACCTCCCCTAAACCCGGACATCACCCCGCCCCTCCCGTCCCGAACAACCCCCCAACCCCCCCCCCCCCCCCCCCATCCACTGAAGCCGAACATCTCCCCCCCCCCCATCCCCGTCCCCTAAACCTGAACCTCCCGTCGCCTAAACCCGAACTACACCCCCGGTCCCTGTCCCCTAAACCCGGACTACACCCCCCCTGTCCCCGTAACCCGGTCTACACCCCTCCTCTCCCCCCCCCCCCCCCCCCCCGGTCCCCTAAGCCCGGACATACCCCCCCCCCCCGGTCCCCTAAGCCCGGACATACCCCCCCGGTCCCCTAAGCCCGGACATACCCCCCCCCCCCCCGGTCCCCTAAGCCCGGACATACCCCCCCCCCGGTCCCCTAAGCCCGGACATACCCCCCCCCCCCGGTCCCCTAAGCCCGGACATCCCCCCTGTCCTCTAAGCCCGGACACCCTCCCCCCACTCCCCCGTCCCCTAAACCCGGACATCACCCCGCCCCTCCGTCCCCTAAACCCGAACACCCCCCCCCCCCCCCCCCCCGTTCCCTGAACCCGAACACCCCCATCCACTAAAGCCGAACGTCCCCCGTCCCCGAAACCCCCCCTCCCCTAAACCCGAACACCCCCGTCCCCTAAACCCGAACATCCTGTCCCCCTCCCGTCCCCTAAACCCGAACTACACCCCTGGTCCCCGTCCCCTAAACCAGGACTACACCCCCCCCCGCCGTCATCCCCCCCATCCCCTAAACTCGGTCTACACCCCTCCTCTCTCCCCCCCCCCCCCCCCCCCCCCGGTCCCCTAAACCCGCCTCTCCCGTCGCCTAAGCCCGGACAACCCCCCGCCCCCCCCCCCCCCCTGGTCCCCTAAGCCCGGACATCCCCCCTGTCCCCTAAGCCCGGACATCCCCCCCCCCCCCATGTCCCCTGAGCCCGGACATCTCTTCCCCCTCCCCCCGTCCCCTAAACCCGAACGTCCCGTCCCCTAAACCCGAACTACACCCCTGGTCCCCGGACTCCCCCGTCCCCAGACTCTAAACCCGGACTCCCCCGTCCCCAGACTCTAAACCCGGACTCCCCCGTCCCCAGACTCTAAACCCGGACTCCCCCGTCCCCAGACTCTAAACCCGGACTCCCCCGTCCCCAGACTCTAAACCCGGACTCCCCCGTCCCCAGACTCTAAACCCGGACTCCCCCGTCCCCAGACTCTAAACCCGGACTCCCCCGTCCCCAGACTCTAAACCCGGACTCCCCCGTCCCCAGACTCTAAACCCGGACTCCCCCGTCCCCAGACTCTAAACCCGGACTCCCCCGTCCCCAGACTCTAAACCCGGACTCCCCCGTCCCCAGACTCTAAACCCGGACTCCCCCGTCCCCAGACTCTAAACCCGGACTCCCCCGTCCCCAGACTCGAAACCCGGACTCCCCCGTCCCCAGACTCTAAACCCGGACTCCCCCGTCCCCAGACTCTAAACCCGGACTCCCCCGTCCCCAGACTCTAAACCCGGACTCCCCCGTCCCCAGACTCTAAACCCGGACTCCCCCGTCCCCAGACTCTAAACCCGGACTCCCCCGTCCCCAGACTCTAAACCCGGACTCCCCCGTCCCCAGACTCTAAACCCGGACTCCCCCGTCCCCAGACTCTAAACCCGGACTCCCCCGTCCCCAGACTCTAAACCCGGACTCCCCCGTCCCCAGACTCTAAACCCGGACTCCCCCGTCCCCAGACTCGAAACCCGGACTCCCCCGTCCCCAGACTCTAAACCCGGACTCCCCCGTCCCCAGACTCTAAACCCGGACTCCCCCGTCCCCAGACTCTAAACCCGGACTCCCCCGTCCCCAGACTCTAAACCCGGACTCCCCCGTCCCCAGACTCTAAACCCGGACTCCCCCGTCCCCAGACTCGAAACCCGGACTCCCCCGTCCCCAGACTCTAAACCCGGACTCCCCCGTCCCCAGACTCTAAACCCGGACTCCCCCGTCCCCAGACTCTAAACCCGGACTCCCCCGTCCCCAGACTCTAAACCCGGACTCCCCCGTCCCCAGACTCTAAACCCGGACTCCCCCGTCCCCAGACTCTAAACCCGGACTCCCCCGTCCCCAGACTCTAAACCCGGACTCCCCCGTCCCCAGACTCGAAACCCGGACTCCCCCGTCCCCAGACTCTAAACCCGGACTCCCCCGTCCCCAGACTCTAAACCCGGACTCCCCCGTCCCCAGACTCTAAACCCGGACTCCCCCGTCCCCAGACTCTAAACCCGGACTCCCCCGTCCCCAGACTCGAAACCCGGACTCCCCCGTCCCCAGACTCGAAACCCGGACTCCCCCGTCCCCAGACTCTAAACCCGGACTCCCCCGTCCCCAGACTCTAAACCCGGACTCCCCCGTCATCTTGTCTCCAAACTCTTGTCCCTAAAACCTGACCCCTGCTCCTGACACCCTCTCCTGCTCCCCAACCCATTCACTATCTCCGACCTTTACCTCAATCCTACTCTCTATCCTTCAACCTTAACTCTAACCCCATTCTGAATTCCCCCCCCCCCCCAACTTATCCGCAAGCCCCCTCTCCATCCTCAACCCTATCCTTCATCCCTTGTCATAACCAACCTTATTTTCTAAGCCTCTGCCTCATCACCATTCATCAGCTTTATGGCATTCCCCATCACCAACCCCATCCCTTATCTCAACACTATCCCTCATCACCGTTCCTTACCCCAACTGCATTTCCCATCCTCTTCCCTCACCGCTGCCCCAACTTCATCTTTACATTAATTGTAAACTGTACTCTAACTTTATCCTAAACCTTGCCATGACCCAACCTTGACGTCGTCCTTATCTGGGAAGATTTTCTATTGAAATAAAATTATTTGGGCGTAGGGGGGTGTGTACGCTATGGGGGCAGAAGTATTTTGCAACAACAAACTCACTGATGGGGGTAATGTTTTATGGTGAGTTGGTGACTTCTTTTCCTCCATTTAATGTTCCATTTTGTACTAAATTTATCCTATATGTTAATGTACAAATATATTTGTGTATTGTGCACACTGCCTGTAACACTTTACCGGGCACCCTCTGTTATAATTGTCGTAAATCTATTTTAGTTACTTAACTCTGATTTACTCCCAACCCTGGTCTTCTCTCTTTTCCCCAGCTATTTTATTATGACTTTGAACTCCAAGAGTCTTTGTTAATTAATTATTTCCCCACTAAGCAGATGTCTGCCTCTCAGCTGTCCCTGTTTCCCTCTGCCCGGCTGCCCTGTGTTGCTTCCCGTTTCTACCTGTGATTTGCCATCCACTTCCTGTCCTGGCGACACATGCGATCCTGCAACCATGCTACTTAGTTGGAGTGCCAGCCTCTATCCTATCTAATTCTGTCTCTCTTGCGCCCTATCTCTCTCTCGCACTATATAAATTTATATTTGCACTTTCTCCTCTGCTTGCTCATTGCCTCTGTGCCAGACCACCACCTCACCTATCTCTCTAGCACTATTCCTATCAACTTACATGCTGGCTAGTTCTCACCTGCTCTCAGTTCCCTTTAAATCGTTAATTTTAGAATTATTTCTTAACTGCACAAATTTTATACAAGTTAAACTGTCAATAATTGTACGAACTTGGCCAATGGCAGACAATTGCAAGAGAGTTTGTTTGAGTAACACCACAGAAACCGGTAGTATAATAAAACTGGAATATCTAGCGCATATTTTCAGCACACTCACTTGTAGGCATTTTTATTCTCTCCAAATTAGCCAAACTTCTTCCACCTATTTTAAACCGTATGAGACCGCTGTTAGACCTCAACATTCTTATTTGCTTGCACTTGATTATTTTAATAACTTGTAAACTTGGCCCTGCTGACTCTCTCCTCCTTGGGTAGCTTCCTCTGTCTACTTTGCTCCACGCACTCCGGCCTTGCTGCGGATTTCTGCTGCTGCCCTCTGACCTCGCTCCCACTTGGCTGCTTCATCGCCTGGCCTCTTTCCATCTGCCCGACCGTTGGGGCGTCTCGTATCGAGGCCTGCCTGACTGAGCTCGCATCTTCCTACGCTAGCTAACCACCCTCCTCGTGAGCTGACTATCGCAGCTCCAACCATGTCCTCTCGATTCCCACCCTCCCCAGCATAAACGTACAGCCTCTTCGCATCCAGACTTCCCCCATAAGGCTGTTTGACCCTGCATTCCCCGATGCTGCCAGATACCAGGTACCCCCTCCCCCTCCCCCTCCTCACACACTACCAGTCTCTGCCGCCTGCTTTAATGTTTTATATATTTTTTGTTATTTAAAAGCCACACCGTAAGCAAATTGACAGCGTAGAGCTGCACCTCCATCTTGCATTTCATTTTATTTATCCACCTGCCATGGAGAAGGAAAAGGACCTTTTTATTCCAGGAACCAATCCAAAAAACACATATTTCACTGTCTCTGGGGAGATCTCGAATGAACTTCTTTCCACCAAATGTTGTCACCGTGAGCAGCACCACAGGAGATCTGCGAGTATATATCGAAAAATGTTTTGAGTCCAGCACATTTTGTCTATCGCACGTCAGCATAACATCTGTGTATAAGTTAGTGCATCATACTAGCCCTGATTGCTACTTTTTCAGCTGTGATTTTAGCCAAACATGCGAATCAAAAGTGGAGAAACTGGCAGCAAGGAAGGAGCAAGTGGCAGCAAATTGAGCATTCGTAGCTTTCCTTTTTTAAAAGCAATTCTGAATTGGCAAATGCCATGTAGAAACCTACCAAAAAGAATTTGTCTGGTTCTGACACACGGTTGAAGCAAGAACTCTAAATTTCACAACTTCTTTGTATTCAGCACTTATGGCTGAGCCAACCTGATGTAAAATGATGCTGGTATAAGATGCAAATTATTGAAAAAGAAAATTTACAAGCTCTGCTCCTTCTTCCATCACAACTGCTCAGCTGATCCCTTGCCGTCACCAAGGCTCGTGGGAGCTTCAAGGACACTCCCTTTAATCGCCACAGCAACTTGGAGCACCTGCTGCTGTATTGCGAAAACAGTCACCATTAGCATTCCTGGTTCCGCATAATTGGAGAGATTATTTTGGAAACAGATGGTTTCAAAAAAAAAGGGTTAATACTTGGAACTCCTCCCGAGTCAAACACAATCTTTTGCTTTTTTAATTGTGAATGTTCGACCCTTGGTTATTTTGTGAGGAGATTCACATCAAAACAGGGGAGAGAGGGATTGATCAAAATGTACAGTAAAATCTTGTTCTAATATCAGGAATAATCCACAATGTTATTGCAAGAAAAGCCAAATTGTTTCAAATGGGAACCAGATATCCTTCAGCGTTGAAGACCTCTTCTTTCACAGCATATAGAAAGATACAAAGGTTGCAAATGTAATTTTGGCATTGACATCAGCTAATTTTAAGTGAGGAAGCGCGTTTTGCATCTTCAGAATCTCTCGGTGCTTTGCAGCCAGTTGATTACTTTTGAAGTGTGGACCTTGTTATCTCGGCAAATGCAGCAATCAATTTGTGCACACTAAAGGACCCCCCAAGGAAATGTGGGCTGAAATAGCTAATTTCTATTGAGTTATTTAAAAGGAAAATCTTTTAATTTGGAAGAAGCACTGAGTAGCAAAGGCACAGAATGAGCTCTGGGTGGGGGACTTCAATGTCCATCACCAAGAGTGGCACAGTAGCACCACTACTGACCGAGCTGGCCGAGTCCTGAAGGATATAGCTGCCAGTCTGGGCCTGCGACAGGTGGTGAGAGAACCAACACGAGGGGAAAAACCTACTTGATCTCGTCCTCACCAATCTACCTGTCGCAGATGCATCTATCCATGACAGCATTGGTAGCAGTGACCACCGGACAGTCATTGTGGAGATGAAGTCCCGTCTTCACACTGAGAACACCCTCCATTGTGTTGTGTGGCACTACCACTGTGCTAAATGTGATAGATTCAGAACAGATCTAGCAGCTCAAAACTAGGCATCCATGAGGCGCTGTGGGCCATCAGCAGCAGCAGAATTGTATTCCACCACAATCTGTAAGCCCAGCATATCCCTCTCTCTACCACTACCATCAAGCCAGGGGACCAACCCTGGTTCAATAAGGAGTGTAGAAGAGCATGCCAGGATCAGCACCAGGTGTACCTAAAAATGCAGTGCCAACCTGGGGAAGCTGTAACACAAGGACTACATACATGCTAAAAAGTGGGAGCAGCATGCTATAGACAGAGCTAAGCGATCCCACAATCAACGGATCAGATCATAGCTCTGCAGTCCTGCCACATCCAGTTGTGAATGGTGGTGGACCATTAAACAACTAACGGAGGAGGAGGCTCCATGAATATCCCCACCCTCAATGATGGTGGAGCCCAGCACGTGAGTGCAAAAGTCAAGGCTGAAGCATTTGCAACCATCTTCAACCGGAAGTGCAGAGTGGATGATCCATATCGGCCTCCTCCTGAGGTCCCCACCACCACAGAAGCCAGTCTTCAGCCAATTCGATTCACTCCACGTGATATCAAGAAATGGCTGTGCACACTGGATACAGCAAAGGCTATGGGCACCTACAATAGTCCTCCTGAAGCAATTACTGGCCTACACCCCAAACCCAAACTCTAATCATAAAGATGCCACGTCTGCAACACCTTGGCTTACGCAGGTTCTAGTCTTATGACACCCTTAAATCATCTGTTTTTGACCAAGACTCATATCTGGGGTAGTTATGACAACACAAGCGGAACATGTCCCCATGTGCAGAGATATGACGTCCTTGCTGGTTGCCTATGTTTATAATTCGCTGCAGACATCATAACATTCCAACACAGTGACAGCTACACATGACCTTGCTTCCCAGGCTAGCTGCACACTGTTCGACCATGGCAATCCTCTTTCTCACCCCAGGCTGTCTGGTTACAGCTTACTCACAGACTGTTAATTATAAGCAAAAGGGTTACATGTGAGATATAATTCAGGTTATCATTGCATACAGTTGATGATTACAAACTGCTACATTTAATTCTTGCACATGATTATAAATCCCTTACTGATAAGATATTAATGGTTATAAGATATCAAAACAAGTATTCCTAAAAATCAACTAATCCATGATAATCTTACAGTCCCTTTGCTTCTTATCTCAGTCCCTGGAATTCCATTCGTTTTGTTAGCCTTGGGTCCCACGAACAGGCTGCTGTCTTGTTCTGCTCGGAATGCTGCTGACTGCATCTTTAATTTGGCCAAGCAAGGCCCAACGCCTTGGTTTCTTCCATTTTAAATCTAATCGGGTCTACTCAGGGCATATTACACTAATTCAAAAGCATAATTATTCAAGAATCGCCGTACATCATGTAACAGTTACATCATGCAAACTTGAATCTATAACTAATAATACTTTATTTCATTTAGTCCATGTTAGAGAGAATCCGAAATGGACTTCCCAGGATTCTCAACAGAAGGCGGCCATTTGGCCTGTCGTGCCCGTGCTGGTTCTTTGAAAGAACAGTCATGCTTAGTCCCATAACCCTGCAAGTCCCTTCTCCTCAAGTACCTGTCCAACTACCTTTTTAAAATTATTTATGGAATCAGCTTCCACCACCTTTTCAAGTAGAGCGTTCCAGATCCTGACAACTGAGTGAAAAAAAATTCTCCTCATCTCCCCGCTAGATCTTTTTCCAATGATTTTAAATCTATGACCTCTGGTTAATGACCCACTCGCCCAAGGGAGTAGTTTTTCTCTATCTACTCTATCAAAACCTCTCATCATCTTGAAAACCAGTCACCTCTTAACCTTCTCTGTTCCAAGGAGAACAGTCCTAACTTTTCCAACCTCACCTCATAACTGAAGTCCCTCATCCCTAGTTACATACTGGTAAACCTCCTCTGTACACTGTCAAAGGCCTTTACATCTTTTCTGACGTGTGGTGCCCAGAATTGTTCACAATACTCCAGCCGAGGCCTAACCAGTTATTTATGAAGTTCTAGCTTGATCTCTTTGCTTTTATATTCTGTGCCTCTATTTATAAAACCAAGTAACCCATATACTTTTTTAACCACCTTACCAACATGTCCTGCCACCTTTTAAGGATTTGTGTATATGGACACCACGTTTCTCTGCTCATCTGCACTTTTCAAAATCGGGCCATTTATAGTGTACCGTCTTTCCATATTAGTTCTCCCAAGGTGCATCGCTTCAGACTTTTCCACATTGAACTCCATCTGCCATGCTTCTGCCCATTTCACCATCCTGTCTGTCATCCTGAAGTCTACAACTACCCTCATCACTATGTTGCCAAATTTCGTATCATCTACAAACTTTATAATGCTACATCAGAGTCTAGGTCGTTTATCAAACTTGAAAAGAGTAATGGACCTAAAACTGACCCTTGGGGGACATCACTGCAAACCACCTCCCAGTCTGAAAAACATCCATCCACCACTTCCTGTCATTAAGTCAATTCTGTATCCATGACCACACTTTTCCCTTAATTCCATGGGTTTCCATCTTCTAAGCAAGTCTCCTCTGTGGCACTTTATCGAATGCCTTCTGAAAGTCCATATATACAACATCTGCTGCACTACCTTGACCCTCATCAAATAATTTAATCAAGTTAGTCAGACACGATTTGCCTTTAACAAATCCTGGCTCTCCTTGATTAACCCATGCCTTTCCAAATGAAGGTTTATTTTGTCCTTGATAATGGTTTCCAATAACTTTCCCAACACCAATGTTAGGCTGACTGGCATGTTGTTTCCTGGCTTATCCCACTCCTTTCTTGAATACTGGTATAACATTAACAACCCTCCAGTCCTCTGGCACCACTCCTGTATCCAATGAGGATTGAAAGATTGTGACCAATGCCCCTGCTATTTCTACTTTTTGCTTCTTTCAGCAACCTAGGATGCATTCCATCTGGACCAGGTTACTTACCAACTTTCAGTATTGCTAATCTTTTTAGTATGTCTTTATTTATTACTATCCTCTCCCTAACTTTCCTATCTCTTCGCATAACCTTCACATCATCCACATGCTTTGTGAAGACAGATGCAAAGTACTTTAGCCATGTCCTCTGCCTCTACGTGAAGATTTCCTTTGGGTCCTTAATAGGCCCGACTTTTTCCCCAGCTAACCGCTTACACTTTGTGTATAAAATGTCGGAGTTCAATTTAATGCTGCCTGCTAATCTTTTCTCGTAACCTCTCTCTGCCTCCCATGTTAACTTTTTCAGTTCCCTCCTGTACTTTCCATAATCTTCCTGGTTGCTAACTGAATCTAACTTTGGATGCTCTACCTTTTCCCTTCAAAGGAATATGCCTAGTTTGTACCTGAACTATCTCTTCCCTGATGCCTTCCATTGCTCTGTTACTGCTTTACCCTGCAATAAGAGTCAGCTGTGGCTCAGTTGGTAGCCCCTTCGCCTGTGAGTCAGAAGGTTGTTGGTTCAAGTCCCACTCAGAGACTTCAGCACAACAATCTAGGCTGACGCTCCAGTGCAGTACTGAGGGAGTGCTGCACAGTCGGAGGTGCCGTCTTTTGGGTGAGACATTAAACCAAGGCCCTGTCTGCTCGCTAAGGTAAAAGATCCCATGGCGCTATTTTGAACAAGAGCAAGGCAGTTATCCCTGGTGTCCTGGCCATTATTTATCCCTCAATCAACATCACTAAACCAGATTATCTGGTCATTATCACATTGCTGTTTGTGGGAGCTTGCTGTGTGTAAATTGGCTGCCACGTTTCCTACATTACAACAGTGACTACACTTCAAAAGTACTTCATTGGCTGTAAAGCGCTTTGGGACGTCCGGTGGTCGTGAAAGGCGCTATATAAATGCAAGTCTTTTTTCTTTTCAATTGCCGTTTCCAGTCTACCTGTGCTAGGTCCCGTCTTAAATCACTGAAATTAGCTTTTTCCTAGTTAAGTATTTTTATCGTTGAAATTTTTTAGTCTCTTTCCATAATTACATAGGATATACGGCACAGAAACAGGTCATTCGGCCCAACCAGTCCATGCCGGCGTTTAGGCTCCACTCGAGCCTCCTCCCATCTTTCCTCATCTAATTCTGTCAGAACCCTCTATTCCCTTCCCCCTCATATGCTTATCTAGCCTCCCATTAAATGCATCTATACTATTTGCCTCAACTACTCCCTGTGGCAGTGAGTTCCACATTCTCACCACTCTCTGGGTAAAGAAATTTCTTCTGAATTCTCTATTTGATTTCTTGGTGACTATCTTGTATTGATAGTTTTGCCTCTAGTTTTGCTCTTCCCCACAAGTGGAAACGCGCTCTCTCTATCTACTCTATCAAAACCTTTCATAATTTTAAAGACCTCAATTAGGTCACCCATCAGCCACCTTTTTTCAAGTGAAAAGAGACCCAGCCTGTTCATCCTTTTCTGATATGTATACCCACGCATTTCTGGTATCATCCTTGTAATTCTTCTCTGCACCCTCTCCTGTGCTTCTATATCCTTTTTATTAAATGGTGACCAGAATTGTATGCAGTACTCCAAGTGTGGGCTAACCAAGGTTCCATACAAGTTTAGCATAACTTCCCTACTTTTCAATTCTATTCCTCTAGAAATAAACCCTAGTGCCTGGTTTGCATTTTTTATGGCCTTGCTAACCTGTGGTGCTACTTTGTGATTTGTGTATTTGTACTCCGAGATCCCTTTACTCCTCTACCTCACCCAGACTTGCACCCTCCAAGTAATAACATAAGAAATAGGAGCAGGAGTAGGCCAATCGGCCCTTCGAGCCTTAAGTGACCTCCCTATTCTTCCTAGAAAATGTAATACCTTACATTTATCTGTGTTGAATTTCATTTGCCAATTATATGCCCATTCTGCAAGTTTATTAATGTCTTCCTGTAATTTGTTGCAGTCCTCCTCAGTATTAACTGTCCCCCTCTTTTTCTCTCTCTTTCTCCTCCCCCCCCCCCCCCCCCCCCCCTTGGACTCATCCGCAAATTTAGAAATTGTTTTTGATTCCAAAGTCTAAATCGTTAATATAAATTGTGAACAACAGTGGTCCCAGCACTGATCCTTGTGGAACAACACTACCCATGTTCTACCACTGAATAGCTACCCTTTACCCCTACTCTCTGCTTTCTGTCTTGAAGGCAGCTTGCTATCCATTCTGCTACCTGACCTCTGACTTCCGCATTCTCTGAACTTTAGTCTATTATGTGGTACCTTTTATCGAAGGCCTTTTGAAAATCTAGATAAATTACATCTACTGCATTGCCTTTGTTTATTCTCTCGTTACCTCTTCAAAAAATTCAGTGAAGTTAGTTAAGCAAGACTTTCCCTTCTTGAAATCCATGCTGACTATTCATCATTATTATATTTTTGGCTTTTAGATGTTCTTCTATTTTCTCTTTTTTTAGTAAGGATTCCATTATTTTTCCAACCACTGATAAGCTGACTGGTCTATAGTTCCCGGGACATGTTCTATCTCCCTTCTTAAATATAGGTATTATGTTAGCTAGCCGCTAACTGTAAACTGTATTACTCTAAACTGAATTATGTTGTGGTCACTATTAGCTAGATGATCATCTACTGTAACACAATCCACATTCCCTACTTCATTTCCCAGAACCAGATCCAACACTGCTTCCTTCCTAATAACAACAGAAATCGCTGGAAAAACTCAGCAGGCCAGGCAGCTTCCGTGGAGAGAGAGAGAAACAGAGTTAACGTTTCAGGTCGAAGACCTTTCGTCAGAACCTGAAACGTTAACTCTGTTTCTCTCTCTCCACGGATGCTGCCTGGCCTGCTGAGTTTTTCCAGCGTTTTCTGTTGTTATTTCGGATTTCCAGCATCCGTAGTATTTTGCTATCGTATTACTGCTTCCTTCCTTGTTAGACTGGAGACATCTTGATTGCGAAAGTTCTCCTGTACACATCAGAAATTGCTCTTTCCCTATCTTTAGCACTGTCTTTCCCAGTTTTATGTTAGGGTAATTAAAGTCTCCTGTTACTCTATTTTTGTTAACACGCCTTTGAAATTTGCTCATCTGTCTCCTTCTCACCGTTTGGAGCTCTATTTAAAAAGAAACTCCCAACAATGTGACAGCTCCCCTCTGTTCCTTAGCTCAAGCCAAATTGATTCAGTCTTCGAAGCATCCAGTAAATCCTTTCTATTTAGAATTGTAATGTCATCCTTAATCAGTACTGCCATGCCACCTCCTGCTTTTCATTATCATTCCTGAATGCTTGGTAATCAGAAATATTAAAAACCCATTCCTGGGTGTCTATGAACCATGTCTTTGTTAATGCAACCACAAAATAATCCCGTGTTGCAATTTGTGCCTGCAGCTCACCAACTTTCTTAGTTACACTACGGATATTGACATACATGCAATGTAATACCTCCTTCGTCACTTTTGCTATTTTCCTTATTCAGGTCCCTGCAATTTTTGGGATATTTCTAATTTTACTGCAGCTTATATCTGATCTCATTTCTGATCTTTTTTTTGGATCCCCTCCCCCTGCCAAATTAGTTTAAACCCTCCCGAACAGTACTAGTTAATCTCGCAGCGAGAATATTGGTCCTGGCTCTGTTCAGGTGCAATCCGTCCACATTGTACAGGTACCCCTTCCTGCAATGCCCCAAGAATCTGAAGGCCTCTGTCCTGCACCATTTCTCCAACCACACATTTACCTGCACTTGTAGAGTGTCATTTTTGTGGATCTGCAGTGCAGCCAGTTCCAGGTAGATTGGGTCAGTTGTATGTCCGAGGAAGTTAGATGCTGAAGCATGGCTTCCTCTGGAAGGATGAGGTAGATGACCTTCATCGGTACCTTTCTTTGCGATTTTTCACTGAAGAGTACAGCCACCAGATGGTGAAAGGAATGTTTGCTGGCAGCTACACTCTTGAATTGAATTTAAAAATGCTTTAAACTTCCCTTGAAAATGCAGAGTAATGGTCCTTAACTGCAGCTTCCAAGTGTCTTTCACTGCAATTATGGGCAGTCCTGGCCTGTGGGATCAAAGCCACTAAAACCTGAATAGATAAGTCAAACTTATTGCACTTAAGAGCCTAACACCCACCCTAACAGAGAGATTTATCCCATTAACTTAAGCTTTTTTAAAATCTGGTCTCGTATGTGAAAGGCCAACTCCAAAACCACTCTGCCACCAGAAAGTAATTGGGAATATGTTACAATAGTGCAGCATAAACTAGTATTCCATTAATGGAACGCCATTGCTTGCAGACATGCCCTACTCCCCCAGTTAATGGCACACATTTTAACATGCATCATCAGACCACTTCACCTGATTGCGTCATAGGTCTTGCTTGAGCTTCTCCAATTAAATCTAGGAGTGTGGAACCGGATTCGCTACATTTTTAGGGATGGGAATCACCTGGAGTTCAGGCTTGACCAGGTGTGTTCAAAGGAAGAAAGGTAAATAAAGGAGTTCAGCGTATGGAAGTTGTGGGTGTCCCTTTCTCTCTTCTTGCCCCCACAGGCCTTCCTTATTAAGGCAAGAGTTTGTGTTTAAATGACATTTGTAAACAGCTTAAGCTTCACTCTTGAGATTTAAGTCACGATTTGCATGGTCGTATCTTCTTTATTTGCAAAGAAGCTTTCTTGTGACATACGTATATCTAAATAACATGGTTTAAACAAAAGTCAACTTGGCTCCATTAGTAGTACTCTTGCCTCTCAGTCCAAAGGATCAAGCCCCACTGCAGGACATCAGCACACAATCTAGCCTCACGCTTCAGTGCAGTACCGAGGGAGCGCTGTATTGTCAGAGGTACCAGGTGTTAAATTGAGGCACCATTTGCTTCTTTCACTGTTTCAGGTGGATGCAAATGATCCCAGGGCACTGGTAAGTCAGTATTCCTACCTCAGCCAACACTACCAAAAACACATTCTTTTAGTCAGTTGTCTTGGTTACTGTGGGCAGATTGGCTGCCACATTTGCCTACGTAACAGTGACAGCACTTCTAAAGTAATGCATTGGTTCTGAAGAGCTGTATAAATGTAAGTGTTCTCTCTCTCTCTCTCTCTCTCTCTCCAGTATTACTAATTGAAATGCCCCAAATCTGAATTTGCATGGGTGCAGTTTGTGGAGCAGGTTGGCTTTAACTCTGCAGTTAACCTCATTAAATGAATCAGAAATCTGCAAAATGTAACTCTACCCCTGGCAGGTGTGAGATGTAGCTCTCTGGAGTTCCCTTGGGTCCTCTGCAGAGTCACACTGGGGAGTTGAGGGCTGCATGTGTGGCAGATGGGCCTGTCTGTAGAACTCTCTCTTTCCAAAGGTCAGTAGCTGTTACTATTAAAATTAACTTTCCAAAAATGCCCTTCCTAATAGTTCCTCTTTTGTATGTAATATAGCAGTGAACACAGCTGCAGCTTCACTTCATCTAATTTATAACAGTAGGTTATTTATTGCAGATACTTATGACATGGAGACCTGCAGGTGTGACTTCTGCAATGATGCAATCTTAAGTGTTGATATAAAAATGATATTTACACTGGTGCAACCAATGTGCTGTTTTTTTTTCTCTAAGCTTGTGGTTAAGTTCTGGGGGGCATTTTGTACATGAGTGCTACCAGCGGTGTCAAGCTGACAGTTTACTTAAACGGAAATTATAACGGGGAAACGCGCTGTTCGGTCTAACCAGTCTGCATTGGTATCTATCCTCTCTACGTGAGCCGTAGTTCTAATCTGGTGTCACACTCTGTTCTCACGTCCCTTTAACCACCTATCTAAACTATTCTTAGAAGTTGCTTCATCAATGACCATCCCTCCAACATAAAGTCAGAAATGGGGATGTTCGCTGATGACTGCGCAGTGTTCAGCGCCATTCACATCTCCTCAGATAATGAAGCAGTCCATTGCTGCATGCAACAAGACCTGGACGACGTTCAGGCTTGGGCTGAGAAGTGGCAGGTAACATTCGCGCCACAGAAGTGCCAGGCAATGACTATCTCCAACAAGCGAGAATCTAACCACCTCCCCTTGACATTCAACGGCATTACCATCACCGAATCCCCCACCATCAACATCCTGGGGGCCACCATTGACCAGAAACTTAACTGGACCAGCCACATAAATACTGTGGCAACAAGAGCAGGTCAGAGGCTAGGTATTCTGCGGCGAGTGTCTCACCTCCTGACTCCCCAAAGCCTTTCCACCATCTACAAGGCACAAGTAAGGAGTGTGATGGAATACTCTCCACTTGCCTGGATCAGTGCAGCTGCAACAACACTCAAGAAGCTCGACACCATCCAGGACAAAGCAGCCCACCACTGGCGTACCGTGGCTGCAGTGTGTACCATCTACAAGATGCACTGCAGCAACTCGCCAAGGCTTCTTCGGCAGCACCTCCCAAACCTGTGACCTCGAAGGACAAGGGCAGCAGACACGTGGGAACACCTCCACCTCCACGTTCCCCTGACTTAGAAGTATTTTGCCGATCCTTCATCGTCGCTGGTTCAAAATCCTGGAACTCCCTCCCTAACAGCTCTGATGGTCCCGCGCAGCCGGCTTGCTGGCTTTTTAAATAGAAAAACCGCACATGCACTGTATTTTGAAGGGGCAAAAAAAGCCCCTCAAAAAATTACAGGGAATATTTGTCACCAGGTGAAGATTCTTGCTGTTAGCAGGGCATTCCCATAGGTGTTTTGCACTGTGAATATCAAGCCTGTATGTATTACGGTATTTGGTTTTTCAGTATTTTGTCAAACAAATAGTTTTAGACGTGAATATCCGAAGCAAATACAACAAAAATCCAGGCGCTGAATCCTTTAAATCTTAAGATGGAGCCTTTGCAATATCAGGGTAAAGATTTCTTTGGCCTTTGTTTGTGACCTTTATGTCGGAATTGCTGCAGTATCCCTTCCATGATTCACCCAGCACTAAACCTATTGTGAAATAAAAACACAAAATACTGGACGTGCACAAGCCATTTAACATTTATAAATAGAAAAGATGGGTTAATTGTTTGGAACAGCTCTGACAACAGGTCTACACCCAAAATTTTAACCTGTCGTTTCCATTTACAGATGTGACCAACCTTCTGTGTATTGCCAGCATTTTCTTAAAGATTTGCAGGCTTTTCTTTATATTGTGCTTACCAGGGAATATGCATTGGCAGAGTTCTGGGGAAGTGCTTCTCTTCTTGATGCAATGAGGAAAAGAGGAGGAGGAAAATCCTACATCAATTTTGAATGCTTTTCTTTCACTGCTGTGGCCTCCTGAAGTTGCTGACCCATGTCTGAGACTGGACAGTGACGTTGGAGGAGAGGAATGCACCTCCCAGTCGAGACCAATCCTAACCTCACCCAATGCTCACATATTTATTTATTTCGCAGACTTGGTGTATAATTCCAGCCCTCTTAGAGCTTCGTCATCATCAGAATGTGAAGTGGCTAGGCTACCAGGTAGTTTAGTTAGTGGGCATGATTCACTAACATTCTAGCTGACTAATAGGTTCAAGAGTCTAGTGTCAGCAACTTTAATGCTTCATTTAAGAAATATAAGAGAAGTAGATTTTCTCTCAATCTTTTATTGATGCATCAGTCATGGTAAACATGCGAGTCCACGGTAACTTACACCAGTCAGGCTGCTGGCTGGAACCTTTAAGTTCAAGCTGTCCCCTTACAGTGTCAGCTGTGGCTTACAGTGTCACTGTGGCTCAGTGGGTAGCACCCTCGCCTCTGAGTCAGAAGGTTGTGGGTTCAAGTCCCACTCCAGAGACTTGAGCACACAAATCTAGGCTGACACTCCAGTGCAGTGCTGAGGAAGTGCTGCACTGTTGGAGGTGCCGTCTTTCGGATGAGATGTTAAACCGAGGCCCTGTCTGCTCTCTCAGGTGGACATAAAAGATCCCATGGCACTATTTTGAAGAAGAGCTGGGGAGTTATCCCCGGTGTCCTGGCCAATATCTATCCCTCAATCAACATAACAAAAACAGATTATCTGGTCATTATCACATTGTTGTTTGTGGGAGCTTGCTGTGCGCAAATTGGCTGCCGTGTTTCCCACATTACAACAGTGACTACACTCCAAAAGTACTTCATTGGCTGTAAAGCACTTGAGACGTCTGGTGGTCGTGAAAGACGCTAGATAAATGCAAGTCTTTTCTTTTACATTTTCATACTTTTTTTTAGTGAACAATTCAAGTCATCTGACAGACCTCTGATTTCATGCTTGGTTACAATGCAAAAGTGCAGCTCCAATAGACGCATTTCTTGGTCCCTAGAAGCATTCAGTTACTTCAGTAATTTTCTTATCCCAAAACTAACTTTGTCTACTGTTAATGATATTTCTTGAAGTTTCACAATCATAGATATAAACATCCCACATTATATTCTTTATTAAGCTTATATTTTGTGACTCTCTCTTTATTAAGCTTATAATATGGTTGATGACAGGCAAAGTCTTGTTATGCTTTATCTCATGACAGGTTTTAGCTAGCCCAACCACAGGAATGTTTTAGAATCAGAATGATACACCACTTGGCCAGAGCTATCCAATTAGTCCCACTCCCCTGCTCTTTTCCTATAGCCCTGTTTATCCAATTCTCTTTTGAAAGTTACTGTTGAATCTGCTTCCACCACCCTTTCAGGCCGTGCATTCCAGATCACAATAAATCGCTGCATTTAAAAAAAAAAGTTTCCTCATGTCACCTCTGGTTCTTTTGCCTCTGGCTTTTTTGCCAATTCCCTTAAATCTGTGTCCTATTCTTACTGATCCTTCTGCCATGGGAAACAGTTGCTCCTTATTTAATCTCATCAAAACCTTTCATGATTTTGAACAGCTCCATCAAATCTCCTCTTAACCTTCTCTGCTCTAAGGAGAACAACTGCAGTTTCTCCAGCCTTTCCACATAACTGGTGGATCTTACCAGTGTTGCCTTGGCGACATGTCCACATTGAAATACTTGCCTGTATTTCTAAATTAAACTAGCTCCATTTTCCCAAAATGCATGTTAGATTAGCTGTTTTATGTCAATGTATGTTGGCCATTCATGTTGATATGTCTAAAACCTACATGGGACATGGTTTGTATTTGTCCGCAAGGGCATTTGTCGTCATCGACGGCCCCGTAGGTGAAGATTTGAGGTGCACTGTCCCTGTCCAGTTTAAAAGCGTTGGGAAGCAGCCAGCTACAATGTGGTCAGTTGAAACCTGGGTGACTGTGATTGAAGCTAATTGTTGCGAATTGGGCGTACACTCTTCAGCTTTTACAGTTCCAAATAAATCCTGATAGGCTCCTCTCCTCCTCACTGTGTAAAATCAAGACCTGAGACTCATTGCACTGTGTCATACCTTCAAACTATGGTATCCCCTGCCACTACAGTCTTTCAACCCCAAGCTTTGTGGTGTCTATTTACTTTGCTTTCTCTCCTACTTTTCTCAGCCTTGGTGGGGACTTGTATTTCAGGTCTTTGCCCTTAGTTTAGTTTTTTCACTTTTTTTATATAGGCCAGTCAGTTTAACCTCTGTCGTGGGGAAGCTTTTAAAAACAATAATCAGATACAAAATTAACAGTCACTTGGACAAGTGTGGATTAATTAAGGAAAGCCAGCACGGATTTGTTAAAGGCAAATCGTGTTTAGCCAACGTGATCGAGTTTGTTGATGAGGGCAATGCGGTTGACATGGTGTACATGGATTTCCAAAAGGCGCTTGACAAAGTGCCACATAATAGGCTTGCCAGCAAAGTTGAAGCCCATAGAATAAAAGGGACAGTGGCAGCATGGATACGAAATTGGCTAAGTGACAGAAAACAGAGAGTAGTGGTGAACGGTTGTTTTTCGGACTGGAGGAAGGCATATAGTGGTGTCCCCCAGGGGTCGATTCTAGGACCACTGCTTTTCTTGATATATATTAATGACTTGGATGTGGGTGTACAGGGCGCAATTTCAAAATTTGCAGATGACACAAAACTTGGAAGTATAGTGAACAGTGAGGAGAATGGTGATAGACTTCAAGAGGACAGACAGGCTGGTGGAATGGGCAGACACGTGGCAGATGAAATTTAATGCAGAAAAGTGAAGCGATACATTTTGGTAGAAAAAATGAGGAGAGGAAATATAAACTAAAGGGTACAATCCTAAAGTGGGTGCATGAACAGAGAAACCAAGGGGTATATGTGCACAAATCATTGAAGGTGGCAGGGCAGGTTGAGAAAGCAGTTAAAAAAGCTTATGGGATCCTGGGCTTCATGAATAGAGGTGTAGAGAACAAAAACGTGGAAATTATGAACAACCTGTATAAAACACTGGTTCGGCCTCAACTGGAGTATTGTGTCCAATTCTGGGCACTGCACTTTAGGAAGGATGTGAAGGCCTTGGAGAAGGTGCAGAAAAGATTTACAAGAATGATTCCAGAGATGAGGGACTTCAGTTACGTGGATAAAGTGGAGAAGCTGGGATTGTTCTCCTTAAAGCAGAGAAGGTTGAGAGGAGACTTGATAGAGGTGTTCAAAATCATGAGGGGTCTGGACAGAGTAGATGGAGAGAAACTGTTCCCATTGGCAGAAGGGTCGAGAACCAGAGGACACAGATTTAAGGTGATTGGCAGAAGAACCAAAGGCGACATAAGAAAAAAACTTTTTTACGCAGCGGGTGGCTAGGATCTGGAATGCACTGCCATGCACTGCCTAAAAGGGTGGTGGAGGCAGACTCAATCACTGCTTTCCAAAGGGAGTTGGATAAGTACCTGAAAGATAATTTTTTTCCAAGGCTACGGGGGAAGGGCAAGAGAGTGGGATTAGCTGAAGTGCTCTTGCAGAGAGCCGGCACGGGCTCGACGGGCCAAATGGCCGCCTTCCGTGCTGTAACCATTCTATGATTCTAAAAAGCAGTGCTGGCACAATATGCCTTGCAGTATGGAAGTGTAAACATGTAGATTCACAATAGTTCTATTGGGAATCTTATTTTAAACCACCAATAATTTATTTCTGTTAACATTTTGTATTATTGGAATCAACTTTAGACTTTTTTTCTTTTATAGGTGTTTGAGCTGGCAGATACATCGTAAAATTAAAGTTGGAACAATGAGACTAGCAGGTAAGGTACAACCAAGGGTCAGCTGTATTGAATTGCATTTACATAAGAATTTGCTTTACAGTGGGGAAATGTTGCACAGCAAGACCAGCATCTGAAATTAAATTCGCGACACCACCTAACTACCCATTCCGTACACAGATTTGCTTTAACTTGGCAATCTGCAGCACAGATGGCATACAGGTGGGAAATTAAAAAAAGTCACACTGGTTTGTGGGTGTGCTTTAAGCGTGCAATTAAGATACGTTATTGGTAGAGAAAAGGGAATTTTACTGCCATTGCACTGGTTTTGGGGATGATTACTGTCAAAAGGATTCCAAAGTTGGAAAAGTGTCCCTTTCCCAGCACTGATATCCTTCACCTTGAATACAAAAATCAATCAAGGTGGGAGTTTGAAAATTTACATTATACCTTGAGCAAGGGACACTGCATAAGTGGACTGCATCCTACCCAGCAGCTAAATGGTACCAGTGTTGCTGGGAAGTTATTAGGAGTCCTGCATGAATGACTGGCTTGTACGTGCAGGAAGTGCACGGCACTGTTCTGGCTCTAGCCCTAGGAAGAAGTGATGGGCACTTGAGGGCTGACTGTCGAAAATGACATTATCATGTGATATCTTTGCTCACTTGTTCTGTTCAAGGGAACAAATTGTAGTAAACTTGGACTCTAATTGAAAATGAGCCCATCAGTGGGTAGTCAGCTTTTCTAGTACACTTTATTGATCTTATGCCATCTTAATTTTATGAGGATTCAATTAAAGTAGTTGATTAATTCTCTCTCGGGATCAACTTTTGGTTGAATTCAATAATATAAACTGTTTCAAAACTGGAACAGATTCTTCTTGTTTTCATATGTAACTTTTTAGTATCACTTTTTAGTATCACTTCTTGGCGTACTTATCTTTCTAAGAGGCAAGTTCAAAAACTTGCTGCCAAGATGCATATGAAAATTAATATAACCTAGAAGTGAGCAGCAACTAGTTTAGCATTAATACACTCAATTTATTGATAATCAAAGTGACAGCTCAGTTAAGAGCTGTTCATACAGAGGATTTGAGTATAAGAGTAAAGACGTCTTACTGCAATTATATAGGGCCCTGGTGAGGCCACACCTGGAGTATTGTGTACAGTTTTGGTCTCCTTACCTAAGGAAGGATATACTTGCCATAGGAGTGTAACGGAGGTTCACCAGACTGGTTCCTGTGATGGGGGGATTGTCCTATGAGGACAGATTGAGTAGACTAGGCCTATATTCTCGAGTTTAGAAGAATGAGAGGTGATTTCGTTGAAACATACGAAATTCTTACAGGGCTTGACCGGGTCGATGCAAGAGGGATGTTTCCCCTGGCTGGGGAGTCTAGAACCAGGGGTCACAGTCTCAGAATAAGGGGTCGGCCATTTAGGACTGAGATGAGGAGAAATTTCTTCACTCAGAGGGTGGTGAATCTTTGGAATTCTCTACCCCAGAGGGCTGTGGAGGCTCAGTCGTTCGGTATATTCAAGACCGAGATCGATAGATATTCAAATATTAAGGGAATCAAGGGATATGGGGATAGTGCAGGAAAGTGGAGATGAGGTAGAAGATCAGCCATGATCTTATTGAATGGCAGAGCAGGCTCGAAGGGCCAAATGGCCTACTCCTGCTCCTATTTCTTATGTTCTTGCTGCATTACTGTATGCGCCGAAGAATATTACATGAAATGGTTACTGTTTGCTAGTTTGTGTGGAGTGGACATTCCTTCCTAATTCAGAATGCCGATGGGCTTGACGGTTGCAATGGTATTTCATAATCGAAGTATTGGAACAAATGAATAGTTTACAAAGCCCAACTAAGGACTGTGCATTTTGAAATACTCGAGTCTCAATCAATTTGTGTAAACACCCTGAAAAGGTCCATTCTTGCCTTTAGTCAAAATCAAATTCAATTAGCATCCAAGCGAATGCTCAGCCAATCGAGGTTAATGTAGAAATACTCCTATTACAGTTGAGTTGCTATTGCTCCTGGTATGGGTGAGGTGACGGGGGCTGAGAATAGAACTTGGGAAACAAAAATGGGCAACAATATTGGCAAACAACGATGTAGAACAGCAATGGGAAACATTTAAAACTGTGTTCAACAGAGTGCAGGAAAAATATATTTCACTAAAAGGAAAGAACAAACAATTTTTTTTTTTATTCGTTCACGGGATGTGGGCTTCGCCGACATTTATTGCCCATCCCTAATTGCCCTTGAGTGGCTTGCTAGGCCATTTCAGAGGGCAGTTAAGAGTCAACCGCATTGCTGTGGGTTTGGAGTCACATAAGGCCAGACCGGGTAAGGACGGCAGATTTCCTTCCCTAAAGGACATTAGTGAACCAGATGGGATTTTACGAACTCTTGTCTCCGGTCATTAGCACAGGCCTCTGGATTACTAGTCCAGTAACATAACCACTGTGCTACTGTTCCTGATAATAAAACGACGCCATGGATGAATAAAGCCATAAGGGAACAATTGAGGGTAAGGAAAGAGGCATACATTAAGTACACAGACAGCAGGGGTGTGCATAATACAAGAGAATACGAAAAGATTAGGAGAGAAGTCAAAAAAACAATTAGGGAGGCAAAGAGGAACTATAAAATTAAATTGTCAAGGAACATAAAACAAAATAGTAAAATATTTTATAGGCACATCAATTTAAAAAAAAAAAGGAAGGTTGGGATGGGAATAGGGCCATTAAGAGTTAGACAGGATAATACCACAGGTAACGTTAGAGAGATGGCAGAAATATTAAATAATTATTTTGCTTCAGTATTTACCAGGGAGATAGAACAGGTGGACATGACATTGGATGATGAGATTAGTAATGAGAGAAGTGCATTTAAAATAAAAAAAAAAGGGGAATATATTAAATAAATTAATCAGACTCAAAGAGGATAAAACCCTGGTCCGAATGGAATGCTTCGATGTATTTTAAAAGAATCGAGGGAAGAGATAGCAGAGGCATTACTACGCATATTTAATAATTCGTTAGGAAAAGGTATAGTGCCAGAGACGGGCGGATAGTTAACGTAATACCTATATTCAAGAAGGGGGATAGAACATGTCCAGGGAATTATAGACCAGTCAGCTTAACATCAGTGGTCTTAAAAATAATAGAATCCCTACTAAAGGAGAAAATAGAAGAATAGCTAGAAACCAAAAACATAATAATGAATAGTCAACATGGATTTCAAAAGGGAAAATCTTGCTTGACCAACCTTACTGAATTTTTTGACGAGGTAACAGAGAGAGTAGACAATGGTAATGCAATAGATGTAATTTATCTGGATTTTTAAAAGGCCTTCAATAAGGTACCCCATTATAGACTGATGAACAAGGTCAGAGAATGTGGAGTCAGGGGACAAGTAACGGAATGGATTGCTAGCTGGCTTCAAGACAGAAATCAGAGAGTGGGAGTAAAGGGTAGTTATTCAGTGGCAGAAGGCGGGTAGTGGTGTTCCACAAGGATCAGTGCTGGGACCACTGCTGTTCACAATTTACATTAATGATTTCGACTTAAGAATCAAAAACACAATTTCTGAATTTGCGGATGACACCAAATTGGGGGGGGGGGGTGGGGGATAGTCAATACTGAGGAGGATTGCAATAAGTTACAGAAGGACATTAATAAATTTGCAGAATGGGCATATAATTGGCAAATGAAGTTCAACACAGATAAATGTGAGGTATTACATTTTGGTCGGAAGACTAGGGAGGTCACTTATCAGTTGGAGGGTGCGAGTCTAGGTGGGGTAGAGGAACAAGGGGATCTCTGAGTACAAATACACAAATCACAAAGTTGCGACGCAAGGCCATTTAAAAAAAAAAAGCAAACTATGCACTCGGGTTTATTTCTAGAGGGATAGAATTGAAAAGTAGGGAAGTTATGCTAAACCTGTATCAAACCTTGGTTAGACCACACTTGGAGTACTGCGTACAGTTCTGCTCGCCGTATTATAAAAAAGATATAGAGGCACTGGAAAGGGCGCAGAGCAGATTTGCAAGGATGATACCAGAAATGCGAGGGTATACATATCAGGAAAGGATGAACAGGCTGGGTCTCTTTTCTCTTGGAAAAAATAAGGCTGAGGGATGACCTAATAGAGGACTTTAAAATTATGAAAGGTTTTGATAGAGTGGATACAGAGAGAATGTTTCCACTTGTGGGGAAGAGCAAAACCAGAGGCCATCGATATAAGATAGTCACCAAGAAATTCAATAGGGAATTCAGAAGAAACTTCTTTACCCAAAGAATGGTGCGAATGTGGAACTCGCTACCACAGGGAGTGGTTGAAGCAAATAGTATGGATGCATTTAAGGGGAGGCTAGACAAGCATATGAGGGAGAAGGGAATAGCGGGTTATGCTGATAGATTTAGATGAGGAATGACTGGAGGAGGCTCGTGTGGAGCATAAACTGGACTGGTTGGGCCGAATGGCCTGTTTCTGTACCGTATATCCTATGCAATCCTACGATATTAGGGAGGGTTTTGAATTGTGGTGTGAATGCTCTTGATGTGTGAACCTTTATTAAATCCCATTCCTGAGATGAAGCATTGGTGAAATCTATTTTCCCCTCATTTACTTCTTTTCCAAATCATGCACAAAAATATGAATATTTTGTAAGGAAAATGCTATGTGATAGTAAGGGTGAAGGGGAGGAAAAATAATGGTCACCTATTTTAATTTTGATCTTCAATGTAAATATTTCTAGAGTAAAATACTGCATTGTCAATCTAATAACACAGCAAAATACATATAAATAAAAAGATAAAATTGCAAATGTTGAAAACTAAAAGAAAAACTACAAAGTCCAACTGAAAAGAGAAGATATGTAACCGTTTGGATGTATACTCTGGACAAAGTTGATGAGGTGTTTACTTGTAGAACATTTTGTTTTTTCAATTATTTGGTAAGCTGACTACCCTCCTAGTTTTATGGCTGTTAATTTTGGCTGTATTAATGCAAGTTTAGTGTTGGTGCAAAATGGTTTCAAGCTTCCCACTGATGCTAAACTTATAGTGCAAATCGGGTGACCAGGTCCAAACTGACTCCAACAAAGCCGAGTGAGACTTCATCCTCAATGGAGTCTCATCCTGCTTTGCCCTTTCTCAGAGTGTCCATTTGGGCCCTGACCCCAGATCCAGGTTGCATTTGCACTCTAACGACAACATCAGTGCAAAGTGAAACTGCTATGGCCAGTTCTACAATGTAGCGTGAATGTGCCGTTACTGAGAGTTTGATTTTTGGACTTGAATTTTTTGAACTAAATTTCTTCGTGACTTAGACTCAAAGGATGCAAAAGATTTTTCGAGAAACAAACATTTATATTGACTGGGTGCGACAGTGGGCAAAATGCTTGCCGCTGCTTTGTAATCTGTCAGCTGAAACCACATTTTCTTCACGTCTTCGTAGGCACACGACTTGCTGAAAGAGTATTACAGTAATTAGTAACAAGTGAAATAGTTGATGAGACTTTTTCTTTACCTGGTAGAATTGTTAGCAGTGTTCTCCTTCCAAAATCCCCCTCTCTTTTCAGCCAGCTGTGTTTTTGGTGACCCTTGGTTTTTCCTTTTAATTTTGATTTTCATTATGCTGCTTTTTAAAGAGTTTATACTGATTGTTAGTGTTGCCCAAACCATGGTAACCTACTTCTCTAACAAACTGCAGCATGAATGCATTTTGACCTGCGGGTTTAGGGTCACCTTTGACTGATGTCATTAAAAGTGACGCGTGCTCAGAAGTCCTGTGTAATTCTGTTTTACAGACTTGTTTTTATGGTGATTTTGAGACTGGATTATTTATAGCCTATATATTTCTATTGAAACGGGAAGTTTTACAGTTTTAGTTCCAGCCACGTCAACTATTATGATTTGCAAATTTTCCCCTGGCTACTGGCACATCTTTGGTGGTCTTCCTCAACTGAGGAGGCTCTTAACGTATTTTCTTTCTGCATATGGCTGGACCACCGCATTGAAATTTGGAATAGAAATCCAAATGTGCTTGTATGCAAACATTACAGAGCTGGAATGAAGTGTGAGTCACATGCAGTGGAAAATTATAGTGCATTTCCTTGCAAATCACAACTTCATGTTTAGATTGTCAGCTATGTTTCAATAATCTGATCACAAGATAGTTAGGTTGAGGAAGACCATTCAGCCCATCTTCATTCATCTATCCATCCAGAAGTCCCACGATTTCGGTATACAAGCCTTTCTTAAACAATTCCAAAGTTCTTGCCTCCATTCATTGATCACTTCACCAGGGTCCTAAATTTACCTTTTCACTAGTTTGAATTTATGTCCCTTGTCCTACTCTTACTAATTAAATTCAATATTCCAGGTTTGCCTTTTTCTATTCCCTTAACTATTTTATGAACCTATAAGCTCACTGCAGCTATACAAAACCCTGGTGAGAAACACCTGGAGTACTGTGAGCAATTCTGGGCACCACACCGTAGGAAGGATATATTGGCCTTGGAGGGAGTGCAGGGTAGGTTTAGCAGAATGATACCCGGACTCCAAGGGTTACGTTACGAGGAGAGATTACACAAATTACGGTTGTATTCCCTAGAATTTAGAAGGTTAAGGGGTGATCTGATCGAAATTTTCAAGATATTAAGAGGGACTGATCGGGTAGATAGAGAGAAACTATTTCCGCTGGTTGGGGATTCTAGGACTAGGGGGCATAGTCTAAAAATTAGAGCCAGACCTTTCGGGAGTAAAATTAGGAAACACTTCTACACACAAAGGGTGATAGAAGTTTGGAACTCTCTTCCGCAAACAGCAATTGATGCTAGATCAATTGTTAATTTTAAAATCTGAGATTGATAGCCTTCTGTTAACCAGAGGTATTGAGGGATATGGGGCAAAGGCGGGTATATGGAGTTAGGTCGCAGATCAGCCGTGATCTCATTGAATGGCGGAACAGGCTCGAGGGGCTGAATGACCTACTCCTGTTCCTACTTCTCGAATGCCTCCTTTCTAGGCTGAAAAGCTTAAGTCTTTCCAGTCTACCCTTATAGCTCAGACCTTTAACACCAGGGATCATCCTTGTGACTCTCTTCTGCACTGCCTCCAGTACTCAAGTGTCTCCCTTGTGTCTGAGACAAGAAACTGATGAATTACTCAAGCGTGGTTTGATCATGACTCATGTGACTTGCATGCAATTGTTTTTAACTAACTACTTTCATATGACTGGAAAAGCTTGTAATGTCTAGTTTGGCTATCCATTCGATGGCCTCCTGAGATGCCGAGTGGAGAATGAGGTGCCTCCCACAACAGATTTAGTGGGCAGGTTGATGCGATGTGTTCCGTGGTCTGGGACTCGGCCACAATCGCACTTCGGGTCGTCCCTCATCTTCCACTTGTGGAGCAGGTGGCTACATCATCCATGCCCTGTGCGGATTGGGTTGAGTGCTGTCCACTGTTGGATCAGTGAGGAGGTATTTGTTCTTTATGGTGCATGTGTCCCATGATTCCATCCATCTGGATAGTGGGTTGATACCAGCTGCATGAATATTGGCTGCTGTTTCCCAGAATGGCCGGTGCAATTTTAAGCGCTTTCGTAGTGGGTTTTTCAAGTCTTCGTGAGTGGGAAGGTCGATGTTGCTCATGATTTTTTTCCCCAATCTTACGGTGGTATCGTGGCGAATGGCAGGCGGGGCACTTTGGGACAGCACCAGGAGCCACTCAGTTGGAGTGGACTTAAGTGTCCCTGACACCGTCCTCGTGGCGGTGTTTAGCTGCATGTCCGTGATCTTTGTGTGGTGGCTGCAGGACCATGAGGCAGAGCAGTGTTCTGCAGCAGAGTAGACTAGGGACACTGCGGTGCGAAGTGTTCTGGCTGTGTTCCCCCATGAGTTTTTGGACCAGGTTCACCCTGATTTTTCACTTTTTGGCCGATGTTGGTGAGTTGAGGCCGATGGGTGAGAGTGATGCCCAGGTATTTTGGGTGGAGTTCATGGGTAAGTTGCCTTCCGCAGAAGGAGATGTTGAGGTCATTCCTGCCAGTGTTGTTGTTCAGATGGAATGCCGATACAACTGTCTTCTCTGGATTGGGGCGGATGGGCCGAGGTCCGGAAGTAGCATTCAAATCGGTCCAGGTCACTTGTGAGCGTCCTACTTGCTTCCTCTAGCAGTGATGCCTGTGTTAGCAGTGCTATGTCATCGCCATAGATGAACTTCTGAGATTTGGTCCAGGGCATGTCCACCGTGTAGATGTTGAAAACGGTCGGTGCGAGCATCGACCCCTGTGGCAGATCGTTGTTGAACGTCCATGTTCAGCTGGTCTTACTCCAAGATAGGGGCCTGGAGGAGTCTGTTTCATGTATACATTGAGTGTGAGAGGTTGCAGCCCCTCTTCCAATTTTTGATGAGGCTGTTTCTCAATTTTTGGTTGCACTTCAGTTCCCACGGTCCTGATCCTTGGACACCTGGTGCGGAGGGGAGCGAGCAGATCGGAAGACCTCCTTGTTGGACTGCTCCTGGGCTTGGCCAAGGTAGCCATTAACAGGTCTAGGCAGCGCGCAGTCCAGGGGGTCGTTTGGCCTGACTGACTGCCTGCCTCTCTTCCATGGTTATGTTCGCGCCTGGGTGTCCCTGCCGGTATGCTTGAGGCCTTCCGCAACCGGTGGGCACCGGAGGGACTGGAGTGCTTCATCACCCCCAGAAACACAATTTTGATTTGATTTAAGTTTCATTTTAAATTTGGCTTAATTTGCAGTTTATTGGTTGTGCCCGTTAAAAGGGGGCACTTGCTTACTGTCTTATTGGTGATGGCACCAGCCATCAATCAACAAATTTCAACATATAAGGTGTCCTCAAGATAGACGTGGAACTTACGGTTGCTCGTTAGGATGTTGATAAGCCTGAGTCTTGCGGCATTGGATGCTTATTGATAGCAGGCCTTCGCGCCTGACAGTGTCATATGCCGATGACAAGTCTATAAATGCAGCTCCAGTCTTCAGCTGCTTCTGGAACCCTGTCTCAATGTTGGTAGTGAGTGCAAGGACCTGGCCAGAGCCGCTTCTTGTCTCTCTCTGAAGCCCACCTGCTTGTTTGGGAGGGCTGCTTCTAAAGCTGGCTTTAACCAGTTAAGGACAAGCCATTCGACCACCTTGTAGGCTGTAGATAGAAGGGCGATGGTGCGGTAGCTTTTGGGATCGTTGGCTGGTTTTCTTGGCTTTAGGATGGCAATGACTTTGGAATGACACCAGACTTCTGCGGTTATCCCAGTGTGAAGGATGTTGGAGACGAGTTTGACAAGCCATATATGTCCATTTGGGCCCTGGTTCTTGAGGAATACAGTGTCAGCTGTGGCTCAGTGGGTAGCCCACTCGTCTCTGAGCACATAAAGCTAGGCTGACACTCCAGTGCAGTGCTGAGGGAGTGCTGCACTGTTAGAGGTGCCGTCTTTCAGATGAGACATAAAACCAAGGCCCCATCTGCTCTCTTGGGTGGACGTAAAAGATCCCTGGTGTTCTGGCTAATATTTATCCCTCAATTTTAGAGTTTAGAAGAATGAGAGGTGATCTGATTGAAACATATAAGATTCTGAGGGGGCTCGACAAGGTAGATGCAGGGAGGATGTTTTCCCCTCGTGGGTGAATCTAGAACTAGGGGGCACAGTTTTAGGATAAGGGGTCGCCCATTTAAAACTGAGATGAGGAGGAATTTCTTCTCTCGGAGGGTCGTGAATCTTTGGAATTCTCTACCCCAGAGAGCTGTGAAGGCGGAGTCATTGAATATATTCAAGGCGGAGATAGACAGATATTTGAGCTACAGGGGAGTCGTGTTATGGGGAGCTGGCGGGAAAGTGGCGTTGAGACCAAGATCAGATCAACCATGATCGTATTGAATGGTGGGGCAGGCTCGAGGGGCCGAATGGCCTACTCCTGCTCCTATTTCTTATGTTCTTAATCAACATCATTCCCACATTACAACAGTGACTACACTCCAAAAGTACTTCATTGGCTGTAAAGCACTTTGAGACGTCCGGTGGTCGTGAAAGGCGCTATATAAATGCAGGACTTTTTTCTTCTTTAATTCTGGGTAGATGCCATCGATCCTGGAGGCCTTCCCACACTTGGTGGCTGTCAGCACTGTATCCACCTCTCCAGTGGTGAAGGATGCCGAAAAGGTGGTGTGCGGAGCAGTGCTTATGTGACTACGTATTACATAGAAATTACAACATGGAAACAGGCCATTTGGCACTACCAGTCTATGTTGCAGTTTATCCCCTCTACGAGCAGTAGTTCTAGGCCCACGTGCCTGCCCTGTTCCTATATCCCTTTCCTTTAACCACCACCTAATCTGTTCTTAAAAGTTGACATAATCTCTGCTTTAATCAGTAACTCTGGTAGTCCATGCCACAGCCTCAACCCTCTGTGTAAAAATAAAAGTTTCTCCTCTCTGCCCTAAATCGCTTACATTTCATCTTGTATCTGTATCCCTTCAATCACTTGAAATAGCCTATCTACTCCATCCCATCCCTTCATGATTTTAAACACTGAATAAAAACAGCCTCAATTTTACAAGAATTTTTTTGTATTTATATTTCTTCATACCAGGCAGCCTTCAAAAAAATCTACACAGTACCCTCTATTGCCACACCTTCCTATAGTGTGGAGCCCAAAACTGCACCCATTAGTTCAAATATTGAAACAACAACAGAAAACGCTGGAAAAACTCAGCAGGCCAGGCAACATCCGTGGAGAGAGAAACAGAGTTAACGTTTCAGGTCGAAACCCTTCGTCAGAACTGAGAAAAGAGCAGGAAATGAAACAGATAAAAATGCAAGGGGGAGGCTGGGGGGAGGAATAACTATGGTAAGTAGAGACATTAAGAGATGCTCAAGGCAAGACGAGATGGTAATGGGACAGGTTAAGAAACAAAAGGTGAAGTGTGAAATGCTGGCAGAATGAGAGACAGCTGCCGTAGGGGGAGAGAGAGGAAAAAAAAGGAAAAAGGCATGAACCAAAAGGATGGATAAAATGGATCTATATGTGGTATGGGCCGAGGTTATGATCTGAAATTGTTGAACTCGATATTGAGTCCGGAAGGCTGTAAAGTGCCCAAACGAAAGATGAGGTGCTGTTCCTCGAGCTTACGCTGAGCTTCCGTGGAACAATGCACGAGGTCGAGGACGGTGAGGTCTGAGTGGGCGTGGAGAGGTGAATTAAAATGACAAGCGACCGGAAGCTCGGGGTCACCCTTACGGACTGAACGGAGGTGTTCCGCAAAGCGGTCACCCAATCTGCGTTTGTAGTGGTTTTGTTGATTGCTGATTCACCAGTGTCCAGTATCTCCTTCATGATGATTCGCAGTGCCTCAAGTCTCTTCCTTCGTGTCTCTCAGCACTCTGGGATGGAATGAAGAGGGAAAAGGAAGCATTTTAACAAGTGACAACAGGGAAGGAGAGCAAGGTAGGATAAGGGGTCTAGAAGTAAAATGCAAGAAATGGATAAACACTAGACTAATTTTTTAATATAAATTGTTGACTAATAACTTGCTCTCCTAACAGCATTAGTATTTTGTTGCAGGTACAGAAATAAGATTGTTCAGTGAGCTTGAAAAAATATATAATTTATGGTGCTAATCTTCGTGTTAATATTGTATTACTCAAGTTTTTGGTTTCCCCACATTATGTTGTAAACAACTGAATGGATTTTATTTCAGCTGAATGTTTCCCTGGAAACTGCGGTAACACGCATTAGTCTAGCATGAAAGTTGGAATTGGCTTTTGGCCTGTCTTTAAAACACCTCAGAGAAGCAGCATTTATTAAATATTATGGGATATTTTTCAAGCTCATTGCTTTAATTTAATTTCAGTCCTATTTTCGTTCAAATTCTGCATTTATAAGAATAGATTGAAAGCAAGATTCTCGTAAATACAATAAAATGAGAGATTGGAAATGTACATTAAGTTTAAATGCAAAAGTCAATTGACTTCAAAAAACTGCGCACACTCGGGTTCTCCACTTTCTCTTTCCCCCGGCCCATCGTGGTCAGAATGATCAAACCTGAGTTGGCAACCCTAGCCATAAGTGTTTGCAAGAGGAGTCCTACCGTTGGTGAGAAACCTGCTAAACTTGTTTTGTGAAATAACAACAGAAAACGCTGGAAAAACTCAGCAGGCCAGACAACATCCGTGGAGAGAGAAAGAGAGTTAACGTTTCAGGTCGATGACCTTTCGTCAGAACTGGAAAGAGCCGGAAATCAAATAGATTTAAGGCCAGGATAAAGCTGGGAAAAGGGGGAGGGGATAAAGGAACAAAAGAGGAGATAAAGAGACATTAAGAGATATGCAAGGCAAGAGGTGGTGTTAATGTGACCGGTTAAGGCTGAAAGAAGTGTGAAATCCACTGGCAGAATGAAGGACAGCTGCCAGCTTCTAGGAGGGAAAAAAAAGTGGGGGGGTGCAAATAAAAGGGTGGATGAAAAAATAAAATATAAATGTGATTGGAGCTGAGGTTATGATCTAAAATTGTTGAACTCGATATTGAGTCCAGAGGGCTGTAGCGTGCCTAAACGAAAGATGAGGTGCTGTTCCTCGAGCTTACGCTGCGCTTCCGTGGAACAGTGTAATAGGCCGAGGACGGTGAGGTCAGAGTGGGAGTGAAGCGGTGAATTAAAGTGACAGGCGACCGGGAGCTCGGGGTCCCCCTTACGGACTGAACGGAGGTGTTCCGCAAAGCGGTCACCCAATCTGCGTTTGGTCTCCCCAATGTAGAGGAGACCACATCGTGAGCAGCGAATACAGTATACTAAATTGCAGGAAGAACAAGTAAATCGCTGTTTCACCTGGAAGGGGTGTTTGGGGCCCTGGACAGTGTGAAGAGGGGAGGTATAGGCATGTGTTGCATCTCCTGCGCGTGCACGGGAAGGTGCCGGGCGAAGGGGAAGGGGTGCTGGGGGTGGTAGAGGAGTGGACTAGGGTGTCGCGGAGGGAGCGGTCTCTGCGGAATGCTGAAAGGGGAGGTGAGGGGAAGATGCGTTTGGTGGTGGGATCACGCTGGAGGTGGCGGAAATGGCGGAGGATGATCCGTTGAATGTGGAGGCTGGTGGGGTGAAAGGTGAGGACAAGGGGAACCCTATCGTGGTTCCGGGAGGGAGGGGCAGGGGTGAGGGCAGAAGTGCGGGAGATAGAACGGACACGGTCAAGGGCCGTGTCGACCACGGTAGAGGGGAATCCTCGGTTGAGGAAAAAGGAAGACATGTCGGAAGCACTAGTATGGAAGGTGGCATCATCAGAGCAGATGCGGCGGAGACGGAGAAACTGGGAGAATGGAATAGAGTCCTTACAGGAGGCGGGGTGGGAGGAAGTGTAGTCCAGGTAGCTGTGGGAGTCAGTGGGCTTGTAGTGAATGTTAGTCAATAACCTATCCCCAGAGATGGAGATGGAGAAGTCGAGGAAGGGAAGGGAAGAGTCGGAGATGGCCTTAAGTCTATTTGATTTCCGGCTCTTTCCAGTTCTGACGAAAGGTCATCGACCTGAAACGTTAACTCTCTTTCTCTCTCCGCGGATGTTGTCTGGCCTGCTGAGTTTTTCCAGCGTTTTCTGTTATTTCGGATTTCCAGCATCCGCAGTATTTTGCTATCGTAAACTTGTTTTGTGACTTGATTTGTTACAAAGCCTTGGGCCCTTTTTGGTTGAATGATTCAATCTGTGTCAGGAATGCAGTGCTGAGGCTGAGGCAAATTATGCTGATGCTACATCTCTCCTCTTGAACATAAATCGGAGCAGGAGCAGGCCATTTGGCCCTTCGAACCTGCTCCGCCAATCAATAAGATCATGGCTGATCTACCTCATCTCCACTTTCCTGCACTATCCCCATATCCCTTGATTCCCTTAATATTCAAAAATCTATCGCTCTCTGTCTTGAATATACTCAACGACTGAGCCTCCACAGCCCTCTGGGGTAGAGAATTCCAAAGATTCACCACCCTCTGAGTGAAGAAATTTCTCCTTATCTCAGTCCTAAATGGCCGACCCCTTATTCTGAGACTGTGACCCCTGGTTCTAGACTCCCCAGCCAGGGGAAACATCTATCCTGTTGAGCCCTGTAAGAATTTTGTATGTTTCAATGAGATCACCTCTCATTCTTCTAAACTCCAGAGAATATAGGCCTAGTCTACTCAATCTATCCTCAGGACAATCCCCCCCATCCCAGGAACCAGTTTGGTGCACCTTTGTTGCACTCCCTCTATGGCAAGTATATCCTTCCTTAGGTAAGGAGACCAAAACTGTACACAATATTCCAGGTGTGGTCTCACCAGGGCATTATATAATTGCAGTAAGATGTCTTTACTGTTATACTCAAATCCTCGTGTAATAAAGGCCAACATACCATTTGCTTTCCTAATTGCCTGCTGTACCTGCATGTGATTCTTGTACAAGGGCACCCAGATCCCTCTGAACACCAACATTTCCCAATCTCTCTCCATTTAAAAAATACTCTGCTTTTTTATTTTTCCAACCAAAGTGGATAACTTCATATTTCTCCACATTATATTCCATTTGCCATATTCTTGCCCACTCACTTAGCCTGTCTATATCCCCTTGAAGCCTCCTTGCATCCTCCTCACAACTTACATTCCCACCCAGCTTTGTATCATATGCAAACTTGCATATATTACATTTGGTCCCCTCAAACAACAGCAACTCTTGTATTTATATAGCGCCTTTAACGTAGTAAAACGTCCCATAGTGCTGCACAGGAGTATTTTAAGACAAAAAATTTGACACCCTCCTCCAAATCATTGATGTAGATTGTGAATGGCTGAGGCCCAAGCACTGATCCTTATAGTACCCCACTAGTTACAGCCTGACAACCCGAAAATGACCCGTTTATTCCTACTCTGTTTTGAGCAGACGAATGGGGTGAGGTTTAGTTGGCTGACGGGAAAAATGTGTTATACAGATTAAGCTATGGAATGTCTTAATTAACTACAAGAGGCTAAGGAAAAAATTAATTAAATAGGTATTCTTTGAAAAAGAAATGCTTTGAGGGAATTATTTGGTAATTGATAATGCAATTAAGTTTCTGAATGTATATTAAATGAAAAAAGTTAGGATAATCCAGAACACATCAGAAACTAATATTTGCAAATGGGGAATAAAAAGTTTGGAATACCAATTATTTAGGAAATGTAATTTAATGTTCAGGAGCACAAAGCTTTAATTAAATATAATGCATTAAATGAAAGAGTGAGATTGAGGTCTTGTGTGTAGGCCAAGTGGATACTGGCACCGATAGTGAGCTAATTCCACGAGTATTTATTGATTATCTTGCAATAATTTGAAGCAATTGTGTGTTGCTGAGGCATTGTATTGTTGGTTATTTTTATGTTTGGTTGAAATTTTGGAGCTTATTTTCTGGGGGTTTTCTCTGAACCTCAGCTGCATTTGTTGCTGTTAATGAGGTTCAGTGGTACTCGGAGCTGCAGATTGGAGAGCGTGCTGCTGGCATTAACTTATTTCCCTTTGTTTACAAGGTGTTTTAGGTTGTAGTGTAATGGAGAAAGTGAGTCAATGAGAGCGCACTGCAGTAAACTTCACTTTTAAGTAAAGTGGAACGTGTGACCAAGGAGCAAGCTTAGTGATACCAGAGCGACAAACTTTTTAATTGAAAGGAAGTAAACGGGAGAGCTCAAAAGCACCGACCGGCACGAGAGTGTTTATTGAAAGGAAGTAAAGGCGGAGCGATGGCAAGTGGGGGGGCTTAGCAGGACTTGAGGAAGAAACTTATAATTGATGGAAAGTAAAATGGTGAGCAGGAGGGCAACAGGCAATGAGTGAACAAGCATGCCAGGAGTTATGTGATGCAGCAGTGAGCCTAGCTGGCAGGGGTGAGTGGCATTGCGATTGGCTGGGGGGGGGTGGGGAAGGTGGGAGCAGTTGTGCGAAAATAGTCGCAATGGGTGTTTCAATTTTGATAGGTATTTTAAGTTTTACTAACTGTGCAGGTTGATTTTGTGGCTTTCCTCTTTGTATTGATGTAAGAAAAACAGAAATTTAGCTGCTGTCGAATTGTGTGCCTTTGCAGTAATTGCATGTTTTTGGTATTTGTCTATTGTAGCACAAAACCACAAAGTAAAATATGCCCAGAGCAAATAACGTGGAAGAATTTTAATATGGACGTCCAATCCCTCTACACCCCCATCCCCCACCAGGGTGGCCTGAGGGCGCTCCGCTTCTTCCTTGAACAGAGGCCCAACCAGTCCCCATCCACCACCACCCTCCTCCGCCTGGCTGAACTTGTTCTCACATTGAACAACTTCTCCTTTGACTCCACTCCCTTCCTCCAAATTAAAGGTGTTGCTATGGGAACCCGCATGGGTCCTAGCTATGCCTGCCTTTTCGTGGGATATGTGGAACATTCTTTGTTCCAGTCCTACTCTGGTCCCCTCCCTCACCTCTTTTTCCAGTACATTGATGGCTGTATCGGTGCCGTTTCCTGCTCTCGCCCTGAACTAGAAAATTTCATTCACTTTGCTTCCAATTTCCACCCTTCCCTCACCGTCACATGGTCCATCTCCGACTCTTCCCTTCACTTCCTCGACTTCTCTGTCTCCATCTCTGGAGATAGGCTATTGACAAACATTCACTACAAGCCCACTGACTCCCAGAGCTACCTGGACTACACTTCCTCCCACCCCGCTTCCTGTAAGGACTCTATTCCATTCTCCCAGTTTCTCTGTCTCCGCCGCATCTGCTCTGACGATGCCACCTTCCATACCAGTGCTTCCGACATGTCTTCCTTTTTGCTCAACTGAGGATTCCCCTCTACTGTGGTTGACACGGCCCTTGACCGTGTCCGTTCTATTTCCCGCACTTCTGCTCTCACCCCTTCCCCGCCCTCCCGGAACCATAATAGGGTTCCCCTTGTCCTCACCTTTCACCCCATCAGCCTCCGCATTCAACGGATCATCCTCCGCCATTTCCGCCACCTCCAGCGTGATTCCACCACCAAACACACCTTCCCCTCACCCCCTTTCAACATTCCGAAGGGACCGCTCCCTCCGCGACACCCTTGTCCACTCCTCTATCACCCCTGACACCCCTTCCCCTTCGCCTGGCACCTTCCCGTGCAAGCGCAGGAGATGCAACACATGCCCTTTTACCTCCACCCTTCCCACTGTCCAGGGCCCCAAACACTCCTTCCAGGTGAAACAGCGATTTACTTGTACTTCTTGCAATTTAGTATACTGTATTCGCTGCTCAAGATGCGGTCTCCTCTACATTGGGGAGACCAAACGCAGATTGGGTGACCGCTTTGTGGAACACCTCCGTTCAGTCCGTAATTGTGACACCGAGCTTCCGGTCGCCTGTCATTTTAATTCTCCGCTCCACTTCCTCTCAGACCTCACCGTCCTCGGTCTCTTACACTGTTCCAATGAAGCTCAACTTAAGCTCGAGGAACAGCACCTCATCTTTCGATTAGGCACTTTACAGCCTTCTGGACTCAACATCAAGTTCAACAATTTCAGTCCATAACCTCTGCCCCTATCCTTTTTTCCAGCTATTTTATTTATTATATATATTTTTTTCTCTCTCTCCCACATGGCAGCTGTCTCTCCTTCTTCTGCCAGAGCCATTTACACTTCATCTAGAGCCATCTTTTGTTTCTTAACTTGTCCCATTACCATCTCCTTTTGCCTTGCGCCATCTCTTAATGTCTCTTAATCTCTCCTGCCTTCCATCCTATCACAGACCTTCCCTTTTGTTCTTTCCTCCCTTCCCCTGCCCCTGCACTTGCTTAAAAACCTGTTTGATCTCCAGCTTTTTTCCAGTTCTGACGAAGGGTCATCGACCTGAAACGCTAACTCTGTTTCTCTTTCCACAGATGCTGCCTGACCTGCTGAGTATTTCCAGCATTTTCTGTTTTTGTTGTGAAAGAAGTTTCCTTTGTTTAGAATAAATTTGCCTATAAGGTGTGATTGAAATAGTGTGCACATGCATCATTTCTATGAGATTGGCTGTCTCCTGTGGTACTGCTCACAGTGAGTCAGAGGATGCACATCTTTAGAAGAACAGGGCTATTATACCTTGTAACAGTGTTATTATATCAGTAATTGATTTAAGGTAGTTAAGTCTATATATAGTCTGGGATTTTTTACCAGGTTTTCTTGCGATTTAAATCTTCACAGAAAAATGACAATGAATGGCCATTCATTTATCTTTTCCTATTTAATTTTTATCTAACTTGTAGTCCAGACAATGCAGGAATATGGTAGGCGACATGTAGATTAGAAGTAGATATATGCGGTTTAGAGGGTAAGTTGTGAGACTTAAAAGCATTGGGGCTTCTGGAACTTGATGGAATTTGGGGCTGGTTCTGGGATTTGATAGTCCTGCCAATGGGGAACCTGGGATTTGTTCATGCTGCGGAGTAGAATGTGGTGCTTCAGGTCTGGCAGTATTGGTGGTTCTGGTAACAGAGTCAGAATGGCACAGAAGGAGGCCATTCGGCCCATCGAGTCCATGCCGGCTCTCTGGAGCAATCCAGTCAGTCCCATTCCCCCACTCTATCCCTGTAGCCCTGCAAGTTTATTTCCCTCAAGTGCCTATCCAGTCTCCCCTTGAAAACATTGAGTGTCTCCGCTTCCACCACTTCCGTCGGCAGTGTTCCAGGTCCTCACCACTCGCTGCGTAAAAAGGTTCCCCCCCCCCCCCCTTGTATCTCTTGCCCAAAACCTTAAATCTGTGTCCCCTAGTCCTTGTACCATCAACTTGTGGGAACAGCCTTTCCCCGTCTAGCCTATCCAAACCCGTCATAATCTTGTACACCTTTATCAAACCACCCCTCAACCTCCTTTGCTCTAATGAAAACAAATCCAGCTTCTCCAACCTGTCCTTGTAGCTAAGATCCCCCATCCCTGGAACCATTCTGGTAAATCTCCTCTGCACCCTCTCAAGGGCCTTCACATCCTTCCTAAAGTGTGGTGACCAGAACTGGACGCAATACTCCAGTTGTGGCCTAACCAGCGCTTTATAAAGATTCAGCATAACTTCTCTATTTTTGTACTCAATACCTCTATTTATGAAACCCAAGATCCCATATGCTTTGTGAACCACTCTCTCAATATGTCCTGCCACCTTCAGGGACCTATGCACATTAACTCCCAGGTCCCTCTGTCCCTGCACACTCTTTAAAACTGTGCCATTATGTGTATATTGCCTCTCCCTGTTGCTTCTGCCAAAATGCATCAGCTCACACTTCTATGTATTAAATTCCATCTGCCCATTCTGCTAGCTTTTCTATGTCCTGTTGCAGTGGATTGGTATCATCCTCACTGTTTGCCACACCCCCATCCTCCAGTCTGAAAAACAGCCATTTACCACAACTTGCTGTTTTCTGTCCTTAAGCCAATTCCTTATCCAAGCTGCCACTGACCCATCTATTCCACGAGCCTCAATTTTGTTAACCAGCCTTCTATGTGGTACTTTGTCAAACGCCTTCCTAAAATCCATGTAGACAACATCCATTGCATTCCCTTCATCAATCCTCCCTGTTACTTCATCAAAAAATTCAATTAGATTAGTCAGACATAATCTGCCTTTTACAAATCTGTGTTGGCTCTCCTTAATTAGCTTAAACCTCTCCAAGTGCCCGTTAATTTTTTCCTTGATTATTGTTTCTAAAACTTTACCCACCACTGATGTTAAACTGACCGGCCTACAGTTACTGGGATTGTCCTTGCACCCTTTCTTGAACAATGGTGTCACATTTGCCACTTTCCAATCCTCCGGCACCTCCCCTGCATCTAGGGAAGATTTGAAAATTATAGCGAACCCTTCCGCTACCTCCACCCCCAATTCCCTTAGCAATTTGGGAGTGAGTGAGTGGGAAGAGAGCGAGACTTTGGGGGGAGAGAGGGAGTCTGGCAGTATTGGCGGTTCCGGTATCTGGTAGCAGTCTGGCGGAAGGGGATTATGGGTATACAGCATTGAGGGGAGATCCTGGGCTATGGATGTATTGGGGGAAAGCTACTGGAGCATTCAGTGAATTCCACAGTCTGGTGAATTTGGTGAGTGAAGTTCGAGTCTAGCAGCACTGGGTGTAGATCTTAGTACTCAGTGGGGAGGGAAGTGTCAGAATCTACCAGCACTAGGACGTGAGTCTGACCATTTTTGTACACTGAGGTGGGAGGGTCGTCCTCTGATTTTGTGTGTTGTGGAGGGAGTGCTTGGGTTTGGCAACACTAAAGACGGTTGTGGGGTTTGGCAGTATTGTGGTGGGTGCCAGGAGTTCTTGCAGCACTGAAGTGGGGTGTCCAAGCAGCAATGAGTGTCTGTCCTGGGGTTTGGGAGCTGACTGGCACTGGATACTACTGGGGAGGAGGTCCTGGAGTTGGATTTTGGAATGCCAGACTGCTACCAGATACCTGGACCACCAATACTGGAGGGAGGCCACTGGGCTTTGGTGGTATTGGTGAGATGTGAATATGAGGTTTGGCAACAGTGGGAGAATCTAGGCGAATGTGGTATTTGGCTCCTTGGATAGCACTGTGGGGATTCTGGCCAGAATTTTCCCCTTTTTTGGAAAAAAAAACAGGTGGGTTTGGAGTGTGGGGGCAGTTAATGTTAAAAATGGGATACCCACCCACTTCCGGTTTTACCGAAGGCGGGACGGGGCGGGCGACCAACCGCTCACAAGGGGTGCTACATCAATTTAAATATTGAAAGGCTGAAAGCCTCTCTTTCACCTCCATTTTGAATTTAACTGCACGTGGACGGATTTCACACAATTCGTGAAACCCAGCAGTTAAACTGAAGCGGGGACTGGTGGATCCAGGAGGTAAGTGGCTTTATATCTACCTCCTGGATCCAGGGACCCTACCTCACCTATCCCCCGCAATCGGAGACCCCCCCCGCCACCAAAACGATGATGCTGAGACCGATCCTCTCTTTCCTGGCCGACCTCCGACCCTCGCTCCATCTCCGCAACTGAGGCCTATGCACCCGCAGCCAGCCAGCCTCTCAATCTGGAAGGCTGTGGGCGGGAATCCGTGGCCTCCCATTCATATCGGGCCCTGCCGTTAAAGTCGCCTTGGATGCCCCCCGGCCCCAACCCGCTTACCTGGACGAAATTCCGTCCTCTCTGTCTAATAGCTCTGCTGGGTAAATTGTGGAGTGGCAGGTTGAGGGAAAGTAGGGGTGGAATGGAGTAGTCTGCCTTTGGAATAATTTTTGAGAGGAAAGAAAAAGGCAGCAAAGTTGAACTAAATAAGTGGTTCAGGTCATTATTGTAAATTTAGTGCCAGGCTGCTGGCCCAGTTGTAGTCCTCTGAGAGAAAATGTTTTTTTTTGTAATTTCTAAAGAGTACATAATTAATTCTGAGAGTAAGTATTTTAATCACAATCGTTTACATAAAAAAAAATTGAGGTAGTTCGTTATCCATGTTTTTAGCTGCCATTTTTAGCTGAGGCAAAATTCAAGATGGCAGTTCAAACAAACTGCAGGAATTTTTTTTGAAGAGAGTTGATTGGTTTGCCTTCTCCTTCCTTTTATTGGCAGGTCTCCTGACCATTCAGCATTGATTGTTTTTGTAAATCCTCTAGTTTCTGATTGGCAGTTTTGCTGCTGCTTCCTTCGCTTTTATTGCCTCCTTGGTTCAAATTTGTGGTTGTTGTATCTGATACATCAGCAATGTGACCCTAGGATTTGACAGGCAGAAAGTGTGTGCAGATGTAATCATTTTTTAATCTAGAAGGTCAATGGGTGCATATTTTAAATAGATATTGAAGGTGAGGTTGATGCAAAATGCTACAGCAGTGAAGATCTTGGTGGTATGTAACCCCTGTGATGCCACTTGATGGCCTCTGCTTGGGTTTACCACTCTGCTTACACAGAGGGCATGATCTGAATAAAATATTTACATTAATATGGTACCTAATCGCTTTGAAATGATTGGAAATGCTTTACACAGTAAATTACTTTTGAAGTGATGTGACTGTTGCACGTTGGCACATTTTATTTGCCACTAATCCCAGGATTATGTGCACCGTACTTTAATTTAACGCTTTACTTTATTCAATACTACACCTGAATAAACTGTGCAGGAATTATTCACTCATTTCATTCAGGTTTGCTTGGAGTGCAATATTTTCAAAAAAATGCAGGCCATGTGATTGAAAATATTAAGTGTTTCAGTAAAATACTTCTGAAAAATCTGTTGGCAAAAAAATGGGCAGCAGTTTTTAAAATGCCTGTTTCCAAAAACTCACAACCTAGAGGGATACTGATTTTAATACCAATGCAGGAGAATGTAATTGAATCTGAAAATTAGTCTGTTTTCAACAAGAGCTGAGAGATTTGTGTCATACTGCACTTGATGTCGTTCTGGTTTCCCAGTGTACTCTTGAGAGCTCTGCTCACTTTAGACTGCATCTTATTTAATTCCAGCAATCGCTGGCTGTGCTTGTGAACAGCGCTACGCATAACGACTTGGGCTCGTCAGTATTTGTAGATTTCTGAGGGGAGGGACTCGAAGATTTCAACAGTATCCTAGGTGTAGCAAAATCATGAACATGCTCGTAAAGGACATATTTTCAACTATGCTGCACTTGGTGCACTGGGGGAACTTCCCCTCTTAATGGCCACTGATGCATTATTCAGAACTTTCCAATGTAGTTAACTTGGTTGTATCTTATTTTAGGATCCTGAAACTGAGTCTCAAATTGATGTGCTTTTCTTTCTATTGGTATTTCAGGTCCAGTAAAGTTTGCGGTGGCTGGTGTAGTGTTTTTACTGGTGGGTTATCTTGCATTCCAAATATTTGAAATCAAAATAGATGCAAATTTGGGATCAATATTTGGTAAGTATTTTAATACATATACCTTGTGCCTTGAAAGTTACGTTTCCCGTATAAAATGCGGTGCAAAGTTTTGACATGGAACAGAAGATGAAACTAAGAAATAAATTGGTTCCACTAATAAACATGTAGAGGGCTTGAATAGTAAGTCAGTTATGAGGCGTAGTTGCCGAGAGGTTATTCATGAGTGCAAACTGGTCAAGTGGCTGATTGCTGCACTTTGTTTTCTTTTTAGATAGGTGTTTAGGTAAGTTCACCCCCTTCCCCTTTCTGTAATTTATTCCCATCTTTTTCTGTGGTCTGGTAGCTCTGTAGGCTAACGGTTTGGTGAATTGCCTGAGTCCAGTACACTGCTGAATCCTATGTAACCAATTGCTTCCAGGCACTCTGGGCCAGACAGAGACTCTTCCCTCTGATGTTTAATCTCTCTTTCTTCTCCTTTCTCCACTGACCCCACCTTCTTCTATGTATTAAATGATTGCCCAGAACAATGGTGTTTAATAATTTGACTAGTTGAAAGCCTGTAAATAATGTAAACCAGGTACATTGGGCACAAGCTTGGTACTTGTGAGTTATGGTTGGCTGCACAAGTCAAATGTTGTTGATAGTTGCGTGCGGCTTTTAAATTTGTCTGGAAGATTATTACCATCAGGAGAGGAGAAAGACTGAGTGATCATTTGAAGCCATTATTCGTGAACGTTGGACACAAACTCTGTTCAGATGAATCCGCACAATGGTGTGAGCTTTTCAACTTTGAATACAACTCCTAACGTATAATACTGATTAAAAGAAGAATATAATCCTCCCCAATGACACGGATGGTGTGGTATTGAAGCATATGGGGCAGGAGGTTCCCAGATTCAGTCCCTAATCTCTGCTGTTCGTTAATCCCATCTCCTGACAGCCTTACAATTGACGTCCGTATCCTCCGACCTGGGACACTGTCTGGTGTTGCTTGCGCATTTGTGTAAGAGCAGGATCAGACTCTGCTTTGGCCACAGTTTAGCACCACGTGAATAATAGCCCCTTTGGTAGGTACCAGAAGGCCATTACATTTCTCCATGAACCACAGTCTAATCCCACTCCTGCTTGCTCCACATACCTTTAATATTCCTCCTTTTCAAGTAACTGTATAATTCTCTCTCTCAATTTATGCATTCGGTTTCAACAACCGTTTGTGGTAGAGAATTCCACATTCTGCACGCCTTCCAGAAATAAATTTTTCTAATTTCTCCATCTGGTAGCCAACAGCTGGTTGTTTTTTTTCTGCACTTGCCATTATAAACCATAGGACTCAAAACTAAAGTTTGTAGGCGCAATAGTCTGTCCTACAGGTTCTTGTTTTCTCCAACGAATTTTCTCCCCTCTTCACATCAAGGTGCTTACTCATGCTGGGGTTCAGTTTGACGAGTGCCCTCAAGTACTTCACCCAAGTGGCCATTCTTCATGTGCTTGGGCAGTGAGTGTCGACAGGCTGCTCGACCTTTGGGCATCTCTGATTTTAATAGCTCCACCATTGGCGGCTGTGCCTTCAGCTGCCTGGACCCTAAGCTTTGGAGGGGGGGGGGGGAGTTGTTGGGAACAGCGCAGTCAGTGTCAGAGCAGTGAATGACTGACCGCAACTTCAGGATTTCTGCATTAGGATGCACATGCACTAAATCCTGAAGTCACGGTCAATTACAAAGAACAAATACATTTTTATTTTATTTCACAGAGCAGAAACCAGAGTGTCTGCTTTTAACTGCATCAGTTGTGCTCTTAATTTCAGGGCAAAGGTTTCCCTACAGTGAGGTCAAAAGTCCTGCCATTCTAATGGGAGAGAGCCGTCTGTGCGTACTTTCCATGTGAAATTAATGGAAGCTTCCATAAGGATGCATTTAAAATAAAATATAATTAGTCTAATTTCAAACTGGGTTTGCAGGATATATGCTTATATTCAGTAAATTAATCGTGCTGTGGAAGATTTATATGCTAATAGTTTAATGGTCTTATTTTGCAGCCAAGTCACAAGCTGAAGTGGAAGTACGGTGTAAGTTTTTTTTTAAATGATACTAGTATATGATCCGAAGATTAGAAATTTTGGGCTGTAGCAGCAAGTGACTTATTTCATAATGGAAATGTATATTTAACTCTTACTTCCCAGAGAAACGTGACCAGCTGTAACTCTACCTTCGATTCTGTGCACAACAGAAAAGCTCTTGCGTTTCCTGTTGCAATTGTAATGCCTTGGTTACACCTAACTTGCATGCACAAGTGAGGTACATTGAATGATGTTGCCCCAGCCATTCCAATTCCCAGCCGGCCTGCTTTCTCCCATAACCCGCAGCAGTACTCCGCATGTGCAGCCGTGCGCTCCCCTTGTAAGTGCTTGTGTTGTCAAGTGGTGGTCCAAGGTCCAGAGAAAATAGGATTACCCAGTGCACACAGCCAGAATGTAGCACGACTGCATGATTAGTTGCCTGCCAAACATGAGGATTGGTCTCTCAGTAGCTTCAATGTGCATCATGCCATAACTTTATTGAGGGTATATGGGGCATTTTGTCATCTGCTGTTGACTCAACATTACTCCATTAGCTGGCTGTCAGCTTGATGGAGTCGAGGACTTTCTGTACTGAAATTTTCACATGGCATTTGCTTCTGCAACCATAAATGTAAATGAACTCTGGTATCCAGGTAATATGTAAAGCTAGTTTAAGGCCCATTCTGATTGGTTCCTAAGGGAGTTAAATGGCTTTGTAGGGCAAAGGGAGCAAAAGGATATAACCCTCAACTGTGAATCTGTCATTTTTTTGCAGTTCTGTCATAAATAGCTTTAGTTTTTTTGTTATAATCTGTTAATTTGGTGATTTGTGTATGTGGGTGAGAAGGTTTTTTTTGAAACTGTTCTTTAAAACTTTGTCTTAGCAACAAAACCACCGAAGTACAAATGTAACATTGCAAAGTCTTGCCCTGAGAACCATTTTGCATTCAAAATGGCAAGTGGAGCAGCAAACGTTGTTGGACCCAAAATCTGTGTCGAAGATAGAATGTAAGTATTGATGTAGTTCTGCTACTGTATTACATTAAAGACATGACCTGGTGTTTTGTAACTTGCAATAATTGGACAATTACCCTGGAACTTATTATTGTTAGGCATTCTTGTGACCGTTTTCATCCCAGTGGTATCAAAGGGTTCCCCTGCCCGAGGCTTAGAGTGCTAAATTCTGAAGACAGGTTGCATAAACTTGGCTTGTAATCCCTTGAGTATAGATTGAGAGGTGATCTGATCGAGGTGTTTAAAATGTTAAAAGGATTCGATAGGGTAGATACAGAGAAACATTCCTCTTGTGGGGGAATCAAGAATGAGGGGACATAATCTTAAATTGGAGCTAGGCCATTCAGGATCGAAATGAGGAACCACTTTTTCACATACAGGGTAATAGAAATCTGGAACTCTGTCCCCCAAAAGGTTGTGGATGCTTGGACAATTGGAGCTTTCAAGACTCGAGTTTGCTAGATTTTTATTAGGCAAGGGTATCAAGGTATATGGAGCAATGGTGGATAAATGGAGTTGAGGTACAGATCAGCCATGATCAAATTGAATGGTGGAGCAGCCCCCTGGGTCTGGATGGCCCTACTCCCGGTTATGTTCTCTCTGGACTAGGTTCAAGTTTAAAGAAAGAAAAAGCTTGCATTTAAATAGCACCTTTTCATGTTATCAAGATGTCCCAATGCCATTTTGCAACCACTGAATTACTTTTGGTAGTGTCGTAACTGTTTTGTAGGCAAACACGGCAGTCACTTTTGTGGACAGCAAGGTTCCACAGATAACAATGGGATAGATAATCAGTACTTTTGATGCTGTTGATTACGGGATCAATATTAGCCAGGACACTGAAATGTATGGGATGAAATTTACCTGTAAATTATGGGATGAAACCTTTTCCATCTCTGGTCGCTGTGAGAATCTTAGTGAATTGGATTTGGACAGCCTTCAACTAATTCCTCTGGAGCACAAGTTCCCAGTGCAAAATTAACTGGCAATCACGCTCAAAGGCCCCAAGGAATGTTGGTGTAGATAAAGAAACTATTGACATCAGTGTAGTCGAGGCACTCTCTGAATTTGGGGTCAAATGACTCTGTTGGAGGTTGTGTAAATTTCCTTAGAATTCATCCAGTGCTGTACCTGACTTGGAGAATTCTTGACACTGCGTGCAAAAGTAAGAAATTGTTTGATTCCCGGTACGAAGATCCTCACCTTGATGCGCAAAATGTCTCTGACTTTTGCCCCCTCCCATTGCACAAATTAGCATGTGGCGGGGGGGGGATGTAATTGATTGGTTTTGATGGGGATCAAAATCACACTCACAGGATAGATGGAAATGCTGGACAAGTGCAATACAAGTAATTGAGGGATAAATCTCAAGTTCAAGATTTTATGTAAAATAAAATTCTACGCTTCTATTGTAGTTTAAAAATGTATCTTTTTCAAATGAATCTGGATCAGGTAAAATTCAATTCACCGCCATGTAAAAGCAAAAGAATACATTTCATAACACAATGGTGCCCGTTGCTGCTCTGTTCTCCACACTGACCAAGGTGTCTCCAGCACTGGTGTACTAACATTTGTTTCACAGAACTGCAGTTGCACTGAGTTCGGTAGCATAGTAGTTATGTTATTAGACTAGCAATCCAGTGGCCTGGTCTAATGATGCAGAGACGTGAGTTCAAATCCCACCATGGCAGCTTTGGAATTTAAATTCAGTTAATTAAAATAAATCTGGAATAAAAAGCTAGTGTCAGTAATGTTGACAAGAAGCTACCTGATTGTTGGAAAAACCCCATCTGATTCACGAATGTCCTTTTAGGGAAGGAAACCTGCCATCCTTACCCGGTCTGGCCTATATGTGACTCCAGGCTCTCAGCAATGTGGTTGACTCTTAACTGCCCACTGAAATGGTTCAGCAAGCCACTCGGTTGCACAAAACCAAGTCGCTACGGAAAACAAGACTGTCATCGACATGACAACGGCACACCCAGTCGACCCTGCAAAGTCCTCCTCACTAACATCTGGGGAACTTGTGCCAATATTGGGAGAGCTGTCCCACAGACGAGCAACAACCTGACACGGTCATATTCATAGACTCCTCCATCACCATCCCTGGGTATGTCCTGTCCCACAGGCAGGACAGACCCACCAGAGGTGGTGGCACAATGGTATATGGGAGGGAGTGGTCCTGGGAGTCCTCAACATTGAAAGACATAGCTGCCAAACTGGGCCTGTGGCAGGTGGTGAGAGAACCAACACTAGGGAAACTCCTACTTGACCTCGTCCTCACCAATCTACCTGTCACAGATGCACCTGTCCATGACAGTATTGGTGGCAGTGACCACTGCACAGTCATTGCGGAGACTAAGTCCCGTCTTCACACTGAGGACACCCTCCATCGTGTTGTGTGGCAGGGCTAAGCAATCCCACAATCAATGGATCAGATCAAAGCTGTGCAGTTCACAGAATCACAGAATCCCCACAGTGCAGATAGAGGCCATTTCGGCCCATCGAGCCTGCACCGACACACATCCCACCCTATCCCCGCGTATTTAATCCCCCCTAACACTAAGGGTCAATTTATCATAGCCAAATCAGTTCTGCCACATCCAGTTGTGAATGGTGGTGGACCATTAAACAACTAACTGGAAGAGGAGGCTCCATGAAGATCTCCATCCTCAATGATGGTGGAGCCCAGCACATGAGTGCAAAAGACAAGACTGAAGCATTTGCAACCATCTTCAGCCAGAAGTGCCGAGTGGATGATCCATATCGGCCTACTCCTGAGGTCCCCACCATCACAGAAGCCAGTCTTCAGTCAATTCGATTTACTCCACGTGATATCAAGAAACGGCTGAGCGCACTGGATACAGCAAAGGCTATGGGCCCCGACAACATCCCAGCTATCATGCTGAAGACTTGTGCTCCAGAACTAGCCGCGCCTCTAGCCAAGCTGTTCCAGTACAGCTACAGCACTGGCATCTACCCTACAATGTGGAAAACTGTCTGGGTGTGTCCTGTCCACAAAAAGCAGGCCAAATCCAATCTGGCCAATTATCGCCCATCAGTCCACTCTCAATCATCAGCAGAGTGATGGAAGGTGTTGTTGACAGTGCTATCAAGTGGCACCTGCTCACCGACGCTCAATTTGGGTTCCGCCAGGATCACTCGGCTCCAGACTTCATTACAGCCTTGGTCCAAACATGGACAAAAGAGCTGAATTCCAGAGGTGAGTTGAGAGTGACTGCCCTAGACATCAAGGCAGCATTTGACCAAGTGTGGCATTAAGGAGCCCTAGTAAAACTGAAGTCCATGAGAATCGGGGAGAAAACTCTCCACTGGCTGGAGTCATACCTAGCACAAAGGAAGATGGTTATGGTTGTTGGAGATCAATCATCTCAGCCCAGGACATCGCTGCAGGAGTTCCTCAGGGCAGTGTCCTAGGCCCAACCATCTTCAGCTGCTTCATCAAATACCTTCCCTCCATCATAATGTCAGATGTGGGGATGTTCGCTGATTATTTCAGTGTTCAGTTCCATTCACAACTCCTCGGGTAATGAAGCAGTCCATGCCCGCATGCAGCAAGACCGGGATGACATTTGGGCTTGGGCTGATAAGTGGCAAATAACATTCGCGCCACACCAGTGCCAGGCAATAACTATCTTCAACGAGAGTGTCTAACCACTGCCTCATGACATTGAACGGCATTACCATCGCCGAATCCCCCACCAGCAACATCCTGGGGGTTACCATTGACCAGAAACTTAACTGGACCAGCCACATAAATATTGCGGCTACAAGAGCAGGTCAGAGGCTGGGTAACCTGTGGCGAGTGTCTCACCTCCTGACTTCCCAAAGCCTTTCCACCATCTACAAGCACAAGTAAGGGGTGTGATGGAATACTCTCCACTTGCCTGGATGAGTGCAGCTCCAACAACACTCTAATCTCGACACCATCCAGGACAAAGCAGCATGCCCGTCCACCACCTTAAACATTCACTCCCTCCACTGTGGCTGCAGTGTGTACCATCTGCAAGATGCACTGCAGCAACTCACCAAGGCTTCTTCGACAGCATCTTCAAAATCTGCAACCTCTACCACCTAGAAGGACATGGGCAGCAGGCGCATGGGGACACCATCACCTCCAAGTTACACACCATCCTGATTTGGAAATATATCGCACCATCCTGATTTGGAAATATATCGTTGCTGGGTCAAAATCCTGGAACTCCTTCCCTAACAGCATTATGGGAGTCCCTTCACCGCACAGACTGCAGCGGTTCAAGAAGGCTCACCACCACCTTCTCAAAGACAATTAGGGATGGGCAATAAATGCTGACCTTGCCAGTGATGCCCACATCCCAAGAACAATTTTTTTTAAATAAATAAAATGCAACACAAGACCAGTTGGTTCGCATGCCCAACACTTTCCAAACAAGCCAAGAACCCCCATACCCTGTGCAAAATAATTACCTCAACTTGAGCAGAAAAATGCAATTAAAGCTGAATCATTTATTTAAGTTCTATCTGGACACAACAGAAATTCTGGAGCTTGTTATGCATTGTCAACATGATGTCTGCAGTATACTTGACCACAATTAAACCTTCATAATTGGAGTAAACAAGAAAATAAACCTTTACTGAAATCTGATGAAGTTGTTCACTATATTGCAGAATAATGAGTGGTGTTAAAAACAACGTTGCTCGGGGGATGAATATTGCTACAATAAATGGTAAGTGAATCAACTTATCCAGTTTGATTGAATTCCTGATTTGATAGTTATTAAAATTACTTCATACAGTAAATATCCTGCTTTTTGAGTGTAAGATCAGTGAGTCGGATTCCTGAAAATTTAATTCGCTTTGCTTTTGTTCGAATGACCTATATTCTTTTTGTTTTTCTTTATCTGGTTGTTTTCTTCCATATTCTTTTTTCGTTTTAACATTTTTGTGCTTTATGTACAACCCAATATCAATGAGACTCTGATTCATAATCTTTGGATATCATTCACATGACATAAATGTGACAAATTATGAATGAGATTGAGGACCCAATGTTTAGCTGGAGAATGAACATCAATAAGCAGCACTTTTTCTCATGTCAAAAATTGAAAAGAATTTAAATGTCTGAACTAGGCTGATTTACTTATGAACATGGCCATTGTTAATTTTACAGCCAAGTATTCTTTGTGTATTTTTATACCTCTTTTTCTTTTCTATGTTGCTTTAGTACATTTGGTTCATTCCTATTTGTGATTGTTTTCAGGTAAAACTGGTGAAATATTGGACACTAAAGTTTTTGACCTGTGGGGTGCAGGTACGGAGTTTATACTTTTGATGATGTCTTTTAAAAAAAAAAACTCTCAGCTTATTGATAATCTTAAACACTTTGGATACTCATGACATTTGAAAAGGCTCAATGCACTTGCATTTTGCAGTTTGAAGAAGCATCTAGGAGTCCTCATTAAAAGCGGGTGGTTTTGAGATTTTATTTTAACAGAAAATATTCTCATTACAGTTCTATTTTAGCAACAAGTTGCATTCATATACCTCCAACAAAGTTAAATGTCCCAAGGCACTTCACAACAGAGAAATGGTAGGAAATGAATTGGGGGGGTTTTGACCCAAGGCATGTCCACAGATGTAGGATTTGAGGAGTCTTTTCAAGCTGGGGAAAGAAGTACCAAAGAGAGGATTCAGAATGTAGAGCTGAGACAGTTGAGGGATCTGCTACAAGGTGGGCGGATGCACAAAAGGGCAGAGTTGGAAGAATGGCGGATGTAAACTGGTTCATAGGACTGAAAGATTGTAGAGGGTAGTGTGGGGCAAATATGTGCAGGGAATTTGTATGCAAGAGCAAAAATTTAGTATTAAATGCATTGAGGGATGGGGGTGTGTGCCAATGGAGGTTGATGAGGGTTGGGGTGATGGGTGAACAGGAATTTGTGGCGGACAGGATGTGGGCAGAGGAGTTTTGAATGTGTTGGAATTTGTTTTTGTAGCTCAGGAGGTCTCTGGGGAGAGCTTTGGAAGCGGCTAGAGTTGACACAGGCATGCTTGAGGGTTTCAGCTATTGTGGTGAGGGTTGAGGCAGGCAATGTTGTGGAATTAGGCTCTTTGTGATGAATTGGCCAGGGGGGTTTGAAGTTCAGCTTGGTCAAACAGGATGTTTAAAGTTGTCACAATTGGATTTATCCTGCACAGGCATTTGGGGCAGGGATGGAAACAGGTACTTGGGTGCAGTGCTTTTGGTGTGAGCTGAACAGATGGGTTTGATCTTGTCAATGTTAAGTTGGTAAGTTTTGACTCTTCCTATAACTTAATGTCAGACAAGGGGGTCAGGCAGCACAGTGGTGGTCATGGAGTCGGAGGTAGTTGCAGATAGATAGAGTTTGGTGTCACTGATGTTGGTAAGAGGCAGCATGAAGACAAGGAATATAAGCGGGCCAAGGATGGAATCTCTGGACTTCTGAAGTAACCATGCAGGGGTGGGAAAAGAAGCTATTGCAGGTGATGTGCTGGCTAAATTGAGACAAGTAGAGGGAACAAAGTGAGGCTGGATCACATAGGAAAGGCAGTGGAGAAAAGTGAAGTGGTCATTGATTTAACACTACAGAAACACTGCAGAGAGGTTAAGGGAAATAATGTCATTATCACCATTGCAAAAGATGCCATCTGTGAGTGTGGCCAAAATGGGGTACAAAGGGAGCCATAGTAATAAAGATTATTTAAACTGGCAGCTGTTACGGATTTGAGCTTTTTTGAAAAAGCAAACTGCTAATTGGAGCACAGGAGTAGTTTTAATGTGATGGATTCTTTTCTCCCTTTGAAAGTTTCTGTACATTGTTTTCAGTGCAGCATTGCATACAAAAAACAAATTTGGCTTCAAAGCATGGTCACATGCTATGTTTTGTGATCCTGTTTTGTGCTGCTAATTTTATAATTTCTCCCTATTAATTTAACTACATTAACCACAAATGGTGGGGTTCAGGTGCTAAATCTATAAAAAAAAATATCTCTCTCTTCTTTCACTTGGATGGTACAAACTGCCTGTCATGACCACTCTCTCACTCTCCTTCCTTCCCATTTATCTGATGTTTCTGACAAACTAATAGGGAGGAGGTGTGATCAGTATTAGTGCTGCACTGCTTTAGGTATCATTTACTTCACCTTATTTTTCTCTCGTCCCCTGTAATGCACATTTCGACACTTGAGTGGTTTCATGGTAGCCAATTATAGTGAAACACAATTTTAAAAGTGGGAAGAATTAAATTCACAGTGATGATTATTTAGTATACATTATTGCCATACATATGTTTATTACTTTGAACAATACAATGCGCTTTAAATGCTACACTCCAAATTGGTGAGGAATATTTGGTTCAGTATTTTTAAACTTGGATGCAACTGAATATCGATCTGAGTATAATGGAGTTACCTTTGTCTTCCCCACAGATGTAAAACCTTTCATTGATTTCATGAAGACCTTTCAGGATGGAACAATAGTGTTTATGGCTACTTATGACGACAGTGCAACCAAGTTAGTAATTACCAGCTCCTTATGAATGTAGAATGTGTGATGCCTAGTTAATCAGGAAAGTGGTTGTCAATTTATTTCCAGTGTTTTCGTTTGCAGTCTGAAAAAGTAGCTCGTTAAATCAACCATTTTTCCAAAGTGACACTGTTGAGTTGGAAAGATTTTTTTTGGAATAAATAATTTTAAGGAAATCCAATGTTAATATAATATTTTACATTATATTTCATATCTAACATATGTTTAAATTTTGTAAATGGCCCCTGTGATGGGAAGGTTTACAAACGCCAAAGGTCAATTCAGTGAGTCGGTGTTGGATAAGAGGAGTGTGTAAATCAAGCATATTGCAGGACTAAAAACCACACTTTATTTATAGTGAAAGTGTAAAGGAATAAGATTGTGATGTGAAATAAGCTCTCAAATTGGGCAACAGCATAGACATTCACTCGAAGGTTATTTGGTCAAAATGTGGCCTAAAAGAGTAGCGACTGCAACACGGTTTTTTTGTTGGCTGCTAAATAATGGCCTAGGTGGAGCTCGTAGAGGAAAATTGGGTGGAGAGGATTGCACAACCGCAGCAGAGCCTCCCTGATTTTTTTTTTTTTCCTCTGTGCACTCCACCCAGGTGGTTATGTCTACCCAAGTGCAAAAGAGAACATCCCCCCCCCCCCCCCCACTCCCCATATCTTTAAATAATATTCAAAAGACCTTTGGTTTACAATGCTATATTTTTGAAATTAGTATCAAGTAGAAATCAATTCTTAAAAATATTGCGCTAGCGTACAGAACTTTTGTTTTTTTTTTAAAGTATGTTTGACTTTACAGGTTCTCTTTGCGCACTTCCTGTGGCACTTTGCCTACCTGTGCATGTTTCTCCACACAACCTTCTGTATTTGTATGGCAATTTGCATTAAGTATCACGCACACTTCTTCCAATGTTGGGTGCTGATGCTGTGCCTTGATGCTGTCAGCAATGTACGTTTTGCTCACCTGTGGGTGGAGTAAGCATTCTTGTAATCTCATGTCAACCTATCGTGCACTTTTACACTAATCATTGTGTGTTCAATAGAGCTAAATTAACTCCAGCCTAAGCGGATATTTTAGTTTTGTTACAAATTAGTTTTGTTTCAAATGACTTTTGTTTTGCTGCAGACTTAATGATGAAGCACGGAAGCTTGTAAGCGAATTGGGGAGTGCAGCTATCTCAAATCTCAGCTTCAGGGACAACTGGATTTTTGTTGGTGCGAAAGGGATTCAATCAAAGAGCCCTTTTGAACAGGTAAAATGAGTGTCTTAATGCTTTTTTTTAAATATTAAATATACCGGAACTCTTAACGGGTATTTGTATGCTTTTTCCCTTGACCTGAAACTTTGCCGAGCTACGCTGTTTTGCCTCATAAGCTGAGTTTTTTGCAATGGCAATTTCATGACAGTATCAAACCATTGTAAGTTGTGCTGGTCTATTTTTACTGTTGAAAAAGCCAAAATAAATAAATACACAGCTTATATAGTTTTGGTTAGAATGAGGAGAAAATTATTTTTTGGGGGCGTGGGGAGGGAGAATGTTTTCTTGAATATTTGCAGCTGTACTTATCCCAGAGTATCATGCAAATTCCTTTTAATTGGATTCAAATTCATGAAGAGACTGCATAAGCCTCCCAAGGGTCATTGTCTTAAATATTAACAATGCAGTCTTGTATGGGGCTGAAGGGATTTGTAAAAGCTATTGCATATCAATGTAATTTCAGCAGTACTGTATTTTAAAGTGGTTTCCTGAAATTCCCAGTGGGAGGGAAGCGGACTACTTTTAATGTGTTCAATATATCTGTGGTGTAAAAAATGAGGTGAAAACTCTAAAAACCACAGTTGTGCGTCTCCCTCTACTCAGTAGAGATTGCCAAACAAAGTAAGGACATCAGTGCATTATCTTTTATTTTAACCAAATCAATAGTCTATGAACAATTTTTTCATTTTGAATCACAGTAAAATTAGGTTGTTAAAATCCAGTGTGACATGGCCACACCTTGTATTTTTACGCTGATTGGGGAAAACATAAGGTTAATATTTTGATATTAAGTAGTTGTATTGGGAATAAGCTTAGGATCAAAAATTATTTTTGACCTCAGCAGGTAAATGCTCTGCATGGTGTGGAACTAAGCCACACAGAACACAAGGTTCTTGGATTCGATCTCTGTCCAGGGCTGCATTAGCTGACCTCTGCCACTGCACCAATAATGGCCCTACGATTTGCCTCCCTGTCCTTGAACTAGAGGAAACATTGACCTGAGTTTGTGTGCCTGGTTACTGTCCAACAATCCCTACTGGATCCCTATGAGTGTTGACTGAGGATAGTGTTGGGATCAGCCTGATGACTTCACTCACGATTGATTAACTGGCTGCTACCTACTGTGGAGGCTCACACATGAAGCATGGCAACTTGGGTCAGTTGTCAGAGGATCATGACCCATCGACCTGCACCCCAGCATGTGTTACTGCCTTCAAAGTAGAAAAGAGGCAACCGGTGGTATTTTTTCTAACCCCCCCCCCCCCCCCCCATAGTAATCCCACACCACTAGCTATTCTCTGGCTACCAAAGTTTCTGGTGCTTTTTGGCTGAAAGACTAGTGATTTTTTAATTTTTTTCCCCCCAGGTCGAGGACAATTCTAGGGTCTCTTGCCAGTGCGCTTGCTAGGATTGGCGCACACGGCTCAGATTAAACAGAGGACCTTTCTTCTCTGTGTGGTGGAGCATTAAAATTTCTGGAAGTTTGCTAAAATTGTTGTTTCCTCTTCATTTAATGCCTTCCATGTGTGGAACTATGACCTTGAAAACTTTTCAGTGTCCCACCAGCAACAGAAGATTAATCACTAATTTATCTCTTATGGCGTTGCCCGTGGGCAGTCCAGGCCAACTATAGGGTTAGAAAGCATGAAATAATTGGGCCAAAGATGCAATGTTTTCATAGTATTATTTATAGTGAAATAGCAAAACTTGGGGCAATTTGGGAAGCAGAGAAATGGTTGCGTAGTTTCCATTCTAAATGTGGACATCTGAATTTAAAGTTGGTACAAAACGGGAAGTAAGATTTTTGCGGACATAATATTTCCTAATATAGATTGGTCTGCATTGTATGTGTTCTAATATAAATCTTTTCCACTTGCAGCACATAAAGAATAATAAAGATACAAACAAATATGAAGGCTGGCCGGAAGTTTTAGAAATGGAAGGATGTGTTCCTCAGAAAAAGGAATAAAAGCCATGCACGCCATGGCAGAAAAGTTGCATTTTGACATAATTTTCTTTGCTTGTGTTCTCCAAAGCTGGTTATTAAGTCTCAAATCCATTTTTATTTTAAAAGTAACAGTTGATTGGCAGTTTAGTCCCTTGGCCCTGAAATGGGAGCTAAACTATTTTTTGTAATGTGCTTGGGAGGGTACAGTTTTCAGTTGTTGTAATACTTCTGCTTAGGTTTTTTTTTTAAAAGAGAGAATCTGCTGAACCTTTTTGTGTCTGAATCTGGGGTCCATACTTGAACAAACAAGTTGCTGTTCTCTCCTTTTTCTATAACAAATATTTTGTTAAACTGGATTTTCATGTGACTGCCCTGCTTCAAGATGGATTCACTTTCAGACAAATTGCCAAGAATGGGAATAAAATTGGTTGGAAATTAGTTGCCCATGTTTCCTAGAGGCTGAATTTAAATGATCCATTGTGTTGCAGTTTGCTGGTCTACAAATGTGTACAGTAGATCATGGAAAATTAAATATTATATTGTCGACAGTTTTCATACTTGAAATTATTCTTGCAGAGCGAGCATGTCAAAACCGAAGCCCATTGCTGTGTCTGGGGACAGTGTTCTGAAATGAATGTCAGCTGGTCAATAGCACTTGCAACTTAGAATTGTCCTTAAAAGAAATAATTCTCTCTCCCTATTGCTTGCAAAAAGAAAATGAGTATTCTAGCCTTAAATATTGATTTTTTTTTCCCTTTTCAATGCAATGAGTTCTAGTTATGTATTTCTGAACATAAGTGAATTTATGCAGCGTCAAAGAACAATGAAGTAATGTTTTGAGTTATTTATTTATTCTGCTGGGTTTTTTTTGTATCTTTTTAAAACCTTGTAGATGTGGAAGTAATGAATACTTATTATTGGTTTAATGCTGACATCAAATGAAGCAACTTTCTGTTGCTTCTGTAATACATCACAGCTGATCATAGAATCATAGAAGATAGGAGCAGGAGTAGGCCATTCGGCCCCTCTAGCCTGCTCCGCCATTCAATGCGATCATGGCTGATCATCCAAATTCAGTACCCTGTTTCTGCTTTCTCCCCATATCCCTTGATCCCTTTAGCCTTAAGAAATATATCCAACTCCTTCTTGAATCTATTTAATGAATTGGCCTCTACTGCCTTCTGTGGCAGAGAATTCCACAGGTTCACCACTCTCTGGGTGAAGAAATTCCTCCTCATTTCTGTCCTAAATGGCTTACCCCTTATCCTTAGACTGTGACCCCTGGTTCTGGACTCCCCGACCATCGGGAACATCCTTCCTGCATCTAGTTTGTCCTGTCCTGTCCTGTCCGAATTTTATAAGTTTCAATGAGATCCCCTCTCATTCTTCTAAACTCCAGTGAGTACAAGCCCAATCGACCCAATCTCTCTCCATACGTCATTCCTGCCATCCCAGGTATCAGCCTTGTGAATCTTTGCTGAACTCCCTCCATGGCAAGAACATCCTTCCTCAGATAAGGCGACCAAAACTGCACACAGTACTCAAGGTGTGGTCTCACCAAGGCCCTGTACAACTGCAGCAAGACATCGTTGTTCCTGTACTCAAATCCTCTCGCTATGAAGGCCAACATACCATTTGCCTTCTTAACCGCCTGCATGCTTACCTTCAGCGACTGGTGCACAAGGACACCCAGGTCTCGTTGCACTTCCCCTTCTCCCAATCTATTGCCATTCAGATAATAATCTGCCTTTCTGTTTTTGACACCAAAGTGGATAACCTCACATTTATCCACGTTATATTGTATCTGCCACGTTTCTGCCCAATCACCCAACCTGTCCAAATCATCCTGGAGTTTCTCGGCATCCTCCTCGCAGCACACACGCCCACCCAATTTTGTGTCATCTGCATACTTGGAGATATTACATCTAGTTCCCTTGTCTAGATCATTAATATATATTGTGAATAGCTGGGGTCCTAGCACCGATCCCTGCGGTACCCCACTAGTCACTGCCTGCCACTCGGAAAAAGACCCGTTTATTCCAACTCTTTGCTTTCTGTCTGCCAACCAGTTCTCTATCCAAGTCAATACCTTGCCCCCAATCCCATGTGCCTTAACTTTACACGCTAATCTCTTATGCAGGACCTTATCAAAAGCCTTTTGGAAGTCCAAATACACCACATCCACTGGTTCTCCCTTATCTATTTTACCAGTTACATCCTCAAAAAATTCCAGTAGGTTAGTCAAGCATGATTTACCTTTTGTAAATCCATGTTGACTTTGTCCGATCCTGTCACTGTTTTCCAAGTGCTCTGCTATTACATCTTTTATAATGGACTCTAGCATTTTCCCCACTACCGCTGTCAGGCTGTAATTCCCCGTTTTCTCTCTACCACCCTTTTTGAATAGTGGGGTAACATTAGCTACCCTCCAATCCATGGGTGCCATTCCAGATTCCATCGAATGTTGGAAGATGATCAGCAATGCATCTACTATTTCTAGGGCCACTTCCTTAAGTACCCTAGGATGTTGATTATCAGGCCCTGGGGATTTATCGGCCTTCAATCCCTTCAATTTCCCTAACAGCATTTCCCTACAAATACTGATTTCTTTCAGTTCCTCCCTTTCATCAGACCCTATGTTCCCCAACATCTCTGGGAGGTTATTTGTGTCCTCCTTTGTGAAGCCAGAACCAAAATATGTATTTAATTGGTCTGACATTTCTTTGTTCCCCATTATAAGTTCCCCTGATTCTGACTGCAAGGGACCTATGCTTGATTTCACTAATCTTTTTCTCTTCACATATCTATAAACTTTTACAGTCAGTTTTTATGTTCCCTGCAAGCTTACTCTCGTATTCTATTTTCCCCTTCTTAATTAATCCCTTTGTCCTCCTTTGTTGAATCTTAAACTGCTCCCAATCCTCAGGGTTGCTGCTTTTTCTGGCCAATTTATATGCCCTCTCCTTGGATCTTATGCTATCCCTAATTTCCCTTGTTAGCCACATTTTAGCAGCTTCCCCTTTTTAAGCAAAGCTCATCAATGTTAATATGGTGGCTTTCAAACTTTTCTACGTGGGAGTTGACCGTTGACATTCCTGGAGAACCTCGGTTCTAATTTCTGCAAGAGTGTCACGTAACCCAAGCAAAAACAATTGTTGCAGGAGTTGTCTATTTCTGTTGCTATACATTAATTAAAAAAAAAAAAATGTGTTAATAAGTCAACGGACACAAAACCAGTGGAAAAAATCTGATGACGGAAATCCAAGGGCCCAGGAGCCCCAAACTTCAACATTAGTGTGTTAATAGACGTGGAAATATAAGTGAAACCACGGCTCTTAATAATAATTCTTTGTAGATGAACTTCCTTCAGAACAGAATACTTTCCATTTTTTCATTGTGAATAATTCTACCAGGCTATTTGTCATTTTTATAATAGTCGGTTGAGAAAGTCCTGCGCCATGGCCACTATGCATTTATGTAATGATGCAGACACCCATGTAAAGTGTGATTGCTTTTCTGCCTGTTTCTGGTTACTTGCAAAATGAATCACCAGCCCAGTGCACTGCACTGTTAGGTTCATATTCTTTGTCGTGTAATTGAGAGCACTCCACTGTTTAACTGTGAATATTGATGGAATGTTTAGAAATCATCTATCACTACAGAAGGGAAATGTAAATAGAGGTAAAACAAAATGATTGTTTTTTGGAGGGGGGAATGGAATTTTCCAGTCATTTTCTAAGTCAGACATTTTGGGCTTTTACTAATTGTAAAAGATTAGAAGCAATATATATGAATTTGGCTTTCTTTACACTGCAAAAGGTTTTAAAAACAGAACTCAAATGGAATTCAAAATAACACTGTAATATAACGATAAATAAATCAAATTGAAATTAACTGTGTGCTTTATGTTAAGCTTCGGAATGCAAGCTCAAATGGTCACGTGGATGTGCAGAGATTTGAGGCTTTGCTACTAGATGTGCTGTTTCCTACATAGAATGCAATGAATAGTAAGAACTCAGCATCAGGGTCCAGTGGTGTCGGGCCTCCTAGGCAGTGAGAACGAATTGGAGAATTGAGCTTCACAAGGTGCAATTCGAGGGTTTTCTGAGGCACTGGCTTTTTTTTTACATATAAGGAAATTCAAATCCCACACAGTTTCAGGTGACAATCCATACCCAGTGCTGGCTTTGCCAATAAAGATTGAGCGCACTGTGTAGTTGGCCCTCTTAAAGGCAGTTTCTGGTTGCTTGGGTGGCACTATGTAACTTGTTTGCTAGGAGCATTTGGAACATGCATTGTACATTTTGCAAATATATTTTGGGCTCCCTGCAGTTAACTTTTTTGAACCATCATCACTTACTGTGCTGCACCTGTATTTAAAGTAGTGGATAACTGCAGCAACCCAAGTAACATCTAGGAAGATTGGGAGGATGGGGTGTGCTGTGTCTGCTCCTCCACTGGTGCATGACGTGAATGAGGAGGACCATTTCATGATTGCTCGGCATCAGCAGGTCTAAAGACAGCTCATGTGATCTGTACACACTCACTAATCTCTAGGACGTGTCTGTACAGACCATGCCACTCCTACTAGGGTTATGTCAAAGACCTATTTTTAGCCTCTCTACTTGCTTGCAGATGCAGTGACCAAGCTATACCATCTGCTGCAACAATGTCAGATGACTGGGTCAACTCTTACTGTTTCTGCTGTCAGCTTGGCATTAAGTTTCTACAACAGTAGATCCTTCCAGCCCACTGTACGAATTATCTGCCAGATAACCCAGTCTGCAGTTCAGATTTGCATCAAGCAAGTGACGTAAGGCCATGTTTGCCAGGGAAACCAACTTTAACAATTTGAGTGGAGAGGGCACAGTACTTTTACCAGTAGGTAGGCTTTCTAAGAGAGCAAGGCCTCTTTTGATATTCTGTCTCTCTCTCTCTCTAAGGGCTCCTCATGAAAATCCCAATGCATACATCACCAAGGGTACCAATCCTTTTGAAGTCATCCTTCATGTTAATGCTGTTATTCCTGGAGCACCCACGATGCTTGCATTCTGCAGTAGTCCACAGTGCCTGCATTGTTTGAAAGTGCTGACAGAATATCTGTTTTTTGAGGAACTGAGGCGCCTCCTCTTCCTCCCCCCCCCCCCCCCCCCCAAGCTGTGCAAAATCATTCTTGCATGCTGCATCATTTCAAAAAGGGATAAGTATGCTGCAGGCTGACATCAAAAGGGAAAGGAAGAGGAGGAGGCAGACATGTAGAATCATGATGTTCTAGCATTTAGTGGCATAAACAAGTCGTTCAGAACCGCATCTAGTAAGCGACACTTACTCTCCTGTACCATCTTTCATCCAGCTATGATATCCCACACACTGAAAGCTGTACAACTCACACATTCTGTATTCTTATACTACCCAGGCAGGTTGCACATTATTCCCTGTGCTTTTGTGTTCGCCCCACACAAAAGCATTGAAACGGCCAACAAAGGGAAACCAAGGTTCCATTATAATTAATTGGAAGTGTATACACTAAACTAACGTTTTCTATTTCCTGCACCCGGGCTTCTCCTTGGTGATCGTCGAAGGAGTGCAGGATCTATTTCTTAATCTTACACCGTGACAAAGTGCTACCCGAGTTTCAATGTTGTTTTCCGGAGAGAACAAATGACAATCCTTTGAGAGCGCCTGCGGAGCACCATTGCTGATAGCACGTTGACATTCAGTACGAGCGAGAAAGCAAGCGTGAATCTTTCCCGTAACGTGTTGTGGGATTTCTCTCTGCCCCAAAGCAGACGGAGACGAGCGTGTACTCGTTCCAAGTGATCTTTATTCAAGCACGTGCAGGGAGAGGCCCTCTCAGTCTGAGCTGAGACGGGTGTCTAATTTTTACATTCAAGCAGTTGGCTTATATACAATGGGCCAGAAATGAGGGTCGGAGGCTTCCCATGGGTGCAAGCCCCCAACCTGCACTTACCTAGCACGCCTGCCGTTATGTTGTGGGCCCGCGTGGGATTCCGATCCTGGGCCTCCTTCAGCTGCCGGTGTGCAGTGCTTGCGTATCCCAGGGGCGCAGTTAGTTCGAAGCGTCCCCTGGGATCACGTGGGCCATGGAGAGCCAATCTGAGCAGGGAATCTCCATTCATAGATTTGACAGGAAGACCTGTCAAATCTATGAAGAGAGATCGGCCCCAAAACCTAACTAAAACTTCAAATAAATTAAAAAAAAAAAAAAAACATTTTTAAAATAACTATAAATTACATAAATCAACTATTTTAAACAAATTTAAATTTTTGAAAAAATGTATTAAAGTTTTTAACGGGGCTAAAAAATAAACTTACCTTTCTTTAAAGTATTTAAAAAAGATAAACCTGTGGAAATTCTTTTTAAATTTTACTTAATTCACCACTTACAGGAAACTCTTTCGTGTCCGGCACCAACGGGACCGGGATGGTGCCGGTTGATTAAAAATTCCGGATAACGGAGAGGTATATCTACCGAGGCTATTTTTAACAAACAAAAAATAAAAAATTCAAGAAATGTGCAGTATAATTGGGTCCTCCCCTACAGAATCTTGTGTTAAATGGATGGTGGAAGATGCTTGATTAAGTACAGTAATGCCAGTTGAGGGTAATCCATAACTCTTGAATTAGTTAACAGTAAAACAAAACTTATAAACGACTGTATACTGTAGTTTTCGGAGTATGAATTCTGCCGGTTATTAGAGAATTCCGGATATTTAGGTGCCGTTTAAACGAGAGTTTCCTGTACCTTGTTAAAAGCAGGCCTTGCGCCTGCTTTTTCCCCGCGCAGCTGCTGGGGACTTACCCTCACACACAAACCTGAAAAAAAAACGGAAGTCCGATGCGTGTGCGCTGCCTATCCAGCGCACGCGTTTGACCTCCGAACCCCTTCCTTCAAGGGAACAGAAGTTCCGGTTTCTAGCGCATGCGCAGTGCATGCGCGAAACCGGCACTTTCGTTGGGTCTACGGGTGAGTACACAGCGCGTACTCACCCGTGGAGACCCGAATTTCTGGCCCGATCTTGTTTCCTTCACATCTTCGGGACTTGGCCAATTAATTGTCCTCAAGTCACGTAAACTTAATCGCATCTCCACAAAACACATCTTGTTTATCTCATTTGCCCTGTTTCCACATCTGCCATTGTTCTATCCAATTTACGTACGCTTAACCTCATCCTCGCAAAACACATCTTGGTGGCCCATTGTTCAGTGTATGGCCTCCTTGATTCTTTTACTTCCCCCAATCATCGTGTAATATGCTTTTTCCAATTGTCTTTGTTCTGCCAGACTTCTCCTTTATTACAGCAGCCAGCTAGTCAGTTAAGCCACTAATCTAACTTTTAACTGCTACACATGTTAAAATCACCCTGAAGATCAACTAATTGCTAAATTAAATTGGGCCATTCAAGGAATTTCAAAGTAATTTGTTTTTTAAAGTTGCCACATTAACAAGTAGGTGATTTTATGTGGATGTGTGCCTGTTTGCTACGCAATAGTTCTGTTCTTCACAACACTAACACGAATATTGAAACCTAAAATAGTTGAACTGTAGTTTTATTGATCAGGAAAAATTATATCAAGTTGTAAAAATCGATGCTTTGTGCAAGGTGTTTAAATTTACAAGGATGATACCAGAAATGCGAGGGTATACCGATCAGGAAAGGATGAACAGGCTGGGTCTCTATTCTCTTAAAAAGAGAAGGCTGAGGGGTGACCCAATAGAGGTCTTTAAAATTATGAAAGGTTTTTGATAAAGTAGATAGAGAGAGAGCGTTTCCACTTGTGGGGAAGAGCAAAACTAGAGGCCATCAATATAAGATAGTCACCAAGAAATCAAATAGGGAATTCAGAAGAAACTTCTTTACCCAGAGAGTGGTGAGAATGTGGAATTTGCTACCACAGGAAGAGTATAGATACATTTAAGGGGAGGCTAGATAACTATATGAGGGAGAAGGGAATAGAGGGTTATGCTGATAGATGAGGAAAGACTGGAGGAGGCTCAAGTGGAGCATAAACACCGCATGGACTGGTTGGGCCGAATGGCCTGTTTGTGTGGTGTATATCCTGTGTAAAAATTTTATGGCTAATAAACTGGATAGATTGAGACAGATTTTCTGACCACTTCACTGTACAGCTCTCTGTCAATGTCTTTCTACCATGACTTAATTGTTCAGCATGATCAAATACCTGTGGGATATAATTTTCAAGTGCGGTTCTGTCCCCCAAAATGAGATGTCACTTCAAGACGGTTCACCGACTTGCATGAATGGGCTGTGCCACACTGGTTCTAGTGGCTGTCTTCGTAGCTACATTAACAGAAACCCGAGAGTAACCCTCCTGTTGACCATAGGATGATGGGCCAATGAAGACATTTTTAAAAAAGCAATCCATAACTCCAGACTATAGAGTACAGGTTCTAGTCCAGGCAAAGCAGGATTGGGCCTGAAATCTGCAAATGTATCACTTGCTGAAAGCACCAAATTCCAAACTCTCTCTCTTTTGTGTTGTCAGTCAATGTATTGAAGCTCCTGGTCTGGTTTGTGCCAGCAGCTTGCCATAAAGAGAGAGGGCAAAAAATAGCACAAAACTATTACATTTAAGGAAAATTAAAAGGATGCAACCACTTAAAGGTAAGTATAGCAGCAAGTTTCTTTAACCTTCAAAAAGGCTGTAAATGTTTAAAATCTCCATTTCAGCCTTTCCAAATGCAGTTTGGGGGGAAAAGAAAGTGACTGGGAAAATAAATGTGGAGGTACAAAATGGAATTTGTAGGTGATGACTGACTGGTTGTAGCATAGGGACCCCATGTTTGATGTTTGGCAGAGAGGATGTGCTGGCCATTAGATGGGTGTGAGGAGGGTTGCCCTGTTTGGTACTCCAAGCCGTCCTTGCTAGAAAACAGCAACACACCATATCTGGCCAAAGGTGACAGCCAGGCTGAATGTTATGTGCAGCACCTGTGAGCAGATTTGGGAGAAGATGGCATTCTTTAAGGAATCTGACAAGGTAAGATTACCTAATATGCCCCAGGTAGATAGCCCCAAGATGCCATGCTCTTACTGCTCTTTCATAGCATCTTGTGCATCCCCATACTTCAGCAGGTAACTTACAATTGAAAACATTTCACACTGGAGCTTCACGGATCAAATCACTAACATAACCTGGTTGCATGACATATGGTCACTTAGTGCCACTCCAGATGGGCTACAGTTTGGGCTCATGTCTGTCTACATTCTCTTTCAACTTGCAACATCTTATTGCTTAGTTTGTATACCATGTTGGCACAGACTACAAGGGAAGAGAACCAAACTGAAGCAGAACTGAAAAATCCTAAGCTCTTGTCTCCCTTTTAGGAGGTCACCATGGAGATCCCTGCATACATGAGCCTGGAGGGAGTAGGGGGAAGGTGAAGTCACAGGCCTACTCTAAACTAAGGGCTAGTACCATATACTGTTATTGTCTTATTCTCCTTCACACACACTGCCACAAATCTCACAAGACACCAGAAGAATTTCCTGCTCTTCTTCCCAAAAGTACCATAGGATCTCTTACAGCCACTTGGACAGGCAGATGGGGTGTGAAGGATGCACCTCTGATAATATACACTGATGCTTTATTATAAGGTAGAGTATTATGTTCCCAAATCCTGAAGTGGTGCTTGAATGTATAACCTTTTGATTCAAAGGCAAGAGTGCTACCATTGAGCCGAGCTGACATATAAAGTCTCATCCATTGACCTGCTTCACTTAGAAGAACAAACTTTTTATATAGCGTTTTCACAACCTCAGGATGTCCCAAAACGTTTTACAGCCAATGAAATACTTTTGAACTGTAGTCCCTATTACTCAGTAATAACCAAACACCCTACCCTATCTCAAGATGAAGAATCAGAAACAGCATGTCAGTGGTTACCAGATTCAGAGAGCTGTTACCTATATTGTCACTATCAATGCATCAATGAGTGGAGTGTAGAACAGGGATACTCAAAGGGCTCGGTTCACAACAGAGAAGTTCTGTCATTTGATTTCAGGCCTGTTTGCCAGCCGTGCAAGCCTTAGCAAGGGTTTGCCATTCAAAGTCTGGTTGTTAGAAAGTTTATTGACAAACTAAATTAGTAGTTGAGGGGAAACAAAACATCTCTGCACAGGAAATTGAGGTCTCCGCATGTAACACCTTTTAGTAAGACAACGGAGTGCAGATCGGAACAGTGTTAAGCTGCGAGTTTGGTGAGTGAGGCAGTTCGGGGAGGGAGGTGTCCCTTTCTTTTTCCATCTTTGTCAGCTTCCAGGAGAGCAGGAGCTAAAAAGCTGCACAAGAGGGGACAGAGAACCAGCGGTCAGTATTTCTACATTCCAGTCATTAAAGTAAAAGTAAGGTCTCTAGTTTAGAGTAAGTAGTGTTTAAAGGGAAGTAAGGTCCCTAGTGTATTTAATATTTTTTAATTTAAAAGGAGTAAATTAAGGGTAGGACATGGCAGGGTAGCTCGGCAGCGTGGAGTGCTCCTCCTGTGCTATGTTGGAAGTCAGGAACACTTTAGGTGTCCAGGGCGAACACGTGCAGGAAGTGTCTCCAGCTGCAGCTACTCGAAATCCGCGTTTCGGAGCTGGAGCTGCGACTGGAGTCACTGCGGAGCATCCGTGAAGCTGAGATCTTCGTGGATAGCACGTTTAACAAGGTGGTCACACCGCAGGTAAAGAGTGCACAGGCAGACAGGGAATGGGTGACCACCAGCCAGAGTAAAAGAACTAGGAAGGTAGTGCAGAAGTCCCCTGGGTCAATCTCCCTCTCTGACAGATTTTCCGTTTTGGATACTGATGGGGGAGATGGTTTCTCAGGGGAATGCAGCAAGAGCCAAGTCCATGGCACTACGAGTGGCTCAGCTGCACAGGAGGGGAGGAAAAAGAGTGGGAGAGCAATAGTGATAGGGGATTCTATCGTAAGGGGAATAGATAGATGTTTCTGTGGCCGCAGACGTGACTCCAGGATGGTATGTTGCCTCCCTGGTGCCAGGGTCAAGGATGTCACTGAACGGCTGCAGGGCATTCTGAAGGGGGAGAGCGAACAGTCAGAGGTCGTGGTTCACATTGGTACCAACGACATGGGTAGAAAGAGGGATGAGGTCCTGCAACAAGAATTTAGGGAGCTAGGTAGCAGATTAAAAAGCAGGACCTCAAAGGTTGTAATTTCTGGATTACTCCCGGTGCCACGTGCTAGTGAGTATAGGAATAGGAGGATAGAGCAGATGAATGCGTGGCTAAAGAGTTGGTGCAGGAAGGAGGGCTTTAGTTTCCTGGATCACTGGGTCTGCTTCTGGGGAAGGTGGGACCTGTACAAGTCAGACGGGTTGCACCTGAACCGGAACGGGACCAACATCCTTGCGGGGAGGTTTGCTAGTACTGTTGGGGGGGGTTTAAACTAACTTGGCAGGGGGATGGGATACCGAGTGGAGCTATAGTAGGGGGTGATGCACAGCCAAATATAGAGGAAAAAACAAGTCAGCCTGGAAGGCAGAGCAAATATGTAGCGGCACAAGGGGGAGTATGGCAAGGCTGGATGGCATTTATTTTAATGCAAGGAGTCTTGCGAGTAAGGCAGATGAATTGAAGGTGTTGATGAACACATGGAAGTATGATATTGTTGCTATCACAGAGACATGGTTGAGGGAGGGGCAGGACTGGCAGCTCAATATTCCGGGGTATAGAATCTTCAGGCGAGACAGAAGTGGGTGTAAAAGAGGAGGGGGTGTCGCAATATTAATCAAGGAGTCAATTACTGCTGTAAGGAGGGATGATATCTGAGCAGGTTCCTCTAATGAGGCCATATGGGTAGAACTTAAAAACAAAAAGGGGGCAAGCACTTTGCTGGGAGTGTACTATAGGCCCCCCAATCAGTCAGGGGGAGATAGAGGAACAGATATGTAGGCAAATCTCAGAGAAGTGTAGAAATAATAGGGTAATAATAGTAGGGGATTTCAACTTCCCCAATATTAACTGGGATAGTCAGAGTGTGAAAGGCTTAGAGGGTGCAGAATTCTTAAAGTGCATCCAGGAGAGCTTTTTGAGCCAGCATGTAGAAAGTCCAACAAGAGAGGGGGCGGTACTGGACCTAATTCTAGGGAATGTAGAAGTGTTAGTAGGAGAGCATTTTGGTGACAGTGACCATAATTCGGTGAGATTTAAGGTAGTCATGGAAAAGGACAAAGATGGACTGGAAATAAAGGTTCTAAATTGGGGGAAGGCCGATTTTAATATGATAAGGCAGGATCTGGCCAAAGTGGACTGGGATCAGCTACTTGTAGGAAAATCCACATCAGAGCAGTGGGAGTCATTCAGAAAGGAAATAGAGAGAGTACAACGGCAACGTGTTCCCGCAAAGGTCAAGGGTGGGACCAACAAGTCCAGGGAACCCTGGATGTCAAGGGATATATGAGAATGGATTAGGAAAAAAAGGGAGGCTTTTGGCAGATACAAAGGACTAAAAATAGTGGAAGCCCTAGAGGAGTATAAAAAGTGCAGGGGTCACTTAAAAAAGAAATTAGGAGAGCGAAGAGGGGGCATGAAATAACACTGGCGGGCAAAATAAAGGAATATCCCAAGGTGTTTTATAAGTATATTAAGGGCAAGAGGATAACCAGGGAAAGAGTAGGGCCCATTAGGGACCAAAGTGGCAATCTGTGTGTAGAGCCAGAAGATGTAGGTGAGGTTTTAAATGAATATTTTGCATCTGTGTTCACTATGGAGAAGGACGATGTAGGCATAGAAATCGGGCAGGGGGATTGCGATATACTTGAATAAATTAGTATTGAGAGGGAGGAGGTACTTGCGGTTTTAGCAGGCTTAAAAGTGGATAAATCCCCAGGCCCAGATGATATGTATCCCAGGCTGCTGTGTGAGGCAAGGGAGGAGATTGCAGGGGCTCTGACACAAATTTTCAGAACCTCTCTGGCCACAGGGGAGGTGCCAGAGGACTGGAGAACAGCTAATGTAGTACCATTATTCAAGAAGGGTAGTAGGGATAAACCAGGGAATTACAGGCCAGTGAGCCTAACATCAGTGGTAGGGAAATTATTGGAAAAAATTCTGAGGGACAGAATTAGTCTCCACTTGGAGAGGCAAGGATTAATCAAGGATAGTCAGCATAGCTTTGTCAGGGGGAGATCATGTCTGACCAATTTGATTGAATTTTTCGAGGGGGTGACTAGGTGTGTGGATGAGGGTAGTGCAGTTGATGTGGTCTACATGGACTTCAGTAAGGCTTTTGACAAAGTCCCGCATGGGAGACTGGTCAAGAAGGTAAGAGCCCATGGGATCCAGGGCAACTTGGCACATTGGATCCAAAATTGGCTTAGTGGCAGGAGGCAGAGGGTGATGGTCGAAGGTTGTTTTTGTGACTGGAAGCCTGTGTTCAGTGGTGTACCGCAGGGATCGGTGCTGGGTCCTTTACTGTTTGTAGTGTACATTAATTATTTAGATATGAAAGTAGGAGGTATGATCAGTAAGTTTGCAGATGACACGAAAATTGGTGGGGTGGTAAATAGCGAGGAGGGAAGCCTCAGGCTACAGGACGATATAGACGGGTTGGTCAGATGGGCAGAACAGTGGCAAATGGAATTTAACCCTGAAAAGTGTGAGGTGATGCATTTTGGGAGGACTAACAAGGCAAGGGTATACACAATGAATGGTAGGACCCTAGGAAGGACAGAGGATCAGAGGGACCTTGGTGTGCATGTACATAGATCCCTGAAGGCAGAAGGACAGGTAGATAAGGTGGTTAAAAAGGCATATGGGATACTTGCCTTCATTAGCCGAGGCATAGAATATAAGAGCAGGGATGTTATGATGGAGCTGTACAAAACGCTAGTTAGGCTACAGCTGGAATACTGTGTACAGTTCTGGTCGCCACTCTATAGGAGGGATGTGATTGCATTGGAGAGGGTGCAGAGGAGATTCACCAGGATGTTACCTGGGCTGGAGCACTTCAGCTATGAAGAGAGACTGGACAGGCTGGGGTTGTTTTCCTTAGAGCAGAGAAGGCTGAGAGGGGACCTGATTGAGGTGTACAAAATTATGAGGGGCATAGATAGGGTAGATAGAAAGGAACTTTTCCCCTTAGTAGAGGGGTCAATAACCAGGGGGCATAGTTTCAAGGTAAGGGGCAGGAGGTTTAGAGGGGATTTGAGGAAAAACTTTTTCACCCAGAGAGTGGTTGGAATCTGGAACTCACTGCCTGAAAGGGTGGTCAAGGCAGGAACCCTCACAACATTCAAGCAGCATTTAGATGAGCACTTGAAACGCCATAGCATGCAAGGCTATGGACCAAGTGCTGGAAAATGGGATTAGAATAGACAGGGCTTGATGGCCGGTGCGGACACGAAGGGCCTCTTTCTGTGCTGTATAACTCTATGACTCTAACATGACAGAAGTGTAGCACATTCGAGTGGCTCCTGCACAAAAAGAATAACTTGCATTTATATAGTGCCTTTCACATCCTTAGATTGTACCAAAGTGTTTCACAGGCAATGAGGTGTAGTCACTGTTATAATGTAGGCAAACACAATTGCTAAGGCCTCACAAACAACAAGGAGATAAACGACCAGATAATGTGATGGTTTTTTGTGGTGGTGGTTGACGGATAAATATTAGCTATAACACCTCCTTCACATAATGCCATGGGGTTATTTACATGCACCTGAGAGGGCAGGCATGACCTTGATTTAACATCTCACTCCAAAAGACAGCACCTCAGACAGTGCAGCACTTCCTCAGTATTATAGTGCAGTGTCAACCTCAATCATATGTTCTAGGCTTAGAGCGCGAATTGTACCCATGACCTCCTGACTTGAGGCAAGCGTGCTACTACTGTCAGCCATGGCTTAGTTGATAGCATCCTTGCCTCTGAGTCAGAAGGTTGTGGGTTCAAGTCCCACTCCAGAGACTTGAGCACAACAATCTAGGCTGACACTCCAGTGCAGCACTGAGGGAGTGCTGCACTGTCGCAGGTGCCGTCTTTTGGATTGACGTTAAATTGAGGCCCCGTCTGCTCTCTCAGGTGGACGTAAAAGATCCCATGGCATTATTTCGAAGAAGAGCAGGGGAGTTATCACCGGTGTCCTGGCTCAATCAACAACACTAAAAAACAGATTATCTGGTCATTATCACATTGCTGTTTGTGGGAGCTTGCTGTGCGCAAATTGGCTGCTGCGTTTCCGACATTACAACAGTAACTACACTTCAAAAAGTACTTTATTGGCTGTAAAGCGCTTTGGGACATCCTGTGGTCATGAAAGGCGCTATAGAAATTCAAGTCTTTCTACTACTGAGCCAAGGCCGACACACTCAAGGGCTATGCTTAGGCTAAAACCCATGTCCTCTTGCAAGTTAAACCTCAGATACAGCAATTATAGAAAATAGGAAAATACATGGTTTTGAACAGCCTATCCATCCTTTCCGAGGGGAGTCTCTATGATTTCTTATCCTTTTCTCTGATCTGATTCTCCAAGTCAAAATTATTTTAAATTGAGTGGCTATTATAAACCTTGGTATTCAATACAAAAAAATTCCCTTGAAGTGGTTTCCGAGTTAAAACCTTGTCAGTTTATTTATTAAGTGGATAAAGTATGTTTGTTATAACATTACATCAGCGACTACACTTCAAAATTAGCCCAGTGCAACGCTGTCGTGGTGGTGGCATTAGTCCCGCAGGAGGCCCCAATGTAGCCTGGCCGTAGCATCATTGCAGCAAGAACCGCCTGCTCTGAAAGCGAGGCTGTCATTTCAGAAAGCAATTCGGTCTTAATGGGGAACTGCCTTCTGAAATGAAAAAAATAAAAGTCATGTAAAAATAGGCAGTTTGTAGCACTTATAGCTCAACTGCCTTCGGGGAAAAAAATTTACGTTAAAAAGAATTCCCAAATGGGAGTCTTCAGCTCTTAAAGCTGAATTCCTTCTGCACCTAAAAAAAGGGAAAAGTGCTTCAGTACTAACACAATTGGCTCAGCAAGCCAGGGAAAGGGCACCCATGGTCTCGCATGCAGCACTCCAGCATTGTGCAGGGGGTCAACACTGCAAGAGAGGCCCTCTACCCACAGGGGCCAGGAGACCCTCCAGAACGAAGTATGTGAGACCATATCACCGAGGCCGTCACTTCCAGTAGTGTCGCCCCCATGACCCGGCTCCAGTACCTAAAGAAGCTTCATGATCTCAGACCAGTGGTCAAGGTCAGTGAATGCATCTTCAAGAGCCGTCTCCTGCCAAATGCACCACTAGACTCGCACATTGCTCAATGCACAACCCCCCACCCCCTCCAATCACTCACCTATGAATAATCTGTACTAAACACAGGGCACACCTCCCATTCCTAGCTTCACCTCACCCCCCTTGGTGGAGACGGTGCTGGCTGTTCTTGGCATCGGCATAGCTGAGACCTTGGCCAGCAGTGGGGCTGAAAGGATACAAGATCCTCATACGTTATCTTCCTTCTCGCATGTGCCTCTTGCTTTCCTGCCCTCCCCTCACAACTCCACCTTTGTGCCTTCCTCATTTCATACACCCAAGAAATCCAGCCTGCCCAGCCAGTGGGTGACCAAGAAGAGGGAGAGGAGAGTGAGGAAGAAGAAGAAGAAACACCGTAACTCGATTTCACACTCCCAGCTCCTCAAGGTCGACCTGCAAGGCCATCTGCAGTGTCCCCCACTGAAAATCAGCAGCCTTCCACCAGCCATGCTGCAGCCACTGGGGTAGCACTGCGTGACATCAGTAGGATAGGCAAAGGCACACACAAGACAGTCACTAAGGGAATGCATAAAGGTGATTAGTTGATTTCTTGATGTCATATTGGAGGGATAGATGTATAAAGTTGGATTGGGAAGTTTGCTTTGTAGTGGCTTTTATTTCAGCATCGTGGCCAAGAGGACGCTGTGATGGTCAGTAACAGAGGGAAGGTAAGGTGTGGGACTGATGTTGAAAGGGGAATTGGGGTTGCGGTCACTGGTACTGCAGGCGGATGATTCCATCCCGATATCCCGGCCAGAAAGAGGCTGTCTGGGTTGCATCCTTCCTTCTGCTTCCTCCTCTTCTCCTTCCTCCTCTCTGTGTCTTCCTCTTTCCTCTGCAAGCGGATGCTGTAAATCTGAAATAAAAGGATAAAATGCTGGAAACACTCAGCAGGTCAGGCAGCATCTTGACCTGAGACATGAACTCTGTTTTTCTTTCCACGGATGCTGGCTGACCTGCTGAGTATTTCCAGCATTTTCTGTCTTCTCAGAGGCCTTCCTTTACCATCCGAGGCCTTGCAAGCATCCAGCAGTGCTCCCTGCACTCCCTGCGCACTTAAAAAACTTTTAACATGTACTGCACCAAGCCACTACTTCAATAAAATAAAAAAAATCCAGTCCAAAAGCTTAAATGCAAACTTACCTGAAAGATGTGTGTGTGTCTTTAAGAAGTGCTGACAGTGTCTCTGTCAGTCTGCTGAACGCTCGCTTTTCACAGCGAGCTTAGAACACAGCGCTGAACTCAGCACTAAGGTTGAAGTTCGCAGACGTGTACTGATGTCACGCTCTCTTCATTTACATCTCCAGGGCCAGCGCTGCTATTGGCAGCCACTAAAGCCCTCATCAAAATGGCGGCCACCGAGTCTGCACCAGAGAAGGGCGCTAGAGTGGCGGCCATCATTTTTAGGCAGGATAGTGGTGCAAACGGGTGGCGGTAAGTAGCCCAATTTATAGGCCTTATTTTTCAAGCAGTATGTGGCCTCCTTATTCTTCCTACCAAAATGTGCCACCTCACACTTAGCTAACGTCTCCCTGTATTTTGTCTCAGTCCTCCTCTGCATTAACGACACCCCCAATTTGGTGTCGTCCGCAAATTTGGAAATTGTACTTCCGAATCTCAAGTCCAAATCGTTTATGTAAATGGTGAGCAACAGTGGTCCCAGCACCGATCCTTGTGGAACACCACTTCCCACCTTTTGGCAGTCTGAGTAACTCCCTTTAACCCCTACTCTGTTTTCTGGTTTGTAGCCAGCTTGCTACCCATTCTGCTACCTGTCCCAACTCCACATGTTCTGACCCTAGTTATGAGTCTACTTTGTGGTACCTTACTGAAGGCCTTTGAAAATCCAAGTATATTACATCTACCGCATTAACCTTGTCTCAACCCTTTCTGTTACCTCTTCAAAGAATTCCATAAGGTTGGTTAAGTATGACCTTCCCCTTTGAAATCTATGCTGACTATGCTTTATTATATTTTCAGTTTCTAGATGTTTTTCTACTACATCTTTGAGTAAGGATTCCATTATCTTTCCGACCACCGATGTTAAGGTAATTGGTCTATAGTTCCCTGGACTTGTTCTATCTCCCTTTTTAAATATAAGAATCACATTAGCTGTCCACCAGTTCTCTCGCACTATTCTCTTTTCTAATGAATTTTGATATATATGTAATAGTGCCTCTGTTATCTCCCATGATTATTCTTCTATGTCCTTTACTCATTGCATATATTTGCTTACATATTTGTTCCTCCATCTCCTTTCCACTATTAGGGAGTCTGTAATAAACCCCTATTAGCGTGATCGATCCCTTATCTTTTATTTCAGTCCATATGGATTCTGTTTCTATCCTGCTGTTAGCTATGTCCCTTTTTTCTACTGCCATTATGTTATCTCCAATTAGTAAAGCTACCCTACCCCCGCCCCCCACTCTTCCTTTCTTATCCATTCTGGTCATGTTATAACTTGCGATATTTAGTTGCCAGTCCTATTCTTTATGTAGCCAAGTTTCAGTTATTCCTACTACATCTGGTTCCTCGCTGCGGATTATTGCCTCCAGTTCCCGCTTTTTATTTCCGATGCTGTGCCTGTTGCTGTACAGGCAATTTAATTTGTCTTTAATCGTTGTTCATTTCACTTTATTTGATCAGTCCTTTTATCCTTTCATTTTATAACTGGATTTGTTCCCTGACCGTTTATGTTGCCCTTGTTCCTTACCTTGGTCTATCCTTTACTCTCATGTCCTATTTTTAAATCTTCAGACCTATGTAATTTCCATCAGCTCCCTCTGCACCTCCCCGAGGTGTTCGGCACCTTCCCAGATGTTTCTCCTCCACTTTGGGCGGTCTTGAGCCAGGGATTCCCAGGTGTCAGTGGGGATGTTGCACTTTTTCAAGGAGGCTTTGAGGGTTTCCTCTGCCCACCTGGGGCTCTCTTGCCGTGTCGGAGCTCCGAGTAGAGCGCTTGTTTTGGGAGTCTACCTGTTGGACAGGACCAGAGTCTGTGGGACCTCCTTCTCTACCTCCCCTTGGTTCCCCTTACCCTGCTGACTAACAGTCACACTCTTTTTCTTTGGGAAGGAAAGCACCCTGTAAGACTTTCTGTTGTTGGCCGTATCTATCTCATTTGGGCGTTTCAGTGGGGAACCTTCCCTTTAAGAGCTGCGGTCTTGGAGTCGTACTGCAGAGGGAGGAGGAGCTGGAGCGCTCCCAGGTCCAGGCACCAGCTCAGCAATGAGCCAGCCGGGTGTCTGCCGAGACTCCAACCATTCACCTCACCACAGCATCCCTGTGCCGGGAGCAGGGAACGATCCTTCAGGAAGGGCCCAGGTAAGCTCAGGCTGCGCCTTGCGTGAAACCAACGTGTTCTTTTTCTCTTTTATTATTTGCATTGCTTCGGCAGAAAACAAATGGGCGCGTAGTTGCAATTCGCTTTGTTGCCTCCAATGCACCCGCACTTTGCAATTCAGTTGCAAATTATGGCTATTCATGTTGCGAACTACAGTTTTTAATGTCAGACTTTCCGATGCGGCAGAGCATTCCAGGCCTACGGATTGGTTCAACCTCTGCCACTGGAGAAGGAACTGAGAAGGAAGCGGAACTGCAGAATCGGGTGTTCTTAAAGGGGCACGACCTTAATGCAACAAAGCTGTTTGGCAAATTTTGGGGGGAAAAGTAAGAGAATTACTACATTTGGCCACTTCCATCACAGTGGCATCTCACATAAGTCATGCAATCCTGTGTTTTGAAATAATTTACCTTTTTTATTGTGTTTGTAAACCGCCAAATACATTTTCATGAAGGAGGTGATTGTCAATTTATTCATGTGGTAACGTTGATAAATCCAAAATTTCAATTCACTTTCAAAATCCCTCTCCTTAATCCATCTAATAAAGTGGCGACAGGCCCTGTGGGTTGTTCTACGACAAACTAACAGAAAGGAGCTACAAATTATTATTATTCATTTAAAAAAGCCTTTTTGTCTTGAGACAGGAAGGACTCATCAGAGTCACCATCCTTTACCATTCACAGAACAAGCTCCAACACGACCCCGTCCTCTTTAAAAATAACTTCCACTTAAACTTATGCTCCAACTTTCTACCTCCTGACATACCCACTGTCAGAGGTATAAAACATGAATGAGGAAAGATGCAGGTGCAGAGAGGTTGGTGGTAAATAGAGAGTTTGGGTTGAGTGACTGGGAGCGGTGACAGGTTAGGGGATTGAGGAGGAGGACAGTTAGGGGTTGAGGAAAGTTTGTTGGTGAGGGTGAAAGCGGTTGGTGGGATTTGAGAAGGAAGGAGAGAATTAGGGAGGCATTCAAGGAGGAGATAGTGAGGGCGCAGAGCAAATATGTTCTCACAAGGAAAAAGGGTGGGACTGCCAAATCTAGAGCCCCCTGGATGTCAAGGAGCATACCGACCGGGTAGGATAAGGGGAAAAAAAAGGGAAGTTTTCGTCAGATACCGAGAGCTCAATACTACAGAAAACCTAGAGGAGTATAGAAAGTGCAGGGGTCAAATTCAAAAGCAAAGAGAGGGCATGAAAAAATATTGACAAGTAAAATCAAGGAAAACCCAAAGATGTTTTATAAATACATATAGAGCAAAAGAATAACTAAGGAAAGACGAGGGCCTATTAGAGACCAAAAAGGTAATTTATGTGTGGAGACGGAAGACGTGGGTATAATTCTTAATGAATACTTTGTGTCTGTCTTCACAGAAGAGAGGGACGATGCAGACATTGTAATTAAGGAGGAGGAGTGTGAAATATTAGATGGGATAAATGTAGAGAAAGAGCAAGTATTAAGGGGTTTAGCATCTTTGAAATTAGATAAATTGCCAGGCCCGGATGAAATGTATCCCAGGCTGTTAAGAGAGGCAAGGGAGGAAATAGTGGAGGCTCTGACCGTCATTTTCCAATCCTCTCTGGCTACAGGCATGGTCATGATGCGGAGATGCCGGTGTTGGACTGGGGTGGACAAAATTGAGAGGTCGCACAACACCAGGTTATAGTCCAACAGTTTTATTTGAAATCACAAGCTTTCGGAGCTATTGATCGCCCCTTCCTCAGGTGAAGTAGAGAAATACTTCACCTGAGGAAGGGGCGATCGATAGCTCCGAAAGCTTGTGATTTCAAATAAAACTGTTGGACTATAACCTGGTGTTGTGCGACCTCTCAATTTTTACAGGCATGGTGCCAGAGGATTGGAGGACTATTAACATTGTGCCATTTTTTAAAAGGGAGAAAGGGATAGACCAAGTAATTACAGGCCAGCCTAACCTCGGTGGTGGGCAAATTATTGGAAAAAATTCTGAGGGACAGTATAAATCGTCATTTAGAAAGTCACGGATTAATCAAGGACATTCAACTTTGATTTGTTAAGGGAAGGTCGTGTCTGACTAACTTGATTGAATTTTTTGATGAGGGTAGCGTGTTTGATGTAGTCTACATGGATTTTAGCAAGGCCTTTGGCAAGGTCCCACATGGCAGGTTAGTCAGAAAAGTAAAAGTAAAATATAAAAATGTATCCAGCAGTCTGCGGTTTGGGAATATGGAATATTGGTGTGAGGATTTGGAGGAGGGAGGGTTTATAGGTGAGGGTGAGCAGTTTGTGGGTTATAAAAGGATTGGGCAGAGGGCTGCAGGATATACAAGCAGTGGGAGGGGTATCCTTAGATCTAAGAGTAATTGTGCGTTATTGGGTCACGTTCTGCTCTGCTAAAACTGCCCTCCACTGGAAGGAAAGATAATTCCTGTCTTCTATTCTCCATTACCTTAAACCAAGCTCCCTTGCCCCCTCCACCCTCATCTCCAACAAGTGTAATGAACTCATGGACTGCTTTGTCACTAAGGTTGAGACAATCCGTTCAGCAGCCTCATCCACTTTCCTCCCTTCTATGCCACCAAGCCAAACCTGCTTCCAGGCTTCCCCCTGCCCTAGACCTGAATCCTTTGTCTTTCTCTAGTTTTTCTCCTATCTTCCCCCATGTCCTCTGCCAGCTCACCTTGCCCATGAGACCCACCTCTTGTTCTCATGACCCCATTCCCACTAAACTGCTGACCACCCAATTTCCCTGAATGGTCCCTTGCTGACTGACATGTAAATAGTTCCCTTTTCTCAGGTACTGATTTCTCCCTCTCCCTTTGAAAAACACTGTCATCACCTATCTTCAAAAAATCCACCCTCGATCCCTCTGTCCTTGCAAGCCATTGCCCCATCTCCAACCTCCCTTTTCTTTTCTAAGTTCTTGAACATGTTTTCACCCTCAAATTCCTGTTCATCTTTTCTTCAACCCATGTTTGAATCACTCTCCAATCAGGTTTCCGTCCCTGCCACAGCACTGAAACAGATGACATTTACTATGACTGTGGTGAATTATCCCTCCTCATCCTCTCAGGTCAACAACACCACCCTCCTGCAACACCTTTCCTCCACTGTCCAGCTCAGTGGGATTGCCCTTGCTTGGCTTCACTCTCCTGATCGTAGCCAGAGCATCTCCAGCAATGACTTCTCTCCCCATAAGAAAGAACTTGGATTTCTATAGCACCTTTCACGACCTCAGGACGTCTCAAAGCTCTTTACAGCCAATGAATTACATCTGAAGTGTTGTCGCTGTTGTAATGTAGGAAACGCAGCAGCCAATTTGCGCACAACAAGCTTCCACAAACAGCAATGTGATAATGATCAGATAATCTGTTTTTTTAGTGATGTTGATTGAGGGATAAATATTGGCCAGGACACTGGGGAGAACTCCCCTTCTCTTCAAAATAATGTCAAGGGATCTTTTACTTCCAACTGAGAGAGCAGACGGGGCCTCGGTTTAATGTCTCCTCTGAAAGACGGCACCTCCGACAGTGCAGCACTCCCTCAGCACTGCACTGGGCGTGTCAGTGTAGAATTTGTGTCGAGTCCCCCAAGGATCTGCCCCTTGCCCCACCTCTTTCTCATCCACATGTGGCCCCTTGGTGACATAATCTGCGAACATCCGGTCAGGTTCCACGTGTGCTGACAACACGCAGCTCCACCTCTCCACCATTTTTCCCAACCCCTCCACTGCCTCTAGGTTGTCAGACGGCTTGTCCGATATCCAGTCTTGGATGAGTGGCAAATTCCATTTAAATATTGTGAGGACTACAGCCATTGTCTTTGGCCACTGCCACAAACTTCATTACCGTGCCACCAATTCCAACCCCTCCCCAGCCATTCTCTTGGGCTGAACGAGACTGTTCTTGGCATCCTATTTTATCCCAAGCAAAATGTCTGACTTTCATCACAGAGACTGCCTACTTCCACTTATTGCTTCTGGCGTGTCAGAGGATACGCTGATGTCTGAAATGTAACGACTAAAATGTAATATGAACATACGAAAATGACGGGCAGGAAAAGACCAGCTGGTCCACCAAGCCTGCCCACACTTCTGATGGCTGGAGCATCACGACTAGTTTACAATGCTTACAGGAACTAACTTTTTGAATATGTTGTACAGTTATTACCCAGAGTATTTTGTGTACTTTTTTCTCTCTCCCTTCTATGTTTTCAGCCATTCTCGTGTCGTATTTTGGGCTCTCTTCCTATTTCCACAAGGCCCATAATATTTTACTGTTTAAACCTGTGATTGATGTTGCTTGTGGTTTTGCTTTTCTTTACAGCTATCAATAAAGCTTTGACATGGAGCAATTCCGTCACACAGATAGCAGTATGGATGGTTCACCCTTGTGCTGGGTCAATGATCATATCGGCTTCCGTGGCACTATTAAGGATTCTGCCATTGACTTTGTGGTAACAGAGATCAATATGCGTGGACAGCTAGTCAGCGAAGTTGGAGCTGATTGCGACCTGGATACCTGTGGCATTGAATGCGAACAAGAAAAGCCCCATCCATCACGCAACAAAAGACTGAAGAAACAAGAAAAGTCACCGGAAAAGCTTTCTGGATTGCCAGTCGTTGACAAATCGGAGGATGCCAAAGTTGTGCACAGCGAGGTTAACCAGACTGCTGTTTGCCATTTGTCGGAATCTGCAACTAACTCTTTAATGCAAGTGTCAGAAACACAGGGAGGTACTTTGGATTTGCTTTTGGGTAGTTCGGTAGCAGAAGCGCTGGAAAAATTTGCGTCTTCAGCTAAGGAACATAGGCCCGCGGAGGGGGAGGGGACAGAAGATGAGGCTACGCTTTTACTTGGAACTTTTCGAGAGAAAAGCCAGCGAGCAGCCATCCACTTGGCTGTACGCCAGAAATTTCCCTTCCTAAAGACCGTTACCAATAGTGCTGAAATTCAAGTGCGACTTGACCCTCAGTACTCGGAGCTGTGCCAGTTGGTGTCTGAGAAAGAAGCAGATGGTTTGTTCTGTTTCTTGGATTCAAAAGATAGAAGTTCCAAGTTCACATTTCAGCCCGATGGAAATAAGGAGCACCGGAAGGCCGTCCACCATTTTGTCAGCAAGTACTTTGGGAAACTGGTGGAAACTAAGAGCTTTTCGGAGCAAGATGGTGGCGGTCACCATGGCGCAGTGATTACCGTGAGATTTAGAGACAAAGTTACATCCAGCAGGAAACGAAATGCCAACGATTGCCAGGCAGTGCCAGCAACTTACACAGGTATTGAAATCACTTTGTGCATTTGAACAATGTGTAACACTTATTTTTTTGTGTGTGTGTGATTTTTAATGAGTTTATAAGAATTATTTCTAATATTTTATCGAAGTTTGGAGGGACAGGGGAGAAAAAGGGGAAGATTTATTTTCTTAAGGATACTGAAATGTCAGAGTGGGCAACAACATATGGATTGGAATTAAACTGAGATTGAGGGGATGAATGTCATTCTGAGGACTGTAAAGGCCCAAATGAAACAGTTCTAGAGATGTGAACGACAGTGCTTTAGACATTTTGCTACAAGGAAATAACGGAGGGAAATTTTTCCACTGACATGACAATTCATTCAGGTGCCTCATAAAGCAGGGGCCGCTCCTCTGAGACTAACACAGTTAAAGAAGGGAATCGAAGGATATGTTGATGGGGTTAGATGAAGAAGGGTGGGAGGTGGCTTGTGTGGAGCACCAACACCTGGTTGGACCTGTTGGGCCAAATGGCCTGTTTCTGTGCTGTAAATACTATGTAAAGAAAGAAAGACTTGCATTTATATCGCGCTTTTCACAACCTCAGAAGGTCCCAAGGCTCTTTATAGCCAATGAAGTACCTTTTCAGTGTAGTCACTGTTGTAATGCAGTTAAAGGATGTGAGTATCCATAATTGAATTGGAGGCCAATTGATTAATTGCCTGGGGTTGACAACAGAAGCTGTGTTTGTTCAGCACGGATCGTGATGGTATGTTGTCTCCCAAGCCCAGCTCACAGCCTGGTTGGAATGGTGAAAGTAATTAGTCATGTTAACTATTCATCCACCTAAATTATTATCGATTGGATGGATATCCAGGAGAGAATGGGGGGGGGGAAGAGGGTAAATAGATTTTAATATTATACCTGATATAGTTGGGCTTCAACAAAAATGAACAAAGATTTGACGACCTTGTGTACATCCTTGAAGCATTTACCCTGTGTAAAGTGAACATGGAAACCCTGGAGGCAGTCGCTTGCCTGGCTTCAGAATTTGGTGTGGTGCCATCGGATTTCAGCTACGCAGGCATCAAAGACAAGAAGGCTGTTACTTCCCAGACTATGGTCGTGAAGAATATGACAATTGACAGGTAAGTTCAGAAGTGTTTTTTTTTAAAATTCATTCTCGGGATGTGGGCATCAATGGCATGGCCGGCATTTATTGCCCATCCCTAGTTGTCATGAGATGGTGGCGATACAACTGAGTGACCCACTAAAGAGGATAGTTAAGAATCATCCACATTGGTATGGGAGTGAAGTCACATATAGGCCAGGCCAGGTAAAGGCAGTAAGTTTCCTAGATGGCCTCCCATCTTCTACTCTCCATAAACTTGAGATGATCCAAAACTCTACATACCCGTGTCCTTTCTCGCACCAAGTCCCATTCACCCATCACCCCTGTGCTTGCTGTCCTGCATTGGCTCCTATCCACTAAAGTCTTCATTTTGAAATTCTCACCCTTGTGTTCAAATCCCTCCATGGCCTCATCCCTCCCTATGTCTGTAACCTCCTACAGCCCTATGACCAGTGTCCCCCATAAACCGCACTGCCTCCTGCGCGGCCTGCCTCTCCCAATGCGCGGCCCATTCAGATTTGTGTGTATGCACGGTACCTACAATGTAAAAGCTGGTGAGCGACCTGCGTGGGACCTTGTAGATGACGGCGCGGCCACGCAGCTTAGCGGGGACATTGCCTGCTACGACCCTCTGAGAGCTCTGCATTCCTCCAACTCTTGTGCATCCCCCAATTCCTTCGCCCCACCATTGGCGGCCGTGCTTTCATCCGTCTAGGCCCTAAGGTCTGAAATTCCCTCCCCAAATCTCTTTGCCTCTCCACCCCTCTCTCCTTTAAGACCAGTCTAACACCTACCTCTTCGACCTGGCGTTTGGCCAGCTGCCCTAAGATCTCTTTCAAAAGCAAAATACTGCGGATGCTGGAAATCTGAAATAAAAACAGAAAATGCTGGAAATTCTCAGCGGGTCAGGCAGCATCTGTGGAGAGAGAAACAGAGAGAACGTTTCAGTTCTGACGAAAGGTCATCAACCTAAAACGTTGACTCTGTTTCTCTCTCCACGGATGCTGCCTGACCCGCTGGGTATTTCCAGCATTTTCTGTTTTTATTTTTAATATCGCCTTCATTGGCTCTGTGTTAAAAGCGCCTTGGACGTTTTACTTTGTTCAAGGCACTGTATAAATGCAAGTTGTTGTTGTTGTTGTTTCCTTTCCTAAAGGACAGCAGCGACCCACTTGGGTTTTTATGACAATCTGGCAGATTTTTGCCTCAAAGTACTTGAAATTAGAAAAAGAAATTGTGAGGTACGTAGGGCACAATAAGTTGCTGTCTTATCACTTGCAGTTCTGGTCTGGAAGTGCAGCTGCTATCGGGACTACCATCTTGCGTGTGTTTATTTCTGTTGGTTTGAAACTGAGGCATTTCAATCCTTTTCCCTTGGCTGCACCTGTCCTCTTCACCTGTAGTTAACCTGTGCTGAAAAACACCGTAGGTTCTTCCCGATTTCCCACCACCCCCCGCCCCGCCCCGAGAAGCAGATTCCAAGGAGATGTGGTATAGACCGCAATCCTATCAAGAAAAATTGTACATCTTGAACTGCATCTGTAGCTGTTTGCTTTTTGCTACAGGGGTCACACATTTAAACCCAAATAAAGATGATGTTTACAGGGACTGCATTAATCTTAGTGCGTTTTATGAGCCCGTGACCTTGAATTCCCAGGTCTGGTGCATGTTGCACTTGTTCAGCAGCTGTTCAAATCCACCACACAGTCCTTGTGGAAACAAAGACCTGTCTTTTTTTTTATTCGTTCCTGGGATGTGGGCGTTGCTGGCACGGCCGGCATTTATTGCCCATCCCTAATTGCCCTTGAGAAGGTGGTGGTGAGCTGCCTTCTTGAACCGCTGCAGTCCGTGTGGTGAAGGTACTCCCACAGTGCTGACTTTGTCGCAGCGGTTTGGTACAACTTTGTGGCTTGTTAGGCCATTTCAGAGGGCAGTTAAGAGTCAACCACATTGCTGTGAGTCTGGAGTCACACATAGGCCAGACCGGGTAAGGTCTTCACACTGCGGTCACCCTCCATCGTGTTGTGTGACACTACCACCGTGCTAAATGGGATAGATTCAGAACAGATCTAGCAACTCAAAACTGGGCTTCCATGAGGCGCTGTGGGCCATCAGCAGCAGCAGAATTGTATTCCACCACAATCTGTAACCTCATGGCCCAGCATATCCCTCACTCTGCCATTACCACCAAGCCAGGGGACCAACCCTGGTTCAAAGAGGAGTGCAGAAGAGCATGCCAGGAGCAGCACCAGGCGTACCTAAAAATGAGGTGCCAAACTGGGGAACCTGCAACACAGGACTACATGCATGCTAAAGAGCAGAAGCAGCATGCTACAGACAGAGCTAAGCGATCCCACAATCAATGGATCAGATCAAAGCTCTGCAGTCCTGCCACATCCAGTCGTGAACGGTGGTGGACAATTAAACAACTAACGGGAGGAGGAGGCGCCATGAATATCCCCATCCTCAATGATGGTGGAGCCCAGCACGTGAGTGCAAAAGACAAGGCTGAAGCGTTTGCAACCATCTTCAGCCAGAAGTGCCGAGTGGATCAGCCTATTCCTGAGGTCCCCACCATCACTGACACCAGTCTTCAGCCAATTCGATTCACTCCACGTGATATCAAGAAATGGCTGAGTGCACTGGATACAGCAAAGGCTATGGGCCCCGACAACTTCCCGGCTGTCGTGCTGAAGACTTGTGCTCCAAAACTAGCCGCGCCTCGAGCAAAGCTGTTCCAGTACAGCTATAACACTGGCATCTACCCGACAATGTGGGAAAACTCCCCAGGTATGTCCTGTCCCCAAAAAGCAGGACAAATCCAATCCGGTCAATTACCGCCCCATCAGTCTACTCTCAATCATCAGCAAAGTGATGGAAGGTGTCATCAACAGTGCTATCAAGCGGCACTTACTCACCAATAACCTGCTCACTGATGCTCAGTTTGGGTTCCGCCAGGACCACTCAGCTCCAGACTTCATTACAGCCTTGGTCCAAACATGGACAAAAAAGCTGAATTGCAGAGGTGAGGTGAGAGTCACTGCCCTTGACATCAAGGCAGCATTTGATCGAGTGTGGCATGAAGGAGCCCTAGTAAAATTCAAGTCAGTGGGAATCGGGGAAAACTCTCCACTGGCTGGAGTTATACCTAGCGCAAAGAAAGATGGTTGTGGTTGTTGGAGGTCAATCATCTCAGTTCCAGGACATCGCTATAAGCGTTCCACAGGGCAGTGTCCTAGGCCCAACCATCTTCAGCTGCTTCATCAATGACCTTCCCTCCATCATAAGGTCAGAAGTGGGGACGTTCGCTGATGATTGCACAGTGTTCAGTGCCATTCACAACTCCTCAGATAATGAAGCAGCCTATGCCCGCATGCAGCAAGACCTGGACGACATTCAGGCTTGGGCTGATAAGTGGCAAGTAACATTCATGCCACACAAGTGCCAGACAATGACTATCTCCAACAAGAGAGAGTCTAACCACCACCCCTTGACATTCAACGGCATTACCATCGCCGAAACCCCCACCAGCAACATTGGGTTAACATTGACCAGAAACTTAACTGGACCAGCCACATAAATACTGTGGCTACAAGAGCAGGTCAGAGGCTGGGTATTCTGCGGCGAGTGTCTCACCTCCTGACTCCCCAAAGCCTTTCCACCATTTACAAGTTAGGAGTGTGATGGAATGCTCTCCACTTGCCTGGATGAGTGCAGCTCCAACAACACTCAAGAAGCTCAACACCGTCCAGGACAAAGCAGCCCGCTTGATTCGCACCCCATCCACCACCTTAAACATTCACTCTCTTCACCATCGGCGTACCGTGGCTGCAGTGTGTACCATCTACAAGATGCACTGCAGCAACTCGCCAAGGCTACTTTGACAGCACCTCCAAACCTACGACCTCTTCCACCTAGAAGGACAAGGGCAGCAGGCACATGAGAACACCACCACCTCCAAGTTCCCCTCCAAGTCACACACCATCCCGACTTAGAAATATATCGTCGCTGGGTAAAAATCCTGGAACTCCCTCCCTAACAGCACTGTGGGAGTACCTTCACCACACGGACTGCAGCGGTTCAAGAAGGCAGCTCACTGCCACCTTCTCGAGGGCAATTAGGGATGGGCAATAAATGCTGGCATTGCCAGCGACGCCCACATCCCATGAACGAATAAAAGAAAATACGCCACTCTTGGTTCTTGTAGTTATGTCTTTTTTTTAAGACACAGTGGCCTAGAAATTTGTCTCGGGCAGTGGTGCAAAACGGGCGTTATTGGATCGGCCGCCCGTTGCCTGCAATAAAACTGAATATCAGGCGCGGTGTATAACGGGCGTCCGATCCGATAGCGCCTGCTTTGCACCACCGCCCGAGACATATTTCTAGGCCAGAAAAGTCACTAATAAATCCAATAGGGAATTCAGTAGAAACTTCTTCACCCAGAGAATGGTCAGAATGTGGAACTTGCTTCCACAAGAAGTTGTTGAGGCGACCAGCATCGATGCATTTAAGGGGAAGCTAGATAAACACATGTGGGAGAAAGAAATGGAATAGAAGTATTAAGACAAAAACTGACACTGAGCCAATGAAGGAGAAATTAGGACAGGTGACTGAAAGCTTGGTTAAAGAGGTAGGTTTTAAGTAATGCAGAGTTCTTGGAGGGTTGTAGGGCTGGAAGAGTTTACAGAGATCGGGAGGGCTGAAGCCATGGATGAGGTAAGGTGGAGGATACACAATATAAACTCATTAGTTGTCCAAAATATAAATCACCGAGAGCTGTAATAGACTACCAGACTTCTACCCATTCATTATCAGTGGGTGAAAAATATAGCCAGCCTGATTTACAAGTCTAAAATCATGATCTTTATTTTAGTCATGTTTAGTCTCTCCTGGGTTGACGAGTCATGCCTATCATCTCATCCAAATCCGTTTTATTTGCGGTCATCCCACTTATAACAATTTACATAAGGTTATGGATGCTGGAAAAAAGTGTGGTTAAATAAAAAAAGCACCTATGATTATACTGCCGCCAAATGAGATGAGTTCCGATCCCCCACAGGCCATACTGAAGCTGCACAAGGCCTTCTTTGGGCCAAACCTGAAGGACTGCAGCACCGTTCTGATCACTGTGTATTAAGGGAGCGCAGAGGAGAGGAGCAAGACTGATTTCCCCAGTGTCCGAGGGAAGAGCTCAGAGTAACGACTTGATAAGCTGGGGCTCTTCACCCCCGGAATGAAATGTCTCAGAAGGGATGTTTTAAAGATACATAATGGCCCGTTTTTTCCGGTCCTTACGGGTGTGTACGCGCTGTGTACACACCCGTAGGGACCTCGCAAGTGTCGGTTTCAGGCATGTGAAGCGCATGCGCTGAAAACCGGCACTTCTGATTGGTCAAGAATCCTCTTGACAGATTGGACGCCTGCCCTGGAGAAGGGCCTCTGCGGGTGGAGAGTTCCGCTTTCTGCAGAACCTCCGCCCGCTGAAAACACTTAAAAACCTTACGCCTGGTAAAAGCATGCGTAATGCCTGCTTTTACCAGCATAAGAATTTAAAAAAAGGTAAGTTTATTTCCAGCCCCGTAAAAAACTTTAATTTATTTTTCAAAAAATTAAAGTTTTGATTAAAATATTGAATTTAATGTAATTTTAACTAATTTTAAAAACGTGATTTAAAAAAATTATTTTATGTTTTGATGTGTTTTTTCAGTGATCCCCATTCATACTTTTGACAGGTCTACCTGTCAAAAGTGTGAAGGGGGATTCCCTTCTTCCATTGGTTCCCCACGGCCCACGTGATCCCAGGGACGCTTGTGAATCGCCCACGCCCCTGGGATACGTGGGCCCTGCGCATTTTGTAGAGCAGAGGCCCAGGAGCGGAAATGGCCGGACCTCCGGAGCCCTCAGGTAAATCCGTAGATTTTTTCCAGATCGGAGGCCTCCGCATGCAGGAAGCCTCCGATCGGAAAATACGGGCCATTATAGGTAATTAGATAGCACGTACTGGTTTGGATTTACTTTTTCCTGGCAGCAGAACAAGAGGTTCAAGATTGTAAAGGACAAGCTATATTGGGAAGTTTTGTTTTACACATAGGCGTGATTGAAAGACGGTTGAAGCCAAGAAACTGGGCATGTTTCCGAATCAGCTAGATATTGCATTTGTTTAGATGATAGGGTTGGTATCTTGGAAGGACGAGATCAAATGAGCTGAAGGGCCTTCTTCATCCACATCTATCTTGTGACGGTTATCTCTACATACATTGGCCTCAGAATTTGCGGCCGGGATGACGATGAACTGGCAGCGTTCGCCGTCATTCCGCCGTTGAAACTGACTGCAACTTCGGGATTTGGCGCAGGCGCATGCGGAAATCCTGAAGTTGCGGTCTGTCATTGACAGCTCCGAAACAGGCTGTGCTGTGTCTGCCCCCCCCCACCCCCCATAGAGCCGGCAATCTGGAATAACCCAAATCAGGGAAACTGACGAAAACTTCGGCTCTTCCGCAGTGACACCGCTGTTAAATTCCCCGCTAAAAGTTAAACCGAAAGCAATTAGGTGTAACTGGGGTTTTGACAGTGTTATTACTACTAAACAAATGTTAAGGGCCTGGAAAACTAATTTTAATTTTGTGCAGTGTGAAATTTGTCCATTTTAATAAAATGTAAAATTTTTAAGAAACTTAAAAAAAACACATTTTTTTTAAGTTTGTCTATCTTTATTTCAGGTTGCATTTTCCCCATGTGACAGCCCCAATCTTTGTTTTGCTCTCTCTAACATTTTTAAAAAGTTAAAATTTTAAGAGCTTACCCACTTCCTTGTTCGAGGTCTGTGAGAATTCTGCATTTTGATTGGCTGTTCAGACAGCTTGTTGATGTCACAGCAGTTCACCCTAAGGGATCCCCACTAACTTCCGTTGATTTGAAATGAATGGTGGAAAACCCAGAGTTCTCGACACAGGGAGTCCATTTAAAATGACGCTTTTGTATATCTCTGCAGATATCTGTCATTAACCATTCGTCCTAAATGGAATCTCTGAATCCATGCATAAAGGTGCATAGACCTCTGGGCATTTTGGTGCTGGGGAATCGCTGATTGTAATCTTATTCTTCACCAAGTTTTGTCTGCTACTTTTGAACCTGTGACAACCTTCACTATCACAAAAATCCCACTGTTAGCCCTTGAACGAGCTGTTACTTTGGATCAGCGCTGTGTTTTTGGGGGATTTGGATCAGGCTGTTGTCATTGGGAACTGGTTGAGTTATTCATTGCCCAAGGCATCATGGTGCTTAAATGTTACCGGGCATTGCATCCCTTGGAAATCAATCCCAGATTTGAGATTTTAACAGCCATTGCATATTTAGATAATTATGTGTCTCATTTGGTGCCAGAATGTTTAAATAATCCACTTGGTAAGTAATATATTACTAAGCAGGCCCGGAAACAGTATTTCATGCCAGGAGTTGGTGAGTCAAGAACCAGATGAATGTAAAGGCCAATACTATCTCATGTGCCAATATCAAAGAGTTGCATAAAAAGACACACCCACTCCTTTGATAAAAGATCCATTTCCCCACATACAATGCATTCGCTGGCATTGATCCTTAAGGCAAGTCTTAAAATTAAATTATGAGTAGCCCACTTGCAGTTTGTGCTGCGACTGTGGCATTATCTGAATGTATGTATGTGGAGAATTAATGAATGAGGGCAAAAAAGTACAGTCACCTTCACTCACCTGCCTTCAATATGGTCTTACTCTTCAATTACATTTTGCACTCTACAAGTATACATCTTTTTCTCTTCATCCCACTCCAAGTTGCAGTCCTTATTATCACTTTTAACAAGTTATTCCAAACTCTAGAGGTACAGTCCACTGTGCATGCTGTCTCTTTATGAAAAGAAATGAAAGAAAAAGAAAGAACTTGTATTTATATAGCGCCTTTCACAACCTCAGGACATCCCAAAATGCTTCACAGCCAATTAAGTATGTTTTGAAGTGTGGTCACAGCAAGCTCCCACAAACAGCAATGAGATAAATGACCAGATATTGCTTCAGGACACCAGGGAGAACTCCCCTGCTCTGCTTCCAATAGTGACATGGGATCTTTTATGACCACCGGGTCAGACGGAGCCTCGGTTTAATGTCTCATCCGAAAGACAGCACCTCCAACACTGCAGAACTCCCTCAGTGTTGCGCTGGAGTGCCAGTCAAGATTATTTGCACAAGTCTCTGGAATGGGGCTTGAACCCACATCATTCTGACTCAGGTGAGAGTGCTACCACTGAGCCAAGGCTGGATCTGGCTCCATAATTTTTAAGCAGCACAGGAACAAAGGTACAGGAGTAGGCCATTTAGTCTCTCGAGCCTGTTCCGCCATTCATTGAGATCATCACTGATCTGTGACCTAACTCGATTTTTGCCCCATATCCCTTAATACCTTTGTTAACAAAAATCTAATAATCTCACATTTAAAATTAACAATTGGCCTAGCATCAACTGCTGTTTGTGGAAGAGAGTTCCAAACTTCTATCGCCCTTTGCATGTAGGCGTGTTTCCTAAATTCACTCCTGAAAGGCCAGGCTCTAACCTTTAGATTATGTCCCCTAGTCCTAGACTCTCAACCAGCAGAAATAGTTTCTCTCTATCTACCCTATCAGTTCTCCTTAATATCTTGAAAACTTCAAATCACCAATTCATTTTCTAAATTCCAGGGTATACAACCCTAGATTGTGAAATCTCTACTCGTAATTTAACCTTTGGAGTCAAGGTAGAATTCTAGTAAATCTACACGGCTCTCACTCCAAGGTGTGGTGCCCAGAAATGAACACAGTACTCCAGTTGTGGTCTAACCATGGCTTTGTATAGCTGCAGCATGACATCTACCCCCTTGTATTCTAGTCCTCTAGATATAAAGGCCAGCCTTTTTGATTATTTTCTGTATCTGTCTATGACATTTTAATGATCTATATACATGGACCCTCATGTCTCTTTGGACCTCCACTGTATCTAACTTTTCACCATTTAGAAAGTACTCTGATCTATCATTTTTTGGTCCAAAGTGGATGACCTCACAGTTGCCTACATAGAAATCCATTTGCCACAGTTTTGTCCATTCACTTAATCTATTAATATCTCTTTGTAATTTCATGCTTCCATCTACACTGCTTACAGTGCTACCTATCTTTGTGTCATTGGCAAACTTGGATATATGGCTCTCTATCCCGTCATCTAAGTCTTTAATAGTTGAGGTCCCAACACAGATCTCTGCGAGACACCACTAGTCACATCCCGCCAATTTGAGTACTTGCCCATTATCCCTACTCTCTATCTCCTTCCACTCAGCCAATTTCTTAACCAGGTCAATAATTTGCCTTCAATTCCATGAGCTTCAACTTTATCTGACAGTCTCTTATGAGGGATTTTATCGAATGCCTTCTGGAAGTCCATATAGATAACATCCTTAGACATTTCCCTGTCCACTACTTTAGTCACCTCTTCAAAAAATTCAGTCAGGTTCGTCAGGTATGACCTACCTTTTACAAAGGTTCACTAGACTGATACTTGGGATGAGGGATTGAGGAGCGATTGAGTAGACTAGGCCTATATTCCCTAGAGTTTAGAAGAATGAGAGGTGATCTCATTGAAACATATAAAATTCTTAAAGGGCTTGACATGGTAGATGCAGGGAGGATGTTTCCCCTGGCTGGGGAGTCTAGAACTAGGGGGTCACAGTCTCAGAATAAGCAGTCAGCCATTTAGGACTGAGATGAGGAGACATTTCTTCACTCAAAGGGTTGTGAATCTTTGGAATTCTCTACCCCAGAGAGCTGTGGATGCTCAGTCGTTGAGTATATTCAAGACAGCGATTGATAGATTTTTGGATACTGAGGGAATCGAGGGATATGGGGATAGTGCAGGAAGGTAGAGTTGAGGTAGAAGATCAGCTATGTTCTTATTGAATGGCGGAGCAGGCTCGAAAGGCTGAATGGCCTACTTCTGCTCCTATTTCTTATATTCTCTCTAATCAGCTGAAAATTTTCAAGGTGTTCAGTCACTCTATCCTTAATTACAGACTCTAGTAATTTCCTGACAACAGAGGTTAGGCTAACTGGTCTATAATTCCCTGGTTTCCCTCTCTCACATTTCTTAAATAGCAGAGTGACATGTGCAATTTTCCAATCTAAAGGAACGGTTCCTGAATTGAGAGAACTTTGGAAGATTATAGTTTGGGCATCTGCAATGTTCTCACCTACTTCCTTTAAGACCCTGGGATGGAAACCATCTGGTCCTGGTAACCTAGCTCTCGTGAGGCTATAGCAAACAAAGCTGTTAAGGCCATCCTGTCTGTGAGTTTCCTTTCCTTCCTCTCCTCACAGCATTAAGAGCCCTGTACTTTTGTTTGTTGACAGTAGCTTCAACCAAAGAATGAGGAAAAACATACCAAAAGCCAGTACTCTAACTTGTGACACTTAAAACATGCAATCACATTTTAGTTTAGATTAGTAACTTGTGTAAAAATATACTGGAATGTTTGTACTCTGAACCTAATCAGCTCTTGTCGTACACACCAATTTGTTCTCCATCAAGGTTAAAAGCAAAGCAACTGTCAATCCAGAGCAAAGGCTTGAAAGTGTATAATCTGCGCGCTGCAACTCAGCACTTACGAGTTGGCCAGCTAAAAGGAAACCATTTTAGTATCATCGTAAGAAACATCAGCAAGCACCAGGGAGATGATCCTGAAGCAAGTCTTACTGATAGAGTGTTTGAAGCAATTGAGAAAGTCAAGGTAAAGTCCCATTAAAGGTATCTAGTCTTAAACAGTGCTGTTGCGCCATGAACTGTAAACGCCTGACTTAGGGGTCTATTTAAGTAATGTGCCACATCCCGGTGATGCATCATACTGTGGCATCGAAGCACATGGCCATGGAGGGGAGAGATGCAGCTTTATTCCTCCTATTCCACTGATCTCCTATGTGATCCTGTTTGAGGTTCCAAGTAAGACCAGGTGATTGCCTTCAGAGGAGGAGATAAAGACTCATTGTTACGACCCTGCTGCACACCTTCCAGCATCTGGCAGCAAATTAACGTTCATCCAAATGGGATTACTGTTGACAAGTGTTACTTTGGGGTTTTTTTCTGCATGGGGAGTCTATTCTCTTTTACAAGTGGTGCGACCTGCCCCTGCCCTCATCTTTGGGTCAGCCTGAGTTACAGGCATAATGATGAGTCTGTTATGCCTGTCAATGTAACATGCAGTGCCTATGAGAATGAATTGGTCTGTAGATGGGCCGGAAAGTGCAGCTATAATTTGGCAGCTCCTCCAACTATAAAATGATAAAGTAGTAGAGCTACTGTATTCCCTGAGCGAACAAAGATATCTGTCTGCACTGAGAGTGCTGTTTCCCAGGGAGCAGTTCTGGTTGTCACTTCATAAACCAGTGATTATGCCGCAGTTTATAATCATTTGAGGTCGACATCAATGCACATCAAGTACATAGTGCATCAAGCATCAGTGTCTGCCATAACATAAACTGCAGGCAAATAAAAGACCATTCATTGCCCCATTATCCTCAGGTTGAGGTGAGAATTCCAAACCCTTACAGTTGATTTAATTTGAATTCTTGGGTGAGACACTCAACAGTATCCATTTATTCTTTATTTGTATGGCAAGTTATTACTGGTAGAATTGTTGTGTTTTGTATTTCTACTGACAATGTCATATTAGTGCCGACAGCTCCTTTTTTTTTTAAAGAGCACAATGTTTTTCTGGTCAAATAAGTAAATTTAGTTCTTTCAACTACAGGAAAAAGGATTTGTGAACTACTATGGACCTCAGCGATTTGGCCTAGGACAGAATGTTCAGGCAGATCAAATTGGTTTAGCTCTCCTCGAGGAAAAGTTGGTAAGGCCCCTTTCAACGTAAGATTTTCTGACCGTCATAGGTATCTAGGTCAGGAGCCAACAGCGGTGTGTGCATTTCTTGGGACTTAGATCCTGCTTATATTGCCAGCCGCATACTGAAGTGATTCTCATAAGGGCTGTCAGCTTGAGATTTTCATGCTGTTACAACTCCTTATCATGGCAACATAAATGTGTAGCTGGCCTGAAACTGGAGTCAACTCTTAATCTCTCTGGGTGGTGATTGGTGGCCAGATATAACTGGAGGTCACCTTGCTCAGGTTTCCTGTAAATACTCTTGGAAGCTTTACTGTTGCAACCAACCTGTATCTTATCGTAGACTGTGCAGAATTGAGTAGGGAACGTTCACAACATAAATATTTTATTGCCAAGAATGTATAGGGTAAAAATGTAACTTAAATGATGCATTTAAGGGGAAGCTAGATAAACAGATGAGGGAGTAAGGAATATGGCATTATGCTGCTAGGATTAGATAAAGAGGGGTGGGAGGAGGCTCGTGGGGAGTACAAACACTGGTATGGATCAGTCGGACCGAATGGCCTGTTTCTGTGCTGTAAATACTATGTTAAAAAAAATCAATGCATTATCTGCGTGGGTAGTGGATCCTGCCAGTACATCTTAGTCTCGGACACTCGTGGTTTATATAGAGCTTGAAACCTGATGAAGTAGCTTTGGCAAGAATAGTATATCTATAATTTCCAAATCTAGAATCCCTTTAGTTGAGATGCAACCATTTCTCAGAATTCATTTCATTTTAAATGTTTGTTCCACCACTCAAAATGGCTGGCTAGTGTTATTTCGAAGATACTTCCTTCATGGGCCAGTAGAATAAATACCAGTGTCACTTTAGGCTAGGCAACGATTGGTTAATGCTGACAACTTCCACTGCCAGTGAAAATGCTGCTTTTTCTTGCAACGCACTGACAGTTGGGTTGAAAAGTTGTTGGTTGGCATGGATGTTAAAGAAGGAAATAAGTTGCATTCATACAGCGTCTTTTGTGAGCTAAGGACAACCCACAGCACTTCACAATCAACGAGGTACTTTAGTCACTGTGGTAATGTAGACAAATACGGCAGCCAATATGCACAACACGTCCCACAGACGGGAATGAGATAATTAACAAACATTTTTTTTTCCTGGTGTTGGTTGAGATATAAATTTTCCGCCAGGACAATGGGGAGAACTGCCCTGCTCTTCTTCGAATAGTACCGTGGGATCTTTTACATCCACCCGAGAGGGCAGACGGTTTAAGGTTTACAATGTTGACAAATTTATTTCTTTTGTCGATTTTTAAAAGTAACCGGTCCTTGTTTTTCCAGTTTAGCTGCCTGTCCCTTCCGTCTCAATTTACAGTGCAGGGTTTAGATTCCGTCTTTTTTTGTCGGTGACCTCTTGTGGTTTAGTAAGGAACTCAGGGAAATGACAAGTCAGTTGCAGAATTACCAGCTGCTTTAATGAACTATAAAGTTTCTGTGCACATGTGTTGCTAATTAAATGGTAATAAAATCAATTTAGGAAAAAGCTGCTAGTAATTGGATCACTGTAAAATTATATCACATTATTAGCGACTGCCAAGACAATGCTGAGCATTACCTGGCTACCATAACAAGGCATACACTAAGGGCTAAGTGAGACTTTGAGGCCGTTCGGCCATGATAGTCATCATCCTTTTGAAGCTTAAATGCCAAAAGGTTCAAATCATTATTTGCCTAAACTCTGCTGCCCATATCCTAACTCACACCAGCCATGGCTCAGAGGTAGCACTCTCACCTCTGAGTCAGAAGGTTGTGGGTTCAAGTCCCACTCCAGAGACTTGAGCACAAAAATCTAGGCTGACACTCCAGTGCAGTGCTGAGGGAGTGCTGCACTGTCGGAGGTGCCGTCTTTCGGGTGAGATGTTAATCTGAGGCCCCATCTACTCTCTCAGGTGAACATAAAAGATCCCAAGGCACTATTTTGAAGAAGAGCAGGGGGAGTTATCCCCAGTGTCCTGGCCAATATTTATCCCTCAACCAATATCTAAAATCAGATTATCTGGTTATTATCACATTGCTGTTTGTGGGAGCTTGCTGTGTGCGAATTGGCTGCCGCGTTTCCTACATTACAACAGTGACTACACTCCAAAAGTACTTAATTGGCTGTAAAGCGCTTTGGGACGTCCTAAGGTCGTGAAAGGCGCTATATAAATGCAAGTATTTCTTTCTTTCACCAATTCCCCTTCATCTATCACACCTGTGCTCACTGACCTATATTGGCTCCCGGTCCAACAACGACTCAATATTAAAATTCTTATCCTTGTTTTCAAATCCCTCCATGGCCTCTTTAATCGCCTCGAGCCCTATAACCGTCCGATATCTCTGCGATAGCTCCTCCAATTCTTGCCTCTTGCACATCTCCGATTTTCATCGCTCCACCATTGGCAGCTGAGCCTTCAGCTGCCCAGGCCCTAAGCTCTGGAATTCCCTCCCTGAACCTCTTCGCCTCTACCTCTCTCTCTCCTCTATTAAAATGCTCCTTTAAACCTACCTCTTTGACCAAGCGTTTGGTCACCTGTCTTAATGTCTTCTTCTTTGGCTCGTTTCATATTACGCTCCTGTGAAGCGCCTTGGGACGTTTTACTGCGTTAAAGGTGTTCTATAAATGCTATTGTCATTGTTGTGAGAGTGGTGGATTATGGATTTCCTGTCAGATCTTTTATATTTGTATTTTATTTAGGTGAAGGCTGTGCATTTATTCTTTACACCAGAAGAAGGAAATGACCCTGTTAATAAAGCCAAGAGACATTTTATTCATACTGGTAGGTGTCAGTAGCCATGATCAAAAATATTTATTATTTTAAATATAGCCTACTCTTGTTAAGCAAACAACTTGATACTAATTGTATTCTGTATAGAATCTTGCAGCAGGGAAGGAGGCCATTCGGCCCCTTGTGCCTGTGCCGGCTCTTTGAAAGAGCGATCCAATTAGTCCCACTCCCCCGCTCTTTCCCCATTGCCCTGCAATTTTTTCCTTTTCAAGTATTTAAACAATTCCCTTTTTTTAAAGTTACTGTTGAATCTGCTTCTGCCGCCCTTTCAAGGAATGCAATTCAGATCATAACTCGCTGCGTTAAAAAAAATCCTCCCCAACTTTTGCCAGTTACCTTCAATCTATGTCAGATCTGTTATCGACCCAAATATAGTGGATTACTATTGGAAAGAAAGAACGTACGATTATACAGCATCTCATCAGATCTTCAGGATGTCCCAAAGCACTCAACAACCAATGGATTACTTATAACTGTTTACATTATTTTCATTGTCCATTAGCTTGATCTATTAAGAATACACAACAAAGGCTTTGGCCGGAATTTTCCGGGGTGGTAGCGGGCGCGATTGGTGGCGGGTCGGGTGGGAAAGTTGTTAGTTTTGACAGCGGGTCGGGAACCCGCTGTGATCCCGTCCCCACGCGCCTTTCCCCCAGGAACGTCTGTCATCGCGGAGCCGACCCGACTGGCAGCGGCGGGTGACCCAATTGAGATGATTAACAGCTAGTTGTCAGACCCTTAACAGGCTTTTTTAACTCTTTAAATTTAACTGCATGACAACGGCAACCATGCTGCTCGGGAACCACGCCTGTCAACCTGAGGCAGGAGTTCCGTGGCCATTGCTCCAGCTGATTACTTGACAACATAAAATGTACAGTAAAAGCTCCCACCTGACAGATGATCACTTTCTCAGGCAGAAGCTGTTGCTCAGTCCATTTCCAGCACAGATTCTGCAGGCTGCAAGTGTTTCCAGCAAAGTCTCCATCCAGTCTCACCTCATTGAAGAACTCTCTCACCATTGACAGGATGCTTGTCATCTCTACTTCACCTGCCATCTATTCCATCAACATGGGTGCCGCTTATACTGTCTCACCTTGGTCCTCAGAATCAGACCACAATGAGCCCCAACACCAGCAGCACCAGGCACACCAGCAGCACCAACAACAACACCAACCTTCTCCACAATCACCTGATGCTGCACAGGACACAGGGCATCAGCACCCGAGCACATTGCTGCCAGGGATGGCCTCATCATGGCCAGATTTAGTTAACTTTATGCTGTACACCCATATGGCTGCCACATGATGCACCAGGTTGGCACCACCCCACATCAAAACCATAAAGCATCCCTACAATGACCAAGCCATTCCTTTCACACTCATCACCATTGCGGGGGGTTACCGGTATGTCTCATCATTCACTGCAACTCACTAAGCCGCTTCCAAAGGTGCACACACATCTGTCCAAGGCAGAAAGTGTTTCAAATAAAGATTTTTATGTTTGACACCACATTAACAGAAACTTTACATAAACATTGGATAAAACACCCAAGTGGCTATTTTTGTGTGTTGTCAGTTGGTATGATTGCACTAGGATGAGGGTTAGTGTGAGGGGTGGCTAGTGAGATGGGGAAGTGATAATGTAGATAGAGAGGGATGGGTGGAGGTGCAAGGTAAGTTGGTGTGAGTAAGGATGTGCAGGAGTAGGGTAGGGAAGGCAGAGTGATGGGGATGTGATGAGAGGCACAGCAGGATGAAGTTGAGTCTGGCTTTGTACTAACGTTTCCTGATCTAATGAGATCATTGAAACGTTTGCGGCACTGCATCTGACCACATCCCTGCTTGTGACCTCCTCTGCAACCAGGCTGTTTTGGTCTCCTAGGGAGGTCTCTTTCGCCCATTGGAAGGGAAGAGGACCTCCCTGCGTGCTCTGACTCGCTCCCTGAGTATAAGCTGAAAACGCGTCATAAATGACATCACCAGATCTGCTCCATTTAATTGGGTCGGGTAACGCGCTGGGCGGGCTTATTAGGCCCCATTAAGGTAAGTTAATTTTCAACAGTGGGATGGAGCCAGCAGAGGGATCGCGACCCGCCATGGCCACCGCCCACACCGGACCCGCCGAGGTCGGCAAAATTCCGGCCTTAGTCTTCCTAATTAGCAAACAATCTTGGCTTCCTTGCTGGGTCTGCGTCAAGGCAATGGAGGAGAAAAATGGTTTTGCATCTTTTCAGAAAATTTTACTCCTTCTCCTTTGTCAGTAGTTCATGTATGCGTGCTGTCTCTCAAATTTCTGATGATTAACTCCAGCCTCTCTTTAAATGGAGAGGACAGTCAATGTTTTGGATGTATGGGTAAAAGCCCAAAACATTGACTTGCATGTGTTCTCCACAAATGCTGACTGTGATGCTGTGCCTTTCCAGGTTTCTTTTTCTATATTTGTTCCAGAATGAGTTTTATTTTGCTGTTTATTTTCATTTAATGATTGGTCAATTAATTCTAAGGGGCACCATCCATAGAAAAGTGGGTATCCTCCCGTTTGTAAATGCAGTGACGTAAATCACATCTGAAAGTGCCATTGTGTTTCTTGCAGATGATGCCATTGTGCCTAAAATGCTGCAGAGCTCACCCCTTCGAAACAAAAATAAATTTTGCCGAACTTCCCCCACCCCCCCCCCCAGTGAAAACAGTGCCCCTTTAAATATGTGGGCGACTAACTGTACGCACAAATTTGTATTGAGCCTGTGCCGCAGAGTGGTAGGATGTAGGTTCACTGTGTGGGGGTTGTCCCATTGTGGAGCGGTCCCGACGAGGGCAAGGTTCTTCTATACAACGAGAGAGTCAATCAGTCTCTCACTCACTCGTTCACTCAGTCTAGGCTGCTCTCATTGCTTGTCTTAGTGGCTGGCAGTAGAGTGGAGTTTGTCTGAGGCCAGGAAGCGGGTTCTCTTTCTATTCTTTCTACTGAAGATGGTGCATGGCATAGGGAGAGCAAGAAAAATGCAAGTCTTTCTTTTAGCATTTTATTTTTGTTGCTATGTACAAATTGAAAAACATGTTTTCTACAATGACAGCATTGTTTATCTTCGGTCAGCTGACACGGTCTCGGAAGTTAGCACGGGGGTGGCGTCCCCAGGGATGTGTCAATATTTGTAGGGATTTCCTACACAAATGTTTGAACACCACTGGACTACTGTCATTGTGCCAACGTAAGGTCTTTGACATCATATCAATAGTGTTTTCTTCTCTTCAGAGGATGCCAAGGGGACACTTGCCTTGATGCCAGAGTACAAAACAAGAGAGCGACTGATACTACGTGCATTAAATCGCTATGGCAACAATCAGGAGGGTTGTACCCGGGCTTGGCTTAGTTTACCACACTCCATGCGTATCCTTTACATCCACTCATATTGCAGCAAGGTCTGGAATGAAGCTGTATCTTTTCGCCTGAAGACTTACGACTTGAAGGTTGTAGAGGGAGACTTGGTTGCCTGTGATCATCTCGAGCGGGATCTGTCCTCTCAGAATAATCAGGTGAGTTTTAAAATTTGTTTTATTTAAAATTTGTGCCGTGCTTTCATTTCAAAAATGTTCCCGTTGTTTGCTGCACTGGGCACATTGCAGGAGAAATCACAAGAACACCCAACCCTTTCAGAGATTGCTAACATCTAATCTTTCCCTTCCTGCATGATAGAAAAATGATGCTCAGTGAGAATCAACAGTTGATTTTCTCCCAATGTTACTGCTGGTCGCACCAGCTGCGGAGAACCCTTCTCCATTGCCTGCAGCGCACTTCCTCCCATCAAAAGTTTGTCCCCTCGCATAAATCCAGCAAACACTGTAATCTTCATCATGGCAGAAGGCAGGTTTTCTCCGTGTTTCTAGCAGCAAAGACAAGCAGGTCTATGTTGCAGAAACATTTATTTTTGCCTTTTTCAAATTTCCTTGGCACTTTAGACAAACCAGACAATAAAGTAGTTAGAATTTGACCTCTCCTACTCTACGCTACTGTAGTGAATGTATGATGTGGAGATGCCGGTGTTGGACTGGGGTGGACAAATGTGAGAAGTCGCACAACATCAGGTTATAGTCCAACAGTTTTATTTGAAATCACAAGCTTTCGGAGCGCTGCTCCTTCGTCAGGTGAAGTGAAGAGATGTATATAGGCACAGCATATATAGTCAGAGAACACTGCCAGATGATTACAGTTAATCTTTCTAACTGCCCTTTATCACACCTCGGCAGAGAGATAATCACGGCAATCAAAGGTGTGGATGGTGTCCAAACAGGTCAGTCAGGAAAACATTACATCAAAGACAATGAGGTGGGGTCACAAGGGGTCAAATGTGGCAGATGCTGGGGTCTGTATGGAAAACAAAAAACTTTTTTTGCTGGAAATCACAGCAGGTCCGGCCGCATCTGTGTAGAGAGAACAAGCCAACGACGACTCGAGTCTGGATGACTCTACGTCAGGTGGGGTTAAATGTAGCGTGACATGAACCCAAGATCCCGGTTGAGGCCGTCCTCATGGGTGCGGAACATGGCTATCAGTTTCTGCTCGACGATTTTGCGTTGTCGTGTGTCTCGAAGGCCGCCTTGGAGAACGCTTACCCGAAGATCGGAGGCTGAATGTCCTTGACTGCTGAAGTGTTCCCCGACTGGGAGGGAACACTCCTGTCTGGCGATTGTTGCGCGGTGTCCGTTCATACGTTGTCGCAGTGTCTGCATGGTCTCGCCGATGTACCATGCTCCGGGGCATCCTTTCCTGCAACGTATGAGGTAGACAACGTTGGCCGAGTCACATGAGTATGTACCATGTACCTAGTGAATGTAGTGGTGTGAGGTAAACCTCATACTAGATCAGGTTGCTTCTTACTGCAACACTTGGCTCATTCTGAGTTCTAACATCTATGTCTAGCTAGATGTAGATGAGCTAGAACAGGATACGCAATTGGTCGTTGATGCCTTGGTTTCATATCTATATTCATCTGCAGTGTGTCGCACAAGAGCAGAAAAGCTTGGCAACATAGCGGATTCCAGTTGTCCCTGAGGTGAGTTTTGACATTGTCATGTTACATTGAACCCTCGTGGTCAAAGCCCTTAGTATTTAACCGTACTTGTCCTTGATCAATGCCAACGCATCCAGATCAAAATAATCACAGCCACTTCACTACAAACACAGAAGAAACTATACACTGGCTCTGAGACATGGTTGGAGAGCCTTCATCACTGATATTTCCTGAGGAGATGTGTATGTGATGGAAGGTGGGCGATATCAGTTACTTCTGATGCAAGTCAAATTTCTTTTGACGGGTTAAATGTGGAAGTGAATTTGCCCCTGCGGTTGCCAATATGTTGTCTCCCGTGATGGCCAACTTTAGGTTTTCCATTGCTCCCTGTGTCCTATTGATCAAGGACAAGTATGACTGTAGTTAAATATCCATATCCTCTTCCTCACGAAGACCGCCTACTTTCACCTCCGTAACATCGCCCATCTCCACTTATCTGCTGCTGAAACCCTCATCCATGCGGTTGTTACCCCCAGACTTGACTATTCCAATGCTCTCCTGGCCAGCCTGCCACCTTCCATAAACTTGAGCTCATCCAAAACTCTGCTGCTCGTATTCTAACCCACGCCATGTCTCGCTCACGTACGACGCCTGTGCTCGCTGACCTATCTTGACTCCCGGTCCACCAATGCCTGTTTTACAATTCTCATCCTCGTGTTCAAACCCCTCCATGGCCTTACCCTGCCTCATCTGTGTAACCTCCTTCAGCCCTACAACCATGCAAGAACTCTGCGTTCCTCCAATTCTGGCCTTGTGTGTATCCCCAATTTTCATCGACCATTGACGGCTGTACCTTTAGCTGTCTAGATGCTAAACTCTGGAATTCCCTCCCTAAATCTCTCCATCCCCACCTCTCTCGCCTCCTTTAAGACCCTCCTTAAATCTTACCTCTTTGATCAAGCTTTTAGTCACCTATCCTAATATCTCCTTCGGCTCAGTGTCAATTTTCATCTTACGCTCCTGTGAAGCACCTTGGGACGTTTTACTACATTAAAGGCGCTATATAAATGCAAGTTGTTGTTGAGTCAGCCACGGGTTAAATAATTGGACCAGTTCAGGTGGTTCTGTTGGAAACATCTTCAGAATCTCTAATACAGCTCCAGGTGCAATCCTACAGTAACCCATTGCCCTGCAGGAGAGAGTTTCTGCTTGGGCACTGCCAGCACACACAAGCAATGCGTATAGGGGAAATTACTCACATCCAGCCCGTAATTTTAATAGACGGAGGATTGTGCGCTGCGGGTGTGCAATTCCCCAACGTGCATTCACGACCTCTGCTGCCAGTGCTTAAGCAGAAAGTCTCCCCATGTATGTCTCTGCTCTGGAGCAGCAAGGTGAGAATGGTGCAAGCTTGCATTCGTAGCAGGTGTACCGAGTGGACTGTGCATACTATTGAGTGGCAGTTCCGCTGTTTCTTTCAAGATACTGCAGCTTGTGAGGTAAGTACTGCAAGTGGCGAATGCTAGCTGGGACTAGACTACAATTAAAGAACTCAAAAGCCATCAGTTTTCAGTTGTGAATCAAGTACTACCAGGAAATGATTTCATTCTAGTATGTGGTAGTGACGACAATCTATTGTGTTTCTGTGTGGATTTGATGGGAAAATGATGTACATTTTTGTTGAATTGTTCATAATTTATTCGAAGCACCGTCTGCCCTATCAGGTGAAAGTAAAAGATTCCATGGCACTATTCAAAGAGCAGGCGAGTTGTCCCTGGTGTCCAGGCCAATATTTATCCCTCGACCAACACCACCAAGCAAGCAGATTATCTGGGCATTAGCACATTGCTGTTTGTGGGACCTTGGGAATCAAGGGATATGGGGATAGTGCAGGAAAGTGGAGTTGAGGTAGAAGATCAGCCATGATCTTATTGAATGGCGAAGCAGGCTCGAAGGCTGTATGGCCGACTCCTGTTCCTGTATCTTATGTCCCTGCTGTGCGCAAATTAGCTGCCACGTTTTCTACATTACACAGTGACTACACTTCAAAACACGCCAATGGCTGTAAAGCGCTTTGGGATGTCCTGAGATAGTGAAAGGCGATGTATAAATGTAAGTCTTTGCTTTTTTTAATTAATCCTTGTGTCACGTCTTTATGATTTTATTCTATACAGTTATTTTGAAAGGTGTAAAACATGCCTCACATGTCTGTAGATTTGAGTTCTTGTGTTCAGTTTGTGAACCTGTTGATAGTGATCCTGGCATACTTTTCGAATTTGACTTGTGAAAAATTACTGTGAACAAGTTCACACACTGACAGCTGAATAGAAGGCTAATCCTTTTACAGTAAAACTATCATCTAAATATCTGAGCAGCAGCCTTCCATTGCACGACCCAGTAACTAAGCCTCAGGATCTCTTGAGTGGCGGTCACGCTGCAGAATGAATTTACACTTTGGAAAGCATTTGTTTCAGTTTAGCTGGGACTATCAATCTCAGGATCACGATTCTTTTTGGTGAAGTTTGCAGTTAGTTTTGAGTCTAGGCCCACAAGATGCAGAACCATTGGAAGCAAGTTACATAAAGCACTCTGAATTAAGTTCAAGAATGTAGCAGTTTACAGTGGAGTTGACTTCAGTTAATTGTAACTTGATTTCAATTTTGTACCTTTTTTCCCCCAAATTCTTCCCAAGTAACATTCAATCAATAGGCACCTGCTACAGTAAAGAGTGGCAAATGAGACTTCACTTTGTTGAACTGTATTAAGAAAAAGTGTCCATTTTTACTGATTAATTTTTCTTGAGATCTGCCTGTTAAAAATGATCAGCATTTTAATTATTTCCGCCCAGCAGGTGCACATTGTGACAGCTGAAGATCTGGAGTCAAACATTTACTCCATTAACCAAGTAAGGATTCTTCCTCATTCCTTCATCATAAACTCATCCCTTTGTCATTGAAGGGCTTTCTGGAGAACATTACGCACAAGTGTTCTTGAAGGTCCTCATTGTTTTATATAGAAAAAAATGATACACAGCTTTGGTCACTATTGGAATAGAAGGTGGTGTGTTATTAACAACTGTAAACTTGAGAAGTATATGAAACACATTATTTCGGATTTTCATAAATATATCAAGGCTGCCTTTTTGCTACTCCTCTTCCTAAATTCTAAAACCTTTTTGGTCTGAGCCTTGGCTCAGTGATGGCGCTCTCGCCTCTTTGAGTCAGAAGGTCGTGGGTTCAAGCCACATTTTAGGACTTGAACACACAATCTAGGCTGACCCTTTAGTTCAATTCTGAGATTCAAACAACATCTGCTCGCTCAGGAGGACATAAAAGATTCCACATTACTATTCAAAGAAGAGATGGGGAATTCTCCAGGTGTCCTGGCCAATATTTATCCCTCAACCAACACCAGTAAAACTGATTAACTGGTCATTAATCTCGGTGCTGTTTGTGGGGACCTTATTGTGCACCAATTGGCTGCTGAGTTTGCCTGTGAAATCGTGACTGGGCTTCAAAAGTAATGAAATAACAACAGAAAACGCTGGAAACACTCAGCAGGCCAGGCAGCATCCGTGGAGAGAGAAACAGAGTTAACGTTTCAGGTCTGGGACCCTTCATCAGAACTGGAAAAAGCTGGAGATGTAACAGATGCAGGTGCAGAGACAGGGAGGAAGGAATTGAAGGAACATACTGTGCTTAGATAAGAGGCAGGAAAGATAAAATGTTGCAAATGGGAATGGCAAAATCAGACAGCATGAAAAATGGGGGCAGGAGTTATTGTTTGAAATTGTTGAACTCAATGTTGAGTCCAGAAGGCTGTAAAGTGCCTAATCGAAAGATGAGGTGCTGTTCCTCGAGCTTACATTGACCTTCAAAGTGACAGGCGACCGGAAGCTCAGGGTCACCCTTACAGACTGAACTTCCGGTCACTTTAATTCTCCGCTTCACTCCTACTCTGATCTCTCTGTCCTCGGCCTCTTACATTGTTCCAATGAAGCTCAATGTAAGCTCGAGGAACAGCACCTCATCTTTCGATTAGGCACTTTACAGCCTTCTGGACTCAACATTGAGTTCAACAATTTCAAACTATAACCCCTGCCCCCATTTTTCATGCTGTATGATTTTGCCATTCCCATTTGCAACATTTTGGCCCAAAAATTCGTGAGGAAGCCTTCGTGCGAGGGTAAGGCCTCCCCGCGATCTCTCACTCCGCGTTGGCTTTTTCAGTTCCAGCTCGCACGAACTTGATGTTCTGGACAGCTGCTGTGCTGGGCTTGCGTATCCCACCGGCGTAGTTAATTCGTGCGAGCTGTGGGATCACGTGACTCAGTTAGAGCCAATGGCAGCACACCATCTTCCATTCATAACTTTCACATAAGTGCTGTGAAAGTTATGAATACTATAGCCCCCCAAAAGAACCGCTAAACCTCAATTAAATTTAAAAAAAACCATCACATTAATAAAATAAGTATAGTTAAATAAATTAACCATTTTAAATAAAAAATTAAATTTTTGAAAAAATTTCAAATCTTTTAAAAAGTTATAAAAATAAACTTACCTGTCTTTAAAGTCTCTAAAAAAGATATACCTGTTAAAAAAAATTCAAAATAATACTTAATTCACTACTTACCTTGTTAAAAGTGGGTCTTACTCCTCCTTTTTTTATGTGTAGAATCTTCCATACTTACCTGCGCGTTGAAACCACTAAGTGCACAGCGTGCGCGCAGCCTGTAGCGCGCACGCGGTTCACCTAGGACCCGCCCCCTTTTCCAAAAACCAAGTGCCGGTTTTCAGCGCATGCGCAGTGCATGCAGAAAACCGGCAATTGGAGACAGAATACGCGAGAGTACACAGTGCGTACTCTCGCGTAGCGGGACTAATTTTTGGGCCATTATCTTTCCTGCCTCTTACCTAAGCACAGTATGTTCCTTCAATTCCTCCCCCCCCCACCCCCCCACAACTCCCTGTCTCTGCACCTGCTTAATATCTGTTCCATCTCCAGCTTTTTCCAGTTCTGATGAAGGGTCCCAGGCCTGAAACGTTAACTCTGTTTCTCTCTCCACGGATGCTGCCTGGCCTGCTGAGTGTTTCCAGCGTTTTCTGTTGTTATTTCAGATTTCCAGCATCTACAGTATTTTGCTATTGGTTCAAAAGTAATGAATTGGCTGTGAAACACTTTGGGTCTTTATGACTAATATAGAAATACTCTTAGAATTAAAAACCAGGAGAAATACAATAGCACTCTTTTTTTGTCAGATTATAAATTTAAATATTGCTTTTTAATGTTTTCTTTTTACATTATGTTTTTTTTTAAACAGAAATTAAGCTGGTTCCTGTTTCTGACAATTTAATAAGTATTTCATCCTTTAATGCCAGTTGGTTAAATTGTACTGCAATCATTGTTTCTTTTTAATTAAAGGTTGTTCTTCCAATGCCTGGTAACAACATCCAGTATCCATGCAACAAGCTAGCTTTATGGTACCAGGAAGCTTTGGCTAGGGATGGCCTGAAGGTGTGCAAGTTTAGAATCCCTGCATTACAGCTGAACGTTCCCGGATGCTACCGACGGCTCCTAGCACAACCTCAGCAACTAGTGTATCAGTGGTTAGAAGGCAAGGACGTGCCTTTCACAAAGGAAGACCGCGGCCTTGCTACAGGTGAATCCAAGCAGCCTCAGGAAACGGGAGACTCCCTTTCTTTGTCCTTCACCCTGAATTCATCATGCTATGCAACAGTGTGTCTAAGGGAAATAATGAAATACAATGTCTAATTTTCTTCACATTATAGTTTTTGTCAACTGTCAGTTTTAGCCTCGGCCTATCACAGCTTCATATCATCACAGAGGAGCAGAAGATGAGTTGTTGCTTTTGGGATCTTGAGTGCTCACTTTTGGGGACAAGGCCCAAGTGTTTATCCATGAAAGGCATTTTGGGGAAGAAAAAAAACGACACAATATTTGTGTGTCCTACTCTTCAAAGAGTTTAAGCTGCTACAAATTGATTTTGTTCAAAAAGAGGAAAGTTGCAATGCTCAGGGTGGAATTGTGGCTAAGGACACTCCCAGCGTTCAGGAGGCACGAGGTGGAGGCTACAAACTTCCCTCCAGAAAGGCAGGGAAAATGAAACAGAGGGATATCTGCTCTCTCACACCGCCTTGCAGCATTCACACAGGGCCTGAAGCAGGTCTGCCCTCTCACCCAGAATTGGTGCAATCTGAGGGAAACCAGAGAGCAAGAAAAGGCAGAAAATTAAAAAAAGGCCGCTAAACAATGGCCAAACTGAGTCGGAGAAACGTCACAGAGGATGCAAGTCAAGCTGAGGGAGGCGATTAAATATATTTTTTAAGCATGTAGTGTGCCCTTTAATTGTCCAGTGAACACTTGACTCTGAGTTTATTTCAAGTCTCACACCAAAGCCTGTTATGGGCCATGGCCAATCCAGCAGGTGGTTCAGATTAAACAAAGTTAACATGATTCTTGACAGTTTTTTGGAATAATAAACTAGGAATGGCCGATATTGCCAACTTAGTGACATGCAAGAGTAATTTTGTGTTAGAGATGTGCACCCCTTAAAAACAGGGTTTGGAATTCAGGACCCATCACACATACAACAGTATTATTAAACAACTTCTGTATGTGTTATATCTGTTCTTTTCACCTCAAATTTGCGTTTAGTTCAAACAAATGTTCAACATCTTGAGTTTAGAAGATTAAGGGCTGATCTAATTGAGGTGTTTAAGATGATTAAAGGATTTGACAGGGTAGATAGAGAGAAACTATTTCTGTGGTGGGGGAGTCCAGAACAAGGGAGCATAACCTTAAAACTAGAGCTAGGCCGTAGTGGAAACCTGGAACTCTCTCCCCAAAAAAGCTGTTGAGGCTGGATCAACTAAAAATGTCAAAAGTGAGATTGATAGATTTTTGTTAGGTAAGGGTTCTGGAACCAAGGCAGGTGGATGGAGTTATGATACAGATCAGCCATGATCTAATTGATTGGCGGAACAGGCTCGAGGGGCTGAATGGCCTCCTCCTGATCCTGTGTTCTTAACATTTAGTTTGAACTGAGACAAAAATTACACACTTTTTAAAAAAAGAACCAGCTTTTCACTGGAAGACTTCGAAGATAATGGATGTCAACAAAGCAGACATTTTTATTCTACATCAGGGCAGGGAAGACTGATGTAATTAATAAGCAAATAAGTTAACGCATGGCAAACGACTTCCTTGAGAACGCGGAGAGCGTGGCACAAGAACCGTGAGCATTTACACTACAACCATAGCGTCAATGCAAAGGGGTTTTTAGCACCAGTGCAGCAGTAATGGTGCACATGCAGCCTGAGCCCGGAGGCGGGGCCTGGATTGAGACTCTGCTTTACTTCCGAGTCAATTCAGCTCTTCATATCCGCAGGTTTAGTGTCAGTTGTGAGGCTGAAACCACTTTGCCCCAACCTTACACTTGCAGTGTGAATGCAGCCATAATTACCTCATCTCAGTCTCCTGGTGAGTCTCTAAAACCAGAAGGTGCTTGGAGGAGGAGTTGTTGTCTTTTTTAAATTACAGGGGTCTATTTTTAAAGTTCTTTTTGAAGTTGAAACGTGTTGTGCAGATTTTCTTTTCCATGAAACTTTATTCATTTTTGGGATCACAAAATTGTTTCCAGGGTACAGATAAATGGTCTGCGAGTCTGCCTCAATGGGTCGAGTTCTTTTCCTCCTTCTTTGAATCATTTAAAATGTTTAGTCCATAAAAAATCTATAAACCAGACAGCAAAGTTGCATCTGGGAACTGCACAGGCTCAAGAGTTTAAGAGGGGGTGGATAGAAACTGCAATGGCTTGTCTTTATTGACACAAACTTAACTGAGATTTAAAAAAGAGGAGGTCGTGCATCCTTATTCTAAAGTAAGTTTTATTTCCCTTTTATTTATTTAATAAAAGTGTTTGAAGAGCAGGGTCACCCAGTCTTAATCGAGGGTTAACCGTTTCTGAAGTTAAAAGTGTGCAATTGCTTTATCTGAACTTATTAAATATAAATTAGATCCATTTTATCTTTGTAAAATAATAAAGATACGTTATAGGCTATAAATGGAAGGTATGCGGTGAAGCCCTATAAACACTTTAAAAGGTTTTTTTTTAATACTTTTGGTGGAATTAACACGGGATTTATGAGGTCGATGGAATGTTACAGTAAAAGAACTTTTATATTTAAACACTTCAGTCGATATCAAACGTGCGGTTCTTTCACTGTCGGCCAAGGTTAGAAATATAGACTGCCCGAGTTTTCTTGCATCTTACAAGCTTTAAGTCAGCTCCCTGTCTCGAGGACTAAACCAGTTTTTAAGTGTAAATGGGGGAGAGCAGCACCAGGTGGCTGGTGTAACACCGTGCTCCTGAAACCAGCCCCCTACAGTAAGTGTCTATAATGTATAATGTCACTGCAGGGGTGGGGGAAGAGGGAAAGTTTTTAGGAAATGTAATTTTTCCATTGTAAAATGTATTGGAACACAAGATAAAACAGGAGTGGCTGGTTTACAAACCAGCTGACCCGTCAAAATCTTGGAAAAACTCCAAAGCATGTGGCAGAACTTTTTTAATCGTACCCCGAGGGCTAGCCACAGATCAGTATTTATTGGCAGCTTGTCCCATAATCACACTGAAGCAAATTCGGTTCTGTCTAAAGCCAGCAGAAATAGTGAAAATCTGCCATATTCATCTCTGTCTGACAGGCCTGGCTGGCATTGTTGCCAGTCACATAGGGGCAGTCACCTCTTAAAGATATCCTGATGTCATCACACTGGCAGACATTCCCATGCGATCCTTCCACTCTTGCCCACTATAAAGGGACCCTGGAAGGTCTCGTTCATTTTCCCCCACTGGCAAAAAGAGTCCCAAGTTTCATTGCGCAGTATTTTGCTTTTTCTTTTGACAGTCAATGCACCTCATTCAGTTTGATTGTTGACACCATGTCTGTCTTCTAATCCTTAACGATCACCGAGTCGTCATCTTCATCACATCTTTATGATGAGCATCAGCTGTTCTGAAGTAGGCAGTGCTGCATGGGGAAGGCTGTGAAATGTGTTGTGAGAAATCCAGCTGGTCAGATTTGTGAAGGGGAGGGAGGAGTCCTTTAAAACAAGTATCAGCTCAAATCCCAATTACTTGTCCTCAAATTCACAGGTCAGATTCTTCTCAGTAGTTGGCATCTAGCTGAAGGCCGGAACCTGCCAGCGTTCGTGTAGGGTGCAGTCTCTTCTGCTATTGAGGATCACTTTCAACGCATCTCCCCACTGGTTGTAGTGGATGCTTTGGATGTGGAAACGGGGCCAATTTCCCGGGGAATCTGATTCTGCTGTTTGGCTTGGGTTACCACTAACCTGCAGCACAAGGCATAAAGCTACAAATGTATCAACACAGCCTCTGTGAGATTCAGGCCGCCCAACATACAGGCTGGACAATGATCAGCAACCATTTTTAAATCTTAGACTGTGGTGTTCGAGCTTTGTATTGGGGTACTTGCACGATGCATACAGCCTAGGGTCAGGAATATTGTTGCAAGCCCTTTTCAGTCTTTCGATCCATGCTATCTTCCCAACATTGACTTCAGTTTTCCAACCCCCCCAAGTCTGCAGGTAGGTGGTTGTCTTCATGATCCAATCAGAGCAGATCACAGCAAATCTTTGAAGCTTCAGCGCTTGCAGATTTTCAAAATTTAGGCAAGTAGCTCATGAAAGTTTCCTGGCAAGAGGTTGCTTGGATAGCCATCCAGCAGGCCCTCAACACTCTGCACTCGGTCAACTACCCTCTTGCGGGTATGATTAATATGTGCCTTATACTCGAGGACCCCGTTAAGATTGGAAATCCAAATGTCAGATCCAAGTGCCCATTAATGTAGAAATGATTAACTGGAAAATGTCAGTGTTAAGATGCCCACAATTATGTAAGAAATGTCCCTTTTGTATGTCTAGGGTTTGCAAAGCATAAATATTTACAGCACAGAAACAGGCCATTCAGCCCAACTGGTCCATGCCGGTGTTTATGCTCCACACAAACCTCCTCCAACCCCTCTTCATCTAACCCCATCAACATATCCTTCTATTCCTTTCCCCCTCATGCTTATCTAACTTCCCCTTAAATGCATCTATGCTATTCGGCTCAACTGCTCCCTGTGATAGCGAGTTTCAGATTCTAACCACTCTCTGGGTAGAGGTTTCTTCTGAATTCCCTATTGGATTTATTAGTGACTATCTTATATTTATGGCCCCGAGTTCTGGTTTTGCCCACAAGTGAAAACATTTTCTCTATGTCTACCCTATCAAACCCTTTCATAGTCTTGAAGACCTCTATCACCTCACCCCTCAGTCTTCTCTTTTCCAGTGAAAAGAGCCCCAGCCTGTTCAACCTTTCCTGATTAGGTATAACCTCCCAGTTCTGGTATCATTCTAGTAAATCTTTTTTGCACCTTCTCCAGTGCCTCTATATCCTTTTTATAATATGGAGACCAGAGTTGTTCACAGTACTCCAAGTGTGGTCTAACCAAGATTCGATGCAAGTTTAACATAACTTCTCTGCTTTCAATTCTATCCCTCTAGAAATGAACCCCAGTGCTTTATTTTTTTTATGGCCTTATTAACCTGCGTCGCTACGTTTAGTGATCCCTCTGTTCTTCTACCCACTTAGGCACTTATTTTCCAAAGAGTATGTGGCCTCCTTATTCTTCCTACCGAAATGTATAGCCTCGCACTTGCCAATATTGAAGTTGATTTGCCAATTACATGCCCATTCTGCAAGTTGATTAATGTTTTCCTGTATTTTGTCGCAGTCCTCCTCTATTAACTGCACCCTCAATTTGGTGTCATCTGCAAATTTTGAAATTGTACTTCCGATTCCCGAGTCCAAATCGTTTATGTAATTAGTGAACAACATCAGTACTGCGCTGGGTGGTCAGTCTAGATTATATGTTCAAGCTCTGCTAGGGGGTTTAAACCTCGGACTTTCTGATGCAGATACGCATTGCTGTCAAATGAGCCGAGCTGTGCACCTTTTTTTAATGCATTGCTTCCAACTTTCAAAAATAATTAAAGGAAAAAGTAAACAGCACACCTTGTCCATATCGAGGAGTTCTGATAAAGGGTGACAGCTGAAACATTAATTTGACTGAATTCACTTTATAGATGTTCAGCTGTGTATTTCTAGCATTTTATTTCAGATATCCAGCCTTTCGAGCTTTTTTTCCTTAGATGAACAGTCAGCAATTTTCCCTTTACGTGTATACATATATATATTATAGTGTATATATGCAGGAGTGATCCTGTGGAGAGTGCTGGATCACAAAATTGCCCCTATATCCTCTGTCAAACATGAGTGCAATTAGTTGAAAGGTTTTGTTCAGTGCTGGTATAATGATGATGTAAAGCTTTTGTGTTACTCAATGTTGTGACCTTGTGAAATTTTATACAGAGATTTCTGCCCTTGCAAACATAAATTTTTCATTGACACAGAACTGTTGAGCAGATTACTTTTAAGAGTTTTGTCTCCAAACTGAAATCCACAAAGGTGTTTTGAACACTTTTCTTTCAGCCGTACATTTGGAATCTGACCGGTAGATGGCAGCACTGACTTGTGACTCTGAATCTTTCAGCCCTGCTGCTCACATTCTGGTGGATGTTTCTGCATAGTTAGCGTTCACTACTTGGCTAGTTTAAACCTGAATTACACTATTAATAAAAAAGTTACCGTGATTGCCACAGGATCTTTTAAGAACAGCATTGTACAAGCTTCTACGCTGTTTGAGAAAATTGAAGAAAATTCTCTTTTGAAGTGTCTGAATTGGGTTGAGATGAACAACGAGATTGTTTTTAATAAACTTAATGTGCAACCTTTACAAATTTAAGAGCGAGTTATGAGCTAGTAAAGAGTGGGAGTGGAGAATATTGGATGATGACATCAACCACAAGAGTGCCTCAAGGTCAGTTTGTAAATCCCATCCAAACCTACAGATAGAATCACTGCCTTTTAAGTGGAAGGTAATTGCCAGGGTAAGCTCTATGAGTCACAAATATTTAGCCTCAGAGGTGTTCTGGTGCTTAGCTTTTTGTAACAATTTACTTTTTACATATTCACATTTATTGGGCTACCCCATACATTCTTCACTTAACACAAAGCTTTTTGGGAATGGAAAATGATCATTAAACCCAACTAGCCTATACCTTTTTTTATTACAGATTGAGGCTACCAACCCAACTTCTGAGCACATGCCTTAATCCTGTCTCTAGAAATGTCCCCCCTTTGGTCAATCCACTTACACTGTCCAGTTTATTCCTTATGTTCCTGCTTGACTGCAACATAGAGCAAGCAGGGTGAAGGGGCTTGTGCACCTCCATGCCCTGAAGAGCTATACTGGAAGTAGCCTTTCAATTAATAGGGTCACCGTCGCTAGGAATGTCAGCGGGCAGGAGCTAGCCATGTCAGTCATGCTTCAGAGCGGACTGGTCTTGTCCAAGTATAATCTGACCATTCCACACAGGTAAATCCAGGACAAAGCAGCCCGCTTGATCGGCACCCCATCCACCACCTTAAACATTCATTTCCTCCACCACCGGCGTACTGTGGCTGCAGTGTGTACCATCTACAAGATGCACTGCAGCAACTCGTCAAGGCTTCTTCGGCAGCACCTCCCAAACCCGCGACCTCTTCCACCTAGAAGGACAAGGGCAGCAGATGCATGGGAACACCATCACCTCCAAGTTCCCCTCCAAGTCACACACCATCCTGACTTAGAAATATATCGCCAATCCTTCATCGTCGCTGGGACAAAATCCTGGAACTCCCTACCTAACAGCACTGTGGGAGTACCTTCACCACATGGACTGCAGCGGTTCAAGAAGGTGGCTCACCACCACCTTCTCAAGGGCAACTAGGGATGGGCAATAAATGCTGGCCTTGCCAGCGACGCCCAGATCCCATAAGTGAATTAAAAAAAAAATCTAATTTTCAATTACAAAGATAGTGAGCATAAGGACTTCAGTTGCAGCTCATGAAGTTGCAAAGTCTACCAGCTATCTGGCGTTGGCTTGCTGTCGGAGCATAGGGAGGGGGAATGAGTGGGTGGAAATGGCTCAATACAAACCACTTCCATCCAAATCTGTTCCTGTGCAGGTTTTTAGCCTGTTGGAGGAAGAGGAGTGATGAAGCAATAGGTGGAGTTGGGAGCCATAGTTGTGGATCTGTATGTAGGCTGTACCATAGTATGGTTATGCAGTGTTGCATATTTGAGGATGCAGTATGGTTCAACAGCATCCTGGATGACTAATCACATTTATGGCTAGCATTGTTCACCGAATGTGGGTTGGGGTTAGAAAAGATGCACTAAACATTTCTAGCCTGCCAGTTGACCGCACCTGGTAGAAAAGGCTGCAGTTGTAAAGTAGGCAGTAACAGAATGGGCAATGCACAGAAACACGAGCTGACTCTCTGATATCAATACCGCTGCACTGAGCCAGAGCAGGTTGGCTGGAAAGGGACAACTAGTGGGGGAGTGGCTGAAAGGTGACGGCCGTACCTCCTTCTGGTGTAGTTGGGAGAAGCTGGCTTCTTGCCATGGCCTTGTACTTAAAACTTTGGAGGGGATTATAATTGGAACAGAATTGTCCAAGGCTTTTAACACAGTCAGTGACTGTGGCAGTGACAGTCAGTGGAAACTCTTTAAGTTTGGGTGCCCAGAGAAATTTGTCTGGATTCTGCGTTATCGCCATAATGAAATGCTTGTCTGAGCCTCTTACCATCAACAGTGAAGTTGAACAAGGGTGTGTGCTTGTATCTAGCCTCTTCGGACTCCTTTTTTGTGGCTTTGCTTGATGACACCACAAGGTGCCAAAAATGGATAACAAGCTGGTTACAAAACAGAAAAGAAAACAGAGGAGGGGTTAAAGGTAGTTACTGAGACAGGCGCAAGTGGTGTTCCACAGGGATCGGTGCTGGGACCACTGTTGTTCACCATTTACATCAACGATTTGGACTCCAGAATCAGAAGTACAATTTCAAAATTTGCGGATGACACCAAATTGGGGTTTATAGTTAATAATGAGGAAGACTGCGACAAAATACACAAAGACGTAAATAAACTTTCAGAATGGGTGTGCAAATTAATTTCAATATAGTTAAGTGTGAGGTGCTGTATTCTAGTAGCAGGAAGAAGGAGGCCAATACTCCTTGGAAAATAAGAGTCTAAATGGGGTAGAGGAGCAAAGGGATCTAGGAGTACACATTGACAAATCATTAGATGTCGCAACGCAGGTTAACAAGGCCATCAAAAATGCAAACAAAGCACAGGAGTTAATTTCTAGAGGAATAGAATTCAAAAGCAGAGAAGTTATGTTAAACTGTATAGAACCTTGGTAAGACCACACTTGTGCAGTTTTGGCCTCCAGATTACAAAAAGGATATAGAGGCACTGGAGAAGGTGCACAATTTTTTTTACAAGGATGATACCAGAAGTGAGAGGTTATAACTATCAGGAAAGACTGAACAGGCTGGGGCTCTTTTCTCAAGAAAAGAGAAGGCTGAGGGGTGACCTGATAGAGGTCTTTAAAATTATGAAGGGGTTTGATAGGGTAGACGTAGAGAAGATATTTCCACTTGTGGAGGAGACCAAAACTAGGGGCCATAAATATAAGATTGTCACTATTAAATCCAATAGGAAATTCAGGAGAAACTTCTTTATCCAAAGAGTGGTTAGAATTTGGAACTCGCTGCCACAAGGAGTGGTTGAGGTGAATAGCATAGATGCCTTTAAGGAGAAGCTAGATCAACACATGAAGGAGAAAGGAGTAGAAGGTTATTCTGATAGGGTGAGATGAAGAGGGGTGGGGAAGAGGCGCGTGTGGAGCATGGACCAGTTAGGCCGAATGACCTGTTTTCTGTGCTGTACATTCTAAGTAATTCCATGTAATTCTATGTGGGTGTTCATGTGGTAACACAATACAGCTTCCTGTGACTCGAACTTTATTGCATCACTTCCTGTGATTAGTCCAGGATAAATACTGGACTGATCAGTTGGATCCTGGAGAGGCATAGAGTAAGACCTCTTTTGTATGTAGCACCTTTTTAGTTGATTAAAGCTTACTTTAAGTTCACCACGCGTAAGGCTCATTCTTACGACAATTTAATCAACTTTGGAAAACTTCGCACTCAAACTTTTTGGACGAACTCGGAACGAAGGATCCAGGGAATCACCCATCATGGAAAACATCCTTAAACTATCGCGTCTTGACTTGGACCCAAACAACCCAGCAGCCGGTAAGGTGTGGAAACACTGGTATCGCACGTTTGACAATTTTCTTGAGTATTGCAAGGCTGATGATGACTCAAAGTTACGGATACTCATCAACTGTGTCACCCCGAATGTATTTCAGTATGTGGAGGAATGGGGCAGTTACGAGGAGGCAATTCGGACGCTTAAGAGACTATATACTAAGACACCGAATGAGGTCTATGCCAGACATCTAATAGCTACAGCCCAACAAGGGCCGGAGGAATCCATTGATAAATTCCTCCAAGAGCTTCGCAGACTTAGTATGGACTGTAACTTTCAGGCGGCCTCAGCTGAGCTGTACCGTGAAGAAATGATCCGTGATGCTTTCATCTGCGGGCTTGCCTCCCCATTTATACGCCAGCGTCTACTGGAAAGTAAGACACTTGAGCTTCAGAGAGCTTATGACATGGCTTGCTCTCTAGATCTGGCAAAAAGAAATGCAGACCTTTATACAGTGCCCAGACCTCGGTCTACTGCCTTAACTACAGTCAGGCAATTTAAGAGGCCACAGGTGAACTCTATTAGGGAGGTCTTTATCCCTGACGATCAATCTGATGACTTCACTGATGAAAAGGATGATGACCCCACTGTGGCAGCCTCTTGGCAATCTAAGAAATGCTTCTTTTGTGGTGATGAGTTTCACCCTCGGAAATTCTGCCCTGCTCGCAATGCGTTTTGCAGTCATTGCAACAAAAAGGGTCATTTTGCAAAGGTTTGCCTATCAAGAGCCTCTACGAGGGCTTATCAAGCTAAGTCCTACCGAACTGCCCCGGTAAGGGCCTATCAAGATGTTCCGGCTAACATCTATCGTGCTTCCTCTCGGGTTTCCTCTCGAAGAAACACACCTAGAGTTTCAGCCACTCTTTGTGCAACGACACCAATTACAGCTGCTTGTCCTCAGAACCTATTCCATGCAGCTACAAAAGCATCAATTAATGGACATACTTTAGATGCCTTAATTGACTCAGGTAGCACTGATAGTTTCATTAGGGAACAGATTGTTGCAGAGTTAAAGCTACATGTTTTCCCATCGGACCAGGCAATTGCGATGGCTCAGTCATCACTTAATACCAGAATTTCTGGCTTTTGTATGGTTGAAATAACACTTAATGGTCACAGGTATCCCTCCACCCGGCTTTCGGTGCTCAAGGACTTATGTAGTCATCTTATCTTAGGGCTGGATTTTCAAAAGCAGCATAAGAAGCTCACCATTGAGTTCGGCGGATCCAAACCTGAACTCACTATTTCTAATATACGACCTCGATTACCGTTCTGTGCATTGTCAGCAGCTTCACTGGATGAACCCTCACTGTTTACCAGTATCCCTCCTCGATGCAAACCGATTATAACAAAGTCACGACGTTTCAGTCAGGAAGACCAGTCTTTTATTGCGGCTGAGATTTCTCGGCTTTTAGCAGAGGATATCATCGAGCCTTGTTCGTCGCCATGGCGCGCCCAGGTCGTTATTGTTAAGAACCCTCTACAACCTCACAAGAAACGGCTGTGCATTGACTATTCACAGACCATCAATCAATATACGGACTTGGACGCATACCCATTGCCGCGCATCGATGATATGGTTAATAAACTGGCTGAGTACACGGTGTTCTCAACATATGATCTGAAAAGTGCCTATCATCAGGTACCCTTGAAGGTCTCAGACAAGCAGTATACGGCCTTTGAAGCCAATGGGCGGCTGTATCAATTTTGTCGCCTCCCCTTTGGGGTCACTAATGGAGTGGCTGTCTTCCAGCGAGCAATGGATGACCTGGTCAAACAGTAAGACTTGAAGGATACGTTTCCTTATCTGGACAATATTACTGTCGCAGGTCGCAATCAGCGGGAACATGACGGCAATCTCCAACGATTTTGGGATGCACTCCAGCACCGTAATTTGACATTAAATGCGGCTAAATCCATTGAGTCACAACCAACCATCAACATCCTTGGCTATTGTGTGGGCAATGGCATCATTAAACCTGACCCTGAAAGGCTTCGCCCACTCCAAGAACTCCCGCCACCTAAGAATCCGGCCTCCTTGCGCCGGACCCTCGGCCTGTTTGCATACTATGCTAAATGGATTCCTAACTTCTCGGACCGAATCCAACCTCTACTGAAGGCCAGCACATTCCCACTAGACACAGCGGCTGTTGCAGCCTTTAACCTCCTGAAAAAACAGTTGGAGAAAGCGGCTCTTCACTCCATCGATGAGAGTCTTCCTTTTGTTGTTGAGTGTGATGCCTCGGAGGTGGCGATCTCGGCCACTCTGAATCAGGAAGGTCGTCCGGTGGCATTTTTGTCCAGGACTTTTCAAGGGGCTGAGCTACATTATCCTCCAGTCGAGAAAGAAGCTACAGCCATCATAGAGGCAGTACGGAAGTGGAGTCATCTCCTAGCTCGCCAGCACTTTACCTTAATCACGGACCAGCGATCGGTCGCCTTCATGCTCGATAATCGAAAACGGACCAAAATTAAAAATAATAAAATCCAGCTTTGGCGGCTGGAATTGGCCTCTTTTGGTTACACCATCCACTATCGACCTGGCAAGGAGAATGTGGCTCCGGATACCCTCTCACGAGCATTCTGCTCCGCCATGGCACCCTCTACGCTCGTAGACATCCATGATGGGTTGTGTCATCCGGGCGTTACTTGCATGCTACACTTCGTGCGGTCCCGAAATCTCCCATTCTCTACTGGGGATGTAAAGAAGATGTGCTCGGACTGCAGAGTCTGTGCGGAATTGAAACCTCAGTTTTTCCGCCCCTCGGGTGGTATACTCATACATGCGACCCAGCCAATGCAACGGCTTAGCATCGATTTTAAGGGGCCGTTGCCCTCTTCAACTCGCAACACTTATCTGTTGACCATGGTCGATGAGTATTCCCGTTTTCCGTTTGCCTTTCCCTGCCCCAATATGCTGACGACCACGGTTATCAGCTGCCTTGAGCAGGTATTTGCTTTCTGTGGCATGGCATCCTATGTTCATTCGGATCGGGGCCCTTCTTTTATGTCAGGAGAACTCAAGGCCTATCTCTCGGAACGGGGTATTGCTGCCAGCAGAACGACGCCTTATCATCCGGTCGGGAATGGGCAAGTCGAGCGTTTTAACGCTATCATCTGGAATGCGGTACGTCTGGCTTTGAGATCTCGGGGCCTACCCAACCAGCAATGGGAAGCAGTACTTCCAGACGCATTACACTCCACACGGTCCTTCCTTTCGACCGCCACAAATACGACGCCTCATGAACGGTTCTTCCGATTTCAGCGTCGCTCATCCTATGGGATATCTCTCCCGTCGTGGCTGACTACACCGGGACCAGTGCTACTCCGAAGATATGTCCGGGCATCTAAGAATGACCCCCTGGTAGATGAAGTTGAGCTCACTGACGTCAACCCTACCTACGCCTATATTCGGTATCCTGACGGTCGGGAATCTACCGTGTCATTACGGGATCTGGCTCCCTGCCCGCCGAAACATAGAGGGACACCAGGGGATGATATTGTACCAGGCACATCTCTGGGCTCGCCAGGTGCCTCTCATCACGATCTGGATCTGACGCCGGCTGGTACCTCACTCCAGCGTGCCGACCTGGGGCAGACTGACTATGAGCCCGTCGGGGCTCGCACACGCAGCCACGATCCACCCCGTACCGTACGCTCGGAAACGGATCTGCCACAGCCCTGCCCGACACCCGTTCGGGCACCAGTACACAGTCAGGATCGTCCTGACCCCTCACAGAGCGGGCTGGATCACTCGGACTCTGGTCCACGGCCCGCGGCGGGTAAACGGGCTAGGGGCCCTCTACCGCAACGAGAACCCAAACAGGTGCGGCTCTCCCTCGTCCAGCGGCTATGAAATGGAGGGAGCATCCCGGCCTCCTAATCTTTTGGGGGGGGAGAATGTGGTAACACAATACAGCTTCCTGTGACTCGAACTTTATTGCATCACTTCCTGTGATTAGTCCAGGATAAATACTGGACTGATCAGTTGGATCCTGGAGAGGCATAGAGTAAGACCTCTTTTGTATGTAGCACCTTTTTAGTTGATTAAAGCTTACTTTAAGTTCACCACGCGTAAGGCTCATTCTTACGACAGTTCATATCCATCCCACCTACCCGGGCAACTCTTCAACTTTAGTGAGCCTTGACAGACAGCACAGAGGAGGTGAGCTTTTTATTTGTAGATAACTGTGTTCTCGAAGTGCATAGTTAGGATGATCTGCAGAACACAGCCGCAAATGGCTGAGGCCTTATCATAAGTTTGAAGAAAACTAAAGCCAGGTATCAGGTGGCCACAGGAAAACAATAAGCCAAACATCGGTGGTACTGAAGTAAATGTATTATCGGTTCACTTGTCTGAGTAGCATGCTGTCAGATGGTGTGCTGACTGATGATGATGAGCTGTCTTGCATCGGAAAACCCAACAACTCATTCAGAGGACTGAAAAAGTGTTTCTGGAACCTGCGTCGGACCCAGCTCACAGCAGAGCTCAAAGTGTGCAGGGCTGTTGTCATTACTACATATGGATGTGAATCCTGGCGTCAGCAGCTTGACAGGTTCAAACTCCAACAGCAAAGGCCCAACATGCGGCAGTGCACAATTACCAACTGCGAGAGCCTCGGGCATGCTAAGACCAGAATGTCAAAGGATCCTGTACTGCAAGCCGAAAAAAGGGAGCAGAGCGACAGCCAAGATGCGCACGAGAGTGGACACAGAGGAAATTCAGGTTACATAGACGTGGCAAAGATTGGGATAGATACGTCCTGGTTATAAACGGAGAATAGGGAGACGACAATAAGAGAAAGTCAAAAGTTAAATCAGAGGTCCCATGGTGGGATGAAGTTGACTTGTAGATAGGGTCGAGTCAGCTTGGAGCACCGACGAACTGATGTCCAGGTGCAGAGACTGTGTGGAGGGCAAGTGATTCCAGGAGCTATTTAAGGGGCAGATTATCAGCGGTATTCCCGTGGAAAATGGAAAACCAGGGAAGGCCTATGTAATGTGCAGGAGAACATCTCTCATTCGCTTTATTAGTCAGTGTAATCATCAAGACTGATCTATTTGCAACAAGGTTGTTATCTTTAAGTACGACAGACTACTACAACCTTTTGGGTGGGAGAAGTTCCTAACTTGTTCCTAAATTTTAACTTGATATTTGAACCCTTCTCCAAAGTGAACAATTTATCTGGATAAATTTAGTCACTTCCCTTCGTAATACTGCAGGTTTTGATTGGATCCTCTTTTCAGCAGCCAGTGTGCTGAGTGTATTTGGAAAAAAAAATATTGACTTGCATTTCTATAGCACCTTTCACCACCTCGGGACGTCCCAAAGCGCTTTGCTGCCAATGAAGTACTTTTGAAATGTCGTCACTTTTGTAATGTAGGAAACTTGGCAGCCAAGGTCCCACAAACAGCAATGAAATAAATGAGGAGTTAATCTGTTTTAGTTGTTGGTTGAGGCATAAATGTTGGCCAGAACACCGGGAGAACTCGCCTGCTCTTCGTCAAATAGTGCCGTGTGATCGTTTACATCCACTTTCCTCTCATCTCACTTTTAACCAATTCAGTGTTTACCTCCCGACCATTAACAATGAAGCGCAGTCCTTCTTAAGTATCCCTGCCAATTTCTACTTATCCTCTACTAACTCACTATCCTCACCTCTCAAGGGATCCCACCTCACATGTAACAATTCTCTTTTTACTGATCTATTTGTTGAATACTTTACTGTTTTTAATATTTTTTGAGGTTCTCTCCTCACTTTCCTTATCCCTCTCATTCCGTATGTTCTCATATTCTCTGTTATTTTCTCTTACTTTGACGTTCTCTGCAATTTTATTTCTAACCTCCATGGCATTCTGAAACTTGAAGTAGTCTCTTTTGTAATGGTGTGCGTGTAAAATCCAGGATATCCTTTGCATTAGCATTAGAAATTAAATGATTGTTCCCATCTTGGCTCGTTTTTTAAAATCTCATTAGTCATATGGCTGCCATAAACTCAATGAACTGGACATGTGAACCATGTAAACATATGTTCAGCCGAACCATTGCAGAATTACGGATTAAAGGCATTTGGCAAAGAGAGCTTGAAGTCCAAAGTGTAATCAATTTTGAGGAGGTGGGATCGTGTTTTAATGCCACACCTAATCCCTCATAGAATATGCTCAGCTGCTCTGACCTTAAGAAAATAATTCACTGCGTCTAACCCCTGTGATGTGGTGGTTTTCCTCGTCAGCCCTGGGATGAAGGAGTTGGGTCTGATCAATGACTTCACAGCAGATTTCTTGTAATCTCCTGCTGGTAAAACAGTGCTGCTCCCTGCTCCTTTCACAGGAGGGTCCCTTGAGCTTTCACAGGAATGTTTCCCATTCTTTAGTTGGATTGTGAGGAGGTCTGATTGGTTTATATTTGTCCGACTTGCTGTGGTTATTACACCATGAAAGACACTTCTTAAGTAACATTAAAGCACAGTCAGCTTCTGTTGCTTGTGAAACTGGCTTGCTATGAACTCAGAAAATGTACAGATGTTAAGTGGTTAAAGTTAAGTATTAAATAGTTAAAATCTTGATTAAACACTCAACAGATCTCTCACAGCTTTCCAGTCAGTCATATTTTACGCTGTTACGGCTGGGGTGTGTGGCTGTTTACAGCAGGCACCTCAAAGCACTGGAGAGGTACCACCAACGCTGCCTCCGCAAGATCCTGCAAATCCATTGGCAGGATAGGCGCACCAACGTCAGTGTTCTCGCTCAGACCAACATCCCCAGCATCGAAGTTTTGACCACGCTCGATCAGCTCCGATGGACGGGTCACATTGTCCGCATGCCCGATACGAGACTCCCAAAGCAAGCGCTCTACTCGGAGCTCCGACACGGCAAGAGAGCCCCAGGTGGACAGAGGAAACATTTCAAGGACACCCTCAAAGCCTCCTTGAAAAAGTGCAACATCTCCACTGACACCTGGGAATCCCTGGCCCAAGACCGCACAAAGTGGAGGAGAAGCATCCGGGAAGGCGCCGAACACCTCGAGTCTCTTCGCCGGGAGCAAGCGGAAGCCAAGCGCAAGGAGCGCACATCAACCCAAGCACCCCACCCACCCGCCCCTTCAACCACCGTCTGCCCCACCTGTGACAGAGACTGTAGGTCCCGCATTGGACTCATCAGTCACCTGAGAACTCATTTTTAATGTGGAAGCAAGTCATCCTCGGTTCCGAGGGACTGCCTAACAAGAAGAAGGGGGTGGGGGGTGGCGCAGATAGTATAGTGTTGGGGTTTGGAAGTGGTACACACTTCTACTGAAAGAATTCAGAAAGAAGTTTGTAAGAGATCTTCTCCGAGACGGTGCCATAACTATTTCTGATTGGTTGCTGGAAAATGAATGGGCCTAGATTTTCTGGATAGCCACCAGTGGTTTTTGTTTTTGCTCACGAGACGTGATCTGCTGCATTCTCCACTTCATCCGCCCAGTTTCTGGCGGGTGGACCTGATGGCTTAAAATGTGGGCAGGCATATGCAAATTAAATTAAAATGAGATTAAGTTCTGATTTTAATATTTAGTGTAGTTTCCGGTTCAGTGATTTTGTTGGAGGTCAAGCTAATGTGAAATTGTGGCAATATGTGTAGAGAATTGTTGGGTTATATTGTAACCATTTGACAGTGAGAGTTTGCAAACTGCATCCAGATGTTCGCGAGACGTCCAAGTGTCTCATACGTTTGTCGACCTTTAAATTAGCTTGGTGGTGCTGTAAATCTGTGCAGGTAGTTAAACCGCAAGATGGGAACCAAAAATGCCCAACTAATGCATTTAGTTCACCTCATCGTTTCGAGCTACGCTCAGCACCCACCCGGGCCATTTTTTTTTGTCTTCCTCTTGCATTGATGTCGAGCTCATATTATTCTCCTCTTTGGAGTGCTGGAACCGAAGTTTTCATCAAACATATGGGCCCTGAAATTATGTAGTGGGGCACTAGCAGATGAATAGTTATTGGGATAATTTGAAATTGCTCTCTCCACTGTTAGTCATGGGTGTTGAAAGTCTGTTCCTACCTGTGTGTGAATGTGGCAGAATTTCAGATGAACGTGTGCAAAAAACGATTATTTCGAAGTAGTTTTGAGGCCCTTACAGTTGAATCAATATCAAGTTCAATATGGTTATTTTTGCTCACTGCTTCAGTTCGAAAGGATATTACTGTATTTAGGCCATAATTTATTCATCCACTGGGCTTTGATATATTTTACTTTGAATTATGTAGAATCTACAGCACAGAAGCAGGCTGTTCAGCCTATCTGGTCTATCCGATTTTACATACATTAGAACATAAGAAATAGGAGCGGGAGTAGGCCATTTGGCCCTTCGAGCCTGCTCCGCCATTCAATAAGATCATGGCTGATCTTCTACCTCAACTCCACCTTCCCGCCCGATCCCCATATCCCTTGATTCCCTTAGTATCCAAAACTCTATTGATCTCTGCCTTGAATATACTCAATGACTGAGCCTCCACAGCCCTCTGGGGTAGAGAATTCCAAAGATTCACCACCCTCTGACTGAAGAAATTTCTCCTCATCTCAGTCCAAGATGGCCGACCCCTTATACTGAGACTGTGACCCCTGGTTCTAGACTCCCCAGCCAGGGGAAATATCCTCCCTGCATCTACCCTGTCAAGCCCTGTAAGACTTTATACTCCACATGAGCCTCTTCTCACCCTGCCTCCCGTTGCTGTCTATTCCCTTCTCCCTCGGGTATGCATCGAGCAACAATGCTTTCTGCTTCAACCACTCCATGTGGCGGGAAGTTCCACACCCTCACCACTCTCTCTGTAAAGATTGTGTTCAGATTGCATTATAACTTTTGTTTATGTTTCATTGAGGTTATAATGAATAGAGCATTCTTTTGGCCCTTGAGTATTGCAGATCCGTACTGGAAAAGATTATACTGAATGAATTTCACCAAATGCTTTAAGACCCCTATCCCAGCATTAAAACCCCTTGAACGATTCACTACACTTGTCAGTGAATAAAACCTGCACAATCCCACTTTTGAAACTTTCTTTGAAAGCAAGAAATATTTGCATTTATATAGCGCCTTTCACGACCTCAGAGCGTCCCAAAGCGCTTTAAAGCCAATGAAGTACTTTTTGAAGTGTAGCCACTGTTGTAATGTAGGAAACATGGCAGCCATTTTGCATACAGCAAGCTCCCACAAGCAATAATGTGATAATGACCAGATAATCTGTTTTAGGTGTTGGTTGAGGGTTAAATATTGGCCAGATAGTCCCAGAAACCTCCTGTTCCAGCTTCTGCAAGACAGTGTCCTCAAAAGGAAAACCGTGATCATAGAATCATAGAAAGTTACAGCACGGAAGGAGGCCATTTTGGCCCATCGTGTCCGCGCCGGCCAACAAAGAGCTATCCAGCCTAATCCCACTTCCCAGCTCTTGATCCGTAGCCCTGCAGGTTACAGCATCCCAAGTGCACATCCAAGTACTTTTTAAATGTGGTTAGCGTTCCTGCCTCTACCACCCTTTCAGGTAGTGAGTTCCAGACCCCCACAACCCTCTGGGTGAAGAAATTTCCCCTCAAATCCCCTGTAAACCTTCCACCAATTATTTTAAATCTGTGCCCCCTGGTTTTTGACCCCTCTGCTAAGGGAAATAGGTCCTTTCTATACACTTTATCTATGCCCCTCATAGTTTTATACACCTCAATAAGGTCTCGCCTCAGCCTCCTCTGTTCCAAGGAAAACAAACCCAGCCTATCCAGTCTTTCCTCATAGCTAAGATTTTCTACTCCCGGCAACATCCTTGTAAATCTCCTCTGTACCCTGTCTAGTGCAATCACATCTTTCCTGTAATGTGGTGACCAGAACTACACACAGTACTCTAGCTGAGGCCTAACTAGTGTTTTATACAGTTGAAGCATAACCCCCCTGCTCTTGTATTCTATGCCACGGCTAATAAAGGCAAGCATTCCGTATGCCTTCTTAACCACCTTATCTACCTGGCCTGCTACCTACAGGGATCTGTGGACATGCACTCCAAGGTCCCTTTGTTCCTCTACACTACTCAGTGTCCGACCATTTAGTGTGTATTCCCTTTCCTTGTTAGCCCCCCCCAAATGCATTACCTCACACTTCTCCTGATTGAATTCCATTTGCCACTGTTCTGCCCACCTGACCAATTTATTGATATCTTCCTGCAGTCTACAGCTTCCTTCTTCAGTATCAACCACACAACCGATTTTAGTATCATCTGCAAACTTCTTAATCATACCCCCTATATTCAAGTCTAGATCATTGATATATACCACAAAAGCAAGGGACCTAGTACTGAGCCCTGCGGAACCCCACTGGAAATAGCCTTCCAGTCACAAAGACACCCATCAACCATTACCCTCTGCTTCCAGCCTCCGAGCCAGCTGTGAATCCAACTTGACACTTTGCCCTGGATCCCATGGGCTTTTAACTTCGTGACCAGTCTGCCATGTGGAACCTTATCAAAAGCCTTGCTAAAGTCCATATACACTACATCAAATGCACTACTCTCCTCTACCCTCCTTGTTACCTCCTCAAAAAATTCAATCAAGTTTGTCAGACATGACCTTCCCTTAGCAAATCCATGCTGACTATCCTTGATTAATCCGTGTCTTTCTAAATGAAGATTTATCCTGTCCTTCAGAATTCTTTCCAATAATTTTCCCACCACCGAGGTTAGGCTGATTGGCCTGTAATTACTCGGTCTATCCGTTTCTCCCTTTTTAAACAAGGGTACCACATTAGCAGTCCTCCAGGCCTCCGGCACCACACCTGATATAGGGGGTGATTTTGCCAATGGGGACGTGATGGAGGCGGGACTGCTGCTTGTCGGGTTTTAGTCCCGCCTCCATCGACGTCCGGCCAACCCACGCTATTTTCCCTTGATTGACCTTGTTAAGCCCGCCCAGCGGGTTTAGCAGGCCAATTAAGGGAAAGCCGGTTACTGGTGACGTCAACGAGTGATGTTTCATCTGTCAAGAGCTTTTGACAGATGAATTGTCATCGTTTGAGAGCTCTGTGACGCTGTCAAACACTGACAATTTGTCTTCTAAGTTGAGACCTGGGACACAGGCTTACTTACAGGTCTATCCTGAGCAGAAAGCTGATGCATTTGAGAATGCAGCGGCCATTCTGCTTTCTCTGCCGGTGAGATGAGGGACTCCCGAGACCTGAAGGGTTGAAGCCTGGAGGAAGAAGCAAAGGTAAGTAAAGCTTTTAAAACACTTAAGACTCACCTCACACACTTACCTCTGCACACATGCACCGATCACTCACCTGCACACTGGACATCTCGGCCCCTCCGACCCCCACAGATCCACGGCTCGCCTCACTGACCCTGGCGAGGTTCGGAGCCGTCGGGAAGCCCACACTTTAGGTGGCAAAATAGGGATTATAAAAAATTCTGTTAATTGGCACTAATCCCCTTCCCACCTCGAGGCGGCGGCTCCCAGCGCGGGTCGGGTACCCGCCTCCTGGGAAGAAGGCACGGAGACAGGTTGGGGGCGGGATGGGTACCCACCCCCAGATTCTGCCATTTTCCCGGCAGTCCCGCCTCCATACCCGCCTCCCCAGGGCTGGCAAAATCGCCCCCATAGTTGCAGAAGGTATGTTTTGTTAGTTTACAGAAATAATATGTTAATAAATTGGCAAAGAAAGTGATGGAAATCTAATGCTCTGTGGGCCCTCGGGTCTCCCTTGCAGACTCCCCTATGGTCTGGTTGACTGCTGATTGTAGGTTAGTTGTCCTCATATGTTCTTTCATTATAAATGTATCTACTCACATTTCCTGCACTCCTCTTGTCATGGTGCAAACATTAGTTGTGCTCAGAAAAAGAATAAAAAGCACCTCGTCCCAACTGAACTTTTATTTAATGGCTTAAACATTAGATATTTTTTTCCCACTGCTCATGCCTCCGCTGTTTGTTAATTTTTTTACTTGGGTCACCGTGCACTCTGGGTTTTGTAGTTCCAGGGCAGGTGGGTGAAAACCACTACTCTTACATCCCTGTCTTTTGCCACGTAGCTAAACGCTTTTTTAAAAATTCGTTTATGGGATGTGGGCATCGCTGGCAAGGCCAGCATTTATTGCCTATCCCTAATTGCCCCCGAGATCCCATCCCAGCTATCTGTTTGTCATGTGACATTGCTTGTCTGGGTGTCCTGTAGGTCTTGAAGCTCCACATAAGCAGGTTGGAAAGCATTGCCGTCAGGCAATCCTCTCACACGCACATGCACACTTTATCAACATCAGATACACAAGGTCCAACCAGAGGAAAGTTGTGGCTCAAACTCAAGACAGCTCCAGAATGAAAGGCAGGCCTGTCTGAAGGACAATTCTTGCAGACATTTTCAGCTTTAATTGAACAGTATGTATAAACTTGGTGGGGGTTTTTTGTGGTTTTTTTTTGTTTGTTATGTAATAAATGCTATTTCTATTTTATATTCTCACCTGAGCGAGGACAAACATAACGTTTCAGCAATTTGATTGGTTCTGTGACAGTCCCAGATCAGTAGCTTAAAAAAAAAATTTGGTCAATTTTTTGAAAAATTAAAAACTGCTCCTTTTTTTTCTTCAGCTTACTCTCACTGATTACCAACTGAATCGAAGTGCTTCTGATCTGTTCACATACAGGAAAGTGAATATTGGGCGATTTAGCAGATAAGTTCCCATTCCGACCAATCACTGATTTTGCCTTAGACATAATGCCCCAAACTGTGACACTTTCATGTATGTGGGACCTTGCTGTGCGCAAATTGGCTGCCGCATTTCCCACATTACAACAGTGACTCCACTTTAAAAGTACTTCATTGGCTGTAAAGCGCTTTGAGACGTCCGGTGGGCGTGAAAGGTGCTATATAAATGCAAGTCTTTCTTTCTTTATGCGCTGGATACGAAACTTTTAACGATATGGACAGGTAGTGTTTCTTGTGCAATATCTTGTTGCAGGTGTTACTTTTCAGCTGGCCTCGTTTGTCTTGCAACAGGTTCTTTTTTCCCCGTCATGTGTCAATATTTTTAGTCATGCCCTTCTTCTTTAATAAGTTAACAAATGGGGGACAATTGTGCACCAGCTTCAGTAGACCATTATTTAAACTGATAAACTGCTCGTGTGAATGTTTCTATGGAGCTTTGTAAACATTGCTGGATTTACCCTAGGGTTTATTGCACCTCAAAACTGATTTGCTTTGCAACATTTAACATTCTTGATTTAACTCTTTTATTGCACACAAGGAATGTGGCGTTTTTTTTTTAAAATTTCCAATAAAAACTGTGGGTGGTCTGACAGCTCAAGTGGATTCCCAAGTAGACAGTCTTAACTTTTGAATTCTCACCTTGACTGGCCACTTGAACTTGACCGTTCTTATTGAGCGACCTTCGCTAGTTACGAAGCTGCGACTGCTCGAGCAAAGGAAGGACCATCGGGACCAGTCCTACTTGGCTGCACATGGGGCAGCAGCACTGATTGTAGTTGTGGAAAATCGTGGCTTTCCAGTCAGCTCCACCCTCAGTTGAAGGACGGAATGTAAGGATAATAGGTAGGGACAGACTCAGCCGACGTTCCTTTCCTTTTTTATTTTAGCGGACGCATTAACTTGTTTAAAATAAACAGCAGAGGAATGAATTTCAGACGGCGACGCTTGCACTCATTAACCCCCAGCCTTCAAGGCCATGGAGGCCACGCCATTTTACGAGAGACCCAAATTGTACAGATAATGCAGTTAAATAGCTTGTTGAACTGATGTTGTTCATTAATTATTGCCAAAATTGCAGTTGGGCAAATTGTAGCACGTTAACTCATCCAGCAAAAAGCTCTTGATTTCATGCCTCATAAGGAAAGGGGGAAAATGGTCATTCTCTGCACTTCTTGCAAATGCAGTGTTGCCAAAACGTGCAATAAAGCTGTCCCTCAGATCCTCCATAAAGAACCTTGTGAATCACACGTGGGTAATACTTCAGAGCCATAATAAACGGCAATTAAAAGTCAATATAATGTTTACCTCCGAGATGTCACAGCGTGCACCCCTCACATTGTGCAGCAGCACAGAGGCCACAGTTAGCTGTTCCTGCCAGGATGTGGAGCACTTCTGCTGCACAGGCCCGTCAGCAGGCTGCAGCGACTGTGTCATCTGTTCTGCGGGTGTGTAGCGATGGCCCAGATTTTGCGGTGGTAATGACTGCGAAACCGTCAGCGTTCGCCGTCATTACCCTTCTGAAACTGACCGTAACTTCTGGATTTAGCGTATGCGCAGATAAACGGAGAAATCCTGAAGTTGTGGTCAGTCATTCCCTGCTCCGCTGCAGGCTGCGCTGTGGAACTCCCCATAGCTGGCAATCAGTGAAATCAGTTGGACTGACAAAACCGTAAGCTTTTCTGCTCTAATATCGCTGTTAAACACCCCATAAAATGTTAAGCCTTGTTGGAATAGGTCTAACTGGGATTTTAACAGTGTATTGACTGCTGAACAACCGTTCTAGGCCTGAAATACTAATTTTATATTTGTGGAATGTCAAATTTCTCCATTATGATAAAAATGACTAGATTTTTCAAATAATAAGTAAGTTTGTTTATGATATTTCAACTTCTACCTTAACCCCATGTGTATGTCCCAATCTTTATTTCGCTCTCTGTAAATTTTTTAAATAGTAAATTGAATCAGTGCTTTTTATTTCCTGGTTTGCTGTCTGTGAGAATTCCTCAATGTGACAGCTTGATGACATCACTGCTGCTCTATGCTGGGAATCCCCTTTTGACAGCGCGACACGCAAATTAAGGTCGAGAAAGCTAAAGTTTTCGCCACAGAAATTGAGATCTTTGTGGGCAGTTTTCTTCGAGGTCAGCAGTGATCGCTGTCGCTTCACCGCTGACTGCAAATTCTGGTATCCAATGTATCCATATTTAACCTTGAACAATGTGTGTTATTAAGATCCTTTCTCCAAGCGGAAAGTGGTGAGCCAGTATAAATAGAATGGATATATACACACACAGGAAGAATGTCTTTGGTAGAGATATCATAAACAAATTCTTTTTGAATGCATTTACTGTGTCACTACACATAACAAGCAGAACAAATGTATTGTAGAACTGATGGTACAGTCACCTGCTGAAGGCCTGCTGTAGCCATGTGAATTTTGAGGTGACAGTGGAATTTAAAAACACCAGCGTTTTAATTCAAATGTTGCTCCTTTCCCTTTTCGCTGCTATCTGACAAGAACTGTGGCCTAGATTTTCCTCTGCAGCAGGTTTGCTGGCAGAAGTGTGATGGGATTTCCTGCTTCTCTAATGTGCTGAGCCTGGTGAAGATTACAAGGTCAAAGCTCACATTTTAAATATTTTTGCCAGAGATATTCCTGCCTGCACCTGAGAGCTTGCCACTGGGGAAAGGGGGTGGGAAATGATGGCTTTAAGAGCCAGGCAGCATTCCCAGCTGCCAAGTAAAATTACGTCCAAAATTCCTGCATTAACGGTGTTAAACTCTTGCAGGCCTCGCTATTAAAACGCCTGCTGTGCCAATTCACATTTACTTATGGCCTCCAACATGGAACACCGCTTGTACTCATGCCAGTGTTAATGAGGTGGCATTGATGGGGATATAGAATCATAGAATGGTTTCAGCACCATAGGAGGCCATTTGGCCTGTCGAGCCCGTGCCGGCTCTCTGCAAGAGCACTTCAGCTAGTCCCACTCCCCCGCCCTTTCCCCGTAGCCCTGCAAATTTTTTTCCTTCAGGTACTTTTCCAACTCCCTTTTGAAAGCCACGATTCAGTCTGCCTCCACCACCCTTTCAGGCAGTGCATTCCAGATCCTAACCACTCGCTGCATAAAAAACTTTTTCCTCCATGTTGCCTTTGGTTCTTACGCCAATCACCTTAAATCTGAGAACAACTCCAGCTTCTCCAGTCTATCCATGTAACTGAAGTCCCTCGTCCCTGGAATCATTCTTGGAAATCTTTTCTGCACCTTCTCTAAGGCCTTCACATCCTTCCTAAAGTGTGGTGCCCAGAATTGGACACAATACTCCAGTTGAGGTTGGACCAGTGTTTTATACAGGCTCATCATAACTTCCTTGCTTTTGTACTCTATACCTCTATTTATGAAGCCCAGGATCCCGTATGCTTTTTTAACCACTTTCTCAACTTGTCCTGCCACCTTCAACGATTTGTGCTCATACACCCCCAGGTCTCTCTGTTCATGCACCCACTTTAGGATTGTACCCTTTAGTTTATATTGCCTTTCCTCGTTCTTCCTACCAAAATGTATCACTTCACACTTTTCTGCGTTAAATTTCATCTGTCAAGTGTCCGCCCATTCCACCAGCCTGTCTATGTCCTCTTGAAGTCTATCACTATCCTCCTTCACTATACTTCCAAGTTTTGTGTCATCTGCAAATTTTGAAATTGTGCCCTGTACACCCATGTCCAAGTCATTAATATATATCAAGAAAAGCAGTGGTCTTAGTACCGACCCCTGGGGAACACCACTATATACCTTCTACCGGTCCGAAAATCTACCGTTCACCACTACTCTCTGTTTCCTGTCACTTAGCCAATTTTGTATTCATGCTGCCACTGTCCCTTTTATTCCATGGGCTTCAACTTTGCTGGTAAGCCTATTATGTGGCATCTTATCAAACACCTTTTGGAAGTCCATGTACACCACATCAACCGCATTGCCCTCTTCAACCTCTCTGTTACTGCATCAAAAAACTCAATCAAGTTAGTTAAGCACGATTTGCCTTTAACAAATCCGTGCTGGCTTTCCTTAATTAATCCACACTTGTCCAAGTGACTGTTAATTTTGTCCCAGATTATCGTTTCTAAAAGCTTCCCCACTACCGAGGTTAAACTGACTGGCCTGTAGTTGCTGGGTTTAACTTTACACCCTTTTTTGAACAAGGGTGTAACATTTGCAATTCTCCAGTCCTCTGGCACCACCCCCCATATCCAAGAAGGATTGGAAGATTATGGCCAGTACCTCCGCAATTTCCACCTTTACTTCCCTCAGCATCCTAGGATGCATCCCATCCTATCTACTTTAAGTACAAAAATGAGAAGTCGCATAACACCAGGTTATAGTCCAACAGTTTTATTTGAAATCACGAGCTTTCGGAGCGTTGTACCTTCGTCAGGTACCGAAGGAGCAGAGCTCCGAAAGCTCGTGATTTCAAATAAAACTGTTGGACTATAACCTGGTGTTGTGCGACTTCTCATTTTTGTCCACCCCAGTCCAACACCGGCATCTCCGCATCATACTTTAAGTACACTCAACCTTTCTAGTACCTACTTGTTATCAATTTTTATCCCATCCAGTATCTCAACTACCTCCTCTTTCACTATGACAATCTACAATGTTACACCATCGTCACTGCTTCATTTTAATATACCCAACCATGTTTCAGTGGGCGCTTTCAACATTTGACAAAAGTAAGGCTGGAAAATTCGGATGAATTTCGGATAACAAATGGGCAATGGGTCTCCAGCACACTTTCTGCCCCTATCCACTGGAATACTGCCTGAAATTTGGCCAATATTCAGTGTAAAATCCTGCCTTATGTTTGAAATATCTAGAGATTATTAATGAATTCTATCTATCTTAATCACAGATGTTCCTAACGTTCAGACTTAATTAGAATTTTCTAATTCTAGACTGATATATATATAATACTTTGTAGGGGCACTCCATCTCAGAGGAGAATAAAAATAGGCAGGAACCTTTCCATTGGCTTCCACCATCCATCAGGGCATTAATAACAATTAGGACTGAAATCATGACTAAGGTCAGAGCATTTGGAGTCAGAGGACAGGTAGCAGAACGGATAGCAAGCTGGCTACTAAACAGAAAACAGAGAGTTAGGGTTAAGGGCAGCTACTCAGACAGGCAAAAGGTGGGAAGTGCTGTTCCACAGGGATCAGTGCTAGACCCACTGTTGTTCACCATTTACATTAACGATTTGAGCTCAGGAATCGGAAGTACAATTTCTAAATTTGCGGACGACACCAAATTGGCGGGTGTAGTTAATACAAAGGAATTAAGTGACAAAATACATGAAGACTTTAATAAACTTGTAGAATGGGCATATAATTGGCAAATGAATGTCAATATAAATAGGTGTGAAGTGGTGCATTTTGGTAAGAAGAATAAGGAGGCCATATACTGCTTGGATAATAAGTCTAAATGGGGTAGAGAAGCAGAGGGATCTGGGGGTACAGATACACAAATCACTAAAAGTAGTGACACAGGTTAATAAGGTCATTTATAAAAAACAAGCACTGGGGTTCATTTCTAGAGGGATAGAATTGAAAAGCAGAGAAGTTATGTTAAACTTGTATAGAACCTTGGTTAGCCTGCACTTGGAGTAATGTGCACAGTTCTGGTCTCCACATTATAAAAAGGACATAGAGGCACTGGAGAAGATGCAAAAAAGAGTCACAAGAATGATACCAGAACTGAGAGGTTATACCTATCAGGAAAGATTGAACAGGCTGGGGCTCTTTTCTCTAGAAAAGAGAAGTCTGAAGAGTGACCTAATAGAGATCTTTAAGATAATGAAAGGGTTTGATAGGGTAGATATGGAGAAAATGTTTTCACTTGTGAGGGAGACCATAATTAGCGGCCATAAATATAAGATAGTCACTAATAAATCCAATAGGGAATTCAGGAGAAACATCTTTACCCAAAGAGTGGTAAGAATGTGGAACGCAGTACCACATGGAGTAGTTGAGGCAAATAACATAGATGCATTTAAGGGGATGTTCAATAAATTCATAAGGGAGAAAGGAAAAGAAGGGTATGCTGATGGGGTTAGATGAAGAGGGATAGGATAAGGCTCTTGTGGAGCATAAATGCCAGCATAGACCAGTTGTGCCAAGTGGCCTGTTTCTGTGCTGTAGATTTGATGTAAATCTCCACTCGCCCCTCCCAGTCTCTATAACCTCCTCTGACCCTTCAAGAACTCTTCGTTTCTCAAACTCTGGCCTCTTGGCCACACCCCCCCCCCCCACCGCCCCCCCCGCACTTCCTTCACCCCACCACTGCCGGCCATGCTTTCAGCTGTCTGGTTCCTAAGCTCTGGATGTCCCTCCTGAAACCTCTTCACCTCTCCCTCCTACATTAAAACTCTGCTTCAAACCTACCTCTGACTAAGCTTTTGATCACCTGTTCTAATGTCTCCTTCTTTGGATCGGTGTCAATTTTTGTCTGATTTAAGCTCCTGTGAAGGGCCTTGGAATGTTTTACAATGTTAAGGGCGCTATAAAATGCAAGTTGTTGTTGTCGTTAATCCGTTTATCTGAGGAAGTAGAGGTGACCATGAAGTTTTTACCAGGGTGCATAAATATAAAAAATGTTGGAATGTAATTGTCACATTTCAGGACTTTTCGACTATGTTTCCACAAAAAGGATTTGGAAAAAGAATTACTTTTTAAAAAATGTTTGAGGTTTTAAAGCTCATTTGCTAATGAGCTAGACCAGACATTCTCCCCCCCCCCCCCCCCCCCCACAATTGTAAACAATAAGCATTTTGCTAGCCCGTCTTGATGATCGGTAAACGCCTTACACCAATTATGTTTGGAAACCTCTGGTCCTGTGCACTTGGGAAGGATGGTCAGGCAGGCTTTGCCTTCTGTTGTCAGGCAGGCTTTGCCTTCTGGCTGTGACCACAGGGAAATAAAAACAGAGCCAGAGAATCATTCACTGACAATCCGATCCAACAAAGGCTGCAATGTCAGTCAGATTTTAAATAGCAAGTTGCAGGGCAAGCTTTGGTCAGTATCGGAAAGAGAATGCAGGAAAATAGTTGGTTATTCCAAGTCAAGCAAGACAACCCACTGTTGTGGGAAGGTGCAGTGTGTTAGTTGTTTTGTATGATTGCACATATTCACTTGCTGTGAATAAAGTCACTTTTGGCACATGCGAAAGACATGAACACCTGGTTCAGATCACAAGGGGGTTCTATTGTTACACCCTTGGGTTATGCTATAGATATTGGGCAGTGCGCGTCTACTCCTGCATGTGAGTGGTGTGGGATCCACTTTTGAGAGCAATTGGGGCAGCTGAAATCCACGTAATATTTGAAGCTTACCCCCACCCCGCCCCCCCCCCCCACCTCCTAGAAATTAAAACAATTCTTGGTATCAACTCAGAAAATTTGCTTGATGGTAAATGCACTTTACTTTGTTTTCAACAATGAATTGACTTGCACGTACTTAGAAGAGTAAACCTTGGGGTATTGGAAGATTTGTTGTGTAACAAATAGGCAGGCACCTTCCTATAGTATTAATGATAATGATAGAATCCATCCACAAGTGATTGGTTCCCCTTTGTAGAATGTAGGTTCAATAATACATTATAGCAGTAACCTTTCGACTTTGCGCTATTGGTGGGGACACATATTCTCAAGTGCATGCTGTGCCTGGTTTTCAAAAGGGTTTGGTCAGAAATGATGTACATTTATGATGTTCGCTCCCAGTGGGTGAGGCTCCCCACCAGTAGTACAAAGGCGGAAGATTTCCCCTTATATTTCAGACACCGTATTACTGCTAAAGCAGAAATCAGTTTGAGCATCTTTCAACGTAGCACACTTGTGTGGACAATGTATCCTGTCCTTTTGATCCTGTCTTTTTGTAGTTGGGCTACTGATCCTGACTGACTGAAAAAAGAGCTCTTATTTGTGTTTTCTGTATACCTTTGAACTGTGTAACCAAAGCTTCCAGTGCCCCAAGGTTTAATCTTTTAAGTACCAAAATTGTGGCTTGCGTACTTAACTCTTATCACAGAATTTGTTTCCACTTTATTAACGGAATGCTATCTAGACAGGAAGTAGTTTGAATCCCGTCCTGATCTCATTCTTTAATGATGCCTGTATGACGCTTTAGCAGGAACTCACAATTTAGATATGCGCATTGCGTTATCTATAGGAATCCTCAGAAAATCCTGCTTTCTAGTGTTGTGTATATAAAATTCTTCTGCACGTAGCCCTCGTTTAGAGGTGTTGTTGGTATCTCGGTCTCCTTCAGGTGTGGCTGGAAATTTGGTTTCAAGACTAATTAAAAAAAAATTTTTTTATTCCAGAATTTAAAAATTTAGATTGTGAGCAATACTGTCCCATTTCTCGCAAAATGTACCTTTATATGTTTAAGCCTTGACTCCTTGCTGTCCAGTGCACAGGCATCAATACTTTGACAAAAATACAGAAATTGGTTTAGACACAAGCATGTTAGTTTCTCAGTAGTAGGACTATAGCTTATGGGTAATTTGCTGTTACTCCTAATAAATTGGCATTATGAAGCAATTTCAAGATTTAAGTTTAGGTTAGAGCATGGAGAATGGATGGTTTTAAGCATGATGGGTGGTCTTCCTGTCCATCCATGGCGTGGAGGAGGCCTGTACTTCATCAGGCCAGTAGTACGTGCTGAGGTTTGCTTCTATCCAGATGTACTCCTTTGATATGATTTTCTTCAGATGAAAGTAGGATTTGTCCAGCTTTGTCTTATAGATGGATCCCATTATAGTCGCCAAGAATTTCTTTTCATCCAATATTCACCCAAGTTCTCCGGTAATCTAAATAGGTACGAGTCTATTTAAACTCCATTTTCTCTTTGCTACTTCTTTAGCTATCTTTTGGAACATTTTGTTGCAGTTCGGGCTTTATCCCAACACTTTTAACTTGTGCTTATGGCAGAAAAGTAGCTTCAGTAAGCAGGCTGAGTGTCCTCTGAACTGAAACTTACACGCGTATGCCTTCATTATACTGGGCTAACGATGTCCTACCTACTAATCGAACTACACTGAGACAAAGCATTTTGCGACTAGGAGAAGAAACATACCTGTATGTTTACCAAAGACCATTTTCTCCTATGTACTCCTAATAGTTGTAAATACCACAATCAGACCTTTGCATTCAGGCTAAAACTAATGGTCAGATGTATTTGCAACAAAGATAATGGCCGTAATTTTCCCCCCAAAAAATGGGTGGGTTTGGAACGTGGGGGCAGTTAAAGTGTTAAAAATGGGATTCCTGACCTGAACCCGCCTCCAACCCGCCCACTTCCAGTTTTAAAGGAGGGGGGGCGGTGACCAACCCACTCTCAGGCGGTGCTACGTCAATTTAAATATTGTAATGAGGTTGGAAGCCTCTTTTTTAACTTCCATTTTGAATTTAATTGCATGTGGACGGATTTCACACAATTCGTGAAACCTACCTCCTGGATCCAGGGTCCCTACCTAACCCACCCCTCGCGCTTGGAGACCCCACCACAAGGCCTCCGCCCTCACCCCACCGATGATGCTGAGGCCGGCCACAATCCTCCGGTGGCCGGCCCCGATCCTCTGTCCCCCCCACCCCACCCCGCCGATCCCCGATTCCTGACCCCCCCGATCCCCTCCCCCCCGATTCCCCGATACCTAGGTGACCCTCCCCCCTGATCCTCCAAACCCCCCCCCCCGCCGATCCCCGATCTTCCCCTGCCATTCCCCCCCCCCGCGATCCCTGACCGAACCAGCTGATCCCCGCGCCCCCCCCACCCCGCCGATCCCTCCCCCCGACCGACCCCTCGCTCCCTCTCCGTAACTGAGTCCTACCCGCCCGCAGCCAGCCAGCCTCTCAATCTGGCTGGCTGCGGGCGGGAATCCGAGGCCTCACATTCAAATCTGGCCCTGCCGTTAAAGCCGGCCTCCCAGGTTTCCCGCCCACCTCGGAAGCCCCCCGCCCCCCAACCCACTTACCCAGACAAAACCCCAGCCTGTGATACAGAAACGGCAAGACAGAAAGTTACTGATGGTACAACTACTTAGAAAGAAAGGTGGAATCAATGCATAAGGGATTTCTAGAATATATTTCTTATACAGTTTGTTACATGACAAGAATTTGCATGAACCAGTCATGTAGGTGAAATTTCTGCTCCCCATATGAAATCCAGCTGACTGTACTGAAACAAAAGACATGAGAGAAATCTCCAATTATTCCCAGCCTGAAAATCTCTCAATAAAGAGTTGTCAATCAGTCAAGTTCAAAGATATATTGAAGCATCCTGTGCAGCAAAAAGGAATGGTGAACACTTATGTTGCCCTGGCCTCGCTGTCTGCTTTTACCATTTAATATTTTATTAGTGCGTCGCACAAAGCATCTGATTCTTGGCTAATTTATAGATCAAACAACTTAGCCCGGTCCCAGAGATCATTTTTCTCCAGGCCTCAATCTTGAAATTGAGCAAGTGAAGTTAGCTTCCATTTTAACTTTGGTTCATTTTTTGTTTGCGACCACTCTCGTGAAACAGAGACAAGGAGATTCCTTTTCCACTATCGTCAGCTGAAACCTCTTGATCAAATTTATGCTGTCTATTTGAAGTATTAACAATATAATTCCTAAATTTTCCTTATTTGATACAGGAGGACAGCGCTCCTTTCATCACATGACTTCCCCCGAGGCCAATGGTTAACCTCTGGTTCCACTTGCTTGTACTTGAGAATCTGTTTGGTGCCAAGCTCAGATGAGCTGCTCTGAAGAATGTTGACAAGTCTTTCCAGTTAAAGTGCTCCACAGGTGGAGCGAAGGGAGTGGGGGATGCACAAGAGGCCAGAATTGGAGGAAGGCAAAGTTCTCTGAGGGTTGTTGGACTGGAGGAGGTTACAGAGCTGGGGAGAGGCAAGGCCATGGAGGGATTTGAACGTGGGGATGAGAATTTTAAAATTGAAGTATTGGTGGACCGAAACCCCATACAGGTCAGCGAGCACAGGGTGGGCAGAACTTGGGTGGAGGTTAGAATTTGGGTGGCAGAGTTTTGGATGAGCTCAAGTTTATGTAGAGTGAAAGATGGGAGGTCGACCAGGAGAGCATTGGAATAGTCAAGATTAGAGGTAACAAAAGCATGGCTGAAGGTTTCAACAGTAGGTAAGCTGAGGCAAGGGCGGAGATGGGCGATATTACAGCGGTCTTTGTGATGGAGAGGTTATGGTTTCAGAAGCTCAGCTCAGGGTCATATAGGATGCCGAGGTTACAAACAGTCTGGTTCAGCCTGAGACAGTGGCCAGGGAGGGAGATGGTATTAGTGGTGAGGTGGAGATTGTGGTGGGGTCCGAAGCCAATGGGCTGGATTTTCAATGACCCGTGGAGTCGGGTTTGGAGGCGGGGGGGGGGATTAAAGTTGCAGATTCGGGGGTCCCGACCCCATCCCGCCTCCAACCCGCCTCCATGCCAGTTTCTCTGGCGGCGGGTACCCGACCTGTGCTGAGACCCGACTCCCCGAGGCGGGAAGGATTAGTGACAATTAACTGCCTGTTAACAGGTAGTTAACAGGCAGCTTTTTGCATAATCCCTATTTTAAAAAGAAAAGTGTGGGCTTCCCGACAGGTGGCAACCACACCAAGTTATCGGGGCGGGCCGTGGGTCTGCAGGGGTTGGAGGGGTTCGATATGTCCGGTGGGCAGGTGAGTGATGGGTGCATGTGTGCAGAGGTAAGTGTGTAAGGTAAGTGCTAAGTGTTGGAAAAAGTTTTACTTACCTTAACTTCCTCCTGCAGATGTCAGCCCTTCAGTTCTCGGGAGTTAGAAATCTCACCGGCACAGAAAGCAGGAAAGCCGTGGTTCTGTCAAAAACTGCAGCCTTCTGTTTTCTGTGGTGGAATGATTTCTAACTCAGCCTGAAAGGAAGGACTGAAGTTAGAAATCATATTGTGAGTGTTTGACAGCTTCACAGAGCTGTCAAACGCTGATATTTCATCTGTCAAAAGCTCGACAGATGAAATGTCAGTCTGTGATGTCACCTGTTGCCGGGTGGCCCTTAATTGGCCTGCTGAGCCCACTGGGCGGGCTCAACAAGGTCAATCAAGGGAAAATACAGTGGGTTGGCCACATCTCGATGGAGGCGGGTTCACAAGCCAGAATGTGTGATTCCCGACCCCAACTCGACCCCAGTTTCAAAATCCAGCCCAATGGCTCTGGTCTTCTTAATGTTTAATTGGAGGAAATTGCGGCTCAGCCAGGACTGGATGTCAGACAAGCAGCCTGACAATTTAGAGACAGTGGAGGGGTCGAGAGAAGTGGTGGTGAGGTAGAGCTGGGTCGTGTCGATGTAAATGTGGTTGATGTCGTCAAGGGGCAGCATATAGATGCGAAATAAGAGGGGGGGCCAAGGATGCATCGTCGGGGACTCCGCCGTTAACGGTGCGGGACGAGAAGATAAGCCATTGCAGGAGATTGTCTGGCTACGACTGGATAGGTAAGAGTGAAGCCAGGCGAGGGCAGTCCACTCAGCTGTGCAATGGAGGAGAGGTGTTAGAGGAAGATGGTGTGGTCAACCGCGTCAAAGGCTGCAGATAGGTCAAGGATGAGGAGGGATAGTGCATCATGGTCATAGTCATAGAGGATGTCATTTGTGACTTTGATTAAGTCCATTTCAGTACTGTGGTGGGGCGGAAACCTAATTGGAGAGGTTTAAACATGAATTTCCAGGAAAGATGGGCATGGATTTGGGAGGCAACATCACTTTCAAGAGCTTTGGAGAGGAAAGGGAGGTTGGAGATGGGGGCGATAGTTTGCAAGGACAGAGGGGTCAAAGGTGTTTACTAAACCTCTGTTTACCTACGACATTGCTGTGGTATTTATTGGCCCTGAATTTGCGGTCCTGATGACGGTGAACTGGCAGCGTTCGCCATCATTCCGCCTTTGAAACTGACCGTAACTTCGGGATTTAGCGCTTGCGCAGCCTAAAGCGGAAATCCTGAAGTTGCGGTCTGTCATTCACTGCTCCTCCACAGGCTGCGCTATGCCCCCACCCCCGCCTCCCCCCCCCCCCCCTGCCCCCACCAGCCCCCACCCAGACCCCCCCACAGAGCCGGCAATCAGTGAAATCTTTTAAATCAGAGAAACTGATGGAAACTTCGGCTCTTCCGCAGTAATACTCTGTTAAATTCTCCACTAAAAGTTAGACCTAAAGGGATTTGGTATAACTGGGGTTTTAAACAGCGTATTGACTACTAAACAAATGTTAAGGGCCTGGAAAATTCATTTTAATTTTGTGAAGTGTGAAATTTGTCCATTTCAATAAAAATTAAAATTTTGAAGGAACTTTTCAAATTATTTTTTTTAAAGTTTGTGCATCTATATTTCAGGTTTGCCTTTTCCCCATGTGAGAGCCCCAATCTTTCTTTTGCTCTCTTTAACTATTTTAAAACATTAGAATTTTAAGAACTTACTCACTTCCTTGTTCACTGTGAGAATTCTGCCTTTAGACAGCCTGTTGACGTCCCAACAGTATCCCATTGAGTTCCGGTGAATTGAATTCAAGGTCGGAAAACTCAAAGTTCTCAACACAGGGATCGCACAGTCCTTGTGTGGAACGTACTTTGGGGCCAGCAACGAACGCCTTTGCTTCGCCGCTGACCGCAAATTCCGAGCCATTATGTGGTTTGACTTTGCACTTTTTTAAGCTCCTTTTGCCGAGACTATACACCATTTCTCATCCCAGAGGACAGTCAGCCAATATTTTTCCTGACATTTGCCAACGCTTTGCTGTAATCAGTTGCTGGCTGTTCACGAGTACCCTGAGTTAACTCGCCATTCCTTTTCTTTTCTGGTGATTTTTCAGTGTTTTGAAAGTTTTTGCTTCAACATAAACATTCCCTACATGTTTTGAATTTAAAAAAAAATCCAAAAATAAAATTTAAATACACACACACACACACACACTTACACACTTTTGAGATGAAAATAAAATAGAACTAAAAAGGTACTGGGAAAATTAAAATGAGGAGAAGAAATTGCACCAAAAATGCATCTACCCCTTTAAAAGCTCCATATGTAATGGGCAAGCAGAGTGCATGGCACAGTTCCATCGCAAACAGCTGTGCCTTTGTAACATATGTTTGAATTGTTTTGAGTGCTGAGCATTTCAGGCAAGCTGGGGAACACACACTGCAAGCATCAGTTTGTGCTGTTGATAGAACAAGGCTGTTGTAGACCTGTAGCGAGTTGCGCAGTTTGAAATCTGAAAGCAAAGGTTCCCCCATCTCTAGCCATGGCTGCTATGTGTCACATACTGTTCGAGCAGTTTGTCTGTATTACACAAAGGCCGCGCAGGCGACGAGGCAACAACTGTCTTTCTGGCCTATGTGGCCCACTCTTTTTTGTTTAATCACAAAGCACTTGAGATTTCTGGACTTTGTCTACATTACATATCTTGGGACAAATGTGTGGCCATCATCCAAGTGCTTCAGTTAAAATGCTTGGGCAGAACCCCAAGTTCAAACAATTACCCAATAGTTTCCCTCTTGAACTCATAATTTTGTAATGTAACTTAATAGTGATGTAATAACAGATTGTCGTGAGACCCACTTTGTGATCTGTAAATATTAATGGGAAATCATTCTTTATATGTTTTAAACCTATTGTCAATGCGTAATCTTACAACTCTCTTTTTAGAAGTCATTTTGCGTATGAATCAATGGGCTACATTTTAATCTGAGTCAAGTGAGCAAGTTTAGAATTAGTGTTGTTAACAGAATGAGTGAATTTACCATGTAGTATGATGAGATAAATGCATGATTAAAAGAACTGTATGCAGTGAACTTAAATGTAGATTTTATGAATTAGCGCATAACTTCAAATTAATGGTTGGAAAATCACAAGGGGTGCACTGACCTCTCTGCCTGAAATCCCAACATGTGCCTCCATTATATGAAGCTCTGCACTGGTAATGCTAATCTCTCAAATCTGGCTCATTGAGAGCGAGTTGTTTGTTTGGAACCACCAAACCAAGGGCTTAACTGCAGTATGGGGATAGTAGGATGTACATAATTACTCAGGAAGGCACGGCTCTGTGACAATAAATATATATTTTTTTTGTTCTGCTTTGCTGCACTTCGCGCTTCTTCGTTTTTTCGTGGATAGCAAAATGTGACGGCACCACATCCGACTGTTACTGGCACCTGCTCCATTACACTCGTTCTCCTCGGCAGATTTTCCTTCTCATCAACATGCCTAGTGTCGGAGCCCCCATTGTCAGCTTTGTCAAGTACTCCTCCGCTCTTTCCAAATCTCTGTGAAGCACTGCTTACTGCACCAAACGTGGACTTCCCTGTCCCTTGCATGAGCCATCCCTGTAGCCTCGGAGATTACTGACTTGTGCTGAACTATGGGCAGTTTTGTGCTGTAAACCCACCTTATAAGGAACTTGAATGAGGTTGGCCAGGCTGATTTCATTTAGGACCCATAAAGCTGAAGAAAAGACTTTTGTCCCTTCATGTCTGGCCCAGAATCAAGTCAAGATCCTGGAAATGAAAGGACAATGCTGACCCATCAGATTTCTTGGTTCTTGCAGCTCAAGTATTAAGGATTATGTGTTACTGAAGACGCTTTTTTTCAAATCCAAATAAAAGGTTGGAGCGCTGTCGTGTTTAACAGAAACTAAAAACTCGATCATTAAATATTTAAACGTTAAATCCATTAACTGTCTGGAACATTTTGACTAGTGGATCACCCATGCCATTGCTCACAGTAAGCCAGAAGATACGCTGTTGAATAATGATCCAAAATGTAGAATATATTATTATAGTTGGGGCTAGTGATTTGTTGCAGCACATAGATATGCACAGTGACAATGGCTGTGATTGTGCCGGCGCTCAGAGTGTGGGTTTGGAGGCGGGTCAGGTGGTAAAGTCGCAAATATTGATGGCGGGTTCCGATCCCGCCGTCAACCCGCCTCCGTGCAACTTTCCCAAAGGCGGCCTCCCAGACTCCCGTTCGGTCCCGCCACCAAGCGGTGGGATAGGCCCGTAAGGCAGTTAACAGCTTGTTAACAGCCTGGATAATGCTATTTTGACAGCGGTTTTAGATTTCGCCACTTTTTCTGCGTGTTCCACGCCGTTCCCAAACCACGCCAGCTGATTGTGCCGGGCTCACAAGTGGCTGCTTTCTTCACAGCTGCAGCTGCAGCATAAAAACGGAGCTCTGACATGGCTCACTTACAGATGACAGAACTTTGTTTTTTTCAGGTCTTGGAAAAGTTTTTGCAGGTCTACTGATCTTGGAAGTGGTGAAGCTGAGATCCATCTCCACTGTGACCTCCTGGGAAAACCCTCTCCCCATCTGCGCAATGCTGCACCAACACCTGGAGCCCAGAGGAGCGGGTGGACTCCCCTTACCAGTGGCTGTCAAAGTCACCACCGCCCTCAATTTTTTTGCTTCAGGGTCCTTCCAGGGCTCATCAGCAGACATCAGTGGCATCTCCCAGTTGGCCGCACACACTTGCATCACGCAGGTAACTGATGCCCTCTTTGCAAAGGCGCATAATTACATCCACTTCTCCACGGATCAAACAAGTGTAACTGCACGTGCGGTTCGCTTTGCAAATATGGCAGGCTTGCCAAGGGTGCAGGGTGTCATAGACTGCACACATGTGGCCCTTAGGGCACCCCATCACAACCCAGCTGTTTTTGTCAACCGCAAGGGCTTCCACTGCCTTAATGTGCAGCTGGTGTGTAACCACAGGAAGGACATTTTGCATGTTTGCACAAAGTACCCTGGCAGTTGCCATGACTCGTTCATCCTGCGGTAGTCTAGTGTGCCTCCGCTCTTCAATCCGCCAACACAACTTTCCAGATGGCTACTTGGAGACAAGGGCTATCCCCTGAAGACGTGGCTGATGACGCCGTTGAGGAGGCCATCGAACGAAGCTGAGGAGCGCTACAATGCCAGCCACATTTCGACCAGATCCATCATCGAGCAAACCATCGGCTTGCTGAAGATGCGATTCAGATGCCTTGACAGATGAGGTAGAGCCCTACAGTACTCAGCAACCAGGGTTTCCAGAATCGTCGTGGTCTGCTGTGCACTTCACAACATCGCACAGCATCGAGGCTTGCAGCTACCTGAGGAACAAATGGCTCAGCGCATAGCCTCCTCAGATGAGGAGGAGGAGGAGGAAGAAGACCTTGCGGAGGCAGATGAATCAGCTCCAGCAGCACACGAGTACACTACTGCCCGGGATGCCAGATTCACTTGGGTAGACGACTCAAACACATATGGCTGGCACCTTCTTATCAAACCATAGACAATGGACAAGAACCTGTGGGTTCCTATCACCCTGACCACCATCATTACAAATGCAAGTCGCCCTGAGCCCTCAATGTGCAACTTCCATTTCCCAGATCACATAGGCCAGAACTTCAACTGTTTGCCATCACTTCTGTTTAATCAATGCACAAAAGGATGACAATGGCAAAAATTAAAGACAACAGAACAGAACACCCAAGTGACTACCCTTGTGACTAATTGTGCTTTATCTTCCTCTTACGTGTGCTTCTACGTGGTGCTTCCCCATGTGGCTTCAGCAGATGTGGAGGTACTTTGCTCACTTTCATGCTGCTCCTACTTCGACACCTTTGGCGGGTGTCCTCTGGGTTTGTGAGCCTGTGAGGGCTCGGCAACAGTCTGCTGCTCCTGCGGCAGTGCAGGGGCTGAAACACCCATCTCAGTTGGGTGAGGACTCTGGTGGGGCTCTGATCGAGGGCTACTCAGTGGCATGGGAGTGTGAGCGCTTGGAGAGGCGCCCCTACTTCCTTATTGCCTGCCACCAACATCCCTCTCATGGGTCAGCCCCACTTCAGTGCTGGCAAGTGGCTTGACAGCACCTTGCTGCACATCAGGGGGCCATGAGGACCCGTATCTGCACTGGCAGTCCTACTCAAAAGGACTTCCAGCAAGCTCTGGTTTCTCTGCTCAATAGCTGCCCATCGCTCCTCCAGATATGTCAGTCTATTCTGAACATTCACCATGTTTTCCAGACTCTGGCGACTTATTTCCTCCATGGCCATAGCCATCCTCTCCTCTACCATAGCCATCCTTTCCAGAAAGGTAGCCATCCTTTCCGTGGTGGTGCGTTCATGCGCCATTGCCTCCACAAAGGCACTGCTCATGTTAGAGATGGATTCCTCCATCCTCTCCACACTCGCAGTAACCCTGGAGACAAAACCTGCCAGAGACTCCTGCATTTGTTCCTGGAGTTCCAGCACCGCTCTCCTTCTGGATGGACCCGGAGGCACAGGGTCCACATGCAGCTGAGCCGAGCTGGGAGCGCCCTGCGGCCTCCGACGAGGACTCTCCACTGCTGTCCCTGTCTCCATCATCTGCTGATGCTCACTTGTGAGATGTGATATACCAGGTGACAACACTACTCTATCTCCCGAAGGTCCCACCGAGGTGTGCGTATCTGCGCTGGTGCTGGGTGCGCTTAATTCTGCTGACGCTGTGCCCTCAGAGGTTGCAGGTTCCTCTGAGGAGTCTTCTGGCTCAGGCTCTTCCTCCTGGACAGTGGGGAGGGGAGCTGTTGATGGTCCTGTGGAGGAGTAAAGGCATGTGTTAGACATGTGATATTAACATAGCATGCACATAGAATTGTGCAGATGATCAGAAGTCAATCTGTTTGAGCATCAGATGCCATATCAGTCACTCATGCAATGTCAATGAGAGAGATGCAAATCTATTCTGTCACCAGCTTGCTCTGCTGCACCCGTCTGACCGCCCCCCACTTCCAGATCCTCATCGCCTCCAATGATTTCCAGGGCCGCCGCCTCAGCGTTGGTGAGATGGGCAATGGAAGGTGGCCCTCCTCCTGTCTTAGCCCTCTCCCTCTTATTGTGGGCTCTCTTTTCCTGCAATGAGGGACACAAGTGGAGTTTGAGTGAGAATGATGTAGTGAGTGTAGAGAATCCATAGCATAGATGCTTAGAAGGAGACAAAGATGGAGTGAGGTGCCAATACCAAGGGCCCTCCCTGTGCGCTGTTAGTTGTTGTCATTGCATAACAGTGAGAGCGAGTGTGAGGGGTGCATAGTAGAATAGTGAAGAGATTCTGTACATAGAGAGAGAGGGATGGTTAAGGGTGCAAGGGATGTAAGGGTAAAGTGGGATGTGCAGGAGTAGGTTGACAATGCAGAGTGCTGGTGATGAGAGGTGATGGGGAGCAGATTGAGGGTAAGTGTGATGTTATACTCACTTTCCCTGAGCGGACCAGGTCATTGAACCTTTTCCTGCACTGCTCCCAGGTTCGAGTGCACAACGATCTGGAGCTCACCTCCTGAGCAATTTGCAGCCAGGCTGCTTTGGTTTGCTGTGGTGGCTTCTTCCGCCAGAGGATGGGAAGAGTACCTCCTGGTGCCCTCTGAATCTCTCCACAAGAGCATGGAGGGAGTCATCATCAAATCGGGGAGAGGCCTTGGCCCTTGAGGCAGCAGTTGTCAGAAGCAAATCCAGCAGCAAATAATGAGAGAATGAAGCAAGGCTGCATGGGCCCCTTAAATGCAGCTGGCTCACAGACGTCAGCAGAGGCAAGTTACAGACCCAAAACATTAATTGGCCAGGGGAGCGCGCACGCAGGGACTCAATTGCCCAATTAGGGCAAAATCGCAAATTTTTACCAGCTGAAAGCGGAGGCGGGACCGGAGCCCGTCGACCACCTGACCCGCACCCACCCCGCCACCAATGGGAAAATCGCGGCCAATGTGTTATTCTTGTGATTTTCACTGTCAATATTTGTGCTCATCGCCACTTGAATTTTAATCAGCAGCATATATATGTGTGTATATGTATGTGTATATATTATTGGCGGTATTCTGCCTAGCTGACTCTGCCTAAGAATAAATGAAGTATGTGCTCTGCTTACTGGCAATTGAATCCAAGAAACGAGCTGAGCGCTGGCCGACTGTACTGCCAACTGTTAGAATAACCAACTGGAGACCGACTTCAGTGCCAGGCAGGCTGAGAGAGGCAGAACACAGGCCCTTTGAAACTGGTTCCTGATTAAAGTACAAGTGAGATGAAAAATTGACTGAGACTGCAGGAAAAATATCCCCCTCAACTGCTTGTGATTTTAACCATTTTGACCTCAACTGCTCCACAAATTTTGGCAATTTTTGCTGGACTCTTTTCTATGTCACACACTTCCAGCCTTTTTTTTTCCTGTCGCTTTCTTGCTCTCTCCCTATATCGTTCTCTTCCGGTGCCTCTCTCACACACGGACTCGTGCAGATAATTCAGTAAGAGGTGCTCAAAATGCTGCTGCACTCCAGGTGCTGGTGCCCCATATTATTGGGAGTGGAGGCCTGAGGCCTACTGTGTAGCACATTGTCACTGCACATATCGATGTGTTCAGAGGTGCTTTGCATAAAGGGACAGATTTTATTTCAATAAAGGTCCGCCCACGAACTCTTATTGGGTAAGTAGAAAATAACAAATAGTTGTGATGCTGCAATAAACTATAATTCTACATAATATTCTTATGTGAGAAGTCGCACAACACCAGGTTATAGTCCAACAGCTTTATTTGAAATCATAAGCTTTCGGAGCGCTGCTCCTTCGTCAGGTGATGAAGGAGCAGCCGCTCCGAAAGCTTGTGATTTCAAATAAAGCTGTTGGACTATAACCTGGTGTTGTGCGACTTCTTACATTTGTCCACCCCAGTCCAACACCGGCATCTCCACATCATAATATTCTTAGGTGGTGGTTTTCTTTCTGTATGAGCAAAATCTACCCTCAGTTCTAATACTGAACATAACAAACCTTTTAAACCTGCATTTCTATTTTAATATTTGTTGTTTTTGTGTGAACATTGATGGATGTGTGAGAACATGTTTTGATTTCTCTCAGCTGCTGCTTCTTCGATGGATTACTCCCCCTTATTTCCCTTGTGAGTTGTGACGGTTACGTGTGAACTGTGGAGCTAGACTGTAGTAGGCCTTTCCTTGCCGATCTGTGGCACTGTGAAAGGTCAGCCTGGGGAATGGATAAATAAGCGGCTGATGTGTGGAAATGCTTCAGCAGATAAAACCGCACACGGGGAGAAGCAGAAAATGGTGGTGGCTGAGGAAGAGCAGCAATCTGATAGCTGGATGACCACATTGCTGACCCCTGCAGTAGCACAGTGACACTGGGAGCAATGTCGGTGGTTGCAATTTGGTATGAAAGAGGTGAGGTGCTGACCATGTTGTCTGATGCTCAAGTAAGCAGCACATCAGCTGTAGATCCCTTTGTTTACTTGGAAGGTGGCAGTATCATAGACTCATAGGGGGAAAGATTCGGTGGCGCCCCCTTTGGGGTGCTAACGACGCTGGGACGCTACTTTTAGCGCCCCAAAAAAGTTAGCGCCCCTGCGCCGTAAATTCAGTGATAGTGCCTGACGTAATAAAGACTCACTACGCACTTGAACATAAAGCAAGGCTTTAATCAACTTGTAACAAAACATGGAGGTCTAGTTAGCAGTCACTAGCTTCCTGTTTCCAGATTGTCTCTGCCCAAGGTGGGCCCATGCCTGAGTATTTATACTCCCTGGACGGCGCCCCAGCTGGCCGCCCAGTAGTACTTCCTGAGTTGTTACTTGCGATTTATGACATTCTTCCTCCCTAAAAGGTTTGGAAGTCCAGTCTTCCTTTAACGGACTAGGCGGACCAGAAATAGCCGCAGACGTTTAGCTCTCTGCTTGTGACCGGAAGGCACGTCTCCCCGGACCGTGTCCTGGTCCCTGGGTCGCTTGGCCCGTACCGGTAAGTCAGTAGAGTCCGCGTCATCTTGATCATCCTGTGGAGGACTGGGAATATCATGACTCCGGGTGCGGGTCCCCACAGGTGCTGAGCTGGCCTCATCCCGGGTCGTGGCTGGAGATTGACCGGCGTCCTGGTTTCGGGTGGCCATCCTACGGGGAGCGTCCAGCTCCCTGAGTTGATCCGGTAGCGTTGCCGGCAGATCCCCCGATGTCCCAGGCGGGGCGTCATTTTCATAGGGGTGCGGAGTGTTGATATCATTGTCGGGGGATCCTTCATCATTCGGGCCCGTGTGACCGGTTGGGCAGGGAGCCAGATCTCGGAGCGAGACGGTGGTCTCCCGGCCATCAGGGTACCGTACGTGCGCATACGTGGGGTTTACCTCCGTTAACTCCACCTCGTCAACGAGAGGGTCGTTTTTGGCAGACCGGACGAACCTCCGGAGTAGCACCGGGCCTGGAGCCACCAACCATGACGGTAGAGACGTCCCATGTGTAGAGCGACGCCGGAATTTGAAGAATCGCTCATGAGGCGTGACATTAGTAGATGTGGAGAGAAGAGACCTGATAGAGTGTAACGCGTCGGGGAGCACCGTTTTCCACTGCTGGTCCGGCAGGTTGCGTGACCTTAGTGCCAGACGGACAGCGTTCCAGATGATGGCATTGTATCGTTCAACCTGTCCGTTACCGATTGGGTGATATGGTGTCGTCCTACTTGAGGCGATTCCCCGTTGGGAGAGATAACTTTTAAGTTCACTCGACATAAAGGAGGGACCCCGATCAGTGTGGATAAAATTGGCCGTCCCGCAAAGGGAAAAGACCTGATCGAGGCATTTAATTACCGTAGAGGTAAGCATATTAGGGCAGGGGAAGGCGAAGGGAAAGCGTGAATACTCGTCCACCATCGTAAGTAGGTAGGTGTTCCTTGTCGACGAAGGCAATGGCCCTTTAAAGTCTATGCTGAGCCTCTGCATAGGCTGCATTGCATGTATGAGTAAGCCATCTGATGGGCGAAAGAATTGTGGTTTCAATTCTGCACAAATCCTACAGGAGGAGCATGTTTTCTTTACGTCCTCGGTTGAAAATGGTAGATTTTTGGAGCGCACAAAGTGCAACATGCGGGTCACACCAGGATGGCATAAGTCCATATGCAAATCCGCCAGAGTCGACGTTGACATTGAGGAGCAAAATGCCCGTGTGAAGGTATCTGGGGCCACGTTCTGTTTGCCGGGTCGGTAACAGATAGTATATCCAAAGGCAGCCAGCTCCATCCTCCAGAGTTGAATTTTATTATTTTTGATTTTCGTGCGCCTCCGGTTATCCAACATGAAGGCCACAGAGCGCTGGTCAGTTATAAGCGTAAAATGACGCCGAGCAAGAAAATGACCCCATTGGCGTACAGCCTCGATGATGGCCGTAGCCTCCTTCTCGACGGGGGGGTAATGGAGCTCGCTACCCTGCAAGGTTCTGGATAGGAATGCCACGGGTCGGCCACCTTGATTCAAGGTAGCGGAGATCGCCACCTCCGATGCATCGCATTCGACCACAAAAGGAAGATTTGCGTCAATGGAGCGAAGCGTGGCTTTCTCCAGCTGTCGTTTGAGGAGGTTGAAGGCAGAAATAGCCGTAGCTTCCAATGGAAAAGACTTCGCATGGAGCAGGGGCTGTATTTTATCGGAGAAGTGTGGTATCCATTTTGCGTAATAAGCAAACATGCCAAGTGCCCGACGAAGAGAGCCGAGGTTCGTCGGGGGAGGGAGCTCCTGAAGTGGACGAAGTCGCTCTGGGTCCGGTTTAATAACACCGTTGCCCACCCAGTAGCCAAGAATGTTCACCGATGGCACCGACTTCACCGATTTGGATTCGTTTAACGTTAAGTGGCGACGGCGGAGTACGTCAAAAAATCTCTGAAGATTGGCGTCATGCTCCTTTTGATCATGGCCGGCAATAGTGATATTGTCTAAATACGGAAAGGTATCCGTCAAGTTCTCTTGCCGGACTAGGCCATCCATGGCCCGTTGGAAGACGGCCACCCCATTGGTGACCCCGAATGGAAGGCGGCGAAACTGGAAAAGCCGACCATTGGCCTCAAAGGCCGTATACTTCTTGTCGGAGTCTTGCAGTGGCACCTGATGGTACGCGCTTTTTAAATCGAAGGTCGAGAATACCTTGTATTTGGCAAGGTTGTTGACCATGTCATCTATGCGTGGCAGCGGGTAGGCATCCAGATCGGTATATAGATTAATAGTCTGCGAATAATCGATACAGACGTTTTTTATGTTGTTTTAAGGAATTCCTCACGATGACGACCTGAGCCCGCCAGGGAGATGAACATGGCTCGATAATACCGTCGACTAAAAGGCGAGAGATTTCCGCCTCAATAAACGCTCGATCATCTTGGCTAAAGCGCCGCGATTTGGTGGCTATGGGTTTACAGCGGGGGGGAAGATGGCAAACAGGGAGGGTTCACCGAGTAAGGCTGCCGAGAGTGCACAAAACGGCACCTTAGAAATGGTAAGCTCCGGCCTTGACCCTCCAAACTCAAAAGTGATCTTCTTGTGCTGCTTCTGGAAGTCCTGTCCCAGAAGCACATCGCTGCATAAGTTTGCGAGTACTCCGAGCCGGGTGGAGAGATACGTGCGGCCGTTGAGGATGAGGTTGACCAGACAGAAGCCAGAAGAATTGGTGGTCAGAGTCGTCAGAGCCATTGCAATCTCCCTGTCCGAGGGATAAATGTGCAGTTTTAACCTGTTGACAGCCCGCTTACTAATGAAGCTGTCGGAGCTGCAGGAGTCGATTAGCGCGCTTAGAGTGTGCCCATTTACTGAAACCTTCATGGCTGCATGGGACAAACTTTGGGGAAAAACAGCCGTGATGGGAGGAGGGGCAATTTTCCCTTCGGCAACTGTAGCCTTAACAGTAGTTCTTGGGGGAGGAGCAGCTCCATAGATAGCAGCTGTGAAGCTAACAGGAGCTCTCGACCGGTATACTTTAGAGGAGCGGCCTTTCTTGTTAGCAAAGGCCCGTGACTGGCATACCTTGGAAAAGTGTCCTTTCTTGCTGCAATGATTGCAGGTCACATTACGAGCCGGGCAAAATTTTCTGTGATGGCACGCCCCTCCACAAAAGAAACACTTTCTTCCTGATTGCCAGGATGCTGCTAGGGCGGGGTCGTCATCAGCGAAGGCCTCTAGGGTAGGGTCGTCGTCTGTTAGAGTAGAGTCAACATCAGTGGGGGCATCCGCCCGAGACCTACTGAAAGATTCATTAAAGGAGATAGCCGCCGCCCGTGCATGTGTGTCTGCATTTTTCTTGGCCAAGTCCAAGGAACACGCCTGGTCATAAGCAGCCCGTAAATTGAGGGTTTTATTTTCCAGCAGGCGCTGACGTATAAAAGGGGACGCGATTCCATTGATAAAGGAATCGCGGATTAGTTCCTCTTGATACTGTTCAGCTGAAACTGCTTTAAGGTTACAATCCTTGCTGAGCCTGCGAAGTTTCTGGAGAAATTCATCGAGTGATTCCCCAGGCTGCTGCCGAGTTGTGGCCAGTAGGTGTCGAGCAAAGATTTCATTTGGGGACTTGACATATAGCTGCTGTAAGATTTCGATAGCAGGGTCATGGTCTATACAGTCCTCAATATAATCATACACATGAGGAGACACGTAGTTGATAAGCATTCGTAACTTATTAGGGACATCCGCCCCACATTCTTCAAGAAAGTTGCTAAAGGTACGAAACCAATGCTTCCATACCTTCGCTGCCGCAGGTGCATTTGGGTCCAGGTCGAGACGAGCGGGTCTAAGGAGTTTTTCCATGATGGATCAGTTTCTTGCCCAAGTTCCCTTCTGTGGTTCGAGTTGCAGCTGGTTGTTCCGAATCACCCAAAGCGTGGAGACGATATCAAGTTGATTAAATTGACGTAATAAAGACTCACTACGCACTTGAACATAAAGCAAGGCTTTAATCAACTTGTAACAAAACATGGAGGTCTAGTTAGCAGTCACTAGCCTCCTGTTTCCAGATTGTCTCTGCCCAAGGTGGGCCCATGCCTGAGTATTTATACTCCCTGGACGGCGCCCCAGCTGGCCGCCCAGTAGTACTTCCTGAGTTGTTACTTGCGATTTATGACAGTGCCCCAAGCAGGAGGCGGGGCACTACTGGAAGCGCTCTCCCTCCTTCCTGGGGCGCTACAACTGAATATCGCGGTGCTATGTGCAACATCGCCACGCGTGTCGGCACATAGCTCCGCGGTATTACAGGCCTCCCTCTCCCGATTAAAGGGGGAGGGGCCTAGTGCTGTGCGCACCGGGACCCTGCTGGACCTACGGGGAGCGGGGTACCGGGAAAGCAGCCCGACACTCAAGTGGAGTGCCGGGCTGCGTGATCGCGGCCGGCACCCCGAATAAAAACGGGGAAGGGGGCAGGTGCTGGCAGGCGGACAAAAATACATGGCCGCCCGACACCTGCCCTTTAAATTGCAATGCCGTGGCTGCAAAAACGCCACCCTGACTCTGTCGGACATATCGTCCGCCGATAGGTCAGGGGACGCAACTGAAGTTTGCGGCCGGGGTGCAAGCGGGGCGCTGCGCCTGGCGATGTCATCATCGCCGGGGGCGCTGCGCCTGGCGATGTCATCATCGCCGGGGGCGCAGCACCACAGGACGCTACCGGCTACCGCCGCCGCTAACCTCCCACTGAATTTCGTGGGAGATGTTAGCGGCACTGCGCCCGGGCGCTAGGGGCTTTGCAAAGGGAGGCGCTAACGGGAGGCGCAAAGCAACCCAATTTTCCCCCCATAGAATCATAGAATGGCCCGTCGAGCCCATGCCAGCTCTCTGCAAGAGCACTTCAGCTAGTCCCACCCTCCCACCCTTTCCCCGTAGCCCTGTAAAAAAAAAATTCAGTTACTTATCCAATTCCCTTTTGAAAGCCACAATTGAATTTGCTTCCCCCACCCTTTCAAGCAGTGCATTCCAGATCCTAACCATTCGCTGAGTAAAAAAGTTTTTCCTCATGTCGCCTTTGGTTCTTCTGCCAATCACCTTAAATCTGTGTCCTCTGGTTCTCGAACCTTCCACCAATGGGAACAGTTTCTCTCTATCTACTCTGTCTTGACCCCTCATGATTTTGAACACCTCTATCAAATCTCCTCTCAACCTTCTCTGCTCCAATGAGAACAACCCCAGCTTCTACAGCCTCTCCATGTAACTGAAGTCCCTCATCCCTGGAACCATTCTTATAAATCTTTTCTGCACCCTCTCTAAGGCGTTCACATCCTTCCTAAAGTGCAGTGCCCAGAATTGGACACAATACTCCAGTTGAGGCCGAACCAGTGTTTTATAAAGGTTCCTCATAACTTCCTTGCTTTTGTACTCTATGCCTCTATTTATGAAGCCCAGGATCCCGTAAGCTTTTTTAGCCACTTTCTCAACCTGCCCTGCCACCTTCAACGATTTGTGCACATATACCCCCAGGTCTCTCTGTTCATGCATCCTCTTTAGAATTGTACCCTTTAGTTTATATTGCCTCTCCTCATTCTTCCTACCAAAATGTATCACTTTGCACTTTTCTGCGTTAAATTTCATCTGCCACGTGTCTGCCCATTCCACCAGTCAGTCTATGTCCTCTTGTAGTCTATCACTATCCTCCTCACTGTTCACTATACTTCTAAGTTTTGTGTCATCTGCAAATTTTGAAATTGTGCCCTGTACTCCCAATTCCAAGTCATTAATATATATCAAGAAAAGCAGTGGTCCTAGAACCGACCCCTGGGGAACACCACTGTGTACCTTCCTCCAGTCCGAAAAACAACCGTTCACCACTACTCTCTGTTTCCTGTCACTTAACCAATTTCGTATCCATGCTGTCACTGTCCCTTTTATTTCATTGGCTTCAACTTTGCTGGCAAGCCTATTATGTGGCACTTTATCAAACGCCTTTTGGAAGTCCATGTACAACACATCAACCACTTTGCCCTCATCAACCCTCTCTGTTACCGCATCAAAAAACTCAACCAAGTTAGTTAAACATGATTTGCCTTTAACAAATCCGTGCTGGCTTTCCTTAATTAATCCACACTTGTCCAAGTGACTTAATTTTGTCCCAGATTATCGTTTCTAAAAGCTTCCCCACTCCTGAGGTTAAACTGACTGGCCTGTAGTTGCTGGGTTTATCCTTACACTCTTTTTTGAACAAGGGTGTAACATTTGCAATTCTCCAGTCCTCAGGCACCACCCCCGTATCTAAGGAGGTTTGGAAGATTATGGCCAGTACCTCCGCAATTTCCACCTTTACTTCCCTCAGCATCCGAGGATGCAACCGATCGGTCCTGGTGACTTATCTACTTTAAGTACAGCCAGCCTTTCTGGTACCTCCTCTTTATCAATTTGTATCCCATCCAGTATCTCAACTACCTCCTCTTTCACTATGGAGGAAATTTTTTGGGGGGTCAGCGGGTGCGTTCGGTGGTGGGTTGGGTTGGAAAATTATTTTTGACAATGGGTCGGTAACCCGCTGTCAACCCGCCGCCACACGACTTTCCCAGCTGAACAGACCCAACACGCAGCGACGGGGGAAGCAATTCAGGTCATTATGACCTTGTTAACAGCCCATTAAAAAGTATTTTGAGCTCACCTTACCATTTTACGAGGTCGCCCACAGGGCCCACACTGCCAGGGGATCACGTCAGGTCAGCAGGTCGGGGGTTGTATTACCATGGAATCATCTCATTACTTGACAGCTGCAAATGTGCTATAAAAGCTCCCATCTCACAGCTGTTCACTTTCCAAGCTCAGAAGCTGTTGCTTACTGCATCTGGAAGACAGATTGAGCTTTATGCAGGTTGCAAGTGTTTGGAGCAAACTCTCTATCCAGTGTCACCTCAATGGAACAACCTCTCTCACCATTGACAGATCGCTTCTGTCATCTCAACTTCACCTGCCATCTATTCTATCAGCATTGGTGCCCTTGAAACTCTCTCACCTTTGTCCTCAGAATCCCACCACGCTCAGCCCCAACACCAGCAGCACCAGGCACACCAGCAGCACCAACAACAACACCAACCTTCTCCGCAATCAACTGATGCTGCACAGGACACAGGGCATCAGCACCCAACCACATTGATTCCCGGGAGGCCACGGATGGCCAGATTTACTTCACTTGACGCTGTACACCCTGGCTACCACAGTGCCTTGTGTGTTGTTAGTTGCTATGATTGGACTAGGATGAGGGTGAGTGTGAGGGGTGGCTAGTAAGATAGGGAAGTGATAATGTAGATAGAGAGGGATGGGTGGAGGTGCAATGTAAGTTGGTGTGAGTAAGGATGTGCAGGAGTAGGGTAGGGAAGGCAGAGTGATGGGGATGTAATGAGTAGCACAGCAGGATGAGGTTGGGTGTGGCTTTGTACTAAAGTTTCATGATCTTCTGAAATAATTGAAAGGTTTGTGCCACTGTAGCCTGGTCCTCCTGACGATATCCCTGCTTGTACCCTCCTGTGAAATGTGCAACCAGGCTGCGTTGGTCTCCTAGGGAGGTCTCTTCCACCCATGGGAAGGGAAGAGGACCTCCCTATGGAGCATATGGGGGGAGTCATGGGAGAGCCTGGCTGCAGCCCTGCACCTCTGTGCAGTGCTTATCAGTGTTTGCAGCACCTCAATGCTGTAGAACACTGACAGCACAATTGTCAAAATCAATTTGCGTATGGTCCCTTTAAGGAAACCGGCTGATGACGCGTCATCAAATGACGTCATCAGACCCACTTCCTTCAGTTGGCCGGCAAACGCGCTGGGCAGACTTAACAAGCCCAATCAATGTAAAATCTTTCTACACAGCGGGCTGGAGCCAGCAGCGATGTACCCGGTACCTGCCACTGACGTCACCCACCACGGACCCGCTGAGGTAGGGGAAATCGCGGCCCATGACTTTGGCAGCATCTTCTTCCTTGGTAAAGACAGATGCAAAGTACTCATTTAGTACCTCAGCCATGCCCTCTACCTCCATGCGTAGGTCTCCATTTTGATCCCTAATCGGCCCCACCCCTCTTACTACACGTTTACTATTTATAGTAAATCCCCAGGCTTACTTGGAAGTAGATCTATTTATATTAGATCCCTTTGCTTACTTGGAAGGTGGCAAATAGAAGAGTTGAGAATGGTGGAAAACTTGACTAACACTAACGATGCTTTTCCCATGGCAGAAGTTGGCTATCGGTCTCCTTGGAATCGTGCTCCTTCCTGAGCCATTGCCTGCAGAGCCAGAATTCCGAGATCTACTGGCAGTTCCTGCAAATGGCATAACAGCAGATGAAGGCAATCTGGCTCTGGTGTGTGCTGCTCTCACTGCCTTCTTTCATTTTATACTACTTCCAGCATGAAATACTATATTTGAGGAGCCATAATACTAACCCAAACATTTATTTTAACTTGTCTTGGCAATCGTCGGAGACTGTTGCTCCCAGAGGTACGGTGAAAGTTTTTAATTATGAGACCCTTTTAATATCTCTGCTTTAAGCTGTTAAAGTCCTGCTTGTCTTAGTGTCAGCCATGGCTCAGTGGGTAGCACTCTCAACTCTGAGTCAGAGGATTGTGGGTTCAAGTCCCATGCCAGTCTTGAGCACAAAAATCTCGGCTGGCACTCAAGTGCTGTCTTTCAGCTGAGATGTTAAACCGAGGCCCCGTTTGCTCCCTCAAGTGAACGTAAAAGATCCCATGGCACTATTTTAAAGAAGAGCTTGAGAGTTCTCTCGGTGGTCTGGCCAACATTTATCTCTCAACCATCATCACTAAAACAGATTATCTGGTCATTATCTCATTGCTGTTTGTGGGACTTGCTGTGCGCATATTGGCTGCCGCATTGCCGACATTACAACAGTAACCGCACTTCAAAACGTACTTTGGCTGTCAAGCACTTTGGGACTTCCCGAGGTTGTGAAAGGTGCTGTATAGAAACAAGTCTGTCTTCCTTCCTCTCTCGGAAACCCTTTCACTACTTTTGGCTTTCCAGCAATTTCGCAGATGTTTGTCTCTTGTTTCGCCAATAACTTTCCTTGCCTATTCTGGAGAAAAGAAACTCGAAAGTAATTGCATTAAAAAAAATATATATATATATATAAAAAAAGAATAAAACTAAATCCAGGGGGAAAATAACCCAGAAGCCTCAAACAGCACCTAAAAGGAACTGGATAAAATAAAATTGGACAAAAAGGCCTCTGCCCCTTTAAGAACTCCATTGTAAGCAGAGCTTCCCATTTCGACCACTTCAAATGGACAATCCCGATCTAAACAGATGAGAAATTGCTCTGCACTTCATTGAAATTAATTTAAATATTGAAATGAAATTCTGGTGGAGATATTCAAAGGGGATTCCTGCCATGAATTTCTGGCGATTGTTCACATTTCCGTGCTGGCAGGATCAAGACTACCAGCTAGAAAAAATGCCATTGTGTCAAAAACTGTTAGCTAACCTGATTCTGCAATACATGGTCACCAGCCTGAGGCCAGTTGTGGAAATAAAAAGAGAATCAGTGTCAACCATGGCTCCGTGGTAGCACTTTCATCTTAGTCTGAGGGTCCAAGCCCCACTCCAGAGACTTGAGCACATAATCGAGGCTGACACTTCAGTGCAATACTGAGGGAGTGCTGCACAGTCTTTCACATGAGATGAGGTCCTGTCTGCCCTCTCAGGTGAACATAAAAGATCCCACGGCCCCTAAATGTAGGTGTGTTGTTCTGCACTGTGGAATATTACACACTTAGCGACTTCTACACTGTGGAATATTACACACTTAGCAACTTCTACACTGTGGAATATTACACCCTTCGCAACTCCTACACTGTGGAATATTACACCCTGACTAACTTCTACACTGTGGAATATTGCACACTTAGCAAATTCTACCCTGTGGAATATTACACCCTTAGCAACTTCTACACTGTGCAATATTACACCCTTAGCAACTTCGACACTGTGGAATATTACACACTTAACAACTTCTGTACTGTGGAATATTACACCATTAGCAACTTCCACACTGTGCAATATTACACCCTTAGCAACTTCTACACTGTGAAATATTACACCCTTAGCAACTTCTACACTGTGGAATATTACACCCTTAGCAACTTCTACACTGTGCAATATTACACCCTTAGCAACTTCTACACTGTGGAATATTTCACCCTTAGCAACTTCTACACTGTGGAATATTACACCCTTAGCAACTTCTATACTGGAATATTCCGCCCTTAGCAACTTCTACACTGTGGAATATTACACCCTTAGCAACTTCTACACTGTGGAATATTACACCCTTAGCAACTTCTACACTGTGGAATATTTCACCCTTAGCAACTTCTACACTGTGGAATATTACACCCTTAGCAACTTCTATACTGGAATATTCCGCCCTTAGCAACTTCTACACTGTGGAATATTACACCCTTAGCAACTTCTACACTGTGGAATATTACACCTTTAGCAACTTCCACACTATGGATTATTACACACTTAGCAACTTCTACACTGTGGAATATTAATCCTTTAGCAACTTCCACACTGTGGATTATTACACACTTAGTAACTTCTACACTGTGGAATATTACACCCTTAGCAACTTCTACACTGTGGAATATTACACCATTTGCAACTTCTACACTGTGGAATATTACACCCTTAGCAACTTCTACGCTGTGGAATATTACACCCTTAGAAACTTCTACAAGTGGAATATTACACCCTTAGAAACTTCTACACTGTGGAGTATTACACCCTTAGCAACTTCTACACTGTGGAATATTACACGCTTAGCAACTTCTACTCTGTAGAATATTACACCCTTATCAACTTCTACACTGTGAAATATTACACATTCAGCAACTTCTACACTGTGAAATATTACACACTTAGCAACTTCTACACTGTGGAATATGACACACTGAGCAACTTCTACACTGTGGAATATTACACACTTAGCAACTTTGAAACTGTGAAATATTACACCCTTATCAACTTCTACACTGTGGAGTATTACACCCTTAGAAACTTCGACACTGTGGAATATTACACCCTCAGCAACTTCTACACTGTGGAATATTTCACCCTTAGAAACTTCTAGACTGTGGAATATTACACCTTTAGCAACTTCTACACTGTGGAATATTACACCTTTAGCAACTTCTACACTGTGGAATATTACACACTTAGCAACTTCTCCACTGTGGAATATGACACACTGAGCAACTTCTACACTGTGGAATATTACACCTTCGCAACTTCTACACTGTGGAATATTACTCCCTTAATAACTTCTACACTGGAAAATTACACCCTTAGCAACTTCTACACTGTGGAATATTACACCCTTAGGAACTTCTACACTGTGGAATATTACACCTTTAGCAACATCTACACTGTGGAATATTACTCCCTTAATAACTTCTAAACTGTAGAATATTACACCCTTAGGAACTTCTACACTGTGGAATATTACACCCTTTGTAACTTCTACACTGTGGAATATTACACCCTTATCAACTTCTATACTGCGGAATATTACACCCTGAGCAACTTTTAAACTGTGGAATATTACACCCTTATCCACTTCTGCACTGTGAAATATTACACACTTAGCAACTTCTATACTGTGGAATATTACACCCTTAGCAACTTCTACACTGTGGAATATTACACCCTTAGCAACTTCTACACTGTGGAATATTACACCCTGAGCAATTTCTAAACTGTGGAATATTACACCCTCAGCATCTTCTACACTGTAGAATATTACACCCTTAGCAACTTCTACTCTGTGGAATATTAGACCCTTAGTAACTTCTAGACTGTGGAATATTAAACACTGAGCAACTTCTAGACTGTGGAATATTACACCCTGAGCAACTTCTACACTGTGGAATATTACATACTTAGCAACTTCTAGACTGTGGAATATTACACCCTTAGCAACTTCTACACTGTGGAATATTACACCCTTTGTAACTTCTATAATGTGGAATATTACACCCTTAGCAACTTCTACACTGTGAAATATTACACCCTTAGCAACTTCTATACTGTGGAATATTACACCCTTTGTAACTTCTATACTGTGGAATATTACACCCTTAGAAACTTCTACTCTGTAGAATATTACACCCTTAGCAACTTCTACACTGTGGAATATTACACCCTTAGCAACTTCTACACTGTGGAATATTACACACTTAGCAACTTCTGTACTGTGAAATATTACACACTTAGCAACTTCTATACTGTGGAATATTACACCCTTTGTAACTTCTATACTGTGGAATATTACACCCTTAGAAACTTCTACTCTGTAGAATATTACACCCTTAGCAACTTCTACACTGTGGAATATTACACCCTTAGCAACTTCTACACTGTGGAATATTACACACTTAGCAACTTCTGTACTGTGAAATATTACACACTTAGCAACTTCTACTCTGTAGAATATTACACCCTTAGCAACTGCTGCAATGTGAAATATTACACACTCAACAACTTCTACACTGTGAAATATTACACACTTAGCAACTTCTACACTGTGGAATATGACACACTGAGCAACTTCTACACTGTGGAATATTACACACTTAGCAACTAATACATTGTGGAAAATTACACCCTTTGTAACTTCTACACTGTGGAATATTACACCCTGAGCAACTTTTAAACTGTGAAATATTACACCCGTAGCAACTTCTACACTGTGGAATATTACACCATTTGCAACTTCTGCACTGTTGAATATTACACCCTCAGCAACTTCTAAACAGTGGAATATTACACACTTAACAACTTCTACACTGTGGAATATTACACACTTAACAACTTCTACACTGTGGAATATTACACCCTTAGCAACTTCTACACTGTGGAATATTTCACACTTAGCAACTTCTACACTGTGGAATATTACACCCTTAGCAACTCCTAAACTGTGGAATATTAAACCCTTAGCAACTTCTATACTGTGGAATATTGCACACTTAGCAATTTCTACACTGTGGAATATTACACCCTTAGCAACTTCTACACTGTGGAATATTTCACACTTAGCAACTTCTACACTGTGGAATATTACACCCTTAGCAACTCCTAAACTGTGGAATATTAAACCCTTAGCAACTTCTACACTGTAGAATATTACACACTTAGCAACTTCTACACTGTGGAATATTACACCCTTAGCAACTTCTATACTGTGGAATATTACACCCTGAGCAACTTATACACTGTGGAACATTACACCCTTAGCAACTTCTACACTGTAGAATATTATGCACTTAGCAACTGCAACACTGTGGAATATTACACACTTCGCAACTTCTACAATGTGGAATTTTACACCCTTAGAAACTTCTGTACTGTGGAATATTACACCCTTCGCAACTTCTACTCTTTGGAATATTACACCCTTCGCAACTTCTACTCTTTGGAATATTACACCCTTCGCAACTTCTGTACTGTGGAATATTACACCCTTCGCAACTTCTACTCTTTGGAATATTACACCCTTCGCTACTTCTACTCTTTGGAATATTACACCCTTCGCAACTTCTACTCGATGGAATATTACACACTTAGCAACTTCTAAACTGTGGAATATTACACCCTTCGCAACTTCTGTACTGTGGAATATTACACCCTTCGCAACTTCTAAACTGTGGAATATTACACACTTAGCAACTTCTAAACTGTGGAATATTACACCCTTCGCAACTTCTACACTGTGGAATATTACGCCCTTCGCAACTTCTACTCTTTGGAATATTACACCCTTCGCAACTTCTACTCGATGGAATATAACACACTTGGCAACTTCTAAACTGTGGAATATTACACACTTAGCAACTTCTACACTGTGGAATATTACACACTTCGCAACTTCTACACTGTGAAATATTACACCATTCGCAACTTCTACACTGTGGAATATTACACCCTTCGCTACTTCTACTCTGTGGAATATTACACCCTCAGCAACTTCTACACGGTGGAATATTACACGCTTTGTAACTTCTGTACTGTGCAATATTACACCCTTAGTAACTTCTATACAGTGGAATATTACACACTTCGCAACTTCTACACTGTGAAATATTACACCCTTAGCAACTTCTACACTGTGGAATATTACACCATTTGCAACTTCTACACTGTGGAATATTACACCCTTAGCAACTTCTACGCTGTGGAATATTACACCCTTAGAAACTTCTACAAGTGGAATATTACACCCTTAGAAACTTCTACACTGTGGAGTATTACACCCTTAGCAACTTCTACACTGTGGAATATTACACGCTTAGCAACTTCTACTCTGTAGAATATTACACCCTTATCAACTTCTACACTGTGAAATATTACACATTCAGCAACTTCTACACTGTGAAATATTACACACTTAGCAACTTCTACACTGTGGAATATGACACACTGAGCAACTTCTACACTGTGGAATATTACACACTTAGCAACTTTGAAACTGTGAAATATTACACCCTTATCAACTTCTACACTGTGGAGTATTACACCCTTAGAAACTTCGACACTGTGGAATATTACACCCTCAGCAACTTCTACACTGTGGAATATTTCACCCTTAGAAACTTCTAGACTGTGGAATATTACACCTTTAGCAACTTCTACACTGTGGAATATTACACCTTTAGCAACTTCTACACTGTGGAATATTACACACTTAGCAACTTCTCCACTGTGGAATATGACACACTGAGCAACTTCTACACTGTGGAATATTACACCTTCGCAACTTCTACACTGTGGAATATTACTCCCTTAATAACTTCTACACTGGAAAATTACACCCTTAGCAACTTCTACACTGTGGAATATTACACCCTTAGGAACTTCTACACTGTGGAATATTACACCTTTAGCAACATCTACACTGTGGAATATTACTCCCTTAATAACTTCTAAACTGTAGAATATTACACCCTTAGGAACTTCTACACTGTGGAATATTACACCCTTTGTAACTTCTACACTGTGGAATATTACACCCTTATCAACTTCTATACTGCGGAATATTACACCCTGAGCAACTTTTAAACTGTGGAATATTACACCCTTATCCACTTCTGCACTGTGAAATATTACACACTTAGCAACTTCTATACTGTGGAATATTACACCCTTAGCAACTTCTACACTGTGGAATATTACACCCTTAGCAACTTCTACACTGTGGAATATTACACCCTGAGCAATTTCTAAACTGTGGAATATTACACCCTCAGCATCTTCTACACTGTAGAATATTACACCCTTAGCAACTTCTACTCTGTGGAATATTAGACCCTTAGTAACTTCTAGACTGTGGAATATTAAACACTGAGCAACTTCTAGACTGTGGAATATTACACCCTGAGCAACTTCTACACTGTGGAATATTACATACTTAGCAACTTCTAAACTGTGGAATATTACACCCTTAGCAACTTCTACACTGTGGAATATTACACCCTTTGTAACTTCTATAATGTGGAATATTACACCCTTAGCAACTTCTACACTGTGAAATATTACACCCTTAGCAACTTCTATACTGTGGAATATTACACCCTTTGTAACTTCTATACTGTGGAATATTACACCCTTAGAAACTTCTACTCTGTAGAATATTACACCCTTAGCAACTTCTACACTGTGGAATATTACACCCTTAGCAACTTCTACACTGTGGAATATTACACACTTAGCAACTTCTGTACTGTGAAATATTACACACTTAGCAACTTCTATACTGTGGAATATTACACCCTTTGTAACTTCTATACTGTGGAATATTACACCCTTAGAAACTTCTACTCTGTAGAATATTACACCCTTAGCAACTTCTACACTGTGGAATATTACACCCTTAGCAACTTCTACACTGTGGAATATTACACACTTAGCAACTTCTGTACTGTGAAATATTACACACTTAGCAACTTCTACTCTGTAGAATATTACACCCTTAGCAACTGCTGCAATGTGAAATATTACACACTCAACAACTTCTACACTGTGAAATATTACACACTTAGCAACTTCTACACTGTGGAATATGACACACTGAGCAACTTCTACACTGTGGAATATTACACACTTAGCAACTAATACATTGTGGAAAATTACACCCTTTGTAACTTCTACACTGTGGAATATTACACCCTGAGCAACTTTTAAACTGTGAAATATTACACCCGTAGCAACTTCTACACTGTGGAATATTACACCATTTGCAACTTCTGCACTGTTGAATATTACACCCTCAGCAACTTCTAAACAGTGGAATATTACACACTTAACAACTTCTACACTGTGGAATATTACACACTTAACAACTTCTACACTGTGGAATATTACACCCTTAGCAACTTCTACACTGTGGAATATTTCACACTTAGCAACTTCTACACTGTGGAATATTACACCCTTAGCAACTCCTAAACTGTGGAATATTAAACCCTTAGCAACTTCTATACTGTGGAATATTGCACACTTAGCAATTTCTACACTGTGGAATATTACACCCTTAGCAACTTCTACACTGTGGAATATTTCACACTTAGCAACTTCTACACTGTGGAATATTACACCCTTAGCAACTCCTAAACTGTGGAATATTAAACCCTTAGCAACTTCTACACTGTAGAATATTACACACTTAGCAACTTCTACACTGTGGAATATTACACCCTTAGCAACTTCTATACTGTGGAATATTACACCCTGAGCAACTTATACACTGTGGAACATTACACCCTTAGCAACTTCTACACTGTAGAATATTATGCACTTAGCAACTGCAACACTGTGGAATATTACACACTTCGCAACTTCTACAATGTGGAATTTTACACCCTTAGAAACTTCTGTACTGTGGAATATTACACCCTTCGCAACTTCTACTCTTTGGAATATTACACCCTTCGCAACTTCTACTCTTTGGAATATTACACCCTTCGCAACTTCTGTACTGTGGAATATTACACCCTTCGCAACTTCTACTCTTTGGAATATTACACCCTTCGCTACTTCTACTCTTTGGAATATTACACCCTTCGCAACTTCTACTCGATGGAATATTACACACTTAGCAACTTCTAAACTGTGGAATATTACACCCTTCGCAACTTCTGTACTGTGGAATATTACACCCTTCGCAACTTCTAAACTGTGGAATATTACACACTTAGCAACTTCTAAACTGTGGAATATTACACCCTTCGCAACTTCTACACTGTGGAATATTACGCCCTTCGCAACTTCTACTCTTTGGAATATTACACCCTTCGCAACTTCTACTCGATGGAATATAACACACTTGGCAACTTCTAAACTGTGGAATATTACACACTTAGCAACTTCTACACTGTGGAATATTACACACTTCGCAACTTCTACACTGTGAAATATTACACCATTCGCAACTTCTACACTGTGGAATATTACACCCTTCGCTACTTCTACTCTGTGGAATATTACACCCTCAGCAACTTCTACACGGTGGAATATTACACGCTTTGTAACTTCTGTACTGTGCAATATTACACCCTTAGTAACTTCTATACAGTGGAATATTACACACTTCGCAACTTCTACACTGTGAAATATTACACCATTCGCAACTTCTACACTGTGGAATATTACACCCTTCGCTACTTCTACTCTGTGGAATATTACACCCTTCGCAACTTCTACTCGACGGAATATTACACACTTAGCAACTTCTAAACTGTGGAATATTACACAGTTAGCAACTTCTACACTGTGCAATATTACACCCTTAGTAAGTTCTGCACTGTGGAATAGTACACCCTTAGTCCTTAGTAACTTCGATACTGTGGAATATTACACACTAGCAACTTCTACACTGTAGAATATTACACACTTAGCAACTTCTACACTGTGAAATATTACACCATTAGCAAATTCTACACTGTGGAATATTACACCTTTAGCAACTCCTGCACTGTGGAATATTACACCCTTAGCAACTCCTACACTGTGAAATATTATACCCTTAGCAACTTCTACACTGTGGAATATTACACCTTTAGCAACTTCTACACTGTGGAATATTACACCCTTCACAAATTCTGCACTGTGGAATATTACACCCTTAGTAACTTCTACACTGTAGAATATTATGCACTTAGCAACTGCAACATTGTGGAATATTACACACTTCGCAACTTCTACAATGTGGAATATTACACCCTTAGAAACTTCTACACTGTGGAATATTTCACACTTAGCAACTTCTACACTGTGGAATATTACACCCTTAGCAACTTCTACACTGTGGAATATTACACCCTTATCCACTTCTGTACTGTGAAATATTACACCCTTAGCAGCTTCGACACTGTGAAATATTACACAATTAGCAAATTCTACACTGTGGAATATTACACCTTTAGCAACTCCTACACTGTGGAATATTACACACTTGGCAACTTCTACACTGTGGAATATTACACCCTTCGCAACTTCTACTCTTTGGAATATTACACCCTTCGCAACTTCTACTCTTTCAAATATTACACCCTTAGCAACTTCTACACTGTGGAATATTACACACTTGGCAACTTCTACACTGTGGAATATTACACCCTTCGCAACTTCTACTCTTTGGAATATTACACCCTTCGCAACTTCTACTCTTTGGAATATTACACCCTTAGCAACTTCTACACTGTGGAATATTACACACTTGGCAACTTCTACACTGTGGAATATTACACCCTTCGCAACTTCTACTCTTTGGAATATTACACCCTTAGCAACTTCTACACTGTGGAATATTACACACTTGGCAACTTCTACACTGTGGAATATTACACCCTTCGCAACTTCTACTCTTTGGAATATTACACCCTTAGCAACTTCTACACTGTGGAATATTACACACTTGGCAACTTCTACACTGTGGAATATTACACCCTTCGCAACATCTACTCTTTGGAATATTACACCCTTCGCAACTTCTACTCTTTGGAATATTACACCCTTAGCAACTTCTACACTGTGGAATATTACACACTTGGCAACTTCTACACTGTGGAATATTACACCCTTCGCAACTTCTACTCTTTGGAATATTACACCCTTCGCAACTTCTACACTGTGGAATATTACACCCTTCGCAACTTCTACTCTTTGGAATATTACACCCTTAGCAACTTCTACACTGTGGAATATTACACACTTGGCAACTTCTACACTGTGGAATATTACACCCTTCGCAACTTCTACACTGTGGAATATTACACCCTTAGCAACTTCTACACTGTGGAATATTACACCCTTCGCAACTTCTACTCTTTGGAATATTACACACTTAGCAACTTCTACACTGTGGAATATTACACCGTTAGCAACTTCTACACTGTGGAATATTACACCCTTCGCAACTTCTACACTGTGGAATATTACACCCTTCGCAACTTCTACACTGTGGAATATTACACCCTGAGCAACTTCTACACTGTGGAATATTACACCCTTAGTAACTTCGATACTGTGGAATATTACACACTTAGCAACTTCTACACTGTGGAATATTACACCTTTAGCAACTTCTACAATGTGGAATATTACACCCTAAGCAAATTCTACTCTTTGGAATATTACACCCTTAGTAACTTCGATACTGTGGAATATTACACCCTTAGCAACTTCTACACTGTGGAATATTACACCCTTCGCAACTTCTGTACTGTGGAATATTACACCCTTCGCAAATTCTACTCGATGGAATATTACACACTTAGCAACTTCTACACTGTGGAATATTACACCCTTCGCAACTTCTGTACTGTGGAATATTACACCCTTCGCAAATTCTACTCGATGGAATATTACACACTTAGCAACTTCTACACTGTGGAATATTACACCCTTAGCAACTTCTGTACTGTGGAATATTACACGCTTAGCAAATTCTAACCTGTTGACTATTACACGCTTAGCAAATTCTGCACAGTAGAATATTACACACTTGGCAACTTCTACTCTTTGGAATATTACACCCTGAGCAACTTCTACTCGATGGAATATTACACACTTAGCATCTTCTACAATGTGGAATATTACACCCTGAGCAACTTCTACAATGTGGAATATTACACCCTTAGCAACTTCTACAATGTGGAATATTACACCCTTAGCAACTTGTACAATGTGGAATATTACACCCTTAGCAACTTCTACACTGTGGAATATTACACCCTTAGCAACTTCTACAATGTGGAATATTACACCCTTAGCAACTTCTACACGGTGGAATATTACACCCTGAGCAACTTCTACACTGTGGAATATTACACCCTTAGCAACTTCTAAACTGTGCAATATTACACCCTTCGCAACTTCTACACTGTGGAATATTACACCCTTCGCAACTTATACTCGATGGAATATTACACACTTAGCAACTTCTAAACTATGGAATATTACACGCTTAGTAACTTCTACACTGTGGAATATTACACCCTTATTAACTTCTGTACTGTGCAATATTACACACTTAGCAAATTCTAACCTGTTGAATATTACACGCTTAGCAAATTCTGCACAGTAGAATATTACACACTTGGCAACTTCTACTCGATGGAATATTACACACTTAGCAGCTTCTATACTGTGGAATATTACACCCTTAGCAACTTCTGTACTGTGGAATATTACACCCTTAGAAACTTCTACACAGTGGAATATTACACCTTTAGCAACTTCTACACTGTGGAATATTACACCCTGAGTAACTTCTATACTGTGGAATATTACACCCTTAGCAACTTCTATACTGTGGAATATTACACCCTTCGCAACTTCTACACTGTGGAATATTACACCCTGAGCTACTTCTACACTGTGGAATATTACACCCTGAGCAACTTCTATACTGTGGAATATTACACATTTAGCAACTTCTACACTGTGGAATATTACACCCATAGCAACTTCTACACTGTGGAATATTACACCCTGAGCATCTTCTATACTGTGGAATATTACACCCTTAGCAACTTCTACAATGTGCAATATTACACGCTTGGCAACTTCTACACTGTGGAATATTACACCCTGAGCATCTTCTATACTGTGGAATATTACACATTTAGCAACTTCTACACTGTGGAATATTACACCCTTAGCAACTTCTACACTGTGGAATATTACACCCTGAGCATCTTCTATACTGTGGAATATTACACCCTTAGCAACTTCTACAATGTGCAATATTACACGCTTGGCAACTTCTACACTGTGGAATATTACACCCTTAGCAACTTCTACAATGTGCAATATTACACCCTTCGCAACTTGTACTCGATGGAATATTACACACTTAGCAGCTTCTAAACTGTGGAATATTACACCCTTCGCAGCTTGTACTCGATGGAATATTACACCCTTCGCAACTTCTACTCGATGGAATATTACACCCTGAGCAACTTCTATACTGTGGAATATTACACCCTGAGTAACTTCTATACTGTGGAATATTCCACCCTGAGCAACTTCTACAGTGTGGAATATTACACCCTGAGCATCTTCTATACTGTGGAATATTCCACCCTGAGCATCTTCTATACTGTGGAATATTACACCCTGAGCATCTTCTATACTGTGGAATATTACACCCTGAGCAACTTCTATACTGTGGAATATTCCACCCTGAGCAACTTCTACAGTGTGGAATATTACACCCTGAGCATCTTCTATACTGTGGAATATTCCACCCTGAGCATCTTCTATACTGTGGAATATTACACCCTGAGCATCTTCTATACTGTAGAATATTACACCCTGAGCATCTTCTATACTGTGGAATATTCCACCCTGAGCATCTTCTATACTGTGGAATATTACACCCTGAGCATCTTCTATACTGTGGAATATTACACCCTGAGCAACTTCTACACTGTGGAATATTACACCCTGAGCAACTTCTACAATGTGGAATATTACACCCTTAGCAACTTCTACAATGTGGAATATTACACCCTTAGCAACTTGTACACGGTGGAATATTACACCCTGAGCAACTTCTACAATGTGGAATATTACACCCTTAGCAACTTCTAAACTGTGCAATATTACACCCTTCGCAACTTCTACACTGTGGAATATTACACCCTTCGCAACTTATACTCGATGGAATATTACACACTTAGCAACTTCTAAACTATGGAATATTACACGCTTAGTAACTTCTACACTGTGGAATATTACACCCTTCGCAACTTATACTCGATGGAATATTACACACTTAGCAACTTCTAAACTATGGAATATTACACGCTTAGTAACTTCTACACTGTGGAATATTACACCCTTATTAACTTCTGTACTGTGCAATATTACACACTTAGCAAATTCTAACCTGTTGAATATTACACGCTTAGCAAATTCTGCACAGTAGAATATTACACACTTGGCAACTTCTACTCGATGGAATATTACACACTTAGCAGCTTCTAAACTGTGGAATATTACACCCTTAGCAACTTCTACACTGTGGAATATTACACCCTGAGTAACTTCTATACTGTGGAATATTACACCCTTAGCAACTTCTACACAGTGGAATATTACACCCTTAGCAACTTCTACACTGTGGAATATTACACCCTTAGCAACTTCTACACTGTGGAATATTACACACTTAGCAACTTCTACACTGTGGAATATTACACCCTTAGAAACTTCTACACTGTGGAATATTACACCCTTAGAAACTTCTACACTGTGGAATATTACACCCTTAGAAACTTCTACACTGTGGAATATTACACCCTTCGCAACTTCTACACTGTGGAATATTACACCCTGAGCTACTTCTACACTGTGGAATATTACACCCTGAGCAACTTCTATACTGTGGAATATTACACATTTAGCAACTTCTACACTGTGGAATATTACACATTTAGCAACTTCTACACTGTGGAATATTACACCCTGAGCATCTTCTATACTGTGGAATATTACACCCTTAGCAACTTCTACAATGTGCAATATTACACCCTTGGCAACTTCTACACTGTGGAATATTACAGCCTTAGCAACTTGTACACGGTGGAATATTACACCCTTATTAACTTCTGTACTGTGCAATATTACACACTTAGCAAATTCTAACCTGTTGAATATTACACGCTTAGCAAATTCTGCACAGTAGAATATTACACACTTGGCAACTTCTACTCGATGGAATATTACACACTTAGCAGCTTCTATACTGTGGAATATTACACCCTTAGCAACTTCTGTACTGTGGAATATTACACCCTTAGAAACTTCTACACTGTGGAATATTACACCTTTAGCAACTTCTACACTGTGGAATATTACACCCTTAGCAACTTCTACACTGTGGAATATTACACCCTTAGCAACTTCTACACTGTGGAATATTACACCCTTAGCAACTTCTACACTGTGGAATATTACACCCTTAGCAACTTCTACACTGTGGAATATTACACCCTTAGAAACTTCTACACTGTGGAATATTACACCCTTAGAAACTTCTACACTGTGGAATATTACACCCTTCGAAACTTCTACACTGTGGAATATTACACCCTTAGAAACTTCTATACTGTGGAATATTACACCCTTAGAAACTTCTACACTGTGGAATATTACACCCTTAGAAACTTCTACACTGTGGAATATTACACCCTTAGAAACTTCTACGCTGTGGAATATTACACCCTTAGCAACTTCTACACTGTGGAATATTACACCCTTCGCAACTTCTACACTGTGGAATATTACACCCTTAGAAACTTCTACACTGTGGAATATTACACCCTTCGCAACTTCTATACTGTGGAATATTACACATTTAGCAACTTCTACACTGTGGAATATTACACCCTTAGCAACTTCTAAAATGTGGAATATTACAACCTGAGCAACTTCTACACTGTGGAATATTTCACCCTTAGCAACTTCTAAAATGTGGAATATTACAACCTGAGCAACTTCTACACTGTGGAATATTACACCCTTAGCAACTTCTAAAATATGGAATATTACACCCTTAGCAACTTCTAAAATGTGGAATATAACACCCTGAGCAACTTCTACACTGTGGAATATTACACCCTTAGCAACTTCTATACTGTGGAATATTACACCCTTAGCAACTTCTGCACTGTGGAATATTACACCCTTAATAACTTCTACACTGTGGAATATTACACCTTTAGCAACTTCTTCACTGTGGAATATTACACCCTTAGCAACTTCTACACTGTGGAAAATTACATCCTTAGCAACTTCTACACTGTGGAATATTACACCCTCAGCAGCTTCTACACTCTTGTTGAGGCTGCCGCGAAACACGAATTAAGACCGAATCCATGTGTGGGACATAAAACTTTTTAGTACAACTGCCTGGTCAAAAATGGCTGAAAACAACTGCTCACAGAATTCTCTGGAAAAATCCTGAGGCCCCGCCCACTCTTTTTCTCCTATCTTAAATGCAAGGTGCCTTAAAGGCAAGGTGCCCGATATATTGTCCACGGACGGAAAAGTGGATTGTGCCCGTTTAGGTGGCGATCCGCCACACAGCTACCCCTAGAATCCGCTTAGGACGTGTGGACGAGACGGTGCGGCGGTCTGATGGGCTGGCCGGAGCGGCTCTTGTAGGACGCCGGTGGATGTGGAACGGCCGGGCGTGGAGCAGCCGGGTGAACTGGCTTGAGGGCAGGTCGGCCGCATGGCGGTGGACGAGCTACAGGGACCTGCTCACCGGGCTCCGAGTGTGCTGGCTTGAGACGGTCAACCGACACTTTTTCGGTCCTGACGCCCACTTGCAGGGTGAAAAATTTGTCCCCAGCCTGTAGCACCTTGTAGGGCCCGTCGTACGGGGTTTGAATGGGTCCGCGGTGGGTGTCGTGCCGGACGAAAACGAACCGTGCCTGGTGCAGGCTTAGTGGGACGTGTGAGGTGGATTCGCCGTGTCGGGCAATGGGCCCCGGGACGAACTGCAGCGCCGGTGAGGCGAAGTCGTGGCATTGCTGGTCGGCTGACCAGGGTGTCGTGGCGGTGGGCAGGAACTTGCCGGGTACACGCAGCGGCTGACCGTACACGAGCTCTGCTGCCGATGCGTGGAGGTCTTCTTTAACCGCGGTGCGCAGGCCGAGGAGGACCCACGGAAGTTGGTCGGTCCAGGCGCCGTCCTGGAGGCTGGCTCGAAGAGATGCCTTCAACGATCTGTGGAACCGCTCACACAGTCCCTTGGCTTGGGGGTGGTACGCTGTGGTGCGGTGAATGGTCACCCCGAGATTGCGTGCGACGGCGGTCCAGAGTTCAGAGCTAAATTGCGGACCTCTGTCTGACGTCATGTCGGAGGGGACGCCAAACCGTGCGACCCAGGTGCTGACGAAGGCTCTGGCGATGTCGGCGGTGGTGGTAGAGGTCAGTGGAATTGCCTCGGGCCAGCGCGTGGTACGCTCAACAATCGTCAGCAAGTGCGTGTGGCCTTGCGACGGAGGCAGGGGCCTGACGATGTCCACGTGGATGTGGTCGAATCTACGCGAAGGGACGGTAAACTCCTCGAGGGGTGCTTTCGTGTGTTGCTGTACATTGGCCCGTTGGCAGGCTAGGCAGGAGTTGGCCCAAGTACGCATTTCCTTGCGAAGGCCACGCCAGACAAAGCGGTTGGCTACCAATTTGATGGATGCACGGGCGCCGGGGTGGGAGAGGTTGTGGAGAATCTTGAATACCCGGCGGCGCCAGGACACTGGGACGACGGGCCGAGGTTGACATTGGGATATGTCGCACTTGACCGTGACTGCGGTCGGGCCACGGGCGACGTCGGCCAGACGTAGCCCTGGTAGGTTGGTAGGTGCGGAGAGCAGATCAGGGTCGGTGATCTGGTCTGTGAGTTCAGCGTAGTCGACTGCCAGGTGTGCGGCGTGGATGGCGGGGCGGGAGAGGCAGTCGGCTACCACATTGTCTCGGCTGGAGATGTGTTGGATGTCCGTGGTGAACTCGGACACTGCCGCGAGTTGGCGCTGCTGCCTGGCGGACCAGGGGTCGGTTGTCTTTGCCATTGCGAATGTCAGGGGCTTGTGGTCGACAAACGCAGTGATGGGGATGAAGCAGTTGTAGAAATTCACCATCCCAAGGAACTCCTGGAGGTATTTGATGGTAGTGGGGCGGGGAAATTGTTGCACGGCCTGCACCTTGGTGGGCAGGGGAATGGCCTCAGCATGGGTGATGTGGTGGCTGAGGAAGTCGATCTTGTCCAGGCCGAACTGGCATTTGGCTGGGCTGAGGATGAGCCCGTGGTCGCTGAGGCGCCCGAACAGGATGCGAAGGTGTTCGAGGTGTTCCTGCTTGGAGGAACTGGCTACCAGGATGTCGTCCAGGTAGACGAACAGGAACTTCAGGTCCCGAAGGACCGAGTCCATGAGCCGTTGGAATGCCTGGGCTGCGTTTTTGAGGCCGAAGGGCATCCGCAGGAACTCGAACAGGCCGAAGGGGGTGATTACGGCCGTCTTGGGGACGTCCGCGGGGTGGACGGAGACTTGGTGGTAGCCGCGCACCAGATCGACCTTGGAAAAGACTGAGCGGCCGGCCAGTCTAGCCGAGAAGTCCTGAATGTGCGGCACGGGGTACTGATCCAGGGTGGTGGCATCGTTGAGGCGGCGGTAATCCCCGCAGGGGCGCCAACCCCTGCCTGGTTTGTGGGCGATGTGGAGTGGGGAGGCCCAGGGACTGTTGGAGCGGCGGATGATGCCGAGCTGTTCCATGGTGGCAAACTCGGTCTGCGCGATCTCCAGTTTGGCCGGGTTCAGCCTGCGGGCGTGGGCGTACACTGGGGGGCCTGTGGTGGGCATGAAGTATTCCACCCCGTGTTTGGCGGCCTCCGCGGAGAAGGTCGGATTGGTAAGGGCCGGGAATTCGGCCAGGAGTGCCAAGTAGTCATCCGTGGCCCGTGCGTGGCACTGTGACACCATGTCGGCGGGTTGACGGGGGGCCATGGCGCCCAGGATGGGGGACATGGTGTTCATGTCCACGAGACGGTGACGAGGGATGTCTACCAGTAGGCCGTGGGCGCACAGGAAATCTGCGCCGATGAGAGGGGAGAGCACCTTGGCAGTGATGAACTCCCATCGGTAGCGGCGACCAGCGAGGTCAAGGGTGACTGTGCGGGTGCCGTACGTCCGGATTTCCGAGCCGTTAGCAGCAGCCAGCGCCGGTCCTCGATCGCCCTTTTGGATGACGAGGGAGGAGGCCGGGATGATGCTGTGCTGAGCTCCAGTGTCGCACAGGAACTGGCGGCCGGTTTTGTCATCCGTGACGTACAGCAGGGAGCCCGCGTGTCCCACAGCCATCGCGGGGGCTGGTACGGGGGCGGACTTGAAAGAGCAGGGAGGTGTGCACCGTTGTGCCCTGGCGCCGAACCATGCGTGGTATTAACAGTGGCCCGGGTTAGTGGGGCGCGAAGGCCCCGTGGGCCTGGTGGGTGGTCCTTGTGGCCGCGTGGTGGCCGGTGAGGGGCGCGCCCAGGCATTGTCTGCCAGCTCCGGAGTGACATCGCGGCTGGAGTGAGCGGACAGCAGCTTGTCGGCCTCATCGGCCAGGGCTTCCAGGTTCATGAGGCCGGACGCCACGATCGCTGGGCGGATGCTGAGAGGTAGCTGGCGGATGAACAGCGTGCGGAAGAGGGATCCGGGTGGGCTCTCGTCGGTGAGGGAGAGCATGTGGGAGAGGAGGTCTGACGGTGAGGCATCACCGAGGCCTGGAAGGTCGAGGAGGTGGCAGTTTCGCTGGTATGCCGAGGCCGTAAATTTTTTAAGGAGCGCTGCCTTAAGATGTGCATACTTGCCTTCCTCTGGTGGGTTCTGCAGCGCTGTCCAAACCTTCGAAACTGTGGAGCTACCGAGTGATGTGACGAGGTAGTCGTACTGCGTCCCATCTGTGGTGATGTGTTGCAGCTGGAAGCGGGATTCGGCTTGGAGAAACCAGGCTTCGGGCTGGTTTTCCCAAAACTCTGGCAGTTTCACGGAAACTGCGTTCGTGTGCGCCATTACAGTGCTCGGAATACGTTCTGAGCGTCGGGGTCACCAATGTTGAGGCTGCCGCGAAACACGAATTAAGACCGAGTCCATGTGTGGGACATAAAACTTTTTAATACAACTGCCTGGTCAAAAATGGCTGAAAACAACTGCTCACAGAATTCTCTGGAAAAATCCTGAGGCCCCGCCCACTCCTTTTCTCCTGCCGTAAAGGCAAGGTGCCTTAAAGGCAAGGTGCCCGATATATTGTCCACAGACGGAAAAGTGGATTGTGCCCGTTTAGGTGGCGATCCACCACACTCTAGAATATTGCACCCTTAGCAAATTCTACACTGTGGAATATTACACCCTTCGCAATCTCTACACTGTGGAATATTACACTCTTAGCAACTTCTGTACTGTGGAATATTACACCCTTAGCAACTTCTACGCTGTAGCATTTTACACCCTTAGCAACTTCTACACTGTAGAATATTACACCCTTAGGAACTTCTACACTGTGGAATATTACACCCTTAGCAACTCCTGTACTGTGGAATATTACACCCTTAGCAACTTCTACACTGTAGAATTTTACACCCTTAGCAACTTCTACACTGTAGAATATTACACCCTTAGCAACTTCTGTACTGTGGAATATTACACCCTTCGCAACTTCTGTACTGTGGAATATTACACCCTTAGCAACTTCTACACAGTAGAATATTACCCCCTTCGCAACTTCTACACTGTGGAATATTACACCCTTAGCAACATCTAGAACATATAGAACATAGAACAGTACAGCACAGTACAGGCCCTTCGGCCCTCGATGTTGTGCCGAGCATTGTCCGAAACCAAGATCAAGCTATCCCACTTCTATCACTCTGGTGTGCTCCATGTGCTTATCCAATAACCGCTTGAAAGTTCCTAAAGTGTCCGACTCCACTATCACAGCAGGCAGTCCATTCCAATAGAATATTACAATATCTTCTACACTGTGGAATATTACACCCTTCGCAACTTCTACACTGTGGAATATTACACCCTTAGCAACTTCTACACTGTGGAATATTACACCCTTCAGAACTTCTGTACAGTGGAATATTGCACCCTTAGCAACTTCTACACTGTGGAATATTACACCCTTAGCACCTTCTGTACTGTGGAATATTACACCCTTCGCAACTTCTGCACTGTGGAATATTACACCCTTCGTAACTTCTACACTGTGGAATATAGCACCCTTCGCACCTTCTGCACTGTGGAATATTACACCTTTAGCAACTCCAAGTGGAGCTAATTTTGGATTTACATTGAATTTGGGCAAAGGTTTACTCAGTAGGACGCTTACATTTACGTCTCTTTGGGAAAAAAATCAAGCCCTAAACAAACAGAGTTCAAGGCACAGGGTCTCTTTACTTCCATGTTTAATTTCCAATAGCGGCTTGACTCCAGTCACCTGTATAAACAGATAAACTGAAGAAAAGAATTTTTATCTGTTAAACTGTCAGCATGGTGTCATATAATGTGAGACAAGAGAACTCGATTGCATCATCTGAGATAAGAATGATTAAAATTATGTTTGCTTCCTTGTGTGGACAAGGTTTAAGAGCCTCTTTTAATAAGGGAATAGTATTCCACAATTGCTGATCGAACAGCTGTGGTTGTACACGTCTGAAGTGTTGGGGCCCACCCTTGTAGTTGTGGGACCATTATTTTTTAAAAAACTGAATTCAATAGTATCTTTCCACCTGCTGGGAGGTCCTCACCCAGAAGCATCGCTTTTGTTTGTTCCCACACTATAACTTACACAACAAACACAGAGCCTCAAACAGCCCAAAATTAGCCTGCTTGTACAGGATCTGCATTTGTTTGGGCTACGGAGCTGGCACGCAACTGGTCGTTAGTGACTTTCCCTCAGGACCCTTTTTTGATGCTGATCCAGTTCGAGAACTGAGAAGAGATTTGGCAACTTCAAAGGATAAGTGCATCTATAATACTTTTAAGTCTTCGTTTATCCAACAGCAGAAGTGTCATCCTTGGCAGGAAGCATCGAGACAGGTCAAGCGTGCTCTGCAGTTAGGCACCTTGCGGGAAAGGTTTCACAAACCTGCTCTGTAACTGTGAATTTAATCACAGGCTTTCTGTATGGCAGTCTTCTTTAAATTTCATTCAGTACACATCTGTTCAAATGAATTGCAGTGTATCTATAACATACTTTACTCAAACAACATTGCTTTAAGTTGAAATCTCTCAAGCAATTTAAAAGATCTTAAGGGAAAGCAGGTTTTGGATCTGTTTTTATTTTGTGTGTAATACAAATTAATATCATCCTTTTGTTCGTAAAAAGAAATGGGATATTAATTTGAATTAATCACAAAATGAAAACAGGTCAAATAATTTTTTATGAACCATGTAACCTTTTTGGCAGATTATTATGGTGGTGTACTTGCCTGTCCTGTTATTTATTAGGATTATTGAATATCTACCGATCAAGAACTCCGTGGTATTATTGTTTTTAAAAAATCTTGACTTGCAGACAGTTCAAAAATTTGGACCAGATTACCTTACTCCAGTTACAGGATGAACTCTCTGCCTTCTACAGTGCAACTTGCTTCACAGAAAATCATAAAGAGAGTCAGCTGTGGCTCAGTGGGTAGCACTCTCCCCTCTGAGTCAGAAGGTTGTGGGGTCAAGTCCCACTCCACTGGACGTAAGCACAAAAATCTAGGGTGACACTCCAGTGCAATGCTGAGGGAGTGCTGACTGTCGGAGGTGCCGTCTTTCAGATGAGACGTTAAATCGAGGCCCCGTCTGCTCACTCAAGTGGGCGTAAAAGATCCCGTGGCGCTATTTCGAAGAAGAGCAGGGGAGTTCTCCCCGGCGTCTTGGCCAATGCTTATCCCTCAATCAACATCACAAAAACAGATTATCTGGTCATTATCACATTGCTGTTTCTGGGAGCTTGTTGAGTGCAAATTGGCTGCTGTATTTCCCACATTATAACAGTGACTACACTTCAAAAAAAGTACTTCATTGGCTGTAAAGTGCTTTGAGATGTCCGGTGGTCGTGAAAGTGCTGTATAAATGCAAGTCATTTTTTAAATATGTAAGCCTCGAATTTCTTTGGTGATAGGGACCAACTGGCAGCATTATTGAGGCAGGTGAGGACTGGTCGGTGCAGAAACTGGTACTGGGCCGGGTTCTGTTGGATCTCGAGGCCAGTCCAGGATGCGCTGGATTTTGCTGTCAGGCCGGGCCATTCCTTAACCTGGCCTGACGTCTGGAATGGAGGCGGGACTCGCGGGATGGCTTCAGCTGCTGAAATTCCTACCAGCCTCATCCTCCAGCGCCCCTAATGTCCTGTACACCTGCAAAAACCAAAGCAACTGCCTGAGAGGTTGGCCGGGGCCTCGGTTTAACGTCTCATCCAAAAGACGGCACCTCCCGACAGTGCAGCACTCCTTCAGTGCTGCGCTGGAGTGTCAGCCTAGGTTATGTGCTCAAGTCTCCAGAGTAGGACTTTGAACCCACGACTGGCTCAGCGTACGAGGGCGCTACCACTGAGCCAAGGCTGACACCTTAGATGATGCCAGGAATGAGAGGAGAGACTAAAGAAACTAAAGTTTTTTTCAGTAGAGCAGAGAAGCTTAAGCGGAGATCTGATAAAAGTGTTCAAAATTATGAAGAGTTCTGATAAATTAAAAGAGGGAAAATTATTTCCATTGGTCACTGAGTCAGTTGCCGAAGGGCATACCTGGAAGATCATCACCAAAAGAATAGTGATGATGAACCTGTCTGTCCTCTCATCATCATAGGGATCCATATACAGAAATCACTAAAAGCTAGTGGACAGCTACAAAAAATTATTTAAAAAGGCGAATGGAATGTTGGCCTTTATCTCAAGGGGACTGGAATATAAAGGAGTGGAAGTTATGCTGCAGTTGTATAAAGCTCTGGTTAGACTGCATCTGGAGTACTGTGTTCAGCACCACAGGTAGGAGATATTAGCCTTGGATGGGGTGCAGTGCAGATTCACCAGAATGATACCGGGGCTAAAAGGGTTAAATTATGAGCAGGTTGCATAGACTAGGCTTGTATTCCCTTGAGTACAGATTAAGGGGTGATCTAATTGAGGTGTTTAAGATGATTAAAGGATTTGATAGGGTAGATAGAGAGAAACTATTGCCTCTGGTGGTCGGAGTCCAGAATAAGGGGGCATAACCTTAAAATTAAAGCTAGGCCATTGAGGGATGATGTCAGAAAGCATTTCTTCACACAAAGGGTAGTGGAAATCTGGAACTCTCCCTCAAAAAGCTGTTGAGGCTGGGACAATTGAAAATTTCAAAACTGAGATAGATGTTTGTTAGGCAAGGGTATTAAAGGAAATGCAGCAAAGGGGGGGGTAAATAGAGTTGAGGTATGGATCGGGCAGGATCTAATTGAATGGTGGAACAGGTTCGAAGGGCTGACTGGTCTACTTCCGTTCTTATTCCAATGTTTTCCACAGTCAGTTGTCAGGATATGGAATTCCTTCGCAGGAACAGTGGCAGAAGCAGAATCCATAGAAATACCTTGTAAAAAGGAAGTGGATAAATATTTTAAAAAGAATAATGTTATTAAGTATGGGGAAAGGCAGGGCAATGGGACTATGTGGATAACTCTTTCAGAAAGCTGGCACAGCTACAGTGGGACAAATTGCCTCCTTCTGTGATGGCGATTCTATTTCAAATTAAGCCTTTGGCTTCTGATACAGGAATGCCTATCCAAGAAAATGTTTCCCAATGATTTACAACACTATCGAGGCAGCTCTTGTGAGTAAGAGAAAGCATTTTATACACTGTGCCACTCCCATCCCTTACAATTACCTTGAATGAGATTTCCCTTCCTCATCCTGTTGTCATTTTTCTCTTTGGTTGAATTTTCATTCAAATCTTGAAGACTTTTCATAACCATTTTTGGAGCAGTTATTGAGTTTGACTGTGTGAGTAACAGTAGAGATAAAACCAATATGCCAGCAACTTTCAATGACCTTGTTATAATGTTATGTGTTTATCAAGCTACCTTGCAATATTCAGACTCGGTCACTCCTCCAAACCTCTTCCTCGATTATATCATCAATATAGTTTAAAATGAAATATAATTCAAAACTCAACAGAATGACAGAACAAAATATGAATTATAATTCTCTCTTTATTAAAGGATATCCTCAGTAACCCAACTTTTTCGTTTAAACATTTTTCAGTCAAACTACATATAAGCTGTACGATGTTTCAAACATTTTTCTTTTGTGGCATATTAAACATTTTTGATGGTTAAGATTTCCTACCACAGGAAAGAGATTAACATTACATGAAACTATAAAATTGCTCAAACCGGTAAAACTGAAAACCTAAACAGCTTGAATATTAATGGTCCAGGAATGTTAATTTTTTGTGATCCTTTTTTTTCCTCACAAATGTATGTTTCACTTAAAGAATGGTACACAATTTAAGATTTAGCAGCTGTAAATACAAAGTATACAAGTACTTTTCACTCATTTGCTTTTCCCATATATGTTGTTTAAGTAAAAAAAAAAGCAAAGATTAATTGTGACAGGAAAATATTTAGTATTACTTTATAATGTAGAAAATCACATGCCTATTATCCATACGTTTATTGGCGTTCTGGCCAATATTTATCCCTCAACCAATATCACTAAAACAGATTATCTGGTCATTATCACATTGCTGTTTGTGGGAGCTTGCTGTGCACACATTGGCTGCCACGTTTCCTACATTACAACAGTGACTACACTTCAAAAGTACTTCATTGGCTGTAAAGCACTTTGGGAGGTCCTGAGGTTGTGAAAGGCGCTATATAAATGCATTTCTTTCTTTACGTGTCAATGGACAGCTTTCACTGTCTGAGCAAAACTATGGGATGGAAGTAATTTTAGATCATAAGATTTTTTTTTGCAACTTGTAGTCAGTTTTTGCTAGTTTGCTGAAGTCGCTGATTGCTGCTGGGGAAGCCTCCGTAGATGCCAGCAGCACTCTGGGACCTTAGCCAAGTGGCCATTCAGAACTTCACCGAGCCGCCATTTTTCATGCACAAGTCTATACAGTCAGTGTTGACAATGGAGAGCTAAGCCCAATTTTTTCCTTGCCCAACATCCACAAGCAAGCACTTTTCACAAATGGTCACTAGGTAGCACTAAGGAGTAGGGATTCTGGCTGAGGCGAATGGTAAGGTGAGGTGAGGTAGTGAGGTGCCCGACAATCACTAACTCAAGGTTCAAACTCCAAACTATTTTGGTCTGGAAAATTTACTTGTGCACCAATGTGATCTGTTTCAAGTTTTTTTTAATTAAAAAAGGGCATTCAAGTTGTGCTCAAGTGCAGCTTGTAAACTGAGTTTTATTGGATGAATAAATAAAGAAGGATTAAACTTCTTCACATAAAAGCCACAGTTTTAAAGACAGCCAAGGTTAATTCACAATGGCTAAAGGTATATGAAATATAGATTATCTCTCTATTCGGGTACAGAAATTCGAAGCTGAAATTCTCATCCTTGTGTTTAAAACCCTTCTTGGTGTCGCCCCTCCCTATCTCTGTATCCTCCTCTAGTCCTACAACCCTTCCGAGCTCTCTGTTTCTCTGACTCCAGCTTCTTGTGCACTCCACCCCATTTCTCCCCACCCTTGGTGGCTGTGCATTCAGGAACCTAGGCCTCACACTTTGGAATTCCCTCCCTAAATGAGGGAGACGGCCATGCTAGTTATGCATGGTATGGTGGAAGAGGCGCTCATGAGCTGAATGGCCTTTCATTTCTGACTTGTGTATTACAGATGGATGCGAGAGCTGCATCAGGCGATGGTCTGCAAGCCCCTTCTTGTCAACAGGACAGTTATTCGGATATATCTGAGGAGCTCTGCCTTCGACACTTAGGGCTGGATTTTGATTCAGGGGCGGGCTGGGGTCGTGTAATCCGCATTTGGTGTTAGCCACCTGAATCTAAATCGATGTGGGAGATTGATGCGATTTTAACATAATTGGCCAATTGAGTTCCAACGTGTGGGAACCCACGGCCAGTGAGTTTTTCCAATCTAAAAGTCGCTTCCGATGACGTCATCATTGCTGCAGCATTTAGGGTCTGCAACAAGCCTTGCTTCCTCTGCAGACTGCCAAGCTTCTGCCTTTGCATGTTAGAGGCACCTGCAGGAAGAATGGCCAGCCAGAGACTTAGGTCTGCACCTTGATTTGATGACGTCGCCCTGCAAGCTTTAATTGAGGGAGCCAGAGCTAATAAGGAGGTGCTCTTCCCTTCTTCAGGGAGGAAGAAGCCTTCCCATCAAACCAAGGCTGTGTGGATCCAGGTGGCAGAGGAGGTCAACTCGTTGTCCATAACCCGCAGAACCTGGCTTCAGTGCAGGAAGAGGTTTCATGACCTGCTGCACACTGGAAAAGTGAGTATGAATTTCCCATCACCCTCATTCTGATCCCCATTGCCTCTCCTCACCAGCACTCAGCTTTGACAACCTCTTCCTCCACATCCCACTTGACACTGACATCCCTGCACCCTTACCCATTCCCTCTCCCTCTATGGTCACATTTCGCTAACTATTCGACTATGCAGCCCTCACACTCCCTATCACTGGGATGCTATGAAAACAACTTACAACACACAGGGAGGGCCCATGGTCTTACCACCTCACTCCGAATTTGTCTCCTTCTAACCATCAATGATATAGATTCTCTACACTCACGCCTTCATTCTCACTCAAACTCCACTTGTCTCCCTCATTGCAGGAAAAGAGAGCTCACAATAAGAGGGAAAGAGCGAGGACAGGAGGAGGGCCACCCTCAGTAGCCCAGCTCACCACCTGGGAGGAGGCAGTCCTGGAGATCATGGGAGTGGAGGAGGATACGCAAGTGGGGGACAGACAGACGGGTGCATCAGAGCAAGCTGGTGACAGAATAGTTTATCATCTCTCTCATTGACATTGCATGAGTCACTGATAATGATTCTGATGCTCCAGCAGACTGACTTATGATCATCTGCAATATGCAATGTGCATGTAACCTTGGACTCACATCTCTGACTCTTTCCTTTACTCCCCCCAGGACCATCGCGAGCACCCGTCCCCACCGTCCAGGAGGAAGAGCATGAGCCTCACGACTCCTCAGAGGAAGCTGCAACCTCTGAGGTCGCCGTGTCAGCAGAATTCAGTGCACCCAGCACCAGCGCAGACACTCACACCTCGGAGGGAACATCGCGAGATAGAGTAGTGTTGTCACCTGGTGTATCACAGCTCACAAGTGAGCATCAGCAGATAGTGGAGACAGAGACAGCAGTGGAGAGTCCTAGTCGGAGAGTTCAGGACTCTCCTAGCTCGGCTCAGCTGCATGTCGACACTCTGCCTCTGGGTCCATCCATAAGATCAGTGGTGCTGGAACTCCAGGAACAGATGCAGGAGTCTCTGGCAGGTTTTGTCTCCAGGGTCGCTGCGAGTGTGGAGCGAATGGAGGAGTCCATAGCGAACATGAGCAGAGCCTTTGTGGAGTCATTGGCGCATGAACGCATCACCACGGAAAGGATGGCAACCTCCGTGGAAAGGATGGCTACAGTAGAGGAGAGGATGGCTACGGCTATGTAGGAGATAAGTCGCCAGAGTGTAGAAAACATGGTCATTGTTCAGAATAGACTGGCATCTCTTGAGGAGCGATGGTCATCTATTGAACACAGAAACCAGACCTTCATGGAAGTCCTTCTGAGTAGGACTTCCAGTGCAGATACGGGTCCCCATGGCCCCCCTGATGTGCAGCAAGGTGCTCTCAATCCACTTGCAAGCGCTGAGGTGGGGCTGACCCATGAGAGGGATGTTGGTGGCAGACAACAAGGAAGTGGGGACTCCTCTCCAAGCACTCACACGACCAAGCCACTGCAAAGCCCTCGGTCAGAGCCCCACCAGAGTCCTCACCCAACTGAGATCGGCGTCTCAACCCCTGCACAGCGGCAGGAGCAGCAGACTGTTGCAGAGCCCTCACAGGCTCGCAACCCCAGAGGACGCCTGCCAAAGGTGTCGAGGCAGGAGCAGCAAGAAAGTGAGCAAGGGGCCTCCACATCTGCTGAAGCCACAGGGGAAGCACCACGTAGGAGCACACGTAAAAGAAAAATAATGCACAAGTAGTCACAAGGGTAGTCACTTGGGTGTAATGTTGTGTTTAATCTTGAAATGCCAGCACTTGCTTGGTGTGATTAAAAATTCTGCTGGCAAACTGCTGAAGTTGTGGTGTCTGTCATTTCGCAAATGGGACTTCCACATTGAGGGCTTAGGATGACTTGCAATTGTCAGTATGGTGGTCAGAGTGATAGGAATCCACAGGTTCCTGGCCATTGTCGATGGTCTGATAAGAAGGTGCGAGGCAAAAGTGTTTGATTGTGCAGGCTAAGCAAATCTGGTCAAGTGCGTCCCTTGCATCTCGGGCAACAATGTGGTCGTGCGCTGGCGCCTTCTGGCCTGTGCAGCTTCAGGTGGGTGAGGAGCAGCTTGGCACTCCTGTTGATGCTGCTGCTGCTGGTGGTACTGTTGTTCATGGTTCTGCTGCTGCCACAGCTGGTCTTTGTCCGAATCTGATGTCCAGGAGGAAAGGAAATAAATGGTTCCCATGCTTCTGGTATATGCCTCAGTTGAGGAAGCGCTCAGTCAAGGTGGCGAGAGGGGTTTCCCAGGAGGTCACACAGGAGATGGGTGTCAGGCTCCAAACTTCCACAGCTGTGGTTATGCCATATAAAAGTTCCCCCAGACCTCAGACAACAAAGTCCTGCCAACTGCAAATGATGGCTGATCACATCTCCTATTTCATGGTTGAGCTGCAGCTGAGAGTCAGCAATCCAAATGTGCTACCGCCAGGTTTCACATTCGTGGTTCAGAACAGGCGTGCTTCACGGGGAAAAAGGGTTAAAATCACAAAGGCCTTTCAAAATGGCATTATAGAGGCAATTTAGTGCTTGTTAAGGGCCTTAACGGCCTATCCCGCCTCTTGGAGGCGGGACGGAGTCGGTACCAGCAGACACGATTTAATGAAAATTGGGTGGAGGCGGGATGGAGGATGGCTTGTGCCCGCCCACCAGTTTTCGCAATTTTAACCCCCCACACGCCTCCAAACCCGCCTCCACGGGTCAATGACAATTCTGCCCTTAGACTTTACCAGGGAGGCAGTCTTGGAACTGTGCCTCTCCTGCAATTAGATCTCCAAACCTCATCTGTGACTGGGGAGACTCTGCCCTAGGTGATGAAAGTCACTACTGCCTTAAATTTCCACTCCATGGACTCCTTCCTCTCAGCTGACATCTGTCAGATCAGCTAGTCTGCAATTCACTGCTGCATATTTCCGGTCACTGATGTCCTGTTTGTCGATGCAAAGGAATTCAGCACTTTTCCTATGACTGACAGCAAGAGCAGGCTCTTCATTTTTTTTGAGTGGCTGTCATACCAAGATTGTAGGAGCTCTTTGGTACCCATGTGGCCAGAGGGACTCCTTTTAAGCAATGCAGTGGTATTTATGAAAGGGAAAGGCTTCCATTCAATCGATGTCCAGGTTTTATGCGACTACATCGTACAGGTGCATGCCAGATATCCTGGAAGCTGCTACGATGCATTTATTCTACACCAGTCAACAGTCCCATCATTATTTCAAGGCAATTTGATACTAGACGGATGTCCAGGGATACCTTCTCAAGCCAAGGCTGATGACATTAGTGCAGAGCCTAAGAGATGTAGCAAAATGCAAATATAATGAGGTACTTTGCTCCACAATGATAAAAGTAGAGAATACAATGGGCATGCTGAAACTAAGATTCCGATGTCTGAATAGGTCCGAGGGATGTTCTCCTGTATAGCCCAAAAAGGACACCAAAATGGTGGTAGTGTTCTATATGCTGCACACTACCACCATTTTGGAGTCCTTTTTAGGACTGTATCAAGAGAGGAATCACCATGCAGCAGATGGAAGAGAAGGGTCAGGAAGGCTCAGAAGAAGACGGAGACAATGAGGTTGAGTGTGAAGAGTTGCTAGCTCCAATAGAGCAGCATCACAGATGATAAATCCAACAACATTTTATTATAGAACCAGTTCACTTATATTTGGAAGTCCTCCTCGCACAAACATTCTAGCATCATGTGCCCATTGAACTGTCGTACCAAACCCAAAATCCATCCGGACCCTCTATTACTGCTCACCACTATACAGACACATCCATTCATGTTTTGATGTACGAATGTGGTCCAGGACAAATTAAATGTACACAAGTCAAAATCCAAGTTCAAAAATCTTGGAATCGTGTTTGCTGTGACCTCTGTGTCTCTTACTCTAGTGCTTCCCCTGTGTAGGCATTGAGTGTCTCCTAATGCCCAATCTAGTGCTCCTTCCAGGTGTTGTCCTTGTGGCAGAAGGAAATGGGATGGCTGGCCACTAGATGTCCCCAAGAAATTTATGGGATGTTGGTGTCTATGTATCTCCTTCTGAAGGGTCATAAGATGGCCTGCAACTGCAAGCATCATACCTGCTACTGTGGTGGCTACCTTGGCATTTCTGCTTTCTGGCTCTGCGTGGGTCATTTGAGTGAGGTGGCTGGGTGGTATGGATGAAGAGTCGCTCTTTGAGACAGATCCCACAGCTGTGCCTATTCTTGCCATGTCTCTGCTGATGGGCACTCCTTCAGCATGCCCTCTGATATGTGTGGGAGCAGACCACTGCTGCAATGCGTTTCTTGAATCCCCACATCAGGGACCTGCCCAGCTAATTCCTCCACATCCAGACAGAATAGAGTCACGGGCAGTGGGACCCAAGGTCTCCATAGCATCAGTTATGAAATTCCTGAGACAACCCACAGATATACTTGGGCCCTCTGTTTTAGGGCACTACCGTGGAACCCCTACCCCTGCAACAAGGTACGCGACAGTCCAGGTTGGACTGCTGTGAAACAGTCACAGATGTGGGTAGTGGACCCTTTCATACTATCCATCACACCTTGAAGAGTGCTTGCACGTTGTCACACAACTCAATGGATAGATGGTGTCCAGAAAACAGCATTCTTTTGTATGCAAATCCTGGATGGCACCAAGCTCAGAATATGTCAGCTGAGAGCAGCCTTGAGCTGGACCTCTGGCCAATTCTTTCCTGCTTCTCTGCTGCCATCTGCTACTTACTGCTCCTCACGCGTGCTGTGTGCGTCTCTGTTCCTGCTCTACTATCTGATTTTGTTACTCACCTGTTTGAACAATTAACCCTACTTTCATGATTTTTTTGGTTTCAGCTTTTTGTGTAGTAAATCATTGAAGCGGCCACTGTGGTCTCCCACTGGCCGGGAACGCCATCACCATTGTTTTGAGGAATAATGTATGAACTTTCCAGAACATCGTTAATAACTGGCTCCAGATGCTAACCAAATATTTTAAAAGTTATACTTCAGTGCAGGTTTTAATATACCTTTTATACTGTGATATTATTTGGTTTATCTGAAAATACATTCCACTTCAGGGCTCCAAGCACATGAACTGCACTCACTGGAAACGCGTGTCAGAAAACTATGCACTCCAAGTCCTTTATTTTCTTTCCAGTAATTTTAATAGAATTAAAATCATGGTCTGGAGCATACAATTGTCCGATACGCGCTCCCAGCGAGTGCAACAGTGCTATTTTAAAAAAATGTTTATTAATGTTGGCAGCAGTTCACACTGAACTCTGTTGGATCTTTTTCAATTAACAAGTGTTTTTCAATTAAGAATTGGCTTTCATTGTAACTAAGATGAAAGATTGAAACGGGTGGCTTTAGTACATTGCATGACAACAGCATCAAGGTATTTGAGAAGATGAGCTGGGAAGCTTCAAAGATATCATGAATTGGAGATGGGAATACACGATTAGGGTTGAACAATGAAGACAGCTAAAACCAGTTATGCTGAAGTAATAAGCTGCTGTGAACAACTGAGAATGACTTCTCTTGACTGTAGTGAAGGATTGTAAGTGTTGTAATTGGGGGGGAATTACATAAATGAGTAAAATAATGAATAACCGATCCATAGAATTTTAGAACTAATTGAGTTTGACTCGAGACCAATACTACTTGTTGTAATCCCAGTGATGGAAAGGAACCGTCTTGCATTATTTTGATACTTTCACTCTTGAGGTGTGTTTTATCCCTGAGATAATTAAACAACATTGAGAACTAAAGAATGTACACAAGATAAAGCATGCTGGAGATTGCAGCATTTAATTTAATGAGTATCACTGGTTAATTTGTCACCTATTAACAGGGTGAGTAGTAGTTCAAGGCTCTGTGTATTTTACTAGGATTGTACTGAGCATTTATCCATACCGAAGTCTTGCCAAATAAATTTGTGTACTATCATAAAACAAAAGCCTTTGTGGCTTGATAGTTCAATGGTGTCAAGCAATAGACATCAAATCAAATGATGTCTCCTGCAACAAAAATGTTCACTTCTAGCTCAAGAAAGGGACAGGGGAGGTCTGAATGTATTTTTTCCCACACAAAGGATTATTAGAATATGGAATGCAAGTGTGTGCTGAAGCCAAGTCAATCCAATATTTGAGAGATTTTGCTACACATCGGTAAAATAAAAGTATTAAAAGGTGCAGGGAAATGAGATTATAGCAGATAGCTCCAATGTAGAACTAATATCAGCACAAGCACAATTGGTCAAATAGCTTCCTACCGTGTCGAAGTTTCTCTGATTCTATAGAACAGATGTTAAAAATATCAGATTATTTTTTAAATAATATTTGTGATGGCTGCTCTGTATTTTAGACCTGCAATTAAGGGCTGAATAATTTTTCCCATACTTGCTTTTAGTTTGCACAATAGGATAGATTAAAATCCAATTTTTGAACCATGACAAGTTAGCTTTTTTAAATTAAACTTTCCTTAGACTCAGTTAACAAAGCCAACGATACCACATCAGAGGCAAAACTATTTTCTATCCATTATACTAGAGTACTACAATCTAGCTAATCATGAAAAAATGCTTCCAAAGTAATTTTCTCTTTCTTTGGTTAATATTTTATAACAATGTATAGCAGGGGCCCCACCCTCACTCAGTGAGATCATTTAAACATATGGCGTGGGGCTGATTGAAAGCTCCAGTTTCAGACTCTGATCTGCACTGATTTTGGCCTCTACTGATACCCTGGCCTAGGGCAAAGAAAATTTGGCAGGAATTCCTTCTGTTCATGATCTAGCTACTCCTGGTGCACGTGATAACAGGATCACCCTTCTTCTTCTTAGGCAGTGCCTCGGAACCGAGGATGACTTGCTTCCATGTTAAAAATGAGTTCCCAGGTGACCGATGAGTCCAATGCGGGACCTACAGTCTCTGTCACAGGTGGGGCAGACGGTGGTTGAAGGGGTGGTTGGGTGGGGTGCTTGGGTTGACGTGCGCTGCTTGCGCTGCTTACGCTTGGCTTCCGCTTGCTCATGACGAAGAGACTCGAGGTGTTCGGCGCCTTCCCGGATGCTTCTCCTCCACTTTGTGCGGTCTTGGGCCAGGGATTCCCAGGTGTCAGTGGGGATGTTGCACTTTTTCAAGGAGGCTTTGAGGGTGTCCTTGAAGCGTTTCCTCTGCCCACCTGGGGCTCTCTTGCCATGCCGGAGCTCCGAGTAGAGCGCTTGTTTTGGGAGTCTCGTATCAGGCATGCGGACAATGTGACCCGTCCATCGGAGCTGATCGAGATTGATCAAAGCTTCGATGCTGGGGATGTTGACCTGAGCGAGAACACTGACGTTGGTGTGCCTATCCTGCAAATGGATTTGCAGGATCTTGCGGAGGCAGCGTTGGTGGTACCTCTCCAGTGCTTTGAGGTGCCTGCTGTACATGGTCCATGTCTCTGAGGCATACAGCAGGGCGGGTATCACTGCTGCTCTGTAGACCATGAGCTTGGTGCCGGGTTTGAGGTCCTGGTCTTCAAACACTCTCTTCCTCAGGTGACCGAAGGCTGCACTGGCACACTGAAGGCGGTGTTGGACTTCGTCATCGACGTCTGCCCTTGTTGACAGTAGGCACCCTCAGTAAGCTCCCCGCTGGAGTGGAGCTAATTTACAGAACAAACGGGAAACTGTTCAACTTCCGTCGCCTCCAGTCCAGATCCAAGGTCGTCCCATCCTCTGTCATCGAATTACAGTATGCAGACGACGATTGCGTCTGCGCACACTTGGAGGTCAAACTCCAAACCATCGTCAAAACCTTCACCGAAACGTACGAGAGCATGGGCCTTACACTAAACATCCGTAAGACAAAGGTCCTCTACCAACCTGCCTCCGCCACACAGTACTGCCCCCCGATTATCAAAATCCACGACAAGGCCTTGGACAACGTGAATCACTTTCCAACAGGATCACCCTCACTATAATGGTCCCCATGTTTGAATTGCTAGCTGAAATATGCAGTAGCCACTTCAGCAAGGAGCAACCAAGCTGTTGTTGCCCACAGAACTGTAACTTGGTATGAATTACTGCCTTCAGGAGAGGAGGGGTATGGGAGGAGGAAAACAAGACGCAGACAGCTTTTAGTTTCAAGATGTTCTGTTCTGGACAGTAAAATAAAAACAGCAAGTTAAATTGGAGATTAACTTCTTAATCTATATTGTGCATTGGCAGTGGAACAATGGCCAATTTATTCCAGTGAAAGAATCTGAGGTTAGGATGCACATACTGTCCTTAAAATAATGGCTTAAGTCCAGCCTTGCCTGATGGGAGGAGTTTCTTCTTTCATCTATAAGGGCTCCGAATAAGTCTGGGCCTTCAACAAAAACTCTTCTATAATTTGGCAGTCTAATACAACAATACCATAAACATACTGGTGTGAGAAATGGGGGGGAAATTTACACAGCTACAGGAGTGCACTTGGAGGTGGGCTTAAAGGAAGTTGATGCAGTGAATTATAATTTGTTCATACTTTGAAGAGGACTAATTTGCAGGGTATGGGGGTAAAAGCTGGGGTGTGGGACTAAATTGGACGGCTCTTTCAAAGAGCTGGCACAGGCACAACGGCCCAAATGGCCTCCTTCTGTGCCATAAGCTTCTAAGATTCTGTGGGCTAGGAATTCGGCTCCTTTGCGCCTGCCTTTAGCGCCTCTGGGGTCACTAACCGGGCGCAAAGGGCTTATCGCCATGGGGGGGGGGGGGAAGAGAAAAGCGCCTCCCGAGAAATTCGGCGGGGCGTTGCTGAGGCGCTATCCGATAGCACCGCGCCCCCGCCGGTAGCGCCTCGGGCCGCAGGCTTACTGGCAATGACGTCATCGCTGTGCGCCGTGACCCATTAGTGCCCCGCGGCAGAAATTTGGCTGCGCTCCGCGAAGCTACCGTGGACGATGTCAGCGCCAGCCTCGCGGGTCGCGAACCGGGCCGACCTCCACTCGCGGGGCGGTATTTAAAGGGGAAGTGCGGCCACGACCCGCGCCGACATTTTCTTTTTTGGCCGCCCTCCAGGTCGGCCCTCCACGGTGGGCCGTGGCGTGATCCTGGCCGCCATCACACAGCCCGGCACCGCATCTCGGCGCCGGGCTGCTGCCATGGCACCACGCCACCCTGGTGGCCTGGTGTGGACCATCGGAGGCCCTGCAGAGTGCACAACGGCCCTCCCCTTTAACTGAAGGGGAGGGGTGTTGAAACGTGGAGTCGCCGCGGAGCACTGCCGATTGCGTCCCGACATCGCCTCGGTTACCGCCCCACCAGAACGTGCGGGGTGGTGAGCCAAATTTAGCGGCCAGGGTGGTACTTCATCGCCAAGCGCTAAATGTCTGGCCTTAACTTGATTACCGCCCCCAAACGTGGTGTAACCGAATTTCGCACCCTATGATTCTAAGGAATTGTTGATGATATTCAGCGATCAAAATGGCCATCGATACTGGGTGCTTGCTTTTGGAAGAAACTATTCATCTGAGTTCGAACATTTGTCACCTTTTCAAGCGCAAAGGAACTAAAAACATTTTAAAAATCACTGTAACTTATAATTGCAGCAATATAACAAACCTCTATAGAATCAAAACGAATACTGATACATTGGATTCAAAAGCAAAATACTGCGGATGCTGGAAATCTGAAATAAAAACAGAAAATGCTGGAAATACTCAGCAGGTCAGGCAGCATCTGTGGAGAGAGAAACAGAGTTAATGTTTCAGGTCGATGACCTTTCGTCAGAACTGGAAAAAGCTGGAGATCGAACAGGTTTTTAAGCAAGTGCAGGGGCAGGGGAAGGGGGGAGGGGAGGAAAGAACACCTTTGGTTTGGAGCAAGTGAGTGGAGTCAAAGGAGAAGTTGTTCAATGTGAGAACAAGTTCAGCCAGGCGGAGGAGGGTGGTGGTGGATGGGGACTGGTTGGGCCTCTGTTCAAGGAAGAAGCGGAGCGCCCTCAGGCCATCCTGGTAGAGGATGGAGGTGTAGAGGGATTGGACGTCCACTCACTTCCTCCAAATTAAAGGTGTTGCTATGGGAACCCGCATGGGTCCCAGCTATGCCTGCCTTTTCATGGGATATGTGGAACATTCTTTGTTCCAGTCCTACTCAGGTCCCCTCCCTCACCTCTTTTTCCGGTACATTGATGACTGTATCGGTGCTGTTTCCTGCTCTCGCTCTGAATTAGAAAATTTCATTCACTTTGCTTCCAATTTCCACCCTTCCCTCACCTTCACATGCCTGTCACTTTAATTCTCCACTCCACTCCCACTCAGACCTCACTGTCCTCGGTCTCTTACACTGTTCCAATGAAGCTCAACGTAAGCTCGAGGAACAGCACCTCATCTTTCGATTAGGCACTTTACAGCCTTCTGGACTCAACATAGAGTTCAACAATTTCAGATCATAATCTCTGCCCCTATCGTTTTTTTCCCATTTATTTTATTTATTATTTATTTATTTATGTGTTTTTTTTCTCTCTCCCACATGGCAGTTGTCTTTCATTCTGCCAGTGCCATTTCCACTTCATCTAGAGCCATCTTTTGTTTCTTAACTTGTCCCATTACCCTTTCCTTTTGCCTTGCACCATCACTTAGGGCTGGATTTTGAATGACCCATGGAGTCGGGTTTGGAGGTGTGTGGGGGGTTAAATTTGCGGGGTCGGGGGTCCCGACCCCATCCCGACTCCATGCAATTTTGACAAAATCAGTCGCGGGGTTCCCGACTCCGTCCCACCTCCAAGAGGCGGGAGAGGCCATTAAAGCCCTTAACAAGCCCTAAATTGGCTCTGTAATGCCATTTTGAAACGTTTTAGCTAGTTTAACCCTTTTCTGACGTGAAGTACGCCTGGTGTGAAACACTCCAGTGAAACCTGGCGGGAGCACAAGTGGATAGCTGACTATGAGCTGCAGGTGCACTATTACAACGGAGATGTGATGAAGGTAGTAGTAGTATTAGGTCTGAAAGTCGCCTCTGATGCTGCTGCATTGAATGTGTTCAGAGACTGCCTGGCCTTTGCTGTGAGAGGACTTGGATGCAAAAAAATTCTCAAATTCTCTCATTCTCTCATTCTCTCTCTCTCTCTCTCCCTCCCCATTTTTGCATCCAGGTCCACTCACATCAAAAGCAAGCCACGCAGGTCCTCTCTCACCAACAGTCTCTGAGACTAAGCAGTCAGCAATGATGACATCATCAGAGGCAACTTTAAGACTGAAAACACTAATTAGTTCATGGGTTCCCACATGCTGGAACTCAATTGCCCAATTAAGTGAAAATTGCATCATTCATCCACATTAATCTGGAGTCGGGGGGGAACCACGAAATGCGGATGACACGACCCCAACCCGACCCCAAGACAAAATCCAGCCCTTAATGTCTCTTAATCTCTCCTGTCTTCCATCCTATCACAGACCTTCCCTTTTGTTCTTTCCTCCCCTCCCCCCTCTCTCTGCCCCTACACTTGCTTAAAAACCTGTTCGATCTCCAGCTTTTTCCAGTTCTGACGAAGGGTCATCGACCTGAAACATTGATACATTGGATACTGACAGGCAATAAGGTCTTTTTCTGATCTATGTTTTCCAGGGAAAAATTAAGACATTTGTAGCTGCTGAATCCCTGCTTGACTGCACTGGGAATGCTGGGGCCAACTCGGCAAACTATAGGCCTGCTTTTTTTCCCCAACTAGCTGAGAGTGACATTTTGCACAGAGGACTGTTCCATGTTTTGTGTAACTCCCTCATTAAGGCACAAAAATTATTAAATTCAATGCAAAGTACCTGGTGGAGCCATTTTGCCCTTTTTTGTGCCAAGAATACACTAATGAGCACTCATTTTATTACAAGTGACACAAAGAAAGACCGCTCAGCCATTTTGTTAAATACAGTGTTGGTGCCTTGAATATCTTCGCAAGTTAGTTTTCGTGCAGTAATCAATTTCTAACCAATTTTTTTGCATATTTGTCATTCCATTGGTTTGTGGTTTTGGCCTTGTTTGAGCATTGAAAAAACATTTGTAAGAGATCTTGAGATCTGTAGCTTGTTGGCAGCTGCAATTAAAATTACTGCAACCACAATTCAGAAGATTGCCAATTCCACTGTTATTTTCTTCTTGATATGGAGAAGGGGGAGAAGGATCTTGAGAGAGATGAGAGGGAGGTCTACTTAAGCCTGATACAGATTGCCTAAACCCAACCACCCATGACTACAGACCAAGGTGCAGCTAATTAGATGGGGGCAATTTTTAAACTAACTCTCCCCGGCCCCTCCCTGAACCCCCGGGGGCCTCGAGTTTGAAGTTAATGGAAAGTAAAATCATACGTGGTGTAAAGCAGGCGGTCGATCCCATCCCATCAGCTTTCCACCGGATGGGATATGTTAAAATTATCCCCGATATGTTTGATGAAATTGTAGCCAGGGAGGCAGTCACAGAATCATAAGAACATAAGAACTTAAGAAATAGGAGCAGGAATAGGCCACTTGGCCCCTCGAGCCTGCTCCGCCATTCAATAAGATCATGGCTGATCTTGGGCTCAAAGCCACTTCCCCGCCCACTCCCCATAACCCTTCACTCCCTTATCTTGCAAAAATCTGTCTATCTCCACCTTAAATGTATTTAATGACCCAGCCTCCACAGCTCTCTGCGGCAGAGAATTCCACAGATTTACGACCCTCTGAGAGAAGAAATTCCTCCTCATCTCAGTTCTAAAAGGGCGACTCTTTATTCTAAAACTGTGCCCCCGTGTCCTAGATTTCCCCACGAGGGGAAACATCCTCTCTGCATCTACCTTGTCGAGCCCCCTCAGTGTCTTATATGTTTCAATAAGATCACCTCCCATTCTTGTAAATTCCAATGAGTACAGGCCCAGCCTGCTCAACCTTTCCTCATAAGTCAACCCCTTCATCTCTGGAATTAACCTAATGAATCGTCTCTGAACTGCCTCCAATGCAAGTATACCCTTCCTTAAATAAGGAGACCAAAACTGTACGCAGTACTCGAGGTGTGGTCTCACCAATACCCTGTACAGTTGTAGCAGGACTTCCCTGCTTTTATACTCCAACCCCTTTGAAATAAAGGCCAACATTCCATTTGCCTTTTTGATTACTTGCTGTACCTGCATGCTAACTTTTTGTGTTTCATGCACAAGGACCCCAGGTCCCTCTGAACTGTAGCATTTTGTAATCTCTCTCCAGTTAAATAATTTGCTTTTTTATTTTTCCTGCCAAAGTGTATAACCTCGCACTTTCCCACATTATACTCCATCTGCCAAATGTTTGCCCACTCACTTAGCCTGCCTATATCCCTTTGCAGGTTCTTTGAGTCCTCTGCACAACTTGCTTTCCCACCCATCTTTGTATCATCCGCAAATTTGGCTACATTACACTCGGTCCCTTCATCCAAGTCATTAATGTAGATTGTAAATAGTTGAGGCCCGAGCACCGATCCCTGTGGCACCCCACTAGTTACCTTTTGCCAACCGGAAAATGACCCATTTATCCCGACTCTCTGCTTTCTGTTAGTTAGCCAATTCTCTATTCATGCTAATATATTACCCCCAATTCCGTGAGCTCTTATCTTATGCAGCAACCTTTTATGTGGCACCTTATCGAATGCCTTCTGGAAATCCAAATACACCACATCCGCTGGTTCACCTTTGTCCACCCTGCTCGTTACCTCCTCAAAGAACTCCAGCAAATTTGTTAAACATGATTTCCCTTTCATAAAACCATGCTGACTCTGCTTGACTGCATTATGATTTTCCAAATGCCCTACTACTGCTTAATGAAGGACTCCAGCATTTTCCCAATGACAGATAGGCTAACTGGTCTATAGTTTCCTGCTTTCTGTCTCCCTCCTTTCTTAAATAGGGGTGTTACATTTGCGGTTTTCCAATCCGCTGAGACCTCTCCAGAATCCAGGGAATTTTGATATCTTGCAACCAATGCATCCACTATCTCTGCAGCCACTTCTTTTAAGACCCTGGGATGCAGGTCATCTGGTCCAGGGGACTTGTCATCTTTTAGTCCCATTATTTTACCAAGTACTATTTCCTTAGTGATAGTGATTGTCTTTAGTTCCCCACTCCCTGTGGCCCCTTGATTATCCATTATTGGGATATTGTTTACTCAAGCCAGAGCTGCAGACACATTCCACAACAGAGGCAGCTCTGCCTCTTGGAACCTTCCAAGTTTCAGAAGGAGATTTGTGCCAATTTACTCATTCAGCAATGCACTGATGTATAAAGTAGGTGACAAATGTATTTTTTTGCCAGGGAAAACTCCTACATTCCCATGGAAAGCAGCCCGCCAACAGCACAGAGGGCATTGTATTTTTTCTGGGTATTCGGTACCACCAAAGTGCAGGGCATTAATGATGGCACATGTGTGACCATATGGGCCGCTCGCTATCCTCAAATTCATGAACAGGAAGGGGCTCATTAATGTACAGCTGGTCTATGACCATATGTGTAAAATTCTGTACGTGAATGCCTGCTACCCCAGTAGTAGCCATGGCACCTTTGTGTTGGCCCAAGAGACCTTCATTCAAGTGCCTATCCACCTAATGCACAAACTGTCCAGGCACGTACACAATAGAATGGACAATCGACCATCCCCTTCATTGCTCTCTGCCCTACCACCAACTACTATGGATACCAATTCATTCCTCTGTTGCTATCTTATTCTGTCTCATTCCAAGTGCATTTTCAGGAGAGAGTTGAAATAAAATAAACCCTTTTCATTAGCCCTAATATTATGCTCAGTATGCTTTATCCCAGTGCTTACTCTTTGTGAAAGTGTGTGTGTTCTTCTACCACCTAACTTAGTGCTCCATCTAAGTGATTCCCTGGTGGGAGGAGCGAGTGCAATGCTTGGTTGTTGGGTGCCAGTGCATGCATCTCTAGCTGGATACGGTCCAGTATCTCCTTGTGTTGGGTCATGAGATGGCCCTGGAACTGCTGTCACCACATCTAATGCTGCGACGGCTGCCTGCTCACTGCACGTAACCTGGCACATTGAGAGTCGCACGAGTGGTGGGGCTGGGTGAAATGGATGCCACCCTGAGAGACAGCTCGACCACCTGTGCCAGCTCCTGCCATTCCCCCTGCTGGCCTGTGATCTGTGTGGGGGTAGACTGGCGGGCATCAGTGAGGCGATTGAAGCACTGCTTTATGCATCTCTCTTTGATCCTTTAGCACAGTGGGTCTGGACAAGGAAGACTGCTGTATTTGAGTCCAAGGTCTTTACAGCCCAGTCAGATACATCAATAATACTGCTCCAGGTGTTAGGAGCTTGGTCAGTGGGAGGCCACCGCAGATAGTCCTGGAGTGGAGTAGCCATGCTCTGATGGTCTGCATTTCAGTTAGACAATCGCGCATCAAATGTGGCCAGTGGACTCCTCCGCAGTTGTCGCCAGACTTTCTAGTGTGCCTCACACGCTGTCAAATGACTGCATGAAATGCTGCTGTTTATGTAACAACTTTGTTTGTAGGCAGGTTCCATGAAGTCCTGATATCTGGGCTCAGCAGTTGAAGGAAGACTCCAGTTGGCCCTCCGGCTAACAGATTTCTGCTCCTCCACCTGCTCCTTCTCAATTGTGCTCTGTGATTTATTACTCCGCCCTGCAACTCACGACTTAAACCTGTCAGAGTGGAAATACCTGGGCTGATGCTTGCCACACTTGAGTGAGTGATGAAGGGAGCTGAAATGTGCTTGGGCCATGTTGAAGAGTGGCTTCTCTTTTGTCCTCCTCAGGGGCACCTATAGGAACAGAGCCACATGTGTTAGAATGCTGGCACTAAAATGCCCCTGTCCAACGGAGGTTACGTGGCCAGATATTGTGAGTTGTGCAGCTGTGGTACAGTGTATGCCGGCGTGGCAGTGGATGAGCAGGGAAGAAACAATAAAAAGCAGTGGATGATACTAGCATTGAGTGAGGCCTCCGAGCTTATCCTCAACTATTCTGGCCCCAGAATTTGGGCAGCTAGCTTCTTTTACTAAATCAACGGACGATAGTGGGAGAGTCTCCTCTGGTCTGGATTTTCTCCCATCTATTCTAGCCACCCTTTTTCCTGTAAGCAGATACAAAAATGCACATTTTGTTTGAAATTTGGGACAGCGCAGAGTGTCCCCCAAAGTGACGAGCCTGCATGCCACCTTATGTGAGCCCGTGAACATGCAAGTACCCTCTGTTGCCATCATCCTTTGTGGTCTCAAATGAATGATTAATGTGCGACAATAGAAGCATATTTAAGTGCTCGCAACAAAGTTTGTACTGTGACATTTTGGGCATGCATGTACATGTGTGAAAGGTTGTCGGAGTGCCTTGTATGCTGCTTCAGTGAAGCTGCACCAAATTGATTGTAAACTCTTTGAGCTACGTATCCTATGGCTATATACTTCGAGTAGTTAGATTACAGGCACGCTTTCCTGGGTAATCTTGCTCTTCTGATTTTTTTTTCCCCTCAGCTTTTTCCACAATTTGTGAAAATGGGAGACTGCATTAATTCCCTTGGACACCTCTACTCAGGCATTATGGACATTACTTCTGATGGGAGGGTGACTCTCTGCTCCAAAGAGGGAAATACTCCTCTGCCGCACTTCTCGAAGTGACAACTTGAGGGGGATCACCCTCAAATGCATCAGTTCTGCTCCTGTTGCTTCTGGCCTTCATTCTGCCACAACACCAAAAGCTGCTACCAGTTCTTAAGTGTAGCCAGCCTTTAAATGTGGCTGACTGGGTATCCTGCTCATGCCTGCAATGTGCTTCCTGCACTTGGACCAATGTGTGTAGGCAGTATGCCTATATTATAATGAGCTGGACTCACTAAATATCAGGAGATCTGCTTCCCAGGTAAAACTCACAATGGCGCATGTGATTCAATCCAGTCTTACTGACACTGCATCAGGACCAGATAATTGGCTCTTATATTTTTTTCTTTGGCCAAATAGCGGTAGCTCCATTCAACAGTATGTATGTGGGAGACGAGATAACCAACTTCATAGAAATGCTACTCCATTCAAGAGCAAATTAGCTTTACTATTAAATTCCATGCAGATGTGAAGCTGGACTTGCCTTCTGTGGGAAAGGTTAAGTTTGTTTAAAATTGTTGACCGTCTTGGAGATATAAAAATTTCCTGTCTCTATCTAGCTGTGGAGCTCCTCAGCACCACAGTGTGGGATAAACAGCGTGTTGCTGTACAGAAACACTTTTTATTGAGATTATTGATACTATTCTTTCATTGCACTCTGTCCCAGAAGGAAATAAAAAATACTTTGCACATGCTATTGTGTGTGGCAGTCGGAATGGAAACTATACCCCTTCGTATGGGGGACTGGTGCGTCCCAACTTAACATATGGTTTCACACATCATCTTTCAAAAATGCACTTAATGAGCAAATGGACTGATTTTTCTCTAGCGGTGAATAAGCAAAGATGGAGAGGTCACCATCTCAGACGTGCTCTCATTATTTCATCCCAGCAGTGGTCCTCGGATTAACAGTTTAAATAAAGGAGCGAGCTGTGTTCAATATAGCCCCTCTTTTCTGCCATTCACACGAAAACAAGATTAGTAGTATGATGTCATTGGGAGAGAAGCAGCAGGGGGATATTTCAAATCTTGCTATTCATGGCTGACTTCATCCTTTTTTGAAAAAAAAAATAGTGCACCAGGAATCTAAAGCATTTTCCCTTGGCTAACGTTTACTTGCATGGGAAGCAGAATGTGTATGATGGTTTGTTGTCTGTGAATAAATGGGGCTCATTCACATGATATCCTTAGAAAGAAAACAGCAACCAATTAAGTCTTTAAAGAAGTGCTGACTTTCCCAGGTAACAAGGCAACCTGTCTTTAACTACTTTATAAAATTGAAAACTGCCTTTTAACTCTTTGAGTACTGAACGGCTTTTATACTACAGCTATCCTTTCTGTTGCCTCGTGTATTCAGAAAGGATTTTTTGCATTTGCATTCCTCCTGTTGAATGTTCTAGTTACATATCAATTGTTTGTTTCAATATGCATTGATTTAAAAGAAGTCTCTATCGGGAAATGAGAAAACGCAATGGCAAGCAAGTCCCACCTAAAGGTCTGCAGCCCACACTTATTTTACCTGCTCACGATTGCACTGTGTTTTACTCCTACCAAAGCCCAGGAAGGCACACTTGGCTGAAGGTTGTGTCAATGTTAATGATCATAAAGTCAGTGGACAGAAAATGAAATGCCTAACAGAGAACTGATCCATATATTTCCTTGGGTTTTTAGTGTTTAGACGTCTCCACAAATCTAACTGTAATCACCCAGTTTTGTAACTCTGCAATTTATACCACATATCTCTTGTAGGGAGTCCCATCACTTACTTCTGACTGTGCTTTTCAATGCATTAATGCTACCAATGCTGACCTCTGAGCAATGTACAGATAAAAAACGGTATCAAGCATTTTTTTTCTTCTTTGTCAATTTATTTCCATCCACTCCTGAAGGCAGTGAATTAGCCTGAACTACAGCTCCACGGGTGTGCACAGCAAAGGCTATGGGCCCCGACAACATCCCGGCTATCGTGCTGAAGACCTGTGCTCCAGAACTAGCCGCATCTCTAGCCAAGCTGTTCCAGTACAGCTACAACACTGGCATCTATCCGACAATGTGGAAAACTGCCCAGGTATGTCCTGTCCACAAAAAGCAGGACAAATCCAACCCGGCCAATTACCGCCCCATCAGTCTACTCTCAATCATCAGCAAAGTGATGGAAGGTGTCATCGACAGTGCTATCAAGCGGCACTTACTCACCAATAACCTGCTCACTGATGCCCAGTTTGAGTTCCGCCAAGACCACTTAGCTCCCAACCTCATTACAGCCTTGGTCCAAACATGGACAAAGGAGCTGAATTCCAGAGGTGACGTGAGAGTGACTGCCCTTGATATCAAGGTAGCATTTGACCAAGTGTGACATCAAGGAGCCCTAGTAAAACTGAAGTCAATGGGAATCAGGGGGAAAACGCTCCACTGGCTGGAGTCATACCTAGCACAAAGGAAGATGGTTGTGGTGGTTGAAGGTCAATCATCACAGCCCCAGGACATTGCTGCAGGAGTTCCTCAAGGCAGTGTCCTAGGTCCAACCATCTTCAGCTGCTTCATCAATGACCTTCCCGCCAACATAAGGTCAGAAATGGAGATGTTCGCTGATGACTGCACAATGTTCAGCGCCATTCACAACTCCTCAGGTAATGAAGCAGTCCATGCCCGCATGCAACAAGACCTGGGCGACGTTCAGGCTTGGGCTGATAAGTGGCAGATAACATTCGTGCCTCAGAAGTGCCAGGCAATGACTATCTCCAACAAGCGAGAGTCTAACCACCTCCCCTTGACATTCAATGGCATTACCATCGCCGAATCCCCCACCATCAACATCCTGGGGGTCATCATTGACCAGAAACTTAACTGGACCAGCCACATAAATACTGTGGCAACAAGAGCAGGTCAGAGGCTAGGTATTCTGCGGCGAGTGTCTCACCTCCTGACTCCCCAAAGCCTTTCCACCACCTACAAGGCACAAGTAAGGAGTGTGATGGAATACTCTCCACTTGCCTGGATGAGTGCAGCTCCAACAACACTCAAGAAGCTCGACACCATCGAGGACAAAGCAGCCCGCTTGATTGGCACCCCATCCACCACCTTAAACATTCACTCCCTCCATCACTGGCGTACCGTGGCTGTAATGTGTACTATCTACAAGATGCACTGCAGCAACTCGCCAAGGCTTCTTCAGCAGCACCTTCAAACCCGCGACCTCTTCCACTTAGAAGGACAAGGGCAGCAGGCGCATGGGAACATCACCACCTCCAAGTTCCCCTCCAAGTCACAGACCATCCTGACTTAGAAGTATATCGCCGATCCTTCATCGTCGCAGGGTTAAAATGCTGGAACTCCCTACCTAACAGCATTGTGGGAGTACCTTCACCACATGGACTGCAGTGGTTCAAGAAGGCGGCTCACCACCACCTTCTCAAGGACAACTAGGGATGGGCAATAAATGCTGGCTTTGCCAGCGACACCCACATCCCATAAGCAAATAAAAAAAACTCCAAAACCCTTCCACCGGTGACAGTTTTCGGTACGAATTTAAGGGCATTCCCAGCAGGAAGCTTCAGCCTCTGCAAGCACATATCAGGAAATCCAGGAAATCTGATGTGAGTCCCTGACAGATGAGTCTCTGGACTGGGAATATACATTCATGAAATAGTCCTTTAGCATGCAGTTACACTGCCACTGTTGTGTCACTAAAGTGATTTCTGCTAGGGTTTTCAATCTCTCGGTTTGACACTCACCAAGTATAACTCCATTTGAGGGTCAAGCCAGGTTTACAAAGTGCTTGGTGGACCTACAGTGCACTTTATAAATTGATGCAGACATTTTTCTTGATGTTTTGCCTGTGCCCTCAAAACATTGAGTTACTATCTAGGAGTGGAGCACAGGGCATGCCCATAATCTCGTATGTGCAGAATCCTCATTTGGTGGTGGGAGTGTGGATTTGCACAATGGGCAGCCTGAAGTGAAGAGTGGCGTTGCCAACTGTACATGCTCTACAGCGACTGGTTTCACACTGGTAATGTAGTACAGTATAACACAAATTTAGACAGAAATTATCAACAAGTGCGGAGAGCATCAGAGCCAAGTACTCACTCAAGATCCACACGTGCACTATACAACAGGGATTATTGTATCGGGAGCTACTGTTGATTTGTTTCTTTCCCTCATCCTTCCCTAATCAGAGGTCAATTTAAAGTATCTCCACTGCAACTACAGCATGGACCAGGGATCAAACCAAGGACCTTGCTGATCTGTATGGGCCAATACTGCAACTGGTGATGGATTTACCCACTATACCATTAGGGAAGTCCAACCTGTTCTTGGATGTTGAGTGTACTAAAGTTGAAAGACACTACTGGGGAGAAAAGGAAACCACTTTGCAGTTCATCTTGTAAAGACGTAGCTTGTAGCACCACAGCCATTGATTGTTCCCAGGCTAAGTATCTGCTGGGCGCTCAGATCACCTAGATAATACTAGATAATTAGCATTGTTGAAATAACATTCTTAAGATTTTAATCTTGTCTGTTCGTCTCTGCATTTTAAGCTAACTTCCAAAGAATCTGACCAAGAAATTCAACAGACATAGCTATTTCTAAATTCCAATGTATGTTCCCTCTCAGTAAATGTTTGTCATGGGTACAAGGCATAGGGAGGTAGGAAGTACCACTCCAGCCATTTTTCCCCCACACAGCAAGTTCCCACTGTCTAATGGGATGCTTGTGTGAGGTACCAACCAGAAGTGAGGCACCTCCTAAGAAGAGAGAAGAATGTTGGGCAGCTCATCTCCGCACACCTTCTAGCGGCTGGTTCAAAGTCTCACTGGCAGGAGCTTGCGAACTGATTACCCATTGATGCGATTAGTTGGGGTGAGTGAGAACATAAAAATGAGGGAGAAAATCTTCAAAATGAGAAATTAAAAATGTAAAAAGAAACAAATTTGAAAGAGAGGTGACAATTGGGGCAATACCCATTGGCATCCCTGGGCTAGGGAGTAGGCAAAAAATCAGCCAGTGTGCCCAGACTACTGATCACTATCCAGTTACCACAAGAGGTGAGAACGGGATTGGATTCCACTGTGATGCCTCACATAAAACATAGTTTGCGGACACTCTGCCCGGAATCTTTACCTTGGAATCGGGTCGGGTGCGTGCGGGCCGCGTAGCGGGTTGGGAACCCGAAGATTTGAACAGCGGGTTCTGCACTGCTCGTTTAAGTCAATGGCCCCAATTGAAAGAGTGATGCGCGTTTCCCGGCCCAATTAAATGGAGCGGGTCTGATGATGTCACCAATGACTCGTTTTCAGCGCGGGTATTTAAAGCAGCCTTGCACACATCTCATTTGAAGGTTGATGTAAGAGTGTAGAAGGTGCTTTCGAGAGGTCTAAATTACGGACTAAGACTGACAAATCTATGAGTCATGGAGACAAGAAAGAGGGCAGCGCCAAGATTCACAAATGCCTCCCTGGAAGTGCTGGTGCAGGTAGTAAGAGCACGCAGGGAGGTCCTCTTCCCTGGGGATGGACGTAAACGACCACCCAAAGAGACAAAAAGGGCATGGCTAGAGATCGCAGAGAAGGTCAGTAGCAGGGATGTCGTGAGGAGGACCTAGATCCAGTGCTGCAAGAGATTCAATGATCTGATGAAGTCAGGAAAGGTGAGTGCAATGCCACATTCACCCTCATCCTGATGCGCCTGTCACCCCAACCCCATCACTCTGCCTTCCCAAGCCTATTCCTGCACATCACTCCTCACACCAACCTACTTTGCAGGTGCACCCATCCCTCTCTGTCTATGTACCTACTCACATCCCCATCTGACTAACCACCCTCATCCTAATACAATCATAGCAAGTAACACCACAGAAGGAGGCCATTTGGCATTGGCACCCCACTCCCTCATAGTCACCCTCTACAGATGCAGCCCAGCCATTCCTTATACTCATTCCATCACTCTCACTCAAAGTTCTCTTCTTTCCCTCCTTGCAGGAGAAGAGAGCCCACAACAACAGGGAGAGGCAGAGAACCGGAGGTGGCCCTCCAGTCTTCAGTAATTTGACACCAGCAGAGGAGCCGCCCTCGAAATCTCTGGAGTTGCAGAGCTGCTGGAGGTGGGAGACAGAGAGAGGGGACATTCCAGCAACCTGGTCAAAGAATTAAATCTCATAGAGCCACATGGCATACAACAGTCACTCATACGGTGAGTGATGTCAGTAGCCAGTGAAATGTCATCATGTGAAACGTTACCCATTCTTATTATAACACTTCTAATTCATCACTTTACTCTCCCACAGGTCCATCAACTGCACCCCCCCCCCCCCCCCACTGTCCAGCCTCTGAGGGTGCACTGTCAGCAGACCCATGCACAGCCAGCACCAGCACAGATACGCACACCTCGGTGGGTCCTACGTGAGATAGAGTAGTATTGTCACCTGGTGTCTCACACTTCACAAGTGAACAAGAGCAGATGGTGTTGACAGGGACAGCAGTAGAGACTTCTCGCCGGAGGGCGCAGGACGCTCCAAGCTCTGCTGAGCTGCATGCAGATGCTGAGCCTCAGGGGCCATTGAGAAAGAGGAGGGGCAGCAACAATTGCATGAGGCTCTGGCAGCTTTTGCAGCCACGATGTCTGCAAATGTGCAGAGAATGGAGGAGTCCATCTCCAACATTAGCAACACCATGTCGCAGGCGATGGCGGCGATGTGCTGTTCCATGGAAAGGATGGCCACCTGCATGGAGCAGCAAATGCGCCAGTGACATGAGAACTTGCTAGCTATGGACAGCAGATGGCAGACACTCATTGCCCTCATCTCGAGGAGGGATACTAATGTAGACTTGGGTGTTCATCACCCCACTGATGTGCAGCAAGGTGCTCTCCAGCTCCTTGCTAGCAGGGAAGTGCGGGTGGACCATGAGAGGGATGATGGTGAGAGGGGTCATGGAACTGGGGGCTCTTCTCAAAGCGCTTGCACTTCTCGCCAGTTGCCTCCCCCTCAGTCAGAGCCCCACATGCTGCCTCGGATCCCGATGGCCGAGTCTGCCCCTGCATAGTTGCAGGAGGAGCAGTCTTTGGCGGGACCCTCACTGGATCCAAAACCCAGAGGACGTCCGCCAAAAGTGTCAAAGCAGTCGCAGCAGGGAAGTGAGCAGCCCGCTTCTACCTCTGTTGAAGTCACAGTAATGCTCCTCGGCCTTATTACTTGGCCTCTTTAAGGGTGTCATGATCCACGTCTTCAGTGGATAGAGCTTGTCTCCAAGCAGCCAGCAGGTAAGTCTGTTTGGAGGTGTGAAGAGCTGAGGGAGGGTGGGCTGACGCAGAACAAAAGAGTCATGACAGCTGCCAGGGAATCTGGCGCACACATGCCTGATCTTTTATAGTTGCAGACGAGTGAGTGGAAGCCTTGCGGTTCACAAACACTCCTGGGTGATCTGAGGGTGCCTTGATGGCCACACGTGTGCAGTTGATGACACCCTGCACCTGTGGGAAGCCAGCCAGAGCCGCAAAGCCGTGCGCCCACTCAGTAACACTGGCATCATCAGTGGCAAAGTTTACAGAAATGGCTGACTTGACAAACATGGCATCGGTCACCTGGGTGATGCATCTGTGGGTGGCCGACTGCGAGATCCTGCAAATGTCTGCTACAGATCCCTGGAAGGAGCCTGAGGTGAAGAAGTTGAGGGTGGTGGTGACTTTGACAGCCACTGGTAAGGTGTGTCCACCTGGTCCTCTGGGCTGCAGGTCTTGTTCCAGCAAAGTACAAATGTTTGCGATGACCTGGCACGATAGCCTGAGCCTCCTGAAGCACTGCTGCTCAGTCATGTCCAGGAAGCTCATCCTCTGCCTGTATACCCTGTGTTGGAGGAATCGCCTCCGGCGTGGTGTAGCCCTGTGGTGCCCCCCTCTCTCCTGTGGAGCATCAGGTTGTTGAGGAGAAGGCTGCTGGTGTGGCTGCTGGTGTTGTTGGTGCTGTGGCTGCTGGGGCTCATCTTGATCCGATTCTAAGGTCCAAGGTGAGACAGCAGAAGCGGCACCCATGCTGATCTAATAGATGGCAGGTAAAGTGGAGATCGGAGGCCCAGTCCCTCAGTGTTCTGATAGTGATTAGCAATGTGGTGAGAGTGGCTTCCGAGGTTGCAGAAATGACCTGCTAACTCCTGACAGCTAAATCTCTGTACAAAATGGAGTCAGCAAGAGCCTTTCCATTAGACAAGGAAGCAGGTGTAAGGTGTGAGTATTTATGTGTTTTTTCCAGCTGTCACTCAATGGACTCGCACAATGGCCACTGAGCTTCTGCCTCCCCTTCACAGGCGAGGTTCCCGAGGTGCGTGAATCCTGTGCACAACACGTTAAAGCCAAACCTAATGTTAAAAAGCCTGTTAAGAATCTCTCAATGAGCATTTAAGTACTTCAATGAGGTTGCCCGCCTCTCCCGAGTGGATCCGTGGCGTGCTGGGAAACGCGCCTGAGTTAAATGCAGAAGTCGACGGGATGACGGTGATCCACCCTCAAACCTGCACGCTCGGCAACGGGAAAATTCCAGCCTCTGTATGTAGGCTCATCCCTGAAAATTGGCCCATTGGGTGAGGTATTGGAGGGTTTCTGCTGCCTATGGAACTGCGCCCCAGTAGAGGTCGGCGCCTTCAGGAGAGGAGCAAATTTGGAAAAGGAAAAAGAATCGCAACAGCAATTTGCATTTTTAAAGCACTCCTCGAAATATTTATAGCATGTTGGAAAATAATCGGCGTACAGGAGGGGAAAAGGGGTTTTGCATTAAATTTACACAAATTAAATACATTTTTATAGTAATGTATAATACTTCTCTTTCTCTCCTATGTTTGCTAATTTATGATATGGCGGAGGCAGAACCTTGATTTATGGTTTGGAATGCGAGTATGTAAAGCAAAATACCATCAATGTGAATGTTACAAAAGAGTAGGAAAACTCGGGCGCACCGAGTCAGATACGATTCAAAACCTATTTTGGCTTTGCCTCATATTCTTCATTTTTGGAAGCACAAAATCAGGTAGCCAGGTTGCAGATTGCCTCTTTTCAACAGAACCTCCCCTTATCAGTGGAATTCCTGAGGAAATCAGACTTTGATTATACGAGTGAAACCTGCTGCAAATGAAAGAGTTGCCTTTTATTGCTGCCATTAAATAATAAATAAAACACACTTCCTGACATCCTTTACTTCGTACTCTTTGATTTGACAATATACAGAAAAACAAGCGCATGATGAAACTTTTCAAAAGGAAATGACATTGACAGAGTTAAATGTTTTATTGAAACACTGAGCTCCGTTTATGGTTCTCTCTTTTTTTATATATTAGCTTGACAGATTAGTTAAACATTGCCTTCTGTGGAATCTAAATTGAAGTTGTGTGATACCGACAGGTTGTTGTGTGGTACGGGTCAGATTATTACAGAGCCTTGTTAACTTCATTTCAACAGAGTAATCATAGTGTCAATCAAATGGAAAACCAAGGTCCCAATTTTATAGGGCTAGGACAATTAAGGTTTTCATCTGACAAAAATGAAAAAAGGAGTTTTGTTTTAATGGTCTACCACTTAAAATGTGCATTCGGCACATCAGAGGGGATATCACAACAACACCAATTTCCTTTAAGTATCGGTGCCCATGGATTTAGCAACATAGGTATTGCTGGACAAAAAAAGGCCAAGGACCATCTAGTTCATAAGAACATAAGAAATAGGAGCAGGTGTAGGCCATTTGGCCCCTCGAGCCTGCTCTGCCGTTCAATCAGATCATGGCTGATCTTCTACCTCATCTCCACTTTCCTGCACTATCCCCATATCTCTTGATTCCCTTAATATTCAAAAATCTATCGATCTCGGTCCTGAATATACTCAACGACTGAGCCTCCACAGCCCTCTGGGGTGGAGAATTCCAAAGATTCACCACCCTCTGAGTGAAGAAATTTCTCCTCATTTCAGTCCTAAATGGCCGACCCCTTATTCTGAGACTGTGACCCCTGGTTCTAGACTCCCCAGCCAGGGGAAACATCCTCCCGGCATCTACCCTGTCAAGTCCTGTAAGAATTTTGTATGTTTCAATGAGATCACCTCTCATTCTTCTAAACTCTAGAGAATATAGGCCTAGTCTACTCAATCTCTCCTTATAGGACAATCCCCCAATCCCAGTAATCAGTCTGGTGAACCTTCGTTGCACTTCCTCTGTGGCAAGTATATCCTTCCTTAGGTAAGGAGACCAAAACTGTACACTATACTCCAGGTGTGGTCTCACCAGGGCCCTATATAATTGCAGGAAGACGTCTTTACTCTTATACTCAAATCCTCTTGTAATAAAGGCCAACATACCATTTGCTTTCCTAATTGCTTGCTGTACCTGCATGTTAACTTTCAGTGATTCGTGTACAAGGACACCCAGGTCCCTCTGAACACCAACATTTCCCAATCTCTCACCATTTAAAAAATACTCTACTTTTCTATTTTTCCTACCAAAGTGGATAACTTCACAGTTCTCCACATTATATTCCATTTGCCATGTTCTTGCCCACTCACTTAGCCTGTCTATATCCCTTTGAAGCCTCTTTGTATCCTCCTCACAACTTACATTCCCACTCAACTTTGTATCATCAGCAAACTCGGATATATTACATTTGGTCCCCTCATCTAAATTATTGATATAGATTGTTAATAGCTGAGGCCTAAGCACTGATCCTTGCGGCACCCCACTAGTTACAGCCTGCCAAACCAAAAATAACCCGTTTATTCCTACTCTCTGTTTTCTGTCCGTTAACCAATCCTCAATCCATGCTAGTATATTACCCCCAATCCCATGAGCCCTAATTTTGTTTAATAACCTCTTGTGTGGCACCTTATCGAAGGCCTTCTGAAAATCCAAATACAGCACATCCACTGGTTCCCCCTTATCTATTCTGCTAGTTACAACCTCAAAAAACTCTAACAGATTCGTCAAACACAATTTCCCTTTCATAAATCCGTGTTGACTCTGCCCAATCCTATTATTATTTTCTAAGTGCCCTGTTACCACGTCCTTAATAATAGATTCTAGCATTTTCCCTACTACTGATGTCAGGCTAACTGGTCTGTAGTTCCCCGTTTTTTCTCTCCCTCCTAAATAGTGGGGTTACATTTGCTACCTTCCAATCCGCGGGAACCATTCTAGAATCTATGGAATTTTGGAAGATGTCAACCAATGCATCCACTATCTCTATAGCCACCTCTTTCAAAACCCTAGGGTGTAGGCCATCAGATCCAGGGGATTTATCGGCTTTCAGTCCCATTAATTTCTCCAGTACTATTTTTTTACTCATTCTCGCTAGGCCCTTGGTTCTCCAGTTTCCGGAAAGTTTTTTGCGTCTTCCGTGAAGACAGACACAAAGGGCTGGATTTTCATAGGGCCGTGGAGGCAGGTTTGGAGGCGTGTGGGGGGTTAAAATTGCGAAAAGTGGCGGGCGGACCTGATCCCGCCTCCATTCCGCCTCCACGCAATTTTGATAAAATCGTGTGCGGGGTTTCCGACTCCGTTCCACCTCCAAGAGGCGAGAGAGGCCATTAAAGCCCTTAACAAGCCCTAAATTGGCTCTGTAATGCCATTTTGAAACGTTTTAGCTAGTTTAACTCTTTTCCAACGTGAAGCACGCCTGATGACTATACTGTCCCCTACCACAACTACATTCTCTTTCACTTCCCCCACTTAAATGGCCTCCTGCACCATGGTACTATGGTCAGCTTGCTCATCCATCCTGCAGGCCTTTCCCTCATCCACACAGGCAGCAAGAACCTCATACCTGTTGGACAAGGGCAAAGGCTGAGGCTCCTCCAGCACTGCACCTGGGGTCCCCTTACCTGCCTGAGTTGCAGTCACACTTTCCTGTCTCTGACCACTAACCAGACCTGTACCACTACCTAACCTAAGGGGTGTGACTGCCTCCTGGATCAAAGTGTCCAGGTAACTCTCCCCATCCCTGATGCTCCGCAATGTCTGCACCTCAGACTCCAGCTCAAAAACTCTGAGCTGAAGTTCCTCAAGATTCAGGCACTTATTGCAAACGTGGTTGTCCGGGATCACAATGCTCTCCACAAACTCCCACATGCTGCAGTTGGGGCACACCACCTGCACTGCCATCCCTATATGACCTTGTTTTATTTAATTAAATTAAATTAAATTTGTAATTAGGTATCTTAGTTTACAGTGTAGTTTCTTGACTACTTACTTGATCTAGATTAAGTTATGGGTACGGAAATTAAATATCTACCTGTAACACAAAGCGCTACAAGTAGTGTAGGCAAAAAGCAGCAACTCCTTCCCCCTCTTCTCCGAATTCCCACTCTTTCCAAATTCCCAAATACAGGAAACTCTTGTTTAACCGGCACCTAAATATCCAGAATTCTCTCTTAACCGGCAAAAATCATCCTCCGAAAACTCCTCTCAAATAACCGGCAATGTTGCCGAGTCGCAGTCCGAGTCTCCCGCGAACGCCGAGTACTCCGAAAACTCCTCTCAAATAACCGGCAATGTTGCCGAGTCCGAGCCCGAGCCCGCGAACGCCGAGTTAGTCAGTGGGGGTAGTACTGTACTTAATCAAGCATCTTCCACCATCCAGTTAACACAACATTCTGTAGGTGAGTACCCAAATACTGTATACTGCACATTTCTTGATTTTTTAATTTTTCTTTGTTAAAAATAGCCTCGGTAGATATAACTCTCCGTTATCCGGAACTTTCGATCAACCGGCACCACGCCAGTCCCGTCGGTGCCGGATACCAAAGAGTTTCCTGTAAAACACTCTGTTTAAGTACACTCCGTTTTAGTTCCGCTCTGTGCAGACCATCCTGGTAGCCGCATGATACAACGACAACTGAGTAGTTGACTAACCATGCCAATCAATCTCTATCAATTAGTCTACAGCAGACCCAGACGAGGAAATCCCCCGGTGATGGAAACCTTTGGTCTTTAAGATTATGTAGGGGTTTGATGGGGTCGACGTAGAGAAGATGTTACCACTTGTGGAGGAGACAAAAACTAGGGGCCATAAATTGAAGATAGTCATGAATAAATCCAATAGGGAATTCAGGAGAAACTTCTTTACCCAAAGTGTGATAAGAATGTGGAACTTGCTACCGCAAGGAATAGTTGAGGCAAATAGAATTGATGCATTTAAGGGGAAGCGAGATAAGCACATGAGGGAAAAAGGAATAGAAGGGTATGCTGTAGGGGTTAGATGAAGGTGGTGGGAGGATACTCATTGTGTAACATGGACCAGTTGGATCGAATGGCCTGTTTCTGTACTGTACGTTCTATGTAACTATAGGTCCAAAGTCACCTCTGCCTCCCAAGCATTCTACACTTACCATATGTCATCTTTCAAATTACTCATGTACTGTTTCCCCAAATATTTGTTGCCATTATTTAAATACGGTCAGGAAATTGTGCAATAGCTGTGGGACTATGCCAAAAAATAGTTCCTTTTGTTGCTTAAGAAAGAGCCTTTTCCCATCCTGCAGGAGGTTAGGTGGCAGAGAAGCTCCCGCTTGGGAAATCAACAACAACAACAACAACAACAACAGCAGCAACAATTTGCATTTATATAGCACCTTTAACATAGTAAAATGTCCCAAAGTGCTTCACAATTTGACACTGAGCCATATAGGGAGATATTAGGATAGGTGATCAACAGCTTGGTCAAAGAGGTAGGTTTTTAGGAGTGTCGTAAAGAAAAGAAAGTCTTGCATTTATATAGCGCCTTTCACGACCACCGGACATCTCAAAGTGCTTTATAGTCAATGAAGTACTCTTGGAGTGGAGTCACTGTTGTAATGTGGGAAACACGGCAACAAGGTCCCACAAACAGAAATGTGATAATGACCAGATAATGTGTTTTTGTTATGTTGGTTGAGGGATAAATATTGGCCAGGACACCAGGGATAACTCCCCTACTCTTCTTCGAATAGTGCCATGGGATCTTTTACGTCCACCTGAGAGAGTAGACGGGGCCTCGGTTTAACATCTCATCTGAAAGACGGCACCTCCGACAGTGCAGCACTCCCTCAGCATGGTACTGGAGTGTCAGCCTAGCTTTATGTGCTCAAATCCCTGGAGTGGGACTTGAACCCACAACTTTTTGACTCAGAGGCAAGTGTGCTACCAACTGAGCCACAGCCGACACTTGGAGGAGGAGGAAGAGGTAGAGAGGCAGAGAGGTTTAGGGAGGGAATTCCAGAGCTTAGGGCCTAAGCAGCCGAAGGCATGGCCACCAAAGGTGGAGCGATTAAAATCGGAGATGCGCAAGAGGCCACAATTGGAGGAGCGCAGAGATCTTGGAGAATTGTAGGGTGGGAGGAGGGTACAGAGATAGGGAGGGGCGAGACCATGGAGGGATTTGAAAACCAGGATGAGAATTTTGAAATCTAGGCTTTGCCGGACTGGGAGCTAATGTAGATCAGCGAGCACAGGGGTGTTGGGTGAACGGGACTTGGTGCGAGTTAGGATACAGGCAGCAGTGTTTTGGATGAGCTCAAGTTTACAGAGGGTGGAAGATGAGAGGCCGGCCTGGAGAATTAAAGGGAAAATTAGGACTAAATACAAATGAGTAAGGACAGTTCAGTAAGATCTGAGTAGGCTATACTATCCTGATATCAATTGTTGATTTGTTAAAGGAAATTTGTGTTTGACAAATTTAATAGAGTTGTTTTAAAGAAATGGACTGACTGTATAAAATATCAAGGTATTTGATAAGATGTCTCAAGAGGCTTAATAGAAATATTCAGGCATATAGTATAAGGCAATGTAGAACATTAGTTGACAAGACAGGAAACAAAGAGTGAGGGAAATGCTTGTTACTTGTATCAGGGAAGGGTTGGAAGTGGTGTACCTTGGGGGTCAGTACTGGGTACACTTTTGTTCTTGGTTTAAGTAGATGTTTTGGACTTGGGCATAGGGAACATAATCTCAGTTTGTTGGTGGCAAAAAATAGGGGGTTTGCCAAACAGCAAGGAGGACTGTAAAAGACTTCATGAAGGCGCAGGTGAACAGACAAACAGGTGGCAGATGCAATTTAATGTGGATAACTGTGAGGTGATACGTTTTGGGAGGAAAAACAAGGAATGGAAGTGTACACTCGATGGAAAGATGCTGATGGGAGTAGATGAACAAAGAGACCTAGGGCCCACTGCAGAAAGGACTTTAAAGCTGTAGACAGCATACAGTGTAGATTCATCAGGATGTTCGCCAGAGATGGGAAACTATAGTTATGAGCAGGGCGGTGATTTAATAAACGCTTCTAAAATTATGAGGGGTTTTATAGAATGAATAGGGCAAGACTATTTTCTCTGGTTGGGGTGTAAGTGATAAGGGGTCCTCAATTTAAAATTGTCAGTGAGAGTGATGTAGAGGTCAGGAAAAATTTCATTACACAGTTGATTGCTGGAACAGGGATTGCTTTGCCACAGGGAGTGGTTCAAGCAGAGACCATTGCGTTTTCTTTTAAGGAAAATTGGATAAATATTTGCAGCGGAGGAAGATTTAGGGCTCTGGGAAAGGAGCAGAGCATTGGGATTAGTTTTGGATTGCTCCAAGAAAGGTCCAGCACAGCCTCGATGGGTCAAATGGCCTCCTTCTGTGCTGTAAATTTCTATTATAACAATATAGTACTTCAGAAAAGTCAATTATTTCAAAAGGCCTGAATTTACCACTGCGTGATACTGCTGAGGATGTAAATACTGACTGTCCACTGAGTCACTTTTCCAGACAGACAGCTTACAATGCTGCTCACCCACTCTTCCAACATTCCCAACTGCTTGTTTTGCTGGCAGTGAGAATTACATCTATTACTTTGATTCGCAATTGGTATTTTCAGATATGTTTTAAGCCCATTCAACCAAGATTTCACATATCACCCTGTGTAGTTAGAGTTTATACTTTTCATACACTGAGTTAGGATCATCACCCCATACTCAAAAAAAACACACCCTTGACCCTCTCTCCTTAGAAATCTCCACCTCATCTCTAATCTCCCTTGCCTTTCAAGTCCTCAAGAACCTGTTGTCACCTCTCAAATCCATGCTCATCCTTCCTGCAACTCCATGTTTGAATCGCTCCAATCAGGTTTCCACTCCTGCCACAGCACTGAAACGGCGCTAATCATAAGTCACAAATGGCACTGTCTGACTGACCGTGGTGCATTATTCTTCCTCATCCTCCTCGCCCTCGCTGCAGCCTTTGACATGGTTGACCACACCAACTTACGGTGCACTCAGCTTTCTAACTGACAGTAAGAAAAGTAAGGATTTCCTCTCTTCCTCTAACTTTCTTGCCTTTTACTCCCCTCCTGAAGACACGGGCCCTTGTTGGGGTTTGGTTCCTCAGCCCCTGGCAGTCCTCTGGTAACGCACTGAAATTTTTTTTTTATTCGCTTATGGGATGTGGGCGTCGCTGGCAAGACCAGCATTTATTGCCCATCCCTAATTGTCCTTGAGAAGGTGGTGGTGAGCCGCCTTCTTGAACCGCTGCAGTCCGTGTGGTGAAGGTACTCCCACAGTGCTGTTAGGTAGGGTGTTCCAGGATTTTGACCCAGCGATGATGAAGGATCGGCGATATACTTCTAAGTCAGCATGGTGTGTGACTTGGAGCGGAACTTGGAGGTGGTGGTGTTCCCATGCGCCTGCTGCCCTTGTCCTTCTAGGTGGAAGAGGTCGCGGGTTTTGGAGGTGCTGCCAAAGAAGCCTTGGCCATTCTTCATGCATGAACCTAAATGATGAATGTCAGCAGGCTAATTGACCATGGAGGGCATCACGGGCAAGTCCAATCCTACCTTCACCTCATATCCAGACACACAAACTACAAGGGCATCATTGAACAATGATCAGTAGCAGGAACTCTAGCTAATTTTTCCCCCTTCCTAACCTGGGGCATTGAGGCCTGTTGTCGTATCTCAGCTGCTGCTGTAACTGAGATCAGCGAACTCAACACAGTCATTGAACTTGGTCTGTGTGGCGTAGTGCTACACTGGATGGTTCTTTTCTTCACTAGACTATCAATAAGAGCTCCCGGGACTGTCTTTTATGTACACTAAACAAAAGGTTGAGAACTGAGGAGGCATTTTCATCGTGATTGGCATATTCAAAACGCATGCATAAGACAAATTTTCATCCATTCACATGCAAACTTTACAAACGCACTTGTAGATGAAGTGTATATAGTTTTTTTCCTCTCAGAGGGTTTGCTTGTGCACGCCACCTATATCTGCAGCACATTTAATATTAGAGGCTCCTGCGCCCTGCCCAGTCCATTCTTGTCTCTCAACTCCAAGCAATCTCTTTGTAAATTTAGTCTGGATTCACCCAGATCTTATCGATTCGCAAAGGCTGACATAAAGGATTTTTCACCTGGCAATTAGTTTACCATCTGACTGAAGTCTCTTCCCCTGGGGCAAGAGACGAGCCTCATTTATTATTACATTTAAATAAGTAACATTAACTCTGACTGACCGAATGTATTTATTTAGCCGTTGTTTATGTAAATTTTCCCTCCCACGCCTCCTTCCCCAGCTCATAATACCAAGATAGTGTTTTTGTGCAAGAATGCGAATCAATTTGGTTTTGCTAAGGGTCATGCGAAACCTATCCCCAGTAATGTAACTAAACAACTTACTGTACATGTAATGTGTCTCTTTTTTTATATTGTTGCCAACAGAAATGAGATGTTATGTTGAGAGCGCCCCAGATTGTACTGTAAATAAAGACCTTGTAGTCCGGAGCCATTCCTACCTCAGTGTTTCCAGCTGTCCTCTGTGCTGATTAACAGATCTCAGTCTGGGCTGTGAAGGGTATCAACTGGGCTCAGTTGGTAGCACTCTCGGCTCGAGGTGAGAAGGTTGTGGGTTCAAGCCCCACACCAGGACTTAAGCAATTCAGGTGACATTAAGCTAACTGCCTCATCTGCCTGTTCTGGTAGCAGATGTTCAGGCGGATGTTAAATATCAAATAAGAGCAGGGAGATTTTCCAGTATCCTGCCCAACATTCCTCCATCAACCAACACCACGGAAAGTAAATTAACTGATCATTCAGTTCATTTGCTGTTTGTGGGGCCTGTATGTGCTCGAATTGGCTGCTGTGTTTGCCTCCGTAACAACAGTGAGTGCAATTCAAAAGTAATTAATTGGCTGTGAAGCACTTTGGGATATCCTGAAGACATGATAAAGCACTGTATAAATAGCTGGGGAGGAGAAAAAACAAGCCAGGGTTTCTGCTCCTAATTACTGACAAGTAAATTCTGCTAAATAGGTCACGTCATGAGGCAAGGTCATCATCAGGCTTGGCTGTGTTGCCCATGTTTGAATAGCATGCTGAAATTTATGGCTAGTAATTCCACCAGGGGTTGCTTTTATCACATGGGCACAATGAAGGATAAAGTGGAAGAAAACCCCAGCAGAACAGAACTATAATAATGCACATGCACTAGGGTACTGATGGAACAGGTTTATAAGGTGCTTAAACAGCACTTCAGGTATTTGGATTACTCAAGAGTGGATCACAGTGAGGGCCAAACGGGTTGTCAAGAATTGTTGTAGCGTGGTGCCTGCTGCTGTAGACCGAGATATCATCCTGGAAAAAGCTGAGGTGCGGTACGGAGGACTAGGAGGACAGTGACTTCCTGGGGACATCAGCAATAGAACCGCTAATGCAGATAGGGAGAATAAGGGGCCGGGCACCAATGGCAAATGCCTTCATTTGAATACTAGAGTCAGAATGGTCAATATTCCTTGCAAATAGCGTAAACCAAATCAAGATTCCTCGCAATACGCATTCCCTAGAACAATGACCACTCCACAGAACATTCTAAATTCTGCATAAAACTTCAGTTATTCAAGCACTTTCGGGTCATCCAAAAGCCAATTGAATGCTATGGTTGTGAGACAGTAGCTTTTTCTTCAGAATTGATGAGCTAAGATAGGCCAACTGGGCACATCGTAGAACCCATTTTTTTGCACTTACATGTACATGTAGCTTTACCATTGCCTTCCTTCATGTGTCAGCTGTGGTTCAACTGGTAGCACTCTCGCCTCTGAGTCTGAAGGTTTTGCGTTCAAGTCCCACTCCAGAGACTTGAGCACAAAAATCTAGGCTGACACTCCAGTGCAGTACGAAGGGAGTGCTGCACAGTCGGAGGTGCCATCTTTCAGATGAGACTTTAAACTGAGGCCCCGTCTGCCCTCTCAGGTGGACGTGAAAAAAAATCACATGGCACTTTTTCGAAGAAGAGCAGTGGAGTTATTCCTGGTGTCCTGGTTAATATTTATCCCTCAATCAACATCACTACAAAAAACAGATTATCTGGTCATTATCACATTGCTGTTTGTGGGAGCTTGCTGTGTGCAAATTGGCTGCCGCATTTCCTACATTACAACAGTGACTACACTTCAAAAAGTACTTCATTGGCTGTAAAGCGCTTTGGGACGTCCAGTGGCTGTGAAAGGCGCTATATAAATGCAGGTCTTTCTTTTCTTCCTCATGAGCACAATGAAAGGGTAGTCAAAGAAAGGGTGAGGCTAATTAGGGACCAAAAAAGAGATGATCTTGTGGGGGCAGAGGGCATGGATGAGGTACTAAATGAGTACATTGCATCTGTCTTCACTAGAGAAGAGGATGCTGCCAATGTAGCAGTAAAGGGAGAGGTAGTAGCAATATTGGACAGAAAAAAAATAGATAAAGAGGAGGTACTTAAAAGGTTGGCAGCCCTCAAAGTAGAAAGTCACCCAGTCCGGATGGGATGTATCCTAGGTTACTGAGGCAACTAAGGTTGGAAATTGCAGAGGCACTGGACACAATCTTCTGATCCTCATTGGATATGGGAGTGGTGCCAGAAGATTGAAGGATTGCAAATGTTACGCCCCTGTTCAAAAAAAGGGAAGAGGGATAAACCCGGCGATTATAAGCCAGCCGGCCTAACGTCGGTGGTGAGGAAACTTTTAGAGATAATAATCTGGGACAAAATTAATTGGCACTTGGAAAAGTATGGTCTAATAACGAAAGTCAGCACAGATTTGTTAAAGGCAAATGTGTTTGACTAACTTGATTGTGTTTTTTGATGAAGTAACGGAGAGGGTTGATGAGGGTAGTGTGGTTGATGATGTGTATGTGGACTTTTAAAAGGTGTTTGATAAAGTACCACATAATAGACTTGTTAGCAAAATTAAAGCCCATGGGATTAAAGAGACAGTGGCACCACATATACAAAATAGTCAAAGGGCAATAAAGCAGAGAGTAGTGGTGAACAGTTGTTTTTCAGACTGGAGGGAAGTATACAGTGGTGTTCCCCAGGGATCGGTATTAGGATCACTGCTCTTTTTGATATATATTAATGACCTGGACTTGGGTATACAGGGCATCATTTCAAAGTTTGCTGATGACATGAAACTCAGAAATGTAGTAAACAATGATGAGGATAGTAACAGACTTCAGGAGGACATAGACTGGTGAAATGGGCAGACAAGTGGCAGTGAAATTTAATGCAGAGAAGTGTAAAGTGATACATTTTGGTAGGAAGAATGAGGAGAGGCAATATAAACTAAATGGTACAATTTTAAAGGGAGTGCAAGAACAGAGAGACCTGAGGGTGTAAGTACACAAGTCTTTGAAGGTGGACAAGTTGAGAAGGCAGTTAAAAAAGCATATGGAATCCTTGGCTTTATTAATAGAGGCATAGAGTACAAAAGCAAGGAAGTTATCCTAAACCTTTATAAAACACTGGCTAGGCCTCAGCTGGAGTATTGTGTTCAATTCTGGGCTCCGCACTTTAGGAAGGATGTCAAGGCCTTGGAGAGGGTGCAGAAGAGATTTACTAGAATGGTATCAGGGATGAGGGACTTCAGTTACGCGGAGAGACTGGAGAAGCTGGGGTTGTTTTCCTTAAAGCAGAGAAGGTTAACATAGAAACATAGAAACATAGAAGATAGGAGCAGGAGTAGGCCATTCGGCCCCTCGAGCCTGCTCCGCCATTCGATGAGATCATGGCTCATCATCCAAACTCAGTACCCTGTACCTGCCTTCTCCCCATATCCCTTGATACCTTTAGCTTTAAGAAATATATCTAACTCATTCTTGAATATATTTAATGACTTGGCCTCAACTACCTTCTGTGGTAGAGAATTCCACAGGTTCACCACTCTCTGGGTGAAGAAATTCTTCCTCATTTCTGTCCTAAATGGCTTACCCGTTATCCTTAGATTATGACCCCTGGTTCTGGACTCTCCGACCATCGGGAACATTCTTCCTGCATCTAGTTTGTCCAGACCTGTCAGAATTTTATATGTTTCGATGAGATCCCCTCTCATTCTTCTATACTCCAGCGAGTATAAGCCCAATCAACCCAATCTCTCCTCATATGTCATTCCTGCCATCCCAGGTATCAGCCTTGTGAATCTTCGCTGAACTCCTTCCATGGCAAGAACATCCTTCCTCAGATAAGGCAACCAAAACTGCACACAGTACTCAAGGTGTGGTCTCACCAAGGCCCTGTACAACTGCAGCAGGACATCCCTGTTCCTATACTCAAACCCTTTCGCTATGAAGGCCAACATACCATTTGCCTTCTTCACCGCCTGCTGCACCTGCATGCTTACTTTCAGCAACTGGTGCACAAGGACACCCAGGTCTCATTGCACTTCCCCTTCTCCCAATCTATTGCCATTCAGATAATAGTCTGCCTTTCTGTTTTTGACACCAAAGTGGATAACCTCGCACTTATCCATGTTATATTGCATCTGCCATGCTTCTGCCCACTCACCCAACCTGTCCTGGAGTTTCTCGGTATCCTCCTGGCAGCACACACTCCCACCCAGCTTTGTGTCATCTGCAAACTTGGAGATATTACATTTAGATCCCTTATCTAGATCATTAATATATATTGTGAATAGCTGGGGTCCAAGGACCGATCCCTGCGGTACCCCACTCGTCACTGCTTGCCACTCGGAAAAAGACCCATTAATTCCTACTCTCTGCTTTCTGTCCGCCAACCAGTTCTCTATCCAAGTCAATACCTTGCCCCCAATCCCATGTGCCTTAACCTTACACGCTAATCTCTTATGCGGGACCTTATTGAAAGCCTTTTGAAAGTCCAAATACACCACATCCACTGGTTCTCCCTTATCTATTTTCCCAGTTACATCCTCAAAAAATTCCAGTAGATTAGTCAAGCACGATTTACCTTTTGTAAATCCATGTTGACTTTGTCCGATCCTGTCACTGTTTTTCAAGTGCTCAGCTATTACATCCTTTATAATGGACTCTAGCATTTTCCCCAATACCGATGTCAGGCTTACCGGTCTGTAATTCCCCGCTTTCTCTCTACCACCCTTTATGAATAGTGGGGTAACATTAGCTACCCTCCAATCCATGGGTACAGTTCCAGGTTCCATCGAATGTTGGAAGATGATCAGCAATACATCTACTATTTCTAGGGCCACTTCCTTAAGTACCCTAGGATGTAGATTATCAGGCCCTGGGGATTTATCGGCCTTCAATCCCGTCAATTTCCCGAACACCATTTCCCTGCAAATACTGATTTCTTTCAGTTCCTCCCTTTCATCAGACCGTATGTTCTCCAACATCTCTGGGAGGTTATTTGTGTCCTCCTTTGTGAAGACAGAACCAAAATATGCATTTAATTGGTCTGCCATTTCTTTGTTCCCCATTATAACTTCCCCCACTTCTGACTGCAAGGGACCTACACTTGATTTCACTAATCTTTTTCTCTTCACATATCTATAAAAGCTCTTACAGTCAGTTTTTATGTTCCCAGCAAGCTTACTTTCATATTCTATTTTCCTCTTCTTAATTAATCCTTTTGTCCTCCTTTGTTGAATTCTAAACTGCTCCCAATCCTCAGGGCTACCGCTTTTTCTGGTCAATTTATATGCCCTCTCCTTGGATCTTATGCTATCCCTAATTTCCCTTGTTAGCCACGGTTGAGTCACCCTTTTTGTTTTATTCTTATGCCACACTGGGATGAACAAATTCTGTAGCTCATCCATGCAGTCTTTGAATGTTTGCCATTGCCTATCCACCGTCAACCCCTTGAGTGACATTCCCCAATCAATCCTACCCAATTCGCGCCTCATACCATCGTAGTTTCCTTTATTTAAATTAAGGACCCTAGTCTCTGATTCAACTACTTCACTCTCCATCCTAATGAAGAATTCTATCATATTATGATCACTCTGACCCAAGGGGCCTCGTACAACAAGATTGCTAATTAATCCTTTCTCGTTACATAATACCCAGTCTAAGATGGCCTGATCTCTGGTTGGTTCCTCGACATATTGTTCCAGAAAGCCATCTCGTAAACATTCTAGGAATTCCTCCTCCACAGTATTTTTACTAATTTGGTTAGCCCAATCTATATGTAAATTAAAGTCACCCATGATGACTGCTGTGCCCTTACTGCGTGCTTCTCTAATTTCCCTTTTAATGCCGTCCCCAACCTCCGTATTACTGTTTGGAGGTCTATATACCACTCCCACTAACGTTTTCTACCCCTTGTTATTTCTCAGTTCTACCCATACAGATTCCGCATCATCAGAGCTAATATCCTTCCTTTCAATTGTGTTAATCCCCTCTTTAACCAGCAATGCTACCCCACCTCCCTTTCTTTCTTGCCTATCTTTCCTAAATATTGAATAACCCTGGATGTTGAGTTCCCAGCCTTGGCCACCCTGGAGCCATGTTTCTGTAATCCCAATCAAATCGTATTCATTTACCTCTATTTGCGCAGCTAATTCATCCACCTTGTTCCGAATGTTCCTTGCATTAAGACACAAAGCCTTCAGGCTTGTTTTTTTAACGCTTTCAGACCTATATTAATTATTGTTTACTGTGACCATGTTTGATTTAAACCGTTGAGTTCTTTGCCTTCTACTTTTGTTTTTCTCCTTCCTGTCTTTTGCTTTTATCCTTGTTTCCCTTTCCTCTGTCTCCCTGCTCAGGTTCCCAACCCCCTGCCACTTTAGTTTAAACCCTCCCCAACAGCACTAGCAAACACTCCCCCTAGGACATCGGTCCCAGCCCTGCCCAGGTGTAGACCGTTCCGTTTGTACTGGTCCCACCTCCCCCAGAACCGGTTCCAATGTCCAAGGAATTTGAATCCCTCCCCCTTGCACCATTCCTCTAGCCACGTATTCATTTGAAATATCCTCCTATTTCTACTCTGACTAGCACGTGGCACTGGTAACAATCCTGAGATTACTACCTTTGAGGTCCTCTTTTTAATTTACCTCCTAACTCCCTATATTCTGCTTTTAGGACCTCATCCCGTTTTTTATCTCTATCGTTGATGCCTATGTGCACCACGACAACTGGCTGTTCGCCCTCCCCCTCCAAAATGTTCTGTAGCCGCTCCGAGACATCCTTGACACTTGCACCAGGGAGGCAACACACCATCCTGGAGTCTCGTTTGCGGCCGCAGAAACGCCTATCTATTCCCCTTACAATTGAATCCCCTATCACTATAGCTCTTCCACACTTTTTCCTCCCAGCCTGTGCAGCAGAGCCACCCATGGTGCCAGGAAGTTGGCTGCTGCCGCCTTCCCCTGATAAGTCATCCCCCCCAACAGTATCCAAAGTGGTATATCTGTTTGAGAGGGGGATGGCCACAGGGGACCCCTGCACTACCTGCCTGCACCTCTTACTCTGCCTGGTGGTCACCCATTCACTTCCTGCCTGTACACCCTTTACCTGCGGTGTGACCAACTCGCTAAACGTGTTATCCACGACGTTCTCAGCGTCGCGAATGCTCCAATATGCATCCATCCGCAGCTCCAGCGCCGCAATGCGGTCCGTCAGTAGCTGCAGCTGGATACATTTCCCACACACATGGTCGTCAAGGATACAGGAAGCATCCCTGATTTCCCACATATAGCAGGAGGAGCATATCACGGCGCCGAGCTCTGCTGCCATGACTCACCCTTTAATTAATTAATTAAAATTAAACTAATTGAATCCCACCAATTTCACTTCAATTAAATGATATACTCAAGGGCCCTTGCTTAACAGCAGTCCCCGCTACACCACAGAGACTCTAGAAACTATAAACCACAGAATTTAAGTATGGACAAAAGGAGAAAAAGAGAAATACTCACCAACCAATCACTTACCTGCTTTCTGGTGACGTCACACTTTGATTATTTTTTACTTCTCTCTCTCCCGCTCTCGGGGCTCAGATTGGTAAGCCTACCTGGTCGCCGCCGCCTCTTTTACAGCCGCCGCCTTGCCGCAGCCGCTCCACCCAGGTCCGCCGCCTCTGTGGGCCTACCTGGTCGCCGCCGCCTCTTTTACAGCCGCCGCCTCGCCACAGCTGCTCCACCCAGGTCCGCCGCCTCTGTGGGCCTACCTGGTCGCCGCTGCCTCTTTTAAGAGGAGATTTGATAGAGGTGTTCAAAATCATGAAGAATTTTGATAGAGTAAATAAGGAGAAACTGTTTCCAGTGGCAGAAGGGTCGGTAATCAGAGGACACGGATTTATGGTGATTGGCAAAAGAACCAGAGGTGACATGAGGAAACATTTATTTGCACACGAGTTGTTGTAATCTGGAATGCACTGCCTGAATGGGTGGTGGAAGCAGATTCAAAAGTAACTTTCAAAAGGGAGTTGGATAAATACTTGAAGGAAAAAAATTTACAGGGCTATGTGGAAAGAGCAGGGGAGTGGGACTAATTGAATAGCTCTACCAAAGAGCCAGCACAGGCAGGATGGGCCAAATGGCCTCTTTCGGTGATGTATCATCCTATGAATGTTTTTATTACTGTAATAGTACTTGCAGTCAATATGCTTACTGTGAGCCGTGCAATGCTGTCCTCTTGGGGCCACATGAATTTGGATGGAATGACATATCTTGTGAATTACTCCTTAAGTGAATGCCTGATGGAAGTGTACTGTCTGGCTGCAAGCTTTCCAAATCAGTTTCTTAGAACTGTGGGAACCCATGACTCCATGTGCCACCTACCCAGAGGACCTGCATCTATGACAACAATCTCCACATCATGAACAATACTGTATGCATCTTTCATAGAATCATAGAATCATAGAATAGTACAGCACGCCTGCTTGGGCCTAGATGAGTTCAAGGCAATCTACTGTCACTTCAGGAGAAGCATGTGCTGGCTTGAGCATAGCTTAGAATGACCGCCAGCTGCCTACTCTTGGGATTTTCCACACGTGCCACTTTTGAAGGCCAAATAACATTGGCCATTGACTAATATGAGCATAGACTACTGATCTTCCTTAAGATTTTGGGATCCCTCCCTCATGGTTATTTTCAATTCAATCTCTGATTAGAAGGGAAGGCAACCATGACTTGATTTTAGGCCCCACTAATAGCAATCTGAGAATTCATGAAAGCATCTCCTACTTTTGCTTTGGGCTCCATTGCTGGGGTCTTCGATGCAGATGCCACCTGTGTTGCCTCGTGCTGTCTGGTGGGCTGCAATGTAGTTCACTTGTGGTCAGGAAAAAAGCCACCCTGAATCAAAGGGGTTCAAATTGCTAATGTAATAGTTTCAATGGCAACATTTAAAAGTCGGCATTGCTTTAGTTATTGTGATGTCGTCTGGAAAGAGTGTTCAAATAGATGCAGCAAATACCGTAACGCAAAGCAAGAAGGATTATATTACAATCCCTGAACCTCAAAGGAAATTTCTTTTGCCAAACTCGAGTGGCTTCCACTGTCCATCAGAGAAGACACGAACATTGTCATTATAACATACAGATGTTCCTTAACTGAAAGAAATATTGTGGTTAGTGAGATCAAATTGTGCTTATCACAGCAAAAGCACTGTAGCATTTCAGCCACTTTAAAAGAAAATTAAAGCTGTATATATCTTCAGGCTGTATTTACACGCTAACTATTGTCTCAGTGTAAAGCAGTTTCTGCTTCACTCTGGAGCTAGGTTGGGCCTGACTCCAGATTTACTCTAACTGTAGACTTGGGGCGAAGTGAAACCGACACTAAGTTGCAGCGTAGATTAAGCCTTATAGTAAACACTTATGCAACTCGAAGATTGTCGAGGAGTTTAACATTGAATCATCAAACGTTGCTCTTGCATTACATTTCTGAGTCTTCCCAGTGGTTACCTTTAGTAAATTAGGCAAGCTTGCTTGGGGCTGACGCCAGGTGTGTGAGACCTAGATGTCATGAGTTGGTGGCCATAGCGTACCACTATACCCAATATAAATCAGCTAAAGATTTTCACTTCAGATGTAAAATGGGTTATGTGCAGACTTGTGCCTATGTATGTTGTGGAACTGCTTCAGGACACAGTTGTGCAATGTTGTTCAAGGCTCCTTTTGGTGTGGAATCCCCTTTGATATTCTAAGGGGTATTCCATGGCACCAGAACAACATAAAACAGCTACAACAAGCGCAAGTTTTAAAGTCACAGTTCACTTGTTTCTGGCCGTCATATCTCCCCTGGTGATTAGGGAAAATACATACAGGTCAGTGGACGAAAAACCAACCACACCGGTGGCTTGTGCGAGCAGACTGGGCCACTTATTCCATGGTACATTCACATGTTGGCACAGAACAATAGAACACCTGTTACATTGGGTTTCCACCGTAGAGGGACTGAGGTAGGGATGGAGGTGAGCAATATTATGGAGGTTCAAGTATACATTCTTTGTGATAGAGAGGATAAAGGGGACGGAAACTCAGCTCGAGTTTCAACAGGACTCTGAGATTGCTAAATAATCTATTGCAGCCTGAGATAGTGGCCAGATAGGAGAATAGACTCAGTGATGAGGGTGCATTTGTGGCAGGGAGAGAAGACAATGGCTTTGGTTGTACGAATGTTTAGTTGAAGCAAGTTAAAACTCATCCAAGACTGGATATTGAATGGGCACTCTGATAGCACAGAGGCAGAGGAGGGGTCGAACGAAATAGAGCTGCGTGTCCTCGTATGTGTGGAAGCTGACCCCATGTCCGCAGATAATGTCGCCAAGGGGCAGCATGGAGATGAGCTAGAGAAGGGGGCCAAAGATGGATCCCTGGGAGGTTCCAGAGGCCATGCTGTGGAGGTAGGAAGAAAAGCCATTTGATAAGTCAGAGTGGAACGAAGGAAGGGCAGCCCCACAGAGGTGGGCAAAAGAGGAGAGCCATTGGAGGAACGTGATGGGGTTGACTGTCAAAGGCTGCGGAGTTTCATACTCGAAACAGACTTGTATATCTAGGCACTGCCTAAATAAAACCCAAGGTACCATAAGAAACGTCAACAGACCATTCTTAGACAGGCTTTATTTTTATTCAGAATCTTTCTTTCATAAACCTTTTTGGTGAATTATTATTGTCAAGGCACTCATGACCAGAGGCAAAGCATTGCTGCCCTAAGTATGTGCCTTTACCCCAATCTCAAGAGAGTGCGCACTATTGCATCGGTGTGAATGGTTCCATTTCCCACACCAGACATCCCCAGACTGAAATCATGGCCGAAATTTTCATTACCTGGGCTGGTCGGGTGGGGGCGGTCGGCATGGCAGCTTGGAACCCCGTTGTGCTTTTCCTCCCGCTCCTCAGAGCGACTTTCTGTTAATGGTGCCTATTAAGACAGGCCTGCGCGTTACCCGGCCCTATTAAATGTTGCAGATCTGATGACGTCATTGATGACTCATTTCCAGCAGGGATATTTAAAGCAGCCTTGGCCACATTCATCTAGGAGTGTGTAGGCAGTACAGATCACCATCTGGTTATTGCTGAGCCTTGCAGAGTTGGCTTCACAGAGACAGAGGGATGCACCCAGGTTCCCAGATGACTTCCTACATATTCTTGTGGAGGGAGTCAGAGCACGCAGGGAGGTCCTCTTCCCTGCTGATGGATGCAAGAGACCTCCCCAGGAGACTAAAAGAGCCTGGCTGCAAATTGCAGAGGAGTTGAACAGCAGGGATGTTGACAGGAAGATCTGGGTGCAGTGCCGGAAGCGCTTCAATGATCTCATGAGATCAGGAAAGGTGAGTGCAAAGCTATACTCAACTTCATCCTGCTGTGCCTCTCATCACATCCCCATCACTCTGCCTTCCCAAGCCTATTCCTGCACATCATTACTCACACCATCATACCTTGCATGTCCACTCATTCCTCTCTCTCTATCTATATACGCATATCCCCATCTGACTAACCACCCCTCACACTCACCCTCATCCTAATGCAATCATACCAAGTAACACTGCACAAGGAGGCCATTTGGCATTGGCACCTCCCTCATAGTCACCCTCTAAAGATGTAACCCATACATTCCTTATACTCATGCCATCACTCTCACTCAAACTTCTCTTCTTTTCCATTTTGCAGGAGAAGAGAGCCCACAATAACAGGGAGAGGGAGAGAACTGGAGGTGGCCCTCCATCCTTTGCCACTTTGACAGCAGCAGAGGAAGCCTCCCTGGAGGTCTCAGGAGCTGCGGAGCAGCTGGCAGTGGGAGACGGAGAGAGGGGGACCTCTCAGCAACCTGGTGACAGAATTACATCTCATACAGCCACATGGCATACAGCAGTCACTCATATGGTGGCTGATGTCAGCAGCCAGTGAATGTTCATCATGTGCATAATGGTATCGTTACCCATTCTTGATATAACATTTCTAAATCATCTCTTTACTCTCCCACAGGTCCATCAAGAGCACCCCCCACTGTCGAGGCAAAAGAGGAAGACGACTCCTCAGAGGAGCCTCCAGCCTCTGAGGGCGCACCGTCATCTGACCTAAGCACATCCAGCACCAGCGCAGATACGCACTCCTCAGTGGGTCCTCCGCGAGATAGCATAGTGTTGTCACCTGATGTCTCACAAGTCACAAGTGAGCAAGAGGAGATGGTGGAGACACGGACAGCAGTGGAGACTCCTCTCCAGAGGGCGCTGGATGTTCCCAGCTCTGCTCAGCTGCATGCAGACGCTCAGCCTCAGGGGCCATCGAGAAAGAGGGCGATCCTGGAGGTGCAGTAAGAAATGCAGGAGGCTCTGACAGGTTTAGCGACCACGATGTCTGTAAATGTGCAGAGAATGGAGGAGTCCATCTCCACATGAGCACCACCGTGTCGCAGGCGCTGGCGACGGTAGACTCTTCCATGGAAAGGATGGCCACCAGCTAATGCGCCACTCACATAAGCACATGCTATCTATGGAGAATAGATGGCAGAGGCTCATAGACCTCCTCTCTAGGAGGGATGTCAATGTAGACTTGGGTCCTCATGGCCGCACTGCTGTGCTCTCCAGCTCCTTGCTAGCAGGGAAGTGCGGGTGACCCATGAGAGAGATGATGGTGAGAGGGGACATGGAAGTGGGGGCTTCTCTCAAAGCACTCACACTTCTCCTCCATTGTCTCCCCCTCAGCCAGTGCCCCACATACCTCCTCGGATCTTGATGGTCGAGTCTGCCACTGCACAGTCGCAGGAGGAGCAGATTTTTGCGGGTCTGTCAGAGGCTCCAAAACCCAGAGGAAGTCCGCCAAAGGTGTCTACACAATCGCAACAGGGAAGTGAGCAGGCTGCCTCTACCTCTGCTGAAGCTACAGGGGTTGCACCTCGTAGAAGCATACGTGAACGAAAAATGACACAGAAGTAAATGCACAAGTGTAAGCACATGGGTGTTTAAAGAACTGTTTCTGCTAAGGTTCCGTTTCTGGTATGTCACATATAAAACTATTTACTTTCACCAATTTCCGGTCATGCCCATTTTTGTCTGCTACTTTGGAAGTGGCTTAGTGAGTTGGAGTGAATGGTCAGACATAACGTTACCTCCAGCAATGGGGGGCAGCGTGAAAAGAATGGCTTGGTCAGTAGGGAAGCTTTATGGTGTTGTTGGGCCGGGGGTGGGGGGGGGGGGGGGCGACCTGGCGCAGCATGTGGCAGCCATATTGGAGTAATGCAGGAAGTTAAGTAAATCTGGCCATGATGAGGCCATCCCTGGCCTCCTGGGCAGCAATGTGCTCGGGAGCTGCTGGCATCTGGACCTCAGGTTCCCCCTGCTCCTCCTCATCTTCCAGCTGATGGTGCTCCTCCTCCTCTGAAGAGGCTGTGCGCTCAGTGCCTTGCTCCTCATGCAGCGCTAATCCTCATTGCTGCGCTATGTTGTGTAGCACGCAGCAGACAATGACGATTCTGGATACCTTGGCTGGTGCTTACTGAAGGGCTCCTCCAGCTCTGTCAAAGCATCTGAAGCGCATTTTCAGCATGCCTATTGTTTACTCTATGACACATCTGGTAGACATGTGGTTTTCATTATATCTCTCCTCAGCCTCAGTACGTGGCCTCCTCAAGGGTGTCATGTGCCACGTCTTCAGTGGATAGCCCTTGTCTCCAAGCAGCCAGCTGGTAAGTCTGTCTGGAAGTGCGAAGGGCTGAGGGAGGGTGGACTGGTGCAGCACAAAAGAGTCATGACAGCTGTCAGGGAACTTGGCGCAAACATGCATAATCATCTTTTTATGGTGGCAGACGAGCTGCTCATTGAGGGAATGGAAGCCCTTGCAGTTCACAAATACTCCTGGGTGATTATGGGGTGCCCTGATGACCACATGTGTGCAGTCGATGATGCCCTGCACTGGTGGGAAGCCAGCCAGAGCCGCAAAGCCCAGCGCCCGCTCAGTAACACTGGCTTCTTCAGTGGTAAAGTTGATATAATTGGCTGACTTGTCAAACATGGCATCGGTGACCCGTGTGATGCATCTGCAGGCGACCGGCTGTGAGATGCTGCAAATGTCTGCTGCAGATCCCTGAAAGGAGCCTGAGGCGAAGAAGTTGAGGGCAGTGGTGACCTTGACTGTCACTGGTAATGCGTGTCCACCAGGTCCTCTGGGCTGCAGGTCTGGTTCCAGTAAGTTGCAAATGTTTGCGATGACCTGACACAATAGCCTGAGCCTCCTTTGGCACTGCTGTTCAGTCATGTTGAGGAAGCTCATCCTCTGCCTGTATACCCTGTGTTGCCTCCAGTGCGGTGCAGCCCTGCACTGATGCCCTCTGTCCTGTGGAGCATCAGGTCATTGAGGAGAAGGTTGTTGGTGCTGTTGCTGCTGCTCCTGCTGGTGTGCCTGCTGCTGCTGTTGCTGCTGCTGTTGCTGGTGTGCCTACTGTTGCTTGTGTTGGGACTCATTCTGGTCTGATTCTGAGGACCAAGGTGAGACAGCATAAACGGCACCCATGCTGTTTTAATTGATGACAGGTCAGATCAGAGAACCAATGTGACAATGGTGTGATAGTTAGTAGCAATGAGGTGAGAGTGGCTTCCAAAGTTTCAGAAAAGACTTGCAAACTGTAGACCCCTAAATCTGTGCTCAAAATGCACTCAGTAAGAGCCTTTCCCTTAGGCAAGTAAGCAGGTGTCATGTGGGAGTATTTATTGTGCTTTCCATGCTCTGCAGTAATGACCTCCATCAATGGCCACTGAACTTCAGCCTTAGCTTGACAGACGTGCTTCCTGAGCTGCGTAATTCCCGTGGTCATGCAGTGAAATTCAAAAGGTCTGGTTAAAAACACAGTTAAGGTTCTGACAACAAGATATTAATGAGGTAAATTAGGTCGTCCGCCTCTGCCGCTTGTGTCCGTCCGTGCCGCGCTGGCAAACACGCCCGAGTTAAAGGCGCGAGGAGGCGGGATGATGGCGGGGTCCCGAAGCGCTCCCATTTATTGTGAATTTTACTCCCGACCCGCTTCCAATCCCGCACGCACGGCAGCGTGAAAATTCTGGTCATGAGTTTGCGCCATGTTATGGACATTTTGGCTCTGTGGTTTTGCACCAACTAGGAAGAGTGTTGACACTGCCCAAACTCCCACTTCAAAGAGCTGCCATACAGCCTGCACAGAGAGGACACTGCTGGATTCAAACCAGGTCCAAGAGGTGAGGGGTCAGCATACAAGCCCATTGCACTGCTCAGTTCCCTTTGAATTCTTTCAGGGGGGAAACATGTTGCAATAAGTGTCCATTGATATTCTTACAGATCACATTTCTTACAGATGAACACAGTCTCGCTATCTCAGGATTAATAAAGTATCACTTCTCATCAGCTATTGCTGATTTATAACGGTGGCAAATTATTATAATGATGCAAAAAAATCCTCTACCTGTCGGGTAAAACTGAATCAAAAGGAATAAGTCACTGATCACAATAGTGGGTGCTTAACTGAAGGTACTCAATGAAACTCTGAAGTAAACTTTTTTTTAAAACAGGCCTATGCTCAAGGCTGTATTATATCGTTAGGGCTCAAATGACTGTAAACCAAATGAGGTTTGCTTTCACCGTTTATAGCGTCATCTGAACCCCCTTGTGTGTTTTACAGCCTTGTAACAAATCTCAGGTAGTGTTTATATCCTACTTAAAGCACTCGCTGGCATCTGTTCTTTTTATTTAATACAGTATATACAATCGGTCATTTTGAAGGGGTTTTTGAAAGTGGCAGCGATCCGGTGTGTGACTACTCTTGTGTGTTTGTAACCACACTGATTGCTGTGGGCCATGTCTCCTGTTTTCATAGTTCTCTGGTTTAGAATTTAAGAATTGGATTTGTCTAGTACATAGATATACTGTAATTTTGTTAAGATTCATTTTTTTAAAGTTTAAAAAAAAATGTCTTTAAACACAAATTCTTCAGCAATCATTTCCTTCTCTGTAGCCCCTTTTAAACTGTATCAGTAATTTTAGCTTTCAGCCCAGGAGGGTGGAGAGGGAGACACATTTATTACTGATCATTTTGGAATTCCTAATTTGATGAACACTTCACTGATAGTTCACCGAGTTTCTCCAGGAAGGTTCCAGGTTTAATCCTTGATCTCTGCTGAATCAGCTCATCCCACATTGTCCTCAGTAGCCCTGTGTTCGGGAGAGGGGGAAATCAGCCAGGGTCCCCTTATTGGAAGTGCATCAGTATGGGTGTCCAGTGAGGACACAGTTGGCCTCAGCTTTTATGCCTCTGAGTGTGGCAGGGCATCTGGTACCCATGGAACTATACTACAGCAAGGACCCAACATCTCCGTGAGAGGAAGGAAGAAAGTTATTGACCAAAATGAGATTTAATAAATATTTTCTGACTTGGAATTCTGCCTGAAGATACTATACCAATCGCTGTTGGTGTTAAAGATGGGTTTGTTCATAAGAGGTAAATTTTTTGAGTAGTTTTGTCACTGTGTCATTTTACAAAGGTTTAAAAGTCAGTTTACATCATAATTCCTGAAGATATCAGATCGCTGCATAAATTCAAGATTTTTGGGGGCAGAATGAGAGAGGTTGGAATTGTAAGATTAGTCCTTTTGTGTTGTGCACTTGACACTAGATGGCAGTGAGATTTATATTCACACACAGTGTGTGGGCTACTCCAGTATCTGATGCCCATTTCAGTTTGTGCAGTTGCTCTGTCCTATATCAAGTAGATCACAAAAGACTACCCTGAGGAATATGTTTCCGAAAGCTTGCAGTCCCATTTATGAGTGACAAAAAAGATATAAATTCCTGTTTACAGCAGCATCGAAGGGAATAATTTACTTAAGAACTTACCAGTCAACATCAGGGTTATTGATAAGAAATAACTGCTAACCATTAAACAGTTATATAAATTGGGTGGAATTATAAGATTGACTTCAGCAAAGCTTTGACTTCACATGATTTGTAACGGGCCTCATCTGCTATAACACACAAATTTACAGAGCAATTTAATTCCGACCCATTTAAACGTATGAAAAGGAGTCGATACATTTACTTAATACACAGCAACAGCATTACATACAATTTCTCTTTCATCTTTAGTATCTTTTCTAACTATTTAATTACTGGTCCACGTGTTAATTCTTCATTTAGCTTTGCGGACTTCATTTTGAATCAAGTCCAGAGAAAAATGATCTGTGTTTTTTTTTAATGGGTTGCAAGTAACGCATTTCTGACCGTCCTAGTTCAGTTCCCATTGTGCGTGAATTCAAACCTGCACAAAAAAAATACCAAGCTTGGCATTTAAATTCCCAGTCTCACCTGTTAGAGATGGAGGACTGTTGAGTATGGAGAATGGAAATGTCACACTCAAACAGCAGGACGCACTCTTCTGAAGTTGGGTTTAAAAAAATTCTCAGGGAAACAGGCAGAGGCCTGCACTGAAGCTGACCCATACTTGACCTAGCAATGCTTGGTACTGTCACTGTTTGCAAGTGGAGCTGTTAACATTCCACAGAATTGTCTTTCCGAATCTTGAAGATTGTAAAAAACGCACTGCTAACACAAAAGCAGGAAAGTGCACGTGTGTGGATATAGAGCGTGAGGATGAACAGGCTCTCCGAGGTGGAATAGCATGCCAGGATTCGCTGTCTAGCCTCACACGTGAAGAATGGTCACTGGAGCAAATGCTGCCGCCGCACAGTATTGACTTATTTCGGAGGAGGAGGAGAGGAAATTGGGGAGGAGGAGAGGAAATTGGGGATGGGGCGAGTGGAACTGTTATTGATGCAGGTTTGATTTTTACTTGGAACCTCAAAATATGTTGTTTATACATTTGGGAATATTAACAGTTTCTGGCCAAGTTTTGAGGGCTTTCATGATTTATGCAGGAAAATTCCAAATCCCTAACCCTGTTCCGAACCCCCGTACATGAGGAGGTATGTTGACGCATGCTGTAAACATTTTAGTGCCAGTATCTTGCAACCCACCTGCAGCTGACTTAATGATACCTTGTAACGCTTCTCATTGTGCTGAAGTTTTGTATGTGTCTGTCAGGCTACTGTACAAAATCTCCAAGTGAGCCAAATGCGAAGATTTCTGCTCTGATTACTTGTGTGTATTAAACTAAAATAATTCAAAATTATGTTTATACTAATCGGTCAAAAAAGATCAGTTTTAAGATTTTTGTCCAGGGTAAGTTAAAACAGATACATGTCCTGAAAAGTAACATGAAAATCATTTTGTATTGAGTTGAGGTACACAATCTACTTCATAACACACAGCACAAAATATCATTACGGGCATGTCACATTATTCCCGTTATCTCTTTCCCCATCCCTTACACTCTCCTGGCCCATGTACCTTCGGTAACTATTGTCCGGTTTTAATCGCTCCACCATTGGCGGCCGTGCCTTCAGCTGCCGAGGCCCTAAGCTCTGGAATTCCCTCCCTAAACCTCTCTGCCTCTCTACCTCTGTTTTCTCCGTTTGAGACACTCCTTAAAACCTACCTCTTTGACCAAGCTTTTGGTCATGTGCCCTAATATCTCCTTATGTGGCTCGGTGTCAAATTTTGTTTGATAACGCTCCTGTGAAGCACCTTGGGACGTTTTACTACGTTAAAGGTGCTGTATAAATGCAAGTTGTTGTTGTTATTGTCATTCTTGGCTCGTTTACAGGGAGGCTTGCTGTGGTCACTACGTTGTTCATGCGAATTCCTAAATCTACAGGAATACTGACCAGAGCAATTTTCATGGATGTACTTACAATGTCATTACACATAGCAACCAGGCAATATTTCGTTCTAGGAAGTGTATGCAAAACAGTGCTGGTTCCAAACATAACTGATGAAATAAGTTGGATTTTAGCAATCCTAAAGGTTATTTTCAATCATTTATGTTCAGCATTTCTAACTCCTTACTACTTTCTCCAGAACTTAACAAATTAACTATAAATCGGGTGGCAGACAAAAGTAGTAACATCTGAAAGTCTTCATTAGTCGTCTAAACCACACAATACCAATAATCATGTCGCCCACTTAAATCTCTTTCGTTAAGGTGAAAAATTAGGTTAAAATTATTAGAGGAGATTATTGGGAGCCTTTGATCTGCCTTTTCTCTTGCAGTCCCCATTGTTGTAAAGGAGAGGTCGTCTTTTAAATAGTATGAATTCATTTGATGAATTGATTCTCCCTCTGCCAGAGAGAACCAACAGCCACAAAAGGCCCACAAGCTTCCAGTGAGCTACATATGTTAAAAAGACAAAGCATTCAATCCGTTTGATAGACAAAAGCATTTTCTGGACGGGTGAATGACATGATTAAGTAGGTCAAATTGTGTTCAAGCATCCAGTTAGATAAAGACTTTTAGAATCCTTCCACTTTGACTATTATGACTCAGTGTTCTGGTGGATTTCATCACTTGCGTGCAGCTATGGATTGTGTGTGAGCAGAGGTCTAAGTTTGAGGGCAAAAATCAGCCAACACAACTGAAATTTATTACAACTGTGCTTCTTTGTAAAGTCTTTGAAAATGTTGCTTATTTGCTAATTAGTTAATTATATCAAGAGCAAGGCTATGATCTTAGGGCTTTCAATTCCCAGGAGCTGCATTTCTCCTGCTTTTTTAAATGGACTACAACAGCTTTACATACCTAACAACATTCTCGTTAACCTACAGCCTACACTCCTTGAAAAGAGCCAGCATTCCCTCGATTTTTCAGGTCATAAAAGATGACCTAACCTGATGTGAATCACTGATTTTAGCACCAGGCCAAGCTGAAGTGATAAAGATGAATCCTCTCCCATGTTTACTTTTATCTCGCCTACCCCTCCAACTGCCTGCACTACATTCCACTCAGTTGGCACCCGGTGAATCACCCCTGGACTGTCGCAGACCAAAAACCAACCATGGGCCTCTGCTCTCCAACCACTGAATATCCTTAGATCAACACTGCCTCCTGGTCTACCAACCAGACTCAGGATCTCTCTGCTTCAGATAAGCCAATTTTCTTCAACCAGAAACCAGGCCCCAGTGACCTTAGACCACCAGACAGGCCTGTGACACTTTTGTCTCACCCTGGACTCCTGAGTGTCACTTTGTAAGCCTCTACCTAAAGGACTTGCATAGCCAGGTTTAGTTTCCCCTGTATCTTGTTCATGTGGTCTGAAGCAATGGTTGGTGTGCCCACTTTCGCCCAGCTTCCTCGCCAGTACTCTTTAATTACTAATGCTGGCTCCTCTGGCCACCACCTATCACAGCAACACAGCCACTATTGACCTGCTCAATAGTTCCTTTAGTTCTTCCTAGACTTCATGCTTTCCTCCAAATCATTCATGTTTTCCCACCCCTGCCATTCCCTTGGTACAGTACATACTCCACATTCCCAGAGCTCGGGAAACCCGACAGGAAAAGGGAGGCAGGAGCTGCCGGCTCAAGAAGGTAAATGCCATTTGCAGCTTTCCTTTCAGACCAGGAGGAGCAGGAGTGCTTCCCCCGGCCCCTCAAGGAAGTCTTCGGCCTCCTCTCTGCTGATCGCGGCTTCTCTCTTTCCCCACCCACAGCGATTATTGACCAACCCTGCCCCCACCTAGCTCCGATCTCTCTTCCGATAGCCGCTCTCTTTCCTCCCAAAGCCCCAATCTCTTGCTTGCTCCCTCCCAATTGCTGGGGACCATCCCCAAGGGTGGGAAACGGAAGAAAAAATTATAATGAGGTTTTGTCGGCAGGACCTCTGTGTCCCCGGCCTTGCCGGGTTATCCCCACGCTGCCGTGATCCCCCGCACCCTCCCCCCACCCCGACAATATTGGGGCCCTTGGTATCCACTCTCTCCTATGCAATGTGCCTTGGGCACATTATCATCATAAAGTCATATAAAATCAAGTTGTTATCTTTTTCGAATATTGCAGTTTACATCCCTAGAGCTGTCTAAGAATTTCGATTGACAGTTTCATATGACAAGGTAAATGGCTAAAGATGAGGCTTAATCTCCTTCTCCAGGAATTTCCTCTGGGCTTCTCCCAATCAGCCCATGTAACTTCGGCAGAAGATCAGTTGTAGCCCTGGATACACAGGATTCCGCTGATGTTCCACATAAGTTACACCAGCCAATCGAGAGAAAGCGCCAAGGAGGTTCCTGCCGCTTCACTTTCCTCATTATTGCGAAATGCTTTACTTACTGAATTTCTATTTTATTATTGGACACCCCTATTTTGCCAAATACAGTCCCCACTGCTTATAGCGGGCGCGTTGGTACTAACGCGATTTGCCCCGCTATGCGCAGTGGATGATTTATACTCGATAATGTTCATTTAAAGCCCGTTAATCTCCCCCGTTGCTGAGTATATCTGAGCTGCTCTGTAATAATCAGGGACATGGGAGGTGCTGCTGGAACTCGGCGCTCTATAACTCTGACCCGCTCCTGCTGTTCTCTGGTGCATAGTTATTGCATAATGTTCTGCACGATTCTCACACTGACAGGACATGGCAATGAACCATGAACTCCTCACCTGCGCTTCCATACTGATACTGCCCACAGCGACCAGTCAACTTCATCCCGCTTCTCTGCAGCTGAATTCCCCGCGTTTTATGATGTTAAAGGCACTATATAAATGCACGTTGTTGTTGTTGTTGTTGTGTGGCTCCATAACCGAGAAGTATGATGGGCAACTGCACCTGAACAAAGTGTTCACCGAACACCTGTGACTGCTCGAAATAGCCGGCGCACACAACACACTGTAAACGGCGACTGTGTAATTGAGAATATTTGTAACGGCAAATGGTTGGCGCTACTTGCCCGATCTAACCGATTACCCGATTTAAACGTGGGCGGTTTAAGTGGTGGGGACTGTACTTGATTAGATATTGATATTCACAGGGCAACAATGGATGAGGCTGGAGCAGGAGGGCTGTCAGTATTTCTTGATGTCACATGTTTCCTTCTTCACCAGTTTCCCAGACTACGTACTCATTTCCATTACATTTTATAGGAATTTTCAACGTAGCTGTGAAACATGAATCATTTTGGTTTGCAACCCTAACAAACGGCAGGTGAAAATGAGGCTCCAAAACTATCAGCCTGTGCAACAATATCTACGGTAAGCCTACAGTATTGGATTGTGTTGTACTTTTTAAAAATTTAAATAGTTGTGACTATAAATAATCCCACCAGAACGTGATCTGTCAATACTATGATTTGGCCAATTTATATTCTAACGGGGAGAACAGCAAAGTTTAATGCTATACCATGTTGTATGTGAGGTTCCTCTTGGGCAAATAGCATGCCAAACCAGTAGCACAATACTATTAGATCTACAGCTTAATCCCTCGCTGCTTTCCCTCCTAAAAGGACACTATTGTTGGAGCAGTCCCTGTGAAACGGCACAGGGTCTTTTGTGAAATGGTAGACAGCTTCCTTTGGTGATTAGCTATCATTCTGCTTTGAAGATTTTAATGCGGGAATACTGCATTAAGTTAGCCACTAATTTATCACAGTTAAGGGCCCGAGTCATTGCTCTCCCTCTTGAGTCAATCAAGATATACGCGTGTTCCTTTCAAAGAGTTAAAACACAATAAATGACAGCAACATGTGGATGACTATACTTAAAAAAGTTTGCACTGCTTGATTTGCATGGCTTTTGGGAAAAGTCCGAACAATAAAAAATTTGCTCTCAAGCATAATGGATAATGCATGTGAATGGACAAAATGTTTCTTTTCCCGTGCAGCCACTGCTAAATGGTGTTAGTTACACAACCTGTGCTGAAATAATCTGTACTTTAATGCCCCCTCCCCCACTTTTTAGCAGGTTGGAGGATTTTAATGACATTATTGGAAAGGAACTGGGAAAACCCCATTAAGACACTGCTTCAGCAACTAAGTTCAGCAGCTAAAATGTAGTATGTGAGCACACAGGCCTCTCTGAACAATGTTGGTGCTCTGTGCCAATGTCTTCAAAATAACATTTGCCACTAGTTGCAGGACAATATTATAAGACTTACCCCTTCCCCCACATTGTTCTGTCTGTGTAGAAGTTGATGACTCTGTCTCCGATTTATTTGCCAGTAACCTAGGGGCGCCGTTCTTTCAGAACTTTTTTCCTACAATTTACAGAATGTAAAGAAGCCATTCACTCTATCATGCTCGTACCAGTGCTGCCTCATTGAATGGAGATTGCTACTCTATTGTGTTGAAAAGAAGACTCACAGGCAGTCTGCTATTCAAACCCATTTTTGCTCAGGGTCTCAATCTGTGGAACACATTACCTTCCTTGGTCTTGTCTTTTGCTTTTCTCAGTTTGCCCTGCATGACGGTCGTGCTTCCTATTGCAGGCAGTTAAGTGGAATGGTCTGAGCCACAATCTTCTCTACAGTCAATGCAACTTCATAATTACCTGGTAGAATAAAACCACTTTGACCACTTTTTTCCTCACCCACAAAATGCTGAACACTTCAGTTACTGTAAAATACTTCACTTCACTTAACCAAATATTTGAGGGTGTCCATATTGAAATGTTAGTTGAGGCTGGGTATAGAGCCAAGCTTTCTGGTAGGAGCCCTGTACTTTTGTGTGAATATTCTATAGTACCTGGCTAGTAGTGTGTCTTTCTGGGGTCAGATGGCTCTTGCTCAGCTTTCAGGCTTATCCAAAGCCATCGCTCCCATTATTTGTAATTAAGCTGCTCCAGGACGCATGGCATTGTTCCCGGTCAGTGATGTCACCAAGTCAGTGTGGTGACAAGGGCACCCAACTTGGCAAAGCTATTTAGAGCCAAGTGTTTGATGTTTTTTCATGAATCAGCACTGTAAGTGGAGCCTGTTCTGAAGCCATGTTAGTTTTAGTTCCCAAGCACCTTGTCTGGTGGGGCCTGAAGGACTAGACCTGTTACTGGGGCTGGAATTTTTCCTGCACAGTTCCAGGAAACCTACATGTAAGTGCCCTATCAGGTGTGATATTCCTATCTGGGCAAGCAGCAGAAATCTCACTGACGCTGGTAAATGGTGTTGCTTTAGCCTTTTTAACTTCAACAATCCTGCATGCACCCATTGGCTTTGGTAACTGGGGTGTGTCCCTTTGGGAAGCGAGTCTGCACTGCACCTCTGGAAAATGGAAACTACTTGCGTGGATTTCACAGTAGTTTTGTTTTGAAATATCCCATAACCTCTTTGCCTCCACCTCTTTCTCCTCCTTTAAGATGCGCCTTAAAACCGTCCTAGTATCTCATCCTTTGGCTCTGCATCAGTTTTTGCCTGATTTACACTCCCGTGAAGCGCCTTGGGACGTTTTACTACCGCAAAGGCGCTATATAAATGCAAGTTGTTGTATCGCGCTGAGCAAAACAAAGTTGCTGAGTCTCATTTAATTTCACTGGCCTTCTGGTGGCACTCCCGCTTGAAGCAAGAGCCGCCTTGGGATGGTGAAGGAAAATGGCTGCTGCCGGCCTAGGGAGCCTGCAGCAGCGGAATGTGGCCAGCTACTTGTGGGGCAACTGAAGAGGACATCCATTTAAGGAAAACCGTGAAAAATCATGAGCGATTGCACTCCTTAACAGGAACTTTTAAAATTGAAATCCCCTCCTGCACGCCAGAGCTGGATGGCAGGACCTTGCTGGCATTCCCTGCATCCGGCGGTGCTATGCCTGTAACATAGGAAAAATGTGACCTACTGCATCACTCAGTCATTACCACATAATTTGAAAATGCCTACCTATATTTGGGCAGCCACGTTTGACGGTCGGCATCACTCCCAGTGGAAAATGCGGGAAGGTGAAGGCGGTTGTCAGGAAGCTCTCCGAATGGCATCCCTGCCCATTTTCCACGCCAGATCATCATGGAATCGGGGAGGGGGCAGGAGGGGTGGAATCCCAGCAGAAAATCAGCTCACAAGTTTAACATCAGATTGTCTTGCACTTCAATACTAAACTTAGTGTGAATGTACTGCAAAATGTTACCTGCGTTTGTTTCTTTAATTTATAATTTAGTTTGTAAGTTTCCCTTTGCTTTGTTCAAAGTTATTAAAGAAGGGAAAAAAAAGTAACCACGAAACTTTGGCACTGGGACAGAGTGATGAACTTCAGGAAATTATTTGAGGCTAATTATGAAGTGATGTGATTACTCAGTGAGTTCTATTGCAGTTGTGTATTTTTTTTTTTAAAAGCGATGTCCTAGAATGCGATATGTTGAAAATATCAGGAGCAGAATTCTTGTTAGAGAAAATTCTTGGCTCAGTATGGAGTTCTCTTAATTATAGGTTTGAAGGTGCAAAGTTGCGTGTTGTTGGCCCTGCTTCTCCCCCCTCCCTTTAACACAATGCTCTGAAGCGCAACAAAGTTTATCAGCATAAATGTGGAGGCTGGAAACTGCACGTATTGGAGAGGAAGTGCCTCAGGACATTGAAAATAACAAGCTATGTTTTAAGGGTATAATCTGGGGATTGATTGCTCTCTTCCCTTGGGGAGGACTAACACTGGACGTAATTTGATCTCGGTCGCGCTTGTATAGAAAGAAGTGCACAATAATTTCAATTCTCTCTTTCACAAGAATGATGGATACCTGCAGCAGGAATTCAAGTGGCATCCAACGATTGAAATGGTGTACAAGGATTTAAATGTTATATAGGAATTTAAACGGTGTACAGGAAATCAAAACCTAACAGAGCTCCAAGGGTGATAAGTGGTCCTTGGGGGGTTCAAATTCCAATGGTCGCTATTTCCTATATGATTTTCTATCCATTAAAATTAATGTTCATTTATACCATCCACCCATAGTACTTGCTTAATAAAGCCCCTTTTAATCTGTTATATAATACATAGAAGAAATTGTAAACCTTGTATCAAAAGTTAAACAGATTAACTCCATTTTCAAAGCCTCTTACAGTAGTATTTTGGTTTTGTAAAAACACCCAGAGGAGTTAACAAAGCTAAAACAGATCTCGGGATTCGGAAGGTCATCGGTTTCATCCAAATTCCTAGACATTTGTTAACCTGTATTTCTGGGAAATCTACTCCATGAATTCAAATAAATATGTACAACGTGAACCTTGTGTTGGCAAATATGGGTGAATCCACAATCCTTTTACTTTACCTCTCTGGAGTACATGGTTTACACTTCAGTAGATCCCAGACCCATAGGACCAGCCTCTATTGATTAATAAAATGAATTTACATTATGATGCCATTACATTACCACTAGTATCCCACACTACCTATAAAATGTGTGGTCTACATAAAAGAAAGACTCCAGAGTGTTACAGAGGTTGTGGTTACATGCTAACAACAGAATCAAACAATCTCCTGATAGAAATTAGTTTTATTTTCTTTCTGGTGTTAGTTTAGATTCAAGGTTACACTGCAAACTTTTTGCTTCTCTGTGAACTTCAGCGACCAAAGCTAGCATATGTACCGGGCATTCAACCAGTCCAGGAGAGAATTCATATTGGCAATTGCACTTGTTGTCTATGAAGGATAATCATTGCATTATCCACACATCCACCAGCAACCATGGGGTTCAGCAACTGCAGAGTATCCCCAGTTCAGTTCTTCATACTTGCTTCGCAACTTTTTATACAGAAGGACATGCGATCTTTAAATAACAAATGAAAACATTTTTTTAGAAGGTAGTTGGTGACATGATCCATCATGTGTGTTAAACAGCATTTCGGTTGCAAAGAACACCCACGGTATCGTCACATTGGGAACGCACTGAAATGGGCCAAAATTAAGAAAACCATAAGAGGCACTTTCGGTGGAATACAAGTTGTCTCTATCAAAATAATCATATCACTGAAAGGCACTCGAGTATTCAAATAGATGTTTAAAAATAAAAAAAAACACTTCATTTACAGTTGGAACAGACAAGCTTGTGTGAAAGTTTGATATCCTCACCTTGGGATGCAGTAGACAGGGCGACTGCAGAGGGTCCTGCTTCAATCTGGTCTAACAACCTTCCCTCCTCCACCAGCCGGAGTCCCTGGAGTGTGAGAAGAAAAATAGGTTTTGAATAACACCCTCTGGTAAGATCGAGTTGAACAATTTAACATTATTATTGCATTTTCACCACGCAATTAGGGCTCTGATATTGGTTGGAATCTCAAGTTATGTTTCCAATCTCAGCTGGGCCATTGGAGAAGGGGATAGACTAGATGCTTACCTAAGGGGAGGGACAACTAACGGGAAATCAATCAATCCAAGTCACTCCTGTGGACCTACTAACTGAGAATGCCAAGTGGAGAAGATTGATTTGACCTCTTCCTAGTTGGATGATCCAGTAGGTTACACACGATACTTTCATCTCTGGAAGTTGGGTTTGAATCTAGGCCAGACCATTGAGATGAAAGTCTCTTGTCTCTGCAGACTGTAAGAGTTCCACGTGCAATAACTTCAGGCATTCTAAACCCAGTTTATTTTGGGCAGCAGCCCACAGCGTTCCGTTAGTTAATGCAATCTGACAGTAAAATAGATGTTTGCTGAGAGAGACCACAAGGGTGGCTGGTACATTGCTGTTCCTGTCAGGTTGCGGAATGAAGCATATTTTTGGGCACAACAAAGGGAAATGCTACATTCCCAAGTATTGATGTTCCTTGCCTTCATTCACTAAAGATGGTACATTAGGAATATGGTAGGGAAGAACTAAATTGCACGGAATTAAATGAAAAGCATAAGCAGTTTTCCTTACTGAAGATGATGTTTCGGTACGTTGGAAGTGAAATTATTGATTGGATGACTCTACTTGCCTTTAAAATAATCTGCATTTGCTTGTAAAGCAATTAGTGAGGAACTTACAATATAAAATGGTGAGAGAATATTGAATTTATTTAACTGCAGAGGGATTGATTTCATTCCACTCGAAGACTACCTGAAACAAACACTAAATCTACCAGTAACTTGAGCATGTTATTAAAGTGATTATAGCTGAGGAAAGTAATCCTACAGTGTGAAAATCTGTACTCTGCTTTCTTGTTCACTATGGCATTGAAGATCTATACTTTAACGAGCGTGACATTAAAGGGACATTAAAGTAGATGAAGTCATGAACCAGTAAGTTTTCACTTGTTAAATATCATTGATTTCACGCCACAGTGAAAATATTACTTCGAAATCTTTGCATTCCTTACAAGAACTCTTTGCTGCTTTATAAAATCCACACAAAAATAAATTTGTTTTACTTTTTCCAATTTTCTCCCCTAAGGCCTACACCCTTGCTTGGATACTGTTCCAAAGATGCTACTTCACAAGATAATTACGGATGAGGAAAGCCTTTCGGTCCATCTTAGTTCATCAATGCAGAAAGGCCCTAAAGTCTGAATCCATTTATTTCTTTAATGATTCTAGGGTTTTCAGCTCTATTTGGGAATCCATTCCAAATATTGACCACTCTCGGTGTGAAGAAGGATCTCCTGACATCAGTCCTAAATTTGCCTTTTACTACTTTGAACCTGTCGTACTCATAATAGCTTCAACCTGTCACATTACCACCTCCTCTCGCCTTGAATATCTCTTAATGTCTCTCAATGTCTCTTAATCTCTCCTGCCTTCTATCCCACACTGACCTTCCCCTTTGTTCTTTCATCCCCTCCCCCTTTTCCCAGCATTATACTTGCTTGAAATCTATTTCATTTCCTGCTTTTTTCTCAGTTCTGACGAAGGGTCTTCGACCTGAAACGTTAACTCTGTTTCTCTCTCCACGGATGCTGCCTGGCCTGCTGAGTTTTTCCAGCGTTTTCTGTTGTTATTTCGGATTTCCAGCATCCGCAGCATTTTGCTATCGTACTCGGAATTCAGTTTAAAATAATCTTCTGGATTTACCTTTTCCATACAATTTACTATCTTGTATGCCTCTTTACGATCATCTCTCAGGTGCCTCTTTGCAAGATTGAAATTTTTTCCTTGTAATCCAGATCTTGTGGCTCTTTTCTGCATCTCTTCCAGTGCTTGAATGTCTCCCTTGTGTCTTGGCGACTAGAACTGAACACCGTACTCGAGGTATAGTCTGACCAGAGCACTATAGTTCAATCATATTTCTCTCTGACTTGAACTCTACTGTTTTAGTTATATACTTGACCATTCTATTTGCCTTGTTGATTGGTGCTCTGCATTGGTTGGACGTTTTGAGTGTCATGAAATAAGTGTGCCACCCCATTTTTTCCTTCCTATGTGCAATACTTCACACTTGTCCACATTAAATTTTGTCTGCCATTTTTCTGCTCATTTACATTTTTTCCCCAGCTTATTGGGACTTTGATCTTTTGGGCACTTTTCATATACATTGCAGCAGGAGTCACTGAACAATGGGAACCCTGGCTAACTTTTCACCTCTATAGCCCATGTATTGAGGCCAATGTATAGAAATGACCTTTCCTCTGGGGTTATCGCCGAATTTCATCCGATGTTATGGTGGGAGATCGGGAGAACTCCCGTGGAAATTCTGCCCCCGGTTGTAGTGCCTCAACTGATACCAGCTGAGATCAGTTAGTGCAACATAGACTGGGAATTGAATATGATACCTTCTGACCAAGTGTGACTTTATCTACTAGGCCATAGGGGGAGCTATAGTTTTATTTTTCAAAGGAATACCCATGGGAAAGGTAAAATGTTTGCCAGTGAATTGTGGTGTGGTGTAGTTTGATAGATATGGGTAGAAAATCAATGATAGTAGCAAGAGAACACACAATTGTCTGGAGCATTTCAGGAACTCATTATGACTTTTCAAGTGTCCAAGGAGCAGACTGCAGTCTAGTGGAATTAGAAAGGTCAGAGTAAACGCATGCGGAATGCACCAAATAAAAGCTATGAACTACACTACAGTGTGAGAGAGTTGGTGAAAATGGTTGTGGGTTGTTGGAGTAAGGAACTAACTGGATGAGAATTTAAGAATGTGGTGTAGTATGTTTTCTTTAACCGTTCAGACTGGGAGAATGGATATGTCTTCCCCTTGGTAGCCCAACTACAGCACCAGCACTGATGTCTGACTAAGCTGAGGCCTGTGCCATCTTTGTCCTATATGCTATATGTCTCTACACAAGAACCAATTCCAGTGTGGTAACCGAATGCCTCCACCCTCGGTGTCTGAATTGAAAAAGTTTATGTAATCTCTGCCGGTTTTGGGTTAGTAGATCTGCGTCATACTGGATATAAGTTGTAAGCTCTCTGTATTTTTGTTATCATCAGGCTGCCACCTTATACAAGCAACACCTATATGGTGTTGATAAGGTTATAAAGATTGAAAGCAGTGAATTCAGTTTCAACTGCCTTTATAAAGAGTACCCAATCTTCATTTAAGGAGAACCAGAGCTTTATTTGAATTGAAGCTAATGAGATGAAAATTCATTCCAAATTTACTTCACTCAATCAGCCCCGACGGACTTTCTGATGATTTAAAAATATCCAAACCCATATATGTTATAACGTGCTTTAGAAAAGCAAGGATAGGTTTATACATTCATTCACTGTACAGTCATGCGATACACATTTTACGCTTACTTTGGGTGTTCTCGTCTTGTCAGCGCCTCAGACCGTGGTCAGAGTGAAAACTTGCTATGACCTTTCATCATCAGCAGTGCAACTCAGCCCCAGCCCCACCCTTTTCACAGAGTCAACACAACTGAAGATCAACAGGCCTCTGAACATTCCTCTGGGTGGCAATTGTTTGATAAGATCAGTACCTAGATGTTCTTACACAAAAGACACCTGCACAGTGGGGACAAGTGTCCCCTCACATTTACTGGGCATAATTAGACCAGGATCGTTTTTTGCTGGCAGTTCAATGTTGCTGTATCCTGCAGGCTTTCCTTGAAGCACTATCTATTAATTAGCTGAAGGAAACGATATGGTTTGCGGTTAATTAAAGGCTCTAGTTATGGATGACACAAAAACTGTCTATTCAGATAGGTAATATAACTTAATCCAATGATGGCCATTTTAATGCCTGAAACTTGTTCTATCCTTTGAAGTAGTTCTTAGCTTATTGACGTTTCACTTTTAGTCATGGATGTAATTCTATCTCATGATGCTATGGATAAATATTTTCCACTTTGTGTGCAGTCATCATTAGACATTGAAAAGCCAACGCATGTGGAATGCACCAATTAAAAGAATTTGATTAAGATTTATAATTTTATATTATTAGCCAAAGCAAATGGCGTGGTCTTAACTGCAATGTGACTTTATTCCACTCGATTATCTCAAAACATCCTTCAGGGAAAAGGCCTTGAGATTATAATTGTTGAACATGTTTTCTGTCACTTGTCATCTGTATTTAAAGTTGAGCATTGCAAAGTGAGTCAGGAATGTTGGAAAGATGTTCACATTTGGTTCCCCAGCACTGTTGATGTTGCCGTTCTGGGTGGTGAGAGCTGTATACCTGTCTCCATACTGTTTATGAACTGTGTTATCTGCAGGGGATCTAAATGGGATCTCTGCTAAACTCCAGAAATCAGTAGTGCCTCAGACCGTGCCATTTATTATCAAATTCGGCTTTCTGTTGCAAAGCCACTTTCAATTCAGCTGCCCATTTTTCTCCCATTAATTGTTTGTGTCTTAATCTTTAAAAGCCTTACGTGCCTTTCTAAAATCAAACCAAGTTATTTGTTTTCATCCACTTACATAGTTACCACCTCAAAGAATTCCAGTAGATTATTGAGGTATGATCTATTGCTTCTAAAACCTCCTAAAGCCATGCTGGGTGCTCTTTATATTCTCTATCTTCAGATGAACACTGCTGCATAAAATGCTCTTGTGCTTTTTCCCCTTCTGTTGATCGATTAACAGGTCTATGCTTTCCTAATGCACATCTGATTCCTTGACTGACTTCAGTCCTGTGGTGCAAACATTCTATTTCTGGAGCTCTTAAAAATATTGACCAGAACTTTCTAACTTAGTGGTTAGTTCCTTGCTCGCTTTTGTGTGTATTCTGGTTGTATCATGTCTGGTAAATGTAGACATAAAGGTCTGGATATTAACAGGGGCGGGTTACATAGGCGGGGGGTGGGGGGTGGGGGTGGTGGTGGGGGTGGGGGGGAGTGTGGGGTGGCGGGGTGGGGGATAGTGGGGGGTGGGCTGGGGAGTGGGCTGGGGAGTGGGGGGGAGTGAGGCGGGGATGGCGAGGTGGGGGGTGGGCTTGGGAGTGGGGGGGGAGTGAGGCAGGGATGGCGGGGTGAGGGGGTGGGCTGGGGGGGAGTGGGGCGGGGGTGGAGGGGTGGGCTGGGGAGTGGGCTGGGGTGTGTGGGGTGGGGGGGTGGGCTGGGGAGTGGGGGGTGGGGGGTGGGCTGGGGAGTGGGGGGCTGGGCTGGGGGTGGGGGGGAGTGGGCTGGTTAGTGGGGAGTGGGGGGGTGGTGGAGGTGGAGTCCGGAAGTCCGTGTTTCCCCACACGCTGTAGATTTTAACTCCACAGTGTGTGTATTTTGACCCTGACAGGTTTCCGGTCCAGAAGTCAGCATGTTTGACAGGCTTGGTTTCCAGTCGGGCGGGGAGTAGGCCGGAGCAGGCCACAGGACCAGGTCGGTCAGATCCCCGACCCCGAGTCCATTGTATTGGAGGATGGCTCTGATGTGGGGTTGGGGGGGGGCACGAGGAAAGTTTGGGGGGCCGGGGAGAAGCAATCCTGCCCCTCCCCCTGGCCCACAAGCAGTGCTGTGAAGGCACTTCCCTTCTCCCCGAAGCTGTCCTCGCCTCACTTCAGCTGCCGGGTGTCCCGAGGCCTGGGAAACCTGGCCGCCCGGTTAAATCAGAGGCTGCCAGCCTCATTAAAATATTTAAATTGCCAACCTGCCTCCTAGGAGCGGGCTGGGTACCCGCGCCTTTCCCGCCTTCGTAAAACCTGGAAGTGGGCTGGTTGGAGGCGGGTTGGGGTCGGGGTTTAGATTTTTAAAATGTTAACATCTGACCCGAACCCAACCCACCTTTTTTTTGTGCTAAAATTCCCCCTGAAATTCTTTAGAGTTCTTTCATAATGCATACATTATAGTCCTGCAAACATGCTATATATTCCCAATTTGATGGATTTATAGTTTATCTTTTGTGAAAATTAATATTGAGAATTCAGTTAATGCATCTGCTATTTCCTGATTTTGCCGATAATGGCTTACATTTTCTGAGTATGAGCCAGCAGTGGGGCACCTTGACGAACCTTGCAAGCCTTTCCTACATTACAACAGTGACTACACTTCCAAAGTACTTCATTAGCTGACAAGTGCTTTGGGAAATAACAACAGAAAACGCTGGAAAAACTCAGCAGGCCAGGCAACATCCGTGGAGAGAGAGAGTTAACGTTTCAGGTCGAAACCCTTCGTCGGAAGTGCTTTGGGATGTCCTGATGTCGTAAAAGACGCTATATAAATGCAGGTCCCTCCATTAACCTGGTCCTTAGTATTGAACCTACTTCAAATGGAGGGGGAAAAAATCCTTCAGATCCATTTTGCTATTTGAAATCTCCTTTTCTTTTGGTCACTTATATGCTCCAGTGATTTATTTATTCTAACTAACTCTTGTATGGCTCCAAACTTTCACTACTTTTAGCTGTTTTAATATTGGTTTTAAGTTCTCCAATGGCTCCCAACAAAGCAGCTGGCCGCAAAGGCGGCAACCTTGTTCTTATTGGCAACCAGGAAGACTTGTGATTTTTTTAACTGGGTCTTGCTGCAGCAAACCTGACAACTTTATTTTGAATTTGCCAGTGCCTGTACAAGACCTACTTTATTGGAGCCGGTGATGCCAACAGAATGGTATAAGCTGTGTAAAGCAACTCCTGATTCCAGCTGTCTTTTAAACAACATATTATCCAACTTTGGTCTGCTGGTTTCTGCTTGTTGCTTTGAACCGAGGCTTCCAATATTGTAAAAACATTGTAAAACTGTAGAATTTTGTGTCGGTGAAGCTTAACTTAGCTTCTTGAGATTAGGTTTCTGTGTAAATGTTCAGTGCGGTAGCTTATGTGGAAGTAATGTGTTAATTAATTAATTAATGCAGAAAGTAAGCTGTGAGAAGGACACAAAGAGCCTGCAAAGGGATACAGACAGGTTAAGTGAGTGGGCAATAAGGTGGCAGATGGAGTATAATGTGGGGAAATGGTAGGAAGAATAGGAAAACAGAATATTTTTTAAATGGTGAGAAACTATTAAATGTTGGTGTTCAGAGAGATTTGTGTGTCCTTGTACAGGAAACACAGAGAGTTAGCATGCAAGGTACAGCAAGGAATTAGGAAGGCAAATGACATGTTGGCCTTTATTGCAAGGAGGTTGGAGTACAAGAGTAAGGAAGTCTTACTATAATTATACAGGGCTTTGGTGAGACCACACCTGGAGTACTGTGCACAGTTTTGGTCTCCTTATCTGAGGAAGGATATACTTGCCTCAGAGGTGGTGCAATGAAGGTTCACTAGATTGATCCCTGGGATGAGAGGATGGTCCTATGAGGAGAGATTGAATAGATTGGAACTATACTCTCTGGAGTTTAGAAGAATGAAAGGTGATCTCATTGAAAGCAGAAGCCAAGCGCAAACAGCGGAAGGAGCGCACGTCAACCCAAGCACCCCACCCACCCGCTCCTTCAACCACCGTCTGCCCCACCTGTGACAGAGACTGTAAGTCCCGCATTGGGCTCATCAGTCACCTGAGAACTCATTTTTAGTGTGGAAGCAATTCATCCTCAGCTCCGAGGGACTGCCTAAGAAGAAGAAGATAAGATACTGAGGGGGATTGACAGGGTAGGTGCTGAGAGGTTGTTTCCCCTGGCTGGAGAGTCTAGAACTAGGGGGCATAGTCTCAGGATAAGGAGTCGGCCATTTAAGACTGAGATGAAGAGGAATTTCTTCACTCAGAGGGTTGTGAATCTTTGGAATTCTCTGCCCCAGAGGGTTGTGAATGTTTAGTCTTTGAGTATATTCAAGGCTGAGATAGATAGATTTTTGGACTCTAGGGGAATCAAGGGATATGGAGATCGGGCAGGAAAGTGGAGTTGAGGCCGAAGATCAGCAATGGTCTTATTGAATGGGTTGAGGGGCCGTATGGCCTACTCTTGCTCCTAATTCTTATGTTCTTACACTTCAATTCAATGGCCGCTTTTTTTTTCATTTAATGATAGACTCTTGCACAGAGTTTTTCGAATGCATGCCTTTTCAGCGTTTGGGTATCTGCTCTAATTTCCATCAAAATGGTGCAAACACCCAAAGAATCTTCATTGTGAAGAAAATGCTGGTAGATGTGGGCTAAGAACAGAAGGAAAGGATGAGAAAAAGCCATTCGGCCCATCGAAGTTCACCTCTTTTTAGTATATTAACTCTCCCATCATGGTATGCAATTGTATTTTGACTAACTCCAAAGCTTTTGGCCTCAGTATTTACCGGGTGGTGGACAGGGTGCGGGTGAGGCCGAAAACAGCCAAAGAACCCAGCAAGGTCCTGCTGATCTTAACGGCAGGGCCTCATTAACAATTTGTCGCGCTGTCCCCCGCCCTGCAGCCGCTTAAATGGACAGCCTGGCCGACAGGCAGGAGAGAGCAGCAGCGGCAGGAGGCCGGGAGCCCCGTGGGGACAGTTCCCAGCAATCGGGAGTGTGGGGAAGGGGGGAAGGTCGGCAATCGGGAGTGCTGGGGGCAGACTGGAGATCAGAGCTGGCGTGGGGGTGGGGGGTAGGCTGACGATCGAGGCTGGGGGAGACCGAAGGCTGCCTTGAGGGGCCGGGGGGGGGTGGTGGGGGTGCGGGGGGCAGCACTCCTCCTAGCCCACAAGGAGTGCTGAAACAGCCACTTACCTTGATGAGCCAGCAGCTCCCACCTCCGTTTCGCTGCTGGCTTTCCAATTACACTGTGGGTGCCCGATTTAAAGATATTAATTAAATGGAGGCGGGACACTGGGACGCCTGATATCCGCCGCCATAAAAATGGCGGCAGGTGCGTGCACGGCAGGTTGGGTCGCGTTCTGCGCATTTCACTTTCTAACTGCCCCCCCTCCCTGACCTTCTCCCACCCGTTGTGGGGGGTAATCTCAAGGCCTTTGTCTCTGTTACCTTGCCTGGTAGGTTATCCGAAATATTTATCACTCTTAAGTAAAGAAAGACATGTCGTTCCAGGGAGAAAGCAAAGGAGTTTGACCCGAACTGAAGAAACATTTTAGTCAAGAACAAACAATCTTTAAGGACAACAAATTTATCACTGATATTATCTGACAGCCAACTATACTGTTGAAATGTATATTCCTGTACATGCAGCAGAACACTCCCGTGAAACTGCTGCCTGCAAGTGTGTGTCTGCCTATCAGGATTAAATACATAGAGCTCGCTCTATCCTTGCTGAGCTGTCAATAAAGGAGAACAGTAAATTGCTTTAAGTAGTGTTTACATTGTGAAAGAGAATTCTGGTCATTAAGAGAACCTAATAGGTTGCATTCCACAACCGTGACTGCAATTTCTTAAAAAGTAGTGCGCCAGCTTTGTGCGATACAATGGGAAGTGCAACAGCCAATCATGTTTGAGTGCGTTCAAGTCAAGGATACTAATGATGCTGCACTTACAGAACATTTAAGGGGTGACTTGCTTTGATAAAATACCTTGTCGGCAGAGGATTAGTTGAGAATGGCAATTTAAAAAAAAAATTAAATTTTCTTGGGTGGTGATAGTGGCAACACGCACACTTTAAAAGTTGTTCATCACCTATACAAGACCGGGTATGGCTGGCATGCCTTGTGTATATATGTGAACCATGGTGTTTCATGCAATCAGCATTTTTAGGACAATCTGTGTTGGCGAACAAATCTCAGCGTTGATCTCGGCTCCATCACACAGTGCCACTCCTGGCTCCGACCTCCTGTTGTTGCAGCTCCTCCAGGGATTTGAACTTCACTGCATATGAGATTAGGGCCCAGATTTTGCAGAAGGAATAAGGTGAGGCTATCAGCGCTCACCGTTATTATGGAGTAAATCTGACAGTAACTTCTGGAGTCCACGCATACGCAGTTAAACGCGGAAATCCGGAAGTTTCTTTCCGATTTGCCCTGCTCCTTCACAGGCTGCGCTACACCGGTACCTCGCCGATAGACTCGGCATTGAAATCCAGGTAAGGGCGTGAAGCTGTGGCACTTACCCACTAGTTACCCACTAAACACGCCAGAAAAAGTTAGGGCTGGTGCTTTCAGGTGTAAGTGAATTATTAACGGCGAGATAAGTCTTAATTATTGTCAAACAACCTCTCTGGCACTGAAAATTTAATTTTACAAGTGTGGTGTCTCATTCCTTCAGAATTTATTTATTGTTGGAGATTTTAAAAAAATTAAAAATTAAAATAATTTAAAAAACTTTTTCTTTCTGTCTCCTTTATTTTTTAATCTTAATCCCATCTTTCTTTCCCTCTCTTTATTTTGCTTTCTGTACATGATTTTACTTTGAATTAAATATTCTAATTTATAATTCCTGGTTTAGACTCTGTGTGCCTCAGTGAGGACTCTTCAGTCTGATTGGTTGAAGAGACACGCTGTTGCTTATCCCTGCTCACACATGCCACAGAGCCCCTGTAGAGGGCGCCGTGCTGAAAAGGATCTCTAAATACTGGCCCAAAAATTCGGCCCTTCCCGGGTGAGTACTCAGTCCGTACTCACCCGTATTGCTTCCCGAAGTGCCGGTTTCCTGCATGCACTGCGCATGCGCGGGAAACCGGAACTTCCGATATGGTGAAGGAGGCGGTTCCTAGGTGAACCGCGTGCGCGCTAGAGGCTGCGCATACACAGCAAACTTAGATTTTTTTTCAGGTTTCTACGCGAGGGTAAGTATGGAAGATACTACGCTAATGAAAAGGAAGCGTAAGACCCGTTTTGAACAAGGTAAGTGGTTAATTAAGTATAATTTTAATTTTTTTTCAACAGGTTTATCTTTTTTAGATACTTTAAAGAAAGGTAAGTTTATTTTTATAACTTTTAAAAAGTATTTTAATTTTTTCAAAAATTTAAATTTTTGTTTAAAGTGGTTAATTTATTTAACTATAGTTATTTTATAAATGTGATGGGTTTAAAAAAATATTATTTTAAGTTTAGCTGTTCTTTTGGGGCCGATTTCAATTCACAGATTTGACAGGTCTGTCAAATCTATGACTGAAAGATGGCCTGCTGCCATTGGCTCTCCATGGCCCACGTGATCCCAGGGGACGCATCGCACTAACTGCGCCCCTGGAACACGCAAGCACTGCGCGCCGGCAGTTGGGAGAGGCCCAGGACCCGAAGTTCCCGTGGGCCCAAAACACAACGGCAGGCGCGGTAGGTAATAGCGCGCGCGATCCTTACCCCCGCGGCAAACCGGAGAGGCGAATTTCTGGGCCACTGTATATTGCCACTCAAAAGCCCACAAAAAGTCTGCAGACAGCTGTAAGCGCAATGAACAGCGAGTGCCGTTGCTTCACCGCTGACCGCAAAGTCTGGGCCATCAAGTATCACTCACCATGCAGTGACATTTCGTCCCCTGGAGTAGCAGAAGTTAGGAGTGGACAGAAGTAGCGAGGGGGGAGGGAAGAAGCTGGAGCAATGCTGGTGGTGTGAGGATCGGGATAGCATGAATGGAGAAGGAAGAAGAGTGCCAGCTTGAACTGAGGGAGGGGGTTGGGGGGGGAGAGAATGCTTGTCAACTGGTTGGTGTATTGGAGGGAGAGAGTGTCTCAGTATGGATGTTGGAGAGAGAGAGAGTGTTTCCGTGAACTATTAGGAGGGAGAGAGGGCTAGAAATTCATTATAGCCAAGGCTGTGTCAGTAGAAAAGTTGGAGAATTTGTGCCAGGCGCTAATGCTTTAGACTGCACACAAAATTCATGCTCACTGCTCAAAAAAATGATTGGAGTCCTAATTCAAGTCTTAAAGCCTAAGCTCATTGGCGTTACACTCAAAGGGTGGACCAATATCAGGTGCCATCTTATCGCAAGTCATGATTGCCACAGGCTTTTTCAGTAATTAAAGGGAGGTTCATTGATGCTGTAACACCTCATTCTTTGCATTGCTGGCAGTGAAGCTGCCTCAGCAAACAGAAGCAGAAGCAGAAGCAGGACAAGAAGAAGGAGCTGGAGGACTGAAGCAACTGTACACATGGCAGATCCACACCCCAGGGAGAGAGCCCACAGATTCTGCAATGAAGCATTGGAGGCATTGGTTTTCGCTGTGGAGAGAAGGAGGGCTGTGCTCTACCCGGCAAGTGGCAGGAGGCCCTCGCCGCAAGTCTTCCGCACCATGTGGAGCGAGGTAGCACAGCACGTCTCGGGCAGCACTGTGGTCCCCAGGACCCACACACAATGCAGGAAGAAATTTAACGACCTCACTCGGGTGGTCAGGGTGAGTGAATGCTTCAAGAAATGCTGCATACCACAATCTGAGCCACAATCTTCACATACTGGCCAAAGCACCACACCCCCAGCACTCACCCACCAACAATCTCTACCTACCATACTCACACCCACATCTCACACCTTGCACACAATGACAGCTATTCAACTATGGCAGGCACATCACCCAAACACATTGCTACACACTCACTCACACATTTTCCTTTCTCTTGCAGGCCAAGGTGGCTCACAACAGGAGGGAGCAGGTGCACACTGGCGGGGAATAAGCCGACACTCAACCACTGTCTGCGCTGGAGAATCGAGTGCTGCAGATTATTGGGCGCCAGGTGATGGGCGCCATGGCCACCGGTGACGTTGACCCCCTTGGGAACAACAACGGTATGTTCATCCCGACTCCTTCTTCTCACATCCCACTTCCCCCTCACCCCACAAGCGTTTCACACTTTCCAGCTAATCATGCTGTATGCATGCATTTCTCCCTTCCTGCCCCCCTCCCCTCACCTTAACCCGACTCTTGTGCCTTTATGCTTTCAGATAATGAGCAAGCACCTGAGCAGCCTGTCTCTGAGGGTACCGTAGAGAGCGAGGCGGGAGAAGCGGAGGAGGTAGAACACATCGTGTCACTGCATCTCTCTGGCACTACGCGTTCTTTAGAGGCTAGCATAGTAGCGGGATCTGCACAGGGTGAGGCATGGCGGACGAGCAGGCTGCAGCAATGCCAGGGGCAAAGGGTAGCTTGGGGGGCCAGCTCCCTGGAGGGCGAGTTCATGCACGAGTTCTGCTGCACAGGACTCAGATGAGGGCCTCGATGGGGAGGTCTTTAGAAGAAGGGTGATGGGCATGCACACGGAGATGATAGGTGCAATGACAAGGGTGCCCGAGAGCCTGTCGGCAATGATAAGGAGCTTGGAGGAGTCCGCCTCCAACATTACACAAGGCTCTGCGCACACCATGGAGCCCATCATTTCCAGTCTGCAAAGGATGGTAGACTCCCAGAGAGACCGTGGCGACCCAGACCTCATGCCGCGTGTGATAGGCGATCTGGCAGCTTCCATTGCAGCACAGGCGGAAGCTACGCAACGTCTTTGTGCTCTCCTGCAGTCTCAGCTTGATGCCACGCAAGCTCTGACTGCTGCCATCGTGGCTGGGTCTACCACCGTCGACTGGGGCTTTCACGGTGTAACAGCAGGCCAGCAATCTGTGCCTCAACAGATTGCTAGGGATGCTGAGGTGCTGCCCCGGGGGAGTGGCAGTGAGTCAGTGGAGCAGGAACTTGCTGTCCTCTCTCAGGGTGACAGCATTCCTGCTCCCACCACTGCTACTCCGCCATTGGCCTTGTCGCTGCCTGTCATCCAGCCAGCCCAGACTGCTGTCGCCCATGCTGAGGTGGTGCAGTCTACAGCCGGGCCTTCCAGGTCCAGAGCTGGTCGAGGGCGTCCTGCAAGGCCATCTGAAGCCTCCCACAAGGACACTCAGCAGCCTTCCACCAGCCACTGGGCCAACACTTTGTAGGAGCACTAGAGTAGGCAAAGGCAGAGTAACGACAGGCACTAAGGGATTGCACAAGGATGACTAGTTAATATTTTTGGTGTAAATATGTGTTCACTGATTTTTGATAAATTTATTAATTCAGTTTGGATTCTTTTGTGGCATGTCTGATTTCAAATTTGCGCTGTGATATGGCCTGCGAGAGGGATATAGATGATGGGAATGTGGTGAGCAACGGGGATCTGAGGTTTAATTCATTCGAACCGCAGTCTGATGAGGCGATCATGGACCATCCTTCTGGAAGGCCGATTGAGTGACTGCCTCCTTCCTTGCCCCTGTTCCTCCTCCTCCTCGTCTTCCTCTTCCTCCTCATCCTCCTCCTCCTCCTCCTCCTCTCCCTCTTCCTCCTCCTGAGGTGGTCCCGCAATCCCTGGTGGCAAAGGCTGGGCCTTTATAATGGCCAAGTTGTGGAGCATGTAGCAGACCACCACGAAATGGGACACCCGCTAAGCCGAGCACTGGAGGGCTCCTCCTGAGTGGTCAAGGCAGCAGAACCATTGCTTCAGCAGGCCGATGGTCTACTCGATGATGTTCCTGGTGGCAGAATGGCTCTCATTATATGAGTGCTGGGCAGGAGTGTTGGGGTTGCAGATGGGAGTCATGAGCAAGGTGGAGAGCGGATAGCCCTTGTCTCCGACCAGCCAGCCATGAGCTTGATGTGCTGGCTGGAAGAGTGCTGGCACACCAGGCTGGTGCAGGATGAAGGCATCGTGGCTGCTGCCAGGATAGCGGGCATTGACATTGAGGATTTGGTGTCTGTGGTCGTACACCAACTACACATTAAGTGAGTGGTAGTCTTTGCGGTTACGAAGATCTCAGGATTATTATGCGCTGCCCGCAAAGCCACGTGGGTGCAGTCAATGGCGCCCTGCACCATGGGGAGTCCCGCTCTCCTGGCATAGCCACATGCACGCTCGTCCTGCTTCTCTCTGGTGATGGGGAAGGAAATGTAGTCCCTTCTCCTGCTGTAGAGAACCCCTGTGACCTCCCAGATACAACGATGGACGGCGAACTGTGAGATGTTAGCTATGTCTCCTGTTGCAGACTAGAAGGATCCACTGGCGAAGAAATTGAAGGCGACGGTGACCTTGACTGCCACTGAGAGAGCCATGGTCGCACTGGTCTGAGGCTGGTTGCAGGAGGTGGCAGAGTTCTATGACCACCTCCTTGGTGAAGCAGAGCCTGCTTATACACTGCTTCTCGCTTAATTGGAGATAGGAGAAGTGCTTTCAGAATACCCTTGGATGGTAAGGCCTCCTGTTGAGAGCCCTGATGGCCCTCCTCCTCCCTCTGGGCACCTTTTCCAGTCTTTCTCGCTGCCTACTAGATCCTGGAGGGCAAGGTTGACTGCCAGTACAGCCCCCATTAATGTTACCAAGTGTAGCAGTTTGATTCTTTGAAGAATAAATGTAGCTACTTTTTAGTTGCTGCAACACTCCTGATATAAAGAAACCTTGAAATTACTGAATGAAACTGTTGGAGTATGTGAAACTGACAAAAAACCACTGAAACTGCACTAACCTGACAGCTGCGAGTCATTACTGATGATTCCTTTAAAAAGCATCCCTGGAGCCGGCTTCCTGGTGCTTCATGCCAGCTCTCCCTGTTGGTGTTTACTCCAGGCGCTAAGGTAGGTGGCGACAATCAATTTAGCAGATCGGGCGGTCAGTGCGTGATGCACACTCACTGACGTCACGATCCAATGGCGTTGACGTTCCCGGCGATAACTCTTACCACCAGTGCTACGGAGGTGGGGGGCGGGATCTGGCGTGCGGCGCGAGATTCACCTCACCCAGGCGATACTGCTCTAGCGCCCCATTAGCGCCATTTGCTGTCGCTAACGGGAGGTGCTGAGGGGACGAATTTTTCCCCCAGAGTCTCTGACTGTCAGGAGAGTTTGTAAGAAGAGACTGCCTCCGCGAAGTGTTGTGTGACTGTGGCAGTAGTTTTTGGGAAGTGATGGTTTGGTTGATTTATTGAGAGTCCAAATGCCTTTAAATCTATCAACTGTTAAGTAAAAAAAGAGTGCCATGCTGCTTCTTTCTGGCTCACCCCCTCTATTGCCTCAACTCCCACAATTTGAAGGGCAGCCTCCGCATGGTGGTTCAAAATTCAGAGGCTGGTAGGCTGGTTTTTCTCATGTTTAAATCCCTTCATGGCCTTGCCTCTCACTATTTCCGTAACCTCCTCTTCCAACATTACAACCCAGCCATCCTGAACTCTGGCTTCTTGTGCCTTCACTCTCCTTTTGTTCACCACTGGCAACCTTGCCATCAGCCACCTAGAACCCATGCTCTCGAATTCCCTCCCCAAACACCTCTGCCTCCTCACCTCCCTCTGCTTCTTTAAGAGCCTCCTTAAAACCACATTTCTTTGACCAAGCTTTTGGTCGCCCTTCTTAATATTTCCTCCTTTGGCTCTGCATCAATTTAATTTTGTATTATGCCTCCATGAAGCACTTTGAGATGTTTTCTATGTAAAAGCTGCTATATAAATGCAAGTTGTTGTGGATGTAGACTAATTGGAGTTGTCCTACTGTGAGTAACCTTACCTTAACACTCTTCCTCAGGCCTGAGAATGTCTCCATCACTCACACAACCTATGAATGTGGGAAATACCATTCTATCTATCTGCCAGCTCCTACCATGCATGTTGCACAGTAGTTCACACAGAAGGGTTTCTGTCTGCCTGAAATATCACTACTCTCCTCTGTTACACCTCTTGCAGCACAACATCCAATGTTTCATCATCAAAGTGGACAGTTTTGCCCTTGATGATCTTGCATTCCTGTTGGCCCATACAGCCACAACAAGCTGTTTTGTTTTAATGAAGGCAGCAGCCCTTTAAGCAGTTGCTGCTCTCTTCATCCTCCCACTACCACCCCATCTCCATTGATAGCATTCCCTGTACTGCTGAGAAGTGTGCAGAGAGCACATGCAAATAAGCTGACCTTGTTTCTCATGTGTGAGACACCTTGACCATACTGTGATCCTGACTACCTTTTTGCAGGGAATACAGAACCGACCTTGTTATTCCAGGTTTACCAGTTGCAGTAAAATGGCACAAGGATCAGTGGGGTTGGGGCATTTAATGCAGTAAAGATATGTCTATGCACAAAACTTACTCAGATTTGACGTGAAACAAAAATTAACAACATTACTTTTCAAAGTTACTGAAATAATAAAAGGCATAGATTTAAAACATGACTCCTCAATCAAAGGAAGCCCAAATCTGCTAATGAAGGGTTAAACATCCACTGAAGGAGTGGGATGGATCTATCCCATCTCATTTCATTATACTTAAGCTCTGAACAAAGGAAAGTACTACAAGCCTGTTTGCATTTTCAGAAGTAGGCGTTGCTACTAACCACAAGTATAAATTATAATTACTAGGGTTATGTATTGGATTGGCGGTAGAAATAGATCAAACAAACCCACGTCATCTGTAAAGTTAAATATAAATAAAAAACACTATACATCTGCCACCAGATTGCCCAGGGTTCAGACATATCGTCAATCGGTATTTTAAATGGTGTACTTAGCCCACGACAACTTATTGTGGCAACAGGAGATCAATAGTATTTGGAAACGACACTGGGTTTCTCCATATGTTACCCAAAGAACATGGACTGAAGTATCTCCTTTGAATAGTTTCTCTCTCCCATATAAACACACGCACACGCACACACCTTGAACAGAAAATTTAATCATGATGATGCCACTTCTTGGCAAACTCTGAGGCAGAGTTCTGAAGATGCAGCTGCATATCTATCATAATATTTTAAACATTAAGCTGCCATAAACTGTGTACTATACCTTTTTGAAGTACACGTGTTGCATGGTTCACTGTTGGTTTAAATGTGGTCACCCTTTAGCATCCAATGTTACCCGCAGAACGATGAACTGCTATTTGAGGCTTGTTTTACCACTGAAGGTTTTCCCACTGCCAGGTCTAAGCACTTGTGTTCTTTCAGACTTGGCTTTGGATACTCCAGAATTTGCATTGTTGCAATGCCTGATGCCACAGCCATTCTACTAATTACATAGAATTACATAGAATTTACAGTACAGAACAGTCCATTCGGCCCAACTGGTCCATGCCAGTGTTTATGCTCCACATGAGCCTCCCTACTTCATCTAAACTTATCAGTATATACTTCACTCCTATACTCTTTTGTCCCTTATGTATTATCTAACTTCCCCTTAAATGCATCTATGGTAGTCACCTCAACTACTCCCAGTGGTAGCGAGTTCCACATTTTAACTACTCTATGGGGCAAGAAGTTTCTCCCAAATTCCCTATTGGATTTATTAGTGACTATTTTATATTTATGACCTCTAGTTTTGGATTCCCCCATGTGGAAACATCTTCTCTATGTCTACCCTATCAAACCGCTTCATAATTTTAAAGACATCTATTAGGTCACCCCTCAGCCTTCTTTTTTCTAGAGAAAAGAGCCCCAGCCTGTTCAGTCTTTCCTGATAGTTAGAACCTTTTCGGTTCTGGTTATGTTGGCTGCTTTCTGAACTAGACCTGCAAGAAAGAAAATCTGTCCTCACTGCTGAATTGAACGAGATTGGACGCATTATGATCACCAAGAAGTGGTGTCATGACACAAAGTATAATGAATTCTCAAATATTTGTAGTTCAAATTGCTAAAAGGCAGGACAGTTGTGGTCTTATTTAAGGAAAGATATACATTTGACCCAGGCAGCTTCAAGGCAGTGGCTTAAACTGTGGCTCCCTGATCTCAACATTTTGTATGTCTTCATTTTTTTTCTCTGTTTCATATTAATTTAGAGGAAATCTTGATGAAAACAAGCCATCAGTATTAAATCAGCACATGGATTATGGTGCATACACATCTTTATGTAGCTCTAATTTGACTTTGTGGAGTATGTGACTACATTATTGACACAGAAACATAGGTGACTCAAAGTCCAGACTATGACACAGGAAACCTAGCTACTCCCAGTTCTATGAACATTGGCTGAGAATATCTCTTAGATATCAAAATATCTCTTAGACATAGGTGGTTAGAGAGTTAAATTATGAGGACAGGTTGCATAGACTAGGCTTGTATTCCCTCGCGTATAGAAGATTGTGGGGTGATCTGATTTTGGTGTTTAAACATAAGAAATAGGAGCAGGAGTAGGCCATTCAGCTCCTTGAGCCTGCTCTGCCATTCAATAAGACCATGGCTGATCTGATCTTGGCCTCAACTCCACTTTTCTGCCTGTTCCCCATAACCCTTGACTCCCCTGTAGTTCAAAAATCTGTCTATCTCAGCCTTGAATACATTCAATGGCTCTGCCTCCACAGCTCTCTGGGGTAGAGAATTCCAAAGATTCACGACCCTCTGAGAGAAGAAATTCCTCCTCATCTCCATCTTAAATGGGCGACCCCTTATTCTGAAACTATGCCCCCTAGTTCTAGATTCCCCCACGAGGGGAAACATCCTCTCAGCATCTACCCTGTCAATCCCCCTCAGAATCTTATATGTTTCAATAAGATCCCCTCTCATTCTTCTAAACTCCAATGAGTATAGGCCCAACCTGCTCAACCTTTCCTCATAAGACAACCCCTTCATCCCAGGAATCAACCTAGTGAACCTTCTCTGAACTGCCTCCAATGCAAGTATATTCCTCCTTAAATAAGGAGACCAAAACTGTATGCAATACTCTAGGTGTGGTCTCATCAACGCCCTGTACAGTTGTAGGAAGACTTCCCTATTTTTATACTCCATCCCCCTTGCAATAAAGGCCAACATTCCATTTGCCTTCCTAATTAATTGCTGTACCTGCATGCTAACTTTTTGTGTTTCATGTATGAGGACCCCCAGATCCCTCTGTACCGCAGCATTCTGTAGTCTCTCTCTCCATTTAAATAATATTTTGCTTTTCTGTTCTTCCTACCAAAGTGGATAACCTCTCATTTTTCCACATTATACTCCATTTGCCAAATTTTTGCTCACTCGCTTAACCTATCCATATCCCTTTGCAGACTCTTTGGGCTGGATTTTGATACTGGGGTGGGTTGGGGTCGTGTTATGCACTTTTCGTGTTATCCACCCGACTGCAATTGGATGTGGGAGATTGATGCGATTTTCACCTAATTGGGCAATTGAGTTCCAGCATGTGGGAACCCATGATCCAATTAGTGTTTTCAGTCTAAAAGTCGCCTCTGATGATGTCATCATTGCTGCTGCATTGAAGGTCTGCAAAGACTGCCTGGCCTTTCCTGTGAGAGGACCTGAAGGCAAAATGAGCAGCAGCAGCCCTAAGTCTGCTCCCAGATATTTTTGTACCACCACCACTCCCTGATATTATTTCTATTCCTCCTCCTCCTCCTCATCATCATCATCATCATAGTGGACCTGCAGCTGATAGTCAGCTTTCGAAATATGTTACCGCCAGGTTTCACATTCATGGTTCAGAACAGGCGTGCGTCACATAGAAAAAGGGTTAAAATCACAAAGGCCTTTCAAAATGGCATTATAGAGGCAATTTAGTGCTTGTTAAGGGCCTTAACAGACTATCCCGCCTCTTAGAGGCGGGACGGAGTCGGGACCAGCAGACACGATTTAATGAAAATTGCGTGGAGGCAGGATGGAGACGGGCTTGTGCCCGCCCGCCAGTTTTCACAATTTTAACCCCCCACACGCCTCCAAACCCACCTCCACGGGTCAATTAAAATTCTGCCCTTTTCCGTCCTCCTCACAATTTGCTTTCCCACCTATCTTTGTATCATCAGCAAATTTGGCTACAGTACACTCGGTCCCTTCATCCAAGTCATTAATATAGATTGTAAATAGTTGAGGCCCCAGCACTGATCCCTGTGGCACCCCACTAGTTACAGTTTGCCAACCTGAAAATGACCCATTTATCCCGACTCTCTGTTTTCTGTTAGTTAGTCAATCCTCTATCCATGCTAATATATTACCCCAAACACCATGAGCTCTTATCTTGTGCAGTAATCTTTTATGTGGCACCTTATCGAATGCCTTTTGGAAATCCAAATACACTACATCTACTGGTTCCCCTTTATCCACCCTGCTCGTTACATCCTCAAAGAACTCTAATAGATTTGTTAAACACGATTTCCTTTTCATAAAACCATGTTGACTCTGCTTGATTGTATTATGATATTCTAAATGTCCTGTTACTACTTCCTTAATAATGGAATCCAGCATTTTCCCAATGACAGATGTTTGGTTAACTGGTCTATAATTTCCTGCTTTCTGTCTCCCTCCTTTCTTGAATAGGGGTGTTACATTGGCGGTTTTCCAATCTGCTGGGACCTTTCCAGAATCTAGGGAATTTTGGAAGATTACAACCAATGCATCCACTATCTCTGCAGCCACTTCTTTTAAGACCCTAGGATGCAGGCCATCAGGTCCAGGGGACTTGTCAACCTTTAGTCCCATTAGTTTGCTCTAGTGATAGTGATTGTTTTAAGTTCCTCCGTCTTGCCCCTTGATTATCAATTATTATTGGGATGCTTTTAGTGTCTTCTACCGTGAAGACAGATACAAAATATTTGTTCAAAGTCTCTGCCATTTCCTTGTTTCTCATTACTAATTCCCCAGTCTCATCCTCTAAGGGACCAACATTTACTTTAGCTACTCTCTTCTTTTTTATATACTTGTAGAAGCTCTTACTGTCTGTTTTTATATTTCTTGCTAGTTTACTCTTATAATCTATTTTCTCCCTCTTTATTATTTTTTTAGTCATCCTTTGCAAGTTTCTAAAAATTTCCCAATCTTCTGACCTACCACTAATCTTCGCAACATTGTATGCCTTTTCTTTCAATTTGATACCCTCCTTAACTTCCTTAGTTAGCCACGGATGGTTCATCCTTCTCGTAGAGTCTTTCTTTCTCACTGGAATATATCTTTGTTGAGAGTTATGAAATATCTCCTTAAAAGTCTGCCACTGCTTATCTACCGTCTTACCTTATAATCTATTTTCCCAGTGCACTTTAGCCAACTCTGTCTTCATACCTTTGTAATTGCCTTTATTTAAGTTTAAGACACTAGTTTCAGACCCAAGTTTCTCACCCTCAAACTGAATGTGAAATTCTATCATGTTATGATTACTCTTCCTTGGAGAATCCTTTACTATGAGATCATTAATTAATCCTGTCTCATTACACATTACCAGATCTAAAATAACCTGCTCCCTGGTTGGTTCCACAACGTATTGTTCTAAGAAACTGTCCTGAATACACTCTATGAACTCGTCCTCAAGGCTACCTTTGCCAATTTGATTTGTCCAATCTAAAGTGTTAAAAAGAATTTGAAAGGTTAGATTCAGAGAAACTATTTCCTCTGGTGGGGGAATCGAGAACAAGGGAACATAATCTTAAAATTAGAGCTAAGCCATTCTTCAGCAAAATCCGGAAGCACTTTTTCACAGAAAAGGGTAGTAGAAATCTGGAAATCTCTTTCCCCCAACCCCAAAAGGCTGTGGATGGTGCAACAATTGGAGCTTTTAAGATTGAGATAGATAGAGTTTTGTTAGGTAAAGGTATCAAGGGATATGGAGGAAAGGCGGGTAAATGGAGTTGAGGTGCAGATCAGCCATGATCCAATAGAATTTGAGAGGCTGAATGGCCTCCTCCTGTTGCTTTGTTCCTATATCCAGATCTGCTGACTTTTATACTTAAAGGTGGCCTGAGAGGTTTTGATGCCTCCATGTGTATTTGTTGAGGGTGGAGAAGCAAAGTTGCGTTTGACATGAGATATTTCTTGTATCTTTTTGTAATATCATCTTAAAAAACTCCTGCACTCTGGAATTGTCTCCTTTTTCCACTTCTACCTTAAAAGCAATGTGTTCGAAATTATTCGTGGCAGCAAAGTCCCCATGCCATCTGGAGAAGTTTGCTGGATATGGGATATTCCAAATGCAGTGTACATTTTCATGCTATCACAGACCCAACAAGACCATTTTATTATTGTCGGCGCTGTGGTCCCTAAGATGTACAACAACTTACATTTATGTTGTGCTTTAAATATAGAAACATTTGCTTCACAGAGATGAAATCAAAAAAATGGATGCTATGCAACGAAGGCGATATTAGCCTGGGTGAGAGGTGGGTTTTAAGGAACGTCTTAAAGGAAGAGAGGGAGATGGAGACGTAGAGGGATGGAGGGAGAGGAAACAGGGTTGCCAATGGTGTGACAAAGAGAGAGAAAGATGCATAAGAATCCAGAGTCAGAGGAACAGAGAATTTTGGGGTTGTCATGTTGGAGGAAGTTACAGAGTTAGGAGTGAGGCCGTGAAGAGATTTAAACATGATAAGAATCTTAATTTGAGGTGTTGGGAGACCAGGAGCCAGTCACGGTCAGTGAGGACAATGGTTAATGGGCAAGTGGGACTTGGTATGGGATAGTATACGGACAGCAGAGTTCTGGACGAACAGAAGTTTACAACGACTGAAGAATGGGAGGCCAGCCATGAGAGCATTGGAATAGTTGAGTTGGGAGGTGACAAAGGCATGACTGAAGGTTTCAGTAGCAGATGGGTTGAGGTGGGTGATGTTACAGAGGTGGAAGTCAGCAGTATTTGTGATGGAGAGAATGTAGGGTTGGAAACTCAGAGCTGAATATGGGGCTGAAGCTGCAAACAGTCTGCTTCAGCTTCAGACAGTGGCTGGGGGATGGAGTCAGTAGCAAGGGCACACAGTTTGTGGTGGTGGCCGAAGATGATGGCTTTGGTCTTCCCATTGTTTAGCTGGAGGAAATTGCAGCTCAGCCAAGACTAGATGCCAGACAAGCAATCTGACAACACAGAGGCAGTGGTGGTTCAAGAGAGGTGATGGCGAGGTAAAGCTGGAAATGTGATTGGATTCAACCAGCGGGATGCGGGAAAGATAGGCACGGATGTGAGAGGCAACATGTTCAAGGACTTTGGTGAAGAATGGGAGGTTGAAGATGCGAAGGTAGTTTGCAAGGTCAGAGGGGTTAAGGGTGGGTTAAGTGGTGATGACAGTAGTTTTGAAAGGGAAAATAGTGCCAGAGGAGAGGGAGCCATTTTAAAATTCAGATAGCATGGGGGCTAGGAAGGGAAATTTAATTGGAATGGAGTCAAGGAAGCAAGAGGTGGGTGTCATGGACAAGATGGGCTGTGGAAGGTCATGAGGGAGGCAGGAGAGAAAATATAGAGAGATGGGAGTTCAGGGTAGAAGAAGGCCGGTGGGGGAAGCGGGGTGGGGGACAAAGGTTTGGCTTGATGGGGGAAGAGGGTGAAGTAGCTGAGGAAGTTGAATTCTATCTAGTCTCTATCTTGGCAACGGAGAAGTCCATAAACTCCTCACACTTGCTGTTAGTGCTGAGGATTATCTTTGCTGTCCAGGATAATACTAGAGTAGTGGATGGTTTTAGTAGAGGAGAATGAGGCCAGTAGCACTTGATGTGGTCCGGCCAGATCTGGTGATAGATGACTTAGCCAGTTGTGTGGCAGATACGCTCAGGGCTATGCCCCGTGGACGTAGAGTCAGAGTTATACAGCACAGAAAGAGGCCCTTCGGCCCATCGTGTCTGCGCCGGCCATCAAGCCCTGTCTATTCTAATCCCATTTTCCAGCACTTGGTCCATAGCCTTGTATGCTATGGCATTTCAAGTGCTCATCTAAATGCTTCTTGAATGTTGTGAGGGTTCCTGCCTCTAGCACTCTTTCAGGCAGTGAGTTCCAGATTCCAACCACCCTCTGGGTGAAAAGGCTTTTCCTCAAATCCCCTCTAAACCTCCTGCCCCTTACCTTGAAACTATGCCCCCTGGTTATTGACCCCTCTACTAAGGGGAAAAGTTCCTTTCTATCTACCCTATCTATGCCCCTCATAATTTTGTACACCTCAATCAGGTCCCCTCTCAGCCTTCTCTGCTCTAAGGAAAACAACCCCAGCCTGTCCAGTCTCTCGTCATAGCTGAAACACTCCAGCGCAGGTAACATCCTGGTGAATCTCCTCTGCACCCTCTCCAATGCAATCACATCCTTCCTATAGTGTGGCGACCAGAACTGCACACAGTATTCCAGCTGTGGCCTAACTAGTGTTTTGTACAGCTCCATCATAACCTCCCTGCTCTTATATTCTATGCCTCGGCTAATGAAGGCAAGTATCCCATATGCCTTCTTAACCACCTTATCCACCTGTCCTGCTGCCTTCAGTGATCTATGTATATGCACACCAAGGTCCCTCTGATCCTCTGTCTTTCCTAGGGTCCTACTATTCATTGTGTATTTCCTTGCCTTGTTAGTCCTCCCAAAATGCATCACCTCACACGTTTCAGGGTTAAATTCTATTTGCCACTGTTCTGCCCATCTAACCAACCAGTCTATATCGTCCTGTAGCCTGAGGCTTCCCTCCTCGCTATTTACCACTCCACCAATTTTTGTGTCATCTGCGAACTTACTGATCATACCTCCTACATTCATATCTAACTCATTAATGTACACTACAAACAGCAAGGGACCCAGCACCGATCCCTGCGGTACACCACTGGACACAGGCTTCCAGTCACAAAAACAACCTTCGACCATCACCCTCTGCCTCCTGCTACTAAGCCAATTTTGGATCCAATGTGCCAAATTGCCCTGGATCCCATGGGCTCTTACCTTCTTGACCAGTCTCCCATGCGGGACTTTGTCAAAAGCCTTACTGAAGTCCATGTAGACTACATCAACTGCACTACCCTCATCCACACACCTAGTCACCGCCTCGAAAAATTCAATCAAATTGGTTAGACATGATCTCCCCCTGACAAAGCCATGCTGACTATTCTTGATTAATCCTTGCCTCTCCAAGTGGAGACTAATTCTGTCCCTCAGAATTTTTTCCAATAATTTCCCTACCACTGATGTTAGGCTCACTAGCCTATAATTCCCTGGTTTATCCCTACTATCCTTCTTGAATAATGGTACTACATTAGCCATCCTCTAGTCCTCTGGCACCTCCCCTGTGGCCAGAGAGGTTCTGAAAATTTGTGTCAGAGCCCCTGCAATCTCCTCCCTTGCCTCACACAGCAGCCTGGGATACATCTCGTCTGGGCCTGGGGATTTATCCACTTTTAAGCCCGCTAAAACCGCTAGTACCTCCTCCCTCTCAATGCTAATTTGTTCAAGTATATCACAATCCCCCTGCCTGATTTCTATGCCTACATCGTCCTTCTCCATAATGAATACAGATGCAAAATATTCATTTAAAACCTCACCTACATCTTCCGGCTCTACACAGATTGCTACTTTGGTCCCTAATGGGCCCTACTCTTTCCCTGGTTATCCTCTTGCCCTTAATATACTTATAAAACACCTTGGGATTTTCCTTTATTTTGCCCGCCAGTGTTTTTTCATGCCCCCTTTTCGCTCTCCTAATTTCTTTTTTAAGTACCCCCCTGCACTTTCTATACTCCTCTAGGGCTTCCACTGTTTTTAGACCTTTGTATCTGCCAAAAGCCTCCCTTTTTTTCCTAATCCATTCTTGTATATCCCTTGACATCCAGGGTTCCCTGGACTTGTTGGTCCCACCCTTGACCTTTATGGGAACATGTTGGTGCTGTACTCTCTCTATTTCCTTTCTGAATGACTCCCACTGCTCCGATGTGGATTTTCCTACAAGTAGCTGATCCCAGTCCACTTTGGCCAGATCCTGCCTTATTATATTGAGGGATCAAAGATGGGACCAAGCTAGAGAGAACAACTGGAATGGGAGACAGTGAAGGTTCTGCTGGGGACAAGGGCATCAAAGATGGAGGTGAGGTATTATATAGGTATAATACCTATACCCAGCAGTATAGGTATTGTGTCGAATGGAGGCCCCAAGATTAGGAAGTTGGTCATTCGTAAGTGACTTGGGGGAAGAGATTTTTTCAGGTGTGGATTCAGAGGAAGTTGGGTTGAAGGGGGTACAATGGCACAGCATTTCCCCAAGTAGCTTTCTATCTTTGTCTGTTCCAGATGCACCAATAAATTGTAGGGGAGGTGGATATTGTAGGTCAGTGTATGTTCTTTGCGGTAAAATAAAACAGAATTTGCGAAAAAATTGTAGCAAGAGACAAAAAATAGAGAATTGACCCACTGGCTGATCAACTGGATTTCCTGATAATTTCAATTGATTCTAACTTTGTTTTGTCACCAGTACTACTGAAAGAATACATGCCATCTATATTGTCAATGCCGGATTCTACAAAAAAGGGAGATAAATCTAAATATTGGGACAACATTAACAGTTTGTTAGGAGTTAAGGTATCGAAGGAAACTTGGAGTCCTCAGCTGAATAAACAGGAAGTTAAGTCTCATGGGAAGTCAGAATTGCCCACCAATGCTCCATTCAGTTAATGAAACATAATGCAGCTTACTCATAGAATAATGAATGCGCTGACTCCTTAAAATTTCAATCATGCTTTAAACATCGATTCAATATAGGCCCAGAAATTCTCAGTCTCACTGCTGGCTGTTGAGGCCTGTTTTGGGAAAAAAAATGGTGGCTGCTGCATTTCCGCCCACTGCTGGTGGGTCCCACGGCGACTCATTTTCGGCAGGTCGGCAGCGCTGCCATTGCCTGCGCTCGCTGAAAGTTGGAGCATGATGTCAATCGGCATGCAACTCCGAGTTGACGCCTTCTCATCCATTTCGGATATCGCCGCTCCTCTCCAAAGCACGCCCGTGCGTGCAGCCGCTAAAAGCGCTTCAGCAGCGTAAACAGCCATGAGGACGCTTCAAGTGACAAATGTAAGACAGCCAGGACTATATCTCCACATAGCAGTGTTTATATAATCGCAGGCCTAGGTCTTGATAGCTAACCCTTGAGATTTGTAGGTAAAACATTTTTATTTGGTGGTTTACTTATTTGAAACTGTCCTGCCTGAGATTGTAATACTGAATGTAACAAATGGGAAGATGCAGAATATTGCAAGTGATTACTTCTGAGTGACTAGAAGAGTAAGCTTGAGGTTTGGATTAGGAATCACCTGTGGGAAGTTCAGAGTTTCGATCTCTGAAATCTGAGGTGTGAATTCAAATTCTTTAAGTTATCAGATATGAGTACTCTGCCCTCACCATGGAATAGTAAAAATCCCTCAGCTGTCAGACCCTCCTAAGCCAGTGACTAAAGTGACCTCAGCATATCAATGACATTATGACTGCAGTATAATGGTTTCAGAAACTACAAAGCGCTGGTTTATTCGTTCCTGTCCTATATCTTTTTCTTCCTGCTACATGAAAATTGAAACAAGCATTTAAAATAAAGAGCTTGGCTTAGTCTCTATTCCTTTAGAATGAGGGTGATAGGAGAGAGTCCTTGAAAGCATTAAATGGGCCATCTTGGCTCAACGTCAAAAAAAATTAACTGTGGTCTCTTCCAACAACACTGAATGCTGCGCGCCTTCTTCAGCGGAATGAAAGCTACAGACTTCCGATAATTAATTTTGCCCTATTGTACACCTACACCCTCCCCCCTTCTCTTCCGATCCCATATAACCCAAAGTCCGATCAAACCACAGACGTCCCTGGCGCAGTCGACAGACTCCCCACAAATGCATTAACAATTTGCCGAACCGTTTTTCCATCTGTAGAAATTTTGCCAGACGGAGCCTGAGCTGATTTAAAAGATGACTTCCATAGATAGGTTCCGGAGCTTTGCTTGTGTCACTTTGAGGCGCTTTAAACAAGAGGGAGCTTTCTCCACAAAAAGCTGAATGCAATGCTGTAACATTGATTGGTGAGTGGGTGGCAGGCAATTTGTTGTAACAAATACGGCAACTGTTCCGTACATGGCCCGCAGGTTCACTCGTTTCTTCCTCGTTATCCTTAACTGCAAGCGGGACACAGACTCGATCTCCGGCCTCCTGCTGAGATCAGCACCAGAAAGAGCGCGTTACACCACAAATTCTCTGCACCACGGCTGTTACTTAGCAGGCAGCACCAAAATACCGGTGCTGCCTACGCTCTCTCTGTGAGCAACTGTTAGCCTCGGCCGGCCATAGCCTTTTACAGATGAATACATTTCTGACCCAACTTTATATTTCTCATTGGTAGGACTGTAACCAACTTAAGTTTCCACAGCAGCATAGTGACTGCCTGTGAATCGTTATGCTGTGATGGTATTCCTCACTGCTACAGCAATGGCCCAAATAGCAGGGAATAAGGGGTGGTGGGTGAAGGGGAATGGATGAGCATTATGGGTCTGTGGAGAAAAATAAGGCATGCTCTAAACACATGGGCTTGTGTGGGACTATGATTGGTGATCTCAGCAAGCCCGATCCAACAATCAATCTCACGCTGAAATGCCTCATTGAGGTCAAGTCAATCCTTCAGGCGAGATCAGTCCTCAATGCTATAAATTCCTAGGAGAACTTTTGAAATACATAATCGTTCTTACTTTACCTCAGCTGCTGAGAGGGCCTTTAAACTACATTTCCCTTCTCGTTTTACAGCTAACATCATTACAGGGCATGAGAAAAAGGCTATTATTAACTGCAAATGATACAAGCATTCAAAAACTGGCCCTAAAACATTCTAACAGATAATTTACAGCAAGGATTTAGTTTTGTAAAATACAAATACTCAAAATGACAACTTAAAGCCCAGAAATTACCTGCGCGAGATGATCATAAAAATATTTAATGCCTTCGTATGAAGTTATTTCACCATTTTCATTAAAATAGTGGTAAAAGTGACAGGAACATATTGGGGTTGAAGTTGGTCTTCGTTGCACCCATTTTACGGGTGCAAAATGTCCGCAAAGTGGACAAATTTCAAGGTGCAGTGTTCCACACCTGGTCTGCGCAAGGGGTACGGGCGCCACCATATGGCATAGGCGGCTGTGGAAGTGCCTGTGGGGCCCGCCTGAAATGGGCGTTAGGCCCCTTGCATATGTTAATGAAGACCTAACGCCAGTTTAAAGCCGCCTGCAGGAAATTGGGTAGCGTTTGTTTAGCAGGTGCCGGCCGGTCCTGCTCTGCTCAGGTATCCCCAGCGATTGCTGTGGCTTAGGCAGCGGCTGCACAAAAAAGGTGAATGTGTTTCTTTTAAAAAATTCCCGTGGATCCCTTCACACCACCCCCCCGCCCCGGGATTTAACTGAGGGCCGCTGCTGGCAAGGCAGACAGCCCAAATGCGAGCCGGCCACATGGTCGAGCTACCTCTGGAGGTGCGACAGGCACCAGCAGCTTGCCCCTATTACAATGAGGCCTGCCGAGCCTCTGGCCTCCCGCTTTGGGCGCGCGTTGCAAGTGGCTCTCAGTTCCACGCCCGAAAATGGGCCATAGCGAATTTCGACCCCCAATATTACGTGCAACTTTTGGGTGTAAATCATCATTGAGATCATAAGTGAATGTCTCATCTGTTTCTTAAAGAAATAAATACATGTCAGTCCTAATCCTCTCTTAGCAGTGCACAGACATGCTGACTGATGAGTCACACTTTGAGCAGCAGAAATGCCAATGAAAATCAAACTCATTGATCAGACATCCCATTTTAAAGCATAGATCTCAATTTCCACCGAATGCGCTTACTTCGGGAATCACAGCACTCCAGGTTTTAGCAAAAATAATTGTCGTCAACTACCCATATTTGGATCTATTTTTAGACAGACACGCTGGACATTTTGTCTTCCTATTAAGGATTCCTGGGAAAGACGCTGTAAACACATTCTGCAAAAGGATCATGTCAGGAAACACCCCTTTAACTGTAGCGATTAGCTCGGTGCGGCAAAAGGTTTATTGCGGTGCAGTGTTGTACGTTTTGTACATGGCAGTCCTGTCCCTGACACTCAGCAGTAGCTTATGGGGGGATAAATCCCAGGCTAAATCGGTCTCCTCTTTATCCCTACTCATCCTGAGCCTGAGTGGCAGTGAGTGAACTGACGTGTTGACGATATCTTGGTAAGCAGCTATGTGGATACTTGAGTAGCACATATGATACTTCTACAGACGGGGGAGAGGAATTGAATGCATGGACTAGTCGGTTGGGTTTAATCACAAAGAGCAATGGACTTCGATTATTATGGGTGGATTGCTGCCATCGAAGCCGCTCCAGATGTTTAGAATTCCACATTACTGGTTGCACACCACAAATTTATTCACGACGCACAATTCCCATTGTTCACAACTCCTCCACGAGAAAGAGTTAAAACTTAATTTTCTGAAGTGGTCTTTTTTATCCTTGGCAAATCTTTTTCGACTTGAATTTTTTGACTGTAAATCCTGCCTTGTTTTGTGACCCTTTGCGCACAACTTTGAGTGCCATTTTAAACTTAACATCTCGGAACTTGCAGTCACATCCACCTCTCCTCTCATGTTGAAGATCTCCAGCTGGCTGCAATTAGATCAGTATCTTATCTGTAAAAATAGATCCAGAGGAAGAGGATACACATAAGTACAATTTGCGTGCATGCCCCTCCCTCCCACAATGTTTAAATTAATGGGCAGAATTTTGTGGGGGAGGGGTGCACAATTTCCTGATGTGTCCTTCCGGTGAGTGGAGCTCCATTTAGGAGATTACACTCGAAAATTTACCCTCTTGTCGCGTGAAATGCATTTCATAGGCAACATAATTTCTCTGCAATTAAAATGATAGGGATTTTTTAATTAAACTACATCAAATGTGATTTGACTGTGGACCTGACACTAGGCCGTGAGATTCTTAAATGTGTTCGTCTGAAATTCCTCTCAGTGCTAATTTCGTGGAGGCAGTAATCCATTCATTAACCAGGTTAATGCCAGCGCTAGAGTAGCAGAGGGAAGAATTCCAGACAAAGGCATTTAGGGTTTGTACAGTAATATCCCAGGGTGTAATTTCGGGGCCTAAGGGAGATTAGAAGGCAAAAGAAAAACTGTGCACACTGGATAAAGCTGCCAATTTACTTACATCTGGCATTGTCTCACTTATGTTTATCCCTGCCAATGCTTGTAAAACCAGCCCTCTTTACAGCACATTTGAGAGGAAGGATGGTGTTTTTGATGAAGAAAATGGTTGCGCATTTGCTTCCAAGTAACCTCTGAGATGTTGAGTACAAGCCGTATAAATGGTTCCCTCTGCTATGCTGTTACATTTCTTTTTTATTCTTTCCAATTTTCTCTGCCAGCATTGTGCCAACGCCCCATGGCACTGTGTGCCAATGACCAATGGTGCAATGTGCCGATGCCCCATGTATACCAATGCCCCATGGCACTGTGTGCTGATGCCTCACATGTGCCAATGCCCTATGGTGCTGTGTGCCGATGCCCCATGGCGCTGTGTGCTGATGCCCCATGGCGCTGTGTACTGATGTCTCATGGCACAATGTGCCAATGCCCCATGGCACTGTTTGCCAACACCCCATATGTGCCAATGCCCCATGGCGCTGTGTGCCGATGCCCCATGGCACAATGTGCCGATGCCCCATGGTACTGTGTGCCGATGTCTCATGGCACAATGTGCCAATGCCCCATGGCGCTGTTTGCCGACACCCCATGTGTGCTGACGCCCCATGGCACAGTGGACTGACACAACACATGGTGCACCTTTAACATTTTTGTTTGCTTTTGGACAGTAATAACATTTTGGAGAAGAACATTACTTGACGTTGGGTGTGCTTGTGTTGTCTTGACGTGTGAGTGTAACACTCTATTAACATTGCATTTGGACTTCAATTTTATTGCTTGCAGGCTACACGTTACCAAGCACGCACATCCTAGGGGTCTTAGCACTGGGCTTTGTGGCACTTTTAGTGCCTTTGTTAGGAACAGAGGGGGATTGGAACCAAAAGGATGACTGAGCAGTGCAGTGAGCCAAGTGTGAAGTAAGGCACAACTTCTTTTTTGCCTGGAGTATTTCTGTAGACAGCCAACAGAATACTAATGAACGGCACAATGAAAGTATACAGTTCTTAAACGTTTTTTGTAGCTTTACTAGGAAATCTGGACTTACTGCTTAGTCGGTGTGGGTGGCAGAACTTTGCCTTTTCAGAGCCATTCATAAGGAAAATGTTGTCTTAAAGCAGCATTTTATCAATAGCACATATGCTCAAACCGCCATTGACTGCACAGATCAAGTTTGTTCAACATGTACTTTTTTTCATTATGTATATCTTTGTAAAATGTAGATGTTGATTCAGCTCACTACTGAAAAGCTGTCATTGTCAGAAAGAACACCATCTCAGAGTTATACACTGGCTAAGTTCTGACGTAGATTCGGTTTTTTAAACTTAAATATGAAAGGTTAATAAGGATCCCTAATTAAAACAATTTTGGGGGGTCCATCTGATTTTATTGTGTTTAAGGGAAGGATGATTCCCCTCACTTTGAACACCAGCACACCCCATCACAGAATACTAGGATGTGGGTTTGTTACTGTATTTCCCCATAAGGCAAGTTCATAAGACATCAAATGGAGGCCAGCCAATTCCCAACAACAACTTGCATTTATACAGCACCTTTAATGTAGAAAAACATCCCAAGGCGCTTCACACAGGCATAGCTAGACAAAATGGACGCCAAGCCGAAGAAGATATTAGGAGAGGTGCCTAGAAGCTTGTTCAAAGAGTTGGGCTTTAAGGAAAGTATTACAGGAGGGGAGAGGCAGAGGGATTTAGGGAGTGTAATCCAGAGCTGGGGGCCTAGGCAGCTAACGGCACGGCTGCCAATGGTGAGGCGAAGTTCAGGGGAGTTGTATAAGAGGCCAGAGTCGGAGTAGCAAAAAGTTTTAGGAGGTTGTAGGGCTAAAGAAGGTTGCAGAGATGGGGAGGGGTGAGGCCATGGAAGGATTTAAACATGAGGATGAGCATTTTAAATTAGAGGCGCTGAGGGAACCAGAAAAGATTTAAATGGGAACTAACAGCTGCACATCAGCCATACGTGCTTTCCAGTTGACTTGCTTGGGCGTGGTATTATCTCATGCCTGGCACTAAGACTCACAGTCCCCCCTCTCAGCTTGGGAATGGTGTGTGACAGGGTGAACTGAGTGAAGAGACAAAGAAGAATGGAATTTTATTTAGGAAAATAAATTAATTAATTTATAACCTACATCACTAAAACAGATTAACTGGTCATTATCTCATTGCTGTTTATGGGACCTTGCTGTGTGCAAATTGGCTGCCACATTTCCTACATTACAACAGTGACTACGCTTCAAAAAGTATTTCATTAGCTGTAAAGCACTTTGGGATGTCCTGAGGTTGTGAAAGGCGCTATCCAAATGTAAGTTCTTTCTTTCTTTTGACTATTTAAATCAGCATTGATACAATTCTCGCAGTGCGTCATATGTCTGCTTTCTTGTCAGTAAATGGTGTACAGCAGCTAAAGAGAAGTATTTTGTTTCATGATGTATTGTCGCTGGCAGTATTATCTTTAAGAGATCTGGATTGTGAGGGATGTAAATTGATGCCCAGTACAACACACCAATCGTTTGAAGTTGGATTTGAAGTTGCATTGTCAAAGAAGTGTTTAATGCTATTGCTAATCTGCACTCCACTTGACCTGGAGTGGGGGTTGTTGCAAAATGCGATTCCAAAAATAATTTTATTTTCGATATAGTATCAAATCAGCTCAGCCCAAGCATCTTGGAAATAATAATAAATGACAATTCATTTTAAAATTGCCGACCAAGACCAAGAAATTCCTTATCCGAACTCTCGAAATGTGATGGTGTTGATGTGATGGGCAGTGATGGTGATGTATTGCTTTACATAATGTACACGCCATCCTGTACATTAGAGAAACCCATCCGTACTAATCCTTTCAAGTTCCAGGCAGCAGAACTCTTTTGTCTTATGTTTTACTGCAAAATGGGGGGTCTTCGAATGAAAGTGAACACACAAGCTGTGCAGTCAGCAAGCACGTAGTTGCAAGGTCACGACATAGGCTTAAAAAGAGTCGCCCTCAAAATGTTTGTTTTCGGGTGCTCCTTAAGTGGTGGAAATTCTCCTGATCCTGCCACGTTTGCCAAATGCTGATTACATAGGCTTTTCCTTGGTCAGAGTATTTAATATATTATAATTTACCCAGGCAGAAAATTACGCATCAGCGGTGCTTAAAGGAAGGCTGGGAGAACTTAAAGGAATGTGGCTACTTAAAGGTAAGTGACTTCATACGGGAGCAAAAGTTTTGTTGGCCTTTAGGAAGTCTGTATGTACTTTCAATGGATGTTGCAGTATTTCCAAAGGTTGTTTGGGGCAAAATATGACAAGCTCAATAAATGTGAAGACGAGGGACAGAGTCTGTGGGGAAGCAGTAAAGCAGCACAGCATTCAAACCCTCTGTTTGAGGGGTGGTGAAGTGGAGATGCTGCAGCATGAGGTGGGCGCAACGAGGGTTACCCTGCTTGCCACTCCAGAGGGCAGCAGGCCGGGTAGGAGGTAGCAATGAGGCTCAATGCTGTGCACAGTACCCACAAGACCTGTAAACAAACATGGAATAGGATGGCACATATTAAGGATACAGTCAAGATATACCTACCCAATGGCCCATACATGCATGCCACAAAGTGTTGCCAGGGAACCTGTTCCACATTTACTGCTAGCCCATGCCAAGCCCTCACACATTCTTACTGTTCTTTAATTGCTGAGCAAACATACCTATCGGGCACACATAACAGCAGTGACTTACAATTAAGAACCATGGCATACTGAAAAGCACTAACATAACATAGCTGCATGATCACCTACTGACACACAATGGGCTGCAGCTTTGGCACATGTCTGTCATTGTGCATGTATTCTTTCAACTTGCAGTCTATCAAGACTACGTACCTGCTTGCATGGGACGTTGCGACCAAACACAAGGAAACAGGCGCAAACTGGAAGAAAGCTCAGTAACTACAAGCCTTAGGTTCCCTTGGAGGAAACCACTCTGGACAACCTTGCTTATAAGAGTATCAAAGGAGTGGGAGTGGAAAGGTTCTTGTCAGAAGGATCAGTTGCCATAGTGACAAGGGCCTGTCGCCATACAACAGAGGAAATTTTTACCTCTGGCTCTGTTTCCTCTTCATCTGAGCAGCCTCTTGTTACCCCTCGCGGAGCGGTAAGGTGCTGCTCCGAATTCCACTTTAGGCTCTGGCACCCATGCCATAGGTTTAAATGACCTCATCCTCAAGACTTAGGACAAAGCCACTGCCAGTTCCAAGCGGCGACACAACATATATCACCATTCCTTCATCATCATTGATTGGCTCAATATCCTGGGGCTCCCTCAACTGCATCTCCCCACTCAACAATCCAGGATAGAAAGCTCCATGGGGGTGAGCGGCTGTTGCTCTGAAACTGGACGCTAGGAAATGTGTAAGAATAACTTGAGATTGATTGTTCTTCTCTATTGCTTTGGCTGAGTCCCTGTTGGGCTTCACTCAGTGATGTGGCCGAGATCAGTAACTCAGGTAAGTGGGATACTCCAAGCATCTACCTGTGTTCCACAACTTGTTGCTTTGGACATTGGCTCAGATTGAAGATATGATGTAGCTCTTTTCTTGCAGGTCCTAGTTGATGACCTGATCTGATTCATGTATCTTTGGAGGGACAGTGTTATCCTTAGTCTTGAAGAATATCTATCGATCAAGAAATGAGAACCATTTAAAACGTACATTTGTTCCAATTTTTTTTTTAATTAAGAAAAATGAGTGACTTTCTTGAACTAGCACAGAAAGAGATTAGGGGATATCAGAGGCAGGTCTGCATTCTTTGATTTAATATTTATGGCCTCAGGAGAAACAAACCTGTAAGTGTTAAGTAGAGAATACCTATGTTAATACATCTTGTAATATAAACAAGCTATATAAAAAGGCATGCTAAAGCATATCAGAGATACCATCTGATGAGGCATGCAGAGCAGGAAGGACATAGATTTCATCCCTGATTTGTACTGAGTTAGCTAATCTCAGCTGGGATAACCGTAGGGATGGTGCAATTGGCCTCAGTGTCCATGTGCTGGGCGAGGGAAAGAATCAGCCGGGGGTTCCTGCTCCTTATCCAGAAACCCCTGTTGGAAAGAACCCATTTGAGGATATCAGGGGACTGCAAGGTCAGTCTCTGCTGTGATTTCCCCCTCCTCAGTCAGCTAGTCTGCCAACACTCACTGGGGTCACACGTGAAGGAATGCCATCTGGGTAAGGCACTGAAGGGCTGCTGGCATCTGTGGAACCAGCCATCAACCTGAGTCACTGCCTTCAGGAAAGGAGAGAGGCAAAGGGAAGAAAGGTGATGGGGAAAAGTACATTATATGGAATAATTTGGAAAGTTAGAGAGGAATTCAAAGGAGTAGCTGCTGTATTGGGAGATCTGGCATGGAGCCTCACTAGACAGGATTGTAGGTGGGAGACAGGGCTATAATACTGTAGACAAAACAGAAAACAATGGAAACACTCAACTGGTCAGGCAGCATCAGTGGAGAAACAGAAGTAGACATTTCAGGTGTAAGGCCCTTCCTCAGTCCTGAAATGTTGATTTCTGTTTCTCCACAGATGCTGCCTGACCTGCTGATTAATTCCAGTGTCTTCTGCTTTTGTTTTTAGGCTATCAGGCTGCGATTTTACTTACCTTGGCGGGTCCAGGGCGGGCGATGTCGGTGGCAGGTCCTGACGCCACTGCTGGCTCCATCCCGCTGTGAAAAATTACTTTCCGTTGATTGGGCTTGTTAAGCCCGCCCAGCACATTTCCCGGGCCAATTAGAGGAAGCAGGTCTGGTGACGTCATTTCATGACGCGTCATTAGCCGATTTCCTTAAAGGGACCATGGCCACATTTGTCTTGACATGTGTGCTGTCAGTGTTCTCCAGCATTGAGGTGCTGCAAACACTGACAATGACTGCACAAAGGCACAGGGCGTCACCCAGGCTCTTCCATGACTCGTCCATATGCTTATGGAGGAAGTCAGAACACGCAGGGAGGTCCTCTTTCCTTCCCATGGGCGGAAGAGACTTCCCCAGCAGATCAACACAGCCTGGTTGTACGTTGCAGAGGAGGGCACAGGCAGGGATGTCGTCAGGAGGACCTGGGTGCAGTGCTGCAAACATTTCAATGATCTCAGTAGATCACAAAGCATTAGTACAAAGCCACACTCAACTTTATCCTGCTGTGCCTCTCATCACATCCCAATCACTCTGCCTTCCCTACCCTACTCCTGCACATCCTTACTCACACCAACTTACCTTGGACCTCCACCCATCCCTCTCTATCTATATAATCGCACCCCCATCTCACTAGCCACCCCTCACACTCATCCTCATCCAAGTGCAATCATACCAACTAACAACACACAGGCACTTGGGTGTTTTATGCAATGTTCATGTAAAGTTTCTGTTAATGTGCTGTCAAACATTGAAACCTTTATTTTCAACACTTTGCGTTCTTGGACAGATTTGTGTGCACCTTTGGAAGTGGCTTAGCGAGTTGCAGTGAATGGTGAGATGTAACGGTACCCCCCATAATGGTGATGAGTGTGAAAGGAATGGCTTGGGCATTGTAGGGATGCTTTATGGTGTTGGTGTGGGGTGGTGCCAACCTGGCGCATCATGCGGCAGCCAGGGTGTACAGCGTCAAGTGAAGTAAGTCTGGCCATGGTGAGGCCATCCCCAGCCTCCCAGACAGCAATTTGGTCAGGTGCTGATGCCCTTTGTCCTGTGCAGCATCAGTTGATTGCGGAGAAGGTTGTTGTTGTTGTTGTTGGTGCTGCTGGTGTGCCTGGTGCTGCTGGTGTTGGGGCTGATTGTGGTGGGATTCTGAGGACCAAGGTGAGACAGTATAAAGGGTACCCATGTTGATATAATAGATGGCAGGTGAATTAGAGATGACAGAAGCATTCTGAAAATGGTGAGAGAGTTCTTCCAATGAGGTGAGAGTGGCTGGAGAGTGGAAAGTGGAAAGCCTGCAGAATCTGTGCTGGAAATGGACTGAGAAACAGCTTGTGGCTGAGGAAAGTGATGATCTGTCAGCTGGGAGCTTTTACTGTACATTTGAAGCTGTCAAGTAATCAGATGGAGCAATGGCCACTGAACTCACAACTCAGCTTTTCAGCCTTGGTCTGCGCACAGCAGGGATCCTGTGGTCATGAAGTTAAAGTCAAAAGGTAAGTGAAAAAAAGGCTGTTAAGCGTCTGCCAACTAGATTTTTACCACTGCCGGTCGGGTCTGCTCAGCGTTGACAGACCCGACATTGGGAAAGGCGTGTGGCGGCAGGTTGACAGCAGGTTCCCTACCCGGTCAAAAAAACCCACATTCCCACCCGACCCGCCACCGATCCCGCCCACTGACCCCACGGAAAATTCCGGCCTTAGTATCTGCAGTAGTTTGTTTTATGTTTGTTGTTTATATTCTATAATACTGTAGGCCTGATTCTCTGACCCGCACTCACTGCGAGAAAGGCTCCACCTTAGCAGCAGAGCCTCATCATTTCAGCCCTTGTATTAAATGGAATAGAACTACTTTACAGAATGGAAATCAGTAAAAAATATTGCCTATTTGATTTTTACAAAAATAGAATAGAAGTACCATTGTTGACAGGTAGGGGGTGATATTAGACCCAGCAGAACGCCAATTTCATGGTGCTGTCTCCTACGCTCCAAGGCCACCTGAAATAGATACAATCCCATATTGAGTTGGCCGATTTTTCTGGAGTTCCAGGCAGCCACCTAAAACAGGCGTTATGCCCTTGGATATGTTAATGAGTGGCCTTATGTCTGTTTTAGGACCCCTCTGGGAAATTGGGTTGCCCTGAGCAGAGTGGGGGCTCCGGGCCTGCTTCACTCAAGATTTGTTGGCATGGATGCAGCCTAGCCAGCAGCTGGCAACAAATAGGTAAGTACATTTTTTTTAACACTTGATGTGGAGCCAGGAGGAGCAGCAGTGCTTCTCCCTGCTCCACAGCACTCCTGAGGGATATTTCTGGCCCACGATCATCCCATCCCGGCACTTACCTGATGGCCGCTGCCGGCAAGGCAGGTGGCCCATGTTGGAATGTTGTCAATGGGTGCACTGCCTCTGCAGGTGCGACAGGTGACGGGAGCTCGTCCAGCAGAGGTCACTGGATGGCAATTGGGAGCAGGAACTATGGCTAACTATATTTTCCCACCTTCCCTACCTTGGGAATGCTGAGGCCTGCTCTAGTATCTGCACTGCAGAGCGATTCCTAACAGATTCCAAACCTCTTTCCTCCAGGCTAAAAGATGTAAAGCCATAATGTCAGTAATATGTAAAAAAGTGGAATTTTATTTTGTGGTCAGTTTTGCAAAATTAGATGCTTTTCACTCTCTCATTCCACACATTTAGAACTGAATATAAATGGTTGTTCCAATCTAGTTTGATTTTAATTGAATGACCATAGCTTGTGGAGGTTAATAGTTTATCGCATAAATCTATTTTTGGAATAAAAAAGAGATATAAAGTGTGTCTTAAAGAAACTAGTAATAAAGACCATAGGCTGTTCAAAGGCACTGAACATTCCAGTCAGCAGAAACCACATTTATGTGCAGACTGAACTTTTGTCTTGGTGGTAGTTTTCTTTGAAAGGGCTCTTTTGAATCTGTGGCCTGTGATTATTGTGACAGTGATCGCTTGGAATGATAAGGAGCTTTATTGTCAAAAAAGTTGACTTGGTAACTAAGCCAAAGGACAACAAACCAGTAGTTTCTCTAATTAACCAGGTACGTGTCACTCCCTCTCAATACCTTTCACAAAGCTACAACTTTTGAATAAAGTGTTTTTACTGCGGGAAGCTTGGCAACAATGAAAGGGATCTAAACCATAAAGAATGTGAAAGTTGGAAAGACGACATCTAGGGCCATAGTTTCCTCTATTCAGTGGTTTTAATGAAAAAGTAGATGTGACTAAAACGTGCTGCAACATTAGTGGAAAGTGCTAATGGACTATTCTCCCATGCATAGCAGTGCTGAGTTTTCTTAACTCTCCAAAAATGGATTAGCAAACATGAGAGGGAAAAATTGAGATTTTGATTGATTTGTGCTTGTTAAAGGTCCTTAATAAAGAATTCCCACAGCATTGCTCAGCTGCAATCAAATCGAAAGATGATATTTTGCCCCAGGTCAGACCTGGCTTTTGAGTTTCAAAACCAAAAGATTTTGAAGTCTCATCACAGCAGAAGTGAGTAGACCTGCATGGTGAAGGCGTAGCTGGGGGTCTGAGGGGTTTGACTGAATCCCTTGATTTAAATGCTGCTCATAAGAAGAATCAGAGCGAGAGAACAACTGGAGAAAAGGAAAGCATTTTACATCAGCATGAAGAGTGCATGTCCAACAAATGCATTCATCAAGATCTCCTAAAGAACAAGTAGAATGGGACGGCTGCCAAATTGCCTCTAACAATCCAGATTTTGTCGAATAATCTCCAACAATACTTGTAAGATTTGCTTTCAATGGGTGCGAAATATGAAGCATCTTTCCTATAAAAATAAAGCTTTCCAAGTTTTGTGCTAAAATCACATTATTAAAACTAAAAAAACCTTGTGTGCGCTCAGTTTTTGAGGATTCGACATGCATGCTGTTCATGGAGCGGGAGCTGTGAACACTACTATTGGTTTCCTTTACAAAATTACTGGGAATCCAGTGCCCCACGGGTACACTAGCATCTGCTCAATTTCTCTCAAAAACTGCAAAACACTCATCTGATTAATCTGATATTTATACTGGGAGTGAAGTGGCATGCTGCTTGAGAAGTGTTAATGGATCATTATTCTTCATACAGTATGCTAATGAGTCATTATTCTAGGTGCATCGTGTTACTGTGCCATTATGCTAGATAAACTGTGCTATCGGATCATTATTATAAGTACATTGTATTAATAGTTCATTATTCTAGGTGCATTGTTTTAATGGATCATTATTCAAGATTTGTCATATTAGTGGATCATTATGCTCGGTGCATCATGTTAGAGGATCATTACTATCGGTACACTATGCTAATAGATCATCATTCTAGCTACATTATGTACCAGATCATCTAGTCTAGATTCGTGAGTCTAGGCCTTCCAACTGGGAGACATCTCTAGCAGGGTAGGACCTCTACCCACCATGAAAATACCCTCCTGTATGGTCGACGCTTTGGCTCTAGACTATTTTGCGTGCTGCAGGCGAGCTACTTGGACTTGGCTGGGGATTCGCGCCACACTTTGGGGCGGAGTCTTGCTGCATGCTTGATACACTGGGAGCAAGATGGCATTTTCTGAGCTGCTGGAAGAAAAACAAAGTTATTTATTTTTTGCAAACTTTTTTTTCCCTGTTACTCCTCAGGCCTGTACACGGACATGGCGCTTGCATCGTTCCTTCTACCAGTCAAGCCCTTGAGACCGCCCCCCTCTGCTGATCTTTGAACGCTGGATGTATTCAAACAGTGCAAATGGCGAGAAACATGGCAGAGGTTGTGTTTCCCATATTGTTACATCATTTGCATGTGCCCATCCACCCACGTATGTGCGAGCATTTTTCACCATTGGGGCTGCCCTCCATAAAGTGGGGAGGTGGAGAAGCTGTGGAATGCATCCCACAACACAATTCCAGCCCGCCCGTCCCTGATATGCCAGAAGACTGGCAAGATGAGGCCAGAAAGCATAGGCCATTTTGTTAATAGATCATTATTCTAGATCATCATGTTTATTATTATAGAACGATTATGTTCATGGATCAGTTTTCTACGTACGTTGCGACTGATTCATTCCCCCTACAGAATTGCAATTTCAGACAGGGCACATTTCAAAACTGTACACTTCTACTCTTTTAAAGAAAAAATGAAGAAAATGGGCTATTTCCCCTTTTTTTCCTGACAGGAAGACAATATGGCCCCTAATTGTGATTAAAAAAAAACTATTTTAGCCAACTCGACACAGCAACACTCTTGTGGTTTGAGTTTATTCCAATTCTTACTGAACCAATGTTTTTTTATTGCAACGTTTTTCAATAATTATCCTTAACTGGTCTGATTTTGAGCAAAGTTATACCTTAAGATGGTATAAGTTTACTAAGGTCTGTACGGAGACTGATTAAAAAAAAACATTTTAATGTAACTTATTAATGAACGACATCTGTATCAGTAAGCATTTAGAAGATAGAGCATCTCTTTACCAAGAGCATACTTCTCCATGTCTAATCTTTTTAGCCAATCCTTATTTGATGAATGAAATGTTTTCTTGGGGCTGTGTTAAAGAAAGCCTTCTATACATATAAATCAGTAGCTTTCAGTCCTGGGTCTGTTTTAGAACAACACCATCAATACTGTAACATACTCAATGATAAGGCATCTCTACTTCACCAGATATAACCTAATTCTACATAATTTATAACATATGAAAATGTATGTTTCAGGTTATGTATGAGCCATGTATCATGTATCACAATGTTTGTATCAGTCACTCAAATTCTGTTTTAGTAATGGTATGAAAATAGGTAACCATAATTAATATTAAGGCCAAGTATCATCTACTCTTCTACAACACGTTTCTCTTCAGATCATCAGTGTAGTCCTCCTGATTAGGGCCAGAATAATTCAAAGCTGTTTTCATTGTTTCCTAGACATGAGAATCACAGTATGAGTCTTAGTCTGGAGACTTGGATCCAGGTTAGCAATAAAGCCTGTTTTTCAGAAATGTTTTTATTTTATTTTCTCCCCTGTCTTGCCGCATACACCATTCTTGGACTGAGCACACACAAAGATGACCTGCTCCCAGTCGCTGGCTATGCTACTGTTTAACTGGTGTGGTTGGCAACAGGTTTCCCTGTGAGAAACCTCTGAGGAGATCCAAGAACAGGAATTAGCATTGTGTGGAATTGGATGTGCAAACCCGTGTCCCAGCACTTTTTATAGCACATTGAAGCACCAATCAGTTGCCCCAATCCTATGCTTTGTTGCAGTGATTACTGATACTAACCTTAGTTAAAATTCTGACTGTGATGGTCATATCTAACAAATATCGAAAAAACCCTGGCCCTGGTGACACATGATACATGGCCCATACATAACCTGAAACATACATTATCATATTTATAAATTATGGCGTGAGATACTAGTTACAAGCGCTTAAAGATGATCTGGAAATTCTTGGGGCTCCTGAAATTCTTGCTGGCAGAGTGGAATCCGTGCCTGCACTCGCCCAAGGCCAGAGACCCCATATCTGAAATTCCGGGAATGCTGTTATTTGCAGAGTTGGGGATGGGTAGCTGGCACCTGCAAGGGTGCCTCAGTGACAGCCACCCCAGGCTGAGCCGATCTGCCTTTGCAAGTCGGAGCAAGAAGAAAAATACATCATTATTTTCGCACTCTTCAGCTCTCACTGGACCCACTCCAAACTAAACGAGGTAATCGATCCCCTCTGGAGTCAATGGCCGTACTCGAGAAACGGCCTGGGGCCTTTAGAACGCTGAAAAGGGGCTCGTGCCAGCTTCCAACGGGCATGAATTCTGCTGAGGCCTTTCACGTGCACGAAGGGAGGGGTCACCCATTGATGTGAAGGGGGGCGAGCGAGTGAGCGGAGGATCCACCCACAGCCGCACTCAACCGAAGTTTAAAGATTCACGTCCACGTGGGGTGAAATTCCCGTGTAAACGCGCGACTTTATCGCCAAGCGTTCCCAACCCTTCCGGAATGACCGGGAGTTCCTCTCCCGCGCACTACCTCGAGCAGCCCGGGAGATCGGCAAATTTAAATTCCCCGCGCCTACATGAACAACAGACACTTTCGTGTGAGGTACTGGAGATAATTACTGACCGTTAGCCGGCCATCGGCAGTCAGAACGAGGTTATTATTACTGCATTCATTTTAAACAGTCATTTCCCGCCCTTTTCCTCGGAGCTGGTCGCTGGCTGCTGGCTGCTGCCCAGAGGCCTCCCCTGCAGAGAACCGTGACTGGCTGGTTTGGGAGTCGGGATTGGGGCTCTGAAATCGAGTTGGCAACCCTACTTATGGCCTCTCCAGCCCCAGGAATTTATCTGAGATTCCTTTCTTGGAAGTTAATCTAGCACATTACATCATTACATAGAATTGCTCAGGATAGTTTGCATGACATCCAATACACTTGACGTGAAATATTAGTGAGTCACTCAAGCATGAATATAATTACCAAGCAGATTGGCCTTCTATTGTCCCTATTGTACATGGTGAATAAGAATTTTAAAATCTGTCTCCCTCGCTCTTTTCCAGCCCAATTGATAGATCTGCATTGGTGGATAGAAGAAATTGAGACGTTTTTTGAATCTCAGATTTAACTTTAACTTATTTGGAATTATTTATTTGGGGGAAAATAGATATAGCTGTTTGTTTCAAATGATTTAAGTGATAAACCTCACGTTTATGAATCTGGAGGTTCAGCTGTAGCTATTCAAAAGAGCTTGAACTCCCATCCATATACTGATTTTGATTTGGATAATTATATAGCTTTTATCCACAATATAAACCAGAATTGTCCTGTCTGTGGTAAGGTTGCCATTTGATTACCGCTATTTGATGCTGTGGTTTTTTTTCTGTGCCAGGCCTAAGTTTTAGCATAATTACTGCAAGTTTGTATTCTGTATGTTTAATTAAACACAGATGCCAAGGGTTTGCCCGATAGCTTTATAAGGCACTGTGTGGAGTGGCACCAAGCCATACTGGCCAGGACGATCCCTCTGTATAATCCCAGATCTCTACTGAGTTAATCAGGCAAGCACTCCAATTAGCCAGTGCATCCCTAGCCTAAGGGTATGTGCACGCTAGAGGGAGGATAGAGAAGGAAAGAAAGAGGGTGAGGTGTTACTGTTCATCAGGGAAGATTTATACACAGCTGAAAGAAAGGAATTTTGGGGTGGATGTGGAAGGTGGAAAAGGGAAACGGTTACTGATAGAAATATGTTACATGCTCTACAAATTTTAAAAAGGAGGTGACTGTATTAGTATGGGAGGGCATAAAAAAGACCTAATTTGTAATCATAGGAAATTTTACTCTTCCTGATGTAGACTGGATTTATAATGGGGGCAAGTTGTATGTGTGAGGGAGTTTAATGAAGTGCTTACCATAGAATCATAGAAGCTTGCAGAAAAGAAGGAGACCATTCAGCCCATCATGTCTGTTCCGACTCTTTGCTAGAGTATCTCTTAAAGGACTACAGTTTGCCATTAAAGGGGAAGTTGTGCTGGTGGTAGAAAAGTGGACTAATTATTCACAATGGAGATGTACTGACAACGCTGCTCTTTTTGGTGTTGAAGAGCTGGAGGTCCTGCTACAGGAGGTGCAGCTAAAGAGGGTGATCCTGTTCGGGCTGAAGGCCTTCTTCCAGTAAAAGCACAGTTGTTCCCAACTATAGTATATAAGCTGCAATTAACACTGGGAATAGCATTGGGAGCAGAGGGGATCTGCTCTAGTGCATTAGTCACTGGACTCTGGTAGGAGCAGGGCTGAATGCGTCGCTGTAAGGTGTGGGAGGTGGGTGGATAGCAGTGAGAGAGGGCGAGTGGAAAGTGGTCAATGTAGTGCAAAAAGACAGACAGAGCTAACCCAGGTAAATACAGGCCAGTTAGTTTAATATCTGTGGCAGGGAAAATTTTATAATCTTTAAAGATGAAATTGCTAAGTATCTAAATGAAGAGAAAAGCATTTGAAGCAACCAACATGGATTTCAGAAAAGATGATTATGTTTGATAAACCTGGTGTAGAGTTCTTTGAGGAGGGGACAGATATAGTGGATGGGGGAAATGCAGTGGATGTGGTGTACATGGACTTTTAGAAACCCTTTGACAAGGGATCACACAAGACTATTGGAGAAGATTAAAGTGTATAGAATTAGGGGAAGGTAGCAAATTAGATCAAAAAATGATTAGAAGGGAGGAAACAGATTAGGAGTTAACGCCAGTTTCTCAGTGGTTGTAAATGGGTAGCAATGGTCTGCTCTGGGACTGCTTCCATTCACTGTATCTGTCAATGATTTGGGTATAAGGCTAGAGAAAGTGGAGTCCGAATTTGCAGATGATACTAAAATTGGAGACATGATTAAGGACCAAAGGGGGCTACAAGGGAATATTGGTTAAGATGGTAAAATTGTCAAAAAAGTGGCAGATGGAATTCAATGGCAGTAAATATATATTTTGGTATACAAACTAGAAGTAATAATAGTATTTTTGAATGGGATAAGATTGGGTGACGTGGAAGAGCAGAGGGAGTTGGGGTTTCAGGTTCACAAAGACATTAAAAGCAGGACTTTAAGTGGATAAGGTAATAGAAAAGGTATTGGAATATTGGGTTTTATGGCATAAAGGTGTAGAATATAAAGGATGAGATTTAATGGTGAATCTATATAAAACTTTAGTAAGACCACAGTTGGAGTAATGTGTGCCGTTTTGGACTCCACCTTATAGGAAGGATGTTGAGACACTAGAGAGGGTATAGCACAGATTCACTAGGATGCTGCCTGGTATGAGGAAGTACAAACAGAAAGAAAGAAAGAAAGCAAGCAAGTACTTATATATAGCGCCTTTCACGACCTCAGGACATTGCAAAGCGCTTTACAGCCAATTAAGTACTTTTTTTTTGAAGTGTGGTCACTGTTGTAATGTAGGAATGCAATGAAAGACTTGAAAATTGCAGCTGTTTTCATTACACCAGAGGTGATTATGGGATGATTATGAAGGGATGGGACAGGGTAGTAGAAACAAGCTATTTCCATTGGCTGAGAAGTATAGAACAAGGGTCATAGATATAACATTAACTGTAAGAGATTTCAGATTGAGAGCAGGAGAAACGTCGTTTACACAGAGGATTGAGAGGCTGTGGAGTTCAATACTAGAGTTAATAGTTGAAGTAGAGACATGTCAACATTTAAGAATAGGTTAGATAGATGGTTGAAGGAAAGGGAAATAAAGGGGGTAACTGAAACTCTAATTTCCCCCCCTTTCCTTCATGGCCCAGCTAATTTGGGAACTTATGAATGGATTTGTGACTGTTATTCTATATCCCACCAGTGCATGACATATGATTATACCATCTGCTGAAATTATTCTCAATCAATAGATATGGATTATCTTGTGCCAGAATTAGTACAAACAGCTACTTCTATTTTTTTTTAAAGAATTACAGAATAATATAATACTTCTCTCTCTCTCTCTCTCTCAAGCCTTACAAATGTTCTAGCGATTGGAAAATCTAGGCGTGTCACTCCTTTAAAACAGTCCTAAAAGGGCCTTACTAACCGCAGCCTCACTTTGCTTTTAAATGTGAGGAAAGAGTATTTCGGCAAGTACGTGGCTTTGCTGATTCAAAGAAAGATGGGCTCATCAGCCAGCATCAATTTGATTTTACCATCTAGGCATTTGCCGACCGCAGTTCTCAGGATTCACTCAACATATTCTCGGCTTTGATCGCAGTTTAATGGTTGACTGTGTTCTCTGACCTGTGTATGGCATTTGACACAGTTGACCATAAATTACTAGTCAAAGAGCTTAAATTGTTTGCTTTCAGGCCTGAGACAATTTCCTGGTGTTAATTAACTCAAAGAGTAAGTTTTAAATGGTGTATTATCTGCTCTTTTTGAGATATTGGTTGGTGTTCCCCAAAGCTCAGTTTTAGCCCCTCTGTTATTCAATAAATGTACAAATCACCTGCTGGTGATCTGGGGCTAAGAGTATTTATGTATCTAGGTAAAATTGCCATTTTCCCCCCACAAATCAGTTGTTGACTCACTACTACCACTTGAATTGGGCTCTATTCTGGACAGGCCATGATGATTCCAAATTAGGTCATAGGTCGCTAAAAGTCACTTTGCACTTCGGAAAAAGACCAATGTTCAGTTTCCGATCTTCACGAAAAGTCACACAAACTGTGGCGTGTTGTATCGCTGATGAACAGTCTAATAACGGGGCCGCTTAAAGATCTCAGCATAGTGAAGTGGTAGGTGTGTAAGTGTGCACCTGCACTTTCCCACGTGCCATTAGATGGAGATAATGAGCTAAGAAGTGGTATTTCCCTACCTACAGGATAGGGAAAATCAGAAAGTGAGCCTTACAGGATAGTCTTGTTCGTTGGCACAAGACTGGTGCTATGGCAAAGATCTTGGAGTCCTTTCCGTCAAGGAATGGTACGTGCTGCAGGGAGACCAGAAACACATTGGGCACTCACTCTCCATATAATCGGGCACAGAAGCCTGAGGTCTTTTACGCACCTGGTGTGCACCTGTACATGCCGATGCACAGGGTTCATTGAGGTTCCAAATTCAATGCTAATTAGGGGGCCTCCCATAGTATGACTGGAGCAGACAGACTACACTCCAGATTCACAGTGACCGACCATGGTAACCCACTATTTGCAATAGGGCCACCTTTCTTTATTTCCTGTTGCTCCTACTGCCTCCAATGACCAAACAAAGGACTTGTGCCCCTTTACTGGTTGCTGGTACCTGGCGATCCAGGTCCCAATCCTCATGGCATTCTGGGTGTGTTCTGTGATGGGAGCAACTAGGAAAGGTGTCGGACTTGACTTAGGGATAGCACTCTTGCCTCTGAGTCATGGGTTCAAGTCCCACTCCAGATACTTAAGCACATTAGGCTCCATGAATATCCCCATCCTCAATGATGGTGGAGCCCAGCATGTGAGTGCAAAAGACAAGGCTGAAGCGTTTGCAACCATCTTCAGCCAGAAGTGCCGAGGGGATGATCCATATCAGCCTACTCCTGAGGTCCCCACCATCACAGAAGCCAGTCTTCAGCCATTTTGATTCACTCCACGCGATATCAAGAATTGGCTGGATGCACTGGATACAGCAAAGGCTATGGGCCTCGACAACATCCCGGCTATCATGCTGAAGACTTGTGCTCCAGAACTAGCCACGTCTCTCGCCAAGCTGTTCCAGTACAGCTACAACACTGGCATCTATCCGACAATGTGGAAAACTGCCCAGGTATGTCCTGTCCACAAAAAGCAGGACAAATCCAACCCGACCAATTACCGCCCCATCAGTCTACTCTCAATCATCAGTAAAGTGATGGAAGATGTCATCGACAGTGCTATCAAGCGGCACTTACTCACCAATAACCTGCTCACTGATGCCCAGTTTGGGTTCTGCTAAGACCACTCGGCCCCCGACCTTGTTACAACCTTGGTCTAAACATGGACAAAGGAGCTGAAGTCCAGAGGTGAGGTGAGAGTGACTGCCCTTGACATCAAGGTAGCATTTGATCGAGTGTGGCATCAAGGAGCCCTAGTAAAACTGAAGTCAATGGGAATCGGGGAGGAAACGCTCCACTGGCTGGAGTCATACCTACCACAAAGAAAGATGGTTGTGGTGATTGAAGGTCAATCATCACAGCCCCAGGACATCGCTGCAGGAGTTCCTCAGGGCAGTGTCCTAGGCCCAACCATCTTCAGCTGCTTCATCAATGACCTTCCCTCCAACATAAGGTCAGAAATGGGGATGTTCGCTGATGACTGCACAGTATTCAGTGCCATTCACAACTCCTCAGATAATGAAGCAGTCCATGCCCGCATGCAACAAGACCTGGACAACGTTTAGGCTTGGGCTGATAAGTGGCAGGTAACATTTGCACCACAGAAGTGCCAGGCAATGACTATCTCCAACAAGTGAGAGTCTAACCACCTCCCCTTGACATTCAACGGCATTACCATCATCGAATCCCCCACCATCAACATCCCGGGGGTCACCACTGACCAGAAACTTAACTGGACCAGCCACATAAATACTGTGGCAACAAAAGCAGGTCAGAGGCTAGGTATTCTGTGGCGAGTGTCTCATCTCCTGACTCCCCAAAGTCTTTCCACCATCTACAAGGCACAAGTAAGGAGTGTGATGGAATACTCTCCACTTGCCTGGATGAGTGCAGCTCCAACAACGCTCAAGAAGCTCGACACCATCCAGGACAAAGCAGCCCGCTTGATTGGCACCCCATCCACCACCTTAAACATTCACTCCCTCCACCACCGGCGTACCGTGGCTGCAGTGTGTACCATCTACAAGATGCACTGCAGCAACTCGCCAAGGCTTCTTCGGCAGCACCTCCCAAACCCACGACTTCTTCCACCTAGAAGGACAAGGGCAGCAAGTGCATGGGAACACCACCAGCTCCAAGTTCCCCTCCAAGTCACACATCATCCTGACTTAGAAGTATATCGCCGATCCTTCATCGTCGCTGGGTCAAAATCCTGGAACTCCCTACCTAACAGCACTGTGGGAGTACCTTCACCACATGGACTGCAGCGGTTCAAGAAGGCAGCTCACCACCACCTTCTCAAGGGCAATTAGGGATGGGCAATAAATGCTGGCCTTGCCAGCGGCGCCCACATCCCATAAAAACGAATTTTAAAAATTATCTAGCCTGACACTCCAGTGCAGTACTGAGGGAGTGCTGCACTGTCGGGAGTGCCTTCTTTCAGATGACATCTTAAACCGAGGTCTCAACTGCTCTCTGAGGATCATAGAATCATAGAATTGTTACAGCAAAGAAGGAGGCCTTTTGGCCCATCGAGCCCATGCCGGCTCTCTGCAAGGGCACTTCAGCAAGTCCCACTCCCCCGCCCTTTCCCCGTAACTCTGCAATTGTTTTCCTTCAGGTACTTATCCAATTCCCTTTTGAAAGCCACGATTGAACCTGCCTCCACCACCCTTTCAGGCAGTGCATTCCAGATCCTAACCACTCGCTGCATTACAAAATTTTTCCTCATGTCGCCTTTGTTTCTTCTGCCAATCACCTTGAATCTGTGTCCTCTGGTTCTCGACCCTTCCGCAAATGGGAACAGTTTCTCTCTATCTACTCTGTCTAGACCCCTCATGATTTTGAACACCTCTATCAAATCTCCTCTCAACCTTCTCTGCTCTAAGGAGAACAACCCCAGCTTCTCCAGTCTATCCACGTAACTGAAGTGGATGTAAGAGATCCTATGGCACTATTCAAAGAAAAGCAGGGAGGTTCTCCCTGTGTCCTGAACACCATTTATCCCTCAACCATCTTCACTAAAAAAAATTATCTGGTTATTTATTTCATTGTTGTGGGACCTTACTGTGTGCAGATCAGCTATGTTTGCTCACATTAAAATAGTGACTACAATTCAAAAAGTACTTAATTGTCTGTGAAGTGCTTTGGGACGTGCTGAAGTTGTGAAAGGCACTATATAAATGCAAATTCTTTTTGGGGTGAGATCATCTCATTTGACGCCTGGCAAGAGTGCAGTCGGGATTGCATGATCTTCTCATTGGTGTCTTCTGTTGAATGAACAATTGGCATTCAGAATAGGGAGAATGTGGGCATGGATTGCTAAACTATACACTTATAGGAAGGTTGTATGTATTGCACTGTTTTTATAGAAATGAGCTGGGGAAATCAATGTAAAACGAGAAGCAATAATCTATGTACAATAACCCAATAGTAAGACCACCGTTCACTTAAAACATTGTACTTACGATAGAGACTGACCTTGTTACCTCACTTATCAAGTTCTTATCTATATTTTACCTATTTAACAAGGTTTTAAAATGGAAATAAATATTCCAATACAATTTCTCTGCATTTTTTTCAAATAACATCTCACACTGTACTGCTTAATCTCTCCTTGAGATCAACTTCTTTTTGATGTTTGGCTGGTTGTAAAATATTTTTTGAAACTAAATTGAAACGTGCAAGCAGCATGCCTGCAATTAGTGTCTCCTGCATGCTTGCTTAGTCAAAGCAAGCTTTTAAATCCCCACAGATCAGACAGATCTTTAAAATTTTCAATAACAAGGCTGCTTTGTACAGCACGCTGACATAATCGTAGAATCTCAGTAAACAAAGCTGCACAAGCTGTTTCAAACCGGTGGTCCGAATCATGTTGGAAAAGGAAAGCAGGGACTGCTGCTGGGTTTTGCTGCGATCTTTTGGCTTACCCATCGTCTGACGCTGGTCACACGTTCTATATGACTCGATCCGTATCCCTAGAGTTATTGCACCAATAAAAATGTTGCAACAATCTACTCTGTTTGCATTTATCCTCCTGGTGTCTTGAATGAAATTTTAAAAAGTCTTGCATTTCTACAGCACATTTCATGACCTCAGAATGTCCCAAAGTGCTTTATAGCCAAAGAAGTACTTTTGAAGTGAAGTCACTGTTGTAATGTAGGAAATGCAGGAGCCAATTTGTACACAGCAAGCTCCCACAAACAGCAATGTGAAAATGACCAGATAATCTGTTTTAATGATGTTGGTTGAGGGATAAATATTAGCCAGGACTTGGGAGAACTTCCCTGCTCTTCTTCGAATAGTGCCATGGGATCTTTTATGTCCCTTTGAGGGGGCAGATTGGGCCTCGGTTTAATGTCTCATCCAATAGATGGCACCTCCGACAGTGCAGCACTCCCTCAGTACTGCACTGGAGTGTCAGCCTAGATTATGTGCTGAAGTTTCTGGAGTGGGACTTGAACCAACTGAGCCAGTGGAATGTTGCAAATTACGTTTAACAAATCCCTGCAGTGTACATGAGCAATTGCTAATTCCTGGAACACTTGTGGTTGTGACCCCTTAGCAGGTTTCGGTCTACATTGTGATCCAAAACCCTTTCTGATAACTGTACCGCTCAGCCTGTGCCATGCTGATGACTCGTGCCACCTGAACTCGGATGGGTGTAACCTGCTGAACCTCAGCTAGCTCTGTATGTACCACTCACTCAACTTAGTCCCATACTAACTGACTGCCTACAAATGTATCCCAGAAGCTGGATGTGGGCTGATTGTTCATAGTTACTGGATGTGAGAGCTGTGGTAAGTGGGATCTAGCTCCTACTGTCCCTTGGTGTTGTAGGAGCATTCGAAGGCTGATACTTTGGAAGTATGAGTATGTGCCTCTGCCTAAAGGTTTCAGCGTGAGGTTAAAAAAATTAGGAATGCATGCTTCACTGTATTATAGTCTGTTCAGATCTACTCGAGAATGTTGTAAGGATTTTACTTTATGTGATGGCACAGTACTTCTGCCCATCTTCCTTTGGCTTTGACCTGCTAAAAATGGCTGCCTACAGTAACACCACAATTCCCAGCCAGAATGGAGATGATTGGGTAATTCCCCTGTCAATCACGCCTGGAGATCGCACTGCTGTAACTGGGATTGATTTTATGCTTATCATGTGTATTATATAACTATCCTTCACTCACTGCATTTTGCTGGAGAAATAATCCTGCTGCACTCGGGAATGGTAGCATACTGGTTATGTTACTGGCACTAGCAATCCAGAGGCCTGGACTAATGATCCAGAGATGTGAGCTGGTGAATTTAAATTCAGTTAATTAAATAAATCTGGAATAAAAAGCTAGTATCAGTAATGGTGACATAAAAACCCATCTGGTTCACTAATGTCCTTTCGGGAGGGAAATCTGCCGTCCTTACCTGGTCTGGCCTATACATGACTCCAGACCCACAGCAATGTGGTTGACTCTTAACTGCCCTCTGAAATGGCCTAGCAAGTCACTCAGTTGTAACTAACCGCTACAAAACAAAATAATAAGAATGAAACCAGACGGACCACCCAGCATCGACCTCGGCACCGGCTTCGGACACGACAGTGGCACACCCAGCCCAGTCGACCCTGCAAAGTCCTCCTCACTAACATCTGGGGACTTGTGCCAAAATTGGGAGGGCTGTCCCACAGACTAGTCAAGCAACAGCCTGACATAGTCATACTAACACAATCATACCTTTCTGCCAATATCCCAGATTCCTCCATCACCATCCCTGGGTATGTCCTGTCCCACTGGCAGGACAGACCCACCAGAGGTAGTGGTACAGTGTTATACAGTCAGGAGGGAGTGGCATTGGGAGTCCTCAACATTGACTCCGGACCCCATGAAGTCTCATGGCATCAGGTCAAACATGGGCAAGGAAACCACCTGCTGATTATCACCTACCGTTCTCCCTCAGCTGATGAATCAGTACTCCTCCATGTTGAACACCACTTGGAAGAAGCACTGAGAGTAGCAAGGGCACAGAATGTACTCTGGGTGGGGGACTTCAATGTCCATCACCAAGAGTGGCTTGGTAGCACCACTACTGACCGAGCTGACCAAGTCCTGCAGGACATAGCTGCTAGACTGGGCCTGCGACAGGTGATGAGAGAACCAACATGAGGGAAAAACCTACTTGAGCTCGTCCTCACCAATCTACCTGTCGCAGATGCATCTGTCCATGACAGCATTGGTAGCAGTGACCACCGCCCTGTCCTTGTGGAGACGAAGTCCCGTCTTCACACTGAGGACACCCTCCATCGTGTTGTGTGGCACTACCACCGTGCTAAATGGGATAGATTAGAACAGATCTAGCAGCTCAAAACTAGGCGTCCATGAGGTGCTGTGGGGCAGCAGCAGCAGAGTTGTATTCCACCACAATCTATAACCTCATGGCCCGGCATATCTCTCTACCATTAACATCAAGCCAGGTGACCAACCGTGGTTCAATAAGGATTGTAGAAGAGCATGCCAGGAGCAGCACCAAGCGTACCTAAAAATCAGGTGCCAACTTGGGGAAGCTGCAACACAGGACTACATGCATGCTAAACAATGGAAGCAGCATGCTATAGACAGGGCTAAGCGATCCCACAATCAACAGATCAGATCAGTGCTCTGCAGTCCTGCCACATCAGTCGTGAATGGTGGTGGACCATTCAACAACTGACGGGAGGAGGAGGCTCCATGAAGATCCCCATCCTCAATGATGGTGGAGTCCAGCACACGAGTGCTAAATTCAAGGCTGAAGCGTTGCAATCATCTTCAGCCAGAAGTGCCAAGTGGATGATCCATCTTGGCCTCATCTGAGGTCCCACCATCACAGAAGCCAGTCTTCAGCCAATTCGATTCTCTCCACGTGTTATCAAGAAATGGCTGAGCACACTGGATACAGCAAAGGCTATGGCCCCAACAATATCCCGGCTGTCGTGATGAAGATTTGTGCTCCAGAACTAGCCGCGCCTCTAGCCAAGCTGTTCCAGTACATAGAAACATAGAAGATAGGAGCAGGAGTAGGCCATTCGGCCCCTCGAGCCTGCTCCGCCATTCGATGAGATCATGGCATATCATCCAAACTCAGTACCCTGTACCTGCCTTCTCCCCATATCCCTTGATACCTTTAGTTTTAAGAAATATATCTAGCTCATTCTTGAATATATTTAATGACTTGGCCTCAACTACCTTCTGTGGTCGAGAATTCCACAGGTTCACCACTCTCTGGGTGAAGAAATTCTTCCTCATTTCTGTCCTAAATGGCTTACCCCTTATCCTTTGATTATGACCCCTGGTTCTGGACTCTCCGACCATCAGGAACATTCTTCCTGCATCTAGTTTGTCCAGACCTGTCAGAATTTTATATGTTTCGATGAGATCCCCTCTCATTCTTCTATACTCCAGCGAGTATAAGTCCAATTGACCCAATCTCTCCTCATATGTCATTCCTGCCATCCCAGGTATCAGCCTTGTGAATCTTCGCTGAACTCCTTCCATGGCAAGAACATCCTTCCTCAGATAAGGCGACCAAAACTGCACACAGTACTCAAGGTGTGGTCTCACCAAGGCCCTGTACAACTGCAGCAGGACATCCCTGTTCCTATACTCAAACCCTTTCGCTATGAAGGCCAACATACCATTTGCCTTCTTCACCGCCTGCTGCACCTGCATGCTTACCTTCAGTGACTGGTGCACAAGGACACCCAGGTCTCGTTGCAGTTCCCCTTCTCCCAATCTATTGCCATTCACATAATAGTCTGCCTTTCTGTTTTTGACACCAAAGTGGATAACCTCGCATTTATCCACGTTATATTGCATCTGCCATGCTTCTGCCCAGTCACCCAACCTGTCCAAATCATCCTGGAGTTTCTCGGTATCCTCCTCGCAGCACACACGCCCACCCAGCTTTGTGTCATCTGCAAACTTGGAGATATTACATTTAGTTCCCTTATCTAGATCATTAATGTATATTGTGAATAGCTGGGGTCCAAGGACCGATCCCTGCGGTACCCCACTAGTCACTGCCTGCCACTCGGAAAAAGACCCATTAATTCCTACTCTCTGCTTTCTGTCCGCCAACCAGTTCTCTATCCAAGTCAATACCTTGCCTCCAATCCCATGTGCCTTAACTTTACACGCTAATCTCTTATGCGGGACCTTATTTAAAGCCTTTTGAAAGTCCAAATACACCACATCTACTGGTTCTCTCTTATCTATTTTCCCAGTTACATCCTCAAAAAATTCCAGTAGATTAGTCAAGCACGATTTACCTTTCGTAAATCCATGTTGACTTTGTCCGATCCTGTCACTGTTTTTCAAGTGCTCTGCTATTACATCCTTTATAATGGACTCTAGCATTTTCCCCACTACCGATGTCAGGCTTACCGGTCTGTAATTCCCCACTTTCTCTCTACCACCCTTTTTGAATAGTGGGGTAACATTAGCTACACTCCAATCCATGGGTACAGTTCCAGATTCGATCGAATGTTGGAAGATGATCAGCAATGCATCTACTATTTCTAGGGCCACTTCCTTAAGTACCCTAGGATGTAGATTATCAGGCCCTGGGGATTTATCGGCCTTCAATCCCATCAATTTCCCTAACACCATTTCCCTGCAAATACTGATTTCTTTCAGTTCCTCCCTTTCATCAGACCCTATGTTCTTCAACATCTCTGGGAGGTTATTTGTGTCCTCCTTTGTGAAGACAGAACCAAAATATGCATTTAATTGGTCTGCCATTTCTTTGTTCCCCATTATAACTTCCCCCGCTTCTGACTGCAAGGGACCTACACTTGATTTCACTAATCTTTTTCTCTTCACATATCTATAAAAGCTCTTACAGTCTACTACAACACTGGCATCTACCCCACAATGTGAAAAACTGCCCAAGTATGTCCTGTCCACAAAAAACAGGACAAATCCAATTAGGCCAATTACCGCCCCATCAGTCTACTCTCAATCATCAGCAAAATGATGGAAGGTATTTTCGACAGTGCTATCAAGCGGCACTTAACAACAACCTGCTCACCAATACTGAGTTTGGGTTCTGCCAGGACCACTCGGGTCCAGACCTCATTACAGCCTTGGTCCAAACATGGACAAAAGAGCTGAATTCCAGAGGTGAGTTCAGAGTGACTGCCCTTGACATCAAGGCAGCATTTGACCGAGTGTGGCATCAAGGAGCCCTAGTAAAATTGAAGTCAATGGGAATCAGGGGAAAGACTATCCATTGGCTGGAGTCATAGCTAGCACAAAGGAAGATGGTTGTGGTTGTTGGAGGTCAATCATCTCAGCCCCAGGACATCGCTGCAGGAGTTCCTCAGGGCAGTGCCCTAGGCCCAACCATATTCAGCTACTTCATCAATGATCTTCCCTTCATCAAAAGGTCAGAAGTGGGGATGTTCGCTGATGATTGCACAGTGTTCAGTTCCATTTGCAACTCCTCAGATAATGAAGCAGTTTATGCCCGCATGCAGCAAAACCTGGATGACATTCAGGCTGGGGCTGATAAGTGGCAAGTGACGTTCGCACCACATAAGTGCCAGGCAATGACTATCTCTAACAAGAGAGTGTCTAACCACCGCCCCTTGACATTCAACGGCATTACCATTGCCGAATCCCCCAACATCAACATCCTGGGGTCACCACTGACCAGAAATTTAACTGGAGCAGCCACATATATACTGTGTATACAAGAGCAGGTCAGAGGCTGGGTATTCTGCGGCGAGTGTCTCAACTCTTGACTCCCCAAAGCCTTTCCACCATCTGTAAGGCACAAGTAAGGAGTGTGATGGAATACTCTCCACTTGCCTGGATGAGTGCAGCTCCAACAACACTCAAGATGCTCGACACCATCCAGGACAAAGCAGCCCGCTTGATTGGCATCCCATCTACCACCTTAAACATTCACTCCCTCCCCCACTGGGGCACCATGGCTACAGTGTGTACCATCTACAAGATGCACTGCAGCAACTCACCAAGGCTTCTTCGACAGCACCTCCCAAACCCACGACCTCCACCACCTCGAAGGACAAAGGCAGCAGGTGCATGGGAACACCATCACCTTAGGAAAGCAAATGGTATGTTGGCCTTTATTACAAGAGGATTTGAGTATAAGAGTAACGACGTCTTACTGCAATTATATAGGGCCCTGGTGAGACCACACCTGGAGTATTGTGTACAGTTTTGGTCTCCTTATCAAAGGAAGGATATACTTGCCATAGAGGGAGCGCAACGAAGGTTCACCAGACTGGTTCTGGGTTGGGGGGATTGTCCTATGAGGAGAGATTGAGTAGACTAGGCCTATATTCTCTGGAGTTTAGAAGAATGAGAAGTGATCTCATTGAAACATACAAAATTCTTACAGGGCTTGACAGGGTAGATGCAGGGAGGATGTTTTACTTGGCTGGGGAGTCTAGAACCAGGGGTCACAGTCTCAGAATAAGGGGCCAGCCATTTAGGACTGAGATGAGGAGAAATTTCTTCACTCAGAGAGTGGTGAATCTTTGGAAATCTCTACCCCAGAGGGCTGTGGAGGCTCAGTCGTTGAGTATATTCAAGACAGAGATTAATAGATTTTTGAATATTAAGGGCATCAGGGGGATATGGGGATAGTGCAGGAAAGTGGAGATGAGGTAGACGATCAGCCATGATCTTATTGAATGGTGGAGCAGGCTCGAAGGGCCAAATGGCCTACTCCTGCTCCTATTTCTTATGTTCTTATGTTCTCCAAGTTCCCCTCCAAGTCACACGCCATCTGACTTGGAAATATATCGCCATTCCTTCATCGTCGCTGGGTCAAAATCCAGGAACTCCCTCCCTAACAGCACTGTGGGAGTACCTTCACCACGCGGACTGCAGCGGTTCAAGTAGTCGGCTCACCACCACCTTCTCAAGGGCAATTAGGGATGGGCAATAAATGCTGGCCTTGCCAGCGACGCCCACATCCCAGGAACGAATACAAATAAAACTTGGGAGACTCTGTTTGCTGTAGTTTTGGTCATGAGTTTGGAGACTCGATCAATTAAAACCACAAGTTCTGCCCCACCTCCAACTGACACAATGGTGTCAATATTCACTCCGGCTAAAAATTAATATGTCTTGAAGAATCCATCGAGATCTAACTCTTCACTTCATTTTAGAATAAGGTTGATTTACAGGCTTAGGCTTTCCAGCACTGTCCTGCCAGTTTTCTGGTAGATCTTGAGCATACGGGGCTGAAAAAGTACAGACATTCGACTAAATGTGCTGATTAACAATGATACCAATCTTTGTTTACTATTTGTTTGTGGTTGTCGATGATGGTAACTTTCGGTGCATAGGAATACAGCCAAGCACCGTCGAGCAGGTCTTCCTCTGCTCCCTGAACTCCAAACAAGCCCAGTTTCAGGAACCAGTGGCATTGCGGACTCACTCAAATGGGGATCCACAATTCTGCTGTTGGGATAAGGAGCTGGTATCTGAATTATAAATGTGAGGATCCAGTCGACAACAACTTGCATTTTCATAGTGCCATGGGGTTTCACGCAGATGAAACTAGATACTCTCGTGCATTTTCTGTCTTTGGGCCTCTTGTATAAAAGTGGTGCCCAGCGCACTTATGGACATGAGTTTCCTTGTATAAATGTAAAAGCGGGAGAGCAATGCATGGACTCTCCCGAAACAGAATGTAGTGTCAAGTGCAGGTATAAAAGGGCCTTCTGTTCTGCATGAGTTTATAAATAGGGAATTTTAGTAAATTGTTTTGAAAGTTTGTTAATTGATTGTAAAGTTGAGCTAGAGTGACTCACAAAAGCAAAAGTGATGGGGTTCAACAAAAAAGAGAGAACCTGAAAGAGAAAAGCACAAGAGATTCATTAATTGTTCAAATACAGAGACGGTGGCACATTTATAAATGTTAAGGCCCATAATAGGAAAAAGTGACACCAATCAGAATGTGAATCACAGAACATGTATAGAAAGGATGTAAAATATACGCTTAGAATTTTATTTAATGTTTCTCTAAACACAGAACGTTTTGAGTTTTTGGCACAGAAATTCCTTAGGTTATGTTTAGCAGAATGTGTGTTCCTGGGTACAAATTTCAAGAGTGCATATTGTGCAGCACCAACCTGTAACAGGGTATGGGTTCCTGGTGAAACACTAAACTGAGGCTTATTAACTTGTTCAATTCAACAGCAACAACTTGTATTTATATAGTGCCTTTAACATAGTAAAACATCCCAAGGCGCTGCACAGGAGTATTTTAAGACAAAAAATTTGACACCGATCCACATAAGGATAAATTAGGGCAGGTGACCAAAAGCTTGGTCAAAGAGGTAGGTTTTAAGGAGGGTCTTAAAGGTGGAAAGAGAGGTAGAGAGGTGGACAGGTTTAGGCAGGGAATGCCAGAGCTTAGGGCCTAGGCAACAGAAGGCACAGCCACCAAAGGTTGAGCGATTATAATCAGGGATGCTCAAGAGGGCAGAATTAGAGGAGCGCTGATATCTCGGGGGGTTGTGGGGCTGAAGGAGATTACAGAGATAGGAAGGGGCGAGGCCATGGAGGGATTTGAAAACAAGGATGAGAATTTTGAAATCTAGTTAAGGTTACCTTGCGTCACAATTCTAGTTAAGGTTGCCTCGTGTCACATTCCCTAGTCTTTGGCATTGCACACGTTTTGTGTGTCTGTTTAAGATACATGTGACAGCAGCATATGGAGCTGGCAGATCCAGTATAGCCACGAACTATGTACTGGCCTGCTCCACCGAGTGTCCCTGTGTGGCTTCCAATGCATCCACTGTCACTTACAGTAGCAAGTGATGGCACGGGCCTGTCGTCAACTTGAGAGCCTGCCATCCGAGCCAATACAAGTGCACCCATGCTAACGCTAGATGGCAAGTCTTTGCAATGGCAAATGACCTTGATGAGCACAGATGACTGGGTGTCCTTGAGGTAGGTCGAGCCCCCCTTAATGGTAGTGCCAGTTGTCTGTCCAAACATATTGAATTAAGCACTTATTGCATCTTAGGTTTTGGATTTAACTCATCTGCCACATCGCAGGGAGCATTTCCAACATGTCCCTGTTTCCTTACAACTGAGTTTTGGACTGCAGATGCTAAAGATTTTATTACACTATCTGTGGCATACTGCAAGGTGAAATAGCATAGATCTGGGTGGTAGACATCCCTGCACTATCTCCCAGACTTTGGAGGGCGTGTTCCATGGAGATAAGTGACTCATATTGGTGTTGATGTTCAAGCAACAGTGCATTTTTAAGTAGGCCTCTGGAGCTCGGATATCATGACTAGTGACTGCTGGATCCCTGCCCAGCACTCACATTTGCTGTCCCAACTCAACAGCACTTGCCCTTCCTTGCCTGTGTTTTGTCACATATCGCTGCAAAACCGCAGTCATGTTCCTCTGAAAGGTGGGTATGTGAACTGGAGCATGATTGTGTCATCACCCTACTAGCTTGCAACGCTGCAAACCTCGATGGCTGGGATCAGCTTCATCACTGAGCCTTCTTGTATTTCTGTAAAAATAAAAAGCATCACATTTTGAGCAAGTAACCTCACGTACCCATATCGTGAAAGCAGAACTTTCAAAGCATACTATTCTTTTGTGTTCTACATTACTTCAGGTGTCCACATGAGTTATACTTTTATCTTCAGAGTTGTACAATCTGGACATAGTGTTATAAACCATAACTTGGCAACGCATATTCATAGGAACGGGAGTAGGCCATTCAGTCCCTTGTGCGTATTCCACCATCCAATTAGATCATGGCCGGTACCTCCATCCCATTTACCTGCCTTTGCTCCATGTTCCTTGATATCCTTATCTAATAAAAAACTGTCCATCTCAGTCTTGACAGCTTCAATTGACCCAGCATCCACAGCCTTTTGGGGGAGAGAGTTCCAGATTTCTACTACCCTCTGTGTTTTCATCTCTCTTTCCCAATACTTGAACTATTGCTTCCTTGCAAGAGGTGAGCTACTGCATTGGCTGCTGTTCCTGCTGGCTGATTGTCTTCTTTTAGTGCAAAGAGAACAGCACACAGTGAATGAGAGTGCATATTGTGTTGGTAGTGTAAGTGTATAGTATCTGCAAACCTGTGCCTTTCTAGCTGCAGTGTAAATGCACTACAAGCGGCAATGACTCTTAGTTTTGCTGTATAAACAGCTATTTATGCACTCACCTATGTGAACTGCTAATTACTTTCCACTGCATATATGCCTTGCTGTAATAGTTCCCTTTGGTATACAAATTTTCACAGTAATATATATTGCAAGTACTTTCTCAGGGTATGGTTTCATACAGAGTAGATGCTATAATACAGATTGCATAATCCTCGCAGGTCCATACAATAAGGATCAGGTATAGTTACACAGTTCTATGCATTATGGTGAGGGTCCTTGGTGCCTGGGTTTGGGTCATTCCTAAGGGGAGCAGGACGTCATAGTGGAGATGTGAAGTGTTGTATTAGTTTCAGGCAGCAACGTGTCCCTATATGAGTGGAGCAAGGAGCTGGTGCCTGTAAAGACTATGGGGGTGATTTTGCCAATGGGGACGTGATGGAGGCGGGACTGCTGCTTGTCGGGTTTCAGTCCCGCCTCCATCGACATCCGGCCAACCCACGCTATTTTCCCTTGATTGACCTTGTTAAGCCCGCCCAGCAGGCTTAGCAGGCTAATTAAGGGAATGCCGGTGACAGAACGTCAGCGTATGACGTTTCATCTGTCAAAAATTTTTGATGTTTGTTCCGTTGTTTGGTGAGTCCTTGTATTCAAGACTCACCAAACCTATTTCCTGAGCAGAAAGCAGATGGCTGTTGCATCGGAGAAAGCAGCAGCCATTCTGTCATCTCTGACGTGGAGATGCCGGAGCCTCCGGATCCCCAACGATTGAAGCCTGCAGGAAGAAACAAAGGTAAGGAAACTTTTTCTAAGACTTTTCACTCACCTCACATACTTACCTCTCCACACTTGCACCTATCACTCACCTCCACAGCGCACTTTTCGAACCCTCTGACCCCCGCAGACCCACTGCTCGCCTCGCTGACCCTGGCAGGATTTCCCGACGTCGGGAAACACTTGTGTTGGAAAAATGGAGACGGGTCCCAGCGTGAGTCAAGGACCCGCCTCCTGGGAAGATGGCACGGAGGCGGGTTGGGGGCGGGTTCGGTACCCGCTCCCAGTTTCTGCCATTTTCCTGGCAGTCCCGCCTCCATACCCGCCTCCCCAGGACTGGCAAAATCGCCCCCTTAGGGTGAGAGCCAGCGACTCTCGAAAAAATGGCGGCCGCCCCTCTTGCACCAGCTGGAGGAAGTTCCCGTGGCGACCGCCATATTCGTGGGCCCTTTTAAAAGGCAGCGTGGTGACTGCACGCTGACTTAATGTCACCTTCGTGAACTCCAACCCTAACGCTCAATTCAGCACTGGGCCCTAAGCACGCCAGGTTAACCTGGTGTGAAAGCAGGCTGACAGATGCTGACAGTGGCAATATCTGCAGCTGTTAAAGGGACACACACATCAATCAGGTAAGTTTGAATGGAAGGGTTTGGCCTTGGCTTTTTGGATTTTATTGAACTGGTGGCTTGCTGCAATATATGTGAAAAGTTTTTTAGGTGTTTTGGGAGTGCTACTGGACGCTTGCAAGGGCTCGGATGGTAAGTGAGGGGCTTTGAGAAGACAGAACATACTGCGAATACTCAGCAGGTCACGCTACATCCGTGGAGTTCACATCCCAGGTCGACATGCTGCCTGACCAACTGGGTATTTGCAGCATCTTATGCTGTCATTTCACATTTACAGCATCCACTTGCAGAGGGAAGAGGAAGACGCTGAAGAGGAAGACGCAGACGAGGAGGAAGCTGAAGAGGAGGAATCAGATGGAAGGATGCATCCCAGACAGCCCCTTTGTGGCCGAGATAGCCGGGATGGAATCATCCACCTGCGGTCCCACTCGCTGGGCAGGCTGCCTCTTGTTGTTGACTCACTGGCTGGACAGGTTGCATTTCTTGGGTGTGTGAAATGAGGAAGACACAAGGGTGGAGTTGTGCTGACGGGAGGGCGGGAAACCTAGAGGTGCTTGCCAGAAGGGGGATAACGTAGGAAGATACCCCCATCTTGTATCCTTTCAGCTCTGCCGTTTGCCAAGAGCTCAGCCATGCCCCTGCCAAGAATGGCCTGCACCATCTCCTCCAAGGGGGTGAGTTGAGGCTAGAAATGGTAGATGTGCCTCGTCATTGGTGCAGATTGTTGGTTGGTGAGTGATTGGGGGTTGGGCATTGAGCAGTGTGTGAGGCTAGTGGTGCAGTTGGTAGGTGACGGCTTTCGAAGATGCATTCACTGACCATGACCAGTAGTCTGAGGTCATGAAGCTTCTTTGGGCACTGGAGCCAGGTGGTGGGGGGCGACAATGCTGGCAGTGACGGCCTTGGTAATGTGGTCCCACATTGTTCTTTCTGGAGGGCCTCCTGGCCCCTGTGGGTAGAGGACCTCTCTTACAGTGTTGGCCCCCTACAAAAAGCTGGAGTGCTGCGTGCGAGACCCTGGGTGCCCTTTCCCTGGCTTGCTGAGCCATTTGTGTTAGTGCTGTAAGGGGTTCGGTTGGCTCTGTGCTTAGCCTGGGTGCTAGTGCGGGGTTAGGCCTTGTTGCCTGTTCTGGTCTCCAGCCAGCCTGGTAGCACTAGACACCTGTGAGTGTTTCGACCCACTCGCCCTTACGGTTCTGACACTGGACTTAGGTGCGAGAGCAGTAATGCAGAGAAAACTCAGGTAGACCCGGTTGAATAGTACGAAATGGAAAATCTTTATTGCATATTGTTCAAGATTACGAAATACATGTCATAAGCACAGGTTAATGACAGTACAAGCTTACATACATTTATGCAACTAGGTTTAGGGAAACGAGGAGCGCACGACACATCGTAAAAAGGGGACACACATTATAATTATCCTTAAAACAAAACCCTCCCCTATTAATACCTGTCCTAATCTAGATCTGTAGGATCGAGAACCATGCTCACCACTCGTGATAACTCGGAGAATTCTAAAACGATGCTCGGATGTTTTCACCACAGCACCTGACTATTCACGTGTTGATCAGGGGTCTCTGTATCCCACTTGTTTACTCGCTCTGCTGCTGCAAGCAGGCTGGGCTCCCCGTTGTCATGAAGAACTCGACCATGCTCGAGCCCGGCTGTAGAACTCAAAGAAAAGGCTTTCTGTATCGACACCAGTTCGATAGAATTCGAAGAAAAGTCTTCCTGTGTCAGTTCGTGCAGTAACCTATAGAGTTCAAAAATGGTCTATATATTTTCGGGCGCGGTCGGGGTTTACTGACCGCGGCGGCACGTGGATTCTTCTTCTTCTCTTCTCATCTCATCTCATCTCCTCGGGCCTTCGGGTCCAGACACCGTTTACCGACCTTCGGGATGGTGCACCCGATTTTGCAGCGCGCCACGAGGTCGACCCCAAAAGGGATCAGCGGAACAAAAGAGAGTAACGGTCGTCCGGGAGAATAGCCAAGAGACGATTCCAAGCGAATGAAAAGGATAAGAGAGCGATGGGCGCTTGGACACTACAGTTATAGTACTGTAATTCCTTATCTCCCGCCCAAACTTAATGTTCATCTTTTGTCATGTTTTGGCGCTCAAATTTCTTGTATGGGGTGGTTCTTGTCGTTAATGGGTTTCGGTGATACTTGTAACTGTCTAAGTACCCGTTAATATTTCTCCCATTGTGGAGCCGGCTAGGAGTCTCCCTGGAGGGGTTTTGGGGGCCTCCGAATTCTTGTTGTGAGTACCCGTGAACGGCTCTCTCATCGTAGAGCCGTGGGGAATTTGCGTATCAATGTCTTTGGATGGGCCCTTGATTGCCCAGTACAATAGCCCCCATTTGTGTATGGAAAACCGATTCCAACACTTATATTTCTTGCTTAGGTGTTAGAAATGCAAAACAATCGCGTCTTGTCTTATATCAATATGCTGAGCACTGTCCGATCTTGCTGAAATGTTTATTGAAAACGCCATCTTGTCTGCCTACTGAGAAATCTGGAACCTTCTGCCACGAGGCGCGGCGGCCATTTTACTGGCTTCTTGTGTCCGTTTTTGAACCTGACAGCATTTTGCTGAAATAAAGCTGTTTTTACGAAACTGTATGTCTCTATCTCGTTATTTCGAAATCGAGATAATTTGCGAATTCTACAGTGCTGAGGCAATTTTCCCATTTGTTCAGTTTAGGAGAGTAATTCAGCTTTAAGAGCTGAATAATCACATTTGGAACTTCTTTTAAATATTGAATATTTGTAAAAAAGACAGAAAGGGCTGAAAAATGTATTGATTCACTGCATTCTATTTTCCCTTGCTTCAATGTGCATGGCCACTTTAAATATCAGAATTCCCCACTTCCCACAATGCATTGCTAGCTTCACAGCCTTGCACAGACGCTCGGGGAAGCAGCAACTCTGCACCAGGACTACAAATTAATCCCGGATCCCTCGTGCAACGCCACCAGCACAGCGTTGCACCTAAGGTTAGCACTGCGCTACCTACCTCCATGCCCCCCACACCAATTTAGGTCGGTTGGTGCTGCGGCCATTTCGGGCGGCTGTTAACGGCAGTTGGCAGTGATACCGACTGCTTTGCTGGTGATCACCAATTTTTCCCCCTGTAATATGGCAAGTTAAGAGGTTTAGGGTGAGGGGGGAGGGGTGGGGTGGGAGTTAAATGAAGCATAACACAGTCAGATAGACTTGATGATGCTCCCCTTGGGAGTTCTGGTGCAGGAAATCTTCAAACTATGGTCCGTGGGCCATACAACAACTTGTATTTATATGGCGCCTTTAACGTAATAAAACATCCCAAGGCGCTTCACAGGAGTATTATAAGACACAAAATTTGACACCAAGCCACATAAGGACAAAATTAGGGCAGGTGACCAAAAGCTTGGTCAAAGAGGTAGGTTTTAAGAAACGTCTTAAAGGAGGAAAAAGAAGTAGAGAGGCAGAGATGTTTAGGCAGGGAATTCCGGAGCTTAGGGCCTAGGCAACAGAAGGCACGGCCACCAATGGTTGAGCGATTATAATCAGGGATGCTCAAGAGGGCAGAATTAGAGGAGCGCAGATATCTCTGGGGGGGTTGTGGGGCTGAAGGAGATTACAGAGATCGGAAGGGAAGAGGCCATGGAGGGATTTGAAAACAAGGATGAGAATTTTGAAATCGAGGCGTTGCTTAACCGGGAGCCAATGTTGGTCAACGAGCACAGGGGTGATGGGTGAACGGGACTTGGTGCGAGTTAGGACATGGGCAGCCGGGTTTTGGATGACCTCAAGTTTACGTAGGGTAGAATGTGGGAGGCCAGCCAGGAGTGCGTTGGAATAGTCAAGTGTAGAGGTAACAAAAGCCCAATCGCCCAAACAGCTCAGGTCAATTGCACTTATGTTCCTTACTCGCCTATTTGTCCAGTTTGAATTCTGTAAGTCTCATTGTTTGGAAAGAGCTGTTGTTAGAAATGTTGTCTCATTGTCAGATAAATCATAAATCAGCCAGGATGTGTTTATATCCACAGCATAAGATGCATGCAAGTTAATAGAAACATTGGTTTAAACTGTTGTGGCTGCCGCGAAGCACGAATTGAGGCCGAGTCAATATGTGGAACACATGGCTTTTTATTACATCTCCTCTGGTAAAATGGCTGCTACAACATTTCTCTGCAAAACCCTGAGGCCACGCCCACTCCTTTTTTCATGCCTTAAAGGCAGCATGCGCCTTAAAGGCAAGGTGCCCGATTTATTGTCCACGGACGGAAAAGTGGATTGCGTCCGTTTAGGTGGCGATCCGCCACACAGCTCCCCCCAGAATCCGCTTAGGAGGTGTGGACGAGTCGTTGCGGCGGTCTGATGGGCCGGCCGCAGCGGCTCTTGTAGGACGCCGGTGGACGTGGAACGGCCGGACGTGGAGCAGCCGGGTGAACTGGCTTGAGGGCAGGTCGGCCGCGTGGCGGTGGACAAGCTACAGGGACCTGCTCACCGGGCTCCGAGTGTGCTAGCTTGAGTCGGTCAACCGAAACTTTTTCGGTCCTGTCGCCCACTTGCAGGGTGAAAAATTTGTCCCCAGCCTGTAGCACCTTGTAGGGCCCGTCGTACGGGGATTGAAGGGGTCCGCGGTGGGCGTCGTGCCGGACGAAAACGAACCGTGCCTGGTGCAGGCTTAGTGGGACATGTGAGGTGGATTCGCCGTGTCGGGCAATGGGCACCGGGGGCGAACTGCAGCGCCGGTGAGGCGAAGTCATGGCGTTGCTGGTCGGCTGACCAGGGTGTCGTGGCGGTGGGCAGGAACTCGCCGGGTACGCGCAGCGGCTGACCGTACACGAGCTCTGCTGCCGATGCGTGGAGGTCTTCTTTAACCGCGGTGCGCAGGCCGAGGAGGACCCACGGGAGTCGGTCAGTCCAGGCGCCGTCCTGGAGGCTGGCTCGAAGAGATGCCTTCAAGGATCTGTGGAATCGCTCACACAGTCCCTTGGCTTGGGGGTGGTACGCTGTGGTGTGGTGAATGGTCACCCCGAGATTGCGTGCGACGGCGGTCCAGAGTTCAGAGCTAAATTGCGGACCTCTGTCCGACGTCATGTCGGAGTGGACGCCGAACCGTGCGACCCAGGTGCTGACGAAGGCTCTGGCGATGTCGGCGGTGGTGGTAGAGGTCAGTGGAATTGCCTCGGGCCAGCACGTGGTGCGGTCAACGATCGTCAGCAAGTGCGTGTGGCCTTGCGATGGCGGCAGGGGCCCGACAATGTCCACGTGGATGTGGTCGAATCTACGCGAAGGGACGGTAAACTCCTCGAGGGGTGCTTTCGTGTGTTGCTGCACCTTGGCCTGTTGGCAGGCTAGGCAGGAGTTGGCCCAAGTATGCACATCCTTGCGAAGGCCGCGCCAGACAAAGCGGTTGGCTACCAATTTGATGGATGCGCGGGCGCCGGGGTGGGAGAGGTTGTGGAGAATCTCGAATACCCGGCGGCGCCAGGATGCTGGGACGACGGGCCGAGGTTGACATAGGGATATGTCGCACTTGACCGTGACTGCGGTCGGGCCACAGGCGACATCGGCCAGGCGTAGCCCTGGTAGGTTGGTAGGTGCGGAGAGCAGATCAGGGTCAGTGATCTGGTCTGCTGCGAGTTGAGCGTAGTCGACTGCCAGGTGTGCGGCGTGGATGGTGGGGCGGGAGAGGCAGTCGGCTACCACATTGTCTCGGCCGGAGACGTGTTGGATGTCCGTGGTGAACTCGGACACTGCCGCGAGCTGGTGCTGCTGCCTGGCGGACCAGGGGTCGGTTGTCTTTGCCATTGCGAATGTCAGGGGTTTGTGGTCGACAAACGCAGTGAAGGGGTGGCCCTCCAGCAAAAACCGAAAATGGCGGACCGCCAGGAACAGCGCGAGGAGCTCGCGGTCGAAGGTGCTGTACTTGACCTCCGGGGGGCGTAGTTGGCGGCTGAAGAAGGCAAGTGGTTGCCAGGCGCCGTCGACCCACTGCTCATACACGGCGCCGACCGCGTGGTCGGAGGCGTCCGTGGAGAGCGCTACCCTGGCATTGGGCCGTGGGTGCGCAAGCAGGGTGGCGTTGGCGAGCGCGGTCTTGGTGGAGTCGAAGGCGGCTGACGCGTCTGCCGTCCATTCGACCGCCATCTTGCCGCTCCTGCCCCGAGGGCTTCATACAGGGGCCTCATGAGGGATGCCGCTTTGGGGATGAAGCGGTTATAGAAATTCACCATCCCGAGGAACTCCTGGAGGCCTTTGATGGTGGTGGGGCGGGGAAATTGTTGGACGGCCTGCACCTTGGTGGGCAGGGAAATGGCCCCAGCCTGGGTGATGTGGTGGCCGAGGAAGTCGATCTTGTCCAGGCCGAACTGGCATTTGGCTGGGCTGAGGATGAGCCCGTGGTCGCTGAGGCACCCGAACAGGATGCGAAGGTGGTTGAGGTGTTCCTGCTTGGAGGAACTGGCTACCAGGATGTCGTCCAGGTAGACGAACAGGAACTTCAGGTCCCGAAGGATCGAGTCCATGAGCTGTTGGAATGCCTGGGCTGCGTTTTTGAGGCCGAAGTGCATCTGCAGGAACTCGAAAAGGCCGAAGGGGGTGATTATGGCCGTCTTGGGGACGTCCGCAGGGTGGACGGGGACTTGGTGGTAGCCGCGCACCAGGTCGACCTTGGAAAAGACTGAGCGGCCGGCCAGTCTAGCCGAGAAGTCCTGGATGTGCGGCACGGGGTACCGATCAGGGGTGGTGACGTCGTTGAGGCGGTGGTAATCCCCGCAGGGGCGCCAACTCCCGCCTGGTTTGGGGGCGATGTGGAGTGGGGAGGCCCAAGGACTGTTGGAGCGGCGGATGATGCCGAGCTGTTCCATGGTGGCAAACTCGGTCCGCGCAATCTCCAGTTTGGCTGGGTCCAGCCTGCGGGCGTGGACGTACACTGGGGGCCTGTGGTGGGGATGAAGTGTTCCACCCCGTGTTTGGCGGCCTCCGCGGAGAAGGTCGGATTGGTAAGGGCCGGGAATTCGGCCAGGAGTGCCGAGTAGTCATCCGTGGCCCGGGCGTGGCACTGTGACGCCATGTCGGCGGGTTGACGGGGGGCCATGGCGCCCAGGATTGGGGACATGGTGTTCATGTCCACGCGGCGGTGTCGAGGGATGTCTACCAGTAAGCTGTGGGCGCACAGGAAATCTGCGCCGATGAGAGGGGAGAGCACCTTGGCAGTGATGAACTCCCATCGGTAGCGGCGACCAGCGAGGTCGAGGGTGACTGTCCGGGTGCCGTATGTCCGGATGTCCGAGCCGTTAGCAGCAGCCAGCGCCGGTCCTCGTTTGCCCTTTTTGATGTCGAGGGCGGAGGCCGGGATGATGCTGTGCTGAGCTCCAGTGTCGCACAGGAACCGGCGGCCGATTTTGTCATCCGTGATGTACAGCAGGGAGCCCGCGTGGCCCACGGCCATCGCGGGGGCTGGTACGGGGGCGGACTTGAAAGAGCAGGGAGGTGTGCACCGTTGTGCCCTGGCACCGAACTGTGCGTGGTAGTAACAGTGGCCCGGGTTAGTGGGGCGCGAAGGCCCCGTGAGCCCGGTGGCTGGGCCTTGTGGCTGCGTGGTGGCCGGTGAGGGGCGCGCCGAGGCAGTGGCTGCCAGGTCCGGAGTGACGTTGCGGCTGGAGTGAGCGGACAGCAGCTTGTTGGCCTCATCGGCCAGGGCTTTCAGGTCCGTGAGGCTGGACGCCACGATCGCTGGGCGGATGCTGAGGGGTAGCTGGCAGATGAACAGCGTGCGGAAGAGGGATCCGGGTGGGCTCTCGTCGGTGAGGGAGAGCATGTGGGAGAGGAGGTCTGACGGTGAGGCATCACCGAGGCCTGGAAGGTCGAGGAGGTGGCAGTTTCGCTGGTATGTCGAGGCCGTAAATTTTTTAAGGAGCGCGGCCTTAAGATGTGCATACTTGCCCTCCTCTGGTGGGTTCTGCAGCGTTGTCCAGACCTTCGTAACTGTGGAGCTACCGAGTGATGTGACGAGGTAGTCATACTTCGTCCCATCTGTGGTGATGTTTCGCAGCCGGAATCGGGACTCGGCTTGGAGGAACCAGGCTTCGGGCTGGTTTTCCCAAAACTCCGGCAGTTTCACGGAAACTGCGTTCGTGTCCGCCATTGCAGTGCTTGAATACGTTCTGAGCGTCGGGGTCACCAATGTTGTGGCTGCCGCGAAGCACGAATTGAGGCCGAGTCAATATGTGGAACACATGGCTTTTTATTACATCTCTTGTGGTAAAATGGCTGCTACAACATTTCTCTGCAAAACCCTGAGGCCACGTCCACTCCTTTTTTCATGCCTTAAATGCAGCATGTGCCTTAAAGGCAAGGTGCCCGATTTATTGTCCACGGACGGAAAAGTGGATGTCGCCCGTTTAGGTGGCGATCCGCCACAAAACCATATATGTGGCCGGTGAGGCTTTATGGTAAGCAACCCACAAGGACAAAAGGCTTGGACACGTCTGCCTTAGTACATGTTTCTTAACTTGTTGCATTACAATCTTTACCGACACCAGCTCCCTGCTTTATTCCTACAGGGACACTTTGCTGCCTCAAACTGATACAACGTTTCACACCCCCATTATGAGCACATAAAGCTAGGCTGACACTCCAGTGTAGTGCTGAGGGAGTGCCACACTGTCGGAGGTGCCGTCTTTCGGATGAGACATTAAACCGAGGCCCCGTCTGCTCTCTCAGGTGGACGTAAAAGATCCCATGACACTATTTCGAAGAAGAGCAGGGGGGTTCTCCCCGGTGTCCTGGCCAATATATCTCCCTCAACCAACATAACAAAAACAGATTATCTGGTCATTATCACATTGCTGTGTGCAGATTGGCTGCCGTGTTTCCCACATTACAGTAGTGACTCCACTCCAAAAGTACTTCATTGGCTGTAAAGCGCTTTGAGACGTCCGGTGGTCGTGAAAGGCGCTATATAAATGCAAGTCTTTCTTTCTTTCTTTCTTCAGTCCTGCCCCCTTCCAGGAATGACCTAAGCCCAGTCACCGAGAACCCCCAACCTAATACAAATACATAATGGGCTGGATTTTGTCAATGTGGGCAGGCTGGGGCGTGTCAGGTGGAAATCGTGTCAGGACCCCGACTCCTAAGTGATGTGTTGAAAAAGTGGGATTTTCCCCTAATTGGGCAATTGATTTCCTGCGTGTGGGAACCACTGGCCCAATGAGTCTTTTCATACAGAAAGTCGCCTCCGATGACGTCATCAATGCTGTTGGATTTAAGGCCTGCAAGCAGCCTTGATTCTTCTGGAGACTGGAAACGCTTTGGACATTGTATGAAGGACTTCATTTACCGACCATGTCCACCAGCAAGCAAAAGTGTGCACCTCGCTTTGATGAGCCCTCCCTCCAAGCTCTGGTGCAGGGAGCAAGATCTAATAAGGAGGTGCTCTTCCCTTCCTCAGGGAGAAAAAAAGCCACCACAACAGACTAAAGCTGTGTGGCTGCAAATGGCCCAGGAGGTCAATGCCATCTCTATGTGCCGCAGAACCTGGCTGCAGTGCAGGAAGAGGTTACATGACCTTCTCCGCGCAGGAAAAGTGAGTATGACTTTCCCATCACCCTCAATCTGATCCCCATCGCCTCTCCTCACCAGCACTCAGCTTTGCCAAGCTCTTCCTCCACATCCATACAATTGAATTCCATATCCAATTAGAGGGTGAGAAGGTTGGTTCTCAAACAAGCATACTGAGCTTGAATAAAGGAGACTATGATGGCATGAGAGCAGAATTGATTAAAGTGGACTGGGAAAATAGATTAAAGGGTAAGACGGTACACGAGCAGTGGTGTTCATTCAAGGAGTTATTTTACAACTTTCAAAATAAATATATTCCACTGAGGAAAAAAGGGTGTAAAAGAAATGACAGCTATCCATGGCTAAGTAAAGAAATTAAAGAAAGTATCCAACTAAAAACAAGGACATATAAGGTAGCCAAAGTTAGTGGGAGAATAGAAGATTGGGAAGTCTTCAAAAGACAACAAAAAGTAACTAAAGGATTGATTAAGAAAGGGAAAATAGACTATGAAAATAAATTAGCAAAAAATATAAAAACAGATAGCAAGAGTTTCTATAGTTATATAAAAAGAAAAAGGGTGTTTAAGGCAAACATAGGTCCCTTAGAGGATGAGACCGGGAAATTAATGGTAGGAAACATGGAGATGGCAAAAATGCTGAACAAATATTTTGTTTCAGTCTTTACGGTAGAGGACACTAAGAATATCCCAACACTGGACAAACAGGGGGCTCTAGTGGGGGAGGAGCTAAATACGATTAAAATCACTAAGGAATTGGTACTCAGTAAAATAATGGGACTCAAGGCGGATAAATCCCCTGGACCTGATGGCTTACATCCTAGGGTCTTGAGGGAAGTGGCAGTAGGAATTGTGGATGCTTTGGTAATAATTTTCCAAAACTCCCTGAACTCAGCAAAGGTCCCGGCAGATTGGAAAACTGCTAATGTAACACCCTTATTTAAAAAGGGTTGTAGGCAGAAGGCTGGAAATTATAGACCAGTTAGCCTAACATCTGTGGTGGGTAAAATTTTGGAGTCTATTATTAAGGAGACAGTAACGGAACATTTAGATAAACATAATTTAATAGGACAAAGTCAGCATGGCTTTATGAAGGGGAAGTCATGTCTGACAAATTTGCTTGAGTTCTTTGAGGACATAACGTACAGGGTGGATAAAGGGGAACCAGTGGATGTAGTGTATTTAGACTTCCAGAAGGCATTCGACAAGGTGCCACATAAAAGATTATTACTCAAGATAAAAAATCACTGGATTGGGGGTAATATTCTGGCATGGGTGGAGGATTGGTTATCTAACAGGAAGCAGAGAGTTGGGATAAATGGTTCATTCTCGGACTGGCAACCAGTAGCCAGTGGTGTTCCGCAGGGGTCGGTGCTGGGTCCCCAACTCTTTACAATCTATATTAACGATTTGGAGGAGGGGACCGAGTGTAACATATCAAAGTTTGCAGATGATACAAAGATAGGAGGGAAAGTAGAGAGTGAGGAGGACATAAAAAACCTACAAGGGGATATAGACAGGCTGGGAGAGTGGGCAGAGATTTGGCAGATGCAATACAATATTGGAAAATGTGAGGTTATGCACTTTGGCAGGAAAAATCAGAGAGCAAGTTATTATCTTAATGGCGAGAAACTGGAAAGTACTGCAGTACAAAGGGATCTGGGGGTCTTGGTGCAAGAAAATCAAAAAGTTAGTATGCAGGTGCAGCAGGTGATCAAGAAAGCCAATGGAATGTTGGCTTTTATTGCTAGGGGGATAGAATATAAAAACAGGGAGGTATTGCTGCAGTTGTATAGGGTATTGGTGAGACCGCACCTGGAGTACTGCATACAGTTTTGGTGTCCATACTTAAGAAAAGACATACTTGCTCTCGAGGCAGTACAAAGAAGGTTCACTCGGTTAATTCCGGGGATGAGGGGGTGGACATACGAGGAGAGGTTGAGTAGATTGGGACTCTACTCATTGGAGTTCAGAAGAATGAGAGGCGATCTTATTGAAACATATAAGATTGTGAAGGGGCTTGATCGGGTGGACGCGGTGAGGATGTTCCCAATGATGGGTGAAACTAGAACTAGGGGACATAATCTTAGAATAAGGGGCTCCTCTTTCAAAACTGAGATGAGAAACTTTTTCACTCAGAGGGTAGTGGGTCTGTGGAATTTGCTACCCCAGGAAGCTGTGGAAGCTACTTCATTAAATAAATTTAAAACAGAAATAGACCGTTTTCTAGAAGTAAAGGGAATCAGGGGTTACGGGGAGCGGGCTGGAAATTGGACATGAGTTTGAGTTCGGATCGGTCAAGGCCCTGTGGGTGGCGGAGCCGAGTGGCCTGGTCCTGCTCCTGCTTCTTGTGTTCTTTAGAGTTGAGGTTGGATCAGATCAGCCATGATCTCATTGAATGGCGGCGCAGGCTCGAGGGGCCGATTGGTCTACTCCTGCTCCTATTTCTTATGTTCTTATCCCACTTGACACTGACATCCCTGCACCCTTACCCATTCCCTCTCTATGGTCACATTCACTTAACTATTCGACCCTGCAGCCCTCGCACTCCCTATCACTGTGACGCAATGACAACAACTTACAACACACAGGGAGGGCCCTTTATCTCCTTCTAAGCATCTATGCCATGGATTCTCTACACTCCTTCATTCTCACTCAAACTCCACTTGTGTCCCTCATTGCAGGAAAAGAGAGCCCACAATAAAAGGGAAAGAGCGAGGACAGGAGGAGGGCCACCCTCAGTAGCCCAGCTCACCACCTCGGAGGAGGCGGCCCTGGAAATTGCCAGGATCGAGGAGGATTCCCAAGTGGGGGACGGACAGGCGGGCGCATCACAGCAAGCTGGTGACAGAATAGTTTGGCATCTCTCTCATTGACATTACTTGAGTGACTGATAATGATTCTGATGCTCCAACAGATTGACTTATGATCATCTGCACAATTCATAGAAACATAGAAACATAGAATCTAGGAGCAGGAGTAGGCCATTCGGCCCGTCGAGCCTGCTCCGCCATTCAATACGATCATGGCTGATCATCCAAATCCAGTACCCTGTCCCTGCTTTAATCCCCACAGTACACATATTCCACCCTACCCCCGTAACCCCACGTATTTAATTCCCCCTAACATATCCCATCCTATCCCCATAACCCCACATATTTAATCCCCCCTAACACTAAGGGTCAATTTATCATAGCCAAATCCACCTAACCCACACATTTTTGGACTGTGGGAGGAAACCAGAGCACCCGGAGGAAACCCACGCAGACACGGGGAGAATGTGCAAACTCCACACAGACAGTCACCCGAGGTCAGATTCGAACCCGGGTCTCTGGCGCTGTGAGGCACCAGTGCTAACCACTATGCCACCGTGTTGCATGCATTCAATGTGCATGCAACCTTTACCTCACATCTCTAACTTTCCTTTACTCCCCCACAGGACCATCGAGAGCCCCCGCCCCCACTGTCCAGGAGGAAGAGCCTGAGTTTCCAGACTCCTCAGAGGAAGCTCCAACCTCTGAGGGTGCTCCGTCAGCAGAATTAAGTGCACCCTGCACCAGCGCAGACACTCACACCTCGGTGGGACCTTCGGGACATAGAGTAGAGTTGTCACCTGGTGTATCACAGCTCACAAGTGAGCATCAGCAGATGGTGGAGACAGGGACAGCAGTGGAGAGTCCTCGTCGCAGTGGAGAGGACGCTCCCAGCTCAGCTCCACTCATGTCGACCCTGTGCCTCCAGGTCCATCCAGAAGGAGAGCGGTGCTGGAACTCCAGGAACAGATGCAGGAGTCTCTGGCAGGTTTTGTCTCCAGGGTCGCTGCGAGTGTGGAGCGAATGGAGGAGTCCATCGCTAACATGAGCAGAGCCTTTGTGGAGGCGTTGGCGCATGAACGCATCACCACGGAACGGATGGCAACCTCCTTGGAAAGGATGGCTACCTCCATGGTAAAGCTGGCTACCGTAGAGGAGAGGATGGCTACGGTAGAGGAGCGGATGGCTACGTCCATGGAGGAGCTTAGTCGCCAGGGTATGGAAAACATGGTAATTGTTCAGAATAGACTGACATCACTTGAGGAGCGATGGTCAGCTATTGAGCAAACAAACCAGACCTTCATGCAAGTCCTCTGGAGTAGGACTTCCAGTGCAGAAACGGGTCCTCATGGTCCCCCTGCAGTGCAGCAAGGTGCTGTCCAGCCACTTGCTAGCTCTGAAGTGGGGCTGACCCATGAGAGAGATGTTGGTGGTATACAACAAGGAAGTGGGGGCTCCTCTCCAAGCGCTCACACGACCATGCCACTGCAGAGCCCGTGGTCAGAGCCCCACCAGAGTCCCCACCCAACTGAGATCGGCATCTCAACCCCTGCACAGCCGTAGGAGCAGCAGACTGTTGCCGAGCCCTCGCAGGTTCGCAGCCCCAGAGGACGCCCGCCAAAGGTGTCGAGACAGGAGCAGCAAGAAAGTGAGCAAGGGGCCTCCACATCTGCTGAAGCCACAGGGGAAGCACCACGTAGGAGCACACGTAAGAGGAAGATAATGTACAAGTAGTCACAAGGGTGTAATGTGTTTAATTTTGAAAAGCCATCAGTTGCTTATTGTCATAAAAAATTCTGATGGCAAACTGTTTCAGTTGTGGCGTGTGTCATTTTGCTAATGGGACTTCCACATTGAGGGCTTAGGGCGACTTGCAATTGTCAGTATGGTGGTCAGAGTGATAGGAATCCGCAGGTTCTTGGCCATTGTCGATGGTCTGATAAGAAGTTGCGAGGCTAAGCAAATCTGGCCAAGATGAGTGCGTCCCTTGCATCCTGGGCAGCAATGTGGTCGCGCGCTGGCGCCTTCTGGCCTGTGCAGCTTCAGGTGGGTGAGCAGCAGCTTGGCGCTTCTGTTGTTGCTGCTGCTGTTGGTGGTGCTGTTGTTCATGGTTCTGCTGCTGCCACGGCTGATCTTCGTCCGAATCTGATGTCCAGGAGAAAAGGAAATAAATGGTTCCCATGCTTCTGGTATATGCCTCAGCTGAGGAAGCGCTCAGTCAAGGTGGCGAGAGGGGTTTCCCAGGAGGTCACACTGGAGATGGGCATCAGGCTCCAAACTTCCACAACAATGGGTATGCCTGCTAAAAGTTCCCCCAGATCTGAGACAACAAAGTTCTGCCACCTGTAAATGATGATTGCTGAAAACTCCTTTTTAATGATGGAGCTGCAGCTGTTAGTAAGCAGTCCACTTGTGAGGCCGCCAGGATTCACTGGCGTGTTCCAGAGGAGACGTGCAGGACGTGGGAAAAGTGGTAAAATCAGAAAGGCCTCTCAAAATGGGATTATAGAGGCAATTAACTGGTTGTTAAGGGCCTTAAGGGCCTATCCCGCCTCTTGGAGGCGGGATGGAAACGGGGTCAGAAAACACGCATTTGGGAAAATTGCTCGGAGGCAGGATGGAGGCGGGATCGGGCCCGCCCGCCATTTTTTGCGATTTTACCACCTCACACGCCTCCAATCCCGCCTCCTTGGGCCTGGCAAAATCGAGCCCAATGAGTCGCAGTGACACTTCCTGTTACCTTTATTTTGCTCAAGACGTAACATTGTAATAACATTCCCCCATCAAAATGCCTGGTTCCTTGTACCAGTGTGGTGCAAAAGACCTGAAGGAGCATTGTTACTCTCGAAATGTAGTTGGCAAAGCTTTCTTTAACAATGGCCCAAAAATTCGTGAGGAAGCCTTTGTGCGAGGGTAAGGCCTCCCCGCGATCTCTCACTCCGCGTTGGCTTTTTCAGTTCCAGCTCGCACGAACTTGATGTTCTGGACAGCTGCTGTGCTGGGCTTGCGTATCCCACCGGCGTAGTTAATTCGTGCGAGCTGTGGGATCACGTGACTCAGTTAGAGCCAATGGCAGCACACCATCTTCCATTCATAACTTTCACATAAGTGCTGTGAAAGTTATGAATACTATAGCCCCCCAAAAGAACCGCTAAACCTCAATTAAATAAAAAAAAACCATCACATTAATAAAATAAGTATAGTTAAATAAATTAGACATTTTAAATAAAAAATTAAATTTTTGAAAAAGTTTAAAATCTTTTAAAAAGTTATAAAAATAAACTTACCTGTCTTTAAAGTCTCTAAAAAAGATATACCTGTTAAAAAAAATTCAAAATAATACTTAATTCACTACTTACCTTGTTAAAAGTGGGTCTTACTCCTCCTTTTTTTATGTCTAGAATCTTCCGTACTTACCTGCGCGTTGAAACCACTAAGTGCACAGCGTGCGCGCAGCCTGTAGCGCGCACGCGGTTCACCTAGGACCCGCCCCCTTTTCCATTCACCAAGTGCCGGTTTTCAGCGCATGCGCAGTGCATGCAGAAAACCGGCAATTGGAGACAGAATACGCGAGAGTACGCAGTGCGTACTCTCGCGTAGCGGGACTAATTTTTGGGCCATTATGTAGCAATGGTGTAATTCACGTCTAAAAAAGCTCCTCCAGAGCTTCCCCCAGGAACCTTGTCGGTAAAGGCATCGGCTGGTGTAGTACTGGCGGCACAGAGCAGAGGGCCCCAGGCTTGATTGTCAGGCTGTGCTGAAAGGAGTTGATCTCAGTTGGGGCAGTAGTGTGACACTATCATTGGCCTCCGTGCCACTGAGCTTGCGAAGGGGAAACAGCAGCACTCCTGGTCCAGTTCACTATTCAATGACGTCTGCTCTAATGTGTACATTTATGCTTAGGAGGTGAGAGTGTAACCAGGTATGCCTGTGATGCCTTTTACAGTCCAATAGTCTGCCAACACTCACTGTGTGGGCTCACACGTACAGAATGGCTGTGGGTGAGCTATCTGTTGGGCTGCAGCATCCAAGCAACCATACCCAAGCAGTTGGCACCTTTGCAAGAGAAAGGAGGGCAATTGGGGGGATAAAAATTCCTGTCTTACAAGAACTAATTGCTTTTTTTGTGCACGATGCTATACTCATAGGTTTTCAGTGAAATGGCAATGATCCAGTCCGTTTCAGACCGGAATTGATCCAACAGTGCACAGAATTTAAATAAAGCTCATTTTAAGCTACAAAAGGAGGTTAGTGCGTAGGATTGTTGATGCTGGGAAGAGAAGTGCTCAGGCAGATATTATTCAAGATCCTTAAGGAAACGCCGATAATATGTTCAAGATTGTTAAAAACTCTAGAACCAGGGGACACGGGCTGAACCTTCAAAGAGGGAAAGTGCACAGACAGTTTCGGGGTGCTGACTGTGTGGAACAGACTGCCCAGGGAGGCAGTGGAAGCGGATAGTGTTGAAAAAATTGAAGGGGAATTGGAAAAATATTTGAGGAAGTGGGTGATTGAGCAGTATTAGTTTTGAGACAGGCCGAGTAGACTACTGTGCGTTTTCCGACCCTGTAATTTAATACGTTCCGATAAAATGTTGCCCCATGAGGTTTCTAAGAATATGTTGCAAATTTGTGGGAGTCTCTGAAAACCTCACACATTGCAGCCAATCTTTCCGTTTCCAATCCAGTCACTGTCAGGCAGTAAAGACTAGGGTCATTAGATCACCAGTAGACAGGGCTCTTTCACTCTGTGGTGATGGATCTGATATGGTGAAGAAGGATCTGTAACATGTCAAGGAGGCCCTTCAAAGAAATGGGTACACACTTCATCTTAACTAACACAATTAGTTACCTCTGGCATAATCATTCCAGTCCAAACCCAAGAGGAAGCACATTTAAGATATTTGATCCCAGTCACACAGAAACTATTTTATTATTACCGTAAAGCAGCTTTACATCAGGATATTGTGACAGGGAAATTTAAACCTCAAATCAGAAAAGAAGACAGATTATCAAGATAAGTACCGGCCTTAAAGATTTGTTACAACTGTAAAAATAATACTGATGTCAGTACATTTTATTAAGGGGAACAAGACTATAACTGAGTCCAAACCCTTTTGTTAATCTCCACCCACCAATGCATTGTTTTCAGTGGGAATTCATTGATCAGTCATCCGAATGATCTCACCCAGCAGACCGCATTATTTGCAGTTGTAGTTCAGGGGACACCAGGAAATACCTGGGTCATGGTAACTAATCTGGAATTTCAGTCTGCATGCAAGCTTCTGATCTCAGAGGAGTGAATTCCTGTTGAGAATCTCACTAACTACAGTTATACTGCCACATACTGTATTCCTGCAAAATGGATTCTGCTACATGGTAATGCAGAAAGCAAAATGTAACCGCAGCCGAATGTGCTTCAGTTCAGCATTTTCACCCAGTGCAACTGCAACTGAAAGCCACCTTGAAGTTTGAAAAGAATTCAGTTCCCACTGCTGGGAAATGTCAACTCCACTAACACTGAGAATATAAGGAGCTGTTGTGCAGATCTCTGCACGTCAAGTATGAATGCACACGTCTCTGCTGTCCCCTAAAATTGAAAGGGGTGTGTCCAGGCAGTATAACTTCATTCTGTCTGCCCACATCACCCAGTTGTATCAGTGTAAAATCAGCAGGTACTGCTAGATCAAAATCCTGGAACTCCCTGCCTAATGGCATTGTGGGAACACCTTCACCACATGGACTGCAACAGTTCAAGAAGAAGGCCCACCATCACATGATCAAGGGCAACTAGGGATGGGCAATAAATGCTGGACTTGCTAGCAACTCCCATATCATGAGAATGAATAAAAGACTGCACCATATGATTCCTTAGCAGGTTGCTGGTTTATACAGTTCCTTCCATAGCTTGCACATACATTTCTACACGCAGGCATGAGTCTGAAAAATGTACTGAATCAAACTGCGGAAGAACAGGCTGATAGAATATGGTGTATTAAATAGACATTGGATTGAGCAAGATTTCTACTCCGAGCCAGTGTGTTTGTTCCCACAGACTTGGAAAGTCTCCCTGTTTACACTGGAGGCAGTTTGCTGAATTGGCATGCAGGGGAAATATGATGCTACTTCTGCCCTTCCGTGCAGCCATATTCACTACTTACATGGGCTGCTGCACAGGGTCTGGCTATGGTCAAAGAAATTTAGCATTAACAGTCAAATTTAGCATTAACAGTTAAATGGGGCAAACATACCACACATGGAGCACAAACGTACATTTATAAATACGGGTATTGTGTCAGAAGGCTGTGGGCTTGACCTCTTACTACTTCTTCCTTTGTATGGTAGTAGCAAAGCAAATCAAATGTCAGTATCTAAGTTGGATAAATGTCAATATCTAAGACCTCTTACTAAACTGGCCTGACACTCTGCTGCACTGTCGGAGGTGCCGTCCTTTTTATAAGACTTTAAATTGAAGTCCTGTCTGCCTGTTTAGGTGGACGTCAAAGATGCCATGGCACGACTTGAAGCTCTCCCGGTGCCCCGACTAACATTCCCTCCTCAACAGATACTGACAAAATGGAGATTAGCTCATCCTCTGTTCATTGCTGTTTGTGGGGATGTTGCTTGTTGCAAAATGGTTGCAGTGTTTAAAAGTCACTGTATATGAAAATAATCCACTCCATAGAGCTATTTTGATGTTCTGATAAGGTGTTATGTAAATGCACTATTTCTTTCTTATGCGTCCGTGGTGTCTTGTGATGTGCACGTTTTAAATTATACTCACAGTGTGCCTGTTTGCTTTAGACCCTTTCTCTGTAATGTGATGAGGTATACCACTCTACAATCATCAAAATCTGCTTGTGTTTCGATCACGTCAACAATTATTTACTTTTAACATAATTTTTCATGAAGCTCTGTTTAATGATTGATGATTGTGCACAGGCACGATGGGCCAAATGGACTCTTTCTGTGCTGTATGATTATTTTTGCATGTGCGCACTTTAGCATTTATTAGCTTGGATTATAGAAACAAGGCTATTATATCACCCAGCTTGATTATAGTCCATTCAGCACAAAAGCACATCACTTAGTAACTATTTTTTTTCCCGCATAAGTTTTCATTTTTTCCAAAACTTTGGACGTGTTGGCACTAAAGTACTTATTGCTGACAGAGAGTGCTCTTTCAGACTGCAAATGAAACTTGGAAAAGCTCTCTTGTGTGTTAACAATCGGCACTCTCTCAACGCTGCAGTGCCAGGGGACAGGGAATATGATAATGTAGGCTGACTTAATAGGTTTCTAAAACAGACTGTAGATGCCTTTGAGACGAATCATGCACTTGAGTGGTGCAGGATATAGCAGCATTTCTAACAGCAGGGCTGGCACTGCGACGGAATTTGGAACTGTGCCTCGGCAGTTCTCCAGTGACTTTTTATAAGCCACCCTCAGCGGCGTGTCTCACAGAAGAGTGGTACTATCATGCCATTGTGCCTTTAATTATTGTCAATTTAAACCTTAGAGATTTCCAGCAGTTTTAAAAGTTAATTTTTTATTCCCCTGCACCCCTTATATTAGTTTCCAGGCCTTTTTTTTTTAAGCGTCCGCACATCACTGAAGCCCAAATTACAAAACGTTTGTTGGAATTTATGATAATACATAATGATTTCACCACATATGAATATGCAAGGAATTCCCACGTAGGGGGTTGCTGCTATGTAGATTTAGACTGATTCATAAAAATGGCTTTTGAGAATTTTTTTTATAAAAGCACAGCTAAAACAAATGACTTGTTATGATCTAAATCCTTTTGATGTATGTATTTCTCTCAGAAATGCCAATCAGCGAAGTTTATGTATGGATGTTTAATACGCTCCTACCATATTCCTGTGTGTGCTGTCTTGACACAGGCATTAATCCGTTAAATATCTGTGTAAATAGCACATATGGGAATGGAGTACAGGGGCATTAAGTGCTTGAGGGTAAATGTCACCAATAGGATTTTCTACCCATTCAAGTGTCAGCTGTGGATCAGTGGGAGCTCTCTCGCCTCCGAGTCAGGAAGTCGTGTGTTCAAGTCCCACTCCAGGGACTTGAGCACATAATCCAGGCTGACACCAGTTCACTACTGAGGGAGCACTGCACTGTTTGGATGAGTTGTTAAATTGAGGCCCTGTCTGCTCAGGTTGAAGCAAAAAAATCCCTTGACACTAAACAAAGAGGAGCAGTGGAGTTCTCCCGGTGTCCTGGCCAACATTTCTCTCAAGCAACACCACTAAATCAGAATATATCTGGTCATTTATTCAATTGTTGGGACCTTGCTGTGTACAACATGGCTGCCACATTTCCCTACGCGCTATATAAATGCATGCCTTTATTTTCTTTTTACTTTCATGCACTTAAAGTAATTTGTTATTAGAATTTTAGTTAGTTACTTTTTAGTTACTATCCTCTCCTGGTTTTTGCATTGTGTGCACATCGCATTGCAGGAAGAGTTTTAACTGAATTTTTCCCAAGTTATCTTGTGTAGTAAAGTCCTGAAATATTCTCTGATGTTCAACTATTTTGCCCCCACAAGGGGGCAATAAGTGTAATCTACTCAGGTGCTTAAGTTTTTCACTGAAAAGGAAAATACAGTTTTGAGAACGAAATTCACGCCAGCAGCTCAAACCCATCTGTTGAGACTTGGCAAGGTATGTACGGTACACCTGAATGTTTGGAACTGGTAATGGTAAGTATTTTGAATGTAATACCACATGTAGAATGATTTTTTTTTGTTCTTTCAGTGTCACAAGATTTACTAGGTACTATAGTCTGTTGAACTATCAAAGGCGTTTATCATGCTTAACTCAGCGAACAACACGCTTGAAAACTTGGCTTTAATAGATGTGTAATATCTGTATTTTAAAATAAAAGCACCTTGAATGTAAGTGGATTGTAGAAAACGCCACAATGTTCAGAATTAGCAGAGCAAACAGCAGCAGAGTATAGCTACAGTGAGGCCCATGCAGCCACTCAGATCATTATCAAACACCCAATAGGCATCTGGTGCTTCGGATGTCTGAACAGAGATAAAAATATCTTGGTCTCCAAGAGCATTGTAGTCTGCTGCCATACTTCACAACTTTGGTATTCAAAGAGGCGTAAGCATTGAGCAGATGGAGGAGGAGGACACCCACTTCCACTCAAAAGCAAAGCAAAATAAAGACAAGAAGCCAGAAGATATTTCTGCTAAACCCCATCTTTGCAGGCAGCAAGAGCCTTGTGGAAGGCCATCCAATGCACGAACGGTCCTCCCAATGTGCATAATGCAGTGGCCAAATGTACCCACATCATTGGCCTCTGCACTAACTCAATGATCATGGATTCTGTTCCTTTCATCTACACTATTACCTTTTCTATGCCATCCCAAGGAAACTCTCGGCCCAGCTGAAATGAAATTAAATTTAATTTAATACCCTATCAGTGATTTGCGCCTATGCCTAGTCTTGGTTGTCCTGGTGCTTTCCCTTGGTGACGATGCATCTTTTGTGTGCTCTAGATCCTAATCTAGTGCTCCCTCAATGGCAGGAGTAAGTGAGACAACTGGCTTACTGCGTGTCATTAGGAGGCTCCTAGGATTGAGGGCCTGGTGCTCAATCATGAGGTGGTCCTGCACATCTGCTGTCATTTGAATGGGGTGGCTGGAAGAGCTGTGTGTATCATCAGACTGAGAGGCAGGTGCCTTATCTGTGCCTACTTCAGCTACAACCCTGTTGCTGGGCACTTACTCAGCATTACCAGTGACCTGTGTAGGAACAGAACTCTGGGCGATGGGGGCAGTGAAGCCCAGTATATTGTCTCTCTCCATCCAGTGCCCTAGCAGGTTGAAATTAGTTCAGACAGCTTGTTGCAGATTAGGACCCAAGGCTGCTATAGCAATATCTCAACATTTAGGAGAAATACTTCCAACTGGGCTTAGGACCTCTGTCACTGGGGGCTCCACCACAGATAGAATCATAGAAATTTACAGGACAGAAGGAGGCCATTTGACCCATTGGGCTGGATTTTCTAAATGGGAAGCTTTTGGAGGTGGGACTCCCACTTGTCGGGTTTCAGTCCCGCCTCCATCAGCTTCTGGCCAACCAGCGGGATTTTCCGCCCAGCGGGCTCAGCAGGCCAATTAGGGGGAAGTCAGTGACAGAGCACGTCAACGTATGACGTGTCATCTGTCAAGAGCTTTTGAAAGAAGAAATGTCATCGTTTGACAGCTCTGTGACGCTGTCAAACACCGACATTCTGTGTAGTTTGATGAGCCCTTGTGTTCAGGACTCATCAAACCTTTCTACTTTGCAGAAATCAGCTGGCTGTTGGATCGGAGGATGCAACAGCAAGTCTGTGATCTCTACAATGGAGATGTCAGGGACTCCGGCTGCACAGCGGCTGAAGGCTGTAGGTAGAAACAAAGGTAAGTTAACATTTTCTAACACTTTACACTCACCTCACATACTTATTACTCCACACTTGCACCCATCACTCACCTCTACATCGCACTTTCAGACCCCTCCAACCCCCTCCGACCTCCTACTCACCTCCTACACCCTGGCGGTGTTCCCCCAGGTCGGGAAGCCCACACTTCAGGACGAAAAATGGGGATAATCCTATTTTCTGCCTGTTAACAGGCAGTTAATAGGCTTTAATCCCTTCCTGCCTCCAAGGAGACGGGACCCGGGGCAGGACGGCTTCCCACCTCCTGGCAAGAGGGCACGGAGGCGGGTTGGGGGCCCGCCCCCAAATTCTGCAACTTTCCCGGCAGTCCCGCCTCCATACCCTCCTCTTCGGGGCTGAGAAAATCCAGCCCATTGTGTCTGTGCCGGCCAAAAAAGAGCTATTCAGCCTAATCCACTTTCCAACTCTTGGTCCATAGCCTTGTAGGTTACGGCACTTCAAGTGCATATGCAAGTACTTTTAAATGTGATGAGGGTTTCTGTCTCTACCACCCTCTCAGGAGGTGAGTTCCAGACCCCCACCATCCTCTGGGTGAATAAATTTCTCCTCAATTCCCCTCTAATCCTTCGACCAATTATTTTAAATCTATGCCTCCTGGTTATTGACCTCTCTGCTAGGGGAAATAGGTCCTTCCTATCCATTCTATCTAGGCCCCTCATAATTTTATACACCTCAATCAAGTCTCCCCTCAGCCTCCTCTGTTCCAAAGAAAACAACCCCAGCCTATCCAATCTTTCCTCATAGCTACAATTCTCCAGTCCTGGCAACATCCTCGTAAATTTCCTCCGTACCCTCTCTAGTGCAATCACATCTTTCCTGTAATGTGGTGACCAGAACTGTACGCAGTACTCTAGCTGTGGCCTAACTAATGTTTTATACAGTTCAAGCATAATCTCCCTGCTCTTATATGCTATGCCAAGGCTAATAAAGGAAAGTATCCCATATGACTTCTTAACCACCTTATCTACCGGTCCTGCTACCTTCAGGGATCTGTGGACATGCAGTCCAAGGTCCCTCTGTTCCTTTACACTTCTCAGTATCCTACCAGTTATTGTGTATTCCCTTGCCTTGTTAGCCCTCCCCAAATGCATTACCTCAGACTTCTGCAGATTGAATTCCATTTGCCACTTTTCTGCCCACCTGATCAGTCCATTGATATCTTCCTGCAGTCTACAGATTTCTTCCTCACTATCAACCACACAGCCAATTTTTGTATCATCTGCAAACTTCTTAATTATGCCCCCTACATTGAAGTCTAAATCATTGATATATACCAAAAAAAGCAAGGGACCTAGTACTGAGCCCTGCAGAACCCCAATGGAAACAGCCTTCCAGTCACAAAAACACCCGTCAAACATTACCCTTTGCTTCCTGCCACTGAGCCAATTTTGGATCTAGCTTGCCACTTTCCCTTGGATCCCATGGGCTTTTACTTTTCTGACCAGTCTGCCATATGGGACCTTGTCAAAAGCCTTGCTAAAATCCATGTAGACTACATCAAACGTGCTACCCTCATCGACTCTCCTTGTTACCTCCTCAAAAAGTTCAATCAAGTTAGTCAGACACGACCTTCCCTTAACAAATCCATGCTGACTGTCCTTGATTAATCCATGACTTTCTAAATGATGAATAATACTGTCCCTCAGAATTTTTTCCAATAATTTGCCCACCACCAAGGTTAGGCTGACTGGCCTGTAATTACTTGGTCTATCCCTTTCTCACATTTTAAACAATAGTACAACGTTAGCAGTCCTCCAGTCCTCTGGCACCACACCTGTAGCCAGAGAGGATTGGAAAATGATAGTTTCCACTATTTCCTCCCTTGCTTCTCTTAACAGCTTGGGATACATTTCATCTGGGGATTTATCTACTTTCAAAGATGCAAAACTCCTTAATACTTCCTCTTTCACTATGTTTACCTCATCTAATATTTCACACTCCTCCTTAACTAGAATGTCTGCATCGCCCCACTCATTTGTAAAGACAGACGCAATTTAAATATGTCCCTTTAAATAGCAGCTGCAGCCATTAAGAGTTGCAGCTGCACATGATCATCTGCAGGTAGGCCCAATCAGTGCTGGGAGCTGGCTACGCATATATAATTAGGCTGACCCCAAAAAATCCCACAAGGATGGCACAGTGCGATCTCAGCAGCCTCAAAGCTCACTGCTCAGTTACAGTACCAGTCTCACTGCTCAATTACAGCACCAGTTCCCCTCCCCAAAATGGAAAATATTCCTAGAGACAGAAACCTGAGGTGTGTTGTGGCATTGCCAAAAGCCACACAAAAAAAGAACACTATTGATCATTACTTTTTTTTTAATTGCAAATTGTGTTAATTTTTTTTAATCACCTTCTGGTTTCCTTCCGTTCTCTTCCCAGTTACTGTGATGTAGCAAAGAAGAGTCCCAGTGTTGAGCTACAGCCACTGTCACACTTAGTTCAGTTCTCATAAGAACATAAGAAATAAGAGCAGGAGTAGGCCATTCGGCCCCTTGAGCCTGCTCCGCCATTCAATATGATCATGGCGGATCTTCGACCTCAACTCCACTTTCCCGCCCGATCCCCATATACCTTGATTGCACTAGAATCCAAAAATCTATCGATCTCAGTCTTGAATATACTCAATGATTCAGCATCCACAGCCCTTTCGGGTAGAGAATTCCAAAGATTCACAACCCTCTGAGTGAAGAAATTCCTCCTCATCTCAGTCTTAAATGGCCAACCCCTTATCCTGAGACTATGCCCCCTAGTTCTAGGCTCTTCAGCTAGGGGAAACAACCTCTCAGCATCTACCCTGTCAATCCCCCTCAGAATCTTATATGTTTCAATGAGATCACCTCTCATTCTTCAAAACATTAGAGAGTATGGGGGGGGGGAGCTTGGGGGGCCGGGAAGAAGCACCCTGCTCCTCCCAGCCCACAAGGATTCCTCCCCAAGGCTGAGGCCACCTCATTGCAGCCACCGGGAATCCTGAGCCCCGGGATCCCCAGCCGCCTGCAGTAAAACCTGCAAAGCAGGTTAAAGTAGAGGCTTCAGGCCTCATTATAATATGTAAATTGTCAACCCGCCTCCTGGCAGCGGGTTGGCTGCCTGACCCCCCGTCCCTCCTGAGTTAAAGGTGAAAGTGGGTGGGTTGGGGTCGGGGTTCACATTTTTTCAACTTTCACTTCCCCCCACGCCTCCAACCCACCCGTTCTTACCTCTGAAAAGTCCATCCAATGAATTTGTTTAAAGTCTCTGCCATTTCCTTATCCCCATTATAATGTCACCTGTCTCAGTCAGCTTACTTTTGCTACTCTCTTCCTTTTACATACTTGTAGAAGCTCTTAGAATCTGTTTTGATATTTCTTTCTAGTTTACTCTCATTCTATTTTCTCCTGTTTTATCAATTTTTTAGTCATCCTTTGCTGGTTTCTAAAACTCCCCCAATCCTCAGGCTTACTACTATTCTTTGCAACATTATAAGCCTCTTCTTTTAATCTAATACTATCCTGAACTTCTTTAGTTAGTCATAGATGGATCACCTTTCCCGTGGAGTTTTTATTTTTCAATGGTATGTATATTCGTTGAGAATTTTGGAACATTACTTTAAATGTTTGCCACTGCTTATCTACCGTCATACCTTTTAATCTAATTTCCCAATCTACCTTAGCTAACTCACCCCTCGTACCTATGTAATTGGCTTTATTTAAGTTTAAGACTCTCGTTTCCGACTGAAGTATTTCGCTCTCAAACTCAACGTGAAATGTTATCATATTATGATCACTCTTCCCCAGAGGATCCTTTACTATGAGATGACTAATTAACCCTGTCTCATTACACAATACAAGATCTAAAATAACCTGTTCCCTGGTTGGTTCCATGACATATTGTTCTAGGAAACTGTCTCGAATGCATTCCACAAACTTGTCCTCCAGACTACCTTTGCTAATTTGATTTGTCCAGTCTATATGAAGATTAAAGTCCCCCATGATTATTGTATTACCTTTGTTACAAGCTCCTATTATTTGTTGATTAACACTCTGTCCAATGGTATAGCTGCTGTTTGGGGGGCCTATAAACTACTCCCACCAGTGTTTTCTGCCCCTTGTTATTTCTTATCTCCACCCATACGGATTCTACTTCCTGATCTTCCTAGCCAAGATCTTTTCTCACTACTGTCCTTATGTCATCCTTTATTATCAGGGCTACGCCCCCTCCTTTTCCATTCTGCCTGTCTTTTCGAAATGTCAAGTACCCTAGAATATTTAGTTCCCAACCTTGGTCACCTTGCAACCACATTTCTGTAATGGCTATTAGATCAAAGCCATTTATCTCTATTTGTGCCATTAATTCATCTGTCTTGTTACAAATGCTTCGTGCATTCAGATAAAGAGCCTTTAATTTTAACTTTTTATCCTTATTCCCTGCTTTCACCTTATTCGCTAATGCACTTTTACCGTTAAACTCTCTGTCCCTTCCTGTCACACTCTGCTTATCTTTACCCAAATCGCTATACTGCTCCATTGCCTTGACTTTTCTCTTTAGATTTCTAAATTCCCCTCACCTGACCCCATCCTCACTTTTTAGTTTAAAGCCTTATCTCAGCTTTCATTAAGACTACACAATCTCATTTCTAAGAACTGTGGAGTTCTTTTTTCTTTCTCACTTTTACTTCCTCTTCCAATTTTATTTTTGCCTTTTTACGGTCAATCCTGAAGACCCTCTCTTGGTCTTACATAAGTTAAGCAGTGGAGACACCAAAATGGCCCTGAACACCCGGGAGAGGGAGATGAAGGGGAGGGTGCGGGCAGCTCTGTGATTTTTCTTTCTGGCTTCCTTAGCAACGTTTCCACCGGCAATGAATAAAAAAGCCACAGTTCAGGAAATCCTGTGAATTAATTGCCCATATCTTCATTCTCATTGGAAATTACGCAAATATAAGGGTGCAAGCTTGAGGCCTGGTCATGAAAATGGAGCTGATTGGAGTGCAGCAAGTAGCTCAGGTGCTGAATTAAAAAGAAGAAAAGGAACTTTCTCCAGCGTTACATGTCAGACCATGGCCGGGCATTTCCTCGGAGCTGCTCCCGCTCCTTCGGCATGCAAGCGGGGTTTCCGCCACCCTTCCGGTGAAGTTACGGTGGCGGAATGGGAGGAGGCTCCATACGAGCCTCCATCTAACCCTATCACCACATCCTTCTGTTCCTTTCTCCCTCTTGTACTTATATAGTTTTCCCATAAATGCATCTATGCTATTCGCCTCAACTACTCCATGTGCTAGCAAGTTCACATTCTAACCACTCTCTGGGTAAAGAAGTTTCTCTTGAATTCCTTATTGGATTTATTAGTGACTATCTTATATTTATGACCCCTAGCTTTGGACTCCCCCACAAGTGGAAACATCTACATCTACCCTATCAAACCCTTTCATAATTTTAAACACCTCGATCAGGTCACCCCTCAGCCTTCTCTTTTCTAGAGAAAAGAGCCACAGCCTGTTCAGTCTTTCCTGATAGGTATAACTTCTCAGTTCTGGTATCATCCTTGTGACGCTTATTGCACCTTCTCTAATGCCTCTATATCCTTTCTTTACTCTGGAGACCAGGCGCATTATGGAATTGCATTTTAGTAATGATTGGGTGAATGGCCTTTGCTGGAGTTGGCTCTTTCTAGCTGGCCAGCCCTGAGAGCAAAGATTATCGCAGCAGTATGCGGAAAGGGAAATTATGCAATAGTTTTCATATTGAAAGGTCAGCGTAAGCCAAGCTAGTACTAAAAATGTTGCAAATGATAAAATTGCCAACACTAGTACTCCTCACAGAACATTTCTGTGCAACAATCCCCTGGCGTGTGTATAGCTGTGCTGATATCTATGACAGATGGTGTGGGTGGTGCATGCTTTTTTTTAACACTCGGGCTGAATAGATCGCCTGTTGGTTTCCTGGAAAGCCTGCAAAACTAGAACGGGAACGACATGTGTTACAATGCTGGTTGCAAGAGACCCCCTCAAACTGAGTTTACATGGAAATATACTGTGCATCATGGTGTAGAGGCTTAAACTTATGCCTGTGTGAGACTTGCTGAGAGAGTGGACGTAAAGAGAAGGGTGGTAGTAGCCCTGAGCATGGGGAAGGTCTTTAGCTCCAGCATTCTCCATTGCACTCGGTGTTCTTAGTAAAATAATGTCCAGCAGGGCCTCCAAGTTCTTAGCAGCCAATTTGATCATAGTTGCAGCACGGCACTGTAACTACCTGTTAAGCCAATAATGAGATACTTTGCTGGTATTTGATGCCATCAATTTCACTGCAACCGCTGAGAGTGACCAATACTACAGTGGTATTTGATAGGCAACAGAGTAAAGCAAGCCCTCCAGGCACTCGTAACCTCAGCGATGGAGCATTGAATTGACATATTCAGGGCAGCCAATCAGATAACAATGGGGAAGCCAACTAGATGACATTGTCTCAGTGACGTGGCAAGCCTGGATGACTGTGACTATGAATAGTGTTGGACCTGGTTGAAACTGCGTAAAAAGCTTTTTGTGCAGCAAGTGTAGGAAGGTAAGCCATTATCATTGATGTAAAGGTGTGAGGTCGAGCATCTATGGCATTGATGGACCAGGCTAGCTGTTGGAAGATCATGAAGAATTTGCTAAACACAGATTAAGTAACCAGCATAAGAAACTGTTAAAAGACCTTAGTCAGAATAGATTACAAACATCATCACAAACACTTAACTGCATATGTGAGACAAAACATGATAGTTTCCTCTAGCACCCATAACCAGCCATGCAAACTAAATGGTCCTTGTAAGAGAGTCAAGGTACATACATGTCTTTCAGAATGTAGAGGACCTACATAGCAAAGGAATCTAGACAGGATCCTGTGTTAATGAGGGCGGTAAGTTCAAAGGAGCAGGAATGCTGGCACAGGCAAATTGCTGGAGCAATCCATGGCCATGGCATGATGAATGTATAATAAATGCTGACCAAGTTGGCTTTCAATGGAAAAGAACACAAACACACTAGATTGTGCAACAACATCCATTACTTATCTATGAAGAGACTATAATGGACTATGTATATATAATAACATATATAAATAATCACAACAGCATGTGCAATGATTCTCCTTGTCCTCACAGTACCTAGTTGTAGCAATTTGGATTTTGCATGTGTTGCTGGAGCTGATTTATTTTTAACATTCTGTGATGTTAGATTCAGCACTTTTTAACTCTCAGTAATCCAATAGCCTGAAGTTTTTATCTCAATAATAGTGACTTAAAGAGGGGAAATTTAACACCCAAAAATGGGTGGGTTTGGGTTGGGTGGAACGTTAAAAATCTCAAACCCGACCCCAACCCGCCTCGATCCTGCCCACTTCCAGTTTTAACGGAGGCGGGATGGGGGGCGGGCAGCCAAGCCGCTCCCAGGAGGCAGGTTGGTCATTTAAATATTATAATGAGGCTGTGTGCTTCAGATTTAATCTCCATTTTAAATTTAACCCTAGCAGGCTGGGTTTCCTGGGTCTCGGTCTGTCAAGTGCCATCCATCCAACCTCTGACTCAAAAAGTCCTGGTAAGCATATGCTTCAGGATGAAGGAGTCTTAGAAACCCCTCTGATATTTAGCATTTATGTGCATGATATGAGTGTCATGATATGATACGAGTATAGAAGACTAAGGGATGATCTAATCAAGGGGGGCGAAATTCATTATCGCTCAGGAGTGGGCGCTAACTTCAGAAAAGTTTGAGATTAAGCGCCAGGCACTAATCAATCTCGCTGCGCGCTAAATTCAGTGTCATCGCTCAAAGAAAGGACTGGAGCGCTAAATCAAGCGCTAATGACCTAGCTCAGTGGCGTTAGATTCACAGCACTAAGCAATTTCAGGTGCAGTCTAATCGCAGGTCATTGTTGCCACAGACTCTTTCCAGTTCTTAAAGGGGAGGTTAATTTATGCTGGTTCTGCAGCTGTCTCAGCAAGCAGCAGAAGGCCAAGGAGAAGGAACTGGACCACTGAAGGAGGTGTCATTATGGCAGATCAACGGCCCAGGGAGAGAGCTCGCATATTCTGCCACCAAGCATTGGAGGCGTTGGTCTTCGCTGAGGAGAGACGGTGGGCGGTGCTCCCAAACACATTGCTCCACACTCACTCACACACATTCCTCTCTCTTGTAGGCCAAGGTGGCTCACAACAGGAGGGAGCAGGAGCGCACAGGCGGGAGACAACCTGACACCCAACCACTCTGAGCTGAAGGAAAGAGTGCTTCAAATCATTGGGCACCAGGTGGTGGGCGCCGTGGCCACCGATGACGTTGACCCCCTTGGGGACAACAACGGTATATTCATCCCTACTCCTTCCTCTCACATCCCACTTCCCCCTCACCCCGCAAGCCTTTCCCACTTTCCAGCTAATCATGCTGTATGCATATCTTTCTCCCTTCCTGCCCCCCTCCCCTCACCTTAACCCGACTCTTGTGCCTTTATGCTTTCAGATAATGAGCAAGCACCTGAGCAGCCTGCCCCTGAATGCACCATAGAGAGTGAAGCGGAAGAAGAGGAGGAGGAAGAACACACTGCGTCACTGCATGTCTCACTCACAGGCACCAGCTCAGATACTGGCACTATGCGTTCTTTAGAGGCTAGTATAGTAACGGGTGATGCACCGGGGACGAGCGGGCTGCAGCAAGGCCAGGGGGAAAGGGTTGCTCGGGAGTCAGCTCCCAGGAGGGTGAGTTCGCACGCGAGTTCTGCTGCACAGGACTCAGATGAGGACCTCGATGGGGAGGCCTTTAGAAGAAGGGTGATGGGCAAGCACACGGAGATGATAGGTGTAATGGCAAAGGTGCCTGAGAGCCTCTTGGCAATGGTAAGGAGCATGGAGTAGTCCACCTCCAACATTGTACAAAGCTCTGCGCTCATCATGGAGCCCATCATTTGCAGTGTGCAAAGGACGGTGGACTCCCAGAGAGACCGTGGCGAACCAGACCTGATGCCGCGTGTGATGGGTGATGTTGTACCTTCCATTGCAGCACAGGCGGAAGCTGCTTAATGCTGTAATGCAGTCTATGCTCGGTGCCATCGATTCTCAGACTGCTCTCATGCAGTCTCAGGTTGATGCCACGCAAGCTCTGACTGCTGCCATCGTGGCTGGGTCTACCACCGTCGACCGGGGCTTTCACGGTGTCACAGCAGGCCAGCAATCTGTGCTCCAGCAGATTGCTAGAGATGCTGAGGTGCTGCCCTGGGGGAGTGGCAGTGAGTCAGTGGAGCAGGAACCTGCTGTCCTCTCTCAGGATGACAGCATTCCTGCTCCCACCACTGGCACTCTGCCATTGCCTTGTTGCTGCCTGTCATCCAGCCAGCCCAGACTGCTGCCGCCCATGCTGAGGTGGTGCAGTCTGCAGCTGGGCCTTCCAGGCCCAGAGCTAGTCGAGGGCGTCCTGCAAGACCATCTGAAGTCTCCCACACAGACACTCAGCAGCCTTCCACCAGCCCTGCTGCAGCCACTGGGCCAGCACTAGAGTAGGGGCACTAAGGGATTTCACAAGCTAATGTTGTTGTTGTAAATAGGTGTTCACTGATTATTGATAAATTTATTAGTTGGCTTTGGATGATTTTGTGGTGTCTCTCATTTCAGCTTTGCACTGTGATATGGCCTGCGACAGGGATGGAATGATAGGGATGTCGTGAGCAACGGGGATTTGGGGTTTAATTTATTGGAACTGCAGTCTGATGAGGCGGTCACGGACTGCCCTTCCAGAAGGCTGATTGAGTGGCTGCCTCCTCCCTCGCTCCTGTTCCTCCTCCTCATCTTCCTCTTCCTCCTCGTCCTCTCCCTCTTCTTCCTCCTGAGGTTGTCCCGCAATCCCTGGTGGCAAGGGCTGGGCCCTCATGATGGCCAAGTTGTGGAGCATGCAGCAGACCATGATGAAATGGGACACTGGAGTACTGGAGGGCTCCTCCCGAGTGGTCAAGGCAGTGGAACCGTTGCTTGAGCACCCCAATGGTCTGCTCAATTATGTTCCTGGTAGCAGCATGGCTCTCATTATATGAGTGCTGAGCAGGAGTGTTGGGGTTGCGGAGGGGAGTCATGAACCAGGTGGAGAGCGGATAGACCTTGTCTCCGACCAGCCAGCCGCGAGCTTGATGTGGCGGCTGGAAGAGTGCTGGCACACTGGTCTGGCGCAGGATGAAGGCATCGTGGCTGCTGCCAGGATAGCGGGCATTCACATCGAGGATTCATTGTCTGTGGTCGCACACCAACTGCACATTGAGTGGTAGCCTTTGTGGTTACGGAAGCCCTCAGGATTGTTATGCGGTGCCCGCAAAGCCACGTGGGTGCAGTCAATGGCGCCCTGCACCATGGGGAAAGCCCACTATCCTGGCAAAACCACATGCACGTTCGTCCTGATTCTCTCTGGTGATATGGAAGGAAATATAGTCCCTTCTCCTACTGTAGAGAGCCTCTGTGACCTCCCGGATGCAGTGATGGATGGCGAACTGCGAGATGTTCACTATATCTCTTGTTGCAGACTGGAAGGAACCACTAGCAAAGAACTTGAGGTTGACGGTGACCTTGACTGCCACTGAGAGAGCCGTGATCGACCTGATCTGAGGCTCGGGGTCTGGTTGTAGGAGGTGGCAGAGTTTGCTGACCATATCCTTGCTGAAGTGGAGCCTTCTAATGTACTGCTCCTCGCTTAATTGGAGGTGGGAGAAGTGCTCTCGGAATACCCTCGGAGGGTAAGACCTCCTGTTGAGAGCCCTGATGGACCTCCTCCTCCCTCTGGCCACATCTCACTGCCTCCGCTCCCTCCGCAGTAGATCCTGGAGGGCGAGGTTGACTGCTAGTACAGCCCCCATTAATGTAACGATGTGCAGCACTTTGAAATTTTGTCAGAATAAATGTAACAAATTTTTAGTAGCCACAACACTCCTGATACAAAAGAACCTTTAAATGACTGAATTAAACTCTTGCACAATCGCAAACTGACAAGGAAGCAGTGAAACAGCACTAACCTGACAGCTGCGACTGATCCATTTAATTAGCGCCCATGGAGCCGCCATCCGCCTGCTTCACGCCTCCTCTTCCTGTCATCGTCGGGGCGAGGCGCTAAGGCAGGGGGCGCTAATCAAGGGGCAGATAGGGCGCTGAGTGAGCGTTGCACGCTCACTGATGTGACGATCTGCCTGGCGCTAAAGCCCCAGGCGCTAACTGTTAGCGGCAGCACTAAGGGGCAACTGGATTTGGCGTGCGGCGCTGGATTCGCCTCGCCCTGGCGCTACTTCATTAGCGCCCTGTTAGTGCCCCCACCAGGCGCTAGCGGGAGAGGCTAACCAACCGAATTTCTCCCCCAAGGTGTTTAAAATGATTTAAAGGATTTGATAGGGTAGATAGAGAGTAACTATTTCCTCTGGTGGGGGAGTCTACAACAAAGGGGCATAACCTTCAAATCAGAGCTAGGCCATTCAAGGGTAATGTCGGGAAACATTTACTCACACAAAGAGCAGTGGAAATCTGGAACTCTCTTCCCCAAAAAGCTGTTGAAGCTCAGCCAGTTTCAGAAATGTGATTGGTAGATTTTTGTTAGGTAAGGGATATGGAACCAAGGCGGGTAAATGAAGTTAAGTTACAAATCAGCCATGATCTAATTGAACAGCCTCGAGGGGCTGAATGGCCTACTCTAGTTCCTATGTCACATACCATATGACCACTCAAGGAAAAGTATCTCAGCCTAGACAGATGCAGTGACAGCTCTTATTTGGAGAGAAAAATAAAATAGGCATGACCAGTGTAAGGTTGCTGAATTTAGCTAGATTTCCCCTTAATTGGCATCTGGCAGGCACTTAACAAGGCAAACAGCACGTGTGCTGCAACAAAAGTTACTTTTTCAGAAGTATGGGGAATTTCAATATACACTATGACTGCAAACTTTCTGTTCTAATGAAGTTCTGATATTACACATCAGTAATGCAAAAATGATTCCTGTTTTCTGTATAAAAGAGCAATTTCTAGGCCAAAATGCCTTGATCAGTCAAGTGAAAACACTGCAAACTTCCAAATTGAGCAATTTTTAATCCTTTGTCATCACTTTTTACTTAAAAGGCAAAGTCGAGGTACAGTTAAAGGTTACTGTTGCAAGACGTGATTCCAATGCATAGTCCTTACCTTTTTAAGTCTTTTACCATTCTGGTCATTAACACATGCAACATCACATAGCTTTCTCCACCACCACCATTGCAGATGCAAAGTTTTTTCTGCGGCATTCTATAACAGAAATGCAAGAGGAAGGAAGAGTATTTTGCAACTTAACTCTAGGCAACAGGGCTTTAGTGGGGTTAGGAGGAAGGAGGAATAGGTTTTACTGAAAATTGATGCATTGTTTTACCGCAATAATGCTTCGATATATTATACAATAATGACCCTCTCACCAACCCCACCCCAAACATTGCTGACAACAATTCATTGTGACAAGTTATCTCACCGAGTGGCTGGAGCACCTAACATCAGCCCAGAAAACTAAGATAGTCACCAAGAAATCCAATAGGGAATTCAGAAGAAACTTCCTTTATCCAAAGAGTGGTGAGAATGTGGAACTCGCTACCACAGGGAGTGGTTGAAGCGAATAGTATAGATGCATTTAAGGGGAGGCTGAACAAGCATATGAGGGAGAAGGGAATAGAGGGTTACGCTGATAGATTTAGACGAGGAAAGACGGGAGGAGGCTTGAGTGGAGCATAAACACCGGCATGGACTGGTTGGGCCGAATGGCCTGTTTCTGTGCTGTATATCCTGTGTAATCCTATGTAAAACGTGCCAGTAGATTGACCAGCTCACACAATTACATGGCCAGGTCACCCTTCAATGCCGTGCGCCTCAATTGGCTAAATTCACCTTTGGTGAGGAAAATTAGGGTCCCAGCTCCAAAATAGATGGTGGTACCTTCAGAGGCAGAGCAAACCAGGTACATAAAGTACAAAAAGCTATTGAAAAACTTCAAAATCAATATTACTGAGAAATAACATTAAAGTTAAACTAGTATAAAGAATGGGACTGGGGAAGTGGAGAAAACTTTAAAAAATATTTTCGTCAAACGTTTAGTTTAATAAATTATTACAGTAATAAAACTATCGAGCTATGCTTTGCATTATTACTGTAATAATGGTGTTTGTTTGAGTTTTATAGTATGAGACACTGACCAGCCCAGGGAGCTTGGGATTCTGGGAAGCTGGTGGTCTAAGTGTTTACTGCAGTGTCATAAAGCATTTTGGGGCAGGAATGTAGTGTGAGCCTGTTAAGTTTTCATACATGAAATTTGCTGATTGCAATTTCCACCCTTATTACCTCTACTTTAAAACTGGTAATTTTGCAGAACTTCAGCCAACTCTGTTAGCCTTTATTGTGGCAAACAGCAACAGTGACAGCAACACCTTGGGGTTGATTTCGACAGCCTTCACTTGATGGTAACGGCCTCAAAATTGGGTCAGTCGCCTCACCGCCCCGTTAACACCGGCGATGCGGCCGGCTCCAATTTGAAAGGGGCCTACTGCCAGGTGTCCAAGCGGCTGCCTGTTTGAGGCAATAAGCCTCTTTTAATATGGAAATCGGGCTTCTATGTTGTAAAGAAAACCCCGATTGCTATTAATGGTCAGAACTGGTCGCAGCCTCCGCCCTTTCACAGGCAATGAAAGCGAATAGACCCACCCAAGGTAAGTGTCGAATTATTTTTGTAGCCCTGGAGGAGCAGGAGTGCTCTAATCAAACTAATCTGGGCCATAATGGCGATCCTCCCCTCCCCATAACAACTTGACTTGCTGGCGACTGCCCCGGCCCAATCTGGAGGCCTCTGTTCGGCGAGCTGCACTGAGAGGCCTGTTTGGTTCCCCACAGCTTGCCTGCCGAATTTAGATGAGGCCAAAGCCTCATAATTGCGAGGGACTCTTTGCCACTGTAATGAACGGCTAGCCAGCGCGCTCCACCGGTTGGTCACTCAAAGGTTAAAGTTGACCCCTTTGTATTTATACAAGGATAGGCATTCCAGTCTGGTGCTAAACACACAGCACTGGGTAGGTGAGCTGACCTGAGGTGATGTTGTGAGGCCAGCTCATTTGGGAACAGACTTGATGGGCTGGATTTTACGAACCTCAGCGGGTCCGTAGCAAACAGAAACAATGACAGCAACACCTTAGGGGTCAATTTCGACAGCCTTCGCTTGATGGTAACGGCCTCAAAAGGGCCCCTGATTGGACATGTTAAGCCTGCTCTGCGCATTTCCTGGCCAATTAGAGGAAGCAGGTCTGGTGATGACATTTCATGACGCGTCATCAGCCGGTTTCCTTAAAGGGACCATGGCCAAATTTAGTTTGACATTTGTGCTGTCGGTATTCTACAGCATTGAGGTGCTGCAAACACAGAGGTGCAGGGCTGTACCCCGGCTCTCCCATGACTCCCTCCATACGTTTATGGAGGGAGTCACAGCACACAGGGAGGTCCTCTTCCCTTCCCATGGGCGGAAGAGACCTCCCCAGGAGAACAACACAGCCTAGTTGCACATTTGCAGAGGAGGACACAAGCAGGGATGTGGTCAGGAGGACCTGGATGCAGTGTCACAAACGTTTCAATGATCTCAGTAGATCACAAAACATTAGTACAAAGCCACACTCAACCTCATCCTGCTCTGCCTCTCATCACATCCCCATCATTCTGCCTTCCCTACCCTACTCCTGCACATCCTTACTCACACTAACTTACCTTGCACCTCCACCCATCCCTCTCTATCTATATAATCACACCCCCATCTCACTAGCCACTCCTCACACTCATCCTCAACCTAGTGCAATCATACCAACTAACAACACACAAAGGTAGGCACTTGGGCATTTTATGCAATGTTCATGTAAAGTTTCTGTTAATGTGGTGTCAAACATTGAAACCTTTATTTTCAACACTTTGCATTCTTGGACAGATTTGTGTGCACCTTTGCAAGTGGCTTAGTGAGTTGCAGTGAATGGTGAGACATAATGGTACCCCCCAAAATGGGGATGAGTGTGAAAGGAATGGCTTGGGCATTGTAGAAATGCTTTATGGTGTTGGTGTGGGGTGGTGCCAACCTGGCGCATTATGTGGCAGCCAGGTGTACAGCGTCAAGTGAAGTAAATCTGGCCATGGTGAGGCCATCCCTGGCCTCCCGGGCAGCAATGTTGGGTGCTGATGCCCTGTGTCCTGTGAAGCATCAGTTGATTGCGGAGAAGGTTGGTGTTGTTGGTGCTGCTGGTGTGCCTGGTGATGCTGGTGCTGCTGGTGTGCCTGGTGCTGCTGGTGTTGGGGCTGATTGTGGTGGGATTCTGAGGACCAAGGTGAGAGAGTTTCAAGGGCACCGATGCTGATGGAATAGATGGCAGTTGAAGTAGAGATGACAGAAGCGATCTGTCAATGGTGGGAGAGGTAATGAGGTCAGACTGGATGGAGACTTGTGTGAAGACTTGCAGCATCCTGACTCTTTAGTGGAAATGCAGTTTAGAGAAGCTAGTGGCTAAGGGAACATTTCTCAATCAGCTGGGAGCTTTGACTTGACATTTGAAGCTGTCAACTCATCAGCTGATTCAATGGCCACTGACCTCCCACCTCACCTTCACAGACGAGGTCCAGGCACAGGTGGGCGAGCTGTCAAATCGAAAAAGCTGGGAAAAAAACATTGATAAGTAGCTGTAAACAAGCCACTAATGATTTTAATTGCCTTGCCCACCACTGCATGTTGGGTCTGGTCAACGCTGACAGACCCGACATTTGGTAAAGGCACGTGGCGGAGGGTTCACAGCGGGGTCCCGACCAGCTGGGGAAAAAAAACACTTTCCCACCTGATCTGGCATCGATCGCGCCCACTGACCCCCCGCAAAATCCAGCCCGATGTGTGGCCAGGATATTCAGTCAGTCAGCAGCCCTTAAAAGGCTGCTGCAAAAATTGAAAGCGATGTAGCCACTTGAAGGTAAGTGGCCATATATAGATTATAGAAACACTGAACCATTCCGTATGTTGCAGCTTGGTTGTAGGTATCCTTGCTACATATGGCAAAGCTCTGCATCTGGCTTCCTGCTGTTCCTGAGAAAGCTTGAGGCAGTTATCTTTGGTCATTGGCGGGTGGCACTGGTAGGTGTGCCAACGTCTGGAGAAATAGCCTGGTGCCAATTGATCTTCCTGTTGGCCTCTTTTCTGAGTAGTGGTGACCATGAAACCAGGCTGATAAATGGCAAGTAACATTCGTGTCACAGAAGTGCCAGGTAATAACCATCTCCAACAGAGAGTCTAACCACATCCCCTTGACATTCAACGACATTATCATCGCTGAATCCCCCACCATCAACATCCTGGGGGGTCACCATTGACCAGAAACTTAACTGTACCAGCCACATAAATACTGTGGCTACAAGAGCAGGTCAGAGGCTAGGTATTCTGCGAGAAGTGACTCACCTACTGACTCCCCAAAGCCTTTCCACCATCTACAAGGCACGAGTCAGGAGTGTGATGGAATACTCTCCACTTGTCTGGATGAGTGCAGCTCCAACAACACTCAAGAAGCTCGACACCATCCAGGACAAAGCAGCCCGCTTGATTGGCATCCCATCCACCACCTTAAACATTCACTCCCTCCACCACCAGCGCACCGTGGCTGCAGTGTGTACCATCTACAAGATGCACTGCAGCAACTTGCCAAGATTTCTCTGACAGCACCTCCCAAACCCAAGGCCTTTACCACCTAGAGGGACACTGGCAGCAGCCGCTTGGGAACATCACCACCTCCAAGTTTCACCTCCAAGTCACACACCATCCTGACTTGGAAATATATCACTGTTCCTTCATCGTCACTGGGTCAAAATCCTGGAACTCCCTCCCTAACAGCACTGTGGGAGTACCTTCATCAGCAATGGTTCAAGAAGGCGGCTCACCACCACCTTCTCAAAGGCAATTAGGGATGGGCAATAAATGGAACACTTTGAAACTAACAGCATCATGAGTAAATAAACACTGTCTTTCAAAAATTATTTAAAAATACATGCACTAATTTTTTAAAAATCACGAAAAGATGTCTCCTAAAAACACCACAAGGTATCAAAAAGTTACTTTAAACATCACAACAAAAAACAGTTTATTCCTCTTTAAGAGTTCTATCAAACCCGAAGCTTCTCATTCCAACTGGGCTTTGAGGGATAAAACAAATGCACTGAGGTTATGGCATTAAATGCACGCAAACAGTCTAGCTCACAAAATGCAGCAGAGCAGGAAAAACACGGGGAGAAGTAACTTTCCATGTGTTAGAGTTTGTGAAGGATGGAACTCAGAAGAGCAACGAGGAGGGCATTGGAGAAGTTGGGTTTAGGTGTAAGAAGAGCGAGATAATGGTTTCAGTGATGTTGGGATTGTGCTCCGCATGGAGGCAGGCAATGTGGCAGGGATTAGGATTAAGAGGTCCTGGTGATGGATAGGATATGAGGTTTGAAGCTCAGCTTTACGTCACACAGGAGATCTGGTTCAGTTTGGGTGAGCAGCTGTGATAGGGGATGGAGTTGGTGACAAATGTATAGAGTTTTTGGCAAGAGCCAAAAAAAGAATTAAACAGAATGTTGACAGAATGAGCACAAGCCCTCCCGAATATCAGGTGTTAGTAAAGGTTTCTGAAGCATTGCTTGATGAAAGACTTGGATGCAAAAGAAAATTGTGCGGGGAATGGGTCTCTACTGATCTTGTAAATATGCTTTATAATCTTGTCATTAGCCCAAGAAAATCCACTAAAGCTTAGAATAGGTCTGTCAGCCTCTGTAAAGGCAAAAGACAGGTTTCAACATTTTGGTTGTGTATTCTTCAGCAAAACTGACAGGGGGAAAAATTTGTCCCCTTAGCGCCTCCCGTTAGCACCAGTAGATGGTGCTAATGGGGCGCTAGAGCAGTATTGCCGTGGCGAGGCGAATCGAGCACCGCACGCCAAATCCAACCCTCCTGTAGCGCCGCCAGTAAGAGGTATCGCCGGGAACATCAACGCCAGGTAGATCGTGACATCAGTGAATGTGCAACACACACTGACCGCCCGATTTGCAAAATTGATTCTCACCACTTACCTCACCGCCTGGAGTAAACACCGACAGGGAGAGTTGGCGTGCAGCACCAAGAAGCCGGCTCCAGGATGTTATTTAAAGGGTTCATCAGTAATGACTCGCAGCTGTCAGGTTAGTGCAGTTTCAGTGGGGTTTTTTGTTAGTTTCACTCACTGCAACAGTTTCATTCATTAATTTCAAGGTTCTTTTGTATCAGGAGTCTTCTGGCAACTAAAAAGTAGCGACATTTATTCCTCAAAGATTCAAACTTCTACACTTGGTAACATTAATGGGGGCTGTACTGGCATGCCACCTCGCCCTCCAGGATCTACAGCGAAGGGAGCGTAGGCAGCGAGAAATACGGGAACACGTGTGCAGAGAGATGAGGAGGGACATCAGGGCTCACACCAGGAGATCTTACCCTCCGAGGATATTCCGAGAGCACTTCTCCTACCTCCAATTAAGCGAGGAGCAGTGTATTAGATGGCTCCGCCTCACCAAGGAGGTGGTCACAGAACTCTGCCACCTCCTCCAAACAGACCTCCAGTCTCACACCAGGATGACTTAAACCCCAGATCCCTTTTGCTCACCACATCCCATCATTCCATCCCTCTCGCAGGCCATATCACAGCGCAAAGCTGAAATGAGAGACACCACAAAAGAATGGTACATGAAGTAATAAATTTATCAGAAAATAGTGGACACATATTTCTACCAAAAACATTCACTTTTCACCCTTGTGCAAACCCGTAGTGCCTGTCGTTACTGTGCCTGTCCCTACTCTAGTGCTTCTACAAAATGTTGGCCCAATGGCTGCAGTATGGCTGGTGGAAGGCTGCTGAGTCTCCGTGTGGGAGACTTCAGATGGCCTTGCAGGACACCCTCGACCAGCTCTGGACCTGGAAGGCCCAGCTGTAGACTGCACCACCTCAGCATGGGTGGCAGCAGTCTGGGCTGGCTGGATGGCAGGCAGCGACAAGGGCAATGGCGGAGTAGCAGTGGTGGGAGCAGGAATACAGTCATCCTGAGAGGACAGTGGCTTCCTGCTCCACTGACTCACTGCTACTCCCCCGGGGCAGCATCTCAGCATTCCTAGAAATCTGTTGAAGCACATGGAGATGATAGGTGCAATGGCAAGGGTGCCCGAGAGCCTCTCGGCAATGGTAAGAAGCTTGAAGGAGTCCGCCTCCAACATTGCACAGAGCTTTGCGCACACTATGAAGCCCATCATTTCCAATCTGCAAAGGATGGTAGATTCCCAGAGAGACCGTGGTGACCCAGACCTGATGCCGTGTGTGATAGGCAATCTGGCAGCTTCCATTGCAGCCCAGGCAGAAGCGCCGTAACGTCTTAGTGCTGTAATGGACTCTATGCTTGGTGGCATCCAATCTCAGACTGCTCTCATGCAGTCTCAGCTTGATGCCACGCAAGCTCTGACTGCTGCCATCGTGGCTTTCACAGTGTCGCAGCATGGGAAGATTGTAGTACAGATGGTGGTATGTAGCATTTCTTGAAGCATTGACTCACCCTGACCACCCGAGTGAGGTCATTAAATTTCTTCCTGCACTGTGTGTGGGTCCTGGGGACCACAGTGCTGCCCGAGACGTACTGTGCTACCTCCTTGCACATGGTGCGGAAGACTTGTGATGAGGGTCTCCTGCCACTTTGCTGGGTAGAGCACCGCCCTCTGTCTCTCCATAGCGAAAACCAACACCTCCAATGCTTCATTGGAGAATATGCGGGATCTCTCCCTGGGGCATAGACCTGCCATGAGCACAAGTGGTTCAGTCCTCCCACACCTTCTCCTTGTTCTATTTCTGCTTGCTGAGGCAGCTGCACAGCAAGCAATGCTGAGAATGAGGTGCTACAGCATCAATGAACCTCCCCTTTAATTAGTGAAAAAAGCCTGTGGCAATGATGAGTTGCGAATAGACTGAACCCGATATTGGTCCAGCATTAAGGGTAACGCCAATGAGCTTGGGTTTTAAGACTTGATTTAGGACTCCAATCATTTTACTGAGCAGTGAGCATGAATTTTTTGTGCAGTCTAAAGCATTTGTGCCTGCCGCTAATTCTCCAACTTTTCTACTGATACCGCCCATTCCTTGGCTATAACGAATTTCTAGCCCACAATGTTTAGCTGTGCAATATTCCTAGGAAAACAATTGCAAAAATACCAGTCAAGAAATGAACAGGAATGAGCACATTTACAAATCTGATCTATGTGGAACAATTATGCTTAGAGTAGGAAATATCCCAGAACACTCGGGGGGAGGGGGGGGGGGGTAATACTGTTTTGTTTACTTAGAGAATTCCAGAACAATCGGGGTAGATTTTCAACTTGCTGCCTCATGAAATGAAATTGGGGTGATTTCTATAACGTGCGGTTTCTATAACGGGCGGTTTCTATAACAGGCGGTTTCTATAACGGGCGGTTTCTATAACAGGCGGTTTCTATAACGGGCGGTTTCTATAACGGGCGGTTTCTATAACGGGCGGTTTCTATCACAGGCGGTTTCTGTAACAGGTGGTTTCTATTACGGGCGGCTGATCTGCATTGCCAGTTTTATGTGGTGCGGCATGTTGAGAATGTAAGGAATAGTTAATGTAACTGCGATAAATGTTTTAGTAATCTTTTATATAACTGCTCGTAAATGTATATATAAAGCATCTTTAACTGCTAAATAGTCTGGAGCAACTTATTTACCCTTTTGTAACGTACCAGGGGGAAGATTTCCTTTGTTCATCATGTACAAAAGATTGTAACTGCGTTCTTTATAAACAGGTTTACAATTTCGCTACATAAGGCACAAAGAGGAAATGTTCCCCATGTGGGCTATGAACCTGTCAGTTGCTAATGGCACCAAGTTGATTTTACAGCAGTACCTGACTGTGATGTGATCACAATTAGCCCTCCAATCAAACATCAGAACTGATTGATATCCATTTCCCTGCTTCATTCACTTTACTGATACTACTAAAAAAAACGTTTCTCATCAACTCCTCCAGACAATATTTCAGTTAATGTTATCAGTAAAACGGCATCAGGCAATTTTTTTTGTTTGCTTATTTTTATAGTCACCTTCAAACTCGCTCGAACCAGATAGTGAGAGGTTACAGGTTGCTAGGAACACTTACGGCATATTTTTTGTGATTTTTTTAAATCACGGGCACTATGATCTATTACTGTTCACTTTTGTTAAATTAAATCACCTCTGCGGACCTGGCCACTTTATTCTGAAATTACGGGTTTATATCTGCCACTACATAAACCAACATGTACCAACAGAACTATAAGGCTGCAGTTCAATCTTGGAAATTCTGACGCTGTATGAAGAGCTGGAGCATCACTCTTATGGATTATGACAGGACGCCTTTGATTAAATTACAGCCTTATGGATGCCTTCCAGGTAACTTTAATAACTAACATGTTAACCGTGGCTCAGTGGGAGCACTCTTGCCTCTGAGTCAGAAGTTTGTGGGTTCAAGTCCCACTCCAGAGTGGGCACATAAACTAGACTCACACTCCAGTGCAGTGCTTATGGAGAGAAATTCAGTTGGTTTGTGCCTCCCGTTAGCGCCTTAAGAGGGCGCTAATGGGGCGCAAAGCAACTAGCGCCCGTGCGCACCGATGTTTGTGCCGCTCATGAAATTAACTAGAAATTTTGCGGCGGCGCTAAACACTACCGCCACAATCTTTTGCGCTGGCAGATCGTGACGTCAGTCGAGTGTGCAACGCCCTGGTAGCGCCCCAGACCGGATATTGAGTGGCGCCCCCTGCCTTACCGCCTGCCGCTAGCAACGACATGTTGAGGGGAGCGTTTTGCAGTCAGGAAGGGACTGGGGGTGCGCTATTTAAAGCCGAACGCTTCCTGCCTTTTTTTGTTGGTGACATTTTTGCACCACGCATTCTGAGAGAGAGAGAGAGAGAGAGACTTCTGGAGAGATTCAACGCTGTGTGAAGGAGTTTTGGGTACTGAGGAGCACTTTGCAGGTTCATTTTGATTTGACCTTCCTTGTATCAATTTAGAAGAGACTGTTGAGGCTGCACTCTGAGCTCTTTCCCTGGTTCTCTCCATTGTTCTTTCCAGCAGATTTGATGTACAGGTCTCTCCAGGCCGAGATTCAAGGCTGCAATGAACAGGATGTGGATGGAGAGCAAGATCAACCCTCCCCTTTAAGAACTGGCCGGCGCCATTGTGTCTGTGTTCCATTGCTGACTGACATCACATGAGCTTTGCCAGCGCTCTGAGGTAGCGCCTCGCTCCTCGGCCTTTGCCCCTGAAGACAGGTGTGAAGCGCCTGATTTAGCGCTCCAATCACCTCCAGGGACGATAAAAGTCAAGTTTGCAGTCGGAGGCGATAATTAGCGCCAGGCGCTAAACTTTGCGCATGGCCAATAATGGTGCCCTAAACGGGCCGATACTGAATTTTTCCCCCTTAGCCTTTTGTCCCTCCTCATACTCAATCATTTTCAGTTCGCAAATATAATTAGATAAGACCACAGTAGGAATTCGTAATGTAATTATAGACATTAAAATGTAATTGTATGTAATCCGCTGAGATTTTTAAAAAGGGTAGTTAGAACTCTGTGAAAAAGAGAATATGGCTAAACGAATTTTTTTCTGTAACTACCAATAAGATGTAGGAGGAATGAAGAGTTTCTTCAGTGAGCCAGTTGTCAACCTATGGAACAGGCTCCCGAGGGAGACGGTGGAAGCAGTTAGTATTGATTCATTCAAATGCAAATTAGATAGATTTCTTTCAGAAAATAACATTTTGGGATAATAGTATATGAATAATTTGAGACATGTAAGTTTGTAAGTGTAGCACGCTTGGGAGGAAAAAGGTAACTTTAGACCTGATTCCCAAAGCTCTCCACCACTGGGGTTGTCCTCATATCATGTCTGTTGTAGATTAATTGATGGGGACTGATTGCTATGATTAGTCAACAACACTTTTATTATTGTATCATGTGACTACCTGGATGGCGGAAAGCAAACTCGATGGACCTTGGTCTTTTTTTCATCTAGCAATTCCTATGTTCCTTAATTATTTTCTATTTCTATATATTATACAATTATATATATATTGCTTTGAAGAAGCTATGAGTTCTGATGAAAGGTCATCGACCTGAAACGTTAACTCTGTTTCTCTCTTCACAGATGCTGCCTGACCTGCTGAGTGTCTCCAGCATTTTCTGTTTTTATTTGCTATGAAGAAATTGGTTTGTGTTCAGGATAAAGCAAAAGGTTCACTCTATATTTTCTTTTTTTTTGTGAATTCAACACTTGCTTCTTGTTTTTGAGCTATTTTCTACCCTTTCTCCAGTAGGATCTCCCATGACTGAAAGGGCAGGTGGCTCAAGCATTCCTTGATCTCCACCAGTAATACTCCGAAACCAAGTAGGAGGTGCGCATATTCTGTGGATGTTCTTCTGCTCAGTTCTCCCTCCTTCCCTGTGGTAATGCCCAGCTTCCAAAGACACAACAGAGATTTGGAACTCAGCAATGTGGGGACACTGCAGGTGTAAAACTACATCTCAGCACTGGACGGCGCTGCCAATTGAGCATTCAATACACTGCACCGTCAAACTGTGTCACATGTGACAGCTGAACATATTGGTAGTTTTCATTTCTACAATGTAAAAATCAGAGATCATAGGAACGCAGGCACAGGAGTAGGCCATTCAGCCCCTCGAGCCTGTTCTGCCATTCAATTAGATCATGGCTGATCTGTATCTTAACTCCATCTACCCACCTTGATTCCGTAACCCTTAATACCCTTGCTCAACAAAAATCTATCAATCTTAATTTTGAAATTTTCAACTGACCCCCAGCCCCAACAGCTTTTTGGGGGAGAGAGTTCCAGATTTCCACTACCCTTTGTATGAAGAAGTGGTTCCCGACATCACTCCTGCATGGCCTAGCTCTAATTTTAAGGTTATGCCTCCTTGTTCTGGACTCCCCCACCAGAGGAAATAGATTCTATCTACCGTATCAATTCCTTTAATCATCTTAAACACCTCAATTAGATCATCCCTTAATCTTCTATACTCAAGGGAATACAAGCCTAGTCTGTGCAACCTGTCCTCGTAATTTAACCCTTTTCACCCAGGTATCATTCTGGTGGATCATATTTCAGCAATGCCAACAGCTCATCATACTACATTTTATGATTGTCCTTATGAAACCATTTATTTCTAAATGAAAATAATGGCTTGTAAAGGTGAAAGGATTAAGAACACTGAGGGGGAAGAATTATACCGTTACATTTAATTGCTGAGACACATTCTGTAGCACAGCTACCTTAAAAAGGTGTGTTCAGAGAAATTTAGCCATGCATAATTTTCAGGAGAGGAAATGAGAGTAAATTGCCTGAGAGTAATTTGGGCCTGCCTCAGGAATAGGGAGAAGTGATCTAATCCAGTGGACATTATCTCCTTTCTATAGTTTGTGGTCTTTATGTAGGAATCCCATTCTGGCCTGATTAATCGAGACAATGGATGCTGTGTGCGTGGGTAAAGTGAAACTACTTTCTTCACTGCTCTCTTACCAGGCACAGACAAAAAAGGTATTGTGCTGTTAGTATAAATCACATTTACTTTGGTAATAATATTTACAGATCTAAATCATGCTTTTATTCAGTTGTCTTGTTGGTTAATGATGGCCCTGGGAATGCTTTTTGCATGGATGGATGGATAGGATGCTGGCACCTATCTGTTAGTCTTCAGTCGCTGCTGTTTTACAGTATTCTGGCTGATGACCTGGACCATACGCGGATGACTAAGTCTTACAGCGTTCACCATTTTGCTGAGAACATTGATTTTAGCCAGACCAATAACCCAATTTACCCAACTACTCAACAGATGATGCAGTCCACTTGCATAAATGTTATTCTGTGTTAGAACTGGCAGGTTCAAGATCCTGAAGGGTGGGTGAGAACCTAGCCTCCTAAATCCCTTGTGTTGCAATCAGTGGGAACATGTGGCCATCCATCAATGGTTCAGTAGTTGGTCCACCTATAACTTGTTTACTTACAGCAATGTCTTTTTGTACGCAGTCGTGTCTTAGAATAGGATGTACTTCCCTTCATCTCAAATGTTATTGAATGCCCCATCCCCAATGTTGCCATCTTCTTCTTTGGTGTCCTATGCTATATTTCTGTACATCCTCCATGGGGTTTGAGGATGGGACTCTCACTTGTTTGATGTTACAGCAGTAACTTTCCCAGTAAGTGATGGCGGCATGGAACCTCACCCACTGGCAGCATGTATCTGAAAATCGCGGGCAAGCATTTTCAGTGGATGGGCAGTGCAACTGTGATTTTCTGATATGCAGCGCTGAAGGGTGTGGCATAAGATCATAAGAGGCTCAGAGAGACACAGAGAGTGTCAGACAAAGAGAGACAGATGGGTAGAGTGTCTTTCCTCATCCAAATGTGAGTGTTTTTTTTTTAAAGTTCAATTTTGAAAGCAAATAAAGCATATAATTATCAACTCTATTATGGTGAGCATTTGAAAATGTCATCATTCTAATTATGATGTGGAGATGCCGGTGTTGGACTGGGGTGGACAAATGTGAGAAGTCGCACAACACCAGGTTATAGTCCAACAGCTTTATTTGAAATCACAAGCTTTCGGAGCGCTGCTCCTTCGTCAGGTGAAGTGAAGAGATGCATATACACACAGCATATATAGTCAGAGAACACTGCCAGATGATTACAGTTAATCTTTCCAACTGTAATCATCTGGCAGTGTTCTCTGACTATATATGCTGTGTCTATATGCATCTCTTCACTTCACCTGACGAAGGAGCAGCGCTCCGAAAGCTTGTGATTTCAAATAAAGCTGTTGGACTATAACCTGGTGTTGTGCGACTTCTCACAATCATTCTAATTGTTAATGTCTGTGTGACAATGAGAGAGACAGACAGATAGTCGGAGATGGATAGATAGAGAGAGGCAGGTAGATTGAGTGACACAGAAGTAGACCTCCAGGAATCCATGACAAAACACCAAATTGAATATCTGCAGAAATCTTTTTGAAAGTTTCAAATCAGTCCCAGTGCTGCCAGATGATGCCCCCTCCCCTTAATGCTATCAGACAAATGTCCTTCCCTTCCCTTCACTGCTGACAGACACTAGCGGGGGGTGGGGGGGGGGGGGATTTTTCAGGGGCTCAATGGGCGCATTAGCTGGCGGGTCGGGTGGGAAAAACAAAATTTCTGACAGTTGGTCGGGACCCCGCTGTCAACCTGCCACCACGCGACTTTCCCAGATGTCGGGTCTGTCAGGGCTGAACAGACCCGACACGCAGCGGCGGGGAGGCAACTCAGGTCATTATGACTTTGTTAGCAGCCCATTAAAAAGTATTTTGAGCTCACCGTACCATTTTACGAGGTCACCTACAGGGTCCACGCTGCTCGGGGAACACGTCAGGTCAGCAGGTCGGGAGTTGAATCAGCATGGAATCATCTCATTACTTGACAGCTGCAAATGTGCTATAAAAGCTCCCATCTCACAGCTGTTCACTTTCCAAGCTCAGAAGCTGTTGCTTACGGCATTTGGAAGACAGATTGAGCTTTATGCAGGTTGCAAGTGTTTGGAGCAAACTTTCTATCAAGTGTCACCCCATTGGAAAAAACTCTCTCACCATTGACAGATCGCTTCTGTCATCTCAAGTTCACATGCCATCTATTACATCAGCATCGGTGCCCTTGGAAGTATCTCACCTTGGTTCTCGGAATCCCACCATGATCAGCCCCAACATCAGCAGCACCAGGCACACCAGCAGCACCATTAACAATACCAACCTTCTCCGCAATCAACTGATGTGGCACCGGACAGAGGGCATCAGCACCCGAGCACATTGCTGCCCGGGAGGCCAGGGATGGCCTCACCATGGCCAGATTTACTTCACTTGACGCTGTACACCCCGGCTGCCACATGATGCGCCAGATTGGCACCACTCCACACCAACACCATAACGCATTCCTACAATGCCAAGCCATTCCTTTCACACTCATCACCATTGCAGGGGGTACCGTTATGTCTCACCATTCACTGCAACTCACTAAGCCACTTCCAAACGTGCACACAAATCTGTCCAAGAAGACAAAGTGGTGACAATAAGGATTTCAATACTTGACAACACATTAACAGAAAGTTTACACAGACATTGGCTAAAACACACAAGTGCCTACCCTTGTGTGTTGTTAGTTGGTATGATTGGACTAGGATGAGGTTGAGTGTGAGGGGTGGCTAGTGAGATGGGGAAGTGATAATGTTGATAGAGAGGGATGGGTGTAGGTGCAAGGTAAGTTGGTGTGAGTAAGGATGTGTAGTGTCGGGAAGGCAGAGTGATGGGGATGTGATGAGTGGCACAGCAGGATGAGGTTGAGTGTGGCTTTGCAGTAACGTTTTGTGATCTACTGAGATCATTGAAAGGTTTGCACCACTGCAGCCTGGTCCTCCTGACGACATCCCTACTTGTGCCCTCCTGTGCAATGTGCAACCAGGCTGCGTTGGTCTCCTGGGGAGGTCTCTTCTGCCCATTGGAAGGGAAGAGAACCTCCCTGCATGCTGTGACTCCCTCCATAAGCATGTGCAGTGCTTGTCAGTGTTTGCAGCACCTCAATGCTGTAGAACACTAACAGCACAAATGTCAAAATCAATTTGCGCATGATCCCTTTAAGGAAACCGGCTGATGACGTGTCATCAAATGATGTCATCAGACCCGCTTCCTTCAATTGGCCGGCAAACGTGCTGAGCAGGCTTAACAAGCCCAATCAACGTAAAATCATTCTACAGAGCGGGCTGGAGCCAGCAGCGGGGTCGGGACCCGCCACCGACATCGCCCGCCAGGGACCCACCAGGGGAAATCGTGGCCTGGGAATGCGTCAGTGAGACAAACCTCACATTTCACTGCCCAGCTGTACTTTTTGTTTCTCTTCCACAGTGAGGCCAGACGAGAGGAGTCCCTCTATGCTGCTGAACCTCAGCAGCCCCATCACATTGCTACCAAACTGCAGGACTCTCAACCCAGTTCTGCCAAAGCTCAGGACTGTCCCTCAGTCCTAGCAAAGCCCAGAGCAGCTAAATTCTACTTCCCCACCCCCCTCAGTACTGCTAGATATTAGGGCCGGGAATTTCTTTGAAACTGTTCCTGCTCCGCCATCGTAAATCTGTCGGGAGTGCAGCGGAAACCTTGTTTATGGAGCATTAGTAAAGGTAGATAACTCCACAGATAATGAAAACAATCACCGTGTAAGAAATTTGATTACAATGGCCCGTAATTTGCGGCCAGCGGCAAAGCAAAGGTGCTCGCCGCTGGCCCCAAATCAAGCTGCCCACAGAGTGTGGCGAGAAGTTTGCCTTTTTCGACGTTCAATTGATTTCAGCGCTCTGTAATGGGAATTCCTAATGCGAGCTGCTGTGACGTCAACAAGCTGTCTAAGCAGCCAATCACATTGCAGAATTCTCACAGACAGGAAATCAGGAAATGAGAAGCTAGTTTTATCTAGACTTTTTAAAAATGTTATAGAGAGTGAGATAAAGATTTGGACTCTCACATGGGGATAAGGTAGAAGCTGAGATATCATGAACAAACTAAGTTTTAAAAATTTTTAATTTTTATCATAATGGAGAAAGTTGACTCGTCACAACTATAAAAATTAGTTTTTCAGGCCCAGAACCTTTGTTTAGCAGTCAAGACGCTGTTAAAACCCCAGTTACACCTATTCCAACAAGGCTTAACATTTAATGGGTATTTAACAGCGATATTACTGCAGAAAAGCCCAAGTTTTCGTCCGTTTCACTGATTACACTGATTGCCAGCTACGGGCGGTGGGGGGGTGGGCGGTTTCCACAGCGCAGCCAGTATTGGCGCAGTGAATGACTGACAGCAACTGCAGGATTTCCACGTTTAGATGCGCATGCACTAAATCCTGAAGTTGAGGCCAGTTTCAGAGGGGTAATGACAGCGAACGTCATTGCCCAATGCAAATTCGGGGCCATTGTAATTTCACGCAAAATTGTGAGCTATTTATTATTTTTTTAATCAAATAAGGAGTCAGAAAAGTTTGACAATTACTTTAAAAAGTCTCTGATATTTATTCATTTGTTCAATTACTATTTAATAAATTAATTTGGCAGTTAAAGTGTTAAAAAGGGTCTGGTGTAATGTTAACCTGTCACCAATCAAAGACGAGCGAGAACCATGGGATAAAACTACAGTAGTGACTAAATCATTGCAAAAGATGGATTTTCTGTCTGTTATCTTGGGTATACTATCAAACTTACCTAGATATCCGAGCAAGTGTATCCGAGGGTGTAGAGAGAGGTGATGGGTCACCTATGAGATTAATCCGAGACACAGGAACCAAAAGTATCTGGTTAACAAGGTTAAAAAAAAACATAAAACCAATGTAAAAATCAGGAAACTGCACAGATGTCTACATTTTAATATAATTAACGGTGAACCAGCAGGTGCTTGTAGCACTGGTATAAAACACAAATGGAAAATTATATGGGGCACTAAATGGGTGAAAATATAACATCAAAGATCTCTGCCAAGTTTTTGGATCGGTGACACCCACTTTTGAACCTGTTAGTCAGCCATAACTGATCAGAAAAATGGCAGATTGGTTTAGATGATGATTATAATCTACTCGTGACAACAACTGACTTGTAATTCATTTATAAGTAATCATTATCCTCCTTGTGATTATATATTTCTGGATTATCTGATGTCAAATTGAGGTTCCACAGCTTACCACACTTCAAAGCCTTTTGTTATAAGTTAATGACCTCAAACATCAGATGTACTACAGGCCTGTCCGATTGTTCACAGTTTAGACGGGAGCTTTGAACCCTAAGTGCAAGTAGTGGTAGACTAAATAGTTTTTATATTTTTTCCAGGGTAACATTAACTTGTACTGCACACTACTCTACCTGAGGTCTTATTAAGGTTTATCTCGGCTCATCATTACCCCTTAGTTTTATATTCTATATAAGTGTCATGATTATTTATTAGTTATACAGGTACTGAGCTTTAATGTAAAATTTACTGACAGAGAAATGAAAGCATACATAAGGGCAAATCATAAGACTGGAGTGATCAGTGAATTTACTTCCCTCTCCTCAGACAGATTATGCAGATAGCCTTCGCCCATGTAAGGGAAACAAATTATTCTCTGTGTTCTGGTCCAAGTATTGGATAGAATTTGGGGCATTTCCTGAAGCTAGTAGTTTACAGCTACAGCACAGACTGTTTTGAGAACATAGGAACATAGGGACAGGAGTAGGCCATTCAGCCCCTCGAGCCTGCTCCGCCATTCAATGAGATCATGGCTGCTCTGCGACCTAACTCCCTATGCCCGCCTTTGGCCCATACCGCTTAATACCTTTTGTTAACAGAAGGCTATCAATCTCCGATTTAAAATTAACAATTGATCTGGCATCAATTGCTGTTTGCGGAAGAGAGTTCCAAACTTCTACCACCCTTTGTGTGTAGAAGTGTTTCCTAATTTCACTCTTGAAAGGTCTGGCTCTAATTTTTAGACTATGCCCCCTAGTCCTAGAATCCCCAACCAGTGGAAATAGTTTCTCTCTATCCACCCTATCTGTTCCCCTTAATATCTTGAAAACTTCGATCAGATCACCCCTAAACCTTCTAAATATTAGGGAATACAACTCTAATTTGTGTACGATAGCAAAATACTGCGGATGCTGGAAATCCGAAATAACAACAGAAAACTCTTGAAAAACTCAGCAGGCCAGGCAACATCCGTGGAGAGAGAAACAGAGTTAACGTTTCAGTTCGAAACCCTTTGTCGGAACCAGTTCCGACGAAGGGTTTCGACCTGAAATGTTAACTCTGTTTCTCTCTCCACGGATGTTGCCTGGCCTGCTGAGTTTTTCCAGCGTTTTCTGTTGTTATTTCTAATTTGTGTAATCTCTCCTCGTAACTTAACCCTTGGAGTCCGGGTATCATTCTGGTAAACCTACGCTGCACCCCCTCCAAGGCCAATATATCCTTCCTAAGGTGTGGTACTCAGAACTGCTCACAGTACTCCAGCTGTGATCTAACCAGGGTTTTGTATAGCTGCAGCATAACTTCTACCCCTTTGTATTATACTCCTCTAGATATAAAGGCCAGCATTCAATTAGCCTTTTTGATTATTTTCTGTACCTGTTCCTGACATTTTAATGATCTATGTACCTGGACCCCCAAGTCTCTCTGGACCTCCACTGTTTTTAGCCTTTCACCATTTAGAAAGTACCCTGTTCTATCCGTTTTTGGGCCAAAGTGGATGACGTCACATTTGCTTACATTGAAATCCATTTGCCACCGTTTTGCCCATTCACTTAATCTGTCGATATCCCTTTGTAATTTTATGCTTCCATCTACACTGCCTACAATGCCGCCTATCTTTGTGTCATCGTCAAATTTGGATATATGACTTTCTATGCCATCATCTAAGTCGTTAATAAATACTGTGAATAGTTGAGGCCCCAACACAGATCCCTGCGGGACACCACGAGTCACCTCCTGCCAATTTGAGAACCTACCCATTATCCCTACTGCCTGTCTCCTGCCGCTCAGCCAATTTCCCAAACAGGTCAATAATTTGCCCTCAATTCCGTGGGCTTCTACCTTAGTTAACAGCCTCTTATGTGGGACTTTATCAAATACCTTCTGGAAGTCCATATAAATAACATCCATAGACATTCCCCGTCCACTACTTTAGTCACCTCTTCAAAAAATTCAATCAGGTTTGTCAGGCATGACCTACCTTTCACAAATCCATGCTCTGCTTAACTGAAAATTTTTGAGGTGTTCAGTCACCCTATCCTTAATTATAGACTCTAGCAATTCCCCGACAACAGATGTTAGGCTAACTGGTCTATAATTCCCTGGTTTCCCTCTGTCACCATTTTTAAATAGCGGAGTGACATGCGCAATTTTCCAATCTAAAGGAACAGTTCCTGAATCGAGAGAACTTTGGAAGATTATAGTTAGGGCATCTGCAATTTGCTCACCTACTTCCTTTAAAACCCTGGGATGGAAACCATCTGGTCCTGGGGATTTGTCACAAATTTAGTGCCATTATTTTCTTCATTACTGTTTTTTTACTTACATTAATTTTATTGAGTCCCTGTCCCTGATTCAGTATTAGTTTCCTTGGGATTTCTGGTATGCTATCCTCTTCCTCTACTGTAAATACTGATGCAAAGTAATTATTCAATATGTCCACCATTTCCTTATTATCATTGATAATATCACTGCTTTCAGTTTTTAAGGGGCCAACATTGCTCCTGACTATCCTCATTTCCCTAATATAATTGTAAAAAAGATTTGTGTTGATTTTGATATCCCTTGCACGTTTCTTTTCATACTCCCTTTTTGTAGCTCTTACTATGGCCCAGAAATTGGAGTTCGATGGTTGCCGCGGGGGTAAGGATCCCCCGCGATATCGCACTCCGCGCCTACCTTTATGGTTTTGGCCCACACGAACTTCAGTTCCTGGGCCTCTCCCTGGTGCCGGCGCGCAGTGTGTGCATGTCCCAGAGGCGCAGTTAATTCGATGCGACCTCTGGGATCACGTGGGCCAGTTAGAGCCAACGCCAGCACACCATCTTTCATTCATAGTTTTGACAGCAAGAGCTGTCAATACTATGAATACAACAAGCCCCCAAAAGAACAGCTAAACCTCAATTAAATTTAAAAAAAAGCCATCACATTAATAAAATAACTATAGTTAAATAAATTAACCACTTTAAACAAAAATTTAATTTTTGAAAAAATTTAAATTCTTTTTAAAAGTTATAAAAATAAACTTACCTTTCTTTAAAGTCTCTAAAAAAGATAAACCTGTTGAAAAAAATGTAAAATAATACTTAATTAACTACTTACCTTGTTAAAAGGGGGTCTTACGCCTGCTTTCTTTATGTGTAAAATCTTCAACACTTACCTGCGCATTCAAACCTGAAAAAAAAACTAAGTGCGCTGCGTGCGCACAACCTGTAGCGCGCACGCGGTTCACTTAGGAACCGCCCCCTTCGCAATACCTGAAGTGCCGGTTTCCCGCGCATGCGCAGTGCATGCAGGAAACCGGCACTTCGGGACCTAATACGCGAGAGTACACAGTGCGTACTCTCCCGCATTAGGTCTAATTTTCGGGCCTATATGTTTTGTGACCTGACATGAATCTGTCATTCATGAAAGAAAGACTTATGAAATAATACTGAGTGCTCTGCGGGTGGCGCTGTCCAGGGAGAGTATAAATACTCGGGCACGGGCCCAGCTTGCGCAGGACATTCTTAACAGGAACTAGTGAAGGACACAACTGGACCTCCATGTTGTAAAACAGTTGATTAAAGCTTTGTTTAACGCTTAGACCAAGTGCCTAGTAGTTTTCTTACGTCATGACCCTTTGCTGTTCTTTGTATCTTTCCCATTCGCCAGGATCTGTGCTTTTTTTGCATTTTTCTATGCTTTTTCTTTTAGTTTTATGCTGTCCCTTACCTCTTTAGTCGTCCATGGCTGTTTTTTTGGCAAGTAGAACTCTCGCCCCTCAGGGGTATAAACTGGTTCTGTATCACCTTAAATTCTTTTTTAAACATCTTCCACTGATCTTCTGTCGTTTTACCCATTAACAGATTTGCCCAGTTTACTGTGGACACTCTCTGTCTCATCCCATTGAAGTCAGCCTTACCTAAATCTGGAATCTTAGTAGCTGTTTCGCGTTTCTCCCTTTCAAACGCTACGTTGAACTCGATCATGTTGTGATTGCTATTGGATAAATGTTCACACACAGTTAGGCTGTTAACTAAATCTGGCTCATTGCTCATTACTAAATCTAATATGGCTTGCCCCCTTATTGCCTCTAGGACATATTGGGCCGGATTTTCCGACCCCCACGGTTGCGTACGAGGTGCGCACGTGCCCTTAGGGGCCGCGCAAGTTCCGGGTTTAGGCATGCAAAGCACATGCGCTAAAACCCGGCACTTGCGATCTGTCAAGAATCCTCTTGACAGATCATCTGCATGCCCGGGAGATGGGCCTCCGTGGCCTGCTGAAAGCTTTTAAAAATCTTACGCCTGGTAAAAGCATGTGTAAGGTCTGCTTTTACCAGCATAAGAGTTTTAAAAAATAAAAAAATATTTTTTTTCACTCATTTATAATTTAAAATACTTTTAAAAAAGGTAAGTTTATTTTTAGCCCCGTAAAAAACTTTAATTACTTTTTTCAAAAAATTAAATTTTTGTTTAACATATTTAATTTAATGTAATTTTAACTAATTTTAAATATGTGATTTAAAAAAAAATTATTTAATGTTTAACTGTGTTTTTAAATGTGATCCCCATTCATATTTTTGACAGATCTGTGCGTAGAGACCTGTTAAAAGTGTGAAGGGGGATTCCCTTCTTTGATTGGTTCTCCATGGCCCACGTGATCCCAGGGATGCTTGCGAACCGCCTGCGCCCCTGGGATACCTGGACCTCTGCGAATTTCGTAGTGGAGAGGCCCAGGATCGCAAGCCTCGGGACCTACGGAGCCAGCAGGTAAGTGCATAGATTTTCCGATCGGAGGCATCCGCCCACAGGAAGCCTCCAATCGGAAATTCAGGCCCATTGTTGTAGAAAACTATCCTGGGCACACTCAAGAAATTCACTACCTTTCTGACAGGTGTTAGTCTGCTTATCCCAATCTATATGAAGGTTAAAATCCCTCATTAAAACCACTCTGCCTTTACTACACGCTTGTCTAATCTCTGCATTTATACAATCTAGCATTTCACAGCTGCTACCAGGGGGCCTATACACAACTCCCACTACAGTCTTAAATCCTTTCCTATTTCTTAATTCTACCCATAAAGTCTCCACTTACTGCTTACCTTTCATTATATCCTCTGTTATCATTGAAGTAATTTCGTCCTTAATCACTAAGGCTACTCCTCACCCTCTGCCATATTCCCTATCTTTCCTGTAGACCTTATAACCTGGTATATTTAGTTCCCAATCCTGACTGTCCTTAGTTCCCAATCCTGACTGTCCTGCAGCCATGTCTCAGCAATGGCGACCATGTCATATCTTCCAATTTGAATTCGTGCCTGCAGTTCATTCAATTTGTTCCATGCACTCCGGCGTTTGTATAAAGAACGCTTATTTGGGCCACACACCCTAGCCTGTGCTTCGGCTCTAATGTTTTACTCACTTATTTCTTATTTCTTTCTCCTGGTTTAATCGCTTTACATCTTTTAGTTTTCCCTTTACCTGTAGTGCCTAAAGCACAATTTCTGACTGTTTCTCTACTCTCTTCCCTTTCGTTTATTTTTGAACTACTATTTGTACTACAATTTCCACTGAGCCCTTCCCCCAATTTACTAGTTTAAAGTCCTTGTGACCGCCCTATTTATCCTTTCCACTAGGACCCTGGTCCCAGCCCGGTTCAGGTGGAGCCCATCCCAATGGTACAGTTCCTTCCTGTCCCAATACTGGTGCCAGTGACCCATGAAATGGAAGCCCTCTTTCCCACACCACTCCTTTAGCCACGTGTTCACTTCCCTAATCAGCTTATCCCTATGCCAATTTGTAAGTGGATCAGGTAATAATCCCAAGATTATAACCCTTGAGGTCCTGTTCTTTAATCTAGCTCCTAATTCCTGGTACTCCCCAAACAGGACCTCTTGCCTACTCTTCCCTATGTTGTTGGTCCCAAAATGGACCACAATGACTGGATCCTCCCCCTCCCTCTCCAGTATCCTTTCAAGCCAGTTTGAGATGCCCCTTACCCTGGCACCAGGTAGGCAATATACCGGCTGGAATTTTGCCTACCTTGGCGGGTCCGGTGCAGGCAGTGGCCATGGCAGGTCACGACCCGGCTGCTGGCTCCATCCCGCTGCTGAAAACGTACTTACGTTAATGGGGCCTATTAAGCCAGCCCAGCGCGTTACCCGGCCCAATTAAATGGAGCAGGTCTGGTGACATCATTCATGACGCGTTTTCAGCCGAAATCTTTAAAGGGACCATAGCCACATTAGATTTGAAGTTTAATCTAACATAGTGCTGTCAGTGCACTACAGCATTGGAGTGCTACAAACACTGACAATGACTGCACAGAGGCAGAGGGCTGCACCCAGGTTCTCCAATGACTCCCTCCATATGCTTATGGAGGAAGTCAGAGTACGCAGGGCTTAGAGACCTCCCCAGGAGACCAAAACAGCCTGGTTGCAGATTGCAGAGGAGGTCACAAGCAGAGATGTGGTCAGGAGGACCTGGGTTCAGTGCCACAAACGTTTCAATGATCTCATTAGATCAGGAAATGTTAGTACAAAGCCAGACACAACTTCATCCTGCTCTGCCTCTCATCACATCCCCATCACTCTGCCTTCCCTACCCTACTCCTGCACATCCTTATTCACACCAACTTACCTTGCACCTCCACCCATCCCTCCCTCTCTATCTATATTATCACATCCACATCTCACTAGCCACCCCTCACACTCACCCTCATCCTAGTGTAATCATACCAACTAACAACACACAAGGGTAGCCACTTGGGTGTTTTATCCAATGTTTCTGTAATGCTTCTGTTAATGTGGTGTCAAACATAAAAATCTTTATTTTCAACACTTTGCGTTCTTGCACAGATTTGTGTGCACCTTTGGAAGTGGCTTAGTGAGTTGCAGTGAATGGTGAGACATAACGGTACCACTTGCAATGGTGATGAGTGTGAAAGGAATGGCTTGGTCATTGTAGGGGTGCTTTATGGTGTTGGTGTGGGGTGGTGCCAACCTGGCGCATCATGTGGCAGCCATATGGGTGTACAGCATAATGTTAACTAAATCTGGCCATGATGAGACCATCCCTGGCCTCCCGGGCAGCAATGTAGTTGGGTGCTGATGCCCTCTATCCTGTGCAGCATCAGGTGATTGTGGAGCAGGTTGGTGTTGTTGTTGGTGCTGCTGGTGTTGGGGCTCATTGTGATCCGATTCTGAGGACCAAGGTGAGACAGTATAAACAGCATCCATGCTGATGGAATAGACGGCAGGTGAAGTACAGGTGACAGAAGCATTCTGTCAATGGTGAGAGAGTTCTTCCAATGAGGTGAGACTGGATGGAGATTTTGCTGGAAACACTTGCAGCCTGCAGAATCTGTGCTGGAAATGGACTGAGCAACAGCTTCTGCCTGAGGAAAGTGATCATCTGTCAGGTGGGAGCTTTTACTGTACATTTGATGCTGTCAAGTAATCAGCTGAAGCAATGACCACGGAACTCCTGCCTCAGGTTGACAGACGAGCTTCCCGAGCAGCGTGTTTCCCGTGGCCATGCAGTTAAATTTAAAAAGTAAGTTAAAAAAAGCCTGTTAAGGGTCTGACAACTAGCTGTTAATCATCTAATACAATAGCAAAATACTGCGGATGCTGGAAAACTGAAATAACAGATTGGGCGACCGCTTTGCGGAACACCTCCGTTCAGTCCGTAAGGGTGACCCCGAGCTTCCGGTCGCCTGTCATTTTAACTCACCGCTCCACGCCCACTCAGACCTCACCATCCTCGGCCTCTTGCATTGTTCCACGGAAGCTCAGCGTAAGCTCGAGGAACAGCACCTCATCTTCCGATTAGGCACTTTACAACCTTCCGGACTCAATATCGAGTTCAACAATTTCAGATCATAACCTCGGCCCTGACCATTTTTATCCCCCCTTTTGGTTTGTGTCTTTTCCCTTTTTTTTCTCTCTCTCCCACATGGCAGCTGTCTTTCATCCTGCCAGCGCATTTCACACTTCTGAGCCATCTTTTGTTTCTTTACCTGTCCTATTACCATCTCGTCTCGCCTTGTGTATCTCTTAATGTCTCTACGTCTCACAGACCTTCCCTTTTGTTCTTTTATTCCCTCCCCCAGCCTCCAAACTTGCTTTTTCATCTGTTTCATTTCCTGCTTTTTTCTCAGTTCTGACGAAGGGTCTTCGACCTGAAACGTTAACTCTGTTTCTCTCTCCATGGATGTTGCCTGGCCTGCTGAGTTTTTCCAGCGCTTTCTGTTGTTAATCATCTAAATTGGGTCGCCTGCCACTGCCGGTCGGGTCGGCTCCGCGATGACAGACGTTCCTGGGGGAAAGGCGCCTGGGGACGGGATCACAGTGGGTTCCTGACCCGCTGTCAAAACTAACAACTTTCCCACCCGACCCGCCACCGATCGCGCCCGCTACCACCCCGGAAAATTCCGGCCAGTGGAACTCTCGATCCTGCTTACAGAGGATGCTATGTGTCCCCCTAATTACAGAATCCCCTACAACTACCACATTATGCTTCCTCCCCTCATCCTCCTCCCCCCTTAGGACAGCCTCCTGCTCCAAAGTGCCATGGTCCACAATCTGGCTGTCCTTCCGACAGTCTTCATCCTTATCCTCACAGGTAGCAAGTACATTGTACCTGTTGGATAGGATCAGTTTCTGCGGATCCTCGTTCCCTTTCTTACCTGGGTTCCCCTTACTCTGCACACTACCGGACACGCCTCCTCCGGTGTTGCCGACTCCTCGCAGAAGTCTGAGAGAGGTTTTAATTAAGTATTTTGATTAGTGATTGAGACATGCTGATGTTTGGAGGTGAAGACTTTCACAGCACCAGTCCATCCACGAATTCTAATACACTCTGAGTGGGCCATTTCATAATTCCTTATTCCTAGAGGGGACCTTCTCTCTCAGAGAGGCAGATCAGACATTGGCTACAACTTTGTAAAAAAGAAAGAACTTGCATTTATATAACACCTTTCATAACATCCCAAAGCACTTTGCAACCAATGAAGTACTTTTGACGTGTAGTTGTTGTTGTAGCCCCAATTCTCTTCCCAATCAATCCAGCAAAAAATATTCCCTGAGGTATGATCACCATGACAATTCCCCATCATATACCTCTAACAATAAAACTTAAAACAAAATGAACAAAAATTCAAACAAAAGTAACAAACTTATCCATCCCATCTTCCAACATCTCCCTCCCTCCTGCTCACACAACCTACCACCCTACCAGGTATCATAAACATCTCCGACCTCTGGTACTCCCTCCCCAATGTTTCACTGCCCAAGTAAGGGCTAACATTCTTATCCAAACAACCGCAATATAACCTCCACAAGCCATCGTGCAGCACAGTCTCCATACAATCCATGCATAAAGACTGCAATAGCACCAAAGACTGGTGCAACATAACCAAACAACCAGACGTCAATTCTGAGAAGCCAAGAAATGGCTCCAGGTCCCGGACTTCCCAGTTCCCCTCTTCCCGTCTCCCAACTCCACATTTCATCGTTCCCTCTCAGCCTGAATCCTGACTTGGCTCCCAAGCCAGCTCTCGTGGTTTTACAGGCTGCACTCGATGCCTTTGCTCTCCAAACAAGCCCTCTGCCTGCTGTTTTCCCTCCAACTATGAATCACTCTCCTATTGCTCTCCTTTTACATGCTGTCCCGTTTGGAACTTCAGACCTCCCACTATCCCTACTTCAACACTGCTTCACCTCAGCCCCGATCAAGACCCAGACTTTGCCACCCACCCCCTTCCCTCCCTCTTGACCCAACACATCCTCTGGACTTCTCATGCCCGTTCCTCCCTTCTCTTCTGGAACAAAATATAGCCGAGTGCTTTAACAGTAACTGTGATTTGATTACAGTTTTTGCTGTGAATAGATAAGTACATAATTTAAAAATATATGGAAGGTTATTAGATACACAGGGTGGTGGAAATCTGGAATTCTCTCCTCAAAGGCTGTGGTTGCTGGGACAATTGGAGCTTCCAAGACTGAGATCGATTGATTTTTGTATCAGGGGATATGGAGCTAAGGTGGGCAAATGGAGATGAGGTAGAGAATGGCCCGAAAATTAGACCTAATACGCGAGAGTACGCACTGTGTACTCTCGCGTTTTAGGTCTCCAATTGTCGGTTTCCAGCATGCACTGCGTATGCGCGGGAAACCGGCACTTCGTGAACTCAAAAGGGGGCGGTTCCTAAGTGAACCGCATGCGCGCTACAGGCTGCGCGCACGCAGTGCACTTAGTGCTTTGAACGCGCAGGTAAGCATGGAAGATTTTGCACATAAAGAAAGGAGGCGTAAGACCCTCTTTTAACAAGGTAAGTAGTTAATTAAGTATTATTTTAAATTTTTTTCAACAGGTTTATCTTTTTTAGAGACTTTAAAGAAAGGTAAGTTTATTTTTATAACTTTTAAAAAGATTTTAAATTTTTTCAAAAATTTTATTTTTTGTTTAAAGTGGTTAATTTATTTAACTATACTTATTTTATTAATGTGATGGCTTTTTTTTTAAATTTAATTGAGGTTTAGCTGTTCTTTTGGGGGGGTATAGATTCATAGCTTTGACAGCCCTTGCTGTCAAAACTATGAATGAAAGATGGTGTGCTGCCATTGGCTCTAACTGAATCACGTGATCCCAGAGCTCGCACGAACTAACTCCGTCTCTGGGATACGCACACACTGCACAGCTGCAGCCTTGAAACTAAAGTTCGTGTGAGCTCGGAGGGAAAAGGTAGGCGCGCAGTGAGATATCGCGGGGAAGCCTTACCCCCGCAGGAACGCGCCGTCTTTAATTTCTGGGCCATTAGCCATGATCTAATAGAATGGCGGAACAGGTTCAAGGGCTGGATGGCCTATTCTTGTTCCTATGTTCCTAGCTCCACCACTGGTTAACAGAACTGTGGCAGCAATAACTAACTACATTGTGTACAATTAGTACTGCAACTTATGGTCTAGATTTTTATCTTTAGCATCCAGATGAGCTTCACTCATATGGTTCAAAAATTAGACATGCATCACCCAGGATTATCTGTCCGTTAATGGACAGGAAAGTGTAGCCATGGTGTGTACAAATGTGCAACAGTTGCTCCCCAGATGGAGATGAAGTTCTTGCATCCAGATGCTGAAGATGACAATTTTTATCTGTCTAGCATTCAGTCTAAGTGAATGAGACACTAATGCCCACGTAAAACTTCTAATTTAGAGTTATGCGGTGGCAAACTCACAGATGCTAGCTTCTTTTTATTCGTTCCTGGGATGTGGGCGCCGCTGACAAGGCCAGCATTTATTGCCCATCCCTAATTGCCTTTGAGAAGTTGGTGGTGAGCCGTCTTCTTGAACCACTGCATTCCGTGTGGTGAAGGTACTCCCAAAGTACTATTAGGGAGTGAGTTCCAGGATTTTGACCCAGCGACGATAAAGGAACGGTGATATATTTCCAAGTCAGGATGGTGTGTAACTTGGAAAGGAACTTGCAGGTGATGGTGTTCCCATGCGTCTGCTGCCCTTGTCCTTCTAGGTTGCGGGTTTGGGAGGTGCTGCCGAAGAAGCCTTGGCGAGTTACTGCAGTGCATCTTGTAGATGATACACACGGCAGCCACGGTAGGCCGGTAGTGGAGGGAGTGAATGTTTAAGGTGGTGGATGGGGTGCCAATCAAGCGGGCTGCTTTGTCCTGGATGGTGTTGAGCTTCTTGAGTGTTGTTGGAGCTGCACTCATTCAGGCAAGTGGAGAGTATTCCATCATACTCCTGACTTGTGCCTTGTAGATGGTGGAAAGGCTTTGGGGAGTCAGGAGGTGAGACACTCGCTGCAGAATACCCAGCCTCTGACCTGCTCTTGTAGCCACAGTATTTATGTGGCTGGTCCAGTTAAGTTTCTGGTCAATGGTGACCCCCAGGATGTTGATGGTGGTGGATTCGGCGATGGTAATGCCGTTGAATGTCAAGGGGCAGTGGTTAGACTCTCGCTTGTTGGACATAGTCATGGCATGGCACTTCTGTGGCGCGAATGTTACCTGCCACTTATCAGCCCAAGCCGGAATGTCATCCAGGTCTTGCTGCATTCAGGCATGGACTGCTTCATTATCTGAGGAGTTGTGAATGGAATTGAACACTGTGCAATCATCAGTGAACATCCCCAGTTCTGACCTTATGATGGAGGGAAGGTCATTGATGAAGCAGCTGAAGATGGTTGGGCCTAGGACACTGCCCTGAGGAACTCCTACAGTGATGTTCTGGGGCTGAGATGATTGGCCTCCAACAACCATAACCATCTTCCTTTGTGCTAGGTATGACTCCAGCCAGTGGAGAGTTTCCCCCCTGATTCCCATTGACATCCAATAGCTACACACTGTCCAGTTCCGTTCCACATGACGAGTGCGCCGACACACTCCATCAATGCTCGTGGACTGCATTCCATGACTGAATGGCCAACTCCTGCTCCTATACTAAGGTAAAAATAACTTTACACAAGCAAACAGATTAAACAGTTAAAATTTACATGTTGAAAACAGACAAGCACCAGACAGAGTAAAAGAACTAGGAAGGTAGTGCAGAAGTCCCCTGGGTCGATCTCCCTCTCCGACAGATTTTCCGTTTTAGATACTGATGGGGGAGATGGTTTCTCAGGGGAATGCAGCAACAGCCAAGTCCATGGCACTACGAGTGGCTCAGCTGCACAGGAGGGGAGGAACAAGAGTGGGAGAGCAATAGTGATAGGGATTCTATCGTAAGGGGAACAGATAGACGTTTCTGTGGCCGCAGACGTGACTCCAGGATGGTATGTTGCCTCCCTGGTGCCAGGGTCAAGGATGTCACTGAACGGCTGCAGGGCATTCTGAAGGGGGAGGGTGAACAGTCAGAGGTCGTGGTTCACATTGGTACCAACGACATGGGTAGAAAGAGGGATGAGGTCCTGCAACAAGAATTTAGGGAGCTAGGTAGCAGATTAAAAAGCAGGACCTCAAAGGTTGTAATCTCTGGATTACTCCCGGTGCCATGTGCTAGTGAGTATAGGAATAGGAGGATAGAGCAGATGAATGCATGGCTAAAGAGTTGGTGCAGGAGGGAGGGCTTTAGTTTCCTAGATCACTGGGTCTGCTTCTGGGGAAGGTGGGGCCTGTACAAGTCGGACGGGTTGCACCTGAACCGGAACGGGACCAACATCCTTGCGGGGAGGTTTGCTAGTACTGTTGGGGGGGGTTTAAACTAACTTGGCAGGGGGATGGGATACCGAGTGGAGCTATAGTAGGGGGTGATGCATAGCCAAATATAGAGGAAAAAACAAGTCAGCCTGGAAGGCAGAGCAAATATGTAGCGGCACAAGGGAGTATGGCAAGGCTGGATGGCATTTATTTTAATGCAAGGAGTCTTGCGAGTAAGGCAGATGAATTGAAGGTGTTGATGAACACATGGGAGTATGATATTGTTGCTATAGAGACATGGTTGAGGGAGGGGCAGGACTGGCAGCTCAATATTCCGGGGTATAGCAGTGGGAGTGTTTCAGAAAGGAAATAGAGTACAACGGCAACATGTTCCCGTAAAGGTCAAGGGTGGGACCAACAAGCCCAGGGAACCCTGGATGTCAAGGGATATACAAGAATGGATTAGGAAAAAAAGGGAGGCTTTTGGCAGATACAAAGGACTAAAAACAGTGGAAACCCTGGAGGAGTATAGAAAGTGCAGGGGGGTACTTCAAAAAGAAATTAGGAGAGCGAAGAGGGGGCATGAAATAACACTGGCGGGCAAAATAAAGGAAAATCCCAAGGTGTTTTATAAGTATATTAAGGGCAAGAGGATAACCAGGGAAAGAGTAGGGCCCATTAGGGACCAAAGTGGCAATCTGTGTGTAGAGCCAGAAGATGTAGGTGGGGTTTTAAATGAATACTTTGCATCTGTGTTCACTATGGAGAAGGACGATGTAAGCATAGAAATCAGGCAGGGGGTTTGTGATATACTTGAACAAATTAGTATTGAGAGGGAGGAGGTACTAGCGGTTTTAGCGGGCTTAAAAGTGGATAAATCCCCAGGCCCAGACGAGATGTATCCCAGGCTGCTGTGTGAGGCAAGGGAGGCGATTGCAGGGGCTCTGACACAAATTTTCAGAACCTCTCTGGCCACAGGGGAGGTGCCAGAGGACTGGAGAACAGCTAACGTAGTACCATTATTCAAGAAGGGTAGTAGGGATAAACCAGGCAATTACAGGCCAGTGAACCTAACATCAGTGGTAGGGAAATTATTGGAAAAAATTCTGAGGGACAGAATTAGTCTCCACTTGGAGAGGCAAGGATTAATCAAGGATAGTCAGCATGGCTTTGTCAGGGGGAGATCATGTCTGACCAATTTGATTGAATTTTTCGAGGGGGTGACTAGGTGTGTGGATGAGGGTAGTGCAGTTGATGTGGTCTACATGGACTTCAGTAAGGCTTTTGACAAAGTCCCGTATGGGAGACTGGTCAAGAAGGTAAGAGCCCATGGGATCCAGGGCAACTTGGCACATTGGATCCAAAATTGGCTTAGTGGCAGGAGGCAGACGGTGATGGTCGAAGGTTGTTTTTGTGACTGGAAGCCTGTGTCCAGTGGTGTACCGCAGGGATTGGTGCTGGGTCCTTTGCTGTTTGTAGTGTACATTAATGATTTAGATATGAATGTAGGAGGTATGATCAGTAAGTTCGCAGATGACACGAAAAATGGTGGAGTGGTAAATAGCGAGGAGGGAAGCCTCAGGCTACAGGACAATATAGACGGGTTGGTCAGATGGGCAGAACAGTGGCAAATGGAATTTAACCCTGAAAAGTGTGAGGTGATGCATTTTGGGAGGACTAAGAAGGCAAGGGGATACACAATGAATGGTAGGACCCTAGGAAGGACAGAGGATCAGAGGGACCTTGGTGTGCATGTACATAGATCCCTGAAGGCAGCAGGACAGGTAGATAAGGTGGTTAAAAAGGCATATGGGATACTTGCCTTCATTAGCCGAGGCATAGAATATAAGAGCAGGGAGGTTATGATGGAGCTGAACAAAACGCTAGTTAGGCCACAGCTGAAATACTGCGTGCAGTTCTGGTCGCCACACTATAGGAAGGATGTGATTGCATTGGAGAGGGTGCAGAGGAGATTCACCAGGATGTTACCTGGGCTGCAGCGCTTCAGCTATGAAGAGAGACTGGACAGGCTGGGGTTGTTTTCCTTAGAGCAGAGAAGGCTGAGAGGGGACCTGATTGAGGTGTACAAAATTATGAGGGGCATCGATAGGGTAGATAGAAAGGAACTTTTCCCCTTAGTAGAGGGGTCAATAACCAGGGGGCATAGTTTCAAGGTAAGGGGCAGGAGGTTTAGAGGGGATTTGAGGAAAAAATTTTCACTCAGAGGGTGGTTGGAATCTGGAACTCACTGCCTGAAAGGGTGGTAGAGGCAGGAACCCTCACAACATTCAAGAAGCATTTAGATGAGCACTTGAAACGCCATAGCATACAAGGCTTCGGACCAAGTGCTGGAAAATGGGATTAGAATAGACAGGGCTTGATGGCCGGTGTGGACACGATGGGCCGAAGGGCCTCTTTCTGTGCTGTATAACTCTATGGGGGAAAAATTAGGTCGTGCCCCATTTGGGGCGCAAATATCGTCTGGACGCAAATATTAGCGCCTGGCGCTAATTATCGGCACTGACTGGAAACTTCACTTTTACCGCCCCGGGAGGTGAGTGGAGCGCTAAATCAGGCGCTGCACACCTGTCTTAAGGCGCAAAGGCCGAGCAGTGAGGCGCTAACTCAGCGCGCGAGCGCAGCGCAGCTGCTGCCAGTTAGCGAGGGAACACAGACACTCTGGCGCCGGCCACTTCTTAAAGCGGGGGGGGCCAACTTGCTCCCCAGCCACACCCTGCTCATTGCAGCCTTGAATCTCGGCCTGGAGAGACCTGTGAATCCATTTTGCTGCCAAGGATGGAGAGGGTGAGAGAACGAGCTCATCGCTTCACCGAGCGGGCCTTGGATGCTCTGGTTGGCGCGGTGGAGCGCAGAAGATGTATACTCTTCCCTGAGAGTGGCAGGAGGCCTTTGCCACGCGAGTACAGAAGAGTGTGGAGGGAGGTGGCTCAGAGCGTCTCCTCCAGGAGCATGGTGCCCAGGACCCATACTCAATGCCGCAAAAAGTTCAACGACCTCACTCGGGTCGTCAGGGTGAGTGGCTTTTTCTCAATACCTCTCCATCCCTCCATCTCAACCTCACTCTATGGCCAGAGGGTCTTAAAACCCCAATGCACAACACTCATCCAACACCTATGGCCCTTTCATGAAACACACACACACATTCCACACTTTGCATACAGTAAGGGCTATTCACCTATGGGAGGCACATCAGGCAAGACCATGGCTGCATACAGTAAGGGCTATTCACCTATGGGAGGCACATCAGGCAAGACCATGGCTGCATACAGTAAGGGCTATTCACCTATGGGAGGCACATCAGGCAAGACCATGGCTGTATACAGTAAGGGCTATTCGCCTATGGGAGGCACATCAGGCAAGACCATGGCTGTATATTTACTCAGATGCTGTCCTTTTTCTTACAGGCCAAGCTGGCGCATAATCGGAGACAGCAGCAACGGACAGGTGGAGGGCGGCCTCAGCTGCAACCCCTCAGCGATCTGGAGGAGCGCGTCCACAGGATTGTGGCAAGCCGGGTGATCGGTCCCGTCGCCACTGGAGACGCCGACCCCGTTGTGGACAGCAATGGTAAGGTCATCACCTTTTTGTCCTCTGTCCTTCCACTTGTCCCTCACAACACCAGCCTTTGACACTTTCAATCCAACTTGCTAACTCGCTGCACTTATTCCTCCCTTACTGCCACCCTGTCCTCACGCTAAAGCCACTCTTGTACCTCCCTGCTTTCAGATGGTGATTCACCAGCTGAGGAGACGGGCCCTGAAGCTGCCACTGGGAGTGAAGCTGCAGCCGAGGAGGAAGAGGAAGCCGGAGCATCAGTGCCACCCTCACCCGAGGAAGCCCATGCCCACACTGGGAACACGCCTTCCCTGGAGGGGAGCAGGGGGGAAGGGTCTGATGAAGGTGAAGCTCCAGGACCCAGTGGGCTGCAGCAACGCCATGGGGGTAGGGAAGAACGGGGGCCTTCTCCCCAGAGGGAGAGTATGCCAGACACTCCTACTGCAATGGACGCAGAGGAGGAGCGGCTGATCGCAGAAATGAACACCCAGGCGGTGGGCATGCACACTGAGCTCATGGGTGCAGTGGGAAGGGTGCCCGAATGCATTGAGTCACTGGCAAGGAGTGTGGAGCACTTCGCTGTAGCACAGGCGGATGCCACACTAACGCTTAGTGCTGCAATTCAGTCACTGGCTGCCGTGATCCCATCTCTGACTGCTCTCATGCAGACTCAGATTGAGGCCACGCGAGCACAGACTGCTGCCAACCTCGATGGTTCGTGCACATGTCCCCGGGGCTGTCATCGCGCTGCAGCAGGCCAGCAATCTGTTCTCCAGCAGATTGCTCCGGATGCTGAAGTGCTGCCCCGTGGGAGTGCCAGTGTGTCGGGCGAGCAGGGAGTTGCTGTCCTCTCTCACGATGACAGCATTCCTGCTGCCAACACTGTCACTTCTCCACTGCACTTGCCACCGCCTGTAGGACAGACTGCTGCCGCCCATGCAGAGTTGGTGCAGTCTGCAGCCGGGCCCTCCAGGCCCAGAACTGGTCGAGGCCGTCCTTCAGGGGCATCTGCAGTGTCAGGGTCTGACGAGCAGCAGCCTTCCACCAGCCTTGCTGCAGCCACTGAGGTCCCATTACGGAGGAGCAGTAGGGTTAGAAGGGGGGAAGTGCGCAAGGGAAGGAGATCATCCTCGAAGGGCAAAAAGTAGGAGGTGTGACAAAATGCTGGTCATTTTTTTATTAAAGGTCGAGGTTCATGGTCCAACTTTTGTTTAGTGTTTTGGACATTATCTCCAGGTTGTGAGAACCAGTTATGTTATTGACTGTTTTTTTGTGTTTATTTCTATGAGTTTGTCATGAGGAATTGACACACACAGAGTTTGTAAAATAAATAAGTTTCTGTATTCAAAATATACATGGTTGGTGGTTGGAATTATTGGTGCCTTGGCCGGCTTAGGGGTTGCGTGCTGGGTTCATTGATGTTGTTAGCAATGGCAGAAGCCATTTCCACAGCAGGGGCCCTAGAAGCGGCTTGCTATTAGCCGTTGACGGAGGGCCCTTGCAGTTTCACCATTGTGGGCCGCCCTCCCGCCTTGGTGCTGCTGATGATCATCCTCCTCGTCCTCTTCCTCCTCTTCCTCCTCCTCCTCTGGTGGTGCTCCAAGGCCTGGTGGCATTGGCTGGGTCCTGAGGATTGCCATGTTATGCAACATGCAGCACACAACTACGAAGTTGGATACTCGCTCAGGCGAGTACTGCAGGGCTCCTCCAGAATGGTCGAGACAGCGGAACCGTTGCTTCAGCACGCCGATTGTGCGCTCAATTATGTTCCTGGTAGCTTGATGGCTCTCATTGTACCGCAGCTCAGCAGGGGTGTTGGGCGTACGGAGCGGTGTCATCAGCCAGGTGCTCAATGCATACCCCTTGTCCCCGAGAAGCCAACCAACTGGCTGATGCGGTCCCTCGAAAAGTTCTGCCACAGTAGTCTGGCGCAGGATAAAAGCATCGTGGCAGCTGCCAGGATAGTGGGCATTGACAGCGAGTATCAGCTGTCTGTGGTCACAGACCAACTGAACATTCAAGGAATGGAACCCCTTTCTGTTCCAGAATTCCTCGGCATTCTCATGCGGAGCACGCAAAGCCACATGCGTGCAGTCAATGGCGCCCTGCACCATGGGGAAGCCCGCTATCCTCGCAAAGCCCAGAGCGCGGTCACGCTGCTTGTCTGGGGTCATGGGGAAAGAGATGAACTCTCGTCTCCTTTTAAAGAGGGCATTTGTGACCTGCCGGATGCAGCAATGCACCGCGAACTGGGAGATATTGGCGAGGTCCCCAGCAGCAGCTTGAAATGAGCCAGTAGCGTGGAAGTTGAGAGCCACTGTGACCTTCACTGCCACCGACAGAGACGTCCTGGACCTCAGTTGAGGCTGCAGATCTGGCTGCAGCAGGTGGCAGAGCTCAGTGACCACCTCCTTGCTGAATCGCAGCCTTCGCAAACACAGCTCCTCAGACATATGAATGTAGGAGAGCTGTTCACGATATACCCTGGGAGGGTAAGCTCTCCTGTACATACGCCTGTTGGCCCTCCTCCGTCTGGCCATCATTGCCACTCTCTCTCTGCGTCTCTGTGTCCTCCGATTCAGCTGGAGCAGGACGACGCCCCCAATCAGTGCAGCCCCCATATTCTCTTTGCAAGCAAAGTAATGAAGGACAGCAACTAAAGTACTAGCGAAGTTAGGATCAGTAGGCAAAACTACCTCACAAAGCGTTGAGTCAATGCAGAAGTCTCTCTTTCTCTCTCTCCGAATCTCTCTCTCTCTCTCAGAACGAGTGGTGCAAAAATGTCCACCACAGAAAAAGACAGGAAGAGGCCCCCTTTAAATAGCGCCCCCCCCCCCAGCCCCACAGCGATTGATAGCGTTCCAGTCTTCCGGTCGTTGGATGCGCCAGGCGGTAAGGCAGGGGGCGCCACTCAATTTCCGCTCCGGGGCGCCACAAGGGCGTTGCACCATGGAATGACGTCACAATCTGCGCGCGCAGGTGGTCGCAGCGGTAAGGTTTAGCGCCGCCGCACAATCTCTAGTTAAGTTCCCGAGCGGCGCAAACATCGCTGCGCCCGGGCGTTAGCGGCTTTGCGCCCCATTAGCGCCCTCTTAAGGCGCTAACGGGAGGCGCAACCAACTGAATTTTTACCCCTATGACTCTAAGCAGCAGTGTTTGCGCTGTCCAAACATTTAAATTAGCACATGATCAATGCAAAAAATATCCAGGTGACACAAGGCAGCCCCATAGCATTTCTTGAACTGGGAGTTTTACTCCGTGCAGTGTCCAGGCTATGTGGTAAGTGATGGCCCTCCTCCAGGAAGTCTCGCACTGTTTCTCTCTGGAGTTGGCGCGGGCTCTGACTTTAGATTTAAATGGTCACTTTAGCGTTGCTGGGAAGTGGAAACTTGCTTTGCAGTGAAGCCCATACCAACGGTCACTGCTATTTCAGTTGTGCTGTATTTGTGGCAATTCATTACTTTGATATAACTTTGGTGGCAGCCGTGACTCAGTGGTAGCACTCTAGCCTCCGAGTCAGAAGGTTGCGCGTTCAAGTCCCGCTCCAGACACTTGAGCCCATAATCCAGGCTGACCCTTAAGTGCAGTGCTGAGGGAGTGCTGCACTGGCGGAGATGGTGTCCTTCAGATGAGACATTAAACTGTGGCCCCGTCTGCCGTCTCAGGTGGACGTAAAAGATCCCATGGGACTATTTCAAAGAAGAGTAGGGTAGTTCTCTTCGGTGTCCTGGCCAATATTTATTCCTCAACCAACTGCAAAAACAGATTATTTGGTCATTTATCTCATTGCTGTTTGTGGGACCTTGCTGTGCTCAAATTGTCTGCCGCGCTTCCTACATTACAACAGTGACTACACTTCAAAAGTACTTCACTGACTCTAAAATGCTTTGGGATGTCCTGAGGTTGTGAAAGGCGCTATAGAAATGCAAGTTCTTTCTTTTAACTTTGCATGGCTGTTGGTAACAATGCTCCAGCAATGTAACAGTGATATCCCAGTGCTGTGGCTATGGGGGAAGTGTTGGGAAGGCTGTCCTTGAACAGGGCTGGTGAGATGCACGGTGCCATTGGCAATCATCATTCAGGGATCTCACGCTTCAGCCCACTCACTGAGAGTCTTCATAGGAACCCGAGTAACAGACTCACCAGGCTACCCACATAACTAGGATTTTAAATATATGTTGATGCAAGTACTTTAAGAATAAAATCAGCTCCGTATGAATCTGCCACTCTCTCAGTAACCATAAATCCTCCTAATATTTACTGGATATTAACGGGACTGGGAGAGGACTGCAATATCAGAGCCTCCCACCCGCGAATTCCCAACAAACACTGAATACAGGGGCTGCACTTGGTCTTTGAAACCGGTGCCAGCGGGGCAGTGCGGCTCCGGTTTAGGGTTCAGAAATCTTACAGCAGCCTGAAAAGGGTTAAACTATTGCTGGAAGTTAGTGCAGCGCCTGCCTCTCTCGATGTAGGGGCGGATTGGTTAGGTAGCAAGTCAAGTAGGCGGGTCCCGTGCGTTTGATGTCGGATGGCCGAAAGAATCAATGGAGCTAGAGTTAGTACCATCCCCTCTCGGGCTCGCCTGCCGTCCGTACAGTGAGCCAGCCAGCGGAGATATGCACTGAAGGGTGCACAGGAATGACTGGGATGGCGAGCGCTTTCCCGAGCTTGAGGCTGGTGAAATGAGTCCATGTGGGCAATGGGCGTTCGGGGCTTTCTGCAGCTTTCTTTTCTCTCTCTCTCTCTGGATGTTACTGCAAAGAGCATTTACGTAACCGACAGTCTCCCCTCCTGCTCCTGCTCCTACTACTGCTGCTGGCAAGCCTGAGCCGAGTGTGTTTTGTGTTACACGGGAGAAGCTGGTGGCGATTTGAGTGCCTGCTTCGCTCAGGGGGGAAAAAAACCTTGGCCGCTTCGCTCAGGGGGAATCATGCAGTTGATGATCTGGGTAGAAGGGCTCCTGTGTCAACTGTTTGTATTTCTACCTCCTTCTCGGGAATTGCGTTTACATCCTAAACAAGGTACGGTGCCGGTGTATTCATTTTACACTTGGGTGCAGATTAGAAGTTTGATTTTGTTCTGGAGCCGGATGGGGAATGAATGTGCATACATGTGTATGTGTAGAATATCTTTATATATGCGCACATACTAATGTGTATAGAATACATATATGTGTGAATAGAATGAGTTTATACATAAAGACATATATTTCTGTATAGAATAGGTTTATGCAGACATATAGAATATATTTGTGTATAGAATATGTATAATGTGTGTATATTTGCATATATATATATATATAATGTAAAATTATATACACTGGATATTCACAATATTGTTAAGCTATAAAAGTTTTTATATTTAAATTATAACCTCGCATGAGAAAATAACGCTTGAAATTGCGGGGCCCAGCGTGTAACTGCACTTTCGTCTGTCCGTTTCAGAGAATTTCGTAAAACAACTAAGATCTTATGAAATAATCACGCCGACGCGGGTGAACGATTTCGGAGAGGTCTTCCCTCACGCCCATCACTTCAGGAGGAGGAAGCGGAGCTCGGCCCCGGAGCCCTGGGCTGCAAGGACTCACTATCAGATCAGCGCCTTCGGTCAGTTCTACCACCTGAACCTCAGCGCCGACTCCGGCTTCATTGCACCCACGTACCGGGTCAGTCACTTGGGCAGCGAGGAGCCCGGGGGCCTGCACTCTGACTTGAAGCACTGTTTCTACGCCGGGCATGTCAACGCTGAGATGGAGCACACCGCCGTTGTCAGCCTGTGCACTGGGCTTGTGAGTATATCTCTTCTGTGGGCTGGGGCTGGTGGAGGAGGTTGGGCTTGGAGGGAGGGGAGGGAGGGAGGGGAGCTGATTTCAATAGTCACTTTGTCTGGTATCATCCTCACTTTGGCAGCTGAGCAGGCTGCAGTGAGAAAGGGAGCTTGCGGAGGGGAGGGGGAAATCTTTGGCCCAGAGGTTGCCTCCAAGAGTCTGGTAGTCATTATTTCGAGATCTGCAAGAATGTATTAGTCTGTCGGTTTTTGGTACCAGCCTGATATCTAAATATTATCCCGTGTGATCCTTATTTCGGGATGAGATGAGATTTTTTTTTCTGAAGGCCTTTGGCTGCTTTTCTCACGTGCAAAACGGTTCTTTTACTTATTTCCAACAGGGGTTTGGCATCTTGTCGTGGTGTCGCTAGTTTTGGGGTGACTGTTCCTGCCACAGAACCGTGGGGCAGGAGGACCCTGGTAACTTGCGGAGGGAGGGCAGTGAACAGTTGGGAAGCAAAGTGAGCGAACTCTATTAAACCGATGGAACATGCAGACACCGAGGACAGCACGTAGTTTGTGACAGCCCTTTCAGGGGTTCTTTAAGGGAACCTGAACAGCGCGGTGGGTAGTTGCGATTGCCCAGGACCTATGTGAGATCTGACATCCAGCAATTCAAAAAGAGAATCGGTGACAACCAAACGGAATATTTAAGAGAGGCAATCGTCTTTTTTTCTCTCTCTTGCTGGCCTATCCGTGCTGTTTATAATAGCCAGAAATCAAATTTGCACGGCAATTTACACAGTAATTACAGCAGTGAGATTCTCAGCCTTCTCAAATGTCCCATTGCCTGTTCTAAATTAAACATGTTACACGGTTTGAAAATATGCACCCACTCACTGTGCTACATCCTCAACAAATGGGAAGTGGAGGGCACTGGCCAAGTCCCAGAGCCAAGTGGCAGTGGCCTTGACCCAGCAGATTTCTGTCCAATGGTTGTGGCTAATCCGAAGGATCACTTCAGCAGTAGTTCTCAAACTGGCGCAAGTGTGCTTGGAATAAAGCTTCGATGAGAGCTTATTTCTAATCATATTTACATTTTTTATTTAATATACTAATGGTAGAAGGTAGACTGGAAGAAACTTTCCTGTAAATGCTACTGTGTAGTAAATGCAACACTGCATTCACTACTTTGGTTGCATTTGGGACATGGCATGTTTCCATTCTGTAGAGGAACATTAAAAGGTCATCTTCACCCAGACCTGCATAACCTGTTGACAGATGTGCAACCCAGAATTAACAAAACTAAGCACATTAGGAGCACAGAAGAATACAAACCCACAAATGGCCATAGCTTACCCTTGGCCTGTTATATATATTTTATGTCTTGGTGATAGAGCTTGATACTTGGCCCTCGTTGGAGAGAGAATTGGTCTTGTTTCCTGCTTCAATATGGGGGTGGTGGGGGGGTGGGGGGGGGGGAGAGAAACCTCCCCAAGAATGGGTTTAATTGGAGTGCTTTGTGTGAGCTGGTTCCACCTTCTTGTCCCTCCGTTTCTGTGCTGACAGCAGGAGAAAGCAGGATAACTGGTGAATTCCAGAATGCTGTCCATTAGCATTGATAGAGAGTGTCGAAGCACTCTCATGTGGTACAGAATTGGACAGCATGTAGCTAGCGGCCATGAGTTTGCCACCCCATAACTCTAATTTAGAAGTTTTACGTGGGCATTAGTGTCTCATTCACTTAGGCTGAATGCTAGACAGATATATAATTTTCATCTTCAGCATCTGGATGCAAGAACTTCATCTGGGGAGCAACTGTTGCACATTTGTACACACCATGTCTACACTTTCCTGTCCATTAACGGACAGATAATCCTGGGTGATACATGTCCAATTTGTGAACCATATGAGTGAAGCTGTTGCATCTGGAAGCTAAAGATGAAAATCTAGACCATAAGTTGCAGTACTAATTGTACACAATGTAGTTAGTTATTGCTGCCACAGTTCTGTTAACCAGCGGTAGAGCGAGGAACATAGGAACAGCAATAGGCCATCCAGCCCTCGAGCCTGTTCCGCCATTCTATTGGATCATGACTGAACTGTAACTCAACTCCATTTACCCGCCTTTGTTCCATATCCCTTGATACCCTTACCTAACAAAAATCTATCAATATCAGTCTTGAAAATGTCAATGTACTCAGCATCCACAGCTTTTTAGGGAGAGAGTTCCAGATTTCCACATATCTTTGTGTGAAGAAGTGCTTCCTAATTTCTCTCCTAAATGCCTAGCTCTAATTTTAAGATTGCGGCCCTTATTCTGGATTCCCCCATCAGAGGAAATAGTTTCTCTCTATCTATCCTATTAAATCCTTTTATCATTTTAAACAGCTCGATTAGATCACCCCTCAACTTTCTAAACTTAAGGGAATACAAGCCAACTTTATGCAACCTGTCCTCATAATTTAACCCTTTCAGCCCTGGTATAATTCTGGTGAATGGTGAAAAGTTGGAAGTGATGTGTCCTGAATGTTTCAGATTGAACAGTTAACTGGCAGCTAATTGTAAAGGATTGTGGAAACAAATTATAAAAAACCCGTTTGCACAATCTGACCACGATTTGCCAGCCGTGGCGAGTCCGGTGCGGCCGGAGCAGACAGCGGCCGCAAACTCCGCACCCGTCTTCATCCCTCCTCCTCCAAGTGATTTTGCCCTGAATGGGCTTGTTAAGCCCACCCTGCGAGGTTCCCAGCCAATTAAAAGGAAGCGGGTCTGATGACCTCATCTGATGACGCATCACCAGCTGGTTTCTTTAAAGAGACCATGTCCAAATTCATTTTGACAGTTGTGCTGTCAGTGTTCTACAGCATTGAGGTGCTGCAAACACTGATAAGCACTGCACAGAGGTGCACGGCTGCACCCAGGCTCTCTCATGACTCTCTCCATATGCTTATGGAGGGAGTCACAGCACACAGGGAGGTTCTCTTCCCTTCTAATGGGTGGAAGAGACCTCCCCAGGACACCAACACAGCCTGGTTGCACATTGCACAGGAGGACACAAGCAGGGATGTTGTCAGAAGGACCTGGCTGCAGTGGCGCAAACCTTTCAATGATCTCAGTAGATCATGAAACATTACTGCAAAGCCATACTCAATCTCATCCTCCTGTGCCACTCATCATATCCCCATCACTCTGCCTTCCCTACCCTACTCCTGCACATCTTTACTCACACCAACATACCTTGCACTTCCACCCATCCCTCTCTATCTACATTATCACTTCCCCATCTCACTAGCCACCCCTCACACTCACCCTCATCCTAGTCCAATCATACCAACTAACAACACACAAGGGGTGTTTTAGCCAATGTTCGTGTAAACTTTCTGTTAATGTGTTGTCAAGCATTGAAATCCTTATTGTCACCACTTTGTCTTCTTGGACAGATTTGTGTGCACCTTTGAAAGTGTCTTAGTGAGTTCCAGTGAATGGTGAGACAAAACGTCCCCCCCCCAAGTGTGAAAGGAATGGCTTGGACATTGTAGGGATGCTTTATGGTGCTGGTGTGAGGTGGTGCCAACCTGGTGCATCATGTGGCAGCCAGGGTGTACAGTGTTAAGTGAAGCAAATCTGGACATGGTAAGGCCATTGCTGGCATCCTGGGCAGCAATGTGCACGGTGATGATGCCCTGTGTCCAGTGCAGCATCAGTTGATTGCGGAGAAGGTTGGTGTGGATGTTGGTGCTGCTGGTGTGCCCAGTGATGCTGGTGTTGGGGCTGATTGTGTTGGGATTCTGAGGACCAAGGTGAGATTTTTTCAAGGGCACCGATGCTGATGGAATAGATGGCAGGTGAGGTTGAGATGACAGAAGTAATCTGTCAATGTTGAGATAGGTTGCTCCAAGGAGGTGACAGTGGATAGAGAGATTACTCCAAACACTTCAAAAGTGCATAAAGCTCAAAAGTGGGTTCCAAATCATTAATGCTCCAGCTTCTAAGATTGGGAAGTGAACAGTTGTGAAATGGTAGATTTTAGACCACTTTTGCAGTTTTCACCTATTCACAGCAATCCACAGTCATTGAGAATCCGACATATTTACCTGACGTGATAGCCGCTCTCTGGGAACCTCGTTGAAAACCTGGTAAAATGGTAAGTACATGGGAAAATGGTTCTTAACTACCTTTTAATAAACTTTTAACTATCGAAATTGGCTGACCCGCCGCTTGCTGTCGGGTCTGTTCAGGGATGACAGACCCGATACTTGGGAAACTGGCAAGGAGGCGGGTTTACAGCGGGATACCGACCCGCTGTCAATCTTTGTGATTTTGACAGCGGGACCCTCCTCCAAACCCGCACTCTGAGCGCTGGCAAAATTCAGCCCTCTGTGTTATGATGGAAAGATTCCTTTCCTACTGAGTGTTTTTTTTTAATTTGCCTCCGTAGTGGAATCTTTCTGTATCAGTTTTATGAGCCCAGATGATCATTGCAAGCTCCAAGTTTCCATGAACATACATGTTCCTTTACTTGTTGATTATGTACCAGACATATTCCACGTGCAGTTGAAAATACTGCATAATGATTGCAGAACCTTTGCCTAAGTCAAGGGCACAGCACAAATTCCAGCTTCAGTTTGCTTCTATCCCTTGTGCTTCTGATTGTGATAACACGTCTGTTCATTCTCGGCAGCATTTGCTTCCCAAACACACAATCAGAAAGCGACCTTGTGCTTTCTGACACTGCCATTCTTTCTTGTTGTATGGCTAAGTTTAAAGACCAGGGGCTAAAAATTGAGTCGCGCCCCCTTTGGGGCGTTAACTTTGCCGGGGCGCTACTTTCCCCGGAAAAATTAGCGCCCCCGCGACGGAAATTGAGTGGTAACGCCCCAAGAGGGAAGCGAGGCGCTACTGGAAGCGCCCCGCCTCCCTCTTGGGGTGCTGCGAGGGAATATCGCAGCACTACGTGCAGCGATGTTGCAGGCCTTCCTCCCCTTCTTAAAGGGGAGGGGCCTTGCGCAGCGCGACCCGGGGCCCAGCTGGGCCCCTGGGGATCGGGAGTGCCAGCAAAAGAGCCCGGCACTCGAGAAGCTCATGGAACGCAGCTGGCACTCCGCGGGGGTGGGGCGGGAGCGGAGGCCGGGACGGGAGTGGAGGCAGGTGCTGGCAGGCGGCCAGCAACAAAAATGGCCGCCCTGCACCTCACCTTTAAATAGTGCCTCCCCGGCCGCAGGTAGGCCCCCTGACCCCGTCGGACATAGCGTCCGGCAGTAAGTCAGGGGGCGCTCCCGAAGATCGTGGCCGGGGCGCGAGCGGGGCGCTGCGCACGACGATGACGTCATCGCCAGTGGCGCAGCGCCGCGGGGCGCTACCGGTTACCTGCCGCCGCTAACCTCCCGCTGAATTTCATGGGAGGCGTAGTTGGCGCCATGCCCGGGCGCTAGTTACTTTGTGCCCCGTTAGCGCCCTCTTAGGGCGCTAACGGGAGGCGCAAAGCAACCAAATATTTCCATCCAACTTTGCAAAGTACTTTAAACTCTTTACAGCTTCCCAGACAAAATGCACTGCAAGTTCAACTTCTGTAATTTAGAGACCGCTGCTCTTCACAACCAAGTGGTTTTGAAGCAACTTTGTTACTTTTTCAACTCGCTGCTTGTTTGTCCCACGTTGCCCGTGGGAGCCATTTGTCACTGTACATCCTCCTTTGAAAGGCATAATTCTGGGCTGTGGGCTATTCCCAAGGCTTCTATCAGTACTGATGCGTGATTGTCAGGTAGGAGGTGTGGCGCACTTGCAGTGGCGTGCAGTGGCTGTTCCAGCTTCCTTCAACCTGGCTGCAAAATGTGAACTGGCTGAGGAATTGTAATGAATTTTTGCTTCAAACAATATCACTTGAGATCTGTATGCCGTAGCTTTATAATTTTTTTTTAAAAATGTGCTTTTTTTCCTGCCATCCCTCTTCGTCTCCTGGAGGCACGGACTCCTTGCTGCGGTACGCTGCACAGATGCTGGTTGTCCTCCAGCAGCTTGCCTAAGTGGAATGGTAATTCTTCCCGTATGACCCTGGATCATGAGTGTCAGTAGGCTGTTCCTCCATGGGTGACTTCACAATAAGCTCGACCATGTCCTCAGCGAATGTCCACCCACACACACTTCCAGCATGTCATAATGACCAGGAGAACGAGGCCCTGACAGATTTACCCTGCCCCCAACTTAATCAGAAGACCTGCATTTTTTTTTAAAGTACCTTATCACATTTCTCTTAAATCTCTCAATGCACTTAAGATACAGTGAAGTACTTTGAAATGCAGTGACAGTCTTAATTGATCCATCCAGAAAGATTCTAACATTCCCCGATTGTATCGATTGTTTCTTAAATGATTCTGGGATTTTGGCCTCTATATGGAAGTTTATTTCACATGTTGATCATTATTTATGTGAAATCATAATGTGTGATATCTGTTATAAAATTACCTTTTACTAGTATGGACATTGTTTTTCTCCCGCAATTTAATTTAAAGTAATCATAGAATCATAGAAATTTACAGCTCAGAAGGAGGCCATTTGGCCCATCTTGTCCGTGCCGGCCGACAAAGAGCTATCCACCCTAATCCCACTTTCCAGCACTTGGTCTGTAGCCTTGTAGGTTACGGCACTTCAACTGCATATCCAAGTACTTTTTAAATGTGATGAGGGTCTTTGCCTCTACCACCCTTTCAGGCAGTGAGTTCCAAAACCCCACCACCCTCTGGGTGAAAACATTTCTCCTCAAATCCCCTCTAAACCTCCAACCAATTACTTTAAATCTATACCCCCTGGTTATTGACCTTTCTGCTAAGGGAAATAGGCCCTTCCTATCCACTCTATCTAGGCCCCTCATAATTTTATACACCTCAATTAGGTCTACCCTCAGCTTTTGCAAACTTCTTAATCATACTTCCTATGTTCAAGTCCAAATTATTGATATATACCACAAAAAGCAAACGACCCAGTACTGAGCCCTGCGGAACTCCACTGGAAATAGCCTTCCAGTCACAAAAACACCCTTCGACCATTACCCTTTGTTTCCTGCCTCTGAGCCAATTTTGGATCCAACTTGCCACTTTGCCTTGGATCCCATGGGCTTTTACTTTCGTGACCAGTCTGCCATGCGGGACCTTATCAAAAGCCTTGCTAAAATCCATATAGACTGCATCAAACACACTACCCTCATCGACCCTCCTTGTTACCTCCTCAAAAAATTCAATTAAGTTAGTCAGACACGACCTTCCCTTAACAAATCCATGCTGACTGTCCCTGATTAATCTGTGTCTTTCTAAATGAAGATTTATCCTGTCCCTCAGAATTTTTTCCAATAACTTTTCCACCACCGAGGTTAGGCTGACCTGGCCTGTAATTACTCGGTCTATCCCTTTCTCCTTTTTTAAACAACAGTACCACGTTAGCAGTCTTCTGGCACCACACCTGTAGCCAGAGAGGATTGGAAAATGATGGTCAGAGCCTCTGCTATTTCCTCTCTTACTTCTCTTAACAGTCTGGGATACATTTCATCGGGGCCTGGGCATTTATCCACTTTCAAAGATGCTAAACCCCTTAATACTTCCTCTTTCACTGTTTATTTCATCTAATAATTCACACTCCTCCTCTCTGATTGCAATGTCTGCATCGTCCCTCTCTTTTGTGAAAACAGACGCATCTTCTGCCTCTACACACAGGTTACCTTTATGGTCCCTAATAGGCCCTACTCTTACTTTAGTTATCCTCTTGCTCTTAATGTATTTATAAAACATCTTTGGGTTTTCCTTGATTTTACTTGCCAATATTTTTTCATGCCCTCTCTTTGCTTTCCTAATTTCCTTTTTAATTTCACCCCTGCACTTTCTATACTCCTCTCGGCTTTCTGCAGTATTGAGCCCTCGGTATCTGTCATAAGCTTCCCTTTTTATCTTTATCCTACCCTGTATGCCCCTTGATATCCAGGGAACTCTAGATTTGTTAGTCCCACCCTTTTTCTTTAAGGGAACATACTTGCTCTGAACCCTCACTATTTCCTCCTTGAATGCCTCCCACTGCCCTGACACTGAGGCTAAATCACCTCTCGGCTTCGTAAAATTAACTTTTCCCCAATTGAGAACTTTTATTCCTGGTCTATCCTTGTCCTTTTCCATAACTACCCTAAATCTAACTGAATTATGATCACTACCACCAATATGCTCTCCCACTGATACCCTTTCCCGTTTAACTTTTTCCATTCTCTTTAACAAACATTTGTACCGAAGACCACCTCTGAGATGCCTCCCCTCTAGGCTAAAAAGCACGTTTCTCCAGTCTTTTCTTATAACTCAGAGCTTTGACATTAGCTTTGCCTTGTGGCTGCTCCCTGCACTGCCTCCAACGCTTGAATGTCTCCCTTGTTTCTTGGCGACTCTGACCAGAACACTTCCTCCTCTGACTTGTATTATATGGTTTTGGTTCTGCAGTTCAACAGTGTATTGGCTTTGTTGATTGCTCTCTGCATTGGTATCTTTCAGCTTCAACACCATTCATGGAGTATGCATGTCACCCATCTTTCCTTCCTGTGTGCAGCGCTTTACGTTTGTCTGCATTAAATTTCATCGGCCATTATTATGTCCACTTGAATATATTGTTCAATTCATTCTGTAATTTCTGAGTTGCCTCTTCTAATATCTTTCTTCTAAAGTCTTTCTTTTTTTTCCACTGTCTCTCATAGTTTGGCATCATCTGCAAATTTGAGTACTTTGCACTGAGTTTCAGAATCCAGGTCATTTATGTAAATGAGACACGGTAGTGGTCCCAACACTGGAACCTATGGCATCCCAACCAGTACTCCCTCCCCCACCCGACCATGATATAACTTCTCACATTATATTAACTGATAGCCATTCACATGAAACTGTCTCAAAAGCCTTTTGGAAGTCGAGGTATACCACATCATGGGGCTTTCCCCAGTCAACCTGGATTGTCACTTCCTCAAAGAAGGCGAGGAGGTTGGTCAGGCAGGATCTTTCCCTTCTGAATCCCTGTTGACTGCTGTTTACTAGATTATTAACTGATAATCAAATCCATTATTTTACATGGAATTGAGGTAAGACTAATGGGCCTGTAGTTGCCTGTGTTTGTTTTGTCACCCTTATGGGAACCATTTTCAATCTACTGGTACTTTACAAATGTCCATTATAATGATTCTCAGTGTCTCTCAATTCTCTTCCCTAGTCTCTCTCTTCTTGTGAAGGGGCAGCAGCTCCGAAAGCTTGTGATTTCAAATAAAACTGTTGGACTATAACCTGGTGTTGTGCGACTTCTCACTTTTGTCCACCCCAGTCCAACACCGGCATCTCTGCATCCTAGTCTCTCTCAGCACCTCTGGGATAAATACCAACTATCCCTGGGGATTTATTTGTTTTGAACCCTTTTAGCTTGACTAGGATTTGTATCTTTTTTATATTAAAGCCATTGATTGGTTAATCTGTTTGTGGAGGACGTATTACTCATATCTTCCTTTCTGAATATTTGGGGGAAGTAATCATTCAGAATATTTACTATTTTGTGCTCATTCTGTTTCAAGTCTGTTTATATTTTTTATGGTTTTCACCTCTTCTCTGACTGCCCTCTTATTGTTGTGGTACGGGAGGAACTTTGTTATATTGGCCCAAAAATTAGTCCCGCTACGCGAGAGTACGCACTGTGTACTCTCGCGTATTCTGTCTCCAATTGCCGGTTTTCTGCATGCACTGCGCATGCGCTGAAAACCGGCACTTGGTTTTTGGAAAAGGGGCGGGTCCTATGTGAACCGCGTGCGCGCTACAGGCTGCGCGCACGCTGTGCACTTAGTGGTTTCAACGCGCAGGTAAGTATGGAAGATTTTACACATAAAAAAAGGAGGAGTAAGACCCACTTTTAACAAGGTAAGTAGTGAATTAAGTATTATTTTGAATTTTTTTTAACAGGTATATCTTTTTTAGAGACTTTAAAGACAGGTAAGTTTATTTTTATAACTTTTTAAAAGATTTTAAATTTTTTCAAAAATTTAATTTTTTATTTAAAATGGTTAATTTATTTAACTATACTTATTTTATTAATGTGATGGTTTTTTTTTAAAATTTAATTGAGGTTTAGCGGTTCTTTTGGGGGGCTATAGTATTCATAACTTTCACAGCACTTATGTGAAAGTTATGAATGGAAGATGGTGTGCTGCCATTGGCTCTAACTGAGTCACGTGATCCCACAGCTCGCACGAATTAACTACGCCGGTGGGATACGCAAGCCCAGCACAGCAGCTGTCCAGAACATCAAGTTCGTGCGAGCTGGAACTGAAAAAGCCAACGCGGAGTGAGAGATCGCGGGGAGGCCTTACCCTCGCACGAAGGCTTCCTCACGAATTTTTCGGCCATTGTGTTTTTCCTCAGCTGCTGTGCTTTTTTTCTAGGTTTCTCTTTGCCCCTTTGATCACACTTTTTTCTTGTATTCATCCTGATGAACACTTTCCCCTTTCTCCCTGCAGGATTTGGAGAGGTTATTTTTTTTTAATGATCTCACTTTTAATTTGCTTGTTAATCCACTTAGTGTCACATTTCCTTTAGTCTGAGCTTAGTCCAGCCCTACAACCCTCCTCCATCTCTGCGTTCCTCCAACTCTGGCCCCTTGTCCACCCCCCCCCACTTCCTTTGCCCCACACCATTGGCGGTTGTGCTTTCAGCCGTCTAGCCCCAAGCTCTGGAATTCCCTCCTTAAACCTCTCCACCTCTCCACCTCGCTCTCCACCTGTAAGACGCTCCTTAAAATTTACTTCTTTGACCAAGCTTTTGGTCCCCTGTCCTAATGTCTCCTTCTTTGGCTCTGTGTCCACTTTGATATGATAACGCTCCTGTGAAGCGCCTTGGGACGTTTTACTATGTTAAAGACGCTATAGAAATGCAAGCTGATGATGATTCTCAGTATATATTTATCCTGCAATGCTCACATTATACTTTTAAAGGTGTTCCACTTGCCTTCTACTGAAGTGATGTTGAATAACATCCCGTAATCCATTTGCTTTAGTTGTTCTCTCATTTAATTGAATTTAGCCTTTTAAAGTTAGATACCTAGCACTCGGTCTTGGGCACTTCTCAGGTCATGTTAAACTTGATCATTTTGTGGTCATTGTCCTCAGCAATGCTACGATTCTCATTTCATGTACAGACTGGAAGGGATATCCATTTAGCCCAGATGTACAGACCTCATGATACCAAAGACTGACCTAACTTAAAATCTATTTTTCTAATTTATATGATGTAATACTTTGTAAAATCTTGGGTTCATGTCAATGATTGAGATAGAGAGCAGGAGTGAGTAAAAACCTTTTGCAAGAAAGAAAATCTTGCCTTTAAGTAGTGCCTTAACATATTTTCTCAGAAACATCTCATAGCACTTCAAGTACAATGAATTACATGAGTGTAGTGATCATTGTTACATAGGCAAACATGCATTCAGAATATTTTTCGTTCTCTCACCAGTTCTCTCCCCTCTCCTCTTCCAAAATGAATGACTTCTCACTGGAGGGGTGCAATGAACTCTTACGTTGTCTTGGGTTGTGGTACATTACAGATTACATTATGTTGTACTTTCAGATACATACATTGAAGATGCTACATAATTCTGTACTTCTCATTAGCACAGTGTAACAAATGTTGTAAGAGTCAGGGTCTTTCCTTGGTAGAGGAGATTGGAATGGGTTGGGTAAGGAGCATGAATCGGGGCTTGCTGAATGTTGAGTGAGGATGATGTGGACTTTGGAAATCTGGCATCTCCATGGCTCTCCTTTGAATGGGAGTAACATCCAATAGACATCTTGATCGTATTCACTGCGGTTTTCACAATTAGTATGCCACTTGGGACTAATCAAGTAGCTGTATGTTAACGATTTTTGTCTCATAGTCAAGAGACCTACGTGATACTTTCCTCTGCATTTTAGTTTTGACAAAGCTTTAACTGCATTGTTTGAGTTTGTTAAACATAATACACAGAGGTAAATGTCAAGGTCAGTTTTCAAATTCAAAGGGTGAGAGATACCTTTTGAGTTAATGTAAAATAAAAAAGCAAATACGCTGGAAATACTCAGCAGGTCAGGCAGCATTTGTGGAGAGAGAAACAGAGCTACCAGCCCCGATTTTAACTACTCCCACCTGGCGGAAACCGGTTAAAATAAAGTGAGTCATTTTCCAGCAGATGAGTATAGGACACACGCAGGAAGGAAGCGGGGCCCTGTTTTAAAATATGCAGATCGGGGCCAATGCTGTCATCAGGACCCGATCTGCAATTTCAAGCTGAGACCTGGGCGGGGGCAGTGTCTGCTTCCCGATCAGGCAAAACCGGCCAGGAGCCGGATCCTGTCCCAGAAGGTTAAGTTGTATATTTATTTTTCAGGTTTTCTAGTGGACCAAGAAGGGCAGGAGGGGCAGGAGTGCTTCCCCGGGCCTGACAAGGAATCCTTGGACTTCCCTTGCCGGAGCTACACCCCTTCCCCCGATCGCAGCAAGAATCCCCGATCACGGCCAACCCCCCCTCCCCCTTACTGCTGGGTCTGTTCCTACAGGTCCCCGGCTGCAGCCTCCTGCAGCAAATTTCCACTCCCGCCCCCTGGCCAGGCTGTCAATTTGGCCGGCTGTTGGTTGGGAGACTGCAGCAGATTATTTAAATGAGGCCCTGCCGTTACGATCGGCCTTGCGAGGTTTTCCCCCAGGCTACCGCACTCCCCCACACCCTCCCCACCTCCAGGTTAATATCGGGGCCAACGATTCAGGTCCATGACCTTCAATCAAGATTGGAAGATGCTATAGTTGAACAGCTTTTAAGGAAATACAGAGCCAGGGAAAAGGGCTGGGCAGGAAAGGAAGAAAAAAAAGAGGTCTGTGATAGGGTGGCGGGCAGGCGTGATTAAATGACGAAAATTATGATGGTGCAAGGCAAAAGGAGGTGATAATGAGAGCTGTTTTTATTTCAGATTTCCAACATCCTCGGTATTATGCTTTTGAGTTAATATAAAGTTGCCTAAGTTAACTGAATCATTTTTTTCTCTGTTAAGTAAAAAGGAAAGTGTAGGTTACTGAACTCTGGCAAAACGTCCCAACTATTTTTCAGCATCTTTGTGGTGAATGGTTTCTGTGTTACTGTCACCCCAGAAAATTGGCTGAATGTCCATACAGTGTAATAGGGTCTTTCTGTCCCTCTGTGCGCCACTATGACATAATATGTCAATTCTCTCCACCAGTTAATTCAAATGTCACCACCCTGTTGTACTAGAAGGTGGAAAAGGCATTTTGAATTTTCTGCTGTTCTACATTCATCATCAAATGTAAGGTGGCGAAGCAAAAAATAAAGTTGCGTTGCACTATAATGCATTTGGATTAGGCTTGTAGGTGGAAATGCTTGTAATTGTGCATTGAATGACTTTATCATAAAGATCATGGAACAAGGGACTTTCACAGTATAATGTACGGGGGTGTTCCATCTGAAGGAGGCTGTGAAAAGGTTTTTTTTCCAGAATAAGGCAAGCTTAAGTAACTAATGAATACACTGATAGCACAGCTGTACTGAAGGAGGCAGGGATTAATGGTAGATGTGCCAGCTGTGTGCTGAGGGTTGAATGAAAGTTGAAGTAAATCAGTTTGGAATGAACTTGATATGTCAAATAATCAATTAAAATTTGGCAGATGGCCATAATGTTCAATAGGGCAACAGTCCAGAAGTTGAGTTTTGTGGAGAATGCAGCAATATGCTGCCTCTCAATAAACTCAGCAATGGTGGATAGCAAAGTCAGTAGCATGGAAACATTCAACTCCGTTTTCTTTTTCTTTGTTGTAAATAATTATGCACTCAGCCCAAAACATGCAGCCCAAGACATCCAGTAACAACAATAAAATAAATTAAAGTTTGTTTGGAATGTCACAACACAGTAACATCATTCAACGTGACATCACCATGTTATGAAGGAGTCACTGGACATTGGGAAGGTATCAGTAGATTGGAACTTGGATAACTTGCTGTCCATTCTGAATATGTATGAACAAAAGATAACTACAGTGTAGTAAGACTGGTTGCCAACTGGTAGGAAGCATTACTGGAGGTTTGATCAGGTGACATTCTGACCGCATACACCTGTCCATGTCATGTCTTCAAACGTTATTACATTTACTTTATAAAGGTTGGGTCCCCAGTAGTTGAGTATCTTTGCTCATGGCCCCCATCCCAGACCCCCATTCTCCCTTTCTCACCTAACACCTGTTTCCCAGTCTCCTTCTCTCCCACCCCCCCCACCCCCGCCCCCAACTCTCATGCCCACCCCGACCCCTTACTGATGACGGTTCACAATACACCAGCCTGTCCCAGCTCTCTGAGGCAGCGGGGGAGGCGGTGCGTCACCGAACCTGAGGTTTCTCTGCAATGGCAGCCAATGATGGCATGGAGTGGAGGGTCGTGGGGAGGAAGGAGGTGGTTGTAACTACCGAGCCTGAGGATTCTCTGCGATGGCAGCCAGTGATGGCACGGAGCTTGGGGTGGGGTGGGGGTGCAGCGGCAGTGCATTACTGAGCCTGAGGTTTCTCTGCGGTGGCAGCCAGTGACGGCACGGAGCTTGGGATGGGGGGGGTGGGGTGGGGGCGGGGGTGCGGTGCAGAAGCAGTGCATTACTGAGCCTGAGGTTTCTCTGCGGTGACAGCCAGTGACGGCACAGAGCTTGGGGTGGGGTGGTGGGAGGGATGGGGGCTGCAGAGGCAGTGCATTACTGAGCCTGAGGTTTCTCTGCGGTGACAGCTAGTGATGGCACAGAGCTTGGGGTGCGGTGGTGGGTGGGGTGGGGGTGCGGCGGCAGTGCATTACTGAGCCTGAGGTTTCTCTGCGTGGCAGCCAGCAATGGCATGGGGTGGGGTGGGGGTGGGAGGCACTGCTGCGCTGTGAATTTCAAAGCATGAAGATCTGCCAGACTGCTTGCAGCAATGCTCGGGAGATCCATGCTCCATTCTGGGAGACTCCCGGGCAATCCGGGAGGGTTGGCAACCCTAACTTCAATTGTGTGTAAAAAAAAAAAAATGGATTCAATGATCAGGAGTAGACATGAGCATTATCTGTTCACGAACTTGATTTCGATAACGAAGATCCTGCCTGACCAACCTCTTTGATTCTTTTTTTAAGGAAGCGATATCTTAAGTGGACACTGATAGTCCTAATGAAGTCGTGTGCCTAGGCTTCCAAAAGACAATTGACAAAGTTCCACACAAAAAGCTATTAGTTAAGCTCAAAGCTGTAGAGATTCAGGCTAAATCTTGGGAATCGATGAGAAACCGGTTAAAGAGTTGAAAACAATGGGTACTTTTTATTGGAGTTATGTTAGGTGAGGGGAAAGTAGTGAGTGAGGGATCAGTATTGGAACCCCTATTATTTCCGATCTATATCAATAACTTGGATTCAATGCAAATTGGTTAACCTTACAAATGATACCAAATTAGGAGGGGCAGTGGGTTTACCAAAAGTAAGTTGGGCAAAATATGGTGGGCAGAATAATGGCAGATGAAACTTAATGAGGGCAAGTGTAAAGTACTGTACATAAGAAGGAAAAATGGGCAACCGACGTAATCCATGAGTGGTGTTGAAATAACTAGAGCAGTTGTTGAAAGAGATACGGTCGGCTTAGTCGACTTAACGTTCAACATGTCGAACCACTGCAAAGCAGCAATCAACACAAAGAAAATTGGTTGTTGAACTGTAGAGTCAAAACAGTGGAGTACAAGTCAGGGGAAGTCATCTCCAAACTCCATAGTGCTCCGAGTACTGTGTCCACCTCAGCACCAAGACACGGAGATTTGCAAGCATTGGAGGTAGTGCAGATTCAAGCCACAAGGCTGATCCCTAATGCTAGAGGTCTGAGTTAATGGGAGAAATTTGGGCTTTTTATTCTCAAAAGGAAGCATCCGAGAGGTGATTTTGTTGAGGTAATTAAGGTAGCAAAAGGTATGGGAAAGCTAAATCCGGAAAATTACTTCAAGCCAAAAATGGGAGAGTAGGATAAGGGTTTACAAGTTCAAACTAGTAAAAGGAAAACTTGGGACTGATATCAGAAAGTTCTTAAGATTAAGAGTGATCAGCACATGGAATGGATATCCGGGCAGGGTAAAAGAGGCAAAACCTTTGGAATCATTTAAGAAACAATTGGATGCCACAGTAAATCTTTCTGGATTTATCATTTGTTGTCTGATTGCGCTCCTGTGAAGCTCCTTGGGACATTTACTATGTTAAAGGCGCTATATAAATGCAAGTTGCTGTTGTTGGGTCGATGGCCTGAATATTTTTTCTCATTCATTAATATCTTGTGATCTGGCATTGTACTGATTTGAGGACCAGTGCTTGTATGCTACAGGTTTCAGAATGAGAAGGGGGATTTGAACCAGTATTGCAGGCCAGAGAAGCTGCTGAGAATGTTCCAAACCACTTGGGTTAAACGGCGAACAGCTGCAGCTGGATTGGACTGATGTCACCCCCACCATGCAGCCAGTTTAAACGCAGCATTAATTGTCAGCAATAAACAGTCAGTCAGATTAAATTAACGTTGTTTGAACTGCAAGACTCCCAGGAGATGGGGTATTAACTGTGGATCACATGTCATTTGTTCCTTGTATACACACCTGTATGTTCAGGTGCACCATAAACTGGCATGCAATGTAATAGCTTATGGATAAAATGATAACTTTCCAAAAATAAGTTTTTACTGTGATTTGCACAGAACTGAAATCCACAGTATTTTGCTCTTGAATTTTATAATACTTCACCAGATTTTTTCCTTGTTGGTTCAGAACACTTTTCTGTCTTTTAAACTCATTGCAGGAGAGGTGCATTGAGTTCGAAACAAGCTGACCTACTGTCAGATCACAGTTTGGCTCGCTCAGTGATGGCTTAAGTGTGCGATTTCCTTGCTCAAACTTCACTTACAACTTGGTGATGTAGTTTTCCAACATGTTCCTAAAAACACTAATTTGATTTTGTTGGCGATGGAGGAGTCTCAGATTCAAAGCAGATTTATGCTTGCATGCAACTTATCTGAAAAAGAAAGAAAGACTTACGTTTATATAGTGCCATTCACGTCCCAAAGCACTTTACAGCCAATTAAGTTCTTTTGAAATTAAGTCACTGTTGTAACGTAGGAAACGCGGAAGCCAATTTGCGCACAGCAAGGTCCCACAAACAACAGTGAGATAATGACCAAATAATCTGATCTAGTGATATTGGTTGAAGGATAAATATTGGCCAGTCTTCTTCTTCTTAGGCAGTTCCTCGGAACCGAGGATGACTTGCTTCCACATTAAAAATGAGTTTGCAGGTGCCTGATGAGTCCAATGTGGGACCTACAGTCTCTGTCACAGGTGGGGCAGACGGTGGTTGAAGGGGCGGGTGGGTGGGGTGCTTGGGTTGACGTGCGCTGCTTGCGCTTGGCTTCCGCTTGCTCCCGGCGAAGAGACTCGGTGTTCGGCGCCTTCCCGGTTGCTTCTCCTCCACTTTGTGCGGTCTTGGGCCAGGGATTCCCAGGTGTCAGTGGGGATGTTGCACTTTTTCAAGGAGGCTTTGAGGGTGTCCTTGAAGCGTTTCCTCTGCCCACCTGGGGCTCTCTTGCTGTGTCAGAGCTCCGAGTAGAGCGCTTGTTTTGGGAGTCTCGTATCGGGCACGCGGACGATGTGACCCGTCCATCGGAGCTGATCGAGCGTGGTCAAAGCTTCGATGCTGGGGATGTTGGCCTGAGCGAGAACACTGACGTTGGTGTGCCTATCCTGCCAATGGATTTGCAGGATCTTGCAGAGGCAGCGTTGGTGGTACCTCTCCAGTGCTTTGAGGTGCCTGCTGTACATGGTCCATGTCTCTGAGGCATACAGCCGGGCGGGTATCACTGCTGCTCTGTAGACCATGAGCTTAGTGCCGGGTTTGAGGTCCTGGTCTTCAAACACTCTCTTCCTCAGGTGACCGAAGGCTGCACTGGCACACTGAAGGCGGTGTTGGACTTCGTCGTCGACGTCTGCCCTTGTTGACAGTAGGCTCCCGAGGTATGGAAAGTGGTCCACGTTGTCCAAGGCCTCGTCGTGGATTTTGATAATCGGGGGGCAGTATTGTGTGGCGGGGGCAGGTTGGTAGAGGACCTTTGTCTTACGGATGTTTAGTGTAAGGCCCATGCTCTCATACGCTTCGGTGAAGGTGTTGACGATGGTTTGGAGTTCGACCTCCGAGTGAGTGCAGACGCAAGCGTCGTCTGCATACTATAATTCGACGACAGAGGATGGGACGACCTTGGATCTGGACTGGAGGCGACGGAGGTTGAACAGTTTCCCGTTTGTTCTGTAACAAACGGGAATTGGCCAGTACACTGGGGAGAACTCCCCTATTCTTCGAAATTGTGCCATGGGATCTTTTACGTCCACCTGAGAGGGCAGACCTGGCCTCAATTTAACGTCTCATCTGAAGACGGCACAGCGTGTCAGCCTGGATTATGTATTCAAGTCTCTGGAGTCACTGTACTTGGACAAAAGATACAGTCAAGCCTCTAGAACTGTTACCTTTCCATTACAAATGCCTCCAGACTAAAAGCTTGACAGGGGTCTTGCCATAATGGGTCCTCTTTAGGCCTCATGGAAAAGCGGTTCTTTCCTAGTATGTGGGGTTTTCTTCTGGTTGAACTTGCTATTATGTACATAATCCAGAAAGAAGAGTACAGTATATGCGAATCAAAGGTCATGTTCCAGCATCCAATTTTGTCCTCCTTTAGTGATATTTTTCTGCTCCAATTTATCTTGGCGGAAAATAAACAAAAGATTGGATTTTCCTTAGTTTGCACTTTATTTTTCTAACAACTTCAATGCTGTTTCACAGTTAGCAGTATTTACCAATATATCTTAATCTTAAGATCCTGCTTTTAGGAGCTTGAGGAAGGACGGCCCACTTTAAGTGGTGACAGAATTTCTTGCATGTTTGAGGCTGATCAAACACGATGAAAGTCGATTAGCATGTTTTCATCCAGTGCCAAACTGATAAAAGAATCTGAGGCCACGATACGGTGTGTCACTAAAGTCATGTAGCAATATCATTTGGCTGATTTACCTTGTGCACCAAGTGGAAAGCACCTCTAAAATTTGGATTTGTAGATACTGATATGATTAAATAAGGGAAAGTTAAATAGATATGGAAGTGGATTAAGTGATTTATCAAGTGCCAATTTGAATGAACTCCAGGTCAGGTTGCAAAAAGTATATCTGATGTTGTCAGAAGTTCTTTGCCACCTCATTGAACTGGAAGTGATGGGCGTGATGCAAATTAAATTAATTTGTGTTCTTTTCATTTAATCAATGGCTTATGATACTATTACTTTCGGAAAAATTGACTTCAAGACAATTCTCCATCGTATTTTATGAGCGCAGCAGTTCCTTCACACATACATGTGTCCTCATATGTTGGGAAAAGAAAATTTGAGATGGATGCAATAGTTTTGCGAGCTGTAGGGCACAGTGAATCACCTAGGTCTGTGTTTGGACCTAGAAGCTAATTAAACCTCATTAAAATAAATGATCAGTCCCATTGCAGAGTAATTGATAACATAGAACAAACTCCCATCATGTGCAGTTAATGCCATATTGATTGACCTTTTTGGAAGAAATTGCTGTATGAATATCCGGTTAAGAATGTAATTGAACGTAGTGAGTGTACTGATAGGTCTGCTGCTGTGTCATACAGACCGGTAGGGCCTCGGGTTCTGTCAGATTTGTTTTGTGTTAGCTGATCTCAGGTGGGACAATGGTGGAGGTGCTACTTTTTGCCTGGGCTAGGAAGCAGACAATCAGAATCAGCAGAGAGGGGTTTGAGGAGATGGTTGGTAGTGGAGAAAAATAAGGCAAGGGTTATCTTTGCTCTTCAAGATGATCCTGGAGCGGTGGAGAGTGAGGCCTGATGGTGCTTGATGTGGTCCATCCAGATCAGGTGATGGATGGCCAAAACAGCTGTGTGCCAGATATGCTCAAGTCTGTGCCCCTTGGACTTGAGGGAGTGAAAATGAGAACCATACTGGGGGAACAACCAGGATGGGAGAGAGTAAGGCTTTTGCTGAGGACAGAAGCATCAAAGTTGGAGGTGAGGAAGTGGTTGAGCAAATTAACAGCTGCAGAAATATTGTGGTTAATGAAGGCCAAAGGCTAGGCAGTCGAGAGTTTGAAAGTGTAGCTGTAAATGATTTGTGGGAGTTTTTTCCAGTGAAGGGCGCAGAACGAAGTGGGGTTGGAGTGGGAGTATGGGTGGTGAGGGATAGTAGGACGTGGTTGGAGATGACCTTGTCAGTGATTGAGACCATAGGAGTGAATAGGCCATGGGAGACGGCAAGGTCAAGGGGTGATCGTGAATATGGCAAATAGTAACGTTTATCCCTGTACTTTCTGAAAATAATCTCCTTGTAGTTTTTACATTCTGACATCAGAGCTTACAGATCAATTTGCAACTCTAAAGTTCCTTGCGTGTTTCCCCTCTGACTTTGTGAAGCCGTACTCTGTTCTTTTATATTGCCAAATGCTGCCTCACGCACGTACTTAACTGACTACAATGTGACTTTGGCTGTTTTCACAATCAGAGCAAGGGCAGGAAAAAGGAACTCCTGGTGTGTATAGAAATGACAGAGGGTCAGGGTGAAGTACGGGCGTGCATGAAGTCCCTTGGTGGTTTTTATGTTCTCTTGTACCACATAGTGGCATAAAACTAACACAACATCATGCCTTCTCTAACTCACTGCTGGGTGTTTATAATTTTGTGCAGGAAAGTTGGCAATGCAAAGGGAATTGAGAACAGGAAAAAGGGCTGTTTTTTGGCTGGATCTCAAATCTTGTAACTCTTGTGTGATTCATTATCATTTTTTTGGTATTGCTGAGGGGGGTGGGTGGGGTGGGTGGTGCTGGGGATCGGAAGAATAATATTTGTCAATATTTTTTTTAGGCTAGAAAAATAACATCTGCTAACATTATCTGAGCCTCTGATACAGTTGAATTAATATCTGACCAGTGCGGTTATTCAGAGTTTCATTTATCCCAAATGCTGCACTACATTTTGAAAGGGGTCTCTGAGGGTGCGGACTTGAAATATATTAGCCATTCTTGTGTAAATACATTTCTTTTTAACTAAAATATGCTTTAATCTGTTTAAATGCTCCCCTTTAGATTTTCGAGCAGCTTAGCATTGTACTTGATTTGTTTTGCTTGGCTTTCTTAGACAAAGGTATGATTGAGTAATTTAATCTTTAAGTTGTTTCTTGCCAGTTTGACAAAAGCAATGAGGGAGAAAGCAGCACAATGTGCAACTTAGCACTGAACATAAAGGAATGCGAAGTCATGGTTTGTTTGAAAACCTGCAGTATAATTGGAGTAACTGTACCACTGCCTTTGTACTCTGACTTGACATATGGGTATGACGATGATGACTATGTACCAAGACACCTGGGTGATAGTGGGAGTGGAACCAAAATATTGTGAGACTCAAGTGGCGGGGGTGGAGGATGGAAAGGCTGATGTCCGTTCTGGTGATATCACCACAAGCTTACCTTTGAAGTCCGCTGAAGAATTCTTCAGAAAAAAGCTGTCCCAACTGTAATTGAAAGGTTGAGGTAACTGATTTTAAGTGGCAGAAAACCAGTTTTCACTTTGTCTGGGACTTGTGCGACAATGTATTTTATTAAGAGAATTTTAGGATTAAACAATTCAACAGTATGTTCGGAATAAAACTTGCCTTTTTTTCCCCCTTACTGGCCAAAGTGTCTGCATTTATGTGTTTGCAAGGATGCATATGTATGTGTGTATTGGGTATGAGAACCTGATCTGAAAATCTGCTCTGAATTGAGTTTGATAACATTTGAATTTTGCTCAATTCTGATGCTTTCTCTGTTTTAAAAAAAAAAATCTAATGTGAAGAGGATGATCAAGTGCTCCTGCGTTGTGTGTGCCATTTTCTGTGGTGACAAATGTAGGTGACCTGTGCTTTTTTTAATAGAAAGTGATTTTTGAGGATTGGTATTTGTCTTTATTATTCTTTCCTGTCTATATTATAAGTGTCAGCTGTGGCTCAGTGGTAGCACTCTCACCTCTGAGATTGTGGGTTCAAATCCCATTCCAGAGACCTGAGCACATAATCTAGGCTGACTCAGTACTGGGGGAGTGCTGCACTGTCGGAGGTGCTGTCTTTTGGATGTGATGTTAAACTGAGGCTCCGTTTGTAAAAGATCCCACGGTACAACTCAAAGAAGAGCAGGGGAGTTCTCACTGGTGTACTGGCAACCTACACCTAAAAAAAACAGATGATGTGGTCATTTATCTCATTACTTAATGGGACCTTGCTGTGCGCAAATATGTTGCTACTTTTTTACATTACAACATTACAATATTGACTACATTTCAAAAGTGCTTCATTAGCGGTAAAGCACTTTAGGATCAATGTTCACATTAAGCTGTGCCGTGGTCTGGAGGTCTCGCGCAGGCCGGTCACCAGCTTTTGAATGGAAAAACTGCGTTTGCGTGGAAATTTATTTGGGCCGTGCAGCCCATTAAAGGGGCCATGCACTCAAAAAAAAATTAGAGGGAACATTGTGTGGAACGTCCTGAAGTTGTGAAAGGAAAAGCAAGTCTTTCTTTTCTTTCTCGCGTCCTACCCCGCCGCCCCCCCCCCCCGCCCCCGCCTCATCCCCCGCAAGCTGTAAACGGTCTCTCCCTGCACTTACATTGGGCTTAGGATGTGTTGGTGTGCTAATGCACAGTATCACAGATGGTTAGTATTCTGATTTGTATTCATAATTCCTTATATAAAGACTTCCCAATTTCTGTCCCGCAAGGGGACAGCAGCAACAGTGGTTCAGTACTTCAACAGAATAAGGGGGGAAATTGCAGGGCACAACGATTTTGCAATAAATCTTAGAGCAGAGTGAAATAGAAGACTGCATCCTTCTTGGAACGATGCAGTAACCCAACAGATTTCTACATGCCTTTCTGACTGAAAATCCATCCTTGAGCGAAACTCTGGGGAAGATTTCCTCTGGTATTCGTTGCAGAATCATAAACACGAGTATAAAAGTACATCTGCATCTTTCTTGCATGTTGCAAATGGAGGCACATCTTTCCACAGTATGTCTTCAACTCTGGTTGTATGACTAAAATGCATGCTAAACATCTGCTTCATCAACACCTTGTTCCTCTCTTTCACAACCAATTATATTCTGTAAACTTACAGTTGAAAGCCAAAAATAGCAAAACATCACCTTGTGTGCCAAAGTGATTGTCATAAATAGTTACAATGATGTCTTATAGGTCACGGGAGATGCCAGTTTTGAAGTATGGTGTGCAGTTGTGGTCATCATATCTCAAAATACATGTGTACAAATTGCCTTGTGCATAAGTTATTTGTAGTTTTTTTTTCTCATGAAAATTATATTTTTTTAAAAATCCGTAGAACTAATTTTACAATGTGGCAATTCCTTTTCTAAAGATGCATTTTATAGCTAGAGTTGAACAAGACGCAGTGCGGGAAGATTACTAATTGTGGTGATAGTGTTTGTTATATTTTTATTTAGGATTTCACTCTCAGCAGCAAATGGAGGAAATCGTCCACCATTGTTTGCTTCAAGCACAGATTTTTGTTTTGTTTTGTTTACATTTGCTTCTTCCACATCTACATTTTGTTAAAAGGTGCTGCACTCAATCTGATTGGAATGAATAGGAACCTGGCATTGATGGTGAACTGTAAACTTTCTAACCGTCCCATACTTTTAAAATTGTGTTCCATGGCAAATTTTCAGCTTGCTCCTTTGGGGGGTGAGGTTCTATTACATAGGATTACAGCACAGAAACAGGCCATTCGCTCCAACCAGTGCTTGCCGGCGTTTATGCTCCACTCATGCCTCCTCCCGTCTTTCCTCATCTAATTCTCCTGGCATAACCCTCTATTCCCATCTCCCTCATATGCTTGTCTAGCCTCCCTTTAAATGCATCTATACTATTCACTTCAACCACTCCCTGTGGTAGCGAGTTCCACATTCTCACCACTCTCTGGGTGAAGAAGTTTCTTCTGAATTCCCTATTTGATTTCTTGGTGACTATCTTATATTGATGGTCTCTAGTTTTGCTCTTCCCCACAAGTGGAAACACTCTGGGCTGGATTTTGTCAATGGGGACGTGATGGAGGCGGGACTCCCACTTTTTGGGTTATAGTCCCGCCTCCATCGACTTGTGGCCAACCCACTGTATTTTCCCTTGATTGACCTTGTTAAGTCCGCCCAGCGGGCTTAGCAGGCCAATCAAGAGTCCCTTGGATACAGGTACATTGAAATTTCATCTGTCAAGAGCTTTTGACAGATGAAATTTCAGTGTTTGACAGCTCTGTGAAGCTGTCAAACACTGACAATATGATTTCTAACTTGAGTCCCTGTACTTAGACTCAGTTAGAAATCAATCCAGCACAGAAAGCAGAGACTGCAGCTTTTGACAGCTCCGCGGCCATTCTGCTTTCTGTGCCGTGGATGTGAGGGACTCCCGACACCTTAAGGAAGCTAGCCTGCAGGACAAAGTTAAGGTAAGTAAAAGTTCTTAAAACACTTTATACACACACCAAACACACTTACCTCTGCACTCATGCACCCATCACTCACCTGCACACCGGACATCTCGACCCCTCCAAGCCCTCCAGACCGACGGTCCGCCTCGCTAAATCGGCATGGTTCGGACCTGTCGGGAAGCCCACACTTCAGGGCTAAAAATAGGGATTAGGCAAAAAACTGCCTGTTAACTACCTGTTAACAGGCAGTTTATTGGCACTAATCCCCTTCCCGCCTCGGGGAGGCGGGTCCCAGCACAGGTCGGGTACCCGCCTCCTGGGAAACTGGCATGGAGGCGGGTTGGGGGCGGGATGGGTTCAGGACCCCCGAATCTGCTATTTTCACACCACTCCCGCCTCCAAACCCGCCTCCATGGGCCGATGAAAATTGAGCCCTCTGTGTCTACTCTATCAAAACTTTTCATAATTTTAAACACCTCTATTAGGTCACCCATCAGTCTTCTATTTTCAAGAGAAAAGAGACCTATCAGTTCTTCCTTTCCTGATAGGTATAACCTCGCATTTCTGGTATCATCCTTGTAAATCTTATTTGCACCCTCTCCAGTGCCTCTATATCGTTTTTATAATATGGCAACCAGAATTGTACACAGTACTTTAAGTGTGGTCTAATGAAGGTTCGATACAAGTTTAGCATAACTTCTCTACTTTTCAATTCTATCCCTCTAGAAGTAAACCCAAGTGCTTGGTTTGCTTTTTTTTATGGCCTTGTTAACCTGTGTTGCTACTTTTAGTGATTTGTGTATTTGTACTCCGAGATCTTTTGCCCTGCTACCCCAGTTAGATTCTTACTTTCCAAGTGATATGTGACTTCCCTATTTTTCTTACCAAAATTTAATACCTCACATTTATCTGTGTTGAAATTCATTTGCCAATTATCTGCCCATTCTGCAAGTTTATTAATGTCCTCCTGTAATTTGTTGCAGTCCTCCTCAGTATTGACTATCCCCCCCCCAATTTGGTGTCATCCGCAAATTTAGAAATTGTGTTTTTAATTCCATAGTCTAAATCGTTAATATAAATTCTGAACAGCAGTGGTCCCAGCACTGATCCTTGTGGGATCCCACTTTCTACGTTCTGCCACTCTGAATAGTTACCCTTTACCCCTACTCTCTGCTTTCTGTCTTAAAGCCAGCTAGCTATCCATTCTGCTACTTGTACCCTGACTCCGCATTCTCTGACCTTATTCATTAGTCTATTATGTGGTACCTTATCGAAGGCCTTTTGGAAATCTAGATAAATTACATCTACTACATGACCCTTGTCTACTCTCTCTGTTACCTCTTCAAAGAATTCAGTGAGGTTGGTCAAGCAAGACTTTCCCTTTTGAATTCCATGCTTACTTTAAGATGTTTGTTACTAGGTAAGAATCAGCAAATAATAAGATCAATTGGTATATTCAGAACCTTTGTTAAAGATAGTTGTTAACTGCAAGTTACTTGAGCACTTTAAACCCAATATCATGTACGATACAAAATTGTCAACAGCTCAAACCTTCCACAGCCTCTCGTCTGCGTTGTACAATGCGTTTGGTGGATTTTTGTCTTTGTCAGGGTGAGGGGTATTTAGTGTTAGTCAGGGTGAGGGGTATTTAGTGTTAGTCAGGGTGAGGGGTATTTAGTGTTTTTCAGGGTGAGGGGTGTTCAGTGCTGTGAATGGAACATCCTTTTGCCATTTTGGCCACAGAGGAGCTTATAATACGAGGGCGGGCACCTGATGTGCTTCAGTTGCAATGATAGAGCTGTGACCTACACGTCCTATTCTCTGACTCGCGCTCCTGTCAGGTCAGGCTCCGCTCCAGGAGTGCAGCTTTGCTGAGTTTACCCGATGCGGCCTTTAACGATTTTGATTTCCAATTGGTCACCATCCCATTGCAGTCAACCTTTTGTGTAAAATGTTGATGTTTCCAGCATGCGTTGTGCTGGAGAAAAATCACATTGCTTCTTTCTAGCTTAAGCAGATGTATTCACCCTTTTGAATGAACAGTGAGTGCAATTTGGTGTTAAATCCTCATTCTTATTACCTGTGACAGATGGGCACTTTTCAAACACGTGATGGACAATATTTTTTGGAACCTCTCATGAAACCAGATGGAGGGCAATACGAAGATGAGCACAATAAACCCCACCTCATATACCAGCACGAAGCACTGAATAATAATCCCTTGGGGAAAGCTTCTCATCCATGTGCAGCTTTAGGTAGGTGGGAACACTTCACTTTTTTAGGATTCATCAAGTATATTTTGATTTTAAAAAGAAATGTGTGTACTTTTTTTTTTTCTCTCTCCGGTTCTTGTGTACCTAGACAGTGAGGGTTGCCAGGCAACTGTTACCTTTTGGGTCTGTTACAGGCAAGTCTGGTCCCATCTTCACCCTTCATCCACCCATGTCCACATCCAGTAAGAATTGTTGAATAGGGTTTAAGAGTGGGAGCCTGGCCAATATTCCCCTTTCTGACCCGTTGTATTTGCTCTGTTTCTTCCACCTCCCCCAGATGAGATCAGCCACCTGAGCACAGACTGGGGACCTGAGACCTTCTCAGTCTGTATGGCTCAGCTACTCACTGCCTTAACCATCTGATTCATTGGGAATACTTCTACCCCACTTTAAATTTGTTTTACCCAACATCTTTAGGTCTCCTCATCACGCATAGAGGCAAGAATGGGCCTGTGCCTTCTCCCTATGATATTCTGTGTGTAACAACTGTTTGTAAAGAAACAACTGACCTCTTCTTGGAGCCCTATCTGAATGGCACAACAGGAGTCTGAAACTTTGCGGGTGGATTATTAAGTGTTTGATCCCATTCTGTGCCTTGGCACCAGAAAAAGATTTTTAAAGTTACAGAAGTTAGTTATCTCCGATACTTTTTCAAGTAATTTGGATGCAAGTTAATTTTCTCTCCAGAGAGAGAGATCATAAGACCTGTGTTGCATTTGAAAGGCCTTTCAAGTTGTAATCAACCGACAGATTAAACCGAGCAAATACGGATTATTTATGTAGGTTATTTGTTGACTTTGGGTTTAGAATTACATTACCCTGAAAATGCTGAGTTATGGATTTTGATACATATGCTCTTTGACCACAAGCAAACATTTACCTGCAAGACCCGAATTTGTAATCTGAAAAAAGTGTTTGAAACGCATGGCTTTGAAACTACAGGAGAACGTAACTTTTACTTTAATACAGGGACGTTCACATTTTGGTGTTGAAGTTGAATAATTTTGCATTAACAAATGTTGTGTTTTAGTTATGAGTCTCACAAACATTCCTCTTCGTGATTGAACACAAGAAAGCTTAGCCCCTTACATCAGAGGGGAGGATAAGAAAAAAATATCTTTGATTGATTGACGCATACATATTTTTGTGGTTATTTTCCAAGTTGGAAACAAAAGCATTTTTGATTGATTTTAGACACTTTCAAGGGGAAAAAGGTCGACCAATTTTGATTCAACCATATGTAGAAAATCCGGCACAGGCATGATGGGCCGAATGGCCTCCTTCTGTGCTGTAAGAATCTATGCACCTTTGTGATTAGCAAGGAGTGGCACGTTTGACTCCTGTGAGATACAGTGCAAAGATTCCGACAGTCACACTGATTGAAAATGTGGATGGGAATTCTGAGTGTACTCGGACAACCTAATCCGAGACTTCTGGTGGACGAGGCAATGATGGAAATGTCTGCAATTTTTTTGAGATCACCAAAGAACCTCCAACTGCCAGGAAAAGAGGAAGACGTGGAAAGAGGGGGCCTAGTGGTTGAATGCAATCGGAAGTAACTGGCAGGGTACCCTGGAAAAGAATTAATGGCATTGAGTAGGTTGCCAAATAAACAATTGTATTTAATCACTGAGCTGGAGGTGCAACTGGAGCAGGATCAAAGACTCTTACATTTTTAAGTGCAGCTAAGGAGAAAGTCCTGCAATCTGTTCTCTCTCGGGCACAGCAGAGTGTGGGAAAATAGTGTAACAAACTCTGGTAAGTGTCTAATTTTTCATATTGTAGAATAATGTTACTTTTTCAAATTCAATAGATACAGTACATACAAGTGTATGCTATTTGGGATAAACCTTGACACAGTGTTTATCAATATATAATTCTGTTCATCTGTGAAGGATACAAAAATTATAGAAGCGGAAAGATGCTCTCCTAACGTAGTTATTTTCTTCGATTTAGAGAGACATCTGAACCTTCTGGTTGAGCCACAAGTCACTTAATTGTAAGCAGCAAGTGTACCAGTAACTCGAATGGCAAGAACCACATTCATCACCAACACTGGTTAACTTCCCTTCACACAAGCTCAGAGGAATCAACAAAACCAACTGATACAATCAAACCAGCGAAGCCCACTCCGGAGAGAGCAACCCTCCGAGTAGGAAAATGTCACTTCAGCTTTCAGGGCAAGAGTATTCCTGCAGCTACAGTATATTTGCTGTGTGATAGAACACTTCAAGTTCAATGTATCAAAGAATTTTGAAGGATCAGGCTTTGATTTGCATGGGGTGCTGGGCTCCAGCGTCACTCAAACATCGTAGTGTCTGTTGCAGATTACTTTGTTGACCCATGGATGGAGCAACATGATATCAGCTTGGAGGGAGAGGGGGTTTGCACATTTCAGAGCTGGATTGCAGCCACCTATAAGGGAAGGTTTACCAAAGCTGAGGGAGGCCAGTCAGATGGGTTTCAGCGAGCTTGATGGCCCGATCGGACTATCAGATATGGAATACAGCGGGTACGATGGTGTAGTGGTTATGTTACTGGACCAGTAATTCAGAGGTTGGACTAATAATCCAGAAAACATGAGTTCAAATCCCACTATGGCAGTTTAACTATTTGAATTCAGTTTTTTTTTAATCTGGAAATAAAAAGCTGGTACCATGAAGCTTGTCAGATTGGCGTAAAAACCCAGCTGGTTCACTAATGTCCTTTAGGGAAGGAAAACTACCTTCATTACACGGTCTGGCCTATATGTGACTCCAGTCCCACACCGATTTGGTCAACTCTTATCTGCCCTCGGAAGTGGCCTAGCAAGTCACTCAGTTGTACCAAACAGGGGCAATGAGGGATAGGAAGCAAATGCCGGCCTTGCCAGCGACGCCCACATCCTGAGAATGAATATATTGAAAAACAATGTTGAGGCTCATGTTGATGAGCAAAACAAAAATGAACAGCACCACATGGAGTCTCTCTATGGATGATACTAGATGGATGTCCTGATGCACAACCAATGCTTCTGATGTGTCCATTATCAACACCCCAAAAATGTAATATTTTTCCATTGATTATGTCCCCAACTGGAATTACACTGTTCATCAAGGGGCCATCATGGTGAGAAGTTGTTCTATGGGCATAATAGGAAAGCTCGCATGGAGCAACACATATTATAAATTTGCAAATAAATAAATTGGTACTTCACATCTCTTATTTGCTTCAGTCATTTTTAAGATCTCTAGAAATCTACACAGTATGTGCACCGAACAAAGTAAATGAAATTATTTCTTTTCATACAGGTTATTCGAACGTTGTGTTCCTATTTACATGGTTGTAAAGTAAGTGTCGATTTATAAAACTTAAGATAAATCTGTTGTGAACCCTATTTGCTAAATGTCACCATGAATAATAACGTACAACAGTAACAAATTGGGACACAATAGGACAGTTAATAAGGTTTGCTAAATAAATACATTTAAATGGCACAGTGGTGACAGAAACCGTGCGGGTGGGAAGTTAAAATGGAGTGGGTGAAATGCATTCCCTTTTCCACCCCCACCCTGTCCCTTAACAGCTGTCCTTGCAGTTGGTTATCTGAATGCTATGCTCAATAATTGGTATGTTGCAGCATTAAAGAGTCATGTGAAACTCAGGGAATTCAGCTGAATCAACATTATGATGCTATGTGCGTGGCAAATTACTTAAGTATTTAGGAGCAGGGTCCCTGTCAAGTGACACATACGCGTAGATTTTTAGAGGAGATGCCTATTTCAATACATATGTGATTAGCCATACTCACTTCTTTTGGGAAATTGAACTAGTGTGTAGAATTTCTGCTGCCTTCAAGTATCAAGAACCTGCCATTAAAGCTTTGCTAACTTGTGTACAATGTGACAATAAACTTTGTGCAATGCCAATCTAATCTTTCCCAGGAGTTTGGAAGGATGCCATGACAATGAAATTCACGTTTCCCTTAACTATTGTGCCACAGAAAATGTGTTGGGATTAACTGACAAAATCTTGAGCAGATATCACTGACCAGTCAAATCTCATACCACTGACCGGACAAACCTCGCACCACTGACCGGTCAAAACTCATATCAACTTGGTTGAAAGGAATGGAAAGGAAAATTGGATGGGGTGTATAACAAGTGACCAATCCGCTACCACCCGTTTTATGCCCCAACTGACATTGAAAGTTTTGCCCTAGGAGTTGAGGGCAGTTTCTCAGAGTAGTTGGAAATGGGTAGCTGTGTCCCACAGGGTTCTATTCTGGGACTGCTTCTGTTCACTGTGTACATCAATGAGTTGGATATAATTCCATGGGAACTGGCAGTCCACTGGTAACTCATCCAAGTGTGAGCCAAAACAGTTGAGTTTTGCCATCCTATTCTGCTGTGGTGGGCATCACCTGATGGATTTTCACGCAGAATTAATTTGGTGTCAAAATAGAGCACCTTGGAACATTTTACTACATTAAAGGTGCTACATAAATGCAAGTTGTTGTTATTGGAAATAGGATTACATAGGATATATGGCACAGAAACAGGCCATTCGGCCCAATCAGTCCATGCCGGTGTTTATGCTCCACTTGAGCCTCCTCCCTTCATTCCTCATCTAAATCTATCAGCATAACCCTCTATTCCCTTCTCTCTCATATGCTTGTCCAGCCTCCCCTTAAATGCATCTATACTATTCGCTTCAACCACTCCCTGTGGTAGCGAGTTCCACATTCTCACCACTCTCTGGGTAAAGAAGTTCCTTCTGAATTCCCTATTTGATTTCTTGGTGACAATCTTATATTGATAGTTTTGCTCTTCCCCACAAGTGGAAACATTCTCTCTGTATCCACTCTATTAAAACCTTTCATAATTTTAAAGACCTCTATTAGGTCACCCCTCAGCCTTCTCTTTTCAAGAGAAAAGAAACCCAGCCTGTTCATCCTTTCCTGATGGGTATACCCTCGCATTTCTGGTATCATCCTTGTAAATCTTTTTTGCACCCTCTCCAGTGCCTCTATATCCTTTTTATAATAGGCCGACCAGAATTGTACGCAGTACTCCAAGTGTGGTCTAACCAAGGTTCGATACAAGTTTAGCATAACTTCTCTCTTTTTCAATTCTTTCCCTCTAGAAATAAACCCTAGTGCTTGGTTTGCCTTTTTTATGGCCTTGTTAACCTGTGTTGCTACTTTTAGTGATTTGTGTATTTTGACTCCGAGATCCCTTTGCTCTTCTACCCCACTTAGATTCGTATTTTCCAAGTAATATGTGACCTCCCTATTTTTCTTACCAAAATGTAATACCTCACATTGATCTGTGTTAAATTTCATTTGCCAATTATATGTCCATTCTTCAAGTTTATTAATATCTCGGAGGGTTGTGGGGCTAGAAGAGATTACAGACATGGGGAGGATTGAGGCCATGGAGCGATTTGAAAACAAAGATGAGAGTTTTAAATCAAGGCATTGCTTAACCGGGAGCCAATGTAGGTCAGCGAGCACAGGGGTGATGGGTGAATGGGACTTGGTGCGAGTTAGGACACAGGCAGCAGAGTTTTGGATGTGTTCAAGTTTACGGAGGGTAGAACATGGGAGGCCGACCAGGAGTGCGTTGGAATAGTCAAGTCTAGAAGTAACAAAGGCATGGATGAGGGTTTCAGCAAATAACAGCTAGGAGTGGGAATTCTGGTTAATGTGGTTTTCCCTCTGCCTAGCTCATACCAATTTGACACCTCTACATCCACACCAACTGAGTTGCTCAATACAGCCTGATTAGTGAATGTGGCATAGACTGGTGATTGAATCTAGGCCCTCACTGATCTGCCAATCCCATATTGGGTGATGTATTTTCCTGTTGGGCCATTATAGGCCCAATTATTGCTTTTGTAAAGATTCCACGTGGTTTTGTTTCTGCAGTTTAATTTTGAAAAAGAAAGAAAGACTTGCATTTATATAGCGCCTTTCACGACCACCAGACGTCTCAAAGTGCTTTTCAGCCGTTTAAGTATTTTTGAAGTGGAGTCACTGTTGTAATGTGGGAAACACGGCAGCCAATTTTCGCACAGCAATGTGATAATGACCAGATAATCTGTTTTTGTTATGTTGGTTGAGGGATAAATATTGGCCAGGACACCGGGGATAACTCCCCATCTCTTCTTCGAAATAGTGACATGGGATCTTTTATGTCCACCTGAGAGAGCACGCGGGGCCTCGGTTTAATGTCTCATCCGAAAGACGGCACCTCCGACAGTGCAGCCTCTGAGTCAGAAGGTTGTGGGTTCAAGTCCCACTCCAGAGACTTGAGCACAAAAATTTAGGCTGACACTCCAGTGCAGTGCTGAGGGAGTGCTGCATTGTCAGAGGTGCCGTCTTTCGGATGAGACATTAAACCGAGGCCCCGTCCGCTGGCAGGTGGATGTAAAAGATCCCATGGCACTATTTCGAAGAAGAGCAGGGGAGTTATCCCCGGTGTCCTGGCCAATATTTATCCCTCAACCAACATAACAAAAACAGATTATCTGGTCATTATCACATTGCTGTTTGTGGGAGCTTGCTGTGTGCAAATTGGCTGCTGCGTTTCCTACATTACAACAATGACTATACTTCAAAAGTAGTTCATTGGCTGTAAACGCTTTGGGACGTCCAGTGGTTGTGAAAGGTACTATATAAATGCAAATCTTTATTTCTTTTCATTTTTTTTCTGCCCCCTCCTTTCTCTTCTTTTCTCTTTACCCCTCCTAGGCCCATCTCTCTTGTCATCATGCCTCCTTTCATTTCTCCCCTCTCGAGTACTCTGTCCTCCCAAATCCCTACCCCAACCCTTCAGCATTCTTCGACATTCCTACTCTCCTACCGCTGACTCAAGCATGACTCCCTCTTAGATAGGCCTAAAGCTTTGTTCTGTGCTTCTCTTGGCATCCTCCAAAGGGCCCATCGAGGCACTTGTCGCTGCCTCATTACGAGCAGCAACCCCAACTGCTCCATTCTAGTCTCTCGCCGACCTTCCCGCCCAGTGCACCCGCTGGGGGATAATCTTTCCTACCTCCTTCCTGTCCAACTCCTCCCTCCCAGTGCTAACCCTGTGAACTCTGCCACTGGATCAGCTATCACTGCCCCTCTCCGCATCTCCCTCCAGAATGTCCATTCACTTGTGAACAAGGCCCTTATCATCCATGAGCTTATTGTGGATGATTGCATCGACATCATGGCCTTGACGGAAACCTGGCTATGGGGTGATCACACCTTCCTCCTAAATGTAGCCTCCCCACCTGGCTATACCTTCCCCCACTTGCCCCGCCCAAACTGCCGTAGTGGTGGTGTGGCTCTTATCACCGAATTACACCTTGGTCTGCCCCCCTATTCCTGTGGCACCTGCTCCTTTGAGCATCTCACTTTGTTCCATCCCTCTCACCTCTCATTTAAAATCCTCGTTCTCTACCGCCCACCCAAGTACCATACCAATTTTCTCACCGAGATATCTTCACTGCTTTCCTCCCTTAGCCTCTGCACTGAGCGACTTCTCATCCTTGGTAATTTCAACCTCCATTACAACTCATCATGCTCTCTCTCCTCTGAGTTCACTGCTCTCCTCTCCTCCCTTAATCTCTCCCTCCATATAAACCCTACCCATATTCACGGCCACCCTCTCGACCTTGCCATCTCTCATGACCTTGCTACTCCCATTGTGTCAATCACAGTTAATGCCATCTCTGACCACTTCCTCGTATCACTCTCCACCCACATTTCCTTCCGCCTCCCAACCCTACTTCCTTCTGTGTCTACCCCTGGAAAAAAAATCTCTCCCAATTCACTTATAACTGCACTTGCAAAATCCTAACTGTCCAGCCTTTGGCCCTCCATTCACCACGACATTTCTGCAGCTACTGATCTGCTCAACCACACCCTCACCACCACCTTTGGTTTTACGGAGACTAGGGTATCAATCATCTCTCTCTCACCCTGGTTGTTCCGCCTGGTCATCTCTACTCCCTTAAGTCCAAGGGACGCAGACTTGAACGTATATGGCGGACAACTGGTTTAGCCATTCACCACCAGATCTGGCTGGAACACATAAAGCACTATCTGAGTCTTGGTCTCCTCTGCCAAAATGGCTCACGGATCATCCTGGAATGCAGAGTTACCCCCCGGCTTCTTTTCTCTACTACAAACCGTCTTAAACCCATCTCCCCTCTCTCCTCCACCCACAACTCCAACAACAAGTGCGAGGAGCTCATGGACTTCATTGTCACTAAGATTGAGACCATCCGTTCAGCCGCCTTGGTCGCTTCCCTCCCTTCCTCTAACCAGCTGGGCCAAACCTCCTCAAAGGTTCCCCCCCTGCCCTAGCCCTGAACTCACATCTTTCTCTAGTCTCTCTCCTATCTTCCCTCAGGCCCTCTCCAAGCTCATCTTGTCCATGAGACCCACCACCTGCTCTCTCGACCCTATTCCCACTAAAGTGCTGACCACCCAACTTCCCTTCCTGGCCCCAAGTTACCTGATATTGTTAACGGTTTTCTCTCCTCAGGTACTGTCCTCCTCCCCTTCAAATCTGCTGTCATCGCCCCTCTCCTCAAAAAAACAACCCTTGACCCCTCTGTCCTTGCACACTACCACCCAATCTCCAACCTCACTTTCCTCTCAAGTCCGTGCAGCCCAAATCTTTCATAGAACTCCATGTTTGAAACCCTTCAATCAGGTTTCTGCCCCTGCCATTGTACTGAAACAGCTCTTATCAGAGTCACAAATAACATCATATGTGACTGTGACAAAGGTAAACTATCCCTCCTTGTCCTTCTCGACCTGTCTGCAGCCTTTGACATGGTTGACCACACCACCCTCCTTCAACGCCTCTCCACCATCCAGCTGGGTGGGACTGCACTTGCCTGGTTCCATTCTTATCTATACAGTCGTAGCCAGAGAATCACCTGCAATGACTTCTCTTCCCGCTCCCGCACCGTTACCTCTGGTGTCCCCCAAGGATCTATCCTTGGCCCCCTCTTATTTCTCATCTACATGCTGCCCCTCAATGACATCATCCGAAAACACAATGTCAGGTTCCACATATATGCTGACGACACCCAGCTCTACCTCACCACCACTTCTCTCGACCCCTCCACTGTCTCTATCTGCCCTAATATCTCCTTATGTGGCTCGGTGTCAAATTTTGTTTGATAACGCTCCTGTGAAGTGCCTTGGGACGTTTTACTACATTAAAGACGCTATAATAATGCAAGTCGTTGTAGTTGTTGTTGACCTCCGTTAGCTCTGAGTTCCCCATAGTCGACTTCTGGAACAGGCTGCCGGATTGTGCAGTGGACGTCGATTCGGTAAATTCCTTCAAGCGTGAGCTGCACATGTTTCTGGCTGGGGCGGAGATCACCTCTTATAAAAGGTAGGCACTGCAGGGAATTCAGGGCCAGAGTGATCTCCTGGACTAGTTTTGATCGCCTGGATGGGTCGGAGAGGAATTTCCACAATTTTTTTCCCCCCCAAATTAGCCTGGGTTTTTAATCTGGATTTTTTTGCCTCTCCCAGGATATCACATGGTTTTGGGTGGGGTGGAGAGAGTATATATTGTGATATACAGGGTGTCACAGTTGTGTGGGACAGGCTGGTTGGATCAGAGCGTCTTTACCTGTTGGTCGTTGTTCGTATGTTCGTGGCAGGAGAGTCCCTGCCACGTACCAGCACGCTGGTGGGTGGCCAAGGACTGTCCGACCTTTCCCTGTCGGCAGCTGCTCCGCCCACTTTTTCCACCCGTTCTTTGCTTTGTCGAAAGGGATATTTTCAAACTTAAGCTTAGGTCATTCAAAAAAGAAAAATCACTTTCTGGAACATATCCATTTAAACACAGACGAACAATTATTTTTCTACTCACATAGTGCGGAACAGGGACATATCTGGTAATTACATAGTATTACTAAATACTTGCATAAAGGGAAAAATATTTTCAAATTGTTGCCAGCTCCGATTTATGTTGGTCACACAAAGCATAACAATCATTCTACCAAGTGAGTCATAGAACAAGGATTTTGCTTAATGGATGGAAGAAAGGATAGGTGGACAGTTGGATGGATAAACGCAATTGTTTTATTGACAGTTTGGCCCTCCTTTGAATGGTGGTTGATAACAGAGTGACAGATAAGACACCTGCAGCCACCATCAAAGAACAAAATTTACACAAAAAAAGGGCTCCAGTTGGAACTGTAGATGTCCGGAGTCAGTGGCCTCAGACCTTTTCTAAGAGATAGCATCTGTTTTGAGATGAAACGCTAAGATGGCTTTGAAGAATGAAGAAGAGCTCTTCCCCGTCTTTGCCAGCATAAGACTACTTTCTAACCATTGTTTTGTAGGATGTGATTGAGGCGATAGAACTGACCTTTTGACTTGCTGTTTGCACAGTGATCTTTGTCCGAATATGAGGGTTCCCCTTTTTTCCATTTTTCAAAGAAAACAAAATAACTGGCATAACAAAACATCGAGACTGATAAGAAATTGGCTCACGTCTACCTACATGCGAAATACTTTAGTGAAACAAATATGTAACTCGCCATATTCCAAGATACGTCTCTGTTTTTAAAAATGCAATTACTGCTAAAACAGCAATTTGTAAATAATCACCAATTTGACTTAACAACTGAAATGATCCTTACAATAATTACATAACTTGTAGTGATACAGATTTCTATTGATCTTTCTGTTTACATAGATGTACATGTTTTCATTCCCTAATGGCTCAGTAGGTAAATGCAACAACCGCTGTAAAGCTGGCCCAGAATTTCCTGGAACTTTTCAGTGCAGCTACGGCATAAGTGGAGAGTGGCGCCATTTTGTTACACTGGTTTTACACCGAAACATTGCTACACACAAATTTCCTCGATCGTTTGTGCCACTTCTGCGATACTTCTGCTGAAACCCTCTGCTGTTCATTTACATAGATCCCCCATGCCCCGTGCAAAATGCAGGTCACACGAGTTTCCTGCGTTTACACCAGCAATGTGCTGGCGTAGATCTACGCCCCAAAAGTTAGGAGCAGCACCGCCCGAAGTTTACCTGATAGCGGCGTAGCTGAGATTTCTGGGATTTGTTAGTGATTTTCTTTACAATTTTTTTTCAAGTATTCTTACTAACTTACCCAAAGTTCTGTCAGTCTCAGTACACCTGAAATTTTTCAGACCCCCCACCCCTCCCCACATGTTTAGAAGGACTAAGAAGCTGAAATGGTCTTCCCAATGGGCATGCCCCTGCTCTGCATAATAATTACAGAGGAAGAGGAGCAACAGAGGCAGGAGGCTCTGAGAGTGAGGTGCCATGGCAGAGGACAACAGCCCACTCGTTGTTATCCCTAATGTATTAGTGCTTGTTTTACACTGGTTTTTACATTCAGGTGTAGACAAATGAGCTCCGCAGGATATTTCTGCGTAAGTTCCTATCGAGAAGATTCGAAACGAGCGTAATTTCTGCAATTCAGTAAATTCCAGGCCACTGAGTCCATGGGCTGGACTTTGCCAGCCCTGGGGAAGCAGGTATGGAGGCGGGATTGCCGGGAAAATGGCAGAATTTGGGGGCGGGTGCCCAACCTGCCTCCATGCCATCTTGCCAGGAAGCAGGTAGCCGTCCCGCGCCGGGTCCCGTCTCCTTGGAGGCGGGAAGGGATTAGAGCCACTTAACTGCCTGTTAACAGGTAGTTAACAGGCAGATAAGAGGATTATCCCCATTTTGCCCACACAACTGCGGGCTTCCCGAAGGCTCCAAAACCCGCCAGGGTCACCGAGGCGAGTAGTGGGTCTGCGGGGGTCTGCGGGGTGCAAAAGTGCGCTGTGAAGGTGAGTGATGGGTGCAAGTGTGGAGAGGTGAGTATCTGAGGTAAGTGGAAAGTGTTAGAAAAAGTTTACTTACCTTTGTTTCTTCCTGCAGGCTTCAATCGGTGGGTATGCGGAGAGTCTCGCACCTCCGCGGCAGAGATGACAGATGGCTGTTGCATTCTCCAATGCAGCAACCATCTAATTTCTACAAAAGAAAGAGGTTTGATGAGGTCTTGAATTCAAGAATTTCCAATTCCTGCATATATAGTTGGTGGCATAATGGTGTGTGCAGTATTGCCTCTGGTGCCTACTGATCTCCCTGGCGCTACCATTCCTGTTGTACCACTTGCACTGTGAAATATCATATTTGGGGTGCTTCAGAACCGGCTCCCATCAGTAATTTTACCTTGACTTGTTGACGGACACAGGATTCAGCAGCATGTGCTTTGACGTCATGAACTTCCCTGAATTCTTGTCAAAGTGTTCACTGTAAGAGCTCCTTCTTCATCTCCCCCTTTTTTATTCCATCTCTTCCTTGTCTGCTGAAGTTTTGTCTTGTAAGTGCTTTTGGTGACTTAGTGGACATTAATTGGCTTTTATTTAGCGTTAGCTAAAAAGTTACTGGCTGCTATAACAAAATTAAAATTGTACCAGAGAAACATGTACAAAAAAAGTACTTAAAATCATAAAAATGACAAAAAAAACCCCAACAATAATGGGCCAGAAATTCGGCTCTCCGGCTTCCTGCGGGTGCAAGGATCGCGCACGTACTTACCTACCGCGCCTGCCGTTGTGCTTCGGGCCCGCGTGGAATTCGGCTCCTGGGCCTCCTGCAGCTGCCGGCGCGCAGTGCTTGTGTATCCCAGGGGCGCAGTTAGTTCGAAGCGTCCCCTGGGATCACGTGGGCCATGGAGAGCCACTGAGAGCAGGAAATCTCCATTCATAGATTTTGACAGGAAGACCTGTCAAATCTATGAATAGAGATTGGCCCCAAAACCTCACTAAAACTTCAAATAAATTAAGAAAAAACATCACATTTTTAAAATAACTATAAGTTACATAAATTAACTGCTTTAAACAAAAATTTAAATTTTTGAAAAAATTAATTACTCTTTTTAACGGTCCTAAAAATAAACTTACCTTTCTTTAAAGTATGTAAAAAAGATAAACCTGTTGAAAAAATGTTTAAATTGTATTTAATTCACCACTTACCTTGTTAAAAGCAGGCCTTGCGCCTCCTTTTTTCCCGCGCGGCTTCTCCGTACTTACCCTCACTCACTCCAAAACCTGTAAAAAAAAAACGGAAGTTCGCTGCGTGCGCGCTGCCTCTCCCGCGCACGCGGTTGACCCTCAAACCCCTTCTTTCACGAGACCGGAAGTTTCGGTTTCCCGTGCATGCGCGAAACCGGCACTTCCGGTAGCTCTACGGGTGAATACACCGCGCGTACTCACCCGTGGAGACCCGAATTTCTGCCCAATAATGGGCCAGAAATTCGGCTTTCCGGCTTCCTGCGGGTGCAAGCATCGAGCGCGTACTTGCCTACCGCGCCTGCCGTTGTGCTTTGGGCCCACGAGGACTTTGGTTCCTGGGCCTCCTCCAGCTGCCGGCGCGCAGTGCTTACGTGTCCCAGGGGCGCAGTTAGTTCGAAGCGTCCCCTGGGATCATGTGGGCCATGGAGAGCCAATCCTAGCAGGGCATTTTCATTCATAGATTTGACAGGAAGACCTGTCAAATCTATGAATAGAGATCGGCCCCAAAACCACACTTAAACTTCAAATAAATTTACAAAAAAACATCACATTTAAAAATAACTATAAGTTAAATAAATTTACTTTAAAGAAAAATTTAAATTTTTGAAAAAATTAATTATACTTTTTAATGGTGCTAAAAATAAACTTACCTTTCTTTAAAGCATCTAAAAAAGATAAACCTGTTGAAAAAATGTTTAAATTGTAATTAATTAACCACTTACCTTGTTAAAAACAGGCCTTGTGCCTCCTTTTTAAAAGTGCAGCTTCTCCATACTTACCTTCCCGGAGAAACCTGAAAAAAAAAACGAAGTTCGCTGCGTGCGCGCAGCCTCTCCCGCACACGCGTTCGACTTCTGAACCACTCCCTTCAGGGGAACGAAAGTTCCGGTTTCCAGCGCATGCGCAGTGCATGCAGGAAACCGGCACTTCAGGTGGCCTTATGGGTGAGTACACAGCGCGTACTCACCCGACAAGAGCCGAATTTCTGGCCCAATGTCTTCAGTCTTGCTGATGTTGAACATTCATTGAGGATGGTGGTGAAGTGGCAAAGCTTGGTATTGTTGATATGAAAGATTTTTAAGCAGAGGGGTATTGCAGCAGTTTTGAAATCGAGGGGAAGAATATCTGAGGAGAGGGAGCAGTTGACAGTTGGGTCAGCATTGGGCTGGGGGTCAGTACTGGAAACGTACCACACATAGAGTTTCCCTTAGGCCTAGTCCAATGAGGTCACAGTGTTCCTGCTAAGCTGCGCTTTGTTCTGTGTGGCCTGTTTCTTTTAATGCGCAGTCCCTTTAAATTTCTGCGCATGCGCGATATATACAATGGAAAAGCCTGTGAGCGGCCTGCGTGGAACCGTTCCCATTACTGCGTGGCTACGCAGCTCTGAGGGAACATTGAGTGCAGTCATAGTTATAAACAAAACACAGGAAATCACTCCTTCAACCTATTTATGAGAAGTCGCACAACACCAGGTTATAGTCCAACAGATTTATTTAAAATTACAAGCTTTCGGAGCTGTCGCCCCTTCCTCAGGTAGAGTAGCTGTGAGAGAATCTCCCAGAATTCACAATATAAACACAGAAAAAATGTATTCAAATCTTTCCCTACATCAAAGACACACTAAGAGCACAGCCAAGACAATGAGATGTGTCCCAGGGGGTCCAACGTGTCAAAACACCTGCTGGCTGCATATCCTCTGCAGTTGAGTTTGGTTCTTGTGTTAGTTTTTTTTTAAAAAGCTGGAAAGACCGGCCATGATGTCAAGTCACGTTCTGTATCGTGACATGAACCCGATATCGCGATTGAGGCCATCCTCATGAGTGCGGAACTTGGCTATCAGTTTCTGCTCTATGATTTTGCGCTGTCGTGTATCCCGAAGGCCGCCTTGGAGAACGCTTACCCGCAGATCCGAGGCTGAATGCCCCTGACTGCTGAAGTGTTCTCCACATCTCAACCTATTTAAATATGCTTACATCATTTGGTGACCCTCAATGAGGTTTATTTTGTATCAGAGCATCATTAAGCAGAAAATTTTGGCAGATGGGAAATAGTGCTTCCTTAGAATTAGGTGACAGTCATAATGCCTGCATGCCCAGTTTCATCACCCCCAGTCCTCTGATCCATGCTAGTGCAATCAATAGAGCAGATTAGCAAGTCTACCCTTATATTTGTGTTATTTTCACCCATCTATCTTACTACATCAAAAGGAAGGGTTGGCGGCCTAGTCTGAGGTTTCTTTCAGAGATAGTTTATAACTTGCCACTAGGAAATGCATGAGGACCTCTGACTTTTTAAAATCTCCTTTTGGGAATGCACTTGCCCTTTACTCTAGGTCTTCCTATAGCAAGCGGCCAAGACTGGAAACTCGCCACTTTTGAATTGGCACAATCTCCTGTTCCACCACTCTGTAATGGGGCATGGTTGAGCTCCAATGTACTGTATCACAATGTTGGCTGTTATTAAATTTTGAGGGGGTGGGTGGGGGAAGGGGATTGCAAAGAGCAGTGTTGCACCTTTAAGCAACTGATGGTTCCAATAGATAACAGAGATGTCACGAATGTTTGCAACAGGCTTTGAGTAACAAATTCGTGTTTTCCTTGCAGGGGAGTGGGTGTTGCAGGAAGCTGTAAACCTGTCTACTTCCTTCGCTCAAACAGTTCTTGATTAGAGGCCAGTGGACTATAATTGTAATGCAGAGGTGTGTTTAGACCCTGAGGTGCTCTCTGTAAGTGACTAGCATCACTTTATGACCTGGTCTATTTTTGAGAGCTGAAGTGGAGTTTGAGACTTTGCAGCTACCTAATGTATTTCATAGTATTTGGCATCACCTTTTCTTTAACATTATTAGCTTAACCCTATTAACAATTTCTTACCTACTGTCCCATGAAAGATTATTAGCGTAGTGGCATAGGATGGTTCCTGTACTCAGTATATCCGTCGCACAATAGCAACATCCAGTCTCCGTTTTAGAAAGTAAACAAGCAAACTGCTGCCAATGATCTATCCAGCCTCCATCCCATTGAGTTCTTTGAGGGAAACAATCCCTGCAACCACAGTCACTATTCACCCATTGGGTTCTTTCTGACAGCAGGGTCCTTATTGACTAGATCTGATTGAACAATATAACAAGGAAATTACTTATAATCTGTTTTTCAATTTTCTCTTCTCCCTTCCTGAACACTCTTCGTATCGTCTTTCTGGAATCTTTCCAAGTAGCCATTGTTCATTTGCTTCTCTAGACAGTGATTGTCTAGATTCTTAGCTCTGTATCCTTCCTCATCTCAGTAACCTCCTCCAGACCTACAACCTTCCGAGAACTCTGCGTTCCTCCAACTCTGGCCTCTTGTGCATTACCCATTTCCTTCGCCTAGCATTGGCAGCCATCTAGGCCCTAAGCACTGGAATTGCCACTGCAAACCTCTTCGCCTCTCTACCTCTCGTTCCTCATTTAAGACGCTGCTTAAAACCTCACTCTTTGACTAATCATTTGGTCACTTGTCCTAATGGCTGCTTCATTGGCTCTGTGTCAATTTTTGTCTGATTACACTCCTGTGAAGCACCTTAGGACGTTTTACTACATTAAAGGCGATATATAAATGCAAGTTGTTGCTGTTGCTGTCAGCAGACTAGTTGACCAAAGACACATTACAGTGGTGTCTGAATGGAGCATTAGAGTGATATCCAATCTTGTCATTGCCCAAAATCCACACACGTAGACTTCCCAGGATTGATAACCTTGGCTGATATTTTCCTCCCTAGCCCAGAGGTGTTGAAGCCAATTGTAACATCTCAATTGGTGTACTAACTTCAATCAGCAAGTTCCGTACAGACGAGAATCTGAACTGGGTCCTTATGGTCTGTATGGCTTAGTGCTACATTGGGCGGTGCTTTTCCTTGAAGGAACATTGGGGCTAATAGAACTGAGAGCATATTGCTCAAATTAATATTGTTCCCAAGGATTGTAGAGAAAGTTTCTGGGTAGTCCTTATTTATTGTGCAATGTGAAGAATGTACAAAATTGCAATAGTTTCCTCTGAGCCTTGTGCTGCCTCCTGTTCGTGAAGGTTAGTGAATGATATGAAATCAATTACATCAGAGCAACGATTTTAAAACCTAGAGAAAGCAGGAAGTGAGCCTTTGAAACCAATCAATTGCAAATCCTTCACCAGTACAACTGTGCAGACTGGAAATGTTCGAGCAATGGCTGAAAAATCTACCAGAAAGGTACAGGCCAGGAGGGCAGCAATATTTAGTTCTGTCACATCCCCACCATCCCAAATCAAATGCAAGAAAGTCAGCAGCTGGGTCAATATTGTGTCCACCAAAAAACTGCAGATGGCCCTGAACTGTCTGGAGCGGCCATGCCCTCCATGGTGGTGTGCGGTTTGGTTAGGTGGCCATGCATCACTACACAGATGTGGGTAATGGGCTCCTTTATTGTCCTGCCAGAATGTGCAGGGTGTTTGATACACTCTTTAATAATTGCAAGAAATGCTGGTGCTCAAATATCAGGCTTTATTCGGCAGGACCTGTGAGGTCCCAATCTTGGAGCTCAGCAACTGAAGTTAGCTTTCCGGGCAGCATTTTTCTGGTCTTCCACTGCCACCTGCTTCTTCTCGCTCGTGCTCTGTAATTCACCCAGTGCTCCCTCCTGAAGGGATTCTCAGGCTACCCCAGATCAGGCGTATTCCCCAGACGTTCCCCTTCAACTAAAGTTAGAGATAGCCGAATCTTATAAGACGCTTAATTGGGTCTAAAGGTCCAGACTATCTCTCCCTAAAGGAAAGAAATGACTTGAAGATATTACCATCCTCCAGATAGCACTTTTAATAAGTTTAACTGGACTGTAACCTTCCGGATATTATGAGGGTCCGGAAAACCCCCCAGAATTCTGCAACTCCTCACAAAAGAGTGTACAGAGATTTGAGTTTGCGAGGTTGATACAGAAATACTCTGTGAGACAATTCTAAAAATATATAGATTTATTAAGGAACCGACATTTAGTTAATAGCTGATGAGTCAATCGCAACTTTAACAGTTCAAAATACAAATAGCTTACAATTCTATTCTCAGAGATCCTTATTCTCAAATCTTAACTTCGTTACATTTTTACATTTCTAAGTCTTATTCTTAATCCAGAATATCCACCAAAATCAATTAAAGTTCCGTTTGATCCCCGAGACTCAGAGTTAAAAACTTACAGAGCCTGCCTCTGAAGCTGAGAATCGCCTGCCCTTTCCAGCGACTTCTGTTTTCCCATTTGAAAATCCCATTTTTTATACTCTTTTGCAGTGGTATCTCCTTTGAAGTTTTCTGCTGATGTAAGCTAATTATCTCTCGTAAGTCTTTCTGTTGACTTCTTTCTATTCTTACTGTTAGTTCAGCTGCTAACTCTCAGAATCCTGTCTGCTGTATAGGTGTTTCATAACTTATCATCAAATATGGTTTAACAGATTTATCTATTTGATGCCATTCTTACGAGGTCTTCTATTGAATTCTTAATATCCCCTTAACTGGCTATAAGCAGACGTCATGTCTACTAACTGTTCCATTTTCAATACAAACACAATGTGATTGCTTGGTACATCTATTGATATTATATCTTCAAAGTGTTCTGTAGGTATCATATTTACAATATGTAAATCAAAACCACTTCAACCAGGGTGTTCCATGCATTTCTTAGCTACTTCAATTGGTTGTATATATAATTGTGTTTCCTGTTTCATTTGATGTTACTTTTACAAAGGCACATGGTTTTTTAATGTTCTGTGTTTCTGTTCGACGTGTTAATTTTTAACACTTTAAACTGGGTATAGCATTCTGTTGGTTCCAAACTGCAGACTCCTTGGAAGAAAGCCTTTACTTCTTCAATAGGGCCATTGTCTCTGTGTCAATAATCATTTCCCATTTCAAAAGCTTGTATGGTGTTTACAGCTTTGTGTTAACACTTCATCTTATCTCAGAAGCCTGTATTTCTGTTTACAGCTTGTGTCGTTGAGGCTTTTAGATTTTTAAATCCCAGTTTGTCATATTTTAATAATATCAGAATTCTGTTCATAGGATGATGTATTTTTCTGAAATATGGCTCATTCCTTTACACTCCTGCCTCTCATTACCTAAAGCCTCTGGAGTGCGTGTACCGGGGCTAGTGCTTGCTAAAGTTGGGAGTGTGTGACGTAGGGTGCCGTGAAGTGCTGGGCCATGGTGGACGTTGTCTTGTCTTCTGTCCTCAGGAACAGCAATAGGAACAGAATAAGAGAACATTTTAGAATAACAGCAGTAAGACACCCTGCCCACCCTGTATGTGGCAAGCTATTGTGAGTAATGCTGCTGTGATACAGTATTTGCCTGTGTGTCATTGAGTGATTGGGGAGAAAGAAAAATAAAGCAAAGGATGGTACTAGAGTTGAGCTTGGGGGAGGCATCTGTAATTACCCTCTCCCCCATGGCCTCTAACCCCAGGATTTGTAGGTCTGACTCCTTTTGCCGAGTCAGTAGACAATAGTAGGCAGGAGGGGGGACTTTGGTTCGAGTTCGCTCCCATCTGTTGTATGTGGCCTTTTCCTGTAAGCAAATACAAAACGGACATATGTTGAAATTTGGAAGAGCAGCGGAGGTGTTGCCCAAGTGCTCAGACTACCTGACCCCTTGTGTAGGTCCAGGACTGTGCAGCAGGCAAGTAGCTTTAGTGTCCGGGTCCTTAGTGGTCCCTAATTGCAAGACCGATGTATGACATTAGAAGCATTTATGTGCCAACAACAAAGTTTGCCCTGCAGTAATATGGGCATGCATGAGTTGAAAGGTTGCGAGAGTTCCTTGTATGCTGCTTCAGTGAAGCTGCGCCAACTTGACAGTAGACTCTTCGAGCCATCTGTCCAATGGCCACATACTTAAGAGTAGGACAATTAGGGGTGCTCTTACCGCGACAGTCTGCCCGAGTCCTGAAAGCCTGTTGCACCTCTTCCATGATCTGTGGCTATGGGAAAATGTATTAAGTTGCTTGGCCAACACTGCACAAGCATTTCAGACATTGCTCCTGATAAGATGCCCCTCTGCTCCAAAGAAGAGAAGCCTTCCTGTTCTGTACTTGCTAAGCAGTATCCTCAGATAGAGAACTCTTGTTTCTATCCCTGTTCTTGCTCTTTCTGGCCTCCATTGTACCAGAACACCAAAACCTGCTCGCAGTTCTTGAGTGCAGCTCCCCTTTAAATGCGACCGGCAGCCCCTTTAAGAGCTGCTGGCTCACTGGATATCCCATCAATACTTGTGGCACCCTCCCTGCCCCTAAGCAAATGTGTGGGAGGAGTCTGTATGTATTATTATCTTGTAAAATCACACAAGGTCAGCTCGGTGCATGTGCGGCAATCTGGTCTCATTGGCATTGTGCTGGGACTGGATAATTGGCCCTATGATGTTTACATTGTGTAATATTCTTTGAAAAGGAACATTGTAATGACCCATGAAGGGTTTAACTTGTTTTATTTTGTGTATATGAAACAGTTGTTTGAACGAACACAATGACAAAATGCTCCCAAATCAACATTCTGTTCCAAGTACAAGCATCTCCAAAGGCTGTTTCACTTCAGTAGAAAATCTTTTAGGGGACTTGCCACATCAAAGCACCTGCAGAGAGTTCATTTCACATAATTCCTTGGCAAATGTTCATCTGGGTCCTAACCTAGGCTGCATGCCCAATCTGGAGCATTTAAAAGAGTGGTTATATCATTGAAACTAGTATATAATTAGAGAAACACCAATTTGTAATCTATTTATGTTCTTTGTGAACACTATTTAAAAAATGCAATTAACACAAATGCAGTAATTCCTTAAATATTGAAGGAATTTCCAGAGATTTAATGTTCAGGCTGGAAATTAATGGTTTTCTGTTCTGGCTGGCTTGAAAGTTGTTTTGAAATGAAAAGAAAATGCTGGCAATGCACAGCAGGGCTGTCAGGATCTGAAAAGATAAATTAATGTTTTGGCTCAGAACTGTTTTATCTCTTTTTTTGAGAGTTGCTCTGATGGTTTCAATTTTCCTCCATGGTTTTAAAACAGTTGACATCATTCCCAACATTTGTCTTTATTTTAAGTGATTTGCCATTGTCCTGCCCTGCAACATGTAATGCAGGTTACACCTATAGTATGCTCTGTTAGAGGAGTGATCCAAATGAAGGAGACCAAGAATGGATCTCGTATTAAATTATTTCTGGGAGCTATAATTTTTCTTTAAATATTGCCTTTCTCTTTTTCCAAGGCTGAGGGCTGGATTTTGTCAATGGGGGTTTCAGTCCCGCCCCCAATGATGTCCGGACAACCCACGCTATTTTCCCTTGATTGACCTTGTTAAGCTCGCCCTGTGGGCTTAGCCGGCCAATTAAGGGATAGCCGGTGACCGAGGGCGTCAGCATATGATGTTTCATCGGTCTCAAATTTTTGACAGATGAATTGTCAGCATTTGACAGCTTTGAGAACTGAAGGCTCACCAAAACCTCTTTCCTCAGCAGAAATCAGATGGCTGCTGCATCTGAGAATGCAGCAGCCATTCTGTCATCTCTGCCATTGAGATGAGGCACCTCCGGATCCCCAAGGGTTGAAGCCTGCAGGAAGAAGCAAAGGTAAGTAAACATTTTCTAACACTTTACACTCACCTCTCATACTTATCTCTCCACACTTGCACCCATCACTCACCTCCACAGCGGACTTTTCAATCCCTCTCACCCCTGCAGACCCACTGCTCACCTCGCTGACCCTGGCGAGGTTCGCAGCCGTCGGGAAGCCCGACTTGCAGGGGTAAAATGGGGATAAGCCTCAAAACTGCCTGTTAACTACCTGTGAGAAAGTGAAGCACCTTGGGACGATTCTTCTACATTAAACGCAAATTGTTGTTGCTTTTCCTCAGCTCAGTTCATACTCAGTAGACGATTGTGGGGGAAATTACAAGGTCAGATCTCTACAGGTTTGTGCATCAATTGGTGCCGGTAATTGCCTACCACTTTGCTGTATTGCTACATACAAGTCCTGTGGGTGTGGCCTTGTCTATGAGCAAAGATGAAGTGAACTGAACGCATTCTCTTTTGAAGTTTTGTTTGGGGAAAATGCCAGGGCCAAGCACAGTGGGCAGTACCAATTAAATGAACATTTGAGAATACAGGCTAATACCTTCATTTATAGAGGAGAAAAAAAAGTCACTGTAAGAACATCTCTCGACCATGCGTTTTACAAGAAAAAGAAATGTGACGGCAAGTTTTCTGATCACAGCACGAAAGCAGCTAAACCTCGGGTGCAAGGTACATAACACTTATTGAAACCGCAGCAGGCCGATCCTAAATTTAGCCTTGTTAGCTATTGATAGCGAGCTCCTGGCCTGAACTGGGCCGTACCTCCAGGAGTTTGTTGTCAGCGGGGCTGGGAAATAGCCCACAGCTTGCAGCTCTTCGAGACTGCAACTGCTACTTAAAGGGGCTGCTTTTGTTGCTGGGTGTGTAAGTAGAAGTGTCTGCAGAACTTCTCCATTTCCTGAGGCATGTTTGGAGGTGCTTGTAGAAGAAGTGCAACCAAGAAGGGTTGCCCTATTTGCCCTCCCAGGGCACCCTCCTCACAAAATAGATGTCCAAGTTGCTTGGTGGGTGGTGGCCACCAGAGTTAATGCAGTATCGAATATCCAGAGGATGTGGGAGCAGAGGAGGAAGACGTTTAATAGCCACAGGATGTTCTTTACGATAAGGCCAGCCAGAAATGCACTTTATCAAGTAAATGGACAAAGTAAAGAAAGAAAGACTTGCATTTATATAGCACCTTTCATGACCTCAGGACGTTCCAAAGTGCTTTAGAGCCAATGAAGTACTTTTGAAGTGTAGTCACTGTTGTAATGTAGGAAATGCGGAAGCCAAGTTGCACACAGCAAGCTCCCACAAACAGCAATAAGAAAATGACCAGATAATCCTGTTTTAGTGATGTTGGTTGAGGGATAAATACTGCCAAGGTTGCCGGGAAAACTCCCCTGCTTGTCTTCGAAATAGTGCCATGGGATCTTTTATGTCCACCTAAGAGGGCGGACGGGGCCTCGGTTTAACGTCTCATCCGAAAGACGGCACCTCCGACAGTGCAGCACTCCCTCAGCACTGCACTGAAGGATCAGCCTAGAATCTGTGCTCTTGGACTGAGGCTGCTTGCTAAGACCTCACAAAATAACTGATTCTAAACTTCACATGTATGTCTATACTGCAGGAAGACACACTTCATTACTGTCACTTAAAACTGCAGCGGTTGTTGCATAATCATTTGGAAAGGGCATCTCCATAAAGTACACAATTAGCCTGCATGATGCTACCAGGGGAAGAGCAGGGGAGTGGGACTAATTAGACACCGGCACAATGGGCTGAATGGCCTCCTTCTGTACTGTTAGATTCTATGAGGCACAAGATTCAGCTAGTTGCACTTGGTAATGGGCTTCATTGGATTATTGAAGAAGCCGGTTGCAAGGAAAATGTTGCATTAAGACTATTATCTCAATAGCTGTCACCTTTTATCAACTATAAATTTCATTAAAAAAAACCAAATTAGAGGGCACTCATTACAGATAAGTGATAGAGTTATTGGTGCAATTAGCTCTGATAGTGGAATCTCTGCTGTCTTCTCCACCTCCCCAGCCATGAATCTCCAGAACAGAATGCCCTCTATTTAGCATCTAATTTGGAAGTTCTGAGTTCTGGAAAAGCATGAATTTGGAAATCTGAGAATGGGTGAATCTTTTATTCAAACCAATAATACCAATTACTGAGAATGGGTGTATGATATCTGGTACTGGAAGGTCACTATGGGTAAAATAATATTACTGCAGTAATGCAGGGGGCCTAAAGCGGGACCAGAAATACACAATGCATATTTTTGGGATACTCTAACTAGCCATACTACTTGGGATGCAAAATAAAAATAATTTAAGAAATGTATTGCCACTCTGATTCACAGCAAGAAATGCTTAACTGCTGTAAAATCTCAGTCTATCAATCAGATCAGATTACAAATGTCAGCAATATTCTTAGAGGACAATAAAATGTGTATGAATTTATGGCAACTTAAGTGCAGCTATACTGCCATTTTTGTATTGATGTAAAGGGTGCGCATCAACATAAAGTGTAGATTCAGTGTAATTCTATGTAAAAAGTGGCAGTATAATTCAGGAGATTACTAAGCACTAAAGCTGGTGAGGTGAGGCCCCCTCTAGGAGACCATCTGACACCAGTTTTCTATTCACGCCAGGTGCAGTATAACTGCAGCCTTCGTGGTCTAGAAGCCGAGTGTTAAAACTCCTCCTGAAGATATTCAGATGGAATTGCAAAATTGACAAGGATGGCTGTTTGAAAGCAGATGGTGTGCGTTTACTAAGCTAAAAAATGTACATTTAGATAGCGAAGAGAGTAAGTGAATGTTTTGGTATTCATTCCTTTTATCTTTTGCCTCCTTTTTCCCTCTATCTCGTTTATACTATCAAATTCAGGTGGAGAGAATCCAGCAGAGATTCACTTTAGTGAAGACTTGGCATTGTTAACCCTTCCCTCCCACTAACTATCACCAGCTCCACTGGTATGAGATTAGCACAGTATAAATGCATGTCTGCTCTTATACTGGGAGGGAGTTTTTGATCTCTCACCATGTCTCATTGAAATGGACTGGGTGATTTAAAGGTACCAATCTAAGAGCCACACTCCTTATGTGCTTCATGTGATTCAAAATGATTGAGGTCAACTATGCAGACTCTGTGCTTACCACGATAAACATGGCTAGACTGAATGTTTGAAAAAGCTTCATAGCACAGTGTAAATTTGTTAATCATTTGCCACTTACAACATTTACTCTTAAGTTAACGAGAGCGATATTTTATACTAGTCACAGCCATGTCACAAATGGACCAATAAAAATAGATAATTTTCTATCTTTCTGTCCATTCAACTAACTATAACAAAATACATGTATTAAAAAGTAAGTTGCCTTTAAGCTGTATTAGCAGTGCTGATCTAAACTTACTGCTTTGTATACACAGCTGCAGTTGGTGCCTTGCTATGGGACTTGATGTGTCTCAAGTGATAGTCACATCAGGTCAGTGGATTTTCACTGTCAGCTGACTTCCTAATGGGCTAAACTAGGAATGCTGTCAGTGCTCTCAATTCAGTGCCAAATGGCCCTTTCTTTATATAGCGTTCAAAGATTAGCTATTGACATGTATCTTGTGCGCTGCTCTTGATCTTGGTGCAGTGCCATTGAATCATCACAAAATCTAAAACCTGTTGGTAACACCCATTAAATTTATGCTGACTGACAGAAGATCCTTTTTATTGGTCACACTTCTAGGTTTACAGGCAATAAAAAATCTGCTTGAAGGTGTGACTTTCACAGCAGTTCTCAAGCCACTTTAGTACAAATTTGTTCACTTGCCCAAATTTACTTCATTTGACAAAGTAAAAGTGCTTACTTAAACTATGGAAAGGCTACAAAACGGAAAAAAGAACCCTCCTACAGTTAACTGAACACATTATGATGGTAACAGATCTTGTATAATAAATGTTTTGGTTGTTTAATTTTAACTACTTCATCTCCTTTTGAATCCCATGTTGCTTTATATTGATTTTTAATCACCATATGGGGTAGGGAATCATTGTGCTCCTTTGTTATACTCTTATTTTGTCTGTTTTGTCTTTCTCCATCCTCTGAGGTTGCGTGCTCCACAGCTTAGAAGTGGGAGAACTTGTTTCCAAAAGAAGCTGCCTTTAAATGGCTGTCAAGTCTGGAATTGGAAATGGATCCCATAAGTGAAAATACAAGTCTACCATCTACCAAATGCTTTGATTTCCCAAGTTCTGCATAGAAATACCATATATGTAGAGTCAAGAAATAATAGCCCGGATTCTCCACTGTTGCACCAAGTCTAGTTCACCCATCACCCCTGTGCTCATTAACCTATGTTGGCTCCCGGTCAATCAATGCCTGGATTTTAAAATTCTTATCCTTGTGTTCAAATCCTTCCCTATCTCTGTAACCTCCTCTACCCCTACACCCCTCCAAGAACTCTACGTTCCTCCAATTCTGGCCTCTTGTGCATCCCCGATTTCCTTCACCCCACCATAGGGTGTGCCTTCAGCTGTTTAGGCCCCACGCGCTGGAATTCCTTCCCTATTCCTCCTAGTCTCTCTACCGCTCCTCCTTTAAGATGCTCCTGAAAACCTACCTCTTTGAACAAGCTTTTAGTCATCTTCCCTAATGTCTTCTTTGGCTCAGTGTCGATTTATTACTGATTACGCTCCTATGAAGCACCTTGGGACATTTTAATACATTAAAGGCACTATATAAATGCAAGTTGTTGTTGTTGTTGTTGTGATGCCTCGAATTTGTGATCCCCAGTGGAGAATGAATGAAAATGCGGGTGGTGTGGCCTCACCACCCCAGCCGGGACTTCCTTCCCCATGTCCTTGCCGGGAACACCAGGGCCTTCTCCTTTCCAACCCGCTGCGTTTAAATATTGGTTAGCATAAGCATGTTACCTAGATCTTGAGGCCAAGATAGACACTCACAAAGCAATGGAAAGTTGGGATCTACAGTAAGAAGGGTAGAAAAGACCCAAAAATGTAACACTTGGTTATACTGGAACTTGGTGCCAAAATCCACGTTGATCCCAAATCCATTCAGGTTGCTTTTACTGATGGTGTGCCTGAGCCTATGAACTGACAGACTTCACTGGAAGTGGATAGCGAGAATATCACATTGATATGCCTAAGTACACCTTAGGAGCGTAATGTAGTGGTCATGTTACAGGACTAGTAATCCAGAGGGCTGAACTAATAATACATGAGCGTGAGTTCAAATCCCACTTTGAGAATTTGAATTCAATTTGAAAATCTGGAAATAAAAATCTGGTATCAGCAAAAGTGGCGATGTTGTAAAATAAAAACAACTGGTTCACTAATGTCCTTTAGAGAAGGAAACCTGCCATCCTTACCCGATCTGGCCTACATGTGACACCAGTTCCATTCCAATGTGGTTGACTCTCAACTGCCCTCATAAGTGGCCTAGCAAGCCACTTGGTTGTATCAAACCGCTACATAAATAGACTGCAGCGGTTCGAGAAGAAGGCCCACCACCACCTTCTCAAGGCAACCAGGGATGGGCAATAAATGCCAGCCTTGCCAGCGTCCCGAGAATGAATAAAAGCAATTCAATGTATTTTATGAGAATAAAGGAAAGATCCTTCATCTGATCAGCACCTTTCACGTCCTTGGGTTATCCCAAAGTGCTTCCCAGCCAATGAATTACTTTTGCAGTGTGGTCACTGCTGTTATTATAGGCAAACATAGCAGCCAATCTGTGGAATAGAACCTGGCATGCAAATATAATCTAATCAACTCTGGGCAAATGTGAGCCAAATCAACAAGGAACGCTGACTTCCTTTTGTTTCAGTTTATCTCGGGTTGAAAAGAATATGCAGTAATTATATTGCTCATTGAGAAATTAACCACTCTGATTCTCTTTGGGCAGCAAAAGTAAGCCTGAAGCACATTTAACTCCAGTATGAAATTGTGCCATTCACACTCCCACTTTGCTTTATGAATCATTATATATTCAAGTACTGCCAGACCAGCTGTGCCTGAGGATTTGATATTTTGATGAATCAACCAAATTTTCCTCAAATAATCAAGGGTTTGCTTAAACCAAAAGGTTTGTTTATTAAGTCGCGGTTTAGGTTTATTAGCTTGGGTTTTGGCAGCTACCATGGCGTGTTCAGCTCCCTGTCCTGACCAGATGGTGCAGATGCAACTGTCTGGGACTTTTAATTTAAAAACCACAACTCTTAATATTCCTCTGTTAAGAGAATTAAATTAAGTGGGTTCTGTGGCTTGAACCTCCAGTTCACTCCTCCTAACGTACAACAATGCTTGCAGATGCCTTGCTGGCGCACTGTCATCAGTGTTTGTCCCTTCATCTGAAACCAAAATCAAATGCATGGATGATGGTGGCTTTTTTTTGTATTGGAATGACGTGCGGATATCTCCAGGAGGGTACCAAATTTGACGGATTTCAGCTGGACTTTTGCAAAAACTGTCTGAAGTCAATACTTCTGAAGATGTTCAATTTAAGGAGATTTTGCAAGCTTTTGCAGTTTCCTTTTTTTCTTCTTTAGAATTTTTTTTTTAGTTTCCTGATACTAAATAGAGAATTGATTCTTGAAGTTCCTGGCAGACTTCTGCGCTGCCAGATGTGTTGGGGGGGGAGGGGCTTATGTCAACGATATCTGGTCCGACATTGACCCCCATCCCAAATCCTGGGGAAAGGGTCATTTTTGCACCTTTACATGGTTCCCTGGAACCCTGTCCTGTGGTGGGCCAGGAACTTCAGAGTGGGGCCTGGCTATCTCCTATGGGTGGAGAGGTGGGAAGGGATGTGGTGTCTCTTCAAAGCGTGATGGGTTTGAAATGGAAGGCAATTTGGCAGGCGTCGTATTTGGCAGTTTCAAGGCAATGCATGCGGACCTGGGCGGGGGGGGGGAGAGTCAAAAATCCCAACTATATTGCAGAAACCTCCATCATGGGCCCCAATTGTAGCAGGATGATATCCTGGCAACTCTGCGTTGGGGGCAGAGGAGGCAGAACTGACAGGGTTTGTAGCAGATGGTTTGCTTTACTATCATTTTCGGTCTCCGCCCGATACCCTTGTAGAACACCCTATCCTGCCTCATTTTCATTATCATAGAATGATGCAGCACTCGGCCCATCGTGCCTGTGCCAGCTCTTTGGTAGAGCTATCCATTTAGTTCCACTCCCCTGTTCTTTCCCCGTAACGCTGTAAATCTTTCCCCTTCAAGTATTTGTTCATTTATCTTTTGAAAGTTACTATTGAATCTGCTTCCACCCCTTTCGGGCAGTGCATTGCAGATCAAAACAACCCGCTGTGAATTTTTTTTTTACCTCATGTCGCCTCTGGTTCTTTTGCCAATCTGTGTCCTCTGGTTACCGACCCATCTGCCACAAGAAACCGTTTCTCTTTATTTACTCTATCAAAACTGTTCATGATTTTGAACACTTCCATCAAATCTCCTCTTAACCTTCTCTGTACTAAGGAGGACAACTCTAGCTTCTCCAGTCTCTCCATATAACTGAACTCCCGCATCCCTGGTACCATTCTAGTAAATCTCTTCTGCACCCTCTCCAAGGCCTCGACATCCTTCCTAAAGTGTGGTGCCCAGAATTGAACACAGTACTCCAGCTGAGGCCTAACCAGTGTTTTATAAGGGTTTAGCATAACTTCCTTGCTTTTGTACTCTATTCCTCTATTAATAAAGCCAAGGATCCCAAATGCTTTTTTAACCGCCTTCTCAACTTGTCCTGCCCCCCTCAAATATTTGTGTCCATACACCCCCAGATGTCTCTGTTTCAGCATCCACTTTAAAAATTGTACCACTTAGCTCATATTCCCTCTCTTCATTCTTCCTTCCAAAATGTATTACTTCACACTTCTCTCCATTAAATATCATTTGCCATGTATCTGCCCATTTCACCAGTCTGTCTACGTCCTCCTGAAGTCTTTAATATCTTCTTCATTGTTTACTACATTTCCAAGTTTTGTGTCATCTGCAAACTTCGAAATGATGCCCTGTATACCGAAGTCCAGGTCATTAATATATATCAAAAAGAGCTATAATCCGAATACTGACCCCTAGGGAACACCACTATATACCTACCTCCAGTCTGAAAAACAACCGTTCACCACTACTCTCTGCTTCTTGTCCATTAGCCAGTTTTGCATCCATGCTGCTGCTGTCCCTTTAATTCCATGGGCTTTAATTTTGTTAACAAGTCTATTGTGTGGTACTTTATCAAATGCCTTTTGAAAGTCCATATACACATCAACCGCACTACCCTCATCAACCCTCTCCGTTACTTCATCAAAGAGCACAATCAAGTTCGCCAAATATGATTTGCCTTTAACAAATCTGTGCTGACTTACATTTATTAGCCTATACTTTTCCAAATGCCACTTAATTTTATCCTGGATTATTGACACTAGGGCCGCGATTTCCCCAACCTCGGCGGATCCGGTGTGGCCGGGGTCGGTGGCGGGTCCCGGACACTCTGTTGGCTCCAGCCCACTGTCCAAAGTGATTTTATGTTGATTGGGCTTGTTAAGTCCGCCCAGCGCGTTTTCCGGCCAATTGAAGGAAGCGGGTCTGATGACGTCATTTAATGACGCGTCATCAGCCGGTTTCCTTAAAGGGACCATGCGCAAATTTACTTTGACAGTTGTGCTGTCAGTGTTCTGCAGCATTGAGGTGCTGCAAACACTGACAAGCACTGCACAAAGGTGCACGGCTGCCCCCAGGCTCTCCCATGACTCCCTCCATATGCTTATGGAGGGAGTCACAGCACGCAGGGAGGTTCTCTTCCCTTCCAATGGGCGGAAGAAACCTCCCCAGGAGATCAACGCAGCCTGGTTGCACATTGCACAGGTGGACATAAGCAGGAATGTCATCAGGAAGACCATGCAGCAGTGGCGCAATCCTTTTAATGATCTCAGTAGATCACGAAACGTTACTGCAAAGCCACACTCAACCTCATCACATTCCCATTACTCTGCCTTCCCTACCCTACTCCTGCACATCCTTACTCACACCAACTTACCTTACACCTTCACCCATCCCTCTCTATATCTACATTATCACTTCCCCATCTCACTAGCCACCCCTCACACTCACCCTCATCCTAGTCCAATCATACCAACTAACAACACAAGGGTAGGCACTTGTGTGTTTTAGCCAATGTTTATGTGAAGTTTCTGTTAATGTGCTGTCAAACATTGAAACCTTTATTTTCAACACTTTGCGTTCTTGGACAGATTTGTGTGCAGCTTTGGAAGTGGCTTAGTGAGTTGCAGTGAATGGTGAGACATAACGGTACCCCCGCAATGGTGATGTGCGAAAGGAATGGCTTGGGCATTGTAGGGATGCTTTGTGGTGTTGGTGTGGGGTGATGTCAACCTGGCACACCATGTGGCAGCCAGGGTGTACAGTGTCAAGTGAAGTAAATCTGGCCATGGTGAGGCCATCCTTGGCCTCCTGGGCAGCAATGTGGTCAGGTGCTGATGCCCTGTGTCCTGTGCAGCATCAGTTGATTGTGGAGAAGGTTGGTGCTGCTGGTGTTGGGGCTGATTGTGCTGGGATTCCTGACCCGCTGTCAAAAAATTTTTTTTCGCACGCAACCTGCCACCAAATGCGCCCGCTGACCCCCCGAAAAATTCGCCCCTAAATGTTTCCCCACCACCGACATTAGGCTGACTGACCTGTAGTTGTCGGGTTTATCCCTCTCCCCTTTTTCTGAACAGGGGTATAACATTTGCAATCCTCCAGTCCTCCCATATCTAAGGTGGATTGGAAGATTGTGGCCAGAGCCTCTGCAATTTCCACCCTTACTTCCCTCAGTAACCTGTAACTTTTCTACTTTGAGTACTGCCTTTTAACCTTTTAAGTACCTCTTTATTTTTATCCTATCCAATATCTACTGCTATTTCTCTTGTTTTGACATCAAAGTACCATTTTTTCCCTCTTCATATCCACTGTCAACATTGACGACTTACCGGTCAGACACACCCTGGTTTGGTTCTGTTCCAACAGTTTGGGAGTAATTTTCCCAATATGCATTTACTGGCACTTCCAAACTGATCACTTGCTCCAATCTCTGGCTGGCAAAGCAGGTCACTGCCCCACCAGTCTGATACTCCCATTTTCCACACTGGCCATCTCTTTGAATTTTATTCACTTACCTTTGACCATTAGCCAACTTTATTGTCATTTGTGAATCTTAGAACTGTTGAATGTTGGTGTTGACCATATCCAGTTCCGCACATCTTTGAGAGTTGGGGACCATCCACAATTTTCATAAGAGCATGAAGAGCTGTGTGATTGTTTTTATTTTTCAGGAGTGGGTCGAGGATAAGCAGATAATCAGTAAATGTGCTCTTGAGGGCTGAGGCGGCGAATGAACAGTACAGATAGATACACTGCACTTTTCAACAGGAATGTGTTTCCTTTTACAATGCAGAAATTGCAGGTTGTTTTTCTAGAGTACATGCAAAGTGTGATGTTATTGGAAAGAAGACTAACGTAGCATTATCACTAGTTTTCTTCAATTCCACCAGTTCCACTATGGTGCTCTGTCTCTCTTAATTCTAGAGTCCCAATATATCAGCTACAATCTTCCTTCCTTTGTCTGATTCAGGGAAACTTTTTATTTCCTGTATATGTTGTGCTCTTGTCTCTGCTTTCAGTGTTGTTTAAATAGGCGCTGTTTTCATGAAAAAGAGTTTTCTGCACTCAATAGATGAATTGGTTACCTGGCTTGGAGCTGAACCCTTGGACCCTTGGTTCAATCTCTCATTCGTGTTGGTCTCAGCTGAGGTGGAAATGAGGACACTGGAGTCGGCCTCAGCGTCTCAAGTCTTGGGAGGGTAAATCAGCCACGGTTGTAGTCCTGAAAGCTATCCAGGGACCCTGCTTGAAAGTGTACATGTGTGGTTATCGGCTGAGGGGAGGAAATCAGTACTGCACTGAAGCATCAGCCTAGATTGTGACTGCTAAATCATGTGCAGCAGTCACTCGCACATGAAGATTGATCACTTAGGCAAGATGTTGGTACTTTGGAAACATCTGAATCACCAACTTTGGGGCAAGAAAGAGGGAGAAATAAAATGTTTTAAAGAGTGGCTAATCTCTCTTTACAAACCCATGGTATAATGATACAAAACATGTCAAAGCATATGAGGAAGTTATGATGAACCTGTATAAAACTGGTCCGACCTCAACTGGAGTATTGTGTCCAATTCTGGGCACCTCACTTTAGGAAGGATGTGAAGGCCTTAGAGAGGGTGCAGAAAAGATTTATGAGAATGGTTTCAGGGATGAGGGACTTCAGTTACGTGGATAGACTGGGGTTCTTCTCCTTAGAGCAGAGAAGGTTGAGAGGAAATTTTATAGAGGTGTTCAAAATCATGAGGGATCTAGACAGAGTAGATAGAGAGAAATTGTTCCCATTTGCGGAAGGGTCGAGAACCAGAGGGCACAGATTTAAGGTGATTGGCAGAAGAACGAAAGGCGACATGAGCAAAAACAGATTTAACGCAGCAAGTGGTTAGGATCTGGAATGCACTGCCTGAAAGGGTGGTGGAGGCAGAGTCAATCGTGGCTTTCGAAAGGGAGTTGGATAAGTACCTGAAGGAAAAGAATTTGCAGGGCTACGGGGAAAGGGCAGGGAGTGGGACTAGCTGAAGTGCTCTTGCAGAGAGCCGGCACGGGCTCGACGGGCCGAATGGCCTCCTTCTGTGCTGTAACCATTCTATGATTCTATGATCAAGTCACTTCCATGTGACATCATTACGATGAATACGAGGCTACGTTCTTCTCCCTACCAAACAAGAATCTGTCAAATGCTTCTTCATGAAGACCATCCTTTAACAGCACCAATAGTTCCCTGTTCTCAGAGCTAAGCTGTGTGATGCAGGGTGTGTGGAACAAGTCTTTGCTCTTATTTATTTCATTTAATCTGTAATGGGTGTAATATTTAAAAATATTTATCTCCCTTCCTATTGTTGCATGTCTTTGGTGCCAGCCTCCTTTTTTACTTCTGGAGTTGACCACCATCTTATTTTCTGGAGCCATAAGGTAGAGACATAAAATGAGGTACTACTGGGTGAAAGAAGCAAAGAACTTGCCTTTGTATAGAGCTTTTTGCTACCTCAGGACATCCCAAAGCACTTTCCAGCCAATGATTTACCTTTGAAGTGCAGTAACTGGCGTTACTGGTGTAGGTGAACACAGCAGCCAATGTGTGTCCCATAAACAGTAAATGAGCAGATAAAAGCGACCAGATAATCTGTCTTGACGATGTTGGTTGAGGGATAAATGTTGGACAGAAACACCAGAAGAACTCAACTGCTTTTCTTCGGGTAGTGCCATGGGATGATTAATGTCTACCTGAGCAGGCAAAAAGGACCTTAGCTGAGTGACTCATCTGAAAGACGGCACCTCCAACAGAGCAGCACTCCTTCAGTATCGCACTGAAGTGTCAGTCTAGATAATGCGCTCACTGGGGCATGAATCCACAACCTTAGCTGTGAATTTCCTCGGAGCTGCTCCCACTCTGCCTCGGTAATTTTGCTGGAAGTGTGGCAGATGCACGTAAATGGGGGTTTCCGCTGCACCTCCGACGAAACATAGAAACATAGAAACATAGAATCTAGGAGCAGGAGTAGGCCATTCGGCCCATCGAGCCTGCTCCGCCATTCAATACGATCATGGCTGATCATCCAAATCCAGTACCCTATCCCTGCTTTAATCCCCACAGTACACATATCCCACCCTACCCCCGTAACCCCACGTATTTAATTCCCCCTAACATATCCTATCCTATCCCCATAACCCCACATATTTAATCCTCCCTAACACTAAGGGTCAATTTATCATAGCCAAATCAACCTAACCCACACATTTTTGGACTGTGGGAGGAAACCGGAGCACCCGGAGGAAACCCACGCAGACACGGGGAGAATGTGCAAACTCCACACAGACAGTCACCCGAGGTCAGATTCGAACCCGGGTCTCTGGCGCTGTGAGGCACCAGTGCTAACCACTATGCCACCGTGTTGCCCTTTATGAAGTTATGACAGAAGAGCAGGAGCAGCCCTGAGAAAGTTCCCGGTCCTCCAGCCTTAGAGGGAGAATACTACCAGCTGACACTTCTAAGGTTGAGTGGATGAAGTTCATATTCTGACCGCTCAGGAGCTCTTCTCTGGTTTGTTGGAAAACAGTGTAGTCACTCCTTAAAAGTATTATAAAGGTTTTTGATTTAGTTCCAATTCTAGGCAGGAGTCAAATTTTAATAGTTGTGCTTTGACAATGCTTCCCTTGTCAACAGAAAAAACATTTTATTGGCCACCTACATTCAAGCTATATTGATAAAGGAACGTGTTTATTTTATCACGACTTTGTACCTCCTTAGCACCTTCTGGCTTACCAAGATTGATTCATGTTTCCAGTATTTAGCATGAAAATTCTTAAAGCATCTATTTTCTAGATGACTGCATGGCAGACAGAGATTAGTTTCCGATCTCTAGGGCCAGCGGTTGCAGATTGCTTCTTCTGGATCTTTGCCCTTTGTGCACCCTGCATGATCATTCAGCTGGCCATTGAGGCTGGCCAAAAACACACTCTCACATAAAACCGGAGAGCCTCATTTTAATGTTGCAATAAATGCTAATAAGATGGAAATCAGCACAGGCATGATTACCCCGAATTTCTAACGAGGAGTCCGCTGTGCGCTCAGATCGCTCATGTCAGACAGGTGTTTAGAATCGGGCACTTGTGGCAAGAATTCGGTACTTAAAGGGGAACCAGCTGTATTTTGATTCGGAACATTTATGAAAGTGGACTTTGGGTTTGTAAGAATTGAATTTTGCTGCTTTTTTTTGGCAATTTGTCTCTTTTTGGAGCTCTTTGCCCCAGTTTTTTGGCAGCAATATTTTTAATTGCGACAATAAAAATTCTGGATATGGCAATTCCAATTGGTATTCCTCTCTTTTTGTGTTTCCTGGAGGGGCAAGAAGAAGATGAAAGTAGGAATGGACACAAGGCAGGTTCGATTGCACCACGGATAGACTGCCCTTACCCACTCAGCTGTGTCTTTGAGAAATCTGCCAGAGAATGTCCAAGAAAATCTATATTTGCAGGCTTCACTTCACTAAGGAGGCAGTGATTGAGTTGTGCAGTGTGCTTGAATCTGTTCTGCAGACTACCTTCACTACAGGGATGGCACTGCCAGTGGCAGTCAACCTCGACATAGCCTTACATAGAACATTAAATTGGTCTGCATTCTCCTACCAAGCAGAGTGTGTAGTTCTCCTGTGAAGAGGATTCCCAAACAGGGCAACCATCCTTTTCTGCTAAGGCAACACCTAAAAATAGAGGTGTATTGCATCATTGGCCAGTGGCAGTTTTCCGCCCAGCAACAATCGAGTAACCCCACTAAATAGCATACGCCCGATTTCTTGCCGCTGACCGTGAGCTTGTGCTGGTAAGCCCAATTCAGCCTGGGAGCTCGCTGTGAATTCATGGTGAGGCTAAACCCAGGAAATCCCATGGGGATCAGACCAATACTATTATCAGGAACTGACAAGCTCGCTGTTCTCCGGTCCCCTGCCTCAGCATGGGAACTGAAAAATAAACTGTTACATGTGCATTTTGAAGTTACTTGGGAGAATTTAACTAGTACGTATTGGTTTTCACAAGTCCCATTTCAAAGCTGTTTTTTGGAATAAGATGAGGGAGCTTTTAAGAGAGGATTGCTATAATTTAAGGGTTCCTTTTTGTGCCAGGCCGAGATTCAGGAAAAGCTTGTGTTGAAAATGTCATTTTCATGCTGTTCTATTGGCTGCTGATTTCTGAGATGGCTTGCACTACAGCAATGATTTAAAAATTAAGATTTAAAAATAAATACACGTATATATATATATATCTATATAGAGTGCAGATACAATTACTAATATGCTGCTATTCAACTTTGAAATTGAAGCAGTTCTTGGAAAGCCTTTGGACAGTAATAGTTCTCATGATGGTACAATATTTCACACGTCTTTTCAACAACTTCAAGAACCAGCATACTTCTGAAGCCACTGCTATATTTACACTGTGGATTTAATATCTGCGCCTTCCAAAGGGGAAAGCCGGAGCTCTCGTGGTTCGTTGGACCAGTTCTGCTGACCCCTGACATTTGTGTTGGGCAGGGACATCCAGGAGATATGACAGATGAGCACTTGCTCACTTATTTCCTTGGCACATGTGTCCTTTTAATGGTACCTGTTAATAGAAGTCTATCTCAGCAGCAGAAAGGTCACCACTTTGTGTTTTTCTTCAACTTTTTTCTGTCTGCTTGACAGCCAAATTAATCCATTGCCTCAAAAATGTTATTGGTAGGCCAGCCAGCAACTATGCTGTGGCAGGAGAGGTGTTTGGCTATATCATGTGATGACCTCATCTGTAAATGCTTCAACAAATTTGTTTGATGACTGAGGATCGTGTCAGCATGGTTCTTGATAAGTCACCACAAGTGTAATGCAACAAAGGCTCAAAGCTTCTTGCCACTGATGTAACCTAACTTTTGTGAGAGTGGTTTGATAAGATTAGAGTTTGCTTCTTGTTCATGGGCAGATCTGAGCGAATGGTGGTATCTACAGGATGCACTGCAGCAGGTAGCCAAGGCTTCTTCGGCAGCACCTCCTGAACTATCAACCTCCACCACCTAGAACGACAAGGGCAGCAGTCGTATGGGAACACCATCACCTTCAGGTTTCCCTCCAAGTCACACACCATCCTGACTTGGACATATATCGCCGTTTCCTCATCGTCACTGAACCAAAATCCTGGGACTCCTTACATAACAGCGCTGTAGGAGTACCTTCACCACAGGGACTGCAGCGATTCAAGAAGGTGGCGGCTCACCACCACCTTCTCAAAGGCAATTAGGGGTGGACAATAATTGCTGGACTTGCCAGCAAAGCCCACATTCTGAGAATGAATTCAAAAAAACGATGTGACGAAAGAACTTCTTGATATGGATAGTAACGATTCAACTGTTGGGATACCAAACAACAAAGTTGTTGGGACACCGAACAACAAGGCTGCAGAAAACCAATAGTGGTTCCTCACCACGAGAGAATTGACTCCAGTGAACTACTACTATGAACCTCAAATAATAAATAATAACCCACATTTACGTCGAACATTTCACACAATAAATAACTTTGCAAACGCAACAGTCATTCTGCACCCACCAGTAACTCACAAGCAGCAATGTGATGAAGGAACAATTAACATGTTGGTCAAGGGAGGAATGTTGGCTGGGACACCAGGAGAATTCCTACCGCTTCCTTGAATAATGCCATGGGATCTTTTAACACCTACTTGAGCACCAGAATGGGTAGTCATTGGTGTAATGTGTTATCCAAAGTGTGGCACCTCCAGCATTATAGTACTCCCTCAGTATACTGCAGTGGAGTGTTATCCTAGATTACAAGCTCAAACCCCGCAATGGGGCTTCACAACCCTGTTAGAGGTTTAGGGCCTTCCCTTAGTCTCAGCGTCTTGCATATAGGGGTGTACCTGTACTACCCAATATCTAACTACACAATAGCATAACCCAGGTGTGTAACAGTAACATCTGAACTGGATAGTAGTGTATTTGAACATGCCCTCACATGTCTCGACAATCTTTTTGAGGCAGACCAAGGAAACACTCGGTAAGATGAGGTCAACTATGAATCCTTAAGCTACTTTATTTCACAGCAAATGAATGCAAAGAACAACAGTTATGAGCGGACTCAATTAATTTAATCAGTCTTTGCATAGTAATACAAAACAGTGGACATGCCACGCTACCCCACATCAAGGAGTTGTCTTGCTTGATTTAAACAAAATGGGGATGATTTTCGTCTCGCTACCGCCCTGTTTGCATATAACCTCATGGGGAAGACATCTTCTGTAAGAAAGCAATGAAGATAGCAACTGCTCCTTAGGTGGACTAAAAAGGGATTCCCCGGTAAGACAGAGGCTATTCAGTAAGATAAACTTATTGAGCAAAACTAGAAAATGTTTCAAAAGTTTCACTCTTAATTTTTCTGCTTTTCTTTGTAATCTCACTTGTATCTGTAATGGTTTATTTGGTAGGTTGTGTTCTTTACACTGGGGTCGTCAACAACTCCAAATCGTATCTGATACTTTCTTGGTAAGAACAATGAGGACAGCTTTTTTCTGGTTTCCTATTTTACATTATCACAGTTTTGTAGTTTTTAAACTCTTAAACCTGCTGTTTATTTTTTTTTAAATCAAAAACGTTTTATATATGTGTGCAGTTTTGTATACATTGATCTTATTTCCTGTGTCATGCTTTTATAATGAAAAACCCTGATGTCAACATCTCACAAAGCAAAAACTGCATGTAAACATTTATAATGGGAAGCCCTACACCAACAATTTGGTATTGATAAGCCAATCTAATCCCTCAAAATGCTTTAGAAAAAAAAATTCTGACATTGTTTTTCCTTAGTAACTGAAACTTCTACATCTAAAACAAGGTTTTAAACAAAGTAAAAATTCCAAAAAATTAGGGGGTAAAAATTGGGTAGCTCCCCCTTTGAGGGAGAAGTGCCGGGCTCACGGAGAGCAGCCGGCACCCCGCGGGGGGTAGGGGGGACTTCACGGGGGCCGGGAACAGCAACGGGGGCAGCTGCTGGCAGGTGGCCAGCAACAAAAATGGCCGCCCGCCACCTCCCCTTTAACTAGCGCCGCCCCGGCCGCAGGTAGGCCCCCCTGACCCCATCGGACATAGCGTACGGCGGTAAGTCGGGGGGGCGCCACCCAATATTACAGCTGGGGTGCAAGCGGGGCGCTGCACACGGTGATGACGTCATCGCCGGCGGCGCAGCACCACGCGGCGCTAATGGTTAGCGCCGCCGCTAACCTCCCGCTGAATTCCGCGGGAGGCGTTAGCGGCGCCGCACCCAGACGCTAGTTGATTTGCGCCCCGTTAGCGCCCTCTTGGGGCGCTAACGGGAGGCGCAAATCAACCAAATTTAGCCCCCTAGATATTTCAGATTAACATGATTAAATTTATCCATTGAATTGTCTTTTTTGTGTCTTTTAACACCTGTATTAAAGTTTTTACTTGAAATACTTCAGCCTCTCCCAAAAGCCAGAGTTCGGAGTTGATGTTTCTGCCCAGAGCTGAAAGCAGATCATGCGGTCCTCACTGAGCACGTGCAGTGTGCACAATTTCCCAGGATGCATCGGTAGCATCGAGCTGCCTCAATGATGCAACATTTCCCTCACACACTGTAAATCTGTTTGGCTATTTTCTTCAAAATTATTTGAAGAAAAGCTACAGGGCAAATATTCAGGTAAAGATTGTATTGAGTTTTGTTTTACAACAGTGCGACTGTGAGAAAGAGAGAGAGGAAAAGAGAACAAAACATGGCAGACTGTACTGATTGCACACCTGTCACATACTACGACCAGTTGTTCTTTTTCTAAAAGTTAACCTTGTGGGTAAAAGGCAGAATTTTTTTTTAGGCAGCATAAAATTTTCATTAGGTACGCAAGTTTTCCAGAGCAAATCTCATTTTCCAGTAGTTTTTGTTTCTGTTATCCTAAGTGCTTGCTTGACTGATGTTGCATAAAAGGAAATATCCTCCACGGGAAACTGAATTCATGCTTTCTCCTCGTGATTGTGTATAGTCCGTAATGTCCTTTGAGTCTCTTACCATTATAGTACTGTTCTGTATATGTGGAGGTAGGTTATCTGCCAGTCTTTGATGCTCGACGTGCGGTTGTTCCTGTGGCCTGAACAATGGCTCACAGTAGATAGTTAGCTTTGTGTATCTTTTGGCAGCTCATCGGAGGGCGATGGTTCATTTGATTCAGTGTCTGTGGCACTTGGCAGTTGCAGCATCGTCATGCTTTTAATTTTGTTGATAGAATACAAACCACCAGCTAAGCCAGGAGTCGAACAAGAATGAGAGTACAGATACGCAGATTAACACCACAACAAAAGAGGCGAGCGTTGGCTAGTGCTGACTGGACTTGCACCTCTAACTGTAATACTGTTGTTATACTTACAATTCCAGTTGGATGCCAGCTCTAAATTCATAAAGGTGGACCTTTCAAAATAGAAAGAAAGACGTATCTATGTAGCACCTTTCATGATCTGAGGATGTGCCAAAGCGCTTTACAGCCAATGAAGTACTTTTGAAGTGTAGTCACTGTTGCAATATAGGAAACGCGGCAGCCAATTTGTGCACAGCGTGGTCCCACAAACAGTAATGTGATAATGACCAGATAATCTGTTTAAACGATTTGGTTGAGGGATAGATATTGGCCAGGACACCGAAGAGAACTCCCCAGCTCGTCTTCGAAATAGTGCTATGGGGTCTTTTACGTCCACCAGAGAGGGTATACGGGGCCTCGGTTTAACGTCTCATCTGAAAGATGGCATCTCCGACAGTGCAGCACTCCCTCAGCACTGCACTGGAAGTGTCAGCCTAGATGTATGTGCTCAAGTCCCTGGAGTGGGGATTGTAACAGCCAGATGCATTGCTTACATTGATATGAAGCAAAAATGCTTCTCATAGCTTTCTCCCAAGCTGTCTTTCTATACACAGTTCACATGTCTTTAGGTTGCTGTTTGGTAGAATCTGGTGATAGGGTTGTGGAGTCAGTACTTCACTCTGCTTATGCTTTTCTGTTCATCTCCATTTACATCGCACAGCAAAGTAAAAGAACCCTCTTAAATCACTCAGAACCAGAAGTGATATAGGCTTGTTTTTACAGTACACGTGGGATTATACGGTACACGTGGGATTATACAGTACACATGAGTTTATACAGTACACGTGGGATTATACAGTATGGGATTATACGGTACACGTGGGATTATACAGTACATGTGGAATTATACAGTATTTACGGGATTATACAGTACACGTGAGATTATACAGTACACGTGGAATTATACAGTATTTACAGGATTATACAGTACACGTGAGATTATACAGTACACGTGGGATTATACAGTACACGTGGGATTATACAGTACACGTGAGATTATACAGTACACGTGGGATTATACAGTACACGTGGGATTATACAGTACACGTGAGATTATACAGTACACGTGGGATTATACAGTACACGTGGGATTATACAGTACACATGGGATTATACTGCTATAACCACTTGGAGCCGATTTTGTCTTGTAACCACTGCACTGATTTTGGAACAGCAATGGCCACTCTCCACTCTACTTTGGCGAGTGTTTATTTGAGGATACCTGTGGGAAAGGAAGATGCTGATATTTGTACAATAATGCACCAAAAATTCTGTGATAACATATCATCATCTATACCTGGTTTTGCCTTTTAAGGGACTGGAGAGAGAAAAAAAACAAGCTTCCACACCAACACCATGAACAGTTTTCAATGTAATTGGATGGAAATGTGAAGTATTCCAGTGAGTGTGTGGTCAATCTATGGAACAGACTCCCCAGGGAGACAATGGAAGCAGTTCGTGTTGATTCGTTCAAATGCAAATGAGATAGATGTCTCTCAGAAAATAACATTTTGGGATACAGTATTTGAGTAATTTGAGACATAACGTGTGGTAAGTGTAGCGTGCTTGGGAGGAACAGGCATCTTTGGACCTATGGTTCCCAAAGCTCTCCACCACTGGTCTTTTCCTCGTATCATGTTTGGGTCTGTTGTAGACTAATTGATAGAGATTGCTTGCTGTGATTAGTTAACAACCCCATTATCATTGTAGCATGCGACTACCAGGATGGTAGAAGACAAACTAGATGGACCTTGGTCTTTTTCATCTAGCAATTCCTATGTTCCTAATGTATTTCTGCCTTTTTACTCCTTCCCTCCTCTGCCCACTCTCTTCAAAAAAATCTAAAGCTGGTCATTAGTCTTCAGATTGGAACATGAAAAAGTTGGTTCAATGTTAGTGAACAATTTTCCAAAAATGTATTGTGACAGATACACAGCTGAGTGACCAAACTGTATCCCAACCCAATGTTACCCTCTGTCATAAATGGATTCTGTGGGGGTGATTTTTGCTAGCCCTGGGGAGGGGGGACTGCCGGGAAAATGGCAGAATCTGGGGGCATTTGAAGAGGCTATATTGGAAATTGTGTAATGGTGTATGGTAATGCAATGTTTAGAATACTGGACTAATGACCCAGAGGCCAGGAGTTCAAATCCCACCATGGCAAGTTGTGAAACTGGATGCAATTAAGCTGGAAATTTGTAGAGTAGCACCAGGAAACAAATGACCATGAAAGCTGCTCGATGGTCACAAAAGCCCATACTAGTTCACGATTGTCTGGTCTGACCTACGTGCGACTCTTGTCCAAACTATGTGGTTGACTCTTCTCTCTGAAGTGGCCTAACAAGCCACTCAGTTGTAAAACAATTGTTACCCCCACTTGGTGGGCAATGCATTTGGCCTAGGCAGCATCACCCACACCCCGAGAGAATAAAAAAATGGAGAGAGTAAAAACTCAGGAATCCTTCTTCTGTTATTTTCTCTCCTCCTACTCATTCATTCAGGTATATGTTTAAACACAACACCATGTCACATAGTCTATTGCCACGTAAGTGCTGTTTGAAAGAGCGTCACACAGCTGGCATTCTAATCTTCCTCTTCATTTTCTGTAGACATTCCCCCAAAAAGCCAGCATCTCCCGGCACCTTGAGAAGGACGGCAGATTTTCCTTCCCTAAAGGACATCAGTGAACCAGATGGGTTTTTTAAGTTACATGTCCACCATTACTGATACTAACTTTTTAATTCCAGATTTATTTAATTTACTGAATATAAATTCAGTAAGCTACCATGGCGGGATTTGAACTTGTGTTGCTGGATCATTAGTCCAGCCTCGAGGATTATTAGTCCAGTAACATAACCACTAAGCCACCATTCCCGATGGGCAGCTTTTTTTTTTACTCATGAGTGAATGCAGGGAAATATCCCACTATGTTATGACAAATCAAAATAGGTGAGGTAGAATTATGTACCAGTTACTAAGGTATGACCGGGCTATGTAGTTTCACTCTTCCATATTTCCTGTTTTTGTATGCATGTGCTTTGTTTAGGAATGGTTGAGTTGCACTCTGCAGTTTAATCTACTCACAGCAGAAGTTACTTGGAAAATAGAAATAGTGGACAATTTTTTTTCTTGCCAAAAGCTGCATTCAAATGAAAGCGAAGTAGACCAGCAGTATAAAGCTGACATTACATGTTGAAGTGATTTGATAAATGTAGCCCCCACTCGGGAGACAGACCTGTAATTGCTGAAGTATGTGGGGAGCTTCACTCGTGGGATTTCAGTGCTTAAACGTGCAGTTTTCCTTATAGAGTATTCTCCCGGACCACTGTAGAATGGCCAAAAGCTCTGAAAAGAATTTAGACTTTTTCATGATATATTTTCTGCAGACCTCAATTTATTTATGGTTAGTTTGGCGGATTTGGGATTTTTGCTGTTATTCATTTCCCGAGCTAGATGTCTGCACAGGATATAATTAGCACTTCTCTACATCCTGTATGTCCAAATGCATCCATAATCTGTCATCGTGGTGATGAAGGCAGTTTACGTGATCAGAGATTGCGTTACAGGAAATGCAACATCCTAATTGTAAACACAAAGGTCAGCTTTTGTATTCAGGACAGCAGGAGGCTGTTGCTGCATTATGTTGTGGGGCAGTTTGTAGTTGAAACAGTTCTACGTAGAGCTGAGGCTGCTGATGCTGTGGAATCAATTCCTCTCACAATAACGAGGAGGATTTCAGTGCACTGTTGGCAATAAGAAAGTGACTACATGCACGGTTGTTTTAAAAATCGCAAAACTGCAACTTGGAAATGACTGCAATAGTCATGATCTCGCCTGTCAGCTCTTTTTTCCTGGGGGTATGGGAAAGCCCTTATAAGCAATGTTGCAGAAGCTGACCTTAGCCGGCATGCAGTCAGATAGAATGGTGGCCTGCAATTGAAATTACATTTAAGTCATGGCTTCCTCCAGCAGATCATGGAATAATACAGCACGGAAGGAGGCCATTCGGCTCATTATGTCTGTGCCGGCTCTTTGGTAGAGCTATCCAATTAGTCCCACTCCGCCGCCCATTTCCCATTGCCCTGGAAATTTCCCCCTTTTCAAGTATTTATCCAATTCCCTTTTAAAAGTTACTGCATCCACCGCCCTTTCAGGCAGCGCATTCCAGACCATCATAACACGCTGAATAAAAAAAATTCTCGCCTTTGCCCCCTTGGATTTTTTGCCAATGATCTTAAATCTGTGTCCTCTGGTTACCGACCCTCCTGCCAGTGGAAACAGTCTCTCCCTATCCACTCTATCAAAACTCCTCATCTACTGTAATATAAATGCAGCACCAGTCACCAGCAAAGATAAGAACATAAGAACATAAGAAATAGGAGCAGGAGTAGGCCAATTGGCCCCTCGAGCCTGCTCCGCCATTCAATAAGATCATGGCTGATCTGATCCTAACCGCCAATCTACTATCACAGAACCATCTCCTGAACCTAACAGAATTGGACACACGAAATAGGAGCAGGATCAGGCTACACGGCCCCTGGGCCCGCTACGCTACCCACAGGGCCATGACCGATCCGAACCTAGACTCATGGCCAAATTCCTGCCCGCTCTCCGTAACCTTTAATTCCCTTTACTTCTAGGAAACTGTCTATTTCTGTTTTAAATTTATGTAATGATGTAGCTTCTACAGCTTTTTGTGGCAGCATATTCCATGGACCTACCACCCTCTGAGTGAAGTAGTTCCTTCTCATCTCAGTTTTGAAAGAGCAGCCCCTTATTCTAAGACTATGCCCCCTAGTTCTAGTTTCACCCATCATCGGGAACATCCTCCCCGCATCCACCCGATCCAACCCCTTCACAATCTTATATGTTTCAATAAGATCGCCTCTCATTCTTCTGAACTCCAATGAGTAGAGTCCCAATCTACCCAACCTCTCCTCATATGTCCATCCCCTCATCCCCGGGATTAACCGAGTGAACCTTCTTTGTACTGACTCGAGAGCAAGTATGTCTTTTCTTAAGTATAGACACCAAAACTGTATGCAGTATTCCAGGTGCGGTCTCACCAATACCTTGTACAACTGAAGCAATACCTCCCTATTTTTATATTCTATCCCCTTAGCAATGAAAGCCAACATTCCATTGGCCTTCTTAATCACTTGCTGCACCTGCATACTAACCTTTTGAGTTTCGTGCACCAGGACCCCCAGATGCCTTTGTACTTCAGTACTTTCCAGTTTCTTGCCATTAAGATAATAACTTGCTCTACTATTTTTCCTGCCAAAGTGCATAACCTCACACTTTCCAGTATTGTATTCCATCTACCAAATCTCTGCCCACTTACTTAGCCTGTCTATGTCCCCTTGCAGATTTTTTATGTCCTCCTCACTCACTACTTTCCCTCCCATCTTAGTATCATCCACAAACTTTGATATGTTACACTCGGTCCCCTCCTCCAAATCGTTAATATAGATTGTAAAGAGTTGGGGACCCAGCACTGACCCCTGCGGAACACCACTAGTTACTGATTGCCAGTCTGAGAATGAACCATTTATCCCAACTCTCTGCCTTCTGTTAGATAGCCAATCCTTTATCCATGCCAGAATATTACCCCCAATCCCGTGATTTTTTATCTTAAGCAATAATCTTTTGTGTGGCACCTTGTCAAATGCCTTTTGGAAGTCTAAATACACCACATCCACTGGTTCCCCTTTATCCACCCTGTGTGTTACTTCCTCAAAGAACTCCAGCAAATTTGTCAAACATGACTTCCCCTTCATAAAACCATGCTGACTTTGTCCTATTAAATTATGATTATCCAAATGTCCCGTTACTGTCTCCTTAATAATGGACTCCAAAATTTTACCTACCACAGATGTTAGGCTAACCGGTCTATAGTTTCCAGCCTTCTGTCTACTGCCCTTTTTAAATAAGAGTGTTACATTAGCAGATAGTCATGTCATTGGGGGTAATTTTGATTTTGGCCGATAGTGTAAAATGGGCGATATCGGATCAGCCGCCCGTTATCCACCTCTCCCGATTTTCCTATTTATTGAAGTCAATGGAAATGAAAGTTGGGAGGGATGTATAATGGGCGGCTGATCCTATATCGCCCGTTTTACACTACTGATTGCCCCCATTGAATTTCAAGGGGGGAGAATTTGGTTGGTTTGCGCCTCCCATTAGCGCCTTAAGAGGGCGCTAATGTGGCGCAAAGCAACTAGCGCCTGTGCGCGGCGATGTTTGCGCCGCTCACGAAATTGACTAGACATTTTGCGGCAGCGCTAAACACTACCGCCACAATCACCTGCGCCCGCAGATCGTGACGTCAGTTGAACGTGTAGCGCCCTGGACCGGATATTGAGTGGCGCCCCCTGTCTTACCGCCTGCCGCTAGCAACGGCAGGTTGAGGGGAGCGTTTTGCAGTCGGGAAGGGACTGGGGGAGCGCTACTTAAAGGTGACCGCTTCCTGCCTTTTTTTGTCTGCGAAAGTTTTTCACCACGCATTCTGAGTGAGAGAGAGAGACTGCAGGAGATATTCAAAGCTGTGTTGAGGAGTTTTGGGTACTGAGCAGCACTTTGCAGGTTCTTTTTTATTTGATCTTCCTTGCATCGATTTAGAAGAGACTATGGGGGAAAAATTCAGTTGGTTGCGCCTCCCGTTAGCGCCTTAAGAGGGCGCTAATGGGGCGCAAAGCATCTAGCGCCCAGGCGCGGCGAAGTTTGCGCCGCTCGCGAAATTAACTAGACATTTTGCGGTGGCGCTAAACACTACCGCCACGATCTCCTGCGCCGGCAGATCGTGACGTCAGTCGAGTGCGCAACGCCCCGGTAACGCCCTGGAGCGGAAATTGAGTGGCGCTCCCTGCCTTACCGCCTGACGCTAGCAACGACAGGTTGAGGGGAGCGTTTTGCAGTCATGAAGGGACTGGGGGAGCGCTATTTAAAGGTGACCGCTTCCTGCCTTTTATTGTTGGTGCCATTTTTGAACCACGCATTCTGAGAGAGAGAGAGAGACTTCTGGAGAGATTCAACGTTGTGTGAAGGAGTTTTGGGTACTGAGCAGCACTTTGCAGGTTCATTTTGATTTGCCATTCCTTGTATCGATTTAGAAGAGACTGTGGGGGCTGCACTCTGAGCTCTTTGCCTGGTACTCTCCATTGTTCTTTCCAGCTGATTTCATGTACAGGTCTCTCCAGGCCGAGATTCAAGGCTGCAATGAGCAGGATGTGCATCGAAAGCAAGATTAACCATTCCCTTTAAGAACTGGCCCGTGCCATTGTGTGTGTGTTCCATTGCTGACTGACATCACATGAGCTTCGCCAGCGCTCTGAGGTAGCGCCTCGCTCCTCGGCCTTTGCGCCTTAAGACAGGTGTGCAAGTGCCTGATTTAGCGCTCCAATCACCTCCAGGGGCGATAAAAGTCAAGTTTGCAATCGGAGGTGATCATTAGCGGCAGGCGCTAATCTTTGCGCCCGGCCGATAATTGCGCCCCAAATGGGGCGATATTGAATTTCTCCCCCTATGGGTCTGCACTCTGAGCTCTTTCCCTGGGCCTCTCCATTGTTCTTTCCAACAGATTTGATGTACAGGTCTCTCCAGGCCTAGATTCAAGGCTGCAATGAGCAGGGTGTGGATGGAGAGCAAGATCGACCCAATCCCCTTTAAGAACTGGCCTGCGACAGTGTGTCTGTGTTCCATTGCTGACTGACATCACATGAGCTTCGCCAGCGCTCTGAGTTAGCGCCTCACTCCTCGGCCTTTGCGCCTTAAGACAGGTGTGCAAGTGCCTGATTTAGTGTTCCAATCACCTCCAGGGGTGATAAAAGTCAAGTTTGCAATCAGAGGTGATCATTAGCGGCAGGCGCTAAACTTTGCGCCCGGCCGATAATCGCGCCCCAGACGGGGTGATACTGAATTTCTCCCCCTAAGTGTTTAAATGGCATATTTTTCAATTTGAAATCTTTACACTTGGCTGTATTGAAAAGACTGCAGTGGATTGGTGTTATACAGCTTCATGAATATCAACATGACGTGTTTGACGAAGCAACTTTAAGACTCTTAAAGCTAGAAATTTCTCTTCTCGATATTAGCGTTAAGCGTTCTGACGTTCCACTTGTGCAGACATAAATTAATTAAAAAAATAAAACCTTAATAGTTTTAAGATTGTAATTCAATGGATAATGCTCAAGCAGGAGTTTAAAAATATATTTTCAGAGTGGGAGAGATTCATATGAACATGAAAGTGACGGACAGGAATGGACCAGCGGGTCCATCGAGTCTGTCCCGTACTCTCATGTTAAAATTAAGCATCATGACCCCGATAACCAGATAAAGAACCCAGGCCAATGCAGGGGAAAGAAGAATTCTGGGAAATTCCTCTCCGACCCCCAAAGGTGATCAAAACGAGTTTCAGGAGACCACAGTGTCCATCACTCAACATCCCACCTACCTTTTATATTGGACTAGGTTCTCCATAGCCATCTGCTTAGAGAGCATTGAGGGGGGCGGTGGTGATCTATGTGAGCTGTACTATCAGCTATTACTTGGAGAATATCATAATCATTAAAGGGACATAGCGGAGGCAGGTACAGGTAATTAACGTAGAAGCAAATAACAAAGTCCAGAAATTGACTCTTGCGCCCTGTGGGGACTCCCTGAATTTGTCAACATTTCGTAACAAAATTCCAACTTCGGATATTTGTGTTTTAAATGATCTGATCCAAAGTATTGTTTCACTGGTGCCTCACAGCGCCAGGGACCCGGGTTCGAATCTGACCTCGGGTGACTGTCTGTGTGGAGTTTGCACATTCTCCCCATGTCTGCGTGGGTTTCCTCCGGGTGCTCCGGTTTCCTCCCACAGTCCAAAAATGTGCGGGTTAGGTTGATTTGGCTATGATAAATTGACCCTTAGTGTTAGGGGGGGATTAAATATGTGGAGTTATGGGGATAGGATGGGATATGTTAGGGGAATTAAATACGTGGGGTTACGGGGGTAGGGTGGGATATGTGTACTGTGGGGATTAAAGCAGGGACAGGGTACTGGATTTGGATGATCAGCCATGATCGTATTGAATGGTGGAGCAGGCTCGACGGGCCGAATGGCCTACTCCTGCTCCTAGATTCTATGTTTCTATGTTTCTATGCTATGCAAATCTGGGTCCGAGGATTCTGATTGCCCACAGGCGATGGGGCCGAAGAGGCCCAGCCAAGGTAAGTTTGGAATTATTTTTGTGGGGCCAGGAGCAGGAGTGTTCCTTCAGGCCCCACAAAAATAATCTGGGCCGCTACCACCCTGGGACCCCCGCCCTCCGCGATCGCTACCCTCCCCCTGGCTGGGGCGGCATGATATTAGGCCTCAATCCAATGAGCTGCATCCAGATGCTCTGTCGTTCTGTTGCCTAAAAATCAAATCGACCTTTATTTTGTGGAAGCTTTTCCCTGCATGGACAGGTTGGCCAGAAATAACTGAAATGAAGTTTGAGTTAGGGGAATAGAGAGATTTTTACAAAGGCATGCCTGTGAGTCACATTTCCAGTATTCTTTAACCCTTCAAAGTTGATTATGCATTGTTTATGAAGGCTTTCAAAGACTGCAAGGAGTTTCTGTGCTGATCCTTTTCTGTACAATATATATAATATGTATATCTTCACAAGGTAGCATATACTTACTGCTGAAAACGCTGGAAAAACTCAGCAGGCCAGGCAGCATCCGTGGAGAGAGAAACAGAGTTAACGTTTCAGGTCGAAGACCTTTCGTCAGAACTGGAAAAAAAGCAGGAAATGAAACAGATTTAAAGCAAGTATAATGCTGGGAAAAGGGGGAGGGGATGAAAGAACAAAAGGGAAGGTCAGTGGTAGGATAGAAAGCAGGAGAGATTAAGGGACATTGAGAGACATTAAGAGATATTCAAGGCAAGAGGAGGTGGTAATGTGACAGGTTGAGGCTAGATGAAGTGTGAAATGCGCTGGCAGAATGAAGGACAGCTGCCAGCTTCTGGGAGGGAAGAAAAAAGCCCAAACAAAAGGGTGGATGAAAAAATAAAATAAAAATATATATACTTACTGCTGTTCTGTCTTGCTGATCTAATCACTGACTTGGCCATTCATTTTGTTGCATACAATGCTGGTAGTGGGGATGAGGGCCTACCACCATGGCTGATAATGTACAAAAAAAGTCAGTGTCTTGTTACAGTGAATAAATCATATCTACTTACACTGCAGGACATGCTGAGAAAGGTGCATTGTGTTAGAACGAACACTGCTAATCACAATACTCTTGTGATGTGGTAAGCACTTTAACAAATATTTTTTGCCTATCAACCAATCATTTTTAGAACGGTGTGGAAGTGGCTGTCGCTATCTGTCGTGGTAAAGGCAGAACATTTGCATTTTAAATATTCAATGGAGATGATCTGGAAAGGGTCTATTGAGTTTGACTGCAGCTTGCTTCTTGCCGTTATTAGGGTTAACATTGCAGAGCCTTGACGGTTGCCAGTTTTTTAAACTGTCTGTTGGATAACTGGTTCCAGTGTGCAAGGATGCATTAAGACCAATGAAATATCAGTCTTGACTGTTTGATGTTCTCTGATTAGGTGTCTGATTAAATACCTGCTTCTAGGTGGATTGCCTATGCATATAACCATAGTGTTACCTGTGTGGTACAAAGAGTTCCCTTTGAATTTTTTTTTAATTTAATGCTTTTTTTATATACCTTTTTAGAATGGAAAAAGTGCAAAACAAAGCTACAGAAACAAATACGCTACAAGTGCTTATTCTTATTCAGCCTGTATTTTGACTCTTTCCCCCTCCCACTTACCTCTCATTTAGCTCCCCCCACCCCACGCCACCACCCCAACCACCATCCTGAAGATCCATTGTGGTCCAGATCCACAGGTGTCAACAGGCCCCTGGTATCTTGTGCAAGTAGCAGTTCTTTGCATGTTAGCAGGTTTTTCTACTGTGGTGGGCACCACCCGAGGCTCGCACCTGCACTTTCCCACAGGAGACGATGGTTAATCACCAGCAACGGGGAATGGTGACTGATGTTTCTCTTCCTCTCGCCAGGTGACACCGACTTGGTACCAACCAGGGAACTGCGTGATTTACAGGACTCAGTACCTTACCTTGCTCTACCTAAACCCACTGAGCTATCAAGAAAACATATTCACTTCACCTTGTAAAGTAAGATTTGGTGCCGTTTGAATCCCCCGCTTAAACTGGTTGAAACTGAGGATTTATTTAGTATCAAAATGCCACAAAAGATCATCATACTATTGTTGGTTACCTGATAACTTCTGTGGGTAATCTCTCTGTTCATAGATTCTTGCATGTAAATGCACATGAGTATGCCCACAAATATTCAGCCCTGTTTTAATATCTACTTGCATCTACAAACCACAAATATCACATGCAGATAATTTTTGCGTAGGAGGCATGTAGCTGGAAGTACCCCTCTATAATCTTTAGGTAATTGAGATTCTCCACATCCTGGCTTTTTACAGCCACCGGGTCAGCAGTGGTTGGTTCTGTATTATCAGGCTTGACTGAACAACATGATTAGTCTTACATAAAGCTGTGATTAGTGCTGTGATACAAGTTTGACTGTTTCAAAATGTTCTCAGTATCAGGCACTGAAAGATGTACCATAACTTTTTAACCTATACTGTGTATTTTCTTTATATCTAAAAATGTTCACGCACAAGAGAAAATTCCACACTCTCAGTGAGGAGCCTCACTTGAAGTGCATGTGTCTTGGAGATACGGCTTCAACACAGCTCAATGTAAAATAATGGACATTATAGGGTAAACTATAATAGGCATCATCGCTGTCATTGCTATAGCAGCAAGAGTGCTGGTGATGGGCCATAAAATTGGGCGAGGCTAATCTGACTGGATCGCCACTCATTTCTGGCCGGGCCGTAAAACTCTAGGAAATTTTGACACAAATAGATGAGATGTTGCTTGATCATAATAGACCTTCATCAAGGTGCCTCCTCCACCCAATGCATGAACAATTCTCTCCATGTATGCATAATGCACCCTCACCAACATTGGACTCTACTAATCAGATACCATGGATCCTTTTATCTACAATAACTTTATTCTACACTATCCAAAGAAACCTCTATAGAGATGAAATAAAATGCAACCACATTTAATACTCTAAACACACCTGATCTGCGTCTTTCGCCAGGCATTTCCACATGGGACAACAAACACCAAGTATGAGGTAAATTTTGCAAGTTAGCGCTCTCGGTGCAAAGCATTGATCATGGGAGCATGTGTTGTGAATTCAGATATGGGGCGTGATTTACGGCCTGCATGATTTTCTGTCCATTTGTTTTAACCAAGGAAGTTGTGGTATAACAGGGTGAGCTGTCAGTGGCCTGCATCAAGAACCATTCATTTGAGCTAGTGCAATGTTGGCTTGCCCTACTTTGGCAGATATCCTGAGGCTATTAACCTTTTCCCTCATCTGTCATCATGTCCTCTGGATGGCCCTGAATCACCTCCTGTCCAGCAGTCTGACTATTTCTTGCCAAAGAGAGAAATCCTCCTTTGTTGTTACACTTCTTCTACAAGCACCTCCAAGCACACCCGATCTGCGTCTTTCACCAGGCATTTCTACTTGCATGCCCAGCAACAATGAAGCACCCCCTTTACATAGGAGTTGCACCCTTTAAGAGTTGTGACCATGCACTATTTCTTTGCAAGCTGCGAGGTCGGTCTAATGCAATTTTGGTGAGTGTTATCTTTGCTAATGTGAGACCCTTCCACTTTAGTTCTGGGACTGGAAAATTTCCATTATACAGCTTCGATAGGCAACTCATGATCACCCATGCCATTACAGCTGTGAAAACTGGTCAACAAACAACTGTCTGTCCTTACAGAGAAGCAGTGCGCCTGAGCCTGAGCTAGCCCTGCCCAGGGAGTTGGTTGCAGACTAATGGCACTTCCTGAAGCAAGAACTGTACGACTAATCCTCAGTCGGACTGCTGTCTCAGTCGCAACCAAGGTACTGACTGAGCTCAATTTTTAATGTACTCGTGCCCAGAACAGCTACCACTTTTCCTGGTATCCTTCTAGATTTCCCTTATGCTTTAAAAGAAGTCCTGATTTCTCCTCTATTTTCTAGTTTCTCTGCCTCCTTACATTATTTGATATCAATAATGAAGGTTAATGGAAAACTGGTGTAATAAATGTGTAAGGAAAGGAGCTATGATTGTATAGCATTAGACTTTCCACTAGGAATCCCCAAGTATTGATTCCTGGTCTCAAATGACATTCACACATGAGGTTTCCCTGGGGAAAGAGTTAACTGGTCTCAGTCACAGATCACCCTTGGGTTGGCGATGAATCTAACTGGAGATGGATCTTACAAAGGAAGAACACAAGAATTAGGAGCATGAGTGGGCCATACGGTCCCTCGAGCCTGCTCCGCCATTCAATATGATCATGGCTGATCTTCTACCTCAACTCCACTTTCCCGCCCGATCCCCATATCCCTTGATTCCCTTAGAGTCCAAGAATCTATCGATCTCCGCCTTGAATATTTCCTGACACCTCCTTGAAAGTGACCCAAAGAGTTTTGTGGATAGTCCAGAAAGACGTCTGCAGGATTTGCTGCCCATCCTCCAGATCATTACACATACCTGACCAAAGCATCAAGATTATACCACTACTTGGGACAAGTCTTGTTTTCTGAACTTTTGTTTTGTCTCTTTGGTCAGAGTTCTAATTTAAAGATCCACAAAACATGAGCAGATATTGAGATTTTACTTTGCCAACCAGTTGTCACAACAAGAAAAAAAACATTGAAGGATTTTCATAACAAAGGAACCAGCACAAAGGAAAACTGCAACCGTGAAAAATAGTGTGGTGAAGCATAGCGAATCCTTCCGTGACAAACACAACAAACTCGTCAAAAGGAAGATTAACACCATAACCTGTCAGTCAAGAGATTCATTTATAGCTCACAGAAGCAAACCAGTTAAATAATAGGAAGTAATATGGGCTGCACCTGATAATTCCAAGTTGCTTAATTCGGATTCAATTTGAATCTTATTTTGTGCAAAAAATGACGTTTAATTATCAGGTGTATCAAACCTGCCATTTTGAATTGTACCCACTTGATGGAGGTCTGGGTTAACTAACTAAAACACCTTGACGTAATCCCGCTCTGAAGATGAGAAAAAAATTCCAATCGCATGTAAAGAAAGAGAGTGTGATTTGTACTGATTTTAAAATACCATTTCTGTTCAATTTTAGTATATGTTCCCAGAAATCAGTTTAGTTATTGTACACTTTTGTCTTTTCCCTGATGAAGTAAGTGACGTTTCATTTTTTTCTCAGGGAGACAAAAATACTTGTCTTTGATTGCATCCACTTTAAGAAGTTCAAATCCCTAATTAAATGCCACTCATTGGGCGATACATGCTAGAAAATGCGTTGGGTAATACTATGAGAAATCTGGGACATCCGTCGATATAGTTGCTCCGTATCTTTCTGTGCTCCCAACAACTATATGGCTTGTTCTAGCTGTCTCGCACCATTACTGAGAACATGGTGGTGGTAGGCCTTTTCACCCAATTTCTGCCAGTGTCCTGCCCAATTTCAGGTGGGATAGTGAAGGAAAATCCAGCTCCCTGGGTTTTCTATTGGCTTCACCGGCAGCCAATAGAAATAACAGCATCCATAGTGTTTATACAGCACTGAGCTGTTGAATGAAACACGTAGGGATCAACTTTCTGAAGGGCTCGTACTCCTTCTCTAAGCTTTTGCTGCTAACTTTGCCACTTGTTTGTCCCATCTTAGATATGATTGCCAAGCCAAGATGCTGAAGAATAAAGGGTTTAAAATGTAGTTCTGCATTGATAACAGATGTGATCTGGATTTGACCGAACTATCACATTTCCCATCAGTAGCTGTGCAGGCTACTTTTGTTTATCTCAACTGTTCCAAATGGAACTAATTGCATTAAATAAATGTTTAGAATAACCGGAAGTTTACAGCAAAAGGAGTTAAATGAGCAGCATTTTTGGTCTCGTGGCTTGATAATGTGACTGGAATAAAGGTAAAGAATGTTCTATTTTACTGTGTTTTATTTATATATATTTTGCTTTCTCAGCGAATTTTTCTTATTTCTCCTTACTTCTTTGCATCCTCCACCCCCAATCCTAAAACAAAAGGTTTGATTGTATCAGTTTGGCGGAAGGTTAAATGAGTATCAGAAATTCTGTGCCTCCATGTCAGTGTTTCTATGTGGCTCCACCACCAGGAGTCACCTTTGCTGTGAGCTTTGATATTTCCGTTATTCCCCTAGGAAAGCACATTTCCATCAGCTGGTTAAGGCAAAGATATTATGTCATATATTGGCTCACATTCCAGGGAAGTACCCATGTGCAAATAAACCTCAAGTCTACCATCATTTGAGTTAGCCAACCTAGTTGCGTTACTTGGCTGAGAACAACAACCCAACTTGCATTTATATAGCGCCTTTAATGTAGCAAAATGCCACAGAGTCCTCACAGCGGCATAATCAGACAAAAATGGATGCTGAGCCAAAGCAGGAGGAATTAGGAGGTCAAAGTTTTTTCGGAGCGTCACTATCTAGACTTACACACAGGAACAATGGCTGCTGGGGCAAGTTGCCTCCTTCCAGGATACGCAATGGGCCAATGCAATGGTACACATCCAACTCTGCTCTTGTTGCTAACACTCCGCCTTTGCAGAAATGAATATCGTGTGGAAAAAGTCACATTATAAACTGCTGCAGGTGTAGTTTTCTGGCAAACAAAAGGCCAAAAAAAAAAATCACTGACAAGCTCCTGAGTCCATTTAGCGGTCGGGGTATGAGGAGCATTTTTCATGTTCTGCGGTTCTCTGCCACATAGACGCTTGTGCTTGGTATCCTGGAACACATCCAGATTTCACTCATACAATTGTTTCACTCCAGTGGTTGCAGAGCTAGTAACTGGAGGTGTTGGGGCGGGAAAGCAACCATTTGAATTAAAATTTTCTTCCACATGCATCCTTGGTTAACAGGGATTTATGAGCAAATCTTCCATATCGTAAGGGGCTGCTAGAAAATGCACCTGAGCAGCAGAGGGTTGTTGGTCTGCTGTCCATCTGTCTGTGCATACACCTGCTCTGTGCAGTGTGCCTCCTTCATACAAACTAACTCAGACTGAGGGGGTGATTTTGCCAATGGGGAGCTTTTAGAGGTGGAACTCCCACTTGTCGGGTTTCAGTCCCGCCTCCATCAACTTCTGGCCAACCCACGCTATTTTCCCTTGATTGACCTTGTTAAGCCCGCCCAGGGGGCTTAGCAGGCCAATTAAGGGAAAGCCGGTTACAGAGAACGTCAACGTATGACGTTTCATCTGTCAAAACATTTTGACAGATGAATTGCCATCATTTGACAGCTCTGTGAAGCTGTCAAACAGTGACATTCTCAGTGGCATTCAAGACCTCATCAAACCTCTTTCTTTTGCAGAAATGAGATGGTTGCTGCATTGGAGAATGCAACAGCCATCTGTCATCTCTACCGCGGAGGTGCGAGACTCTCCGCATACCCACCGACTGAAGCCTGCAGGAAGAAACAAAGGTAAGTACACTTTTTCTAGCACTTTCCACTTACCTCAGATACTCACCTCTCCACACTTGCACCCATCACTCACCTTCACAGCGCACTTTTGCACCCCTCCGACCCCCGCAGACCCACTACTCGCCTCGGTGACCCTGGCGGGGTTCAGAGCCTTCGGGAAGCCTGCACTTGGGTGGTCAAAATGGAGATAATCCTATTTTCTGCCTATTAATTACCTGCTAACAGGCAGTTAAGTGGCTTTAATCCCTTCCCGCCTCCAAGGAGATGGGACCTGGTGCGGGATGGCTATCCGCCTCCTGGCAAGATGGCATAGAGGCGGGTTGGGGACGGGTTGGGCACCCGCCCCCAAATTCTGCCATTTTCCCGGCAGTCCCGCCTCCATACCCACCTCCCCAGGGCTGGCAAGATTGCGCCCCTGAGGATTTGTGTCTACAGCCCTGGACATGATTGCACTGTGCCACCCAATTGCCAGTAGAACAACTTTAAATGTATTCCTGAGAAAATCTTATTGCAGCCTACGCAGTAGAGAGATCGATACTAAGTGGCTTTGAAGCTGGGAGCTTAGTTTAATTCCCTTGTTCTGGATTTAGGATGTGAAATAATGTGTTGTTTTCTTATAATTTGTTTCAATTGGTAGTCCATAAAACATGAAAAGGAATCCAAAAGAAAAAAATCTTTGCTTTTGGTTAATGGACTTTTGCCATCCTGGGGGCATTCCTATTTCCCTTTTAAAATTACAGATGATTCAAGATTGATAGTGATACAAGTACATTTTTACATTGGGTGGGGCGTAAGACGTGAAATTACAGTATTAAGTGGTTTATAACGACAAGCCAAGTGGAAGCAATGTTAGCTGCCCTCACATGTCGAAGACCACACAAGTGCTGCTGTGTGAGAAAGGAGTGCTATAAAACATTGGTCCAAATAGACACTGTTTCACTGAATGCAAACCTCCTTCAACACAAGCATATAGTTCCCACAGTGCTGGAAATGCGACCACCATATGGAATACTGAGTCCGGGTGCTTATGATCATTCGTAAATATGTTGTCACTTTGTTCTTTAGAACTTGCTGTCTCTTCGCAGAGAGTGTGAATACAAGTCTGAAAAAGAGGGAGACATTTCTGGAGTGAAATATTATCAGGCAGACAAGTGCAGCAGTGAGATTCTCTATAGTGACTGGGAGGGGTGTGATCAGTGAAATGCTCGAATCTCCTGGCTTCAGTGAGGAAGGGTTGAGAGGAGGGGAGAGAATTGGCACAAAGACACACCATAGTTGTTGAATTTGTGCTTTGCTACTGAAATTCTCAATAAAGTACTTTTTTCCCCATATTTATACAGAATTATTTGAAGTCTCTGTGGAAACTCCTTAAAGTTACACAGTGGGTACTTGTATATGGGCGCTTAATGCATTTGTATAAAATTTCTTCCTCTGGGTGTTTTAATAGAAGAGTTAACCCAACATCTTTCACTAAAATAGCAAAGTAATTTCATACAGATTCATGATTCATACAGTGGTACCCACAGTGTAGTTTCAAAAGCGAAATTCTTGAAGCATTTCTGTAATGGGTTACCATCAGGTTGCGGAAGTTATCATTGAATATTTTTTCCAAATAACATATTTCTTAGAAAATGAGATGCTATAAATGAGATGCTATATAACATAAACCAAATTATTTGCTTGTGCTATATGAGAATCTTGTGCGTTGAATCAAACATTCCAAGCCGTCCTATTACTGTGTTTTTAAGCTCTTCGCATTAAGGGTATGAGTGTAAGATACTCTTTGTATGCAAGTGTATGTTAACTGGACTGTGAAGGGGATTTAGAGCTCAGCAGTTTTTTTTTTAAATGGAGATATTTTAATAATCTGTCCTGAACCTAATTATAGTCTTTTGGTGACAGCTGAGGAGAGGGTGTTCAAGCTACAGACTTGCATTGACAGTTTGCATACGTGTTATTAATTTTGAGTTTTAAATGACTTTGGTTGAGTTTGCGTTGAGAATAATCTGTCTGAAAGTGAGAGAATTACCAGTGCTGATCACAAAAGTAGCCGCACTTTTGGCTCAGATGAAATCAGGGCCAACTTCATGTTGGCATTCAGCAAGAAAATTGTTTTTTTTTTAAAGTCAGCAGAACAAGTAATAAACTATTTGCAATCGATGGATGTCAGTCTCACTTCAGTCTCTGTTTGAAAATTCCATTCCACATGCTGCACCGCCCATCAATGGTATAAATAGTATATTAGGTCAGGACACTAGTACAATATGCTTTTTCCCTACTGCAGCTAAGGGCTTGACATATGGGGCGATTTCCTCTTGTGATATGTATAACAAAATGTAAACTGATTTATGAAGAAAAACATAAGCACCCTAATAAGTTCGATGAGGCTGATCCAGAATGAGAACAAACTCAGTAGACTAGAATATTCATAAAGAAAGAACTTGGATTTATATAGTGCCTTTCATGACCTCAGGACATCCCAAAGCATTTCACAGCCAATGAAGTACTTTTGAATTGTAGTCACTGTTGAACTGCAGGGAAACACAGGTAACCAGTTTGTGCACAGCAAGGTCCCACAAATAGCAATGAGATAAATTACCAGATAGTCTGTTTTGGTGATTTTGGTTAAGGGATAAATGCTGGCTAGGACATGAGGAGAACTAACTGAGTCTTTGAATAATGTCATGGAATATTTTACGTCCACCTGAGAGGGCAGACAGGGTCCAGTTTAACATCTCGTCCAAAAGCTGGCATCTCAACAGTGCAGAACTTCCTCAGCTGCGGAGTAAATAATTAGAAGCAGCCAACATGGATTTCAGAAAGGAAGATTGTGCTTGGCAAACTTGATACAGTTCTTTGAGGAGGTGACATGGGATGGGGTAAATGCAGTGAATGTGGTGTACATGGACCTGCAGAAAGCCTTTGACTATTGAAGAAGGCTATTGAAGAAGCTTAAGGGGTATGGAATTCGGAGAAAGTAACAAATTGGATTAAGAACTGGTTAAAATGGAAGAAACAGAGAGTAGGAGCTAAACGGCTGTTTCTCAGAGTTGTTGGAAATGGGTAGCAGCCTCCCACAGGGTTCTATTCTAGGTTTGCTTCTGTTCACTGTGTACATCAATGATTTGGATATAGAGCTAAAAGGAGCGGTATCCAAATTTACAAATGATACTAAAACAGGAGGCATAATAAATATTTTTGAGCACCAAAGAAAGCTGCAAGGGGATATTGATTAGTTTGTGGAATGGGCAAAAATGTGGCGGATAGAATTCAATGTCAATAAATGTGAACTGGAACATCCCTGTTATTTTAACTTAATGTAAAACAAAATGACCAGTTGAGGAGTCTTGATGGTTGCAAATGAAGTTCAGCACTGTGGCAAAACAAATTGATTATTTCCTTACTTTACGACATTGGAGATGTTAATGTGATTTTACCACCAAAGTTTTGATGAATGTTCAGAAGGGTTCTACTTACATAAGAACATAAGTCGTAAGAGCAGGAGTAGGCCATACGGCCCCTTAAGCCTGCTCCGCCATTCAATAAGATCATGGCTGGTCATTGACCTCAACTCCACTTTCCTCCAGATCTCCATATCCCTTGATTCCCCATGAGTCCAAAAATCTATCTATCTCAGCCTTGAATATACTCAAAGAATCAGCATTCACAGCCCTCTGAGGCAGAGAATTCCAAAGATTCACAACCCTCTGAGTGAAGAAAGTCCTCCTCATCTCAGTCTTAAATAGCCTACCCCTTATCCTGAGACTATGCCCCCTAGTTCTAGAAACTCCAGCCAGGGGACTTGCATTCATATAGTGCCTTTCATATCTTCAGGACATCCCAAATCACTTCACAGCCAATAAATTATTTTTGAGGTGCAGTCACTGTTATAATGTGGCAAACATAGCAATAGAGTGGCTTGAAGTAGTTGGATATAAGTTCCAAGTTTATCCCAGAGTTTTAGGAAGAGAAAGAATATCTTTGAACCCTTCTTCCCTCTCCCTTCACCAATGGAGTGCTCCCTTGTACCTCCCACTGACTGGCTCGAGCATGGAATTCGCAGGGCTTCTGGAAGCAGGTCCCCTGTTCTCATTACAGCTGGGACATTCCACATTGTTAGTGCCGCTCGATTGAGTGCAGCATGGTGGTGCTAAGTGTTGGAGCACTGTGCTCAGTGCCGTACATTGGGAGGATGCATGTTTGATTCCATCATAGTTTTTTATTCTTATTCTGTTCAGTCTTTTAAAAATTATGATTTTAAAGGGAAGTGTAAAATCGAATGAAACAAAATTATATCTCATTGGATTTTGCTGTGGCTGTTTTAACAGTGGTCCTTGACTAGTGTCTGCCCTGGAGTTTTCACTCATGCAAACTCTGCACTGATTCAGCAGTAAAATTAACCACCCTATGTTCGTACATTGTGGAACCCAACTAGTTATACAAGGAAAGTGCTCCGTGGACCATTTTATCAGATGTAATCAGACCCAAAGACCAGACCATAAGCAACTGCCTGATTTTAAATCTAGAGCACGGGAACAAGTATAATACAATTTTTGGAAAAAGTTTTTTTGAAATTCTGCATGCTTGCCAGCACTTTCTTGTTATGATCTGGAAGGCACTGTCAGAAAGGATGGTGGAACCAGATACAATAACAGCTTTCAAAAGGGAACTGGATATATACTTGAAAAGGAAACATTTGCAGGGCAGTGGGGAAAGGGCAGAGGAGTGGGACCAATTGGATAGCTCTTTTAAAGAGCTGGCACAGGTATGATGGGCTGAATGACCTCCTTCTGCGCTCTGAATCTATGCATAGACTCAGTTTGAAAAGCTATTAAATAACAAATAATCAGACTGTGACACCGTTACTTGATGGGTAAGTATACTTGTCAGATAATTTCGGTATTTAATAGTTCTGTGATGCACGCTCCCCGTGTAAAGTATTACGCCGCATTTTCACGGTCTCGCGTCACTTTGTTTTGTCTTTTTTTATGGAAGACATTTGAAGCCCAAGGAGGTCCTGTTTCAGTGAAACCCCATTGTACTGTATCACGAGTCAGATGGTTTGAGCACCATTGACTAGCGTTTTTATGTAACGGGGAAAGTGGCCAGTTGCAGTTCTGAAACCGACACTTCATAATGCCTGCATTCACAGAAATCTTGTCATACTTAGCTGGTTTCCTGAACTGTGACTTGAATTTTAACTTGCTGCGTTATTTCCTTGCTTTAGGTGAAGTTAACTAAAACAAACTGTATATTTCCACCAAAGATTATGAGCTTCTGGCTGACTGCAGCAGTTCACTACTTTTAATATTTGTATTAACACGTCAGTGGATTCAGTCTGTGTAAAAGACTGGTAGTCTGTAACAAGAAAAAACTTGAACTGTGAGGTTCATTCAGTCTGTTGCACCTTAATGAGCTTGTGGCGGATCGCCACCTAAACGGGCATTATCCACTTTTCCATCCGTGGACAAAATATCGGGCACCTTGCCTTTAAGGCACCTTGCCTTTAAGGCAGGAGAAAAGGAGTGGGCGGGGCCTCAGGATTTTTCCAGAGAATTCTGGGAGCAGTTTGTTTCAGCCATTTTGGACCATGCAGTGGTATTAAAAAGCCTTTGTTTTCCACACATGGATTCAGTCTTAATTCATGTTTCACGGTAGCCTCAACATTGGTGACCCCGACGCTCAGAACGTATTCTGAGCACTGCAATGGCGGACACGAACGCAGTTTCCGTGAAACTGCCGGAGTTTTGGGAAAACCAGCCCGAAGCCTGGTTTCTCCAAGCTGAATCCCGCTTCCGGCTGCGAAACATCACCACAGATGGGACGCAGTACGACTACCTCGTCACATCACTCGGTAGCGCCACAGTTTCGAAGGTTTGGACAGCGCTGCAGAACCCACCAGAGGAAGGCAAGTATGCACATCTTAAGTCAGCGCTCCTTAAAAAATTTACGGCCTCGGCATACCAGCGAAACTGCCACCTCCTCGACCTTCCAGGCCTCGGTGATGCCTCACCGTCAGACCTCCTCTCCCACATGCTCTCCCTCACCGATGAGAGCCCACCCGGATCCCTCTTCCGCACGCTGTTCATCCGCCAGCTCCCTCTCAGCATCCGCCCAGCGATCGTGGCGTCCGGCCTCACGAACCTGGAAGCCCTGGCCGATGAGGCCGACAAGCTGCTGCCCGCTCACTCCAGCCGCAACGTCACTCCGGACCTGGCAGCCAATGCCTGGGCGCGCCACTCACCGGCCACCACGCGGCCACAAGGACCAGCCACCAGGCCCACGGGGCCTTCACGCCCCACTACCCCGGGCCACTGTTACTGCCATGCACGGTTCGGCGCCAGGGCACAACGGTGCACACCTCCCTGCTCTTTCAAGTCCGCCCCCGTACCAGCCCCCGCGATGGCCGTGGGCCACGCGGGCTCCCTGCTGTACGTCACGGATGACAAAACCGGCCGCCGGTTCCTGTGCGACACTGGAGCTCAGCACAGCATCATCCCGGCCTCCTCCCTCGACATCCAAAAGGGCGAACGAGGACCGGCGCTGGCTGCGGCTAACGGCTCGGAAATCCGGACATACGGCACCCGCACAGTCACCCTCGACCTCGCTGGTCGCCGCTACCGATGGGAGTTCATCACTGCCAAGGTGCTCTCCCCTCTCATCGGCGCAGATTTCCTGTGCGCCCACGGCCTACTGGTAGACATCCCTCGTCACCGCCTCGTGGACATGAACACCATGTCCCCCATCCTGGGCGCCATGGCCCCCCGTCAACCCGCCGACATGGCGTCACAGTGCCACGCCCGGGCCACGGATGACTACTCGGCACTCCTGGCCGAATTCCCGGCCCTTACCAATCCGACCTTCTCCGCGGAGGCCGCCAAACACGGGGTGGAACACTTCATCCCCACCACAGGCCCCCCAGTGTACGCCCACGCCCGCAGGCTGGACCCGGCCAAACTGGAGATCGCTCGGACCGAGTTTGCCACCATGGAACAGCTCGGCATCATCCACCGCTCCAACAGTCCCTGGGCCTCCCCACTCCACATCGCCCCCAAACCAGGCGGGGGTTGGCGCCGCCTCAACGACGCCACCACCCCTGATCGGTACCCCGTGCCGCACATTCAGGACTTCTCGGCTAGACTGGCCGGCCGCTCAGTCTTTTCCAAGGTCGACCTGGTGCGCGGCTACCACCAAGTCCCCGTCCACCCTGCGGACGTCCCCAAGACGGCCGTAATCACCCCCTTCGGCCTGTTCGAGTTCCTGCGGATGCCGTTCGGCCTCAAAAACGCGGCCCAGGCATTCTAACGGCTCATGGACTCGGTCCTTCGGGACCTGAAGTTTCTGTTCGTCTACCTGGACGACATCCTGGTAGCCAGTTCCTCCAAGCAGGAACACCTTGAACACCTTCGCATCCTGTTCGGGCGCCTCAGCGACCACGGGCTCATCCTCAGCCCAGCCAAATGCCAATTCGGCCTGGACAAGATCAACTTCCTCGGCCACCACATCACCCATGCTGGGGCCATTCCCCTGCCCACCAAGATGCAGGCCGTCCAACAATTTCCCCGCCCCACCACCATCAAAGGCCTCCAGGAGTTCCTCGAGATGGTGAATTTCTATAACCGCTTCATCCCCAAAGCGGCGTCCCTCATGAGGCCCCTGTATGATGCCCTCCGGGGCAGGAGCGGCATGATGGCAGTCGAATGGACGGCAGACGCGTCCGCCGCCTTCGACTCCACCAAGACCGCGCTCGCCAACGCCACCCTGCTCGCGCACCCACGGCCCAATGCCAGGGTAGCGCTCACCACGGACGCCTCCGACCACGCGGTCAGCGCCGTGTATGAGCAGTGGGTCGACGGCGCCTGGCAACCACTTGCCTTCTTCAGCCGCCAACTACGCCCCCCGGAGGTCAAGTACAGCACCTTCGACCGCGAGCTCCTCGCGCTGTTCCTGGCGGTCCGCCATTTTCGGTTTTTGCTTGAGGGCCACCCCTTCACTGCGTTTGTCGACCACAAGCCCCTGACATTCGCAATGGCAAAGACAACCGACCCCTGGTCCGCCAGGCAGCAGCGCCAGCTCACGGCAGTGTCCGAGTTCACCACGGACATCCAACACGTCTCCGGCCGAGACAATGTGGTAGCCGACTGCCTCTCCCGCCCCGCCATCCACGCCGCACACCTGGCATTCAACTACGCTCAACTCGCAGCAGACCAGATCACCGACCCTGATCTGCTCTCCACACCTACCAGGGCTACTCCTGGCCGACGTCGCCTGTGGCCCGACCGCAGTCACGGTCAAGTGCGACATATCCCTTTGTCAACCTCGGCCCGTCGTCCCAGTGTCCTGGCGCCGCCGGGTATTCGACATTCTCCACAACCTCTCCCACCCCGGCGCCCGCGCATCCATCAAATTGGTAGCCAACCGCTTTGTCTGGCGCGGCCTTCGCAAGGATGTGTGTACTTGGGCCAACTCCTGCCCAGCCTGCCAACGGGCCAAGGTACAGCAACACACGAAAGCACCCCTCGAGGAGTTTACCGTCCCCTCGCGGAGATTCGACCACATCCACGTGGACATCGTCGGGCCCCTGCCGCCGTCGCAAGGCCACACGCACTTGCTGACGATCGTTGACCACACCACGCGCTGGCCCAAGGCAATTCCACTGACCTCTACCACCACCGCCGACATCGCCAGAGCCTTCGTCAGCACCTGGGTCGCACGGTTCGGCGTCTCCTCCGACATGACGTCGGACAGAGGTCCGCAATTTACCTCTGAACTCTGGACCGCCGTCGCACGCAGTCTCGGGGTGACCATTCACCACACCACAGCGTACCACCCCCAAGCCAACGGACTGTGTGAGCGGTTCCACAGATTCTTGAAGGCATCTCTTCGAGCCAGCCTCCAGGACGGCGCCTGGACTGACCGACTTCCGTGGGTCCTCCTCGGCCTGCGCACCGCGGTTAAAGAAGACCTCCACGCATCGGCAGCAGAGCTCGTGTACGGTCAGCCGCTGTGCGTACCCGGCGAATTCCTGCCCACCGCCACGACACCCTGGTCAGCCGACCAGCAACGTCACGACTTCGCCTCACTGGCGCTGCAGTTCACCCCGGTGCCCATTGCCCGATACAACGAATCCACCTCACACGTCCCACTAAGCCTGCACCAGGCAAGGTTCGTTTTCGTCCGGCACAACGCCCACCGCGGACCCCTTCAACCCCCGTACGACGGGCCCTACAAGGTGCTACAGGCTGGGGGCAAATTTTTCACCCTGCAAGTAGGCGACAGGACTGAAAAAGTGTCGGTTGACCGACTCAAGCCAGCACACTCGGAGCCCGGTGAGCAGGTCCCTGTAGCTCGTCCACCTCCACGTGGCCGACCTGCCCTCAAGCCGGTTCACCCGGCTGCTCCACGCCCGGCTGTTCCATGTCCACCGGCGTCCTACAAGAGCCGCTCCGGCCGGCCCATCAGACCGCCGCACTGTCTCGTCCACACCTCCTAAGCGGATTCTGGGGGGAGCTGTGTGGCGGATCGCCACCTAAACGGGCATTATCCACTTTTCCGTCCGTGGACAAAATATCGGGCACCTTGCCTTTAAGGCAGGAGAAAAGGAGTGGGCGGGGCCTCAGGATTTTTCCAGAGAATTCTGGGAGCAGTTTGTTTCAGCCATTTTCGACCATGCAGTGGTATTAAAAAGCCTTTGTTTTCCACACATGGATTCAGTCTTAATTCGTGTTTCGCGGCAGCCTCAACAAGCTAAACAATGAAATGTTTACAGTCAGTTTATGTACTTCACAAGAAGTTGGTAGTAATTTCACGATAATGAACAGCCTTTAATTCAGACAGGTTGGAGAGGCCCAAGCAGCAGTCAGTATAAGATCACTGAATCACATATATGCCGGCACAAAGGAAATGCTGCACTGGGAAAGGTTCCAACATGGACCAATTCAGGGCAGACAATATAGTATAAATGGTCAACAGATTTGATACTGTGTCTCCCTGGATCCACTTACTGCATGTGCTCTGTCTGTAAATTGATAAATGTGCAATTCTGTGCCCCACTAACACGGCAGTTGATGTGTAGATAAATTTGACTGTGGGACATGCTTGATGTGATCCAGTCATGTAAGTTGGACGACATCACTCTGTCTATTACAACAACAACTTGCATTTATATAGTGCCTTTAACGTAGTAAGAGGTCCCAAGGTGCTTCACAGAAGCGTTATCAGACAGAAATTTTCACACCGAGCCACATGGACATATTAGGACAGGGTTTGGTCAAAGAGGTAGGTTTTAAGGATCATCTTAAAGGAGGTGAGAGAGGTGGAGAGGTGTAGGGAGTGAATTCCAGAGCTTAGGGCCTAGGCAGCTGAAGGCACAGCCGCCAATTAAAATCAGGGATGCGCAAGAGGCCAGAATTGGAGAAGCGCAGAGATCTTGGAGGGTTGTAGGGCTGGAGGAGGTTACAGAGATAGGATGGGGGGAGGCCATGGAGAGATTTGAAAACAAGGATGAAACTTTTAAAATTGAGGTGTTGCCAGACCGGGTGCCAATGTAGGTCAGCGAGCACATGTCTCTCCACATTGATGTTTACAGCAAGCAGCACATACACTGCCTGTGAGAAATGCCACTCTGCGTTATGAGGGAATCTGAAGTGACACTTTGTGTTGCAGGTATATCCTGGGTTGGTGGCATACAATGCATCTCACTTACACCTTGCCTTCATTTCTCTTTCATACAAAAAAAATCAGCTGTGCAATTGGTAACCGGGAGCAGCAGTTCCATATACAGTATGTATAAACGGAGTGTTCTAAAATCACTTCATCAGAAACAGGTGATCTGCATACACAGGTCATACATTGTGACTATAGGGCTGATTTTTCTGTTACACATTGCCGGAAGGGAACTTTACCTGTGGGGCACGCATATCATGCTGCACATGATTTTCTGTCTGTTTGGATGAAAAATCATGTGCAAAGTACCAGGAGTTTCTCGATACGCATTGGAAGGCATAATCTTAAAAAAAAAAAATCCTTTAAGTTATTATTGATGAAATAGGAACAGAGGAATGGGAGTAGGCCATTCAACCCCTCAAGTGGAATACTCTCCACTTGCCTGGATGAGTGCAGCTCCAACAACACTCGAGAAGCTCGACACCATCCAGGACAAAGCAGCCCGCTTGATTGGCACCCCATCCACCACCTTAAACATTCACTCCCTCCACCACCGGCGCACTGTGGCTGCAGTGTGTACCATCTACAAGATGCACTGCAGCAACTCGCCAAGGCTTCTTCAGCAGCACCTCCCAAACCCGTGACCTCTACCACGTAGAAGGACAAGGGCAGCAGGCGCATGGGAACACCACCACCTACAAGTTCCCCTCCAAGTCACACACCATCCTGACTTAGAAATATATTGCTGTTCCTTCACCGCCGCTGGGTCAAAATCCTGGAACTCTCTCCCTAACAGCACTGTGGGAGTACCTTCATCACCACCTTCTCGAGGGCAATTAGGGATGGGCAATAAATGCTGGCCTTGCCAGCGACGTCCACATCCCATGAACGAATAAAAAAAAAAAGTCTGTTCTGCTATTCTATTAGACCATGGCTGATCTGTACCTCAGTTCCATTTATCCGCCTTTGCTTCATATCCCTTGATACCCTTACCTAATAAAAAATCTAATAAAAACATAGGACCAGAAGTATGCCATTCAGCAGGAATAGGAGTAGGCTATTCAGCTAACTCTAATCCCAATTTATGCATCTATAACATATTAAAAATCCTTTGTCTGTGTTAACTTTCTATCTACAAAACCATGCTTCCCATTGTCATGTTTTTCTCACATTTTGTGTCAACTTTATCCATTATAAATTCCATTAACTGCATTTATAATAGAAACTGTCTATGTAAGCTTGTCACGCTGCAATTACACCCTCCCATTAGTAGTGGCACTGTGGTGCCTCAGGATAGCTCCTCAGCCTGCATTGCAGAAAAATATCGATGCTCCAACCACCTCTGCTTCTCAAATTGTCAAAAGTGTTGATATTTAACTATAAATAATAATATACAATCAAATTATTACATAAAATAAGGACAAAATGTATTTTCTGATACACACTGGCTGTGTGAAGGGTCCTGCCAGCAATGCAGGGTCTTGGATAATTTACCCCTCAGTACCCAGGGGTGTGAAGTTCCTATCTTTGCTCATTTTAGCAAATAAAAAGCAGCACTGAGTGTTAAGTGATGACTGCTTTTCCACTCAGTTTGTTTGATCACTAAAATCATCAGACAGGATTTTCACCCCTCACAGGTGTTTTTTGCACAGCACAAGTGATCAATTTGCTGGACTAGAAATGTTGTACGTCCACCAGCCAGAAATTCGGATTTCTGAATATCTTGTCAATGTTCAAAAAAATATATTCCTCATCTTTATAAACTACCAGTGCGCATTCTCACTAAACATCCTGGACGGTTTGCTTAGATTTTTCCACCTTAAATGAACTTCTCGAGATAAATTTGGGTGTGACAACAGGGAAGAATTTTAGAGCTTAACCCATACCTGGCTAAAAGTTTCCCATGACAAAATTCCACCCTTAATAATATCCCTTTTATTGACTTTTTATATTAATGAGACAAAATAAAATTAATTTGACAAATTTTACTACTTACTGAAGGGAATAATTGCAGAGCACCTTAAAAAAAATACGCTGGATAGTAAGTGCACAATTGTCATTTGGTGCGTGTTAAGTTAGTAAACGAATAATCTCCATCATTTATGTTTTTATCAGCAGTTAAATGCACCGTACTGTTGGGAATGTAATTCTTGCGGGACTTACTGTAGCTCAGGAAGGTCTTGCTTTAACCATAATTGTGTCGAGCTGAAACATTGCAGCTGTTCTTCAAGGACATGTTGCTTGGCTGTTGAGCTGGCTGACCCGTGTTCTTAATTCAAAACTTTGTAAGGGAAATATATTGAGCAGTGCTGCTATACATCAGATTCAACGACTGCATTCACTGGAGTGAGAGGATTAAAGGGGGAATCTAATAGAAGTGTTAAAAACTTTAAAAGGGATTGAGGGGCTAAGTAGTGAAAGATTATTTCCTATAGTAAGTGAATTGGTAACAAAGGAGCATGAACTAATAGAAGCATAAGAGTGAAGTTACCAGACTTTGTTTTTCATGCATTGAGTTATTAGAAGAATATCTTCGCACAATAGGATATTAGAATATGGAATGCATTACCACAAGTAGCTATTGATGCCAAGTGCATCACAGTATTTAAGAGGGAATTAGATAAACATTTGTAGAATAAAAATATTGAAGGGTACAGGGATAGAGCGTGGAAATAGGATTAGAGTAGTTGGCTCCAATCTGGAGTTACCACCAGTGTAGGCACGATGGGGCGAATGGCCTCATCCTGTGTAAAAATGTCTTTGACTATGATTTGAAATAAAGTAGGATACAGGAGGAACCCGGCAACAGTTACAACACTAGTGGCAGCTATTTTTGTTCCTCCTGCGCTGATCATCACTTGAGCATTGACGCCAGCTCTGTGAGTAAAATAGAAGAAAATAACTTGCTACTGAAAGATGTTGGATCTCCCAGTGGCTGCTGGGGGAAGACAGGCATCTGAAACCAGGTTTGAGCTGTATCAGCAGATCAGTATTTGAAGTGTGCAGTCTTAAGACTTTCAAGGTGGATCTCCGAGCTGGGGGCCTGGCCTGCAGGGTGAACAGAACATTTTAAAGTGACTATATCTTCGGAGAACTATGTGGAAAATAAACTTGTTAATGGCCTCACTTTGTTTTCTTCAATGGCTCAACTCCGATAGATGTCCAGGCAAATTGTTCAATGTGGTGGAAGGTTTCAAATACCAGGAGCCGCAAGTTTAAAAAAAACAAAATAGGACTAAGATAGGGTAAGGTGAAACTTTTTTGCCTAAAGCAGAGATGTCCAAACCGTGGTCTGTGGGTCACATGCAGCCTGTGAGCCGTGGCAAATCCAGCCCATTAAGTCCAGGCAACTGTTCTATTTGCGTCTATAATTCCTACTGTCTTGAATGTTGTGGGCCTGGAGGTTTGTGAAGGGCTGTTATTAGCACTGCTGTCTTGTTGGGGGATGAATCCCAAATCAGAACACCAAGATCAGTTGTTATCAGCATATTGAGATATATGCAGAATCACAGAAAAATTCAATCAAATTTTATATGTGGCCTCAGCCATTGAAATGGCCCATGAAGACAAAAAGCTTGGGCACTTCTGGTCTAAAGGTTGTGATAAAGGGGACAGTATAAACAGGCTCATGAGACAATGGTCAAGCCTTTGTACTACTGGTCACCTGTAATGGCGGTGTGAATCAGGTGACCCATAGTGGAAAGTGGGTGGGAGTTCAGTCTCACCAGATCTCTGGCTGCTTTGTGCCGGCATGGAGGGGGGATCAGCGGCAGAGCAGCAGCTGCCGAGAAGCAGGATCTTCTGCCAGCCAATTTCCTGACATCCAGGTGTGCAGGACACCAAATGTAAGTCACACTCATGTGGAAATGGGCAGCCAGGGTTGCTAGGCAATGGTAAATGTTCTAAAACCTGCCAAAGCCATTTGGAACTGAACCATGCTCATGATGGAAGCTGCAGGATAATTAGTTGCAGGTACGGAGGTCGAATTTCTGATCCAGCACCGGTGGTGAGGTACCTTGCCAATCGTAAAATCAACTTCAATGGCCGGAGAAAGTCAGGTTTCCTAATACAACTTGGCGAGGCACCTCACCACTGGTGTGGACTAGGAAAATTCAGGCAATGCCATGAAGGCAGGTGTGTGGGGTTGATCAGTGAAACAGGGGCAGGCTTGATATGGCATAATAGTCCTTCCTGGGTCCTATCATTTCTTGGCTTTGGTTTTCATCTTTAGCATGAGAGCATTCGCCTGTGGCGAAACGCCAATCAGAAATTCGTGTGTGAATTTTAATGGACAGAAAACTGTGGGCTAGCTCTTACCCCTGGGGGCTAAAGGCAAAATCTAAGCCATTATATTCTTAATAGTTAGTTAAAAAGACTACGCACCATGGGCTGTCCTGATGGCTCAGTAATGTTATCCAGTAAGTAGCTGAATAGTACTGAGTAGGAAGGTTCTAGGCTCAGTCCCCGGCCTATGCTGAGTTAGCTGACCACAGCCAGGGAGTGGCAAGGACATTATGGTTAGTCCCCCTGCCCTGGGATTAGGGAGGGGAAAAATTGACCAGCATTCCCATTCCTGAATGTCAACCAGCAACTCCCATTAGATATAAGACGAGGACAGATCCAACTTGGCCATTATGCTCCTATGGGTTGAGAAGCCTGCTGATACTTCCTGTCAAGGCACATACCCGAGTAATGATCACTAGGACAAGGTACAGAGGCTGCCTTATCCCTGTGGAATTGTGCCCAGCAAGGAGCCACATCCTAAATTTTCTTCTTTAAAGAATTGGAGGACATCCTCAGCTTGGGCGGAGGATTTCCACACGGTACAAAGATGTGCCCTGAACCCAGTCAATATTTCGGCCTGAGGGTGATTGAAATATCCTTCACCAGGGAGCCCGCCTCGAGTGGGGGTGGAGATTGGCGTAGCGCTGCCAACGACCTCTATACGGCTGTTATAAAAGAAAAGAAAATTTTCACTTATTTCAAATTTGTCACCTAAAGTTTTAAGATCAGTTGCGTAGATTTTGGGGACACCAAATGGCAATATTTTGACTGACAGACTGCATAGTCAGACCTCATTATTCCAACCCCAAACTTGCACTGGCGAAGTGTTTCTTATCGGTGGCTCAGCTCATCCAAAGTTTGAATTCCTTGTGCTCTAGAATCAGGGCAAAAGTTTATTTGAATGAGATTTGCAATAACCAAGTTTATCGTAACCTGGTTTTACTTACAGACTTGCCTTTTTTAACTTAAGGGAGCAGTCAATTAAACGAATAGTGAAAATATGCGCATTGTAATCTGCATTTCGGGCAATGTCCCATTATATCTTTTTTAAATTCCGGTAAATCCCACTTGAAGTTGTACTCATCTGTAATTCAGGGAGTCATGTTTTTCGGAACCCAGTAAGTTCCAACCACTTAATATTTCTGAGCGTGAACACAGCACAGACGCTGTGGTTTGTGTGGTGCGACAGAACCACTTCTGTGGGTTTTAGTTTCCTCTGTGCGCTATTTTTAGCACACTCGCTGCTGCATTTGCATAAATGTCAGTCTGTACTGTTTTATTACAGTCATTTAAAATAGGCTGCCAACTGTGTGAAATTAGCACAGGCAGCAATTTATGTGAACATGTCGTAGCACGCAAAGGAAATGAAACCCGCGGGGGGTCTCTGGACTGGGGAGAATCAGAGGGCAGCGGTGGAAAGTACTGGGGGGAGCATTCGCTTCTCAAATAGAGAGGCTGGGTTTCAGCTCTCTCTATAATCGTGGGGATAAGCCTCGGCAAAACAGGTTAAAGTTCAGTGTACTGAAGAGAAAATGCAGACCCCCAACAGGACAGCAGGCCAGGATTAGAATGTTATATTTTATTAGGAAAACACGGACCAAAATTATTTCCCGCAAAAACTGTACTCCAATTATAGTGACCATATCTGAACTCATTATTTTCTTCCCCCTCATCCTCTTACAGGCTTGAATTTTAGTCAGACTTCTTAGCAAGATGTCAAGGTACCGTTTTAGTTGTGTGCTCTGTATTCCTGTAGCCAATCGCAGCTCACAGTGTAATCTCTCATCGCTCCGCTGTTACAGTATTATATTACAGTAATTAGTCTCTAATATACTTTGCCTCTGGAGAAGATCATTTGCTGCAGGTGTTGAGCTTATTGCAAAAATAAAAGTACTTAAATACTTTTCAAGTAAAACACATCAATTGAAATCCTATCCTGTTCCTCCAAATTAGTGACCCTGTACCTGAAATTATAATGAACTGCCTGGTTGACGCGCATCACAAAATAGAGAGTGAGTTGTGGCAGTGGCAGGTGAATAAATAGCAATCAAGTGTTTCCTTTTGGTCTGGTTTAGTCGTGCGAATTGCATTCAGCACCTGGAGGTGTGGTATGAATTAATTTATAGCCCCTATTTCTTAAAGGGACATGTCCTAAAAAAAAGTAACCGTGGATATGGTGTAGTAATTATACCTTGCTACGACGCATTTTTGGAAAATGCTGTACACACTGGAAAATTTGTTGATTTGTTTTCTTTCAACAACTCGTGTTAATAATTGCATATGTACTTAATATGCCTTTTTATTAAGTTGTTAAAATGTTCAAACTGTTTCTGTATTTTAAATGATATGTCGATAGGGTTAGATGAGGTAAGGTGGGAGGAGGCTCGTGTGGAGCATAAACTCTGGCATGGACCTGTCGGGCCGAATGGCCAGTTTCTGTGCTGTAAATACTATGTAATTCTATGTAAAAATAATGTTAACAGATGGATACAAGTGTGTCTGTGGGACACAGCAGCAGCTTTGCAGTTTATGTCCCTTTGGAAGGCTGTTTACTTGGAGCATGGGACTGGATGGCAATATTTTTAGTGATAATGAAGTTGCATTGTTTTGCCTGCCCTTTCACACCTGCTCTGGGGACACCAGTCCCAATTGTAGCACCCTCACTACTACTCCAGTTGAGACTGCCTAACTCCTCACAGACTCTGGATTAAACCTGGGATCCTCCTAGTCTGCATAGCTCAATACCATGTGTCGTGGTGCATGTCCCCAGCTATCCATCATTAAAAGCATTTGTATTCCAAATATTTCATGGTCTGGGAACGTCAGCCAACTGAAAATAAACTGGTCAATATTCATCCCTCAACCAATGCCACTGAAACAGATTATCTCGTCATTATCCCTGCTGTTTTTGGGACCTGCTGTGCGCAAATTGGTTGCTGCGTTTCCCTACATTACAACAATGACTATACTTCAAAAAGTACTTCATTGACTGTATAGCAATTGGGATATCCTACAGTCATGAAAGACATTATATAAATGCAAGTTCTTTTTTCTTTCTGATTATGATCTGTACTCTTTATTTGATGTAAATATTAATTTTCATTCGCTTAATAAATTCATAATTGCAGTCATTCACAAATAACTTTTTTGAAATAGTAAAAATGTTATTTTATTCATTGGCGTTCATAAATGAAGTAGTTTTCTGGGACAATAGTCAGCATAGTTTTGTCAAGTATCATTTTACAGTTTAAAAAAAACACATCATAGTACTCTTCACAGCACTGCAATGTTTATAGATAACACTCTTAAAATACTGTCTGCTTATAATGTTTCTACTAGTGACTAATCATGTCAAGAGAGGGGTCTGAGTTGTCATTAATCCTTTCGGAGTAGTTGGGCTGTCATGAGATCCTGTGACAGATGTTTTGTGGAATGATGAGCCTTACAGCTACGTTTTATAACACACATGCCGGTGTTTCGGCAGTGGCCTCTGGTCTGTGATTGATGCCTCTTGTATCTTTAAGTACACCATTACTATGGTGGAGATAGGCGGAAAGCTTTGAGGACATCTACCTTGGTGAGGCCGTGTAAGCCGGTGATAGAGGGAATAAAAGGGACTACCTTCATAGAACAAATGTTTGGCAACCTTTTTGTTTTAGTTTATTTATAAACATAATATGATGCAAATCGTGTTGAAACCCATCCTGTATCTCTTGCACTTGCTATCTTCAATATGAAGATGATCACACAACATTACGAGATAGTTACAGATGAGGAAGACTTTCAGCCCATCTTAGTTTATCCACCCAGAAAGACTCTAAGTACTCCCGCTGCAGCATCCAGTTGTTTCTTTACAAATGATTGTAGGGATTTTGCCTCCACCACTCTATATGCGTCTATTCCTTCTGTTCATTCTTTGTGTGATATCAGTCCTAAAATGATCTTTTACTGGTTTGAACCTGTGGCTCCTTATCCTACTCGCGCAGTTCCTGACTTACTGTTTCCATACCATTACCATATACCTTTGTAAGATCAGCTCTCAGGTGCCTCCATTTGAGGCTGAAAAACCAAGGTTCTTCAGTCTGATGTTCGGTTGTACTCCCTCTCGCTTGCTTCCCCCTCCCTCCCCCCCAACGAGATAAAGTTTGCCGGTCACTTTTTTATGGAAGATAATGTCCCTTTAATACGTGTGGGCTGTGATGACTCACTGCACTTGCAATATAGATTTTAAAAACTTGCATTTATATAGTGGCCCTCATCTTGAAAAGACTGTCCAGAGCACTTTACAGATCAGTGAATGAGAGAGCAGGAGGGTAAAGAATAAATGGAATATATTTAAAGGGTAGGCCAAAAGAGCGATTGAAAAGACAAGACTTTTGTAGGGTTTTGAAAGCAGGGGGGGATTATTGTACAAGGCAGGGGTGTGGAGGCTGAAAAAGCAGCCCCCAAACTGCCATTTGATTACAAGACAGAAAAAAAACCCTCTTAATTTTATATATTTTTTCTCTTTACTGCAGAACAAAATCATCAAACGAAGAAAAGACTTCTGAAGATGCACAATGCTAGCAGTATTAGGGAGCACCTCGATATCTTACAGAGTGCGATTAGACCGAACATTCCTCCAACCGAAGAGTCTGAATTGGGCAATGAAACGCAGCAGCATACAAGACAAAAACGTTTTTTGTCGTATCCAAGATTTGTGGAGGTCATGGTCACTGCTGACAGCAAAATGGTGTATCATCACGGGAGGAATTTGCAGCACTACATTTTAACACTTATGTCAATAGTAAGTAAGCATCAGCAAATGGGGGCGTGTGTTTGCGTAAGTGTGACCGAAACAATACAAGTGGAAAGAGGCAATTTATATCCCTGTTTGGTTCACAGAAGCTGTTACCCCCTACCCTTGTCTCCCCTCCCCATCCCCCAGCCCAATTAATTCCAGTTCTACCTTCTCTGAACTGCTCTGCTCTCTTATCTGAGCCATATCAGTGAAAACAATGTTGGGAAGCCAGTTCAAATTATTGTTGGTGAACTTGGTGGACGAATACTTCAGGCATTCCTTTGGAAGGGGTGGCATTAACCTATTTAAAATAAATTAGTTAACTCCCATTTGTAGTCAACAGTAGCTTCTAGCTGAGATGTATTTTAAGCAGCTGAACTATATAGGTCCAGATAAAGAAAGATATTTGGTTAGACGAGACATATTGTCTCTCTCCTTCGGTCAATGCAAGAGGGTGAGAATTCCTCTGGTCACAACGCACAGCGACGAGGTTTGTCAAGAGTTCCTCTCTTTGCCTCTTCAATTGAAATCTTAAATGTGTTTTTTAAATTATTTCACTAGATAGAGGAAATAGAGATCTTCACAAATTAACTTACAGTGTCACCAAATACAGCATTCGATGGAATCCTTACCCCGTTGTCTGAAATATTGCTGTTGGTGTAATGTGAAGCAAGAAAAAGGCATCCAGAGAAAATGGTTGATAAAATATAGTAAAAATTAAACAGGCTCAAAAAGTAACCGAAACAATCATTGCAAAGAACTGTTTTTATTTAAATCCGGTGTTTAGCACACCAGCTTGAACTGGTACCAAAGCGAGGCATTGTGCAATAAAACCAATCCTATAACTTGCATACCATGTGGATCATTAATGCGTAAGTAATGAATCCATAGGTATATGACAAAGTTAGTAATCTTGATATATTCTAAATGCCGAACATTAGTCTTGCTCAAAGCTGCGGTTATTACGCATTGAAAAATAGGATTTTAGTACTTAAGATCAGAAATTTCTACTATGAGTAGCCGAACACTTAATTTGTACGTGTGATGTTCCCTTGTCCGCTATTTTAGTGACACTGCTAACACAGAGTAAATGGGTTAACCTTTGAAGTAGCGCACTGAGAAATGTCCTGCAAATACTTTTAAGCATTTGTTTAAGGATTAACTGGTCTTCATCTCATTCCTGCCTGTGAGGCCACCAACAACAACAACAGCTTGCATTTATATAGCGCCTTTAACGTAGTTAAACGTCCCAAGGCGATTCACAGGAGCATTATCAAACAAAATTTGACACCCAGCCACATAAGAAGATATTAGGGCAGATGACCAAAGGGTTGGTCAAAGAGGTAGGTTTTAAGGAGCGTCTTAAAGGAGGAAAGAGAGGCGGAGAGATTTCGGGAGGGAATGCCAGAGTTTAGGTCCTCGGCAGCTGAGGACACAGCCATCAATGGTGGAGTGGTTAAAATCAGGGATGCGCAAGTGGTCCGAATTGGAGGAACGCAGATATCGCGGAGGGTTGTAGGGCTGGAGGAAGTTACAGAGATGGGGAGGGACGAGGCCATGGAGGAATTTGAAAACCAGGTTACTTAACCGGGACCTTGCATTGTACGAAATGACTGATATGCTTTAAGCGCACAACAGTGACAACACTTCAAAAAAAAAGTAATTGCTTGTATGCCAAGAGCTTTGAGAGATGTGATGAGGCACTTTATAAGTACAAACTCTTATTTCCAGATATCGCCAACAGTAATTTCTAGGCTTAAGATATCTCTGTAACTTCCTCCAGCCCTACAACCCTCCGAGATGAGCTTCTGACTACATATCCGCGCCATCACTAAGACAGCCTATTTCCACCTCTGTAACATCCGACTCCGCCCCTTGCCTCAGCTCATCCACTGCTGAAACCCTCATCCTTGCCTTTGTTACCTCTAGACTTGACTATTCCAGTGCTGGCCTCCCATCTTCCACTCTCCATAAACTTAAGCTCGTCCAAAGTTCTGCTGTCCGTATCCTAACTCGCAGCAAGTCCCGTTCACCCATCACCCCTGTGCTCGCTGACCTACATTGGCTCCCGGTTGAGCAATGCCTCGATTTTAAAATTCTCATCCTGGTTTTCAAATTCCCCCATGGCCTTGCCCCTTCCCATCTCTGTATCCTCCTCCAGCTCTACAACCCTCCGAGATCTCTGTGCTCCTCCAATTCTGGCCTCTTGAGCATCCCTGATTTTAATCGCTCTACCATTGCCGGCTGTGCCTTCAGTTTCCGAGGTCCTAAGCTCTGGAATTCCCTCCCTAAACCTCTCCTCCTCTCTACCTCTCTCCTTCTTGAAGACGCGCCTTAAAAACTACCTCTTTGACCAAGCTTTTGGTCATCTGCCTAATTTCTCCCTATGTGGCTCGGTGTCAAATTTCATTTGTTAACGCTACTGTGAAATGCCTTGGGACATTTTACTAGGTTAAAGGGGCTATATAAATGCCAGTTGTTGTTGAAAGCCCACTTCATTGGTGCCCTTGGTTTTGAGTCACTTTTCATTTGGCTCCAAAAGTACAAGGTCGCAAAATATTTGCAAATCCAGTTTCTTTACCAGCTTCAGTTAAACCAATCAAACAAATCTTCAGTGTAACAATCAGCTGAAAGCAAAAGGTTACATTAATTTTTTAATCTCCCCCGTCCCCCCCCCACCCCCGCTTCTCAAAGTTACTGACTCCAGTGGGGGTGTTGTTCCCCGACTGCGACACCACACTCAGAAAGTCATTCTTCGCTTGTTAATCTAGACAGTGAATGTTGGCGGGCTATTCGGTCATTTGAGGGCATCACAGTCAAACCTGCTACAATAGCAAAATACTGCGGATGCTGGAAAACTGAAATAACAGAAAACGCTGGAAAAACTCAGCAGGCCAGGCAACATCCGTGGAGAGAGAAACAGAGTTAACGTTTCAGGTCGAAGACCCTTTGTCAGAACTTAAAGGGGCTATATAACTTCTGACGAAGGGTCTTCGACCTGAAACGTTAACTCTGTTTCTCTCTCCACGGATGTTGCCTGGCCTGCTGAGTTTTTCCAGCGTTTTCTGTTGTTATTACAGTCAAACCTGCTGCTGTCCTCACTCAAAGTCAACACGTACTTTCCAGCGCGAATCACTGGAGAGTAAACAGGAGCAGGAACCCTGGCTGCCTTCACAGCCCAGGGGTGCTGAGACCAAATGTAGCACCTCATTGGTGCCCCAGCTGAGATCAGCTAACTCGGCTCAGATGGGAAATCTACTTCCTGGATTATTGTAAAATCTGTACCGCATAAAGATCTCTGATTTTAGAATGTAGCTGGTCTGAAGTCAGGAGCAATAACGTCACTATAACTCACAGAAACCACTATCGTGAAGGCCATTTTGCAAAGTCACTCTCCTCTCTCTCAACTTTTAGTCATAAAAAAATGTTTGCATGTTAACAACAACAACTTGCATTTAGATGCATTTATATAGCGCTTTTAACGTAGTAAAACATCCCAAGGCGCTTCACAGGAGCGCAATCGGACAAAATTTGACACCAAGCCACATAAGGAGATAATGACCCGTATTTTCCGATCGCAGGCCTCCTGCGGGCGGAGGCCTGCGATCTGGAAAAATCTGCGCCCTTACCTGAGGGCTCCCGGGAGGCGCACAGTTCCGATGCTGGGCCTCACCAAACTGCCGGTGCGCAGGGCCCACGTATCCCAAAGGCGCAGCGTCCCTGGGATCACGTGGGCCATGGGGAGCCAATCACAGAAGGGAATCTCCCTTCATACATTTGACAGGAAGACCTGTCAAATATATGAATGGAGATCACCCCCAAAACATAGTAAAACTTTCAATAAATTTTAAAAAAAAATCACATTTTTAAAATGACTTGAAAGTACAATAAATTAACTATTTTAAACAAAACTTTAAATTTTTCAAAAAAATAATTAAAGTTTTTACGGGGCTAAAAATAAACTTACCTTTTTTTAAAGTATTTTTAAATGATAAATCAGAGGAAATTTTTTTTAAAAACTTTTTTCAACTCTTGCGCCTGGTAAAAGCAGGCCTTACGCCTGCTTTTACCAGGCGCAAGAGTTGTAAGGGGTTTCTGCGGGTGGAGGGTCTCCAAAAAGCGGAACTCTCCACCCACAGAGGCCCTTCTCCCGGGCAGGCGGAGGATCTGTCAAGAGCATGTGCAGTGCATGCCTGAAACCGGCATTTCCAATGTCCCTACGGGTGGGTACACAGCGCGTACCCACCCATAGGGATCGGAATATCCGGCCCATTAGGACAGGTAAGAGGTAGGTTTTAAGGAGGAGAGAGAGGTAGAGAGACGGAGAGGTTTAGAGAGGGAATTGCAGAGCTTAGGGCCTAAGCAACTGAAGGCTCGACTGCTAATAGTGGGACGAAGGAAATCGGGATGCACTAGAGGCCAGAATTGGCGGAATGCAGAGATCTCAGAGGGTTGTAGGGCTGGAGGAGGTTACAGAGATAGGGAGGGGCGAAGCCTTGGAGGGATTTGAAAACAAGGATCAGATCATTAATTCCCTGAGGTCAGTTTTTAAGTATATACTGGTAGGAGGTCATGAGTATGGTTAACAGTACTGCTGTAGTTTTCAGTGGGTATATATATGAAATTTGAGGTGAAGTAATTTTACAGAGTCGCGGCATCAGGTGATGTTGCTCGCAGTAACTAGCAGTGCTATGATTTATTTGTCCTCATATTACACAAAGGATCATTTTCGGTTGACCTATGTAGGAGAACCCCCATGATGGTGTGACAAGCCCAAAGTTTATAGCCTGCTAATTGGTTCCTGTCAGTGGAGTGACATGTAGACTGCAGCCTCAGGGTAACAAGCTAGTAAAACATTGTTTGAAAGGCCTTTAGTATGTACTTTGTGATCCTGTGCTGTTTTTGATTCAATATGTACAGCGCAGTGTGGCACTGGATGAGAAAATGATCATTTTTTGCCTGATTTTCTCCACTACTTTCCTGAAGGAGCTGGCTCACGGTGGGCTACGGTTAACAGACACTTGTAGTTTTACCCAAGTGGCCATTCTGCATGTGTAGTTAGAGGCAAGGAGAATTGGTGGGCTGGCGTGGGGAGATTCAGCGGCTGTCCTGGGAATGTCAGTGGGCTGTCGGTGGTGGGGGCGAGGGAGTTTTGGATGGGCTATTGGGGGGAATGTCGGATGGGCTGTCGGGGGGTGGGGGGGTAGTGTCGGAGGGTGGGGGTGCTGTCGGGGTGGGGAGGAGTGTCGGATGGGTTGTCGGGGGGGGGAGTGGTGTGTTGGATGGGTTGTCGGGGGGGGAGTGATGTGTTGGATGGGTTGTCGGGGGGAGGGAAGTGGTGTGTTGGATGGGTTGTCGGGGGGGGAGTGGTGTGTTGGATGGGTTGTCGGGGGGGGGGGAGTGGTGTGTTGGATGGGTTGTCGGGGAGGGGAGTGATGTGTTGGATGGGTTGTCGGGGAAGGGAGTGGTGTGTTGGATGGGTTGTCGGGAGGGAGGGGTGTGTTGGATGGGTTGTCGGGGGAGGGGAGTGATGTGTTGGATGGGTTGTCGGGAGGGAGGGGAGTGATGTGTTGGATGGGTTGTCGGGAGGGAGGGGAGTGGTGTGTTGGATGGGTTGTCGGGGGCGGGGGGGGGAGTGATGTGTTGGATGGGTTGTCGGGGGCGGGGGGAGGGGAGTGATGTGTTGGATGGGTTGTCGGGGGGGAGTGGTGTGTTGGATGGGTTGTCGGGAGGGAGGGGAGTGATGTGTTGGATGGGTTGTCGGGGGGGGGAGTGGTGTGTTGGATGGGTTGTCGGGGGGGGGAGTGGTGTGTTGGATGGGTTGTCGGGGAGGGGAGTGATGTGTTAGATGGGTTGTCGGGGAGGGGAGTGGTGTGTTGGATGGGTTGTCGGGAGGGAGGGGTGTGTTGGATGGGTTGTCGGGGGGGGAGTGGTGTGTTGGATGGGTTGTCGGGGGGAGGGGAGTGATGTGTTGGATGGGTTGTCGGGAGGGAGGGGAGTGGTGTGTTGGATGGGTTGTCGGGGGCGGAGGGAGGGGAGTGATGTGTTGGATGGGTTGTCGGGGGCGGGGGGAGGGGAGTGATGTGTTGGATGGGTTGTCGGGGGGGAGTGGTGTGTTGGATGGGTTGTCGGGAGGGAGGGGAGTGATGTGTTGGATGGGTTGTCGGGGGCGGAGGGAGGGGAGTGATGTGTTGGATGGGTTGTCGGGGGGTGGGGTGGTGGTGGCGAGTGTCGAATGGGCTGTCGGGGGCTGTATTGACATGCTAGCCTGGGGAGTAGCAGCAGAATATCCTGAAGAATCAACAGGTTATCCTGGATAGCATCACAGCAAAGGCCAATTCTGTCCATGTCTATCATTCATGCGCTGTTTTCAGCAGAGGTCACAGGATAATGATTAGGATTGGAAAGCCTGTGGATTCCTTTCCCCTACCCCTCCTTAACTCAGGAACACTGAAGCTATTTGTGGCACCCAAACTACTGCTTAGGCTGGGATCAGATAACTCACTACACAATGGGAACTTGAGACTGACACACGCGCACACCTCTATTAACTCCGTTTGCTGGTATATTTTTTATCAAACTTCAGCACTGGTACTGATGGAATGCTGCATTATTTTTTGGGTTGAGACATCAAACCAAAGCCCTGTCTGCCTATCCAGGTGGAATTAAGATCCCATGGCACTATTCAAAAAAGAGCAGGGTTCTCCTGAAGTCCTGGCCACACTGTTACCAAAAAACCCAGATTATCCGGTCATTCATTTCATTTGCTGTTTGTGGGGCTGTTAACAAATTGGCTGCTGTGTTTGCCTAAAGCAAGTTTTGTATGTGAAATTTTGGGACAACCCGAAGCTCCTGGGACCCAATGCAGTCCCCTAATGAATCCCCAGTAACATTTGGCTGCATCCTACACTTTTGACACTTGGTTAAACCTTCACCCTCATAAAACTTCTGTCAGGTTGGAAGGTCTGCACTACTCTATCAGCACGCAGGAGACTGGGCTGGGATTGGAATCTTTGCTAACATTACCTCCTCGACATGGGACATTTCACCACCATCGCTCAAAGATAAATGAGCTCCAAGGCTGATATTCACATTCAAAATGTCCTTTCTTATAAGCACATTTTACTGGTATTGGTACAAGGCATTGTTCTAAGGAATAAGGTATGTATTGTCATGTGCTTAAATTGCTCTACAGATATTCTTACTTTTAAAATGTCAGCAATTCCTACAGCCATGTTTTCAATTTTAATAATTGTTCACTCTTTCACTGAAGTTTAATAAGTGTTTGAAAGCTCCTCTTGATGCATGTTATCATTATTGGAATGTTCCTCCTCCAACCTATTTTATCATTTTATCGGCAGGAGCACTGTTGGAGGCAACCCTGCTGTGTAAATCACCCAGCAGGGCTTTCGCTCCATGTCTGTGAGTGAGAGTGCTGGCCACAACGCTAAGTATGTCCCGTTGGTGGCACAGGTTGAGTTTGCTATCTTGGGACTGGTGTCACAGGCAGGCTGGCAGTGTGCTTGGTTGGCCAATACATACCTTCTACCAATATCGGGGAAGGTCCCAGTCAGTCAGCTTTGAACTGACAGCACGCGGACAGCACGAGAACATATGCACGTGCTTTAAACTCACATTCGTGACTACCGGACGACTGTGAACATGCAGATCTTATGCATGTGGAATATGCTGAATCCTCCCAACATTATAAATTAAAATTGTACCAGGAATGCAAAGGCTGTCAGTGATGCCCAACACAGCAGCACCTGTCTTTACGTTTTATTGATTTATAAAATAAATCACTGTTTAGTTGTTGGAGATTATGTGGATCTGTTCTGTTCCCCCCCTCCCATTTTTTCTCGAAGAATGCTTAAGTTTTTAATTAGTTTGTCTTGCGCTCTACACTCAGCACGTTACTCCCCTCTGTATCTGTATAAATTATACATGATTTGTTGAAAAGCCAGTTCTAATTGGAAAACGCTTGTGTGAATTACTAACATTTTTGTTACTGTAGTGGCAGGTGCATAGCAACATGTTAACCCATTGAACACTGAGTCTCGCTTCCAGTTTTAAAAATGGACCATTTTTGTCAGAATGCCACAATATTTCTGCATTCTCTTTTTAATCAGAGTACATTGTTGAGACAGTGAAGCACTGTTTTTCAACCGGTTTGATTTTAATTTTAGGAGCCTTAGAAATCAAAGTATTTCTTCTTTCGCAACATTCTCTGAATGAACGAGAGATCTCTGACCGGCACCGATAGAGGCTGTGTAATCTGTTTCACTCCATCTGTCTGGCAAGGAGCATTCAACAACTTAACGATTTACAATAGCTTTATCCAGTGTTGGCTTTTTTTTAAAGCAAACTTCACATGGTGAGAGGGGTGAAAGTCAAACAAACAGGAATATCTTTGCATTTGCTGATTGGTATGTTTAATAGTGCCCCCAAAGTCTCATTGTGGACAGCATGGGGTTACCATATACACAACAATGCTGTTTTGTGATCCGAAATTCATTCATAATCAAGAAAAGCTCAGCTATACATGCACTAATCCACGTACATGCGCCAAGGCAGTCGGACAATATTGGGCTCTAGTCTTTCAGAAACTGTTTGTGTGGGTCATTGCACCTTAACTGCGTAATTTCCCACTTTTTTGGCAAGTTCAGTATTTTCGATTGGCGTGCAAAGATTTTCGCTCTGGCTTTTCCCTGCAGGCAATTGATATGTACACAAGGGGGTGGAAATTAGTCTGGGCCCGATAGCGAGCAGCGTCCGCCTGAACCAAGAGGTCTGAGCATCGATAGATATTGATCCTGGGGCCTTGTCAGCATGCTCGGGGAGAGCTGCTGGCATTGGTTTCACCTCCACAGGCAGCTCGCAATGAGAAAAATTAATTTAGGGCCACTTAACTCGCTGGCAGCAACTCTCGAGTAAATCCTGGGAGGCGGGTTGGAGTTGGAAAGGTTGAGGGGGGGAGGTGGGTGATCACGTCGTGAGAACTAATTTTGTAAAGGGATCCTTCAACAGGTATTAGGCCCCTCATTAGCATATTCAAGGTGCCAGGCACCTAAAAAAATGGGCCCCACGAATTTAGCCTTGGGACCAGGCCATCCCACTGCTCAATTGGTATGGTTTGTGCCCGTTTTACACCTGAGAAACAGGCATAACACAACTTCTCCCCCGCGTTGTTAGTGAGGATGCTACACAAGGTCATTAGCAGATAAAATGAGAAGGAAAAGATAAGAAAGAAAGACTTGCATTTACATAGCGCCTTTCACAACCACCGGACATCTCAAAGCACTTTACAACCAATTAAGTACTTTTGGAGTGTAGTCACTGTTGTAATGTGGGATACGCGGCAGCCAATTTGCACACAGCAAGCTCCCACAAACAGCAATGTGATAACAAAAACAGATTATCTGGTCATTATGTTGATTGAGGGATAAATATATGCCAGGAGAGCGGGGATAACTCCCCTGCTCTTTTTTTGAAATAGTGCCATGGGATCTTTACATTCACCTCCGAGAGTAGATGGGGCCTCGGATGAATGTTTTATCCAAAAGACAGCACCTCCGACAGTGCAGCATTCCCTTAGCACTGCACTGGAGTGTCAGCCTAGATTTATGTGCTCAAGTCCCATGGAGTGGGACTTGAACCCACAACCTTCTGACTCAGAGGCGAGTGTGCTACCCACTGAGCCACAGCTGCCACCAGAAGGGTGAGTTGCAGCTCACAGACAATGGAGTTTTTTTTAAATGCCTTCGAGGACATCATGTACAGAGAGTAAGGTTGCCCACAGCACAGGTTTTATATGCCTGTGACATCCATTACAACAGGCTAATGGGTTTTGAGGGAAAAGGAATGGGCAGGAAGGCTGAAAGGTTTAGGGGGGGTGAAATGATGTAGATTTCTGCCTACTCCCAAACCGGAAAGAGTCACATGTCTTTTTGAAAAATGATACAGGTGGAAAACCGACACGAGATTTGTGATCAAGGTTGGAAGTCACAGATGTCCTCCGGGGTTTTCTAACTTTAAAAAAAAAATGAGCATGCTAGAAGCTGTATGTGTATCCATCCATGAAATGGGAATTTACCAACCTGATGGCTCAAAATAAGCACTGCTCACACAACCTCCCTCGGCCAGAAAAAGTGCTGATAGCTAACATGTTGGAAATGGTTGATAGAGTAGTTAAAATGCGATGAAACAAAATGAAGCTCAAGACACACAAATGCTAAAATAAATCAGTTTGTCCCTGAACTCAATGTTTTTCACTCCAGATACACTTAACGTAGTCACAAGTACAAATTTTTAGTAACATAAATTTTGAATTTTGCAGGCAAGTGACTTGCTCCCAGGTTCAAGGTATCTGTGAGCAATTTTCTGTAGTCAAAAACAGATTATCAGGTCATTATCACATTGCTGTTTGTGGGAGCTTGCTGTGCGCAAATTGGCTGCCGCGTATCCCACATTACAACAGTGACTACACTCCAAAAGTACTTAATTGGTTGTAAAGCGCTTTGAGACGTCCGGTGGTTGTGAAAGGTGCGATATAAATGCAAGTCTTTCTTTCTGTAGTTTCTCTCCTGTCCCTCTGTCCCTTCTACTCTTAAGTTGAGAACACTTGGTCCTGCTGTGAAATGTGGAAACCTAATTATTTCAGTGGAAACGAAGGGGATCTACTCCCTGCTTGTTCTTTTCTGAAATGGTGTCCCTTAATCCAATGGCATATTCATAGGATCAACAATGCCGTGGGCTCCCTGAGTGGGGGGCTGTTCATACTGTGGAGTACAGCTGATGGAAGAGAGACCTATGCATAGCCCTCAGTTGCACCTCAAGGCTGTTTGTAACTGTGCAAGAATCAGCAAGGTCTGACTTGCTTTTGTCGGTGGGGATAGCCTGACCTGATCATAATATTCTCACAGCAAGAGTGGGGAGGAAGGTAAGGGAACAGATAGCAGTTCAGAATCCCATAGTATTGGATGGATGGTGAGCCAGTGAGTGGGACAGACAAAGATACATGCTAAAGGCTGGCAAGGGGATCTAAGGCAGGGATGGAGTGAGATTGGATGTGGGTATACTGAAAAATGAAATTGCAGGTCAGGCAGAGACAAACATGTTGTTGGGGGGGATAAAAGAAAGAAACAACTTGCATTTATATAGCATCTTTCATGACCTCAGGACATCCTAAAACACTTGACAGCCAATTAAATACTTTTGAAGTGCAGTCACTATTGTAATGTAGGCAAATGCAGCAGCCATTATTTTTGCACACAAGATCCCACAAACAGCATGAGATAAATGAGCAGATAATTTTAGGGATGTTGGTTGAGGGATAAATGTTGGTCAGGACATCGGGAGAACTCCTTTGCTCGTCTTTGAATAGTGCCATGGGATGTTTTATGTTCAGAGGGCAGACAGGGCTTTGGTTTAACATCTCATCCGACAGAATGGCACCTCCGACAGTGCAGCACTCCCTCAGTATTGCACTAAAGTGTCAGCCTAGATTTTGTGCTCAAGTCTCTGGAGTGGGGCTTGAACCCACAACCTTCTGACTCACAGGTAGGAGTGCTACCACTGAGCCAAGGCTGTCACCAGTTAAAGGCCCTTGCATATATTGCATAAACTGAAGATTACACTGCATAAACAAAGTCTGTTCTTTCCTAAGATTTCTTCCCCCCATCTTCTTCCAAAGTAGCCTACCTTTGCTACGGTATGGTTCCCGGAAAGCTGGCAGCCAGCCAGTTCCTCAGCCAAAATCTGTTTTTCACACAATAGTTTAACAGCAAGCGTCAGCTAGCTGTATGACTGTGGAGGCATCACAGTGGTGCCCCATTCCGTTCTGTCTGATAACTTTCTAGCAAGGATAACAGTTGGGACTGGGAAATACAGATGATTTTTCCACCTCGCTCCCTTTGCCCAGACTGCTAACAGCACAGACCACAGTAAGGTTTTAAAACCCCATCATATGGTACAGTTACATACTTACATACTTAACCAAATCCTGCACATTTGACTGCTTGGCTTTCAGTTGATTATCTGCAGTTGTTGGCAAAGCAAAAATCATTTGCTGATACTTGATTGAACCCGGGCAGTCGTGCTTTGAGATATGGTGGTATGTATTCCTTCAAACAGAGCTTACAGGGGGCAGGGAATGTCTGAATCTTGGGATTTAGTTCATTTGGAAAAACAAACAATGCTGTTGACTCATTAATTCAGGCATTTAAGGCAGGTATTCGGGCGTTTAAAACGTGTTTGTCATTTGCCTGAAGCTTTATGTGCTCAAAAGAGTTAACTTTGATCCTCAGATAAAGAAATGTCTACTGGAGCAGACTTCATGGGGTAGAAGTTTGGTAACGGATACAGAGCACAATGATGGCTCTTGAGCGCTGATGGCTTTGTGTCTGGGGGGCTGCAGAGCTCACCTCCGGGTGGGCAGAAACCTTTTCAAAATAAATTGTTCTTCACTGACTAGATATTGACATGTGTCTGCGATTATTTGTTTCACTGTCTTCATTTGATTTCCAGTCTCCGACAGCAGTCCTTTTTGCTTTAAGTCCAATTTTCCTCTGGCGGTTGGATGGTTTGGTCCCAGTTAATGAATAACTGTGATTTTCATCTGTAGAATAATAGGACTCGGGTTAGCCAAAGCTGCATTTCTTCCCACAATTACTATTGTAAGAATCATCATTACTTTCAAAATCATAAGGATCCACGAGGAAAATGCTTCCACTCCATTCCTTTCTGAAGTTCCAGTGACCTGCGGTAAAATCCAGTAATTATAGGCCCTGCCTTCGTGCATGCTTTTATGTCCTCTAAATATAGGGACGTGATGTGCTGGGCTTTAGGTAGTTTCAGTGTGTGTACTTTGCAAGGTTTCAGATGGTAGGACCTCAGTATGATGCCTTAAGGATGTATTTCTTTCCTGGCACAAAGTAACAGACATGGGAGGAAGAATTGGTATCGCCGTTGCATGTGGCGCAATTGTAAATGTGCTTTTTTTGAATGCATTTACAGATTTATTGCACATACTGACCAAAGCAATTCTTCCTCTATATTGGTGAACTGCAGGGAGTACCTTAAATGGGGCTTGCATTTTTGTCTAGCTTTAAACATACTTTCAGGAGCAACCAGTCCTATTCTGCGCGCATTCTAGAAGCTCAGTACATTCGGGCCACTAGACAAATACAGGCGACTAGGATGCCAGTCTGAACGCACCTGCAAGAATGCTGTTCCACGAGCTAAACACCCACTTAACTAGTATAAATAGTGCACTCTGGGCCATAGCAACGTGCAGTGTGCGAAATGCAGTGGAGAACGCAGAAGAACTCAATCGTGATCTGCAGATCATGAGGGCATGAATGAGTGCTCCCTATGGGAGTGAGGGGCAAGCCGCTAATACCCAGAAATGGACAAGTGAAGGCCATCACATGTGGGGGTTGAGGGAGGGTCAATGAAAGATCATGTAACAGGAGAGTCTGGAAGAAGGTGTCTGACCCAAGATGAGAAATGAGAATGAATCTGAATATAGATGGCCTGCTATAACTGTAGGTAAACACTGGTAACAATCAAAGCAAGTTACAGGTGTTGGATGAGTTTGCTTGAGAAGCTGAATAGCTTTAACACGATTGACTCTGTAGAACCTACTGCAGTTGAATGCAAAGGGAAGTAATGACCATGGTTGAGATCTAGGCCAGCAGGATCTGAAAAGGAAAACCTAGAATGATGCAGGTGAGAAGGATTAAAGGCTGGCTCTGATTATTCATCCATACAGCTGACAACTACAATACATTCATTCAACTCTAATATTCCCACAAGTTGTCTGTAAGCAAAGTACTTCACATTTCAGGTAAGCTTTGCATAAGATCTTTGAATCTGTGTTGCCGTTAAAAATATACACCACACAATATTTGCTCATTCGATTACTATATCTTCTCCTAGCAGAAACAGGCGGCCTTCAACAGAAGGCACAGAGAACAGATAGGTGGAGGAACTCAGCCGGTCAAACCTCTCGACTTCTTCAAAGGTGCTGCCCTGTATGTCACCTGCTGGAAGGTTGTACATGATGTGGGTGCCAGCAAGCAGTGGGAGAGGAATATGTGACACGCTCGTGTGATTATAATCGTATACCTTCTCAGTGCTTTAGCAGGTGCAAAGCAATGACGGTGTTGCACAGAAAAATGCGCCATGTATTGTCTGTGCAGCAGCAACATCCTGTCGCTGACTATGCCCACTGATTTATACTCTCTTGTTACAAATATGCCGTAACCTCAGGAGCAAAGAGTTGGGCTCGCTCACCAGCAAATCTCACAACAGCACCTTAAATCATCACCACTATAAGCATGCCCAGATACACGGACCGTGCAAGGTTTTAGGGACTGACAAGGAGAAGCATAGGGTGACCCATTTCTTATGGATGCAGAAGGAGTGCAGGTGGTAGCTGAAAAGGAGCTGCCTGTTGCTCAGTGAAGGCGCACAGCATTGTTGTGTGTTCCCTGCTGCGTTCCTTTTATATTTTCAACTGTACAGGGTCAACAATGAAGTGGAGCATATGTCAACTTTCTCCACGACACTGCCCTCCCTGGAGAACACGATGCAAACCCTGATCCGTAGTTGGGCAATGCTGTGTAGTAAGGATTCTCTGCTCTCAGACATCAACTTCAGTGGTCTCAGCAGCTGACCAACACAGTTGCAGCATCGCTCGTAAATGTTCTCACTGGTGCTGTTGCAGGGTTGAGCTCCACGTTCCATGATTCAGTAACGGCCGGCTTTAGTGCACTCAGCGATGGTCTGCGAAGAACCCTAACTGAGGATTCAGAGTTTCACGCTAATGCAACACACTGTACACCAGCAAAGCAGTGTCCCACAGTAGAACTTGGCTTCCAGAAGTGGGTGCACCAAAAGCACAGCCATAGGCAGGTGGCTCTCAGGTCACCTCTGTATCCCCTCACCTGCAGCTACCTTCGGACAAGAGGCTCTTCAATGCAGGTAAATCCTTGCAGATGGAACCAATCAAACTTTCTGGGTCACAGCAAGATCATCTGGGTCTGTGACACCACAAGGTATAAAACCACTTGAATTACAAGCAGGTCTACAGCAGACCTCTTGGGAAGCCTCGTACTTACCTCTTCCAGTGGTATGACATGGAGAAATAGGAATACCACAGTGCATTATTTTGCATACCACAAAACACAGACACAGCAGCACATCATGATAATACAATATACACTTCAGTATTATTTTCAACAAAGACACAATGCATTAGCTTAAACAGCCGTCATTGTGTACTTTCTTAATTGTTTCTACAGCACTACTGTGGCATGGTTGTTTATATAAAAAATAAGTCCGGTGAAATATTAAGACATGCCTCAAAGAAAGTAAGAAATAACTTACATTTACATAGTGCTTTTCATGACCTCTGGACGGCCCATAGAACTTTACACTTCAAAAATACTTTATTGGGTGTAGTCACTTGTAATGTAGAAAATGTGCTAGCCAATTTACGGGGGGACAGCAATGTCCCACAAACCGGAATTAAATAATTGGCTAATCATCTGTTTTAAGTATTAGCTAAAGGATAAATATTAGCCAGGACACCGGGAGAACTCCCCTGTCCTTCTTCGAATGCTACCATCATTATTAAGTTAACTCACTCCTGGGCATATTGGAGAAGAGCACTACCTGAGAACTCTCAATGTATGAACCATTGTTTGAGCAGGCCAAGTGTCTGTTCAGTGTTGTTCCCTCTTGCAGACCTTCCTGCACAGTGCAGCCACTGGGGATAACCTCACCAATCTCCTTCCTATCCTGCTTAGCCACCCCTCTCTGCATTTCCCTCCAGAATGTGTCCAATCACTCACGAGCACAGCCCTTACCATCTGTAACCTTATTGTGGATGATTGCATTGACATCGTGGCTTTGACTGAAACTTGGCTTTTGGGTAGCAACACCTTACTGCTTGCTAAAGCCTCCCTGCCTGGTTATACTTTCCACCACCTGCCCTGTCCAAATTACCTCGGTGATGGAATGACCCTCATCACCAAGTCACACCTTGGTCTCTTCCCCTATTCCTTTGGCACCTTTTCCTCCTTTTGAGTACCTCACACTGTTCCATTCTTCTCACCTTCCCTATCGAATCCTGGTTGTCTACTGCCCACACCCCCACCCCAACCCCCACTCTCACCCAAGCTACACTCTGAATTTCTCCTTGAGATATGCTCCCTCAGCCTCTGCACTGAGCTCCTTTTCATCACCTTGTCCTCTATCCTTTGAATTCACCACTTTACTCTCCTCCATAAACTTCTCCCTCTGATCTCTCCTATCTGTATTCATGACCACCTCTTTACCTCGCCATCTCCCATGGCTTCTTACTCCCATGGTTTTGATCACTGGCCAGATCGTCTCCAACCACTTCCTTGAATCCTTGCTACCCACATTCCAATGTCCCCTTCCAACCCCAATTTCCTTCTGCATCCCCTCCAGTAAAAAATCTTCCCCTAAGTTACTTATAACTGCACTTTAAAACTCTCAACTAGCTAGCCTTTGGCTCGCTGTTTGTCACGATACTTCTGCAGCTATCAATCTGCTCAACCACTCCCTGATGTCCATCTTTGATGCCGTTGCCCCAGCCTGCACTAATTCCCCTCCTGATCAGTCCCCCTGGTATGGCCCCCATCTTCGCTCTCTCAAGTCCAAGGGGCACTAATTTGTGCATATCTGTTGCTCTACTGGTTTAGCTATCCTTTGACAGATCTGGCTGCATCACATCTAACTCTATCGGTCCTCTTCCCCTCTACCAAAACCACCCCGTACTCTCGGATCACCCTGACACAACCTTAGGTCCCATCAAACAATTCTTTAAACTCCTCTGCCTTGCTCCCCTCCACCCTCAGTGTAAGGAGCTCATGGATTTCTTTATGAACAAGATATAGTCCATTCATTCAGCTGCCTCTGCTGCTTTCCCCTCTTACCCTTGCCCACTAAGTGAAACCACCCTTGGGCCCCTCCCATTCTAGCCTTAAACCCCTCTCTCTCTCTCTCTCTCTCTCTCTCTAGTTTCTCTTCAATTTCCCCTGTGGCTTCTCTGGTCTCATCTCATTTATGAGACTTAGCTGCTGATCCCTTGGCCCTAATTCTGCTAAACATTATACTGATGACATCTAACTCAACTTCTGCAGCACCTCCCTGGACCCCTCCACTTCTTCTGTGCTGTCAGACTGCTGCATTGGATGAGCCACAATATCCTCCAGCTGAACATTGAGAAGACCAAAACCATTGCCTTTGGCCTCCACCACAATCTCTATACTTTTGCTACTCACTCCATCCTCCTCATTGCCCACTGTCTCAGGCTGAACTAGATTGTTCACAACTTTGGCACTCTATTCAATCCTGAGCTGAATTGCTGATCCCATATCCTCTCCATCACAAAGATCGCCTACTTCCACCTTCATAACATTCTCCGCCTCCACCCTTTCCACAGCCCGTCTGCTGCTGCAACCCTCATCCGTGCCTTTGTCAGTTGCAGACTCAACTATTCCAATGCTCTCCTGTTAGCCTCCCATTCTCCATCCTCCATAAACATCAGGTTATCCAAAACCATATCCTATCCCACACCAAGTCCTGTTTGCCCGTCACCGTTACCCTCACTGACCTACATTGGCTCCCAGTCCCCGAAAACCTCAAATTTAAAATTCTCACCCTTGTGTTTAAATCCCTCCATGACATCACGCCTCCCTATCTCTGTAAGCTCCTCTAGCACTACAACCCCTCAAATACACATTTTTCAATCCTAGTCATTCTAGCCCCCTTCGTTTGCCCTCAACCCCCTTGGTTTCAATGCCTTCAGGCACTTGGACTTCACGCTCTGGAATTCCCTCACTAAAGCCATCTGCTTTTCCATCTTCCTCTCCTCCTTTAAAACCCTCCTTAAAGCGCACCTCTTTGACAAAGCTTTAGGTCACCTTGGCTTGACGTCCATTTTTTTCCTTCTGCCTCTGTGAAGAGCTTTGGGCTGTTTTTCTACATTAAAGGTGCAAGTTGTTGTTCAATATCTTGCTTGGTGCAAATCATGCTTGGAGCAGCCAATATTATCTGTGTTCTGAATTGATGTGAAATGTAGTGTAATCTTACATGCAATGCAGTAGCACGTTCACAATTAGATGCCGAATTGTTTGCCCAGTGACACACTATACCATTTACTGATTTGTAGCATTAAGTTTTGAATCACAGGGAACAATCTCAGGAGCAAGTGTGAATCATAACAATCAGACCAATCATTCTAGATGATTTCACTTTTATGTAAACAGGTGTCAAAATGGAAGGCCAGATGTGAAGGTGTTGCAATTAAGTGTCTTTCTGTCATACTGGTATGTGGTGATCTTTTATTTGCCCTACCAGTTAGATGTATGGCCCTTCTGAGTGACATTGATCTAGTGCTAAGATAGAGGGAGTTGTGGCATCCACTGGGAACTGAATGTTCAAACTAACTTCTTTGTGGTTCCTGAACAGCCATCAAAAAGAGAAGAAAAATACTTAATATCTTAATCAGTGTGAGTTGGATTTGAGCCTAGGTCCCAGAGGTGAAAGGACAGTCTTCTCGTCCATTTTACCACTCAGGCCCATTTTAAGTAAATATACTTTAATTTACTTCCTCCCTAATTCATACTGCTGCAGTTTTCAATGACCCAGCCTCATTATACCATTTGACAGAGTCAATGATTTATGGAAATAGTTGAGGAACACATTAAAGTCAGACTGTATCTTTTTTTTTATTAACCCCGTAACTACTGACACTTGCTAAAGTATTCAGTTTACAAAATTGCGTTTGAGCATCTGTCGAAACAATTCAATCAAATTTATCAAACATAAAGGAAATGTGCAGAATTCCTAAATCATAGTATTTGGGAATAAATAATTAACATTTTAAATTTTGATACAAAAAAAGTTACTGTAGTCCTCAGAGTTAACTCTCCAGAGATGACTAATTTTTTAAGTCATTTTTTAATTGAATTAATAAAATATTTCCTTGCCCGATTTCAATGAAAATAGCCTACATGCATATATAGGAAGTTCATTTAAAAAAAGAGAATCCCAGTGAAAGAGGAAGTGCAGGCAAAGTTCTGTTCCCGATCTCCTTTATCTACTTGCCAGCACATCTTCCAACAAAGGCAGCAGCTGAACAAACCTGAACTGCAACGATGCCAACAAGATACCGCCAATACTTTAATTGACACAAGGACATCTGTGTACAACGCATTACTCTTCAAAGTCACCCGGACACTGCAGAATGCTTTTCAAATGGGATTTTCTTTAGATGTAGCTATATATTGGCCATTGGAGCTCAACGCCATAGTAACGTGGGAGCGTTCCCATGGGAACGCACATGTCCCAATGCAACTTGACCGCCTGCTTTCAACTGTGACCCCTCTTATTTCTTTGCCAGACCAGTTGGTGAAGTGCCTTGGAACATCAGAGACTTCAGTGTGTGTAGAGAAAAATCTGAAAGACGATGGATGAGTCCACTATTTGGTGGATTGGGCATCAGAGGCCATTAAATTGAATTATTTTGTAGAGGTGAAGCATAAACGTCACCATATTAGTAGTGAATACAGGCACATTGCTGTAACTTAATGTGGAAAATCTGGCAGGTTGGGTGCGGTATCCTTATACCAAAAAGAACATGGCAACCAAAAGCCTTATGAATGAGGGTCTGTGCATCTTTGCTGGTAAGCCATAATCCCTATCATAAACAAAAAGACAAAGTAACGCAAACTTAAGAAGGCAGCTGGACAATATCTGGAAATATGCTACTGAGCATTGCTAGTGCTGCATGTTTACCAAGTTGTCAGAATCATTCTTACCTGCTTTTTCAACAAAAAAAACATCTCCCACGAACTCAGGTTTGCTGAAGTTAAAAGTGCTTCTGATGAGTCTGAATTCAATTCTGATAACTGCGTTGATGCAATCCACTAATTCTCTGACATACAAGTTCAAACAAAGGTTGCATGTATTACATCATTGAAAATCTGTTTTAAAACCGAGCATATTCCTTACCTACTACAGGCAGCTCAACATTAAAAGATGACTTCCATTTCTGAATAAGCAAAAGTTCAAATGAAATGTTGTTGAGATGTGTCCTCTCCAATGAGAACGTTTCAGCTATGCAACTCAAAAATTTATCCATCCTTTCCTAAGCAAAATTGTGTTGAAATTATAGTTTAACTGAACTGCTGACATTTACTTTCTGGTGCTGATTCCCAGCTTATTTGAAGCCCTGTTAATAGGACAAACACTCAATATCGCACGGGTATTCAGTACCTGATGAGGAAAGGTGTGCAGCTACAGTTATTCCACTTTAGTCTTGATCTTGATCAAAACCACGCTGTGGTTCTATGTAAATGAACCTTATTTCTGTCAAAAGGACCTTTACAGATACATCGGAAAACCTGGGGGCCGTTCCTGCTGCTGGCAGCCCGGAGCCCCCGGCAGGAAAAACCAGCAGGTCACATGGACGAGTGATAGTCCTGCCCCACCGCTAACCCGCCAGTCAGAGGAAATGCCATCCCTCAGTCTCTTGTATGCATGGTCTCATTTGCTTTTTTCCTCGTGTTGCCCACATTTCTTTCTTTCTTCATTTTCTTTCCTTTCTGTGGTTAACAAGCACATTCATGTCCATTAATATTGCTCCAGTTACATTCTCAACTCATCAGCTCTCCACACATGAAGTATTTGCTTAAAAACATTTCAGTAAATTTAACCGGATTTCAGGATGCCAAGTTCACGCAGTATTTTATGGTTCTTCACAGCGAGCAGTTCTGATTCTGATTATAAAAGAAAGAATGACTTGTGTTAATATAGCGCCTTTCATGACCTCAGGACGTCCCAAAGCGCTTTACAGCCAATGAAGTACTTTTGAAGCGTAGTCTCTGTTGTAATGTAGGAAACGCGGCAGCCAAATTGCGCACAGCAAGCTCCCACAAACAGCAATGAGATAACGACCAGATATATTATTGCAGGTTTAAGAGAAGAACGTCAATCTAGATATCATTTGAATTGTAGTTAGAGCTTGCCTGGAATTAGAGGGTAAATTCAGTAATCACAGCGTGGAGCCGTGCTGAAAAGGAGCCTGGATTAAAGAATTAGGGCAACAACACTAGTTTTGAGCATGGGATTACTGAATTTACCTATAAGTGTTCTTGGGTGAAGCACTGCTTATGCAGAAAAGTTGCACTGAGCTGCTTTATTTGTTAAAGGGCCGACGAAGTGTTTTCTTCCAAAGCCATGTCACACCCCTGGTTGAGGGGGTGGGCGGATGATCTTACAGGCTTCTAGCAAAGCTATTCTGAAACTGGTCATGAAGCAGAGCTTTTGCTCCCTGTGGGAATTCCTGTCATCTCCACTCTAAAATAGTCAAGATTGGACACTCGGCGTGCAGAAGACTGCAAGTATGAACTCGATGTGTTGGGATTCCCAATTCCCCAGTCACCCTCTGCCGTACAAGTTTTTAATACTTCAGTATAATTGGGAAATGTGTATGTGATTTCAGAAACGGTTAGGATTTCAATGTTTTTCAATAGATTTTTTTTAGCATATCCTTCATGATACAAGTTTTATTGAGTTGCTACACAGTTCTAAATGTTGTACGGGGAATAGTCCTTGCTGACTAAATGTGGTTGACCCCTGATCCTTGCTGTTTTCATCCAGTAGGAAATCCAATTGGCTTCAGCGAGGGAGGGAAGTTCAACATGTCCCAGCTCTTGACTGATATTCAGTGGCCATGTTAAGAAGTGTGTGTAAAGGTCAAGCATGGCCAGGATCAGGTTTGATTGTGATGCCCTTTATGGTTAAATTGCCTGCTAACAGTATCTGTTTGGGCTCACGTGAAGAATGGTCACTTGAGGGAAGTAATAAAGTGCTGCGCCCAACATATCACTGCCTTCAAGAAAAGAATGGGGGAAATAGGGATTGAGCAGAAAGTGTCATAGAAAGAGCACCCTGTTTATTTACGCACTCTGTTTCATTCATGGGTTTTATGCTTTAGAGTTGCTAGTTAGAGGTTACCTGGGAGTTGACGATTTGGTCAAAAGCCCTTTTCAGTGGCCTGCAGAGTTGAGATCACTTGTCCATATTTTATCCCCATTTGTGTTGCCATTGAAGTAGGTATGCTGTACAAAATGTTTGCTCCTAGGCTATCTATCACCAGCAATTACAAATCATTAACCATAGGAAGAAGGGAGGACTGATGTATCAGTAAGAGTGCAGGAATCTCCCTTTGTAACATTTAGGATTGTGTAGCAATTCAGTAGAATATACTTGACCTTTTTAGATGAACCATTGCGCCTAAAAGTCAGGCCTATTAAGTCTCGCTCACTTGGGTCTATAAATGTAACCTGGTTTGATGTATCTGACTTTTAAAAACAACTGTGTGTGTTTAACTGGGTTTCCGATCTCTCTCACTTTCTAATAAATCTCGACAGTTCTGTATAAATCCTAAAGACAAAACATTTCTTAGACATTTCCCTCTTGCTACCAATCTCGTTAATCTGTGTCTGTTTTAGGTGGCTGCAATCTACCGAGACCCAAGTGTTGGAAACCTCATCAACATTGTTGTTGTGAAGTTAATTGTGATTCATAATGAACAGGTAAGTCCACATCTTTGTTAAAGCCTCTGCTAGGATATTGCAGTTAGTGTTATGTTACCCTAACACTTTGTATTGCTGATGTATTCCGGATTAGATACGGATCAGTATAAGAAGATACCCAATCTTCAGTGAGCACTATTTTCTTCTATTTGTTATAAATCTACTTTCAATTTTTTTAAATCTTTATTCTTGGGATATGGGTGATGCTGGTGATGGGCATTTGTTGCCCATCCCTCGTTGTCCTGAGAATATGTTGTGGGCCTTCTCCTTGTACGTCAATGGTGCTTCCACAGTGGTGTTGGGTCGGACATTGACCCAGAAATGATGCCCTTTTACATTTCTGAGCCATCATACTCATCACATCCATCCCTTTATCTAATATTATAAAAACAGTACGATAACGCGCATTCTCTGCTTGTCACATCTCACTTCCTGTGTCAAGCTTCAGTGTCACACTTTTTGACTCATTCACTTTGACGTTCCGATTCTTTTGATTTGTTTGCACTGTGTGTCACACTCAGATGTCATGTTCAGCAAATGGCAACTCGGTAGCAAAGAAGTACAACCAAAATCTACCAATAAAACGAAGCAGAATCCAAACCAATCAAAAATATTGAAATAATTTCTACCACAACCAATCAGAACTCAGCAACTGCAAGACTGAACAAAATCTACCAATGAAAAGGACAGAAACTGAACCAAACCAATCAAATCACTCAAAATACTTTTGGAAACATTTTGTTTGTGATATTTTTCCCTTAGTCTGCCAACTGTGCAGAGATTAAAACCATACAATATAATAGCCTAACTAACTCGAAAAAGCTTTTAAAAATTGCAAATGTTAATTTAACTTGTCCATAAAATAGCCCAACTCTTGCATTTATTAAGATTTGACTCCTGAAGCCTAACTTCTATCAAAGGCTTGGGGCTCGAGTTTCTGGCCCACCCCAAACTGACACGCAATGCTCTTGGCCCACTCTGCTCCTTCTAGCCTGCCTTGATCCTAATCTGTTCTTTTCTGTCAGGCCTGCCCCCCACTAATAGTTCTGACCAATTTTTAGTTCATGCTGTTAAATGATTTCTGAGATTTTGTCCCAAATTTTAAAAAAAACATGGAATCAGGTAAATATTTCATGAGGACAGAAGTCTATTTACAGGCAGCTTGGAGTTGCTTATACTTCAAGATCAAAAATATTCTATACAGTACAAAAGGAAGTTATGCCAAACCTTTATATATCACTGGTTAGGCCTCAGCTGTAGTATTGTGTCTAATTCTGGGCACCACACTTTCTGAAGGATTTCTAGGCCTAGGAGAGGGTGCAGTGGAGATTTACCAGAATGATACCAGGGCTGAGGGACTTCAGTTACGTGGAAAGACTATAGAAGCTAGGGTTGCTCTCCTAAGAGCAGAGAAGGTTAAGGGGAGATTTAATAGAGGTGTTCAAAATTATGAAGGATTTTTCTCATAACCAACAGTAATACAATAACTCATTGATCTATATAAGACTGCCTATTTCCACCTCCGTAACATCGCCCGTCTCCACCCTTGCCTCAGCTCATCCACTGCTGAAACCCTCATCCATGCCTTTGTTACCTCTAGACTTGACTATACCAACGCACCCCTGGCTGGCCTCCCACATTCTACCCTACGTAAACTTGAGGTCATCCAAAACTCGGCTGCCCGTGTCCTAACTTGCACCAAGTCCCGTTCACTCATCACCCCTGTGCTCGCTGACCTACATTGGCTCCCGGTTAAGCAACGCCTCAATTAAAAACATTCTCATCCTTGTTTTCAAATACCTCCATGGCCTCACCCCTTCCTATCTCTGTAATCTCCTTCAGCCCCACAACCCCCTGAGATATCTGTGCTCCTCTAATTCTGCCCTCTTGAGCATCCCTGATTATAATCACGCAACCTTTGGTGGCTGTGCCTTCTGTTGCCTAGACCCTAAGCTCTGGAATTCCCTGCCTAAACCTCTCCACCTCTCTACTTCTCTTTCCTCCTTTAAGACGCTCCTTAAAACCTACCACTTTGACCAAGCTTTTGGTCACCTGCCCTAATTTCTCTTTAAGTGGCTCGGTGTCAAATTTTTTGTCTTATAATACTCCTGTGCAGCGCCTTGGGACATTTTACTACATTAAAGGCGCTATATAAATACAAGTTGTTGTTGTTGTAACTGGTAGTAACAGGTGTAACGCCCCGATATCCTACCTGTAACTAGTAGTAATATTATAACTACACAAATATTCACCCTGTAACTACAGCTAGAATTCCCCTGCACTGCACAAGCTGTGATCAGGCTCCCTTTTTGATGCTGCTTTTAGCAGGCCCCGTCTCTCCCTGTCTCTTTGAACTTTAGTTTGGACTCAGGTTCTGTATGAAGGTGACAACTCTGAACTGAGAACCTCAGTCCGCTGTAACTCTCTTCCCCCTAGCCCCCCCCACCCTGCAGATCCCCGGTCACCAACTATTTCCCCCCCTCAAACCTGGGATCCAATCTCCTGCCCCATAGTCCCTGTTCTCCCTCTTCCAACCCAGCCAGGAACTTCTCTCCACTCTCTCTCTCTCCCTTCCCCTCCCTGCATCCCCCCACCCACCCAGTTGTTTCTCCACCAGCCAGTCCCATTTCTGGTCACCCCAAGCAGGCAGCAGGAGAGGAGTGATGTCACTGAGCCGGAGGCTTCTCTGCGCCATGAAATCTAAAGGGCAAAGTTCTCCCAGGATGCTAGCATCGATGCCCGGAGGATTCATGCCCCATTTCGGGAGACTCCCGGACAATCTGGGAGGGTTGGTAACCTTAGTAACATTATAAATGTTCCAAGCGCAAGATCGGTGCTATGCGTTCCCATGTTAGGTATAACGTGAGTTAGATATAGGGTGAAGTGGAGTAGGCCTCAGGCCTCTGTGCCTGATAATACTGGTCTCCTGTGGTCCAATAGTGTTGGATTGTAGGTGGTTTTGTGCTGTGGACCCATCATCACTGGGAACTGAGTGGCGACTATCCAAACTCATTTTGCTTGTAGGAAAGAAGACTGGAACTACACTGCAACAGTCTAGACTAGGTTTGCCAACGCTGGTTGGGTGTATTCCTGGAAGTTTCATCATATCACGTACCACCTCCAATCACGCCGCCCAGTCAAACAGCCTTTTTCCCAACCCCAATATTTTGTATAACTAATAAACGCAAGTGTTCAAATAAAATGAAAACACAATTTATTTTAATGCCCCTATGACTTTGCTCTTGGGTTGCTCGCAGTAGTGTCCAGGAGATTAGTCTGGACTGGATTCACGCCTTGGTCCTGGACGTTAATAGACAGTTTGCTAGACAACTGTTCGCTCCTTGATCCTTAAGAAGGTGTTTTTTTTTGTTCTGGCTTTGATATTGTGCAGGAAATATGAACACAAATTTGTGTAATTACTGAAGCAGAGTCTTTCTAAACTACATTAAAGCATTTTTTTAAAAGCTGAAATTTGCTAGGAATTGTGCAGGTGCTTCCTTAAATATTTTGAAATATCAACAGCTGGCTTGAAATAAAATGCAAACGATGTGGTATAAAAAGAAGTGTTGCTTTTAGAAGCCTTTTGAATGATGTATCTATTACAGAGGTCACTGTGAACATTGCATGTAATGCCAATGATTATCCTATTGTCTGTGTTCTTGGTTATAATCTGACGTACTTCGTCATTCCCTTGTAACCATTGGAAAGCTCAGAATGAGCCATTCATAGAATGCTGTGCATTGAAGTATAGCCTATACTTGAAGTACTCTGCCTGTAAAGCAGAGTCGAGAAACTGCCGGTATATACCCGCCAACAGTAACGCAGAACAAAATAGAAGAATTAATAATTTAAAAAAAAATTCTGACTATGAATTATTAGTTTCACTGACCCAATGCTGGTCATTCAGATTGTACTCTCCCCTGATTTTGAAAGAATCTTACTTGTAGCTGACATTGAGGGCTATTTTGGGACAAGGAAGAAGTGGAAGGTAGAGAGAGAACAATGCACAGCAGTAAATCACATGGTAGACGAATGACTACCTTGGGAACTAGGGCCAGCTTAAATATCAGCACTGGTAAGACTCCATAGATTCTATCACACAGGGAAAAAGTGCAGCCAGGGTAACGGAGCAAAAAGATTGTCAAGCACCTGATGAGTCTGTTTGGGGGGGAACCGCGATCACAGTTACATTTTAGAACCTTTCCCAAGGCTCGTTGATAGTAGTCAGAAAAATATGCTTGGGTGCAAGGTTATTATAAATTGCTTGTTGCTTAACTTTTAATATGCCAGTGCAAGGGGAGTTCCCTTTTCTTACCAATCACCTCCCATCTGCTGATCTCCTGAAGGAATTTATTCCCTTTTTTTTTACTGAGAAATCCAGGTGAGTGACCAAAGCAGGACACCACCTAAGTTAAAAAGAGTAAAAGAAAAGATAAGGTAAATCAGGAAGAAGTGGTTAGATGATGCCCAGCTTGTGTTTTAAAAGACTGAAGATTGTAGGACAGAAAAACTATTGGAGTTATGGCGATCCATAGTGTTGAGGTTCTGGGAAAGGATGAGCTGGTGTAGAACAGAGTTCAGTGAGTCTCAATTTCAACATAGTGAGAGAGGAGGAAGAGCCTGTAGAAGGGTATATGTGGAGCTTGGAAGGGACAAGATTTAAGACAGCACTGATCACAGTAGCATATTGATAAAATAAAGACAACAAAGGTTGGCGATGAAAGTTAACCTTACTGGGATATGATTTCCACAGGCACCAGTCACCTTCAGATATCTTACCCAAGTGCCCATTTCTCATACATGAGCCTTGGCATTGAGTAGTGGCAGGCTATTTGACCACAAGGGGGCATCATAGCCAAGCCCAATCCTATCCTCAAATGACGTCTGCACACTTCCAGCAACACTCTGTACACCGTATCAGCATTGGGAATCCTGGCCCAATTTCCCTCCCTGCCAATCCAGTGATATTGAGGCCAATTGTAGCTTCCACATCCACAAACTGTCACCTGTGGGATTGTTTTCGGAAGCTAATGAGTGAACCTGAGTTCATAATATTCCATATCATCTATTGAATTCCAGTTTCCTCATTCATTCATCCACGGTTTAAACTTTAGGATTTTAGAAGTGAGGTCTTTTTATCCAATTCATTGAGATAACTAATGGTTTCTGTTTAAGTTTAGACACTGGCTTTCAGGTACATACCAGTGTATACTCTCCGATTGCCACTGCTGGTAGCAATAGCATGGAATGGACGGTGGACATCAGGAAATTGGACAGAGTAGCCGGGTCTCTGCCCGGAAAGTGCCCAGCGAGAGTGTGATGAAAGTGGATGGAGCTCTTGCCAAAATAGACAAGAGCTTCGTCACAACATTAAACTCTGCGCTGGAAATTCCCATAATCCTAGCTGGTAATGTGTTGTGCGTTTGTCGCGCTCATATCAAGCGGCCATTGCAGCTAGGGCCATTCTGAACTGACACGTGGTCAGGATTTCAAGGGACGCTGTTGGTTTTCAATTGCCGAATATTCAAACTGCTATGTTATGAGGCTAGTTGCTTTAGCAGCTTTTTGAAGGTTTTCGGCCGAGCCTCCAGGTGCAGAATTTTCAGCTGCTGCAATTATAACTTAGAATATGGGCATTCCAACAGGAATCCTGTTACTTGAAGGAAGAAAAAGAGAACAGAGAGAAGAATGTCAGGCAATTGAGACTACACCTGATGTGGACCGTCTGCACCCACTGGTACCCACGTACCACTTTAGCCATGCTGCTGGGCAATACTTCAGCATATCCATTGATCTGCTTGGAACCTAAGGCCTCTACAGCATCAGTACGAGCATTCATGAGAGACAGTCCAACTAGGTTTAAGAACTCTTGTCACTGGAGGCTCTGCTGCAAATGTCTTTCAAGTTATCACGTGCTCCATGGTTAAGTTCAGTGACCAGACTGCAGAGATGCAGCTAGTAGCCTCCCCTCACTTGCCCTCAGACAGAGCAAGCACGTTTGGCACATCTTCCAATGATTCCTTAAAACTGCGATGCCCAATTAGCATCCTTTTAATTTCAGATCTCGTGAGGTCTGAATCCAAAGGTCCAGCAGCTGAGGAAGGATGCGAGTTGCCTCTCTATGGCCAGCAAGTTCCTGCTGCTCCTCCTCACCTCTGCGCTTTCTATCACCTCTTATAACTCACTATCTAAGTCCGCTGGAGTGGATGTACCTGTGCAGGTGTTCATACTGGAACGAGGGCATGACACAAGGTGCTGTGAAATGCTGTCTTATGGTAAGCCACTGCTCCCTGTAGCACACCTGCAAAAAGCGAAGAGCATGATGTGTTATGGTACTGGCTTCATAACACCGGTTGAAATATTCATCGTATGAAAATAGAATGGGGTAAAGTTTGTCTTCGCTACATGGCCAGTAATCTGGTGGAGTGGATCGCTCGCCCATTATAGAACCCGCCCGATATTCAATCCATGTAACAAAAATCAGACAGGTTCCACAACGAGCGGGCAATCCGCTCCACCAGATTACTGCCAATACAGTGAAGATGAAAATTTACCCCAATGTGTCACACGACATTATGTTTCAGTATATGTCAGTAACCGAATGAGTTACAACAACAAAACTTGCATTTATATAGCGCCTTTAACATAGCAAAACATCCTAAGAGTTAGAGGAGAAGGCGCTGGAGATAGTTTTTCTGCCTTCCTTCTTTGCCCCACCCTCTCGTCTAATGATCAGCAAAGTAGCACCTTCAAATGCACGCAAGGTTTGATGTAATATGGCCCTCTTCCAGTGCTAATGAGTAAAGTCGGAGGACTCCTTCCAGCTCCTTCTCACCCTACTCACTTACTCACTCATTTACTCACTCACTCATTCATTTACTCACTCACTCACTCACAGACAGCCTCACATGTATACACTTGAGCACAATTCTGTATGACACTATCTATTTTCATAAGATGCTTTCTTCACTTTCTTTACTTTCTGTCGGTGAGCATTCTTCCATTAAGACACCCGGACCTGCAAGCAGACAAAGAGAGTTGAGAGGTCAGAAATGTGAGGAGCACATATCGCAGATCCAAGCAGCTATCATGCCACTCCTCGTGGGTGTGATTACATGTACATGCATCATTGGCAAGATTTGGATGGATGGATTTTGGGGCAATTTGCCCTTTAACAATTTGAGTGTAGCAAAAGTTACAGATATTAATTACTACTGCAAAGTGTGTCCTCATTCAGAATGGACATGCATAGCAAGCATTCAATGAACGGTAATATAGTGTGAGAAGGAAAGGCACACTTCGTGGCATGTTGACTTGGTCCACTTACTCCGAATAAGGTACTGGTACTTAGCTTATTTGGTAAAGTCTCTTCCTCATTTGCATCTATCCTCTGGGTGGTTAAGGTCCTACTGATGCGCAGTGCTACCTCCTCCCATGCACTCTGCACAGCTTGCTTATGTGGACGGTGCCTTTGGGTGTGCAACAGGGTCACGCTTCCCCCAACAGCACCTCGACAAATGTAGCAGTAAAAACCATGCTGCCGTGCTCGGCCTCTGCTCCATTTTCCTGATTCATTTGTTACAACCTAGAAAACCCACAACAGCATCAGAAAAGCTGGCACAGTCCCCTGAAAGCTGACAACTCAAGAGTGACCTTGATTGTAAACCTGTGACATGAGAAAACAAGTAGTTACACAGGTTTTGTAACATGAGCTGTAGACATATCCAACATTCCTTCCTTTGTATTGGCGTAAATAAAAGTAAGACCATCCATGTACCTAACAGTTACTGTCCCTTTTCCAAACCCCCCATCGCCCCAGTTCACACATCAACCCCCTTCCATTTCCCCTTTACTGCTGCCAATGTATCCCCTTCTCTATCCCCTTTAATTCCATCCATTTACCTCCTTCACTTTCCCCTATCCCCTCAGTCCAGCTCCTACCTGACTACTCAGGTCCAACTACTAATGGACCAGACTGGACCGGTCCCGAAGGGAATCCAGTCACTGCTTACGGTGAGTGGAAACTCCCAATTCTCACAAGCATTCCCACCTGCCGTATGCAGCGGCTGGAATCCCTTCCATTAGTAGCGGGAGTAGCAATGAGACAGAGGAACCCAGTTAGAAACCAGAATTGAGTTTCAGTGGGACTCAGAAGAGAGGGACCCAGTCCAGCCTGGTCCATTATTAGCCTGATTTCAGTCGGAGTGAGAGTGAAGGAGAGGGGCCCGACTCCCACTGATTTTTGTCAGCAAATGTTGATACCCTGAGCGGTCTCTGAATATGCCAGCTGTCAGTGTGAAATGCTAATGTCTGGCACGAACGCTGATTGTACTGAATTTTTTTCCTTCAAAAATGCTCTCCATTTAAAATTGCTGCTGCTGGGATTGAAAAATCTGCAGGCAAAAACAAAATCCCATTCCACATTATTAATGTCTTTTACTCTTCACCTATTCAGGAAGGACCGTCCATCAGTTTTAATGCAGCTACAACTCTTCATAACTTCTGTGTGTGGCAGCAGACACAGAACACCCTGGATGATGCTCACCCATCTCATCATGACACTGCAGTCCTCATCACTAGGTAACTGTTGCATGAATACCTGGACTTCTAGAACACTAATTTTCAACATCTGTTGCCTGATTCTAGATTGTTACATTGAATTCTTTATTTCGTGATTTCTAAGATAAATATGCCGCAATATATTTGCTACAAATAAAATGCGGATTTACTAGCAAAATAGAACAAAACAAAATAGGAAAAGGTACTCCGCTGGCCTGTGCCGGATAGGTTTTGTGTTTGGAATTCACAGTCAGTACTGTTTAACTCGCGAACTGGGTACTGTTGTAAAACAAAGGTGTAATACATTGTTTGCAACCATCAGTTCAGGGCATCTGATCAGAATCAGCAACCGGTTAAGAGGAAAGCTCTGGGCAGCTGTTGATTTGATTGAAAGCAAACTTTGCTTCTCCTTTAATTATCATTGACGCTTCCAAACGGTCATGACAAGAGTCCAGATTAATCTTGACATCATACTGACATAATCAGTTTAAACTCTGGATGCACTGAATTCCAAATTTGAGCAACACTGACAAGAGGGGGAAGAGATCTTTCTTCGCCTGTCTGTGACTTGGATACATACCCACTGAACCTCAGGGTCCAGTACCTGCCCAGTCCAGATTACTTCTAGTTCCTAATAATAGTTGAGTAACGTTTTACCCCCTAACCTTCTCCCACCCCGACTTTAATTTCCTCTGTCAGTACTGATCAGAATTTCATTCTTTATTAAAAATTCTTATCTAGTTTAATTTGTTTGATTTTAGGGAAGACATTTGTAGAGCTAGAAACAAGTGTGATACTTTGGGTAAGTGAAACAGACCAACTTTCACAGTTAACTATGCAGAGTGGGCTTACTGTACAAGATTCATGCTAATAAAACTGGAGTGAAGTAATTCCTTAGAATGTGATGAGATTCGAATTGCCTTTTATTGTTTCAGCATAAAAATAATGATTTGATCTTGCTTGTTCAGTCCTGTTAAATATACACGAAAATGCAGTTCTGATGAAAGGTTTGGATGTTTCACAGAGTTGCTCAACTGAACAATTATCTAAAATGTAGAAGCGATAACTGGAGTTTTTTTTTGAATGCAATGCCCTCTATCTGTTTTGTAGTAATGGTTTTAGCAATATGCCTGAACTTTCCATGATTGCAATGTATCGTTTCCATGAAGATTTTGGTGTCACTGTTTCAAATAAATTGCACTTTTGTTTGATCTTTTTTATGGGAAGTCTTCCTCTCGATCTCACTCTCTGCCTCCTTCTCCTTCTTTCTGTGCCTCTCAATCGTTTTCTGCACCTTTTTCCCTTTTTCTTTTCATTTGGCTTTTTTCTGTTCCTCTCTTTTTCTCTCTCTGCCTCTCTTTCTCTGTCTTTTTATTGTTTCTCTTTCCGTGACTTTCTTTCTCAATGTCTTTGCTTCTCTTTTTGTTCTCTCTTTGCCAGTGGAATCGCTGTTCTCTAAATGAAATCTGGGTGAGACGAGAGCAGGTTCATAAAGGAGATTTATAGAGCGTCTTTTCAAAACTCCGGATGTCCAAAAATGCTTTGCAGTCAAACATGCAAAAGTGATATTGCAAAATTTAGTCAACTCCTCTTAATTCAAAGTCACTTAATTTGAATTATATGTTAATTTGATTTTTTTCCCCAGGAAAAAAACAGTTCCTATGCTAGTCTATTAATTCAAGTTTCTGGATAATTAAAAAAATTTCTGAGTGAAAAGAAAACCACTTTGAATTAACAGGATTAGATTGTATGCAGTCAGAACTGGTATCTCTGGCCGGAATTTTGAGGAGGAAGGCGGGGGGGGCGGCACTGAGGCAGTCGGGAAACCCAAGAGAATGGGTTTCTGCAGGCCCTGCCGACTTCAACGGCAGGGCCTAATTTGCATGTGAGGCCTGGCTTTCCCATCCGCAGCCAGCCAGATTGAGAGGCTGGCTGCCTGCAGGCAGATAGGCCTTTGGCTGTTGAGAGGAAGGAGGGAGGGATCGGGCCATGCCGTTAAAAGGATGGGGGTGGGTTCAGCCAGAGATCGGGGATCGGGTTGTGCCGTTAAAAGGATGGGGGTGGGGGGGTGGTCAAGCAGCAATCGGTGGGGGAGGGGAGAGAGGATCGGGGCCAGATGATCGGGGTGCGTGAAGAGAAGATCATGGCCGGCTTCAGCATCATTGTTGGGGGGGGGTGGGGGGAAGCCTGGGGGGATGATTTCTGATTGCGGGGTGGGTATTCGGTAGATCTAGGAGGTAGGTGTAATGACACTTACCTCCTGGATGCAGCAGTCCCTGCCTTTGCTTTAACTGTCGGAATTCATGAAGTGTATAAAACCCGACCAGATGCAGTTAAAAACAAAATGAAGGTTAAAAATAGGTTTCCAGCCTAATTATAATATTTAGATTCAGGTTCCACCCCCTGGGAGTGGGTTGGTCGCCCGCCCCCTATCCCACCTCCATTAAAACCGGAAGTGGGCGGGTTGGAGGCGGGATCAGATCATGAATTCCATTTTTAACAATTTAATTACCCCCATGCTCCAAACCCACCCTTTTTTAGGTTAAAATTCCCCCCTCTATGTCTGGTTAACCTGAATGTCTAATAAGGACACAAACAATTTTCTTCCATAAGCAACCATTTCCCATTATAATTGCACTTGAAGGCTGGAATTTTCCGGGGGGGTCAGTGGTAGCGGGTCGGGTGGGAAAGTGTTTTTTTTTGACAATGGATCGGGAGCCCGCTGCCACGCACCTTTCCCAATGTCGGGTCTGTCAGCACTGAGCAGACCCAACACGCAGCGGCGGGGGAGCCAATTAAGCTCATTATTGCCTTGTTGACAGATCATTAACAGGCTTTTCTAAATTGACTTTTCATTTCATGGCCAAGGGAACCACGCTGTTCGGGGACCACGTCTGTCAATCTGAGGCGGGAGTTCAGTGGTCATTGCTCCAGCTGATTAATTGACAGCTTCAGATGTACAGTAAAAGCTCTCACCTGACAGATCATCACTTTCCTCAGCCACAAGCTGTTTCTCAGTCCATTTCCAGGACAGATTCTGCAGACTTTCCACTTTCCACTCTCACCTCATTGGAAGAACTCTCTCACTATTGACAGAATGCTTCTGTCATCTCTACTTCACCTGCCATATATTCCATCAACATGGGTGCCCTTTATACTCTCTCACCTTGGTCCTCAGAATCCGACCACGATCAGCCCCAACACCAGCAGCACCAACAACCACACCAACCTTCTTCACCTGATGCTGCACAGGACAAAGGGCATCAGCACCCGACCACATTGCTGCCCGGGAGGCCAGGGATGGCCTCACCATGGCCAGATTTACTTCACTTGACACTGTACACCCTGGCTGCCACATGATGCGCCAGGTTGGCACCACCCCACACCAACACCATAAAGCATCCCTACAATGCCCAAACCATTCCTTTCACACTCATCACCATTGCGGGAGGTACCGTTATATCTCACCATTCACTGCAACTCACTAAGCCACTTCCAAAGGTGCACACAAATCTGTCCAAGAGAGCAAAGTGTTGAAAATGAAGGTTTCAATGTTTGACAGCGCATTAACAGAAACCTTATATGAACATTGGCTAAAACACCCAAGTGGCTACCCTTGTGTGTTGTTAGTTGTTATGATTGCACTAGGATGAGGGTGAGTGTGAGGGGTGGCTAGTGAGATGTGGATGTGATAATGTAGACAGGGAGGGATGGGTGGAGGTGCAAGGTAAGTTGGTGTGAGTAAGGTTGTGCAGGAATAGGGTAGGGAAGGCAGAGTGATGGTGATGCGATGAGAGGCACAGGAGGATGAAGGTGAGTGTGGCTTTGTACTAATGTTTCATGATCTAATGAGATCATTGAAATGTTTGCGCCACTGCAGCCAGGTCCTCCTGACCACATCCCTGCTTGTGCCCTCCTGTGCAATGTGCAACCAGGCTGCGTTGGTCTCCTGGGGAGGTCTCTTCCGCCCATGGGAAGGGAAGAGGACCTCCCTGCATGCTGTGGGAGAGCCTGGGTGCAGCCGTGCACCTCTGTGCAGTGCTTGTCAGTGTTTGTAGCACTTCAATGCTGTAGAACACTGACAGCACAAATGTCAAAATAAAGTTGGCCATGGTCCCGTTAAGAAAACTGGCTGATGACACGTCATGAAATGACATCACCAGACCCGCTTCCTCTAATTGGACCGGGAAACGCGCTGGGTGGGCTTAACAAGCCCTATCAAGGGAAAATCATTTTGGACAGCGGTTTGGAGCCAGCAGCGGGGTTGAGACCCACCACCGACATCGCCAGCCTTGGACCCGCCGAGGTGAGCAAGATCCCGGCCGATAAATCTGTAATCTATTGAATTGATACCAATCGTGTGAGTTTTACTGGTGCTCACTTTGTTAATCTACACGCATTTCATACCTTGCAGGAGCACCGAGTCCAGCCTCTGAGTCCCTGCTGCATAGCCTCCATCATCGCAATGTTTGTCATGCCCGGCATAACAGTTATTGTATAAATCAAAAGCAGAAAAACAGACTGCAGATGCTGGAAATCTGAAAGAAAAACCGAAAATGCTGAAAATACTCAGCAGGTCAGTCAGCGTCTGTGGAGAGACGGGTGAGTTAATGAAGGGCCTACACGTTTCTTACTCCCAGGCAGGAACACAGCCTAGCAAGTGGCCAGCCCATCCACCTGGCAAGAAGGGAATTAAAATCAACCCCATTAACTCTGTGAAGAGAAGAGACGCTGACTGGCCTGCTGAATGTTTTCAGCATTTTCTGTTTTTGTCAGCAGTTAGTGTATCTATCGAGCAATAATATGCCCTCAGGTCATCAGCACCTTAAAATATTTTCAGCTGTTTCTTCTGTTAGCCTGAGCATTACAAGCTTTGTTTCAAACTCAAGTTTAGAATTACAACACTTGAGTCTCTTTAGACCCTTTTATATATATTGGTGTCAGTGCGATTTTATGCTGCTGGTTCCCACAACAAAGTACTTGCGCAGTCAGCTGCAAGTCTTACCAGATTGGCAACTGGGAAGGCCCACTAAAAACGCTTTGTATGTCCGCAGATCCAGCCAGCCAAACATGTACAACACTGGCTGGATACTGTGGCCCTGAAATTCCTTGGGTTGTGATTCCACCAGTTACCAGAACTGAACAGAGTACTCGAAGTGTGATTGGACCAAAGCAGTATACGGTTCAAGGATGACTACCTCTGACCTGTATTCTCCTGTGGTAGAATTGTGAAATCGTAGAATTTAAAGCACAAAAGGAGGCTACTTGGCCCATCGTGAACGTACCAGTGCTAGATCTTCAACTGGGATTGCCTACTGTATCCCCAGTTCCTTGCTCATTCACTGAATCTTCTTATATTCCTCCTTTTCAAATACTATTCCAATTCCTTCTTAAACTTAATGGGGGCGAAATTCAGCTCCTTTGCGCCTGCCGTTTGCGCCTCCTGGGGCGCTAACGAGGCGCAAAGGGCTTATCGCCCGGGGGTGGGGGTAAAGCACCTCCCGCGAAATTTGGCAGGGTGTTGCTGAGGCGCTACCCGATAGTGCCGCGCCCCCGCCAGTAGCGCCCTGGGCTGCCGCGCCTCTGGCGATGACGTCATCAGCGTGCGCGGCGACACCTTAACGCCCCGCGACAGAAATTCGGCTGCGCCCCGCGAGGCTGCCGCGAGCGATGTCCGCACCAGCCTCGCAGGTCGCGAGCCAGGCCGACCTCCGCTCGCGGGGCGGTAATTAAAGGGGAGGTGCGGCCGCGACCCACACTGCCATTTTATTTTTTTGGCCCTACGTGGTGTGGTGTGCCATGCCATGGTCCTGGCCGCCATCGCGCAGCCTGGCACTGCGTCTTGGCGCCAGGCTGCTGCCATGGCACTACACCGCCCTGGTGGCCTAGTTGGGGCCATCGAAGGCCCTGCAGAGTGCGCAGCGGCCCCCGCTTTAACTGAAAGGGAGGGGCGTTGAAACGTGACAACGTTCCGCGGAGCCTATGTGGAGTGCTGCTGATCATGCCCCGGCATTGCCTCGGTTACCGCCCCAACAGGAAGTGGAGCGCCCGAGATAGCGGCCGGGCGGTAAATGTCCGGCGCTAATTCGGTTACCGTCCCCAAACAGTGCGTAACCGAATTTCACGCCCCAAATCTTTCATAATTTTGATCTCCCTTAACATTCTCTGTTCCAGTGGAAAAAAGGCCCAATTTTTGAAACCTTCAGAACTATACCCTTTCATTCTAGTGAATCCTCACTGTTCCTTTTCCTTCGCCCCAATATCCTCCCTATATGATCCAATAAATGTCTTCAACTTCACCATCACCTTCCTTGCTTTTATATTCCCCTTTGTATAAAATCCAGAATCCTATTTGCTTTTTATGGCCTTTTCTATCTGTACTCCTACCTTTAAAGATCTTTGTATCTGCATCTGTAGATCGCTGTTCCTTCAGAGTCTTACCATGCAGGGTATACTTCCTTTCACTATTCTTTTTCTCAAAATTAACTGCTTCAGATTTCTTTACATTGAACTAAATCTGCCACCTATCTGCTAACAGGTCTGTGTCCTTCTGAATCTCCTGCATTCTTCCTCATATTCGCCATTCCCCCTAACTTAGTATTATCGACCAACTTTGGTATCAATCCTTTTGTACCAATGTCCAAATCATTTATATGAATGGAAAACGAGAGGTACAGATTTCTGGGGTACACCACTACGAGCATCCTGCCAATCTGAGAAGCATCCATTTACCTCAATTTTTGTTTTCTTTCTCCTAGTCATCTCTCTGTCCATGTGGCTACATTCACTTTAATACAGTATGCCTTAATTCTCATAGCCAGTCTCTTATGTGGCATCTTATCATTTGCCTTCGTGCAAATGTTTATTTTCCCCATATAATGTGATTTTTTTTTTAAAAATCATTAAATTAGTCAAATGCAACCCTGTTCTTTCCAAGTTCATGCTGACTATTGTCGATTAGTCTATACGTTTCTAGGTGTTCAATAACTTCATCTAGTATTATGCATTCAGGAAATTTACCCACAACTGAGGTAAGACTAACAGGTCGATAACTATATGGTTTATGCTTTTTCTTTTGAGAACTTTTGGCACAATCTAGTCTTCTGGCAAATTCCTGTTTCATGATCAGTGCTTCTGCTATCTGCTCTCCAGCCTCCCTCAGTATTCTGGCATGCATACTATCAGGGCCTGGTTTCTTTCTAATTTTAGTCTCCTTAGTACAGTGTCCTTTTGAATACTCATCTCCAATCGCAGCTCTTCCACATCCATGACAGGTAATCCTGCAATTCTACTCTCACCGTCCTCTGTAAATAGTGAGCAAAATACTTACTAAGAATTTCTGCCATTCCCTCATTCTCGAGCATATTATGGCCCCCTTCATCTCTAAGTGGTTACACCGCTTCTTTGACTATCCTTTTATTTCCTATGTGCTCAGAAATACCTCTTTGATGACTAACAATCTTCTCTCAAACTCCCTTTTAGCCTGATTTCTCTTTTGTGCTTCCCTTCCATACTTTTTACATTTCTTATAGCTTTCTTCCAACAATTATAATGTTTTTAGGATTTCAGTTATGTGGAGAGGCTAGAGATCCTATGATAACCTAGAGCAGAAAAGGTTAAGGGGAGATTTAATAGAGGTGTTCAAAATGAGGGTGAGGGCTTTTGATCGAGCAGATAGGAAGGAACTGTTTCCACTGGCAGGAGAGTCGATAACCAGAGGATACATATTTAAGATTGGCAAAAGAACTAGAGGGGAGAGGAGGAGGGTTTTTTGATGCAGCGAGTTGTTTTGATCTAGAATGCACTGCCTGAAAGGGTGGTGGAAGCAGATTCAATTGTAACTTTCAAAAGAGAATTGTATATATGTTTGAAAATTAAAAAATTGCAGTGCTATGGGGAAACAGCAAGGGAGTGGAACTAATTGGATAGCTCTTTCAAAGAGCCAGCACAGACATGATGGGCCAAATGGCCTCTTTCTGTGCTTTAAGATTCTATAGTTCTGTAACATTCCTCCTATATTTATCACATACCTCTTTTAAAACCTCATTTTTTCTAACTTCTCTATCCATGGAGCCCCAGCCTTTGATGCACACCATTTATTCTTAGTCAGAATGTATTTAACCTATAGCCTATCCATTTCATAAAAATATCTTCCATTCCTGGTCTATCATTTGATTTGTCAACCTTTTAATCTAGGGCAGCTCCCCTTTCATTCTACTGAAATTAGCTGGGTTCCAGTCCAACATTTTTATCTATAGTTTTAAAAACAATCTTATTTTCAGTATGAATCTAATGAGGTTTACAGTGTTATGTTGATAATTTGAAGTTGTTTATTTGCCCCCACACAAATTTGAATAAATTAAACAACATAAGTATTACAGAATAGTGGGAAGTTAGTGCTTGAAACAAATTGAATTGTCAGATAATTTGAATTAAGGAACTGAGTGAAGAGGAGTGGACTGTAATCATTGTTTCCCAAGTGTTCTTCTAGCTTCAGGCTGCTTCCTTGTTCTGCTTCATTACCCAGAACTAGATCTATCACTGCATCCTTCCTTGTTGTACATGCAACATATTGATAAAGGAGTCAGTCCTAGCTATATTTCAAGAACACCTCCCCATTCTAACCACAACTTTTGTCTTATCCTAGTCTACCTTAGGATAGTTAAAGTGCCGATAATTATAATTCTGTTGCCATTGTAAACTTTCTAAATTATCTACAAATTTCATCCTCCCACCATTCAATGATCTACAATCGATGACTATATAGGAACAAAGGAACAGGAGTAGGCCATTTAACCCCACCAGCCTCTTCACTCATTTTATTAGATCATGGCTGATCTGTAACTGAACTTCATTTCCCCGCCTTTGCTCCAGTATTCCTTCAATACCCTCACCTAACGAAAATCTATCGATCTCTGTCTTGAAAATTTCACCTGACCTAGCCTTCACAGCCTTTTGGGGGAGAGAGTTCCAGATTTCCACTACTCTTCGTGTGAAAAAGTGCTTCCTGATTTCACTCCTAAATGGCCTAGCTCTAATTTTAAGATTATGCCCCCCTTGTTCTGGATTCCCCACTAGTTTATCTGTATCTACCCTATCAAATACTTTTGTCACTTTAAACACTTCAATTAGATCACCCTTCAACCTTCTATACTCAAGGGAATACAAGCCAAGTTTATGCAACCTGTCCTCATAATTTAATTCTTTTAGCCCGGTATCATTCTGCTGAATCTGCACTGTATCCCCTCCAAGGCCAGTATATCCTTCCTGAGGTGCGGTGCCCAAAACTGAGTGCAGGACTCCAGATAGGGTCTGACCAAGGCTCTGTACAATTGAAGCATAACTTCCTCCCAGCATTCCATTAGCCTTTTTGATTACTTTTTGTACCTGTCCAGTAGCTTTTAGTATACATGGACACCTACAGCTCTTTGCTCCTCCACAGTTCCTAGCTCCTCACCATTAAGAAAATACTCTGATTTGTCTTTCTTAGATCCAAAATGGATGATGTCACACTTCCCATATTGAACTCTATTTGCCACAGTTTTGACTACTCACTTAACCTATCTATGTCCCTCTGCTCTCATTTTCACAACTTACTGTGCCTCCCAACTTAGTGCCATCTGCAAACTTTGATCTACAACTCTCCATTCCTTCATCCAAATCATTGATGAATATGGTGCAAAGCTGAAGCTCCAGTATAGATCCCTGAGGTACACCACTTGCCACATCAGAGTACATTCTCTTTATGCCTAGTTTCTGTCTGCTATCTCCCAACCAATTTCCAACCCATGTCGCAAGGATACCCCCAATTCTGTGCGCTGACAGTATCCTGTGTGGAACCTTATTGAATGCCTTCCAAAAGTCCATATAAATAACATCCATAGACACACTCCCTTATCCACCATGTTAGTGACGACCTCAAAAAATTCAAGTATATTAATCAGACATGATTGACCCCGCACAAATCCATGCTGACTCTCTCTGATCAGCTCATACTTGCCCAAGTGCTCAATCACTCTGTCCCTGATGTCAGATTCCAGTAACTTCCTCATTTCTCCTGGACTCGTTTTGATCACTAGTTGGAGAGGAATGTCCCAGATTTTCTTTTCCCCCAAATTGGCCTGGGTCTTTATCTTGTTATTCGCCTCTCCCAAGAGATCACATGGTTATGGGTGGATGGAGAGTGTATATATTGTGATACACAAGGTAACACAATTGTGTGGGACAGGCTGGATGGACCAGAGACGCTTTTCCTGTCCATCATTGTTCGTATGTAACTGTAATTAGAATAACAGGTCTTCAGTTACCTTGTTCCTCTCTCCTTCCCTCCTTAAATAATGGGGTGACATTTACAATTTTTTCAATCCAACAACACAATTCTCAACTCAAGAGAGCTTTAGAAAATTAGGACTAATGCATCTGCAATTTCCTCACCTATTTATTTTAATATCTTGTGGTGGAAACCATCAGATCCTGGAGATTTGGCTATCTTAAGCCCCATTATTTTCACCATTACCATTTTGAAAACTTATATTAAATCCAATAAGTCCCTCCTCTTCATTTATTTTGTTTTCCTCGTATCATTTTTATCCTCTTCCTCTACTGTAAAGACTGATACAAAGGATGGCAGCGCACCCCTTATTATTTCTTAATTCAACCCAGACAGACACTGTCTGATCAGCACCATCAATAGAAACTTTCCTTTCTGTGGCTTTAATCGTACCATTAATTTTTAAGGCCATCCTCTTCCTTTTTTTCTTTCTTTATCTCTCCTGAAATTTTTTTGGCCAGGAATTTCCAGTCTTGCCCCAGTTGAAGGTCAAGTTTCCATCAAGACTGCAACAGCATATCCCTCCATTTCTAATTACTATTTTTGTTATATAGTTCAGTGCTCTATTTGCTTTGCTTAGTTGATTGTTCCTCTCCAGTCATTAAACAATGTCAAGTGCCGAGATTACTAAGACCCATTGGTCTCTGTCAGCTTTATCCCTAACTGTTTGAGCAGCATTCATAGAGCACAAGTGTCACCCATTTTTCCTTCTTTGTCCATATTAAATTTCATCTGCCATTGTTCTGCCCAATTATATATTTTGTACTTCTTCAGCTGCCTCCAGATTTAACTGCTCTTCTCAGCTTGGTGTCATTCTGAATTAAAGTTGTAAATTAGAAGAATTAGGAGACGCAACACTGATATTGGAGCACCCTACCTCAAGTCCCCCCACTTTAACAGAACTCTTCCAACAAGTTCCAGTTACCTCTTTCCTTTCACCCCATTTCTTATCCATTCTCAAGTTTTACCCTGTATTGCAACTGTTTGAATTGAAATAGTAACCTTTTGTGTGGAATTTTGTTCAATGCCTTTTGGAAGTTGAGGTACACCATGTTGGAGGGCTTTCTACAATCCACTTGAGATGTCACTTCCTCGGGAAGTCAAGAACATTAGTCAGACAGAATCTTTCCCTTCTGAATCCATGTTGGATGCTCTTCATTAGGTTATTATTATACAAGTAATCCTCAAGTTTTTCTGTTCATCAATTCCTTTTCACATGGTATTGATGCAAGACCGCTTGCCTAGGTTTGTTTTGTTAACTTTATTGAAAATGGGCAACACATTAGCCTATTTCCAATCAACTGGAGCCTCGACAGTATTCAACTCCCTCAAATTGACTTGCAAATCTCACTGCTTGTCTCTTTTAGTACCGTGGTGAAAATACCATCCATCTCAAGGGAACTGTTTGTTTTGAGCCTTTTAAACCTATGCAAGACTTTCATGTAATTTATGTTGAAGTTCTTAATTCTCTGCTTTCAAATGCCCCAGAAGTCTGTGTTTCCATCCAGAGGCTGTTGGGGAATTATGCCAGCTGCTATCTGAAGACCTACAGCCCGCTTCCACCACGAGAGCAACATAATCTATAGCAGTGAAAGTGACCACTGCCTTGAATTTTTTTTTGCCTCTGGATTCTTCCAGGAAACCTTACGTGTCTTTGTCACATTAGTCAGGCAGCAGCACACCAATGTATAAAGAAGGCAACTGATGCTCTATTCAGGCAGGCCTCAGTTTATTACCTTCCTCATGGAGCATGCAAAACCAAGAAACCGAGCACTCCTATTCTGTAGATTGGTAGGGTTCCTACAGATGCAAGCAGCAATTGACAAACACCTAGCGTTAAAAGCTTCATACAACAACCCCCTCAATTTCATTAATAGGAAAGGCTCTTATTCAGTAAACATTCATCTAGTGTGTGATGCCAATCCCCTTATCATACACTCTAAAGCCCCTACCCAGGAAGCTGTCATGCCACTTTTATCATGCAACAAACCAGCCTTGATGACTCAGAGCCATGCTTCAGGATGGTTGATTGGTGATCAGGCATATCTCCTGCAGTCATGGCTTATGAATCCAGTGAGGCATCTGCAGACAGAGGGGAGAGCAAATATAATGTGGTCCATGGGACTTGACGAATTTTAATAGAGCAGGCCATTGGCTTAAATCTGGTGGAGTCCTGTAGTACACTCCAACGGGAGTCTCCAGTATTCTGCATAAAATCACCTTGTAGAAAAGATTAGTACTTTCTGAAGCTGATGGGGATGATAATGATGATGTTGAAGAGGGAGAAGACCCTCCATCCCCATATCAGGAGGAGAGGAAGAGACATGTACCTGAGTCAGCGAAATGAGGCTGCCACTTATACCTGAGCACGTTCACTAAATAAAAGTTGCAAAACTGAATAAAATTTCCTCCTGCCTGTCCTCCTCCCGCCATCCACAACCACCTCACAAAGACCTGTATTCCCCAAAGGATTCTGTACTTTGCCTCCATAATACAGAAGTCACACTCTCATGTCATCATTCAAGTCCACTCAGTTGCAAACATCTACAGAAGTGGATGGGGTCTATGTAGTCAAATAATTTTTACTTTCCACAAGTGACAACAAAAGCTTCCAATAATTTCACACACTCTAACTGCAACTGTGTCTACCCTTTGTGCCATCTACCTTACTTGCTTTAGCTCCCAACTTACTGTTTCTATAAAGAGTTCCTTGAATTATGCAAGGCTAAGGGATGGGTGGCTGGGAAGATTCCTCTTGATCCTTCGAGGACTGAGGTGACTGTCTTCTCAGTGAAGCTGCTGTTCCTAAGGGACCCTCTTCCATTTGCCTTTCTCTTGCCGTATCAAGAAGAACTGCACTCAGGTTTGAAGCTTCCTCAGATGCTGGTATTGGAGGTAACCTTGAAGAAGAAGTTGCACTGTCACTATAATGAGAGACCACAACATCTGATACTACTCCTTGCAGTCCACTAGCGCAGGGCATGGACTCGGATCTGCTCCTGGTCAGTATTATTGTAGACTGAATAGTCCCATTCTTACCTATCCAGTCATAACTAGAGAATCTCTTGCAATGGTTTCTCTTCCCGCTTCCACACCATTTACTTCTATAGTCTCCCAAGGATTTATCCTTGGCCCTCTCCTATTTCTCATCTACATGCTACCCCTCGGTGAAATAATCCGAAGACATGATGTCGCATTCCACATGTACGCTGACAAAATCCAACTCAACCTGCCCCACCACCTCTCTCAACCCCTCCACTGCCTCCATCTTGTCCAACATTCAGTCCTGGATGAGCTGCAATTTCCTCCAATTAAACATTGAGAAGACCAAAACCATTGTCATCGGCCCTCGCCATAAACTCTGTTCCCACACCACCGATTCCATCCCCGTCCCTGGCTACTGTCACAGGCTGAGCCACACTGTTTGCAACCTCGGCGTCCGATTTGAACCTGAACTGAGCTTTCGCCTCCATATCCTCTCCACTGCCTCCATCTTGTCAGGCTGCTTCTCCAACATCCAGTCCTGGAAGAGCCGCAATATCCTCCAATTAAACATTGGGAAGACAGAAACTATTGTCTTTGGCCCTCGCCACAAACTCTGTTTGCCTCACCACCATAAAGACGGCCTACTTTTACCTCATAGCATCTCCTGACTCCGCCCCTGTCTCAGCCCATCTGCTGCTGAAGCCCTCATCCATGCCTTTGTTACCTCCAGACTCGACTATTCCAATGCTCTCCTGGCCAGCCTTCATAAACTTGAGCTCATCCAAAACTCACGCTGCCCGTATCCTAATTTGTACCCATCACTCCTGTGCTCATTGACCTACATTGGCTCCTGATTCACTAACGCCTCCAATTTAAAATTCTCATCCTTGTGTTCAAATTCCCTCAATGGCCTTGGCCCTCCATATCTCTGCAACCTCCTACAGCCCTCCAAGAACTCTGCATTCCTCCAACTTTGGCCTCTTGTGTATCCCCCACTTCACAGGTGAATCTCTGGCAACAATAATGCACCACATTATTCCAAAGCACTTTGAGAACTCGTATTGCCTGTCACAATGGATTTTGTGAGTCTTGAAAGAGAAGTGTTGATATGAGAGCAATGGTATGCATACAGACATATGGGTGATAATAAGTATCCTTGCCAGTCACATGCCTTTAACTCTGCATTCTCTCATTGCAAAGGAAAATGCATTTAATGGTGAGTGCTACTGGAGAAGGGATAGCAAACTTGAAAGTGTTAAAACTACACGAGGAAGAAACTACCAAAAACAATGAGCGCCAGTCCAGGAAACTTGAGAGGGTAACCATCGAGGTCACATGGGCAGGCAAAATTCCCACCCCGCCGCTAACCCACCAATCGGGGAAAACCCATCTCCTCAACCTCTTCTCTGACTGTCCTCTTACTGTTACAGTACGGAAAGAATTTCTGTTTTGTGTCTGTAGCTATGTTTTGCACCAGGTCCGTTTTAACATGTTTCTGCACGTCTTATACTGATTCCAGTAAACCTCTTCACTTTTCTCCCTGCAGGATTTATACGGTTTTATCTTCTTATTTAATTTCTGATAAATTTGTTAATCCATTCAGGGTCAGACTAGTTTGCGAACCCTAGGTATATTGTCTTTTTTATTCGCTTATGGGATCTGGGCGTCGCTGGCAAGGCCAGCATTTATTGCCCATCCCCAGTTGCCCTTGAGAAGGTGGTGGTGAGCTGCCTTCTTGAACCGCTGCAGTCTGTGTGGTGAAGGTACTCCCACAGTGCTGTTAGGTAGGGAGTTCTAGGATTTTGACCCAGCGATGATGAAGGATCGGCGATATATTTCTAAGTCAGGATGGTGTGTGACTTGGAGGGGAACTTGGAGGTGGTGGTGTTCCCATGCGCCTGCTGCCCTTGTCCTTCTAGGTGGAAGAGGTCGCGGGTTTGGGAGGTGCTGCCGAAGAAGCCTTGGCGAGTTGTCCTGCATGCTCAGCATTACGCCTTTAAAGGTGTTTCACTTGCCATTAACTGGTGTATAGCAAATACCCCCAATACTTAAGCTTTTTCCATACTTCTTTGAGGCTAGCCATTATAAGATGAAATGTTCCTGGTTCTTGATCCTTGGTATTTCTGAATTTCAGACCACATTTGTTGATTTTCTGTGGTTGCTTGTCGCCCCAAGCCAGCCATGACTTCCGTTTTATGTATGTTACACAAGGTTGTAATTTAAAACGCTTCATTTGAAATGGGGCCAGCCATTTAAATTTTATTGCTGAGGCTCAAGGAAGAAAAAGTTTGAAAATTCTCAAGTGTCAATTGAACTTTAAACAAAATGTTATAAAGTTGAGTTGTGTTCCATTAATGTTTTTCATTTGAAGTCCAAGCTAAACTTGTACATTCCAAAATGGATCTGAGCCTCAGTCATGAATTTTCTTAATTTTTAAAATCTGATGTTTAATTAAGTACTGGGGGTTTTTTGGAAAACCCCACCAAGTTTTCAAGTAAAGAAAGTTTTTTGGTGCCATGTTTGAGTAGGAATATTTCCTATTAATAGTCCCTCTCAAGAAGAACATTGGGCTCTTCTGCTATCCTGGTCCAAGGAGGCTTATGGTGGCAAATGGCCTGGAAGGGAAGAGTGTGAAGAAAAAACTACAAATCTTGAAAAAACTTTTTTTTTCCAAAAACCCACATTTTTCCTTATAAACACCATAGGCTGCAATGCCCTTGAGTTAAGGGAAGGGATGCTCCTGATACAGAGTGACTGCATGTGTGGACCTCACGTGAGATCAGGCTCAGCTGCAGTGTCCTACACAGTCAACTAGTGTTCTGCTACAGTTGAGACTCATAAGTGAACAAAGAACTCTTGGGTAAGATATTAAAGGATGACCATTGCCCATGGAATTGTACCCCATTGAGGAGGACAGGGAAAGGGAAAATTGGAGAGAAACTTTGTGGTAAGGAAGTGCTCTATCTTTGGCTTGGAAAGGACCCGACAGGGCCAGTGCAACCTTGTCGAAACATATTGCTTTTGGTTGTTCACTGAATGGCACTGGTGGTGAGAAATAATACTTAAGACTACTTAGCTAATAAGCAGTGACCTCTTAAAAAGAATGGTATTATATATATTTTGATATGTCAGATGACATGAAAATGTTCAGACTCGATGTGTAAACCTGTAGCTTTGTTCCGACCATCGATGGGCTGATTTTCAACCAAACCCATCATGCTGTGCTATGCAGTAGCAGGATGAGGCGATGCGCTCCTACAAGAAGGAAACATTAGAAGGAAAGTCATCCTTGGTCATACTCATGCACATTCTAGCATCATTTTTGGAGTGGCTTTGGTTTAAAGTTATATGAGCCACCCTTTCAGCCAGGTGTGGTTTGTGACGAAAAAGTGACTTATTATTACTTTAGATTGGTTATTTCTAGGAACTGGCAGAATATATCTGAAGGCAGGCAACTCTAACTGCCCCTTTAAAGGGCAAAGTTTAGTTGCTCATCTCTACCTGAATATTGCAGTAAAGCTCTGGTTGGTTGTTACTGACTTTAAACTGTGTATTCCCATTCTTTTCAGGATTAGCAGAGCTTGGTACAATGTGCGATCCATATCGCAGCTGCTCCATTAGTGAAGAGAATGGTCTAAGTGCTGCTTTCACTATAGCGCATGAACTTGGGCATGTGTAAGTATTTTTGTTGTCTATAGTGCTGTTTCTCAGTAGGATAAGTGTGCTGTTCAGGTAATGGAGTTTTGCAAAATGGAGTTTTGCAACTGAATGTGATCTGGGCAGTTGTCTGACATAATATGATATTATGCCTTGCGGAATGACATTTGCGCAGCTTATTTTACTGTTGAGCCCTATTTTTATGTTGTTCCTTTACTTTGCACTTACACCTGTCAAATTACAGGCCTGTAATCTACTGATCTTTCCTATTTAACTTGGAGCTTCTCTGTTATTTTTTTTTCTTTGCCCTTAGATGTAATGTGGTAATTATATAGCTTTGAAACTGGTTCAACCAGAAAATTGGGCGTCGATTAAAGAACTTAGCGTACAGAATTCGACACTTTACTGTTTTATAATTTGCCCCATTTATTAAATGAACTACTTATCAGAAAGTTGCTTTATCAAGCATGGAGATGGAGCAATGTGTAACTTTAGAATAACTCAAAATAACATTACTGGTTAACAACAAATTGCACTATTGACAGATTTATTAATGGGGGAGGAGAATTGCCTATATATTATCCCCATGTCAAAATTATTTCAGATTTATTAATGTAAGGGAAATCTTAACTAAAGGTCACTCAACAACAACTTGTATTTATATAGCGCCTTTAACGTAGTAAAACGTCCCAAGGCACTTCACAGGAATATTATAAGACAAAATATTTGACACGAGCCACATAAGGAGAAATTAGGGCAGGTGACCAAAAGCTTGGTCAAAGAGGTAGGTTTTAAGGAGCGTCTTAAAGGAGGAAAGAGAGGTAGCGAAGCGGAGAGGTTTAGGCAGGGAATTCCAGAGCTTGGGGCCTAGGCAACAGAAGGCACGGCCACCAATGGTTGAGCAATTATAATCAGGGACGCTCAAGAGGGCAGAATTAGAGGAGCGCAGATATCTCAGGGGGGGTTGTGGGGCTGAAGGAGATTACAGAGATAGGGAGGGGCGAGGCCTTGGAGGGATTTGAAAACAAGGATGAGAATTTTGAACTCGAGGCGCTGCTTAACCGGGAGGCAATGTAGGTCAGCGAGCACAGGGGTGATGGGCGAACAGGACTTGGAGCGAGTTAGGACACGGACAGCCGAGTTTTGGATGATCTCAAGTTTACGTAGGGTGGAATGTGGGAGGCCAGCCAGGAGTGCGTTGGAATAGTCAAGTCTAGAGGTAACAAAGGCATGCATGAGGGTTTCAGCAGCGGAGGAGCTGAGGCAAGAGCGGAGACGGGCGATGTTGCGGAGGTGGAAATAGGCGTTCTTAGTTATGCTGCGGATATGTGGTCGGAAGCTCATTTCAGGGTCAAATATGACACCAAGGTTGCAAACAGTGTGGCTCAGCCTCAGGCAGATGTTAGGGAGAGGGATGGAGTCAGTGGCTAGGGAACGGAGTTTGTGGCAGGGACCGAAAACAATGGCTTGGGTCTTCCCAATATTTAATTGGAGAAAAACTCGGGCTTTTTTGTAACTACTATTTCCTCTGATTCGCCATCCCTCAGCAAAGAGGTTGGGCAGCCAACCCGTTCTCACACCCCTGCCAGTTTTGTTGTATAATTGCCCTCTAGGAGGCACATGAACAATGCAATGTGACTTGCTTCCTGTTGTTTATCCCCTTTTGTCCCTTCTTCTCAATGGGAGAATGGTTCCCTTCTGCTCAGTACCTCCCTTTGGTGTGAGTAAAGCTGTAGTTACACCCAGTGCTCGGGGTGAGTAAAGCTGTAGCTACACCCAATGTGGAATTACGCGCTTTAAGCCTTCTCCCCGCTTTGCCCATTGCGCTGTGCTTTCACACTTTAAATCATATAGGAACATAGGAACAGGAGTAGGCCATTTAGCCCCTCGAGCCTGTTCCGCCATTCAATTCGACAAAATCCAGCCCCTAGTCACCTTCTTCCAATTCAAGTACATACCCATTATCTCTACTCTCCTGTTTTCTACCACCTAACCAGTCTCCCAACCAGGTCAATAATTTGCTTCAATTTCATGAGCTTTAATTTTAGCTAACAGTCTCTTACGTGGAACCTTATCAAATGCCTCTGGGAGTCCATATAAACTATATCCATAGACATTCCCCTGTCCACTACTTTATAAATTTCTCAAAAAATTCAATTAGGTTTGTAAGATATGACCTACCCTTTACAAATCCATGTTGCCTCTCTCTAATGAGCTCAAATGTTTGGCACAGCGTTGTTTTTATGGATCTGGTGTCTTCTGCATCAAATCTCCTCCAAAACCTCACTAGATGAGGGCTTTCTTTAACCCTCAGTTTATTCAATAAACAGAGACCTTTTTTTTTATTCGTTCATGGGATGTGGTGTTTCCATGTGCCGACTGCCCTTGTCCTTCTAGGTGGTAGTGGTCGTGGGTTTGGAAGGTGTGGCCGAAGAAGCCTTGATGAGTTGCAGTGCATCTTGTAGATGGTACACACTGCAGCCACGCTGCGCCGGTGGTGGAGTGAGTGAATGTCCTGGATGGTGTAGAGCTTCTTGAGTGTTGTTGGAGCTGCACTCATCCAGGTAAGTGGAGAGTATTCCATCACACTCCTTACTTGTGCCTTGTAGATGGTGGAAAGGCTTTGGGGAGTCAGGAGGTGAGACACTCGCCATAGAATACCCAGCCTCTGACCTGCTCTTGTTGCCACAGTATTTATGTGGCTGATCCAGTTAAGTTTCTGGTCAGTGGTGGCCCCCAGGATGTTGATGGTGGGGGATTCGGTGATGGTAATGCTGTTGAATGTCACGGGGCAGTGGTTAGACTCTCACTTGTTGGAGATAGTCATTGCCTGGCACTTCTGTGGCGCGAATGTCACTTGCCACTGATCAGCCCAAGCCTGAATGTCATCCAGGTCTTGCTCCATGCGGGCGTGGACTGTTTCATTATCTGAGGAGTTGTGAATGGCACTGAACACTGTGCAGTCATCAGCGAACATCCCCACTTCTGACCTTATGTTGGAGGGAAGGTCATTGATGAAGCAGCTGAAGATGGTTGGGCCTAGGACACTGCCCTGAGAAACTCCTGCAGCGATGTCCTGGGGCTGTGATGATTAACCTCCAACAACCACAACCATCTTCCTTTGTGCTAGGTATGACTCCAGCCAGTGGAGAGTTTTCCCCCTGATTCCTATTGACTTCAGTTTTACAATGGCTCCTTGATGCCACACTCGGTCAAATGCTGCCTTGATGTCAAGGGCAGTGACTCTCACCTCACCGCTGGAAGTCAGCTCTTTGGTCCATGTTTGGACCAAGGCTGTAATGAGGTCTGGAGCCAAGTGGTCCTGGCAGAACCCAAACTGAGCATTGGTGAGCAAGTGCCGTTTGATAGCACTGTCGATGACACCTTCCATCACTTTGCTGATGATTGAGAGTAGACTGATGGGGTGGTAATTGGCCGGATTGGATTTGTCCTGCATTTTGAGGACAGGACATAGCTGGGCAGTTTTTCACATTGTTGGATAGATGCCAGTGTTGTAGCTGTACTGGAACAGCTTGTCTAGAGGCGCGGCTAGTTCTGGAGCACAAGTCTTCAGCACGACAGCCGGGATGTTGTCGGGGCCCATAGCCTTTGCTGTATCCAGTACGCTCAGCCGTTTCTTGATATCACGTGGAGTGAATCGAATTGGCTGAAGGCTGGCTTCTGTGATGGTGGGAACCTCAGGAGGAGGCTGAGATGTATCATCCACTCGGCACTTCTGGCTGAAGATGGTTGTAAATGCTTCAGCCTTGTCTTTTGCACTCACGTGCTGGGCTCCGCCATCATTGAGGATAGGGATATTCATGGAGCCTCCTCCTCCCGTTAGTTGTTTAATGGTCCACCACCATTCACGACTGGCTGTGGCTGGACTGCAGAGCTTTGATCTGATCTGTTGATTGTGGGATCGCTTAGCTCTGTCTATAGCATGCTGCTTTCACTGTTTAGCATGCATGTAGCCCTGTAGTGCAGTTTCCTCAGGTTGGCACCTCATTTTTAGGTACGCCTGGTGCTCCTGGCATTCTCTTCTGCACTCTTTATTGAGCCATGGTTGGTCCCCTGGCTTGATGGGATATGCCGGGCCATGAGGTTACAGATTGAGTTGGAATACAATTCTGCTGCTGCTGATGGCCCACAGAGCTTCATGGATGCCCAGTTTTGAGCTGCTAGATCTGTTCTGAATCTATTCCATTTAGCACAGTGGTAGTGTCACACAACACGGTGGAGGATGTCCTCAGTGTGAAGACGGGACGTCGTCTCCACAAGGACTGTGCGGTGGTCACTGCTGCCAATACTGTCACGGTCAGGTGCATCTGCGACAGGTAGATTGGTGAGGACGAGGTCAAGTAGGTTTTTCCCTCGTGTTGGTTCTCTCAGCACTGCCGCAGGCCCAGACTGGCAGCTATGTCCTTCAGGACTCGGCCAGTAGTGGTGCTACCGAGTCACTCTTTGAAGTACCCCACCCAGAGTACATTCTGTGCCCTTGCTACTCTCAGTGCTTCTCAACATGAAGGAGGACTGATTCATCAGCTGAGGGAGGGCGATAGGTGGTAATCAGCAGGAGGTTTCCTTGCCCATGCTTGACCTGAAGCCATGAGACTTCATGGGGTCCGGAGTCAATGTTGAGGACTCCCAGGGACACTCCCTCCCGACTGTATACTACTGTGCCTCCACATCTGGTGGGTCTGTCCTGCCGGTGGGACAGGACATACCCAGGGATGGTGATGGAGGAGTTTGGGACATTGGCTGAAAGGTATGATTTTGTGAGTATGACTCGTGTCAGGCTGTTGCTTGACTGGTCTGTGAGACAGCTCTCCCAATTTTGGCACAAGTCCCCAGATGTTGGTGAGGAGGACATTGCAGGGTCAACTGGGCGTGCCATTGTCGTGCCCGTAGCTGTAAAGTTCACCATGAATATCTGATCTTCCATTTAGTGGGAGGTTAGCTGGTGCCGAGGTCGATGCCGGGTGGTCTGTCCAGTTTTATTCTTATTATTTTTCGTGGCAGTTTGTTACAACTGAGTGGCTTGCTAGGTCATTTCAGAGGGCAGTTAAGAGTCAACCACTGTGGGTCTGGAGTCACATAAAGGCCAGACCGAGTAAGGACGGCAGAGTGCTTTCGTAAAGGACTTTAGTGAACGAGATGGGTTTTTACGACAATCCGATAATTTCATGGTCACCATTACTGTTACTAGTGTTGTGGCTGCCGCGAAACACGAATTGAGGCCGAGTCAATATGTGGAGCACATAGCTTTTAATCACATCTCCTTGGTAAAATGGCTGCTACAACATTTCTCTCCAAAACCCTGAGGGCCACGCCCACTCCTTTTTTCATGCCTTAAAGGCAGCATGCGCCTTAAAGGCAAGGTGCCCGATTTATCGTCCATGGACGGAAAAGTGGATTGCGCCCGTTTAGGTGGCGATCCGCCACACAGCTCCCCCCAGAATCCGCTTAGGAGGTGTGGACGAGACGGTGCGGCGGTCTGATGGGCCGGCCGGAGTGGCTCTTGTAGGACGCCGGTGGACGTGGAACGGCCGGGCGTGGAGCAGCCGGGTGAACTGGCTTGAGGGCAGGTCGGCCACGTAGCGGTGGACGAGCTACAGGGACCTGCTCACCGGGCTCCGAGTGTGCTGGCTTGAGTCGGTCAACCGACACTTTTTCGGTCCTGTCGCCCACTTGCAGGGTGAAAAATTTGTCCCCAGCCTGTAGCACATTGTAGGGCCCGTCGTACGGGGGTTGAAGGGGTCCGCGGCGGGCGTCGTGCCGGACGAAAACGAACCGTGCCTGGTGCAGGCTTAGTGGGACGTGTGAGGTGGATTCGCCATGTCGGGCAATGGGCACCGGGGCGAACTGTAGCGCCGGTGAGGCGAAGTCGTGGCGTTGCTGGTCGGCTGACCAGGGTGTCGTGGCGGTGGGCAGGAACTCGCCGGGTACGCGCAGCGGCTGACCGTACACGAGCTCTGCTGCCGATGCGTGGAGGTCTTCTTTAACCGCGGTGCGCAGGCCGAGGAGGACCCACGGGAGTCGGTCGGTCCAGGCGCCGTCCTGGAGGCTGGCTCGAAGAGATGCCTTCAAGGATCTGTGGAACCGCTCACACAGTCCGTTGGCTTGGGGGTGGTATGCTGTGGTGCGGTGAATGGTCACCCCGAGATTGCGTGCGACGGCGGTCCAGAGTTCAGAGGTAAATTGCGGACCTCTGTCCGACGTCATGTCGGAGGGGACGCCGAACCGTGCGACCCAGGTGCTGACGAAGGCTCTGGCGATGGTGGTGGTAGAGGTCAGTGGAATTGCCTCGGGCCAGCGCGTGGTGCGGTCAACGATCGTCAGCAAGTGCGTGTGGCCTTGCGATGGCGGCAGGGGCCCGACGATGTCCACGTGGATGTGGTCGAATCTACGCGAAGGGACGGTAAACTCCTCGAGGGGTGCTTTCGTGTGTTGCTGCACCTTGGCCCGTTGGCAGGCTAGGCAGGAGTTGGCCCAAGTACGCACATCCTTGCGAAGGCCGCGCCACACAAAGCAGTTGGCTACCAATTTGATGGATGCGCGGGCGCCGGGGTGGGAGAGGTTGTGGAGAATCTCGAATACCCGGCGGCGCCAGGACGCTGGGACGACGGGCCGAGGTTGACATAGGGATACGTCGCACTTGACCGTGACTGCGGTCGGGCCACAGGCGACGTCGGCCAGGCGTAGCCCTGGTAGGTTGGTAGGTGCGGAGAGCAGATCTGGTCTGCTGCGAGTCGAGCGTAGTCGACTGCCAGGTGTGCGGCGTGGATGGCGGGGCGGGAGAGGCAGTCGGCTACCACATTGTCTCGGCTGGAGACGTGTTAGATGTCCGTGGTGAACTCGGACACTGCCGCGAGCTGGCGCTGCTGCCTGGCGGACCAGGGGTCGGTTGTCTTTGCCATTGCGAATGTCAGGGGTTTGTGGTCGACAAACGCAGTGAAGGGGTGGCCCTCCAGCAAAAAACGAAAATGGCGGACCGCCAGGAACAGCGCGAGGAGCTCGCGGTCGAAGGTGCTGTACTTGACCTCTGGGGGGCGTAGTTGGCGGCTGAAGAAGGCAAGTGGTTGCCAGGCGCCGTCGACCCACTGCTCATACACGGCGCCGACCGCGTGGTCGGAGGCGTCCGTCGTGAGCGTTACCCTGGCATTGGGCCGTGGGTGCGCGAGCAGGGTGGCATTGGCGAGCGCGGTCTTGGCGGAGTCGAAGGCGGCTGACGCGTCTGCCGTCCATTCGACCGCCATCTTGCCACTCCTGCCCCGGAAGGCTTCATACAGGGGCCTCATGAGGGACGCCGCTTTGGGGATGAAGCGGTTGTAGAAATTCACCATCCCGAGGAACTCCTGGAGGCCTTTGATGGTGGTGGGGCGGGGAAATTGTTGGACGGCCTGCACCTTGGTGGGCAGGGGAATGGTCCCAGCATGGGTGATGTGGTGGCCGAGGAAGTCGATCTTGTCCAGGCCGAACTGGCATTTGGCTGGGCTGAGGATGAGCCCGTGGTCGCTGAGGCGCCCGAACAGGATGCAAAGGTGTTCCTGCTTGGAGGAACTAGCTTCCAGGATGTCGTCCAGGTAGATGAACAGGAACTTCAGGTCCCGAAGGACCGAGTCCATGAGCCGTTGGAATGCCTGGGCCGCGTTTTTGAGGCCGAAGGGCATCCGCAGGAACTCGAAAAGGCCGAAGGGGGTGATTACGGCCGTCTTGGGGACGTCCGCGGGGTGGACGGGGACTTGGTGGTAGCCGTGCACCAGGTAGACCTTGGAAAAGACTGAGCGGCCGGCCAGTCTAGCCAACAAGTCCTGGATGTGCGGCACGGGATACTGATCAGGGGTGGTGGCGTTGTTGAGGCGGCGGTAATCCCCGCAGGGGCGCCAACCCCCGCCTGGTTTGGGGGCGATGTGGAGTGGGGAGGCCCAGGTACTGTTGGAGCGGCGGATGATGCCGAGCTGTTCCATGGTGGCAAACTCGGTCCGTGCGATCTCCAGTTTGGCCGGGTCCAGCCTGCGGGCGTGGGCGTACACTGGGGGGCCTGTGGTGGGGATGAAGTGTTCCACCCCGTGTTTGGCAGCCTCCGCGGAGAAGGTCGGATTGGTAAGGGCCGGGAATTCGGCCAGGAGTGCCGAGTAGTCATCCGTGGCCCGGGCGTGGCACTGTGACGCCATGTCGGCGGGTTGACGGGGGGCCATGGCGCCCAGGATGGTGGACATGGTGTTCATGTCCACGAGGCGGTGTCGAGCGATGTCTACCAGTAGGCCGTGGGCGCACAGGAAATCTGCGCCGATGAGAGGGGAGAGCACCTTGGCAGTGATGAACTCTCATCGGTAGCGGCGACCAGCGAGGTCGAGGGTGACTGTGCGGGTGCCTTACGTCGGGATGTCTGAGCCGTTAGCAACAGCCAGCGCCGGTCCTCGTTTGCCCTTTTGGATGTCGAGGGCGGAGGCCGCGATGATGCTGTGCTGAGCTCCAGTGTCGCACAGGAACCGGCGGCCGGTTTTGTCATCCGTGACATACAGCAGGGAGCCCGCGTGGCCCACGGCCATCGCGGAGGCTGGTACGGGGGCGGACTTGAAAGAGCAGGGAGGTGTGCACCGTTGTGCCCTGGTGCCGAACCGTGCGTGATAGTAACAGTGGCCCGGGTTAGTGGGGCGCGAAGGCCCCGTGAGCCCGGTGGCTGGGCCTTGTGGCCGCGTGGTGGCCGGTGAGGGGCGCGCCCAGGGAGTGGCTGCCAGGTCCGGAGTGACGTCGCGGCTGGAGTGAGCGGACAGCAGCTTGTCGGCCTCATCGGCCAGGGCTTCCAGCTCCGTGAGGCCGGACGCCACGATCGCTGGGCGGATGCTGAGAGGTAGCTGGCGGATGAACAGCGTGCGGAAGAGGGATCCGGGTGGGCTCTCGTCGGTGAGGGAGAGCATGTGGGAGAGGAGGTCTGACGGTGAGGCATCACCGAGGCCTGGAAGGTCGAGGAGGTGGCAGTTTCGCTGGTATGTTGAGGCCGTAAATTTTTTAAGGAGCGCGGCCTTAAGATGTGCATACTTGCTCTCCACTGGTGGGTTCTGCAGCGCTGTCCAGACCTTCGTAACTGTGGAGCTACCGAGTGATGTGACGAGGTAGTCGTACTTCGTCCCATCTGTGGTGATGAGTTGCAGCCGGAATCGTGACTCGGCTTGGAGGAACCAGGCTTCGGGCTGGTTTTCCCAAAACTCCGGCAGTTTCATGGAAACTGCGTTCGTGTCCGCCATTGCAGTGCTCAGAATACGTTCTGAGCATCGGGGTCACCAATGTTGTGGCTGCCGCGAAGCACGAATTGAGGCCGAGTCAATATGTGGAGCACATGGCTTTTAATTACATCTCTTCTGGTCAAAATGGCTGCTACCACATTTCTCTGCAAAACCTTGAGGCCACACCCACTCCTTTTTTCCCTGCCTTAAAGGCAGCATGCGCCTTAAAGGCAAGGTGCCCGATTTATTGTCCACGGACGGAAAAGTGGATTGCGCCCGTTTAGGTGGCGATCCGCCACACTAGCTTTTTATTCCAGAGTTTTTATTTAATTAACTGAACTTAAATTCCCCAGTTGCCATGGTGGGATTTGAAATCATGTCTACCGGATCATTAGTCCAGGCCTCTGGATTACTAGTCCAGTAACATAACCACTATGCTACTGTTCCCGTTACCATACAGACTTCCGTGTGCTCTTGTTCTATTCTTTACTTCCTTTTCTTATCTTTAAGCATGTTCTTAGTGGGGGAAACATATTAGATGCGTGTGCTTCTCTGAAATGGAATGGCTCTGTGGTACCCAAAGGGTCTGTGACATGTTGAGGCAGCGCTGGTTTCCACAGCAGCTGTTACACCACCCACACAGCTTCTTAACATTGCTCAACAGTTGAATGAGAAAAGGAGTTTCTCTGTAAAGTTCACCATGAATATCTGATCTTCCATTTAGTGGGAGGTTACGATCCTCTTACATTTTACGGTTAAAGAAGAAAGAAAGAACTTACATTTATATAGCGCCTTTCAAGTCCTTGGGTCATCCCAAAGCTCTTTACAGCCAATGAAGTACTTTTGACGTGTAGTCACCGTTGTAATGTTATGTTAGTTTCAGCAATGGGGATTTCCTACCGCTTCCTAAACACAAATTCAAGAGTGAGTTTGAATCAAGATGTGACAATTTTGCGATTGTTCGATTCAAAAATAGGAACAGGAGGGCGGACCACTGTGTGGAAACTTAACAAAAAATAAACTTAACTGCAGTTAATTCATTGGAAATGCATTCTGCATGTAGTTGCAAGGCATGGCCCTTGTCTTTCACAACGGCCTGGAGTTTCCTCTGTGGGCACAACTCAGAAGTTGCGCCCGAAGCTGATGCCCATTTTACTGATGTCGAATTACACCCAAGTATCCTCCCAATCTTACTGGAATACGCCTGAACCTAAAGTCGGCATAAACCAGCGGAAATAAGCGTAAACAATCAGGGGCCCAAGGAAACGCCGAATCCACACCAGTATATTTCTTCTTTGAGTCTAAAAATTTAAGTTTCATCTCGTTTAACCATCAGCCACAGCATGTTCAAAAATCTGCCATCAGGGATGCTTTGACTTCAGGAAAACCAGGCTGGGTGTAAAATGGGCCGCCGATTCACTGTCGCCTATTTTATACTATTGCAGAAGACCGATTTCAGTTCCATTGTGCTGTGTCACTGGAAGAAACAATGTGGATAATGTAAACCTTTTAACAGCAGTAAACAGTGGGGTTGTTTGTGGGTGCAATAATGCTAGTATAGAAACGACCCAATAAAAGAGAGAAAAAAAGCAGGTCACTTGCAGTACCTATCCTCCTTTAAAAGTGTAATTACCAGAAATTAAATAAATCCAGCAGAGTTTCTCAGTTGAAAGATAAGGGAGACTTTGCATGAAAACACTGACAACAAATATATTAAAAAAAATTTTTTTTTACAATTATAACTAAGATCATAGACAGTAGCAACAGATATAGTTACAGAAGTCGATCATTAATCACAAAAAAGAAGGGTTAATTCCACAATCCTGCGCTCAGTGGAGAGCTGTACTCACACGGAGACTGGGTCAGAGAATCATGACTACTGTTGCAGTTCATTCCCCGACCCATGCTTCCTATGAGCACAGAGTCCGAGATCGTGGAATTAACCCTAGAGTTGGTCTGTTGGGAAAACACTGCACCATACCAACACTTCAGTTGTTTTCATGACTCAGGTCACAGCAGCTATTATGTGGCAAACTGCCTGATATCTAGTAACACCGTAACTGGGCAATAGAAAGAAAGACTTGCATTTATATAGCGCCTTTCACGACCACCGGACGTCCCAAAGTGCTTTACAGCCAATGAAGTACTTTTTGAAGTGTAGTCACTGTTGCAATGTGGGAAACGTGGCAGCCAATTTACGCACAGCAAGCTCCCACGAACAGCAATGTGATAATAACCAGATAATCTGTTTTAGTGATGTTGATTGAGGGATAAATATTGACCAGGACACTGGGGATAACTCCCCTGCTCTTCTTCGAAATAGTGCCATGGGATCTTTTACGTCCACCTGAGAGAGCATACAGGGCCACGGTTTAAACGTCTCATCCGAAAGACGGCACCTCCGACTGTGCAGCATTCCCTCAATACTGCACTGGAGTGTCAGCCTAGATTTTGTGCTCAAGTCCCTGGAGTGTGTCTTTGAACCCACAACCTTCTGACTCAGAGCTGACACACATATGTAGATGAAGATGAGCCGAACTGAACTGATTGGCCATTCTGATCTGAACTGTCAAATAGTCAAAATCAAAACTCTTTTAAAGCTAATTTTATGTGGCTGGACAATGTTCCAGTATCTGGTCAGGGAGGTGGATTTTTCTCTCAGCTGCCAGTAGGTTTAGTGTCATCTGGACTCAGTTGATTGCTCTCTTCCTCTGAGTCAGAAGGTTGCGAGTTCAAACCCTTCTCCAGGACTTGAGCATGTAATCTAGGCTGACACTTCAGTGCAGTACTGAGGGAAAGCTACAATGTCCAAGGTGCCGTCTTTCAGATCAGACATTAAACCAAGGTCCTGACTCCCTACTCGGGTGGATGGCATTATTTAATGAAGAGCAGGGAGCGCTCCGGTGTCCTGGCCAACATTCCTTCCTACATAATGGCCCAGAAATTAGGCTCCCTGGCTTCCCGCGGGTGCAAGGATCCCGCGCGCACCTACCTACCGCGCCTGCCATTGACCTCTGGGCCCACGGGGACTTCAGCTCCTGGGCCTGCCCCAACTGCCAGCGCGCAGTGCTTGCGTGTCCCAGGGGCGTAGTTAGTGCGATGCGTCCCCTGGGATCACGTGGGCCATGGAGAGCCAATGGCAGCAGACCATCTTTCATTCACAGATTTGACAGGAAGACCTGTCAAATCTGTGAATTGAAATCGGCCCCAAAACAACACCTAAACTTCAAATAAATTAAAAAAAAAACATCACATTTTCAAAATAACTATAAGTTAAATAAATTAACTATTTTAAACAAAAATTTAAATTTTTGAAAAAATTAAAATACTTTTTAACAGTGCCAAAAATAAACTTACCTTTCTTTAAAGTATCTAAAAAAGATAAACCTGTTGAAAAAATTTTTAAATTATAATTAATTAACCACTTACCTTGTTGAAAACGGGTCTTGCGCCTCCTTTTTAAAAGCGCAGCTTCTTCCATACTTACCCTCCCGGAGAAACCTGAAAAAAAACCTAAGTTTGCTGCGTGCGCGCAGCCTCTACCGCGCACGCGGTTCACCTCTGAACCGCTCCCATCACGAGACCGGAAGTTCCGGTTTCCCGCGCATGCGCAGTGCATGCAGGAAACCGGCACTTCAGGAGGCCTTACGGGTGAGTACACAGCGCGTACTCACCCGACAAGTGCTGAATTTTTGGCCCAATAAGTGATTATACTTCAAAAAAGTGTAATTTGAAACTTGTAAGATCCCGATGATGTGAAAAGGTGTTATATAAATGTAAATTATTTTTCTTGAGGTGTGGTCTTTCTTTGTTGTCATTTATTTTGAAAGTGTTAATACCTCTGTTAAAAGAGTAGAAGTTAATTGAACGTCAGAAATTCATTTTCTCATATCACATAGTTATTTCCTGGCTTATGTTTCTCAATGAAACATTGTAGTTGGTACTGGTTGGAGATGGCCCACTATTCTGGTATACTAATGTACTGAGGTAAATTAATAACAAATATAATTGAAAAAGGGGTTAGTTATGACAACAATAATTAACTTTCTGGAAAATGAAAGGAATATAGGCGTTTATAGTATTACAATTGGTTTTTATTCTGACACTCTTATGTATTGTTTAAAAGGTACGTTCTTAATGTATGGGGGTAATTTTAACTGAACCCATCTGGCAGGAAACTGCAGGTTGGATCAGCCGCCTATTTTGCAACCTGACTAATTTTATTTTCTATTTACTTTAGTGGAAAATAAAATTGTGCAGGTTGTAAAAACGAGCGCCCGATCCTTTCTGGTCAGTCTCCCGCTGGATAGGTTCAATTAAAATTAACCCCAATCTATTTCACAATATACATGGCATTTTCTATGTATATTAAAGTCTTGGGGGGCTAAATTCGGTTGATTTGCGCTAACGGGGCGCAAATCAACTAGCGCCTGGGCGCGGTGCCGCTAACGCCTCCCGCGAAATTCAGCAGGAGGTTAGCGGCAGCATTAACCATTAGCACCGCGCCGCCGGCGATGACGTCATCACCGTGCGCAGCGCCCCGCTCGCGCCCTGCTCGCGCCCTGCTCGCGCCCCGGCTGTAATATTGGGTGGCGCCCCCCCGACTTACTGCCGGGGTCAGGGGGGCCTACCTGCGGCCGGGGCGGCACTAGTTAAAGGGGAGGTGGCGGGCGGCCATTTTTGTTGCTGGCCGCCTGCCAGCACCTGCCGCCGTTGCTGTCCCCGGCCCCCGTGAAGCCCCCCCGCGGGGTGCCGGCTGCTCTCTGTGAGCCCGGCACTCCTCTTGAGTGCCGGGCTCGTTTGCCGGCACTCCCGATGCCCGGTGGCCCAGCTTCCAGTAGCGGCCCTCCTCCCTCTCGGGGCACTACCTGGGAAAATCGGCCGCGGGGATGCTAACTTTTTCGGGGCGCTAAAATTAGCGCCCCGGCGAATGTAGCGCTACCCAATTTTTACCCCTTGGCGTCTAGCATACACTTTAGATATCAGACTGTAGTGTCAAAGGCACATAGAAAGGTGAGAACAGCAGTCAGATAATCCTGGTTTATTCTGACATGGAGATGGAAATTTACAAGCATTTGTCAATCTGTAAACTTCTTTCACCAACATCGATTTTCTGGTCAGGCAGGTGGATTTTTCTCTCAGCTGCTACTAGGCGAAGTGTCACCTTGTCTCAGTGGGTAGCACTCTAGCTCTGAGTCAGAGCTCAGAATTTACAGCAATTAGACTTTATGGGGTAGAAATTCACCTTGGCCGGTAGTGTGAAACAGGCGGAAATGTCATTGATCACCTGCTATAGGCCATGCCGATATTCAGTTCCATTGCCTTCAATGGAGTTGAACGTCGGGTGGAGCGTAAAGCAGGCGTCCAATGCGATACCGCCCCTTTTACCCTATCGCCCAAGATGACTTTCTACTCCTGTGGCTTTATAGGGATGAAATTGAGAGGTCGCACAACACCAGGTTATAGTCCAACAGTTTTATTTGAAATCGAATAAAAAAATCATCCATTTAATGCTCCTGTCCATGTAAAGCAGTGTATCATCTGACTTACTAGTAGCAGGTCATTAAATGAAATGTGTTAAACTGTTGCAAGTGAATTCTTTGTGTCTACCCTCCTCTGCTCACCCTTTGTTGGTATGTGTTAATCATTTTTCCAACTGTTACATTTTGACGATTTATGTTTTGTATTTGACGTCCAGTAAATCACCATTTCATTTTTAGGTTCAACATGCCTCACGATGACAGCTTCAAATGCAAAGAGGCTGGAGTGAAACACCAGTACCATGTTATGGCTCCAACCTTGAACTACCACACCAGCCCATGGACCTGGTCAAAGTGCAGCCGCAAATATATCACCGAATTTCTAGAGTATGTTTGTTTCAGTTACTCTCTTCAATTGAATATTCCTGTGCGCGTGTAATGGTGTGTACCACACGAGGTACTGTTTGAGATAGACCTGGGCGAGTACAACTTATTTAACCGTTTGCAGTCAGTGCCTCTGAAGTTGTCACACATATTTACCAGCGATGGCTTTTATCTTGACAAAATGATCTCTGTTCCTTTGCGTATTTTTCCTGAGGAAGAGGTATCGTAGGCAACCGCAGCAGTGGATTTCGGTTGCTATGAAGCCGAGTGGTGACCACCAGCCGCCCTAAAAAAGCCTCTTTTCAAGATGGGAAATGTCATTTATAATTAGATTTTCCCCAGACATGACCCTTTGATCTTTTCCCCCTGGGCTCTGTCGATTGTGAACCTTTTATAAAAGCTGCCCTTGTTGATGAGTGAAACTTAGCATCACTTCATTCCTTGGTAGGTCGATGCTAAGTTCCTTTGAAGCACTTTGGGCATTGAAGAACTGAGTAACAATTAAAAGTACAACAAAATTGCGTGAAAAAAACATTGAGGGCTGTCGATAAAATGACTGTCTTTCATCTCTGCTTTTCTCCAAAGTATAGCAAGGGCAATACAGTCGAGAGGGGGAAGGGGAAGTGAGCTGTTGCCAGGCTTCCAACAATGTTATTGTTAAGTGACTGCAAGGTTGTGCATGATGCTAGCCCAGGGTTGATTGTCCTTTGATGTTGTATATCCCCCTTTCTTCCTGTGGGGAATAAGATGACGTCCAATCATCACTTTCTCACTGTGGTACAGCTGAGTTCAGGAACTCTGAGGAGCATGGCATTGAATCTGTATCTCACTGCTGCTGTGGTGTCACAGGTAACTGCCCCTGCACATTGTGCCGTCATGCTGCCCATCCTCCATGTTTTTTAAAATCCCCTCTCTTTTTTACCTGCTATATTTCCCAAGTTAAAAAAAAAAACACGGTGTCCTTGTAATTTTCTCTCCACTCCTCACCTGAAGATGCTGAATCGTGCTGGGGTATCGTACATGGGCGCCGTGCTCTTTCTGCTACCTTGGTCAAGCGTCCCAATTTTCACGTGCGTCGGTTTCGGCGGCCTGCTTGATCGTGACGCACCCGAACCCGACTTTTGTTCACCCTTGACAGCCGCGCACACGCTCTTTACAGCATGGGTCACTGATATCGATTAAAAGTGGGAACTTTCGATGAATTTCCCCTTCCCTAGCTCAGAAACATTAAGGCCAGTTGTAGCACCCCAACTGGCTGAGATCAACTGACTCGGCAGAGCAGTTAAAGCTTCTGTTTCATATGGCTTAATGCTACACTAAGCTCTGCCTTTACCTTCTGGGCAACTGGGGATCGTTTTTCCAGATGTTTCCTTATTAATTCTAAGCTTCCTTGCTGCATGTAAATAAGGATCAGAATACCAAGAATGGAAGTGGATCAAAATGTGAGCTAATAAAATCATTGTCGATAACATACCAAGAGAAACGATGCATCTCCTGTACAAGAAGGGGCCTTAAAACAATTTAGGTTGTTGTTGTATCTTCGCACCCTTCCCTTGGAGAATGCTGTGAAGTAGTGGAAGGATTCACAGGCTGATTAACAGTCTGACAGGCCGTGACGTGAACACTCCTTCCATGGCCGTAACCATCTTTATACCAACCAATAGGGTGGTTAGTCCTGTACAGCAGGAGGGTTTTATGGACTCCCACAATCCATACATGGTGGGGGGGGGCATCCACACCCACACCCACACCCACACCCACCAGACGCTGGATGTCAACCCAGAATACAGCTCCAATCTCCACTCACCAGGACTGTCTGAAGTGAGAAGTCGCACAACACCAGGTTATAGTCCAACAGCTTTATTTGAAATCACTTCACCTGACGAAGGAGCAGTGCTCCGAAAGCTTGTGACTTCAAATAAAGCTGTTGGACTATAACCTGGTGTTGTGTGACTTCTCACTTTTGTCCACCCCAGTCCAACACCGGCATCTCCGCATCAGGACTGTCTGGAGTGAGGTTTGAACTCTGTACCGTTCTAGACTCACAAGGTGGGAATGATCCGACTGAGCCAAAGGCTCACTCCGAGAATTTAGGTAAAGATGTAAAAATACATTTGCCCAAATCCTTGGGTCAGCTTCACTTTAGGGAAGGCACAGATTGCAGAGAATACTTCCCCAAAGGGAGGAAAGAAGGGTACAAATTGGAGTGCCCCAGACTATTGTGAACCTCTTAGGGGCTGGTTCAACAGTAGTATTGGCAAAGCTTGGACTTGGCTGTGATGCCACGATGGTTGGTACTCACTGTCTCGACTTGCACATGAATATTGGCCACTTGGGCAAAGAGTTAGAGGGTCGATGGTGCCCGTGGAACCTTACCGCAAGCAGGAGTTGCCGACTTCACAAGAAGAGAGGAGACATGGGACAAATTGGTAAGGGGAAAAAAATATAGAAGTCTGATAACAGGATACGGACATCAATATGAGCCTGCATTCCCCACACAGTGAATCTCTTAGTCAGGCAGTTGGTTTTTCCATGAGACACGGGGAGAAATTCATTATAGCCCGGTTTGGGGCGCTAAATTTTAAAAGTTTGGAAAATAAGCACCAGGCGCTAATGTTCCAAACTTTTAAAAAATTCGGTTTTGCGCTCCAAGAAGGAAGTGGAGTGCTAAATCAAGCGCTCCACTTCCTTCTTGGAGCACGATCGGCAGCAGGCGGGGCGGAGACTTCAGCAGCGCTGCACACTGGGCCATGCAGCGCTGCCGCGTTCAAAGGCTGCTTCCCTCCCTTAAAGGGAAGGGCCATCGCTGCAGGCTCTGCAATTTAAAAAGCACCTACCTGGACCACCAAGGCAGCCGCGATCGCACGCGATCAGCCCGGCACTCAAGCAGATTGCCGGGCTGATCGATCGTGGGCAGGAACCTGCGAAAAAAGCGGAACGAGAAAGGTAAGTATTTTTTAACTTACCTCGGCCACCTAGCCTTTAATCATCGCCCCCAATGCAGCCGGCCGCCCGATCCACGCCTCCTGCAGCTGTCGGTGTTTTCGACCGGCGCTGCTGCAGGGGGCAAAAGTCAATTTCGGGTCCAGGGCGATGCGCACGGTGATGACATCACAATCTCCAGGCGAAGGAGATCGGGGCGCAATGCCATAGCGCCACCGCAAAACTCCCACCAAATATGGCGGGAGTCGATGTCAGCGCCGCGCCCGGTGTCAAAGCCATTTGCGCCCCATTAGCGCCCCGCTAACGGGAGGCGCAGAGGCACCCAATTTCGCCCCCGCAGTATTTATTTGTGTCAGACTGGGTCTCTATTGTACAGCTATCTGTTGCATCGGTCAGGGAATAGATCATGGTAATGAAGGGGTGGGTAAAACACCCAAACTCGTGACCTCCACCACCTAGAAGGACAAGGGCAGTAGGTGTATGAGAACACCATCACCTCTAAGTTTGCCTCCAAGTCGCACACCATCCCGACTTGGGAGATATATTGGCTTTTCTTCATCATCGCTGTGTCAAAATCCTGGAACTCCCTACCTAACAGCACTGTGGGAGTCCCTTCACCACATGGACTGCAGCAGTTGAAGAAAAAGGCTCACCACCACCTTCTCAAGGGCAATTAGGTATAGGCAATAAAAAGCTGGCCTTGCCAGAGATATCCATATCCCCAGAATAAATACTTAAAAAAATGTGACATGGTGAAGTGAAGTCCTATTTGATTTTGTCTTTTTTTTAAAGGAAGAAAGCTCTCAAAAGCAGGATTTTAATGGTTTTAAGTTGCAATAGCTTGCACAGCAGGTTGTGATTCTACAGATGCTGGCATGAGTTACTAGGTGCTTTTAAATTCAGACAAGCATCTCTCTCTGACATTTGGCATGCAGTGTTAGCTCGGATCAGCAAGCAATCAGCATTTTAAATTGGACTCCCCAATCTAGGCAGCACATGACTTATTATATTACTAAGTGTTATGGCAGTTTGCCCTCCAGACATCCAGAGGGCAATGCATGCAGAAAGTGAACTGCATAGGAACAAAACCCAGGAGCTGGTGTAAACTGCTTGTCTAGTTTTTGCTCTTGCCCACGCGGCCCACACCACCCCCCCCCACCCCACCCACAAATCTCACAAATAGTACTGATATTTGACTGTAAAAGCCGATGGATTTTTCCTGTGTATTTCTAGCACTGGATATGGAGAATGCCTGCTTGATGAACCAGCGACAAGGAGCTATGACCTTCCAGCCCAGCTACCCGGCCAAATCTACGACGCAAACAAGCAATGTGAACTAATGTTCGGAGCTGGATCGCAAGTCTGTCCTTACATGGTGAGTTATTTCATAACCTCTTGCCTAGTGAAAGTGTGAATGTTTTATGCAAGGGCTGGTAGAGCCTAGAGTGTTTGACATTCCTCTACCCATTAAGATTGCTTCCAACAGGAGCATTTATACCGTGCGACACATGCAGGAACTCTAGAACTACTGCATATGGCCAAGAGTTATGCATGTACAGTTGCTCACAAATGAGATATTAAAGCAACTGCAGGCACATGAATTGGTGCATGCACAGGTCTTACAAGGTTGAGTTTGTGATTCCACCGTTACAGCCTTCTCAGTCATTGAGGGACAGTCAGTACCCTCGACCACTCAATGTCACCTACCGTCTTAAATTAAATAGTAGTGCACACAAACTCATCCACTGCATCTTTATTATTTTTGTTTCATCCAGTTTTCTCTTCCCCTCCTCCACCCCCACCGTCCTTACTCTCCCAGAGAAGATGGCAGCGCTCCAGTACCTTACTCAACTGACCATTATTTACGTGTGAGCTAATCACTCAAGCTTAGATTTTACAATTGGCATTACTTAAAAGCTGATCATGAAAAGCTTGGCTTCTGTGTCAACAGGCGATCCAACCTCAGGGGACATCACAGTCAGGCCCCAACCTCATCTGGCAGCTTACGTATACGCACTTTCCAATAAGGGTCTTGCTTTGCGATCTGGACCAGGACCCCTGGCTGATTATTTTGTCCCCTCCTCTCCCCTTCACCACATGGACTGCAGCGGTTCAAGAAAAAGGCTCACCACCACCTTCTCAAGGTCAATTCGGTATAGACAATAAAAAGCTGGCCTTGCCAGAGATGTCCATATCCCCCGAGCCCGGCAGCGGCTGAGGCCAATTGCAGTTCCCCAGTTGGGGTCACAGCTGAGGTCAGCTAACGTGGGACATTGTTGTCGGTACGGATCATTGCCTTTAGCCACGAGGCCTGGAGGTGAGATAGCTCCTGCACCTTCCTTCATGCTGCTGAGTTTTTATCTTGCAGAAGCTCAGGGCTGCAAGGATTACATTGTAATCAACAATTAGTGACATTGATCAAGCACGCTCAGTACTACAGACTGCAAGGGTCAGTAACCTTGTTAAATAATGGCTCACACAAGCAGTCTTGTATCCTGCATCTACCAATGGAATAATAATGAATAGCTTCTATTTTTATGTCTGTAATAAATTAGCTACTTGCAGATCTCCTTTATTGTATGCCCCAGTCATATTACAGTGCTGCTGCAAGAGGAGACGTGGGTGCACCTGCGGCAGAGAGCACACATCCTCGGGCAAAGCAGCAGTAATGTAAATGGCTATTGTCACTATTGCTTCACTGACTCAGTAGCAGCACTCTTGTCTCTGGGTCAGAGGGTTGTGGGTTCAAGTCTCACTTCATGAAACTTGAGTACAAAATCTAGGCTGACACGTCCAGTGCAGTGCTGAGGACCAGGCGTGTTTCCTCCAGGCCCAACAAGCTAACCGCCTAAACCCCCCCCCCCCCCCCCACCCCCACCGCAATCTGTCCGACTCCCCCCACGATCACTGACTCCCTCCTGATCTCTACCCCCCGCAATATCTGATCCCCTCCCGGCAATCCCCAACCCCCCCCCCCCCCCCACGGCGATCACTGACCCCCAAATCCTTCCCCACTGCGATCAGTCATCTTCCGCGAACCCCCTGTGATCCCCGACCCGCCGATCTCTCCCTGCCCCCAGATCTCCGATCTCCCGTGATTCCCTCCCCCTTCCCCCCCACGATCCTGACCCCCTGGCGATCACCAACCCCCATCGCTCCCCACCATGATCTTCCCCCTGCGATCTGTCATCTTCCGTGATCCCTCATGATCCCCGACCCTCCTGATCTTCTGCCCACACCCCCCTGCAATCCTCGACTCCCCTGTGATCACCAAAACCCCATCCATCCCCGCAATCTCCCCGTGATCTGTTATCTTCTGCGACCCCGCCCCCAGCGATCACTGACCCCCCACGAACCACACACTACCCAACCCCCCCCCCACGCAATCTCTACCCTGCCCCCCTCCCACCACTAAGCCTACCTGCAAGCTGCAGCCTTACCTGTCCGAAAGGCAGCCGAGCCTGTTAATTAAGCTGGTTGTCGGGCAGGGAACCTGGAAAAAAAATTCAAACACACCCTGGAGTTAAAACTCCACGGCGTTGGGAAAACCCGCACTTCCGCATTTCCTGACCATAACTCCACCCGCTCCGAAACCATGCCCCAGTAAATATTGAGGCCAATGTTTCTGTTGGAAGCAATTCTATAGTAAAAATGGGTCGAAGCCTACCATAGACTCTGGACTCTACCAGTCTTTGCCCATGAAAACTATTTTGCTTTGTTAACCAGGAGTAGATTTCCCGCAGGGTTAATTAAGTCATTTCACAAGTTTTTTTTTATTACGAGCGCCAAACAACTCACTTTAGGGTCAATACATGTCTTGGAAAGAACAAATATGGACTGAGGCCCAAAACCACAGACACTTGTTCGATGCATTCAACCAAATCAAAACCTGGAATGTGAGGCAGTTGAGGTCACTGTGAACCACACTTTTGCAGATGTTTCTTTATGGAACCAACTACTGGGATTTAAAAAAAAATCTGGCAAGTTTGAGCACTAATATGAAAAGTTTACGCTCAAATTTCTACCTGGACGGGTAGGGACCCTGCTGTTGTCTGTTGGCACATCCAAAGGTGCTGTGTTTATTGAAGTGATAGGATTGATGATGTCTATTGTGATTAAGGTGCTCTAGTCACACATCGCACATTTTAGTCATTTTAAATTATTTATTTTTTTACTGTGATGCTGATGGTGTTTGTGTGTAATTAATGTAACCTCTGGAGGGTGAAAGGATTTTATGCCCTAATTTAAAACAGAAATGAGTGTTTTTTTTAATAAAATGTGCTATTTTCAGGAACTGGTACTTACAATGGTGATAGTGGTAATCCATTTCATTTGTGATGGATTATCATCAGCAGTGTAAGATGTTTAACCGAGGCTCCGTCTGCTCTTTCAGATTGACGTAAACGATCGTGTGACACTATTCGAAGAGCGGGAATTCTCCCTGGCTACTTTTTCCCCTCAAATAACATCACTAAAGTAGAATATCTGGCCATTATTTTTTGCTGCTTGTGGGACCTTGCTGTGCCCAAATTGACGCAACGTTGTGCGAGATGCTTAACAAATATTCTTTCTTTATTTACCAATTTATTTATGAATATACCAAATATGACTGCCATACGTATACAGTGCTACTTGTTACTTAAGCATATTGCCCAAATTCTTGTTTTGAACTGGTTTTTCTCATGCTTTTGAAAGGAATGCAGTTGAAACAAGTAGAGCCAAATTAACATTCAAAGTACAAAGGCAAAATACTGCGGATGATGGATATCTGAAATATAAACAGAAAATGCTGGAAATACTCAGCAGATCAGGCAGCATCTGTGAAGAGAGAAAGAGTGTTAACGTTTCAGGTCGATGACCTTTCATCAGAAAATTCAAAATAAATGTACTATGCTGGAATTATGGGCAAAAGTGATATGGAACTTGTCGTGGGAAGTTTTGATGACATTTTTAAAATGAGCATTAATTATTTTGTCACATGACCAGCTCTAACTGTCACAGGTGAACATAACTTTGGAACAAAAATAGTTCATAAATGCTTTTGTTAAACTCCTGTTCCCTTCAATCTTCATACCTTGTAAGAATAGTGTATAGAATCATAGAATGGTTACAGCACAGAAGGAGGCCATTTGGCCTGTTGAGCCCGTGCCGGCTCTCGGCAAGATCACTTCAGCTAGTCCCAATCACCTGCCCTTTTCCCGTAGCCCTGCAAATTTTTTCCTTCAGGTACTTATCCAACTCCCTTTTGAAAGCCACGATTGAATCTGCCTCCACCACCCTTTCAGGCAGTGCATTCCAGATCCTAACCACTCGCTATGTAAAAATTTGTTTCCTCATGTCGCCTTTGGTTCTTCTGCCAATCACCTTAAATCTGTGTCCTCTGGTTCTCGACCCTTCCGCCAATAGGAACATTTTCTCTCTATCTACTCTGTCTCGACCCCTCATGATTTTTGACGCCTCTATCAAATCTCCTCTCAACCTTCTCTGCTCTAAAGAGAACAACCCCAGCTTCTCCAGTCTATCCACGTAACTGAAGTCCCTCATCCCTGGAACCATTCTTGTAAATCTTTTCTGCACCCTTTCCAAGGCCTTCACATCCTTCCAAAGGTGCAGTGCCCAGAATTGGACACAATACTCCAGTTGAGGCTGAACCAGTGTTTTATAAAGGTTCATCATAACTTCCTTGCTTTTGTACTCTATGCCTCTATTTATGAAGCCCAGTATCCCGTATGCTTTTTTAACCGCTTTCTCAACCTGCCCTGCCACCTTCAACGATTTGTGCACATATACCCCCAGGTCTTTCTGTTCATGCACCCCCTTTAGGATTGTACCCTTTAGTTTATATTTCCTCTCCTCGTTCTTACTACCAAAATGTATCACTTTGCACTTTTCTGCATTAAATTTCATCTGCCACGTGTCCGCCCATTCCACCAGCCTGCCTATGGCCTCTTGAATTCTATCACTGTCCTCCTCACTGTTCACTATACTTCCAAGTTTTGTGTCATCTGCAAATTTTGAAATTGTGCCCTGTACACCCAAGTCCAAGTCATTAATATATATCAAGAAAAGCAGTGGTCCTAGTACTGACCCCTGGGGAACACCACTGTGTACCTGCCTCCAGTCCAATAAACAACTGTTCCCCATTACTCTCTATTTCCTGTCACTTAGCCAATTTTGTATCCATGCTGCCACTGTTCCTTTTATTCCATGGGCTTCAACTTTGCTGGCAAGCTTATTATGTGGCACTTTATCAAACGCCTTTTGGAAGTCCATGTACACCACATCAACCACATTGCCCTCATCAACCCTCTCTGTTACCGCATCAAAAAACTCAATCAAGTTAGTTAAACATGATTTGCCTTTAACAAATCCGTGCTGGCTTTCCTTAATTAATCCACACTTGTCTAAGTGACTGTTAATTTTGTCCCAGATTATCGTTTCTAAAAGCTTCCCCACTACTGAGGTTAAACTGACTGGCCTGTAGTTGCTGGGTTTATCCTTACACCCTTTTTTGAACAGGGGTGTAACATTTGCAATTCTCCAGTCCTCTGGCACCACCCCCATATCTAAGGAGGATTGGAAGATTATGGCCAGTACCTCCGCAATTTCCACCTTTACTTCCCTCAGCATCCTAGGATGCATCCCATCCGGTCCTGGTGACTTATCTACTATAAATACAGCCAGCCTTTCTAGTACCTCCTCTTTATCAATTTTTATCCCATCCAGTATTTCAACTACCTCCTCTTTCACTATGACAATCTGATTTTTTTTAATAAATTGCAAAATAAGGAAAATGGTCTAGAAATGTAGTTCTATTGCGGTCAACGGAACTGAATATCAGGCACTGTGTATAACGGGTGGCCGATCCGATACCGCCCGTTTTGCGCCAACGCTCAAGACGAATTTCTAGGCCGATGACTTTGCACAATATATTTTTGTGCTATTAAAAGTAAATGGAGAGTTACTGCATTATAAATGAACTCATTCTCCACACAGAAACAATGTAAACGACTGTGGTGCACGAGTGCGGAAGGGGTACACAGAGGTTGCCGGACACAGCACATGCCGCTGGCTGATGGGACTGACTGCGGCCATGGAATGGTAAGCTCAAGAGTGTCGATGTTCTGAGGGGGGGGCGGGGGGATGTCTTCACAGAGAGGAATTGAAGTGTTTTAATACCTGCTGCTTTGGGTTGAGGGAAACTGATGTCTGTGAGGGGCCCACCCGCTATTACACGGTTACAACTGGCGGCAGAACTGTAGATCCCCGTTTGAGCACGTCGCTGCCGCACGTTGTGGTAACAGGGAGCTGGGCTGGTTTACATTCTGGGGTGTAGCTGAGAGTGGGAGACCGAGGGGTCCCTCCATCTGCTGCACTGACAGTGTCCAAGGGTCCGCAGACTGGTTTGAATGTGCCTCTTTTGGACATGAAAAATATTGTCATTGTGCTTGATGTATTAAACTTATTAAAACAAAGGCAATGTGTTTTCAAGTGCCCGAATGTTTTTTTATGGCTGGCGAAGTAAGGAGACAACTTGTGTTGACAAAATATATTACTTGTGCAAAAAGTGGTCTTTACTCACTGTCGTGTTGTGATTAAACAGTGTTGAGAGGTTCTATCAGTTGTTGCCAGGAAATCAACTGAGGTTAAATGAAGAAACAGTTTGACTTCACAGGGTGGACTTTCTGCTCAGCTGGGCTGGTCGTGCAGGTGTAGATTGGGTGCAGGTGGTTTGCAAAGTTAAGCAAGTGGGCCGTGCGCATGTTTTGGGCCCAATTCTCCTGTGCCCCATGGCTGCATTTTATGGGCTTGCGATCATTTCATGCCACACCACAGCTCCAGAATGCAAGCAGGAATATTTAGATTAATAGCCATGCAATTTTCCAGTAATTTCCCTGAGATTGTGTTTTTTGTGCCTTTAAAACCTGTTTTTGAATGGAGACAGAAGAAGCTCTGTGTACGTTGGAACTCTTAAAAGAGGAACGGACCTTGTAATTTTTTTTAGTCTACAATGTTCACAGTATCTTTTTAGTGTTGTGTTTAAATGACAAGTTTTCTCATTATTTCTGACAGTTTTAATAATGTGTATTTTTGAAATAATTTTGAGGGACAGTTTTTCTTTTCATCAAATAAGCCTGTTTTTAAACCCCTCCCAAAAAAAGGTGATCAATGTCTGCAAATTTTCCCAAAGGTTGCTCTGATGCTTGAAAATATTGATAAAAGTGACAACAGGGTACCACATAGTGCTGTTTTGGTCTGAGCCAATAACAGTGCTGGCTGTCTGATCAGCAGGGCCTACAGTGACAGTGCTGCCTCTCTGTCCTGCAGGGCCTACAGTGACAGAAAAGGAACTCGGGCAAGAAACTGCACTTTCCGAGCAGCCACCCACACCATTTAAGGATATACTTCACTGAACTTCAAGGGGGCAAAATTAGGTCGTGCCCCCTTTGGGATGCTAACAAGTAGCGCCCCGAAAAAATTAGCACCCCCCGCGCCCGAAATTCACTGGTAGCGCCCCAAGAGGGCGGCGGGGCACTACTGGAAGCTCCCCTCCTTCCTCTTGGGGCGCTGCGAGTGACTATCGCGCGCTACGTGCCGCAGCACAACACGCGCTGGCACGTTGCGCCGCAGTACTGCAGGCCTTCCCCCCCTTATTAAAGGGGAGGGGCCCGGGGCCCAGTTGGGCGCCAGAGATCGGAGTGCCGGCAAAAGAGCCCAGCACTCGAGATGTGCCGGGCTCGCGGACCGCAGCTTCACAGGAGGCCGGGGTCAGCAACGGGGGCAGGTGCTGGCAGGTGGCCAGCAACAAAAATGGCCGCCCGGCACTTCCCCTTTAATTTGCGCCGTCCTGGCTGCAGATATGCCCCCCTGACCCTGTAAGTCAGGGGGCGCTACCGAAGATTGCAGCAGGGGCGCGAGTGGGGCGCTGCACACAGCGATGACGTCATCACCGGAGGCACAGCGCCACAGGGTGCTAACGGTTACTGCCGCTGCTAACCTCCCGCTGAATTTCGCGGGAGGCGTTAACGGCACCGCGCCCGGGCGCTAGTTGCTTTGCACCCCGATAGCGCCCCCTTAGGGCGTTAATGGGAGGCGCAAATCAACCGAATTTTCCCCCCCCATAACTCTGTCAATTATTTGCAACTACTCAGCAAAATAAATGGTACAACTGTCAGACCTGAGGAAAAACATGAAGGCATTTAAAAAAAATAAAATTGGATGTCTAGTTCCAATAAGTGGATCTGTAAAGGCCAAAGGGAATTTCTAATGTAAATTTAGGGCACAGAATGAATAAAAGGTACAGACAATTAGAAGGAGCTTCTTTATCCGCGTCATCATTTGCTGTGGTTAAAGTGTTTTTAATGCCTTTGGATGTGACTGTTTAATTGCTAGAAGAAACATTTAATCTGTGAATCTCTTCGGTCTCCTGGAGACCTACCATGTTCGGGCCTAAAAATTGAAAAGGAGGTTGCTCCTAATGGTGGACTGTATCAGTGCAGCTCAGCAACATTTCTGATTCTCGCTGCCAACAGTGGGCATCAGCGGTTTGGTACTGAATATTCAAGTCGCTGATGTCTCTGAAACAGTGAGGAGATCAAATGTAAAAATCTTTCTTTGTAACCGTTTGGAAAGATCTGATTTGTATTTTTCACATAAACACTAACCACAAAAAATGGATAGAATCCTTTCTGGGACGGTTCTTCTCTGATAACTCATCTGGTTCAGGCAATGAGTTGCTGAACCATTCTGATTATGGCGGTCTCCGGTTCAGTACCTGGTCTGTGCTGAGTTAACTGATCTCACCTGCAGCAGTGGTGGAGTGCTACAACTGGACTCAGAACCTGTAGGTTAGGGAGGGAAAAATCCACGATTCCCAGTCTGGGTTTCCAGCTGATGCCCCTGTGGTGGAATAACCTGCCAACACTCGCTGTGTGGCCTCGCACATGAAGTTGGGTGAGGTTCTGGAGGTATTCCAGCGCCCATGGAACCCAGCAAGAGTCAGTGCCTTCAGAAGAGGTGGGGAGACAAAAGGACAGAAAATTGGATTCTGGCATCTGTTGAGCTGTGCAAGGCCAACAACTTGCATTTATATAGCGCCTTTAATGTAGCAAAATATTCCACGGCGCTACACAGGAGCGTTATCAGACAAAACTGGACACCAAGCCACATAAGGAGATATTAGTACAGGTGGCAAAAGCTTGGTTAAAGGAGGAGAGAGAGGTAGAAATGCGGAGAGGTTTAGGGAGGGAATTCCAGAGCTTAGGGCCTAGACAGTTGAAACCATGGCCGCCAATGGTGGGGCGTAGGAAATTGGGGATGCACAAGAGGCCATAATTGGAAGAGTTCTCGGAGGGTAGTAGGGCTGGAGGAGGTTATAGAGATAGGGATACCAACAAGCAGTCAATGCATTTAGAAGAAATGGCGTGAGTTGGCGGAAAAAGGAAAGAAAAGCAATCTTGTCCAGCAAACTTCACCGCAGGTTTTTTACATTTCTAACCACACAACACAGAACTCAGTAGTTGTTTAAAAACTGCACTGCTGTCTCACTGAACGACATCATAGGGCATTGTTTGAAATGTTATAAATGTCCCCGCTCCCCCGCACCCCCCCCCCCCCCCACCACCACCACCACCAACAATAGCCTGCAAAGCCCAAATGCCACTGGAGTCTGTAAAATGGACCAGATTCACTGGAATTCACAAAGCCCAGTGACTGGCACATAGCAGCCACAGTTGCATCAGTGTGAAATTGTGTAAGCAGGGCTTGTTCTGTTGCGGGTCTGTGACCACCATGAAAGCATGTCAACAGGCACTGAGGTGTCTGGAAGATAAAAAAAAACTACTAAACTAAATATTTCTGTAGAGTGACCTTCAAAAGGATAGAGACACCAAACAGCTCCCATCGTAGACTGTCTTTGTAAATTGATGTTAGCTTTTCCAACTGTTGATGGGTTGAAGTCTCTTTTACCTTTTCTCTTTGAAGTACGAGTCAAAGAATGAATAGCGTGTATGCTCCTGGCTCACCTGGGTATTGGATTCTTTAATGTGGATGAGTGCAGTTCACACTGCTTTATTCAGCTACACTTTCATTATTTGTCAAGCTGTCTGTATCTTTGATTTTCATTTGGGGGAAAAATTGGGTCGCGCCTCCTTTGGGGCGCTAACCCGAAAACATTAACACCCCCGCGGCCGTAATTCACCGGTAGCGCCCCAAGCGGGAGGCGGGGTGCTACTGGAAGCGCCCTGCCTCCCTCTTGGGGCGCTGCGGCACATCGTGCTGCGGTACTGCAGGCCTCCCTCCCCTTATTAAAGGGGAGTTGCCTAGCGCAGCGCGACCCGGGGCCCAGCTGGGCCACCAGGGATCGGAGTGCCGGCAAAAGAGCCCAGCACTCAAGAGATGTGCCGGGCCCACGGAGCGCAGCCAGCACCCCGCGGGGGGGCTGCTCAGGGGGCCGGGGACGGCAACGGAGGCAGGTGCTGGCAGGCGACCAGCAACAAAAATGGCCACCCGCCACCTCCCCTTTAACTAGCGCCGCAGGTAGGCCCCCCTGGCCTCGGCGGACATAGTGTCCGGCGGTAAGTCAAGGGGCGCTACCGAAGATCGCAGCCAGGGCACGAGTGGGGCGCTGCGCACGCCGATAACGTCATCACCGGCGGCGCAGTGCCACGGGGTGCTGACGGTTACCGCCGCCGCTAACCTCCCGCTGAATTTCGCAGAAGGCGTTGGCGGAGCCGCACCCAGGCGCTAGTTGCTTTGCGCCCCGTTAGCGCCCTAAGAGGGCGCTAACGGGAGGCACAAAGCAACCGAATTTTTAGGCCATTATCCCTTAGTTTACGGATAATATCTGGCTGCATTATTCTTTTCAGACGTTGGTTGCTAATCTTCAGGTTATTTAATTAGCAACAAGTGCCTTTTTTCTCATTGGCAGACTTACTGGCCCATTATAACAAGCATTTCGAAAAAAAGGAAATATTTTTACTTTACAAGTAGAAATACATAACAACCACCCACCCCCTGCCCCCCACTCCTGATTTAAAGCTCAACACTTTGACAGCGCCTGACTGGGAAAAGCGTCTGCATTGAAACCTCAGTCAAACTGAAGCCGTCATTATCAATTGCGCACCATGTATTTCATGGTTATTAAAGGCGGGGGGCAGGGGGGCTGATCTTATGTATTGTGGTGGCTTTTCTAATTACGTAGATACCAGTGCAGGAGCATTTTCTCACTAATTCTGTTTAAAGATTTGGGTGTTGCAGGAGTAAGTAATTGGATTGCATTGTTGGCGTGTACTTGAATGGGATCCCTGGTATAGATTTCTTTAATTTACATACCTACAAGGCAACATAACAACATGTCCACTTTTGTCCACTTAAGCGGATACCTTTTTAAGTATTCAGTTTTTTTTCTTCACCAGGTGCTAGAATGTCCTCACATTCATCTGTATTAGGGGATGTTCTGTAAAAGTATGTAATAACAAGTGATCTTTTCGTGGTGTAATTTTGCAATTCACACCTCTGTTCTAACAAGTACAAATGTTAATATACTCAACTATCTGCGAGAACATAGCTTAGCCGGTGTGAATATCCAAATCTCAAAGCGCTTTAAGCAACCCCACACAAGGAGCTTCAGTTGTAAATATAATACAGCATTTTTCCAAGTATAGGTTCTGTATTACAGCGTACACATTGAGGCCTTCCTTTAAGAGTTGTCCCAAAGAGTTCCCATTTCTCTCGGAACAGTCTCTAAGGATAAATTGTACAAATTTGTGGGGATCTTTGCCCGTTGAGAGCGCCTATCAGGAATTCAGGAGCAGAGCTCAGTCGGCCTACTGCTCTCCATGTCAATATTCCCAATTTTACTACAGGCCTTCAGCACTTCACCACCAGGTAAATTAAAAAGGAGGAGGCATGCTATACTTGTAAATAATTATTAAATATAGGTGGGACAATGAATTAAGCTAGGCTCTTTTGGATAAAATTCATTATTGCTGCCTGAAATAGTTTAAGCATAGGTTAATTATACATGCCAAGTACGATTTTGAATATTTAAAAAAAAATTGCAGTGTTTTGATGGTGCGGTCCTAGTTTGTCTAATTTTAAAGATTAACCAGTCCCAATATCATTTGTAGGCTGTATTTTAATTCAAAATAAAATGTACGATTAAAACAATTAATTGGAAATAATAATCTGAATCTCTTATTGTAGTAAGTGATGATGAAGCATTTTGCGATCAAGTGTTGTCCTTTTTAAATCCAATAAGGAATTCAGGAGAAACTTCTTTACTCAGCGAGTGGTGAGAATCTGGAACTCGCTACCACATAGAATGATTGAGGCGAATAACATAGATGCATTTAAGGAGAAGCTAGATTACATAGAATTACAGAGAATATACAGCACAGAAACAGGCCATTCAGCCCAACTAGTCTGTGCTGGTGTTTATACTCCGCACCAGTCTCCTCCCTCATCATTCCATCTGCCTCAACTCAGCCTTTCAGCATATCTTTCTATTCCCTTTTCTCTCGTGTACTTGTCTAGTTCATGAAGGAGAAAGGAATAGAAGGATATGTTGATGGGGTTAGGTGAAGTAGGGTGGGAGGACGCTCATGTGGAGCATATACACCAGCATAGACATGTTGGGCCGAATGGCCTATTTCTGTGTTGTGTAATTCTATATAAGAGCTGTGTTTGAAACTGCACTTACTGTATAAACTGATGGGTATGTTACTGCTTCCTGAATATTCAGTGACCTGCAACGTGTGAATGTAACTTTAACACTATTCCAAGTGATATTTTAGCACGGGATGTGACTTTTTCTGTGGTGACTAATATACTGGATTTTATAATAGTTGTGATAATCTTTGTATTGGTAAAATCCTTGGCCTCCTTATATTCAGTAAAAGCATCTATGGTCTACAAGTTCCCAAGCTCAGTGATGCTTTTCTCCTATAGTCTTGTTAAGTCTGGTCAGTAATAGATTGTGTAACATCTTCATTAGCTACTCTTGTTTTATTTCAACTCCCAATCTGTCATTTCCAGCCCTTCCCCAATCTTTAACTACTTTAAGTTCTCACTGCTGTTACGTTGTCTGTTTTCGGTGATATAGTCTGCGCTGATGCCTCCACTTTGAGTATCGTTCCAACTGCAGCCATCGGCTCAGAGCCGATCACTTTACCTACAACTAGAACATGCCTACTTGTCAACTACCTTGATGTCAGTTTGATTCTGGCTTCAGTGAGCTGGAAGAAATGAAGCAACTCAATAGCTGGCCAGGAGCATCACTGGCCGCGATTTTCTCGATCGATGCGGCTTGGGAGCGGGTCAGGTGGCTTCCGGGTTCCAGTCCCGCCCCCAACTACATCCGACCCATAGATGTGATTTTACGTCAATTGGCCTTGTTAAGCCTGCCCTGCGGGCTTGCCAGCCAATTAAGACGAAGCCGGTCAGATGACGTCATTTGATGACGCGTCAGCTGCCGGTTTTCTTAAAGGGACCACGCACAATTTTTTTTGACAGCTGATTTCTCACTGTTTGACAGCATTGAGGTGCTGCAAACACTGACAATCACTGTACAAAGGTGAGCTCTTGCACCCAGGCTCTCCAGTGACTCCCTCCTTAGGCTAGAACAGTTGGCAGCTGCAGGTGAGGTTACAGAAGCGATCTGTCACTGGTGAGAGAGGTTCTCCCAATGAGGTGGGACTAGACAGCCAATTCAAAACTTGTTACCTACAGAAAAGTCTAAATGCATTAAAAATGAATTTCCCAACATTTTCTTACCTCTGAAACTCACCAGTGCACCATTAGATCCTTCACACCACTTCTGCAGCTGTCATCAATGCAGAAACATTACAGCAGACTCACAACATGCCACACTTACCTGGCGTGGTGTCCGGACGTCGGGAAGCACGAAGTAGAAGTATCAAAGTTGAAAAAGAGCCTGTTAACTGCCTGTTAACAACCTTTAACAGGCAGTTAAGTGGCTATAATCCTCTTCCTGCCGCTAGGTGTCGGGTCCATGCACAAATCGGGGACCCGACACTTGAGAAGATTGATTGGAGACGGGTTGACAGCAGGTTTCCTGCCCGCTGTCAATCTTTGCGATTTTGCCGGAGGTCCCGCCTCCAAACACGCCCCCTGAGCGCCGGCAAAATTCCGGCCACCGTGTCTATTGAGGTTATTTTACATTGGGTTATATATTGGTTGAATTATTATGTATCTTATTTATGTACTGTTCCTAGAAGCGCACTTGAACACATTTAGTCTGTTGGCACAATTATAACTACTTTTAGACGTGGTTGCGTGCTTGAAGGAGTGCACTGTTTTTTTTTAGCAGTGATCGCAGGAATGGGGAGTTTGTGGCTGGGCAGGTGGCCCTCTTATCTTGTTGCAGGTGGTGTGGGGTTGGCTCCTTGTTCTTGCTGCTTTCTCTGATAAAGTGTCATATATCGACAATAACTTGGCAAATGTTTTCTAACACTAACATGATCACTAGAATTCTGGTAATTACAATTTTCTTTTCAACCACTTGTTGTTGAAAGCTGGCTTTTTCTTCTCCAAATGAAAGAGCCCAGATTTTCAATTCACCCTGATAGCCAGCCAGTGCCGATGACTGTCACGAGGTGAATGGTCCCTTTGCTCCCCATGCTGATTATTTAAGGAATAAAATACAAAACGCAAGATTTAATGTAATATTTTTCGATATGCTCAGTTTAACATGACGAGGATTATTGTGATGAAAGTAAAGCCCTATCTAAGCTTCAAACAGTAAAATCTAATTTCTCATACGAAAACTCAGGCTGGATACTGTAATATGGTGTGAATTTAAAGTGGAACTCTGTTAGCTGTCTTCAAAGCAGAACTCTTTTAGCTTTGTGTGGAGGAAGTGAAATAAATACATCTTATCTAGAGATAGCTGTTAGTGGCAAAGGGATATGCTAGGTTTTGGCTAATGTTACTGCTTATAATTAGAATCTAATCAGATTGTTTGACTAGTACCTGAAATTGTTGAAATAATGAATGCAAGTTTGAAACTCTGGAGGTAAATGTAACTCACTGTCTGTGATTGCTTCAGCCATTAAGAGGGTGCCATGGAAATTCCAATGGGCTTTGTGCCAGGACTGACTGCTGTTCTGGTCCCATCCCCTTGATTGATAGAAATAATTATTATTCTGACTATCTGCCTGTTGAGAGATGATGAGTCTTCTTCAAGAAACATTGTGTGTGGGGGGGGGGGGGGGGGGGGGGGGCAGGGGTGGAGGGGGAGCAAAAATCCAAATTGTAACAATTCTTACTTTAAAATGGATGAAGAATTATATCATGCCTTGTCAGCCGCGGCTCAGTGACAGCACTGTCGCCTCTGAGTCTGAAGGTCATGGGTTCAAGCCCCACTCCAGAGATTTGAGCACATGATCTAGGCTGGCACTTCAGTGCAGTACTGAGGGAGTGCTGCACTGTTGGCGATGCCCCCTTTCAAATGATACGTTAAACCGAGGCCCTGTCTGCCCTCTCAGGTAAACGGAAAAAAGTCCCATGGCACTATTCGAAAAAGAGCAGGGGAGTTCTCCCAGTGTCCTGGCCAACATTTATCCTTTGACCAACATTACTAAAACAGATTGATTGGTCATTTATCTTATCGCTGCTTCTGGGACTGTGCGGTGCACAAATCTACCATCTACAAGGCACAAGTAAGGAGTGTGATGGAATACTCTCCACTTGCCTGGATGAGTGCAGCTCCAACAACACTCAAGAAGCTCGATACCATCCAGGACAAAGCAGCCCGCTTGATTGGCACCCCATCCACCACCTTAAACATTCACTCCCTCACCACCGGCGTACCGTGGCTGCAGAGTATACCATCTACAAGATGCACTGCAGCAACTCACCAAGGCTTCTTCGGCAGCACCTCCCAAACCCGCGACCTCTTCCACCTAGAAGGACAAGGTCAGCAGACGCATGGGAACACCACCACCTCCAAGTTTCCCTCCAAGTCACACATCATCCTGACTTGGAAGTATATCGCCGATCCTTCATCGTTGCTGGGTCAAAATCCTGGAACTCACTCCCTAACAGCACTGTGGGAGTACCATCACCACACGGACTGCAGCGGTTCAAGAAGGCGGCTCACCACCACCTTCTCACGGGCAATTAGGGCTGGGCAATAAATGCTGGCCTTGCCAGCGACGCCCACATCCCATAAAAACGAATTTTAAAAAAATTGGCTGCCGCATTTCCCTAGGTTACAAGACTGACTACACTTCAAAAGCAATTTACTGAATTTGAAGTGCTTTGAGATGTCCTGAAGTTGTGAAAAGCCCGATGTAAATGCACGTTCTTTCTTCTTTCTTTGACCCTTGAAGGCTGTTTATCAGTGTGAAATTTAATCTGCCATGTGTCTGTTCAATTGCATAACCCAATTTAAATCCTTTTGCAAATCTATTGATCCATCCCCTGTCTTTCCTGCTCTCCCTATTTTAGTTGTTTTGCAAAGAAGGCTAGGACAACAGTGATTTCAGCAGCTTAAAGATGTTTCCATAGCAATGGCTGTAGCTTCCAAGCTAGTGTTGGGAATGGAAATCTGCTGGAACGTAACAAAGCTAATTTTTTAAGTAAAGATGCTTTTGGAGAATTTCAAAGGCTTCATTGAAGATGGCACTTTTGAAATACTTCACAAGACCTTTTACTAGGAAGTTATATCAGTGACCTGTTGTAAGCCATTTTTGATGATCAGATCTGCTTCTGGCTTTCAGCTCAGGAACCCCCTGCTCTTTTAATGTTTCTGAAGTAAGAACAGCAGGGCCGATTTTACAAGAATGCGCTGCCAATGGAGAACCTTACCTACCACCCCACCCCATATTGGGAAATCGCCAATGATTTTGAAAGAGCATTGATGAGACTATTTTTCATAAAAATGCTAACAAAGTATTAATAACAGGAGCCAGTCCTAAAGGAATATCGCAAAACAGATCTTTTACGTGTTCTGTTGTGCTTGATTTGGATTGGCTCCAGGTGGATGATGGATGTGCCCAGAGCAATCTCATCTCAAGTGGACAGAAAATTGCACTTGGCTGCATCTAAAATGCATTATACCATTCAACTGAAACTATAGCTCCTTTTCAACGAGACCACTGTAAGTCGGCAGTGAAGTGGCATAGATCCGACTGTGTGGATCCAAGCCAGATTTTCCAGATCCCCAGCACTTGCTCCACTCCTGCACCACATGCCGTACCAACGGGGAAACATATCCTAATCATTTTAAAAATGAAGGTTGAATTGTTGATCATGGAGTTGCAGTGCTAATGGTTCCAATACCACCTTTGACAGTAAAGGAATGTGGCTCCTTTATGTTTTGTTAAATCAGGCCCCCATCTGTGGAAATAGTCCTGTAAACTGCTTAAAAGGTTGTAGCAGGCATTTCATAATATACCTTTACTAATATACATGCTGTACCTATTTCTAACCAGTAATGACCATCTTGATTCAGGCCTGATATCTTCCGGGTTGGTAACCTGGTACTACCTCTGAGGTGGTATTGAAATCACTAGCACTATAACTCTGTGATCAACAATTCATCATTTATTTTTAAAAGATGATCATCCTGGCCGGAATTTTGCCTGCACTCAGAGTACGGGTTTGGAGGAGGGTCCCGCTGTCAAAATCACAAAGATTGACCGGGTCAGTATCCCGCTGTAAACCCGTCTCCTTGCCAGTTTCCCAAGTGTCGGGTCTGTCATCCTGAACAGACCCGACAGCAAGCGGCGGGTCAGACAATTTCGATAGTTAAAAGCTTATTAAAAGGTAGTTAAGAACCATTTTCCCATGCACTTACCATTTTACCAGGTTTTGAACGAGGTTCCCGGAGAGCGGCTATCACGTCAGGTAAGTACGTTGAGTTCTCAATGACCGTGGATTGCTGTGAATAGGTGAAAGCTGCAGAAGTGGTCTAAAACCTACCATTTCACAGCTGTTCACTTCCCAATCTTAGAAGATTTGGAACCCATTTTTGAGCTTTATGCACTTTTGAAGTGTTTGGAGTAATCTCTCTATCCACTGTCACCTCCTTGGAACAACCTATCTCAACATTGACAGATTACTTCTGTCATCTCAACCTCACCTGCCATCTATTCCATCAGCATCGGTGCCCTTGAAAAAATCTCACCTTGGTCCTCAGAATCCCAACACGATCAGCCCCAACACCAGCATCACCAGGTACACCAGCAGCACCAACATCCACACCAACCTTCTCCGCAATCAAACTGATGCTGCACTGGACACAGGGCATCATCACTCGTGCACATTGCTGCCCGGGATGCCAGCAATGGCCTCACCATGTCTAGATTTGATTCACTTAACGTTGTACACCCTGGCTACCACTTGATGCACCAGGTTGGCACCACCTCACACCAGCACCATAAAGCATCCCTACAATGTACAAGCCATTCCTTTCACACTCATCACCATTAGGGTGTGGGGGACGTTATGTCTCACCATTTACTGGAACTCACTAAGACACTTTCAAAGGTGCACACAAATCTGTCCAAGAAGGCAAAGTGGTGACAATAAGGATTTCAATGCTTGACAACACATTAACAGAAAATTTACACGAACATCGGCTAAAACACCCAAGTGCCTACCCTTGTGTGTTGTTAGTTGGTATGATTGGACAAGGATGAGGGTGAGTGTGAGGCGTGGCTAGTGAGATGGGGAAGTGATAATATAGATAGAGAGGGATGGGTGGAGGTGCAAGGTCAGTTGGTGTGAGTAAAGATGTGCAGGAGTAGGGTAGGGAAGGCAGAGTGATGGGGATGTGATGAGTGGCACAGGAGGATGAGGTTGAGTGTGGCTTTGCAGTAACGTTTCGTGATCTACTGAGATCATTGAAAGGTTTGCGCCACTGCAGCCAGGTCCTCGTGACCACATCCCTGCTTGTGACCTCCTGTGCAATGTGCAACCAGGCTGCGTTGATCTCCTGGGGAGGTATCTTCCGCCCATGGGAAGGGAAGAGAGCCTCCCTGCGTGCTGTGACTCCCTCCATAAGCATATGGAGGGAGTCATGGGAGAGCCTGGGTGCAGCCGTGCACCTTTGCGCAATGCTGTAGAACCCTGACAGCACCGCTATCAAAATGAATGTGGACATGGCCCCTTTAAGGAAACCAGCTGATGATGCGTCATCAGACCCGCTTCCTTTTAATTGTCCGGGAACCTCGCAGGGCAGGCTTAACAAGCCCAATCAGGGCAAAATCACTTGGAGGAGGCGGAATGAAGACGGGTGCGGAGTTTGAGGCCGCTGTCTGCTCCGACCACACCGGACTCGCCATGGCTGGCGAAATCATGGCCCCTGTCTCTACCTTGATGTAAACAAGAAACTAAAGTGAGTATGGCTGGTCTCTGCTGTCCTCTGATGGCAAACTTGCAAGCAGGAAAAATACTCTGTTGGTAATACACATGCACATTCTTCCATTGCCCTATTTCCTTTGCACTGCTAGTTGTCATTTCTGTGCATGGAGAAAACATTGGCCTGCACAAATCAAACAGCTATACATTGATACAGGTCACACCACATTCTTAATGCCTCCAACTCAGTTACCAGGACCAACACAGACGCTGTCACAACAAATCGACCATCACTGCTATCAGTGAGACTTACTTAAGAGGAAAAATACAAATATATTGAAATGAATGGACCTATGGTTTGTTGTTTTAAAGGTGAGACACTGAGTGCAGGCTACTTTTTAATGATTTTAAAATGACCTGGGAATTCTGCCGCAGTATGAGTCCGAAGTGGAGGGGAGGAAATTGAAGGGTTTTCATAGTTCTATTCTTTTTCATTTTAAAAAATGAACCAATTACCATCGATGGTGACAATCTGAAAAAAAATGTATAAAAAAGATGTTTAATTGTGAATCCTTGAGTTTCTCAGATTTTGAACCTTCTACAGCCTGTCTGATACTTAAACCCATTCCACTCCCTCACTATTGGCCTCGCAATGCTAATGCTCCAGGGCCCTTTAGTAAATCCGCATCCACTCCTTTAATTAATTAATTTCTGCAAAGGTTTCTTGTAACACAGGCTGGTTTCAAACTTCGAACATGGCAGAAATTGTTGGCTTCTTAGCTTCAACGTGCTGTGAACTTGCTGAAAAACACTTTTCATTTTTCCCCCACAAATGATGGATTGTTCACCTAATTTAAGAAACACACTGAAGTAGGAAGATAAAATTATACACTAAGTAAAGTGTCAATTCTGAGTGTTGATATTTTTACCATGTGACTTCATCTTTACTGGATTCTTCTGCAGCGGCCTGATTCCACCAAGTGGGTTTTTAAGGCGTAATTTTATGAATTCACACTCCTGGTACAGCCTTGTCCACCGGCAGTGAATATTGGGAACTTGGGGCTGTAGGAATTTTTGTCTGTGGTGTGAAGCTCCATGTTTGGAGCGCAAATTCGTAAAATACACCTTACGATCTACATCGAATACATTTAAGATGATTGGCAAAAGAACCAGAGGAGAGATGAGAATTTCTTTTTTGCAGCGAGTTGTTATCATCTGGAATGCATTGTCTGAAAGAGTGGTGGAAGCAGATTCAATAGTAACTTTCAAAAGGGAATTGGATATATACTTTAAAAGAAAAAATTATGGGCTACGGGGAAAGAGCAGGGGAGTGGGACTAACTGGATCGCTCTTTCAAAGAACCGGCACAGGCACAATGGCCGAATGGCCTCCTTCTGTGCTGTATGATTATATAATACAACTGTCAGCCCCCAACATACTATTTGGGTCTGTGAAAACCTTTATACTGATTCAAGTCCCACTCTAAAGACTTGCGCACGTAATCTAGTCTGACACTTCAGTGCACTACTGAGGGAGTGCTGTACTGCCAGAGGTCCCATCTTTCAGATGAGACTCGTGGGTGGACATATTCGAAGTAGAGCAGGGGTATTCTCCCCTGTGTCCTGTCCAATACTTTTCCCTCAACCAACATCACTAAAACAGATTGACTGGTCATTTATCTCTTTGCTGTTTGTGCGCAAATTGGCTTCAGTGTTTCCCTACATTACAGCAGTGACTACACTTCAAAAGTACTTCATTGGTTGTAAAGTGCTTTGGGACATCCTGAAGTCATGAAAGGTGCTATATAAATGCAAGTTCTTTCTTTCTTCAATAGTCATCAGTACAGTCTGGTTCTTTTTCCAATGAGGGTTGTAATTTTCATGCATGAAGGATTACCAGCACATTGAGTGCCTGACTAACTGTTACCGTGATGCAAGATTTTTAAAAATGTATGCAATTTCCTCTATTATTTTTGTCTTTATTCAGGGAGGGGGCAATTTTATAAAGTAACAGCTGCACATCATTAGTTAGTCCACAATAGGCAATTTATTCAAGTGTGATCTTAAGCCACAAACAAATAGTGACCAAACACGTTAAAAGTGGTTAATTGGGAACTTTGTGCAATGGATTAGCCATAGTCCTTGCATCTCTGGACTCTGTGTCTTAATTTAACTTTTCCTGATAGGATAAATTTCCTCTCCTTCTGAGAGCTGGAAGGCTTCAACATGAACTTAGTTTGAGTTTCAACCTAATTCCTGTTGGGCACGGCCCTACAACATAAAATGTCTCACTATTCATCACAAATTGGCAAACTCACTCAAAGATACCACAAGAACAGTGTGGAAGGGGAGTTCTTTTGAATTTGAGGCCAACTGAAAGCATGGCGTTCGAGTATAGTAAAGGAGTCTTTACTCTGATTTGGTCTGTGCTAACTGACTGAAAGTGCTTATTGATGGTATTGTCAGCCATTTCCAACACTTGACCAACTAATTGTGATTAAAGTTGTGACTTTAGTTAATAGTTATTAGGGGTAGTTTTACAGGCCCATGATGCCAGCTGGAAGACCCTGCCTGTAGACAGTGCACATCAGAGGTTTAGGCACATGGTACCCATGGTTTCCCGACTATTAAAATAATTGTGGGCATTGCACTGTCAAATCTCTGATCTGTGCTACAGGTGGGCGAGGCTTCCTGCCAGCAGTGCCAACTCTTAAAATTACCCCTTTTTGAGTAAACTTGTCTATACTTTCCCATCGTTAATGTGTGTATTTACATGCTAAAATACTAAAACTATTGGGCAGGCTACTTGAGAGTTGATCAATCACAAGATGTCATCTTCAAGTAAACAAGCCCATTGTTTTCCAACAGAATTGTCTTGGGGTTATTATTTCTAGACAATGATTATGGATAAATTGTAGTAAGACATGGCCAAGGAAGATTACGGAAAGCACTTTTACCCTGGGGCTCCGCTGGCAATGGCAGAAGTGCAGTTTCTTGCCGCCCATGGCACTCATAAATTTACATAGTCCAGAGTTCCCATCACATCACCTTAGGGGCAACACGGTGGCATAGTGGTTAGCACTGTTGCCTCACAGCGCCAGGGACCCGGATTCGAATCCGGCCTCGGGTGACTGTCTGTGTGGAGTTTGCACATTCTCCCCCTGTCTGCGTGGGTTTCCTCCGGGTGCTCCGGTTTCCTCCCACAGTCCAAAGATGTGTGGGTTAGGTTGATTTGGCTATGATAAAATTGACCCTTAGTGTTAGGGGGATTAAATACATGGGGTTACGGGGATAGGGTGGGATATGTGTCGGTGCAGGCTCGATGGGCCGAAATGGCCTCTATCTGCACTGTGGGGATTCTGTGATTCTGTGATTTACATTACAAACCCAGAGTTCAGTGGACCTGGTGATCTGCTGTCAGGTTTGGAGCCTCCTGTTCTGGTCCACCCACTGCGGCGAGCTGCTGCCATGTGTTCCCACATTACAACAGTGACTCCACTTCAAAAGTACTTCATTAACTGTAAAGCGCTTTGAGACGTCCGGTGGTCATGAAAGGCGCTATCTAAATGCAAGTCTTTCTTTCTTTCTTTTTCTTTTCTTTCCTACTTGTATCTCGCCTTCTTCAAAGAGCCCGTAAGACAGCTCAGTTTGCTCTTTTTCATTGAACATTACTGTAGTCCTCGTTCCTATGCTGCTCTGAAATTCCCATGCCTGTGGGGCAGGTAACGAGAAGTGTGTACATTATGGACCTTTCAAGAAAGCTTTGCGATTTGTTTCTTGATAACGTTCCTTTGAAGCTGTACTTAAGATGTTCACAGCGGATCATTCACCAGTCTGCAAGAGATTTCACCTCCATGTTTACAGCTAAACTAGTTTTACTCACAATTATTTGCACACACAATTAATGATCATGAGTAATGCCTGATATTTTTCATCTTGGCAGGCTATTACGAGTGGAATGCTGCAAGGATCAGAGCTGGGGCCTCAGCTACTTACAGTCGATATTAATGACTTAGATGAAGGGGCCACATGTAATGTATCCAAGTTTGCTGATGATACAAAGCTAGGTGGGAAAGTAAGCTGTGAGGAGGACACAAAGAGGCTGCAAAGGGATATAGACAGGATAAGTGAGTGGGCAAGAAGGTGGCAGATGGAATATAATGTGGGGAAATATGAGATTATTCACTTTGGTAGGAAGAATAGAAAAAGAGAATCATTTTTAAATGGTGAGAAACTATTAAATGTTGGTGTTCAGAGGGATTTGGGTGTCCTTGTACACGAATCACAGAAAGTTAGCATGCAGGTACAGCAAGCAATCAGGAAGGCCAATGGTATGTTGACCTTTATTGCAAGGGGGCTGGAGTACAAAAGTAAGGAAGTCTTGCTGCAATTGTACAGGGCTTTGGTGAGACCACACCTGGAGTACTGTGTGGCCGTGACCTCTACCACCTAGAAGGACAATGGCAGCATGCACATGGGAGCACCATGACCTGCAAGTTCCCCTCCAAGTTACACACCATCCTGACTTGGAAATATATCGCCATTCCTTCAACGTCGCTGGGGCAAAATCCTGGAACTCCCTCCCTAACAGCACTGTGGGAGGATCTTCACCACAAGTACTGCAGCGGTTCAAGAAGGCGGCTCACCACCACCTTCTCAAGGGCAAGTAGGGATGGGCAATAAATGCTGGCCTTGCCAGTGACGCCCACATCCCAGGAACAAATTTAAAAAAAAGTTTTGGTCTCCGTACCTAATGATGGATATACATGCCTTAGAGGCGGTGCAACGAAGGTTCACTAGATTGATTCCTGGGATGAGAGAGTTGTCCTATGATGAGAGATTGAGTAGAATGGGCTTATACTCTCTGGAGTTTAGAAGAATGAGAGGTGACCTCATTGAAACATATAAGATTCTGAGAGGGCTTGACAGGGTAGCTGCTAAGAGGCTGTTTTCCCTAGATGAGGAGTCTAGAACTAGGGGGCATAGTCTCAGGATAATGGGTTGGCCATTTAGGACTGAGATGATGAGAAATTCCTTCACTGAGAGGGTTGTGAATCTTTGGAATTCTCTGCCCCAGAGGGCTGTGGATGTTCAGTTGTTGAGTATATTCAAGGCTGAGATCGATAGATTTTTGGACTCTAAGTGAATCAAGGGTTATGGGGATTGGGTGGGAAAATGGAGTTGAGGTCGAAGATCAGCCATGTTCTTATTGAATTATGGAGCAGGCCCGAGGGGCCATATGGCCTAATCCTGCTCCTAATTCTTATGTTTGTATGGTCTTACTTATCCAAATAGAAAGGTACAGTATATGAGTTATTTGAGACATGACATATGGTAAGTGTAGCGGGCTTGGGAGGAAACTGATGACTTTAGATATATGGTTCCCAAATCTCTCCACCACTGGGGTTTTTTTTTGTCATTTCTGGGTCTGTTGTAGACAAATTGATAGAGTATGATTGCTATGATTAGTCAACAACTCCGTTATCATTGTATCATGCAACTACCAGGATGGTATAAGTCGAATTAGATCGACCTTGATCTTTTTCATCTCGAAATTCCTATGTTCTTATGTACAGGAGGTCATTTTCAACTCTTGTTCAAATCAGGTGGGTGTGGCCTCAGATACGCTGCCTGATCCTGATGGCACCAGCGGGAGACCGAATTAGTTTCATGGTTGGGCCTCATCTACATAATATTAGTGAGTTGCCAGTGTTCAATGAGCGCCGGCAGGCGATTTGGGAATCCGGCAGGTCCTCCCTGGAGCCAAGATAGAAGTGCATGCTTAAAGGGGGAGGGAGGCAATCCCAGTGGGGCCAGGGCAGCGGGGGGTGATCAGACGGACACATAAGGTCCAGCAGCAGGCTAGAAGATTTTTGTGGGGCTAGAAGCATTCATGCTGTTTCTGGAGCAGCTTCCAGTGGTACCTCGTTAGGATGCTCCAAGTCCAGTACCAATGGGGCGGAGCATGTGTCGCACACGTTTCACCTATTGGAACCTGAAAAGTTGCATTGGAGTCCCACACCATCATATTACCCCGAATTAAACATTGAAATAAGGGTCCCACCTGTTTCAGGTATAAACGCTGACCGCTCGAGCATCCAGTTGGGCAGGCCTCACGTGGCCAATAGGCAGGAGATAAGTTTTACAGTGTTTCTCTGCCTACCGCCCTGTCTTTTAGTGTGGACAAGGCAGTAGGCAGAGAACAAATCGCCCTAATATTCAAATACTCCTGGACTCTCGAGCTCTTACTCTACCGCAAGTTTAGACTCTGTGCTTCACCTTGTGGCCAATCCAGTAAGCAGAGAAAATGAACAATTCTTGGTCGTCTTATCCACTGCAGTGGTACTTCATGATGTCAGTGAGCTGTCCTGTGCACAAAAAAAGGGTCTCTTCCTTCTGAAGCAGTGGTAATTCATAATATAATTCAGCACACAGAAGTGATGTGTCAGCAATTGAACATCGCATTAGGCACCCAATCAATAAGGTTAAATCACCTTAGAACTGATCAGGAGCCTACTGATCAGCAGCCTGATACAGCTATCTGTAAATGGTTCAGTAAAAGGAAAGGACAGAGAATTTCTATCAATTTGCTCCATTCCCCTTTTCCACTGAAGGCGTTGTCTCCTTCTTGAAGTAAATAAGTTGGGCACCAGTTGTCTTCTAGTTGTCCACTTGTGAGCCCAGGCACTGAGTGTTGGCAGGCTATCCTGACCTCATGCAACTTCTGCACATGCATGCTTGCAGCATGAGCCAATGGATAGCAATCAGGAATGAGAAAGGTGGCTGATTCTCAGCTCCCTAAACTGGGGGGGGGGGGAGGGGGGGGAGACAAATTGTAATGCTCCTACTGCTGACTTAGCTGAGATTGGCTAACTCAATGGCAATTGGGAAGTTACTGGTCTATATGACTGACCAACTGAGTGATTAGGGATATGCGTCTCATGATTGCTTCTAATGGCGCCTATTTTTTTGAAAGTCGAATCGCATTCAGTTGTGTCTTTCTACAAAACCAAGTAAGCTCTTGTGCTTTTTGCTTGAAAATGCAGGAAACAGATTTTCCTCTTTTGCATTTGGATGTATAAATAATCACCTGGGCAAAGCACATAGAGGAAAATCAGGCAGGCCGCATTGTGAACTCCACGCACGATTTTCCTCTACATGCCCAAGGCAATTATCTAACGCTCAAACTCAAAAGAGAAACTCTGCTCCTGTAAGTTTATCTTGCAGTTCAGCATTTTGGACGATATATGGATGTACAATAGACCAAGGGATAAATTTTAATTTTTAGTCGAGCTTCCTATGCCAGGAATCGATAGAGGGAATTGTGCATGCATGCGCTCCCTACGATTCTCCGAAGCTCCGCTCAAGGATAAAAGATGTGGCTCCATACCACCACTGTAGATGGTAATTGCATGGTACGCAACTTGTATTTTCCATATGCCACATATTGCTGTTCTCTGTAAAGTTACAATGGAAGCGTTCCATGAGGTTTTTATATTCAACTGACCACCAAGGGACCCCAAAAATAATGCTCTCCATGGTTAGATAAGAGGAGATTTTATAGTGTATCTTTCTATTAAGATGACCAAGAAAGCTGGTTTGCCTACAGCTAGAGAATTTACCACTTACAGTATGCCAGGACTCATGGTACAATTGCTTGTTGCTATGTAAGAATCAGTCATCTTGAAATTTGCGAGATGAAGTCTGCATAAGGGTGAAAACGTACAACATTTTGTGGTCTCTCAGTGGAAATTAAGACTTGTTTTTTCATTCAGTGCACTCACTGACCTGCATCAATATACAGTATGTATTAACATTTCGAGTACTGAACTCCCTGCTTTCAGCTTGTACGTCTTACATTATGCAACATCTTCAAATTGTTTTTGATACATTTCTAAAACTGTACAGTCTACTCCATTTAATTAGAATGTTTTTGTTTTGAGAATTTTGGGGCTTAATCCTGGATCCGACTGAGAAATTAAAAATGCATTTGATTTGACAGAGAAGCGGACGCTATTTGGGGATGAACATGCATCAACCGAATTTTCGCCCTGTGCATCACGTGGCCCAACTTCCAGTTAGGAGGGTGGGTGAATCTTCCAGCCTCCCTCCCTCAGTCTGCTGACAACTTTGGGCCATATCTGGGGGAGATCGGGGGCTATCCCGAGAATTCAGCACATATTACACTCCGTAGGCCCAGTTGGACCAACTGTATCTGAAAGCTGACATAGGTCCTGGACTGGGCCTTCCAAAGGGAATTCCCATCCACTGCTGTCACACCAGTGTCAGCTGCAGCAACACAAACCTGAGCAGTGTGCTGTCAGAAGTGGAGGTGGCCTCCAAGCGACCCCAAAAATAATGTTCTCCGTGGGTAGATAAGAGGAGATTTTATAGTGTATGTTTCTATTAAGATGACCAAGAAAGCTGGTTTTCTTGCAGCTATCGAGAATTTACTACTTATAATATGCCGGGACTTGTGGGTTTTTGGCTTTGTGCACTAAGCAGCTGAAGTGCTCCAATGTGCATCCATACAAACAAGAAAAGTGCTTTTGCTGTTGCTGACCTGCATGGAGATTTCCCAGATAATTGTTGTTTATAATTTTGCAGTTGTTTTAATAAAGTGAATCCAGCTGCTATAGAAACTGCCCTCACAGGGAGATTTCCACTGCAGTAAGACAGGCAACCAATATCAGAGAACTGCTTCGAAGATGTTCGATGGAGCACCCTGGTTGTTATATTCGTATCTTCACGCTCTTCCCTTGGGGAACAGTGTGAAGTAGTGGAAGGATTTGCAGGCTGATTAACAGTTTGACAGGCCACGACATGAACAATCCTTCCATGGCCATAACCATCTTTATACCAGCCGATAATGCTTTACAGCGGGAGGGATTTATGAGCTCTCACAACCCATTAGATGGGAAGGGCCACCCACACCCACCGGACATGAGTATCCCACTGGATGTCAACCCAGAATTCAAAGCCAAAGCTCCAGTCTCCGCTCACCAGGACTCTCTGGAGTGGGGTTTGGACCCCGCACCTTCTGACTCGAGAGGTGGGGAAGAAAAGGCTCTCTCTAGCACCCTGGTGATTCATTTGTCACTGCCTTGGACATCTCTAAAACCTGTGAGTGTGTTTTTTTTATTTGTTCATGGGATATGGGCGTCGCTGGCAAGGCCAGCGTTTATTGCCCATCCCTAAGTACCCTTAAGAAGGTGGTGGTGAACTATCTTCTTGAACCGCTGCAGTCCGTGTGGTGAAGGTACTTCCACAGTGCTGTTAGGGAGGGAGTTCCAGGATATTGACCCAGTGACGATGAAGGAACGGCGATATACTTCCAAGTCAGGATGGTGTGTGACTTGGAGGGGAACTTGGAGGTGGTGATGTTCCCATGCGCCTGCTGCCCTTGTCCTTCTAGGTGGTAGAGGTCGTGGGTTTGGGAGGTGCTGTCGTAGAAGCCTTGACAAGTTGCTGCAGTGCATCTTGTAGATGGTACACACTGCAGCCACAGTGCACCGGTGGTGGAGGGAGTGAATGTTTAAGGTGGTGAATGGGGTGCCATTCAAGTGGGCTGCTTTGTCCTGGATGGTGTCGAGCTTCTTGAGTGTTGTTGGAGCTGCACTCATCCAGGCAAGTGGAGAGTATTCTATTACACTCCTGACTTGTGCCTTGTAGATGGTGGAAAGGCTTTGGAGAGTCAGGAGGTGAGACATTTGCCATAGAATACCCAGCCTCTGACCTGCTCTTGTTGCTACAGTATTTATGTGGCTGGTCCAGTTGAGTTTCTGGTCAATGGTGACCCCCCAGGATGTTGATGGTGGGGGATTCGGTGATGGTAATGCCGTTGAATGTTAAGGGGCGGTGGTTAGACTCTTGCTTGTTGGAGATAGTCATTGCCTGGCACTTGTGTGGTGCGAATGTTGCATCATGGAGTTCTAGATATATCAGGGCTGATATTCCTCTAATCTGCTCCCAAATAGTACCTAAGATATTGGTGGAATGCAGAGGAAAAGTGGGCATTAATCTTTGCTCCCATTCTGCTTCTGACTGATACTGCACACAACTTCCACTATCACTTTTCTAATATCTGCACCTGACTGCCTGAACAGGGTGCAGCAATGTAAATGACATAAAAATAGATGTTAATAGAATCTTCACACAGATTTCCGAACATACGGTACTGACAGGTAGGAAAAGACCAGCTGGTTCATCAAGCCTGCCCCACACTCATGATGCCTGGAACACCATGACTAAACATTTCCTACCCTCCAGCAACCATGTAATCTTGATCTAATAGTGCTGGCTGCAGAGCAGATGCAAACATCCCCCATAAAAACCTGGCAGTACTGGTTTCTGAGCTACTATCTTAAGGGACAGGTTGGTATTGGCAAGAAAAGTCTTTATTTTTGACTTTTTTAATAAAAAGATGGTTTTGCTGCTTCGGTACTTGTTACCCAATTAGTCTTGGAGGGCGAGTTTAATACTGTGCAGCCTCCCATCCGCTTTTTCAATATGGCTTATTTGGAGGCAGAGAAGGGAAAAAAGCCACCAGCTCCCTTGACAGCTGCTGAAGTCATTCACCTGACCCTCTCCTCAGCTGTATCCCTACCACAAGAATTTCCCTATCCCCCGTCCTTGACTGTACAACTGCTCTGTCCAACCTTGAATGAAAAGAGAAGTCTCACAGTCATACCAGCACCTCCTCCTATTCCCACACCATCATTCTTAATACCCACATGCGTTTGCCCCATTCCTCCACCTATTGCTTGGCACCGTGGTCTCTCACCAATAGCATGTTCATGCTATCTAGTTTCCTCTCAGTCGCTCTATCTGTGGTGTCACTGATGACTTATCCTCTGACAAATTTCCCAGTAACTCAGGTGTTCCCCAGGGCTTTCATTTCTCGGTCCTTCTTCATATCAATGACCTTCACCAATTAAAATCTTTTGCTTATGACTGCATCTTACATTCATCAACTTTCTTCATGTCGCACACCCTCACTGCACAGATTTCTCTCGTAACACAACGGCTGGATCGTTACATCTTGTTCTCATCTTATGCCATTCAAGTGGGATAATGAAAATCTAATTTCTTTGGATTTTTCAAAGGCACAAACCTGGATTTTTCTCCAGAAGAGGAGGGGACAAACTTAAAGGCGAGGAGGAGGGGACAGAAGAGCCCTGAAGAGCTATGCCATTGTCACCTCCAGAATCAGCTATTCCAATTCTCCCCTGGCCAGCATCCCATCCTCCACCCTCTGTAAACCTCAGCTGATCCAAAACTCTGCTGCCCGTAGTCTATGCAGCACCAAGTCCCACTCACCCATCACCCATGACCTTGCAGACCTGCATTGGCTCCCAGCTCCCCCACTGCCTCAAATTTTAAATTCTTATCCTTGTGTTTAAATCCCTCCATGGCCTCATCCCTCTATATCTCTGCAGTCAGTGTGAAACTTGTCCACAGCCCCCATATATGGATTGGCTTTTCAAATACCTCTCTTGCATTCCTGGGCAAGTTACAAGAAAAAAAACGTGTTGTCTGATATGCAATCCTTTCTCCATTGGAACCTCCTTACCTCTGTGTTTTGTTGATACTACTATAATCAATGTTACTTTGAACTTTCCTCTCTTGTTAACTCCTAAGCATAAAGTGCACTGCTCTACATATTCCTCCTCCTCCCTGCATCCTTACTGTGCGATATCAAGACTCTTGCTCCAACATATTCTTTCCCAAGACCTTAAAACTGTAAATTTTTTCTTACCCTTCTCGGTCTTTTCTTCCTCCCACAAACTTCAGGCTTTTAAAAACCAGATTTGGAATCAATTAATCACTACTTACTGACTACCTCATCTTCTGTTTGACTTTTTTCAACCATAGTGCTGTCTCGCACTATAGACTTTGGCTCTTGACACTACTCAATGAGCTGGTTCTATTTTGTTAATGTTTAAGGCAGTTGTTGAATTGAAGACTTAAGTATGAAGCCATCACCAAATTACTGTCTCTAAGGCCAAACCCCTTGCCCACACTGAATTGGCTTGATTGTGAAAATGCCACACATTTAATACCATATGCTACTTTGAGATGGTCGCAGAATTCTCAGTTGAGCTATGGATTGATGTCAAAAACTGAAGAAGACTCTTTATCGTGAAGTGCCTGATTTTGTTTATACAGCATAAATCAAACCCGTGAGATGTTTTCTTGGCCCATGATAGCCTGCAGTTAGTAACTCAGTGATTTTGCATGTTCTTTTAATGTCCCCTTTCTATTACAGAGTTGTCTCCAGTGGTGAGCGTGCCATCAGAAGCAATCCTGTAGTGTAAACAACTCGGTGCCATTTACTTCTATTAGAAATAGTTCTGTAATATAAAAGCAACATAAGTACTTGTCTCCAATAGGAACAGGGGTGTTTAGTTTGATTGGAGCACTGTCGATTTAACTCTGAGACCCCAGTTTGAATTCAGCACAGACTGAGGAGGTAGAACCTAAAAGTTGCTTATGGTAAATGCAAACCTTCAACACAACATTAACTATCATTTTCCATAAACTGTTTGACCCAGAGGAACTTTTTCTAAGCATTTCATCATTCCTAACTAGTGAAATCAATGTTTATCAGTGTAGGATGTATGATGATGTCAGTGGATGGAAATTTTGGGATGAGGTCCAATTCATGAGTGTAGACAGAGACCTTCAGCAACAGCTGGGAAGGGATTCCCCCCTCCCCCCCAACCCCCAACCTCAGTCAGTGATTTGTAATGCTAGCTGAGTGTGTGGGCATATCTTTTTTGCTTTGAGAACTTATGGATGGCAAACTCACAGGCTGGTTTTCTGCTGCACATGAGGAAGTCTTTGAGCTTATACGCAAAAGAACTTGCTCTCCAACAATCATGATTAACGCTATGGATTAGCAGTAATGAAAATTCTTGGTTGTTCTACATTTCAGGTCAGTGGAGCGGCTCAGCTCTATGACCTGTGGCCAGTGCTTGTACTTCCCTGTGTTTGGGATCGCTGATATTTAACTGGGCTGTCTTGAGGAAGCCCTGACCTCTGTGTGACCTGTGCTTGTTCTCCTCTGTGTCTGGGTCATTCACACCTTGTTGGAGCAGTCTAGGGAAAGCTCTGAGCTGCAGGTAACCCTACACCTGTGTTTGGGATAGATAGAAAGTTCTGACCTGTGTGCAACCTATACTTAAGGTGCTCTTATGTTTCGGGTCATTGGCCTCTCGTTGAGATAGTCCAGAGGAAAGTGAAAGTTGTGTAACTAGTCCTACACTTGACCTAGGCATGGAGAGCTTGATATTGATGCAAAGCAGAATGAAAAGAGTCCCTAGCACTGCCACCCTTCAGCTCAAATAGTAGATCATTACCTCCCCCCTATCCCTGAAAAATGCTTGTAAATTAGCAAAACCATTTGAAGTCTAAACTTGTGTTTTCATGCCATAAAGTGAAGAGCATTCTTGGTCATGGTCACTTTGTAACGTGCTTTGTCATCATGAGGTGCCACATATGCTAAAGTTGCACAAATTAATCTGTTAGGTTTTTATTTTTGAAGTTCTCCAAATGTTGCCAGTTTCCATCCTTTGAAAACAAAGCTGAATCTTCACCCCGTGTAACATTTGGAAGAGTATCTCAATGTTACAAAACTTCGTCTCCATAAGGAGAGACTTGGTTTTAGGATTTGAGAAAACCACTCTGCAGAATGAGATCAATAAATGGCAAAATGAGTGTTTGTTATAAGCTTTAATCTATCAAGGATCTTGGTGTTAAAACCTAGATGATCACACACCTTCCAAGTCCGTTAAAGCCGTTCGATTATAGAAAGACTTGCATTTATATAGCGCCTTTCATGGCCTCAGGGCGTACCAAAACACTTTACAGCCAATTAAGCACTTTTAAAGTGTAGTCACTGTTGTAATGTAGGAAACGTGGCAGCCAATTTGTGCACAGCAAGCTCCCACAAACAGCAATGAGATAAATGACCAGAATATCTGTTTTAGGAAATGGTTGAGAGATAAATGTTGGCCAGGACACTGGGAGAACTCACCCCGCTCTTCGAAATAGTGTTGTGGGATCTTTTCACACCCTCTCCATCCTATTTGACTCTGAGCTCAACTTCCGACCACATATCCTCTCCATCACCAAGAATGCCAATTTCCACCTCCGTAATATTGCATGTATCTGCCCCTGCCTCAGCTCATCTATGTTGAAACCCTCATCCATGCATTTGTTAACTCCAGACTTGACTATTCCAATTCTCTCCTTGCCGGCATCCCATCTTCACTCTCCGTAAACTTGAGCTCATCCAAAACTCTGCTGCCCGTATCCTAACTCGCACCCACCCATTCACCCATCACCCCTGTGCTCATGGTCTGGGTCTGGCAATGCTTCAATTTTAAAATTCTCATCCTTGTGTTTAAATCTTTCCACGGCCCTCCCTATCTCTGTAACCTCCTCCAGCCACACAACCCTCCGAGATCTCTGCGCTCCTCCAATTCTGGCCTCTTGCACACCCCGATTTTCATCGCTCCACCATTGGCGGCTGTGCCTTCAGCTGCCCAGGCCTTAAGCTCTGGAATTCCCTCATTAAACCTCTCTACCTTTCCTCCTTAAGTTGCTCTTTAAAACATACCTCTTTGACCAAGCTTTTGGTCACCTGTCCTAATATCTCTTTATGTGGCTCGGCATCAAATTTTGTCCTGTGAAGCGCCTTGGGACATTTTACTATGTTAAAGGTGCTGTATAAATACAAGTCGTTGTTTACCACCGCCTGAGAGGGCCGACTGGGCCTCGGTTTAATGTCTCATCTGAAAGGCGGCACTTCCGACAGTGTAGCACTGGAGTGTCAGCCTAGATTTTGTGAAGTGGGAATTGAACCCACAACCGTCTGACTCAGGAGAGAGTGCTACCACTGAGCCACGGCTGACACCTTGTTTGGTGTGTTCACTGTTTGTCTCCATTATTTCCTGTTGTTGCCGGTGATTTTCCTGACTTCACAGCAGCGTCTCTGTGCAAATTGGGGATTCTGAGACTGAGGGAAGCCATTGTTATTTGGCTGACAACTATTGCACTGCAAATAACTCCGCACGATAAGAACACAGTATAAAGTTCTGCATTAATATAACCCACAAATGAAAATTGAATATAGAATCATAGAATCATAGAAAGTTACAGCACGGAAGGAGGCCATTTCGGCCCATCGTGTCCGCGCCGGCCAACAAAGAGCTATCCAGCCTAATCCCACTTCCCAGCTCTTGGTCCGTAGCCCTGCAGGTTAGAGCATCCCAAGTGCATATCCAAGTACTTTTTGAATGTGGTTAGGGTTCCTGCCTCTACCACCCTTTCAGGTAGTGAGTTCCAGACCCCCACAACCCTCTGGGTGAAGAAATTTCCCCTCAAATCCCCTCTAAACCTTCCACCAATTACTTTAAGTCTGTGCCCCCTGGTTTTTGACCTCTCTGCTAAGGGAAATAGCTCCTTTTTATCCACTTTATCTATGCCCCTCATAATTTTATACACCTCAATAAGGCCTGCCACGTTTCCTACATTACAACAGTGACTACACTTTAAAAGTACTTAATTGGCTGTAAAGTGTTTTGGTACGCCCTGCGTATCTGGACCTACGCACTTATTCAGGAGCATAGTGCAAAGATATCTCAAAGGGGTAAAATCAGCTGGATGAGCTGCTCGCCCATTTACAGGCCCGCCTGAATCTTGCATTAGACGGATCTTGGGCCTCAAAGGGGCAAAACTCACAAAAAAAATACAAAAATTCAGAAAATGACATACATACTTCAGTAGTAAATTATTTTGAAATGCAGTTAATACAGGGATATATTTGAATTAATTTATAGAATATATGTCATCTGTTAAAATAATTACAATGAATTTTGGCAGTTTTATGTTGTTTTAAGTTTTTCTCTCTGTTCCTGGCAGCTTGTCAGTACATCCATCTCTCAGCTGATCAATACACTCATTCTTCTCTCTCTCAGCTGATCAATGCACTCATTCTTCTCTCTCTCAGCTGATCAATGCACTCATTCTTCTCTCTCTCTCTCAGCTGATCAATACACTCATTCTTCTCTCTCTCTCAGCTGATCAATACACTCATTCTTCTCTCTCTCAGCTGATCAATGCACTCATTCTTCTCTCTCTCAGCTGATCAATGCACTCATTCTTCTCTCTCTCTCTCAGCTGATCAATACACTCATTCTTCTCTCTCTCTCAGCTGATCAATGCACTCATTCTTCTCTCTCAGCTGATCAATGCACTCATTCTGCTCTCTCTCTCAGCTGATCAATGCACTCATTTTTCTCTCTCAGCTGATCAATACACTCATCTCTCTCTCAGCTGATCAATGCACTCATTCTTCTCTCTCTCTCAGCTGATCAATACACTCATCTCTCTCTCAGCTGATCAATGCACTCATTCCTCTCTCTCTCAGCTGATCAATGCACTCATTCTTCTCTCTCTCTCAGCTGATCAATACACTCATCTCTCTCTCAGCTGATCAATGCACTCATTCTTCTCTCTCTCAGCTGATCAATGCACTCATTCTTCTCTCTCTCAGCTGATCAATGCACTCATTCTTCTCTCTCTCTCTCAGCTGATCAATACACTCATTCTTCTCTCTCTCTCAGCTGATCAATACACTCATTCTTCTCTCTCTCAGCTGATCAATGCACTCATTCTTCTCTCTCTCAGCTGATCAATGCACTCATTCTTCTCTCTCTCTCTCAGCTGATCAATACACTCATTCTTCTCTCTCTCTCAGCTGATCAATGCACTCATTCTTCTCTCTCAGCTGATCAATGCACTCATTCTGCTCTCTCTCTCAGCTGATCAATGCACTCATTTTTCTCTCTCAGCTGATCAATACACTCATCTCTCTCTCAGCTGATCAATGCACTCATTCTTCTCTCTCTCTCAGCTGATCAATACACTCATCTCTCTCTCAGCTGATCAATGCACTCATTCCTCTCTCTCTCAGCTGATCAATGCACTCATTCTTCTCTCTCTCTCAGCTGATCAATACACTCATCTCTCTCTCAGCTGATCAATGCACTCATTCTTCTCTCTCTCAGCTGATCAGTGCACTCATTCTTCTCTCTCTCTCTCAGCTGATCAATGCACTCATTCTTCTCTCTCTCTCAGCTGATCAATGCACTCATTCTTCTCTCTCTCAGCTGATCAATGCACTCATTCTTCTCTCTCTCTCTCAGCTGATCAATGCACTCATTCTTCTCTCTCTCAGCTGATCAATGCACTCATTCTTCTCTCTCTCAGCTGATCAATGCACTCATTCTTCTCTCTCTCAGCTGATCAATACACTCATTCTTCTCTCTCTCTCGGCTGATCAATACACTCATTCTTCTCTCTCTCTCGGCTGATCAATGCACTCATTCTTCTCTCTCTCTATCTCTCTCTTCACAACAGATGGTCAGTGTGCTTCTCTCTCTTTTTCTTTCTCTCTAGCTGATCAGTGCACTCCTCTCTCTCTCTCTCTCTCTCTCTCTCTCTGTTCCCAACAGTTGACCAATGTGCTACTGACTGACTCTTTGGTCGAAATTTTCCCATTGACGTGCATGCGGGTTTGGAGGCGAGTCGGCTGTAAAAAAAAAATAGCGACAATCGGCGGCGCGTCGGCAACCCGCCATCATCCCCCCTCCTCGCGCCTTTAACTCGGGCGCATTTCCCAGCATGCCACAGACCCGATTGGCAAAGGCGGGCGACCTGATTAAGCTCATTAAATCCTTGTTATCAGACCCTTAACAGGGTTTTTAACTGCAGCTTCTGAATTTAATGGCATGAGCGCAGGAAGAACGCAGCTCGGGAACCTCACCTATGAAGGGGAGGCAGAAGCTCAGTGGCCATTGTGCGATAGCACTAATTGACAGCTGGAAATAGCAAATAAATACACACACCTTAGTTGCCTCAGGGAAAGGCTGTTGCTGACTCCAGTTTGTGCACAGATTTAGGTTTCTGGAGTTTGCAGGTCATTTCTGCAACATTGGAAGCCACTCTCAGCACATTGCTACTCACTATCACAACATTGAGGGATTGGCCCTCTGATCACTACTTGACCTGCCATCTACGACATCAGCATGGGTGCTGCTTATACTGTCTCACCTTGGTCCTCAGAATCGGACCAAGATGAACCCCACCACCAGCTACACCAGCAGCAGCAACCACAACAGCAGCCTTCTCCTTAATAACCTGATGCTGCACAGGAGGGAGGGGGGTCACCACAGGGCTGCACAGCGCTGCAGGCGATACCCCCAACACAGGGTATACAGGCAGAGGATGAGCTTCCTGGACATGACTGAGCAGCAGTGCTTCAGGAGGCTCAGGCTATCGCGCCAGGTTGTCACAGACATTTGTAGCTTGCTGGAACAAGACCTGGTGGTCATGCCTTACCAGTGGCTGTCAAAGTCACCACCGCCCTCAACTTCTTCGCCTCAGGCTCCTTCTAGGGGTCTGCAGCAGACATTTGCTGGATCTCGCAGTCGGCCACCCACAGATGCATCACCCAGGTCATCGATGCCATGTTTCACAAGTCAGCCAATTATATCAACTTTGCCACTGATGAAGCCAGTGTTACAGAGTGGGTGCTTGGCTTTGAGGCTCTGGCTGGCTTCCCACCGGTGCAGGGCATCATTGACTGCACACATGTGGCCATGAAGGCACCCCATCATCACCCAGGAGTGTTTGTGAATCGCAAGGCTTCCACTTCCTCAATGTGCAGCTCATCAGCAACCATAAAACGATCATCAGGCATGTGTGCGTCAATTCTCCGGCAGCTGTCATGACTCTTTCCTGCTGCGCCAGTCCACCCTCCCTCAGCTCTTTGTAGCTCCAAACAGACTTACCGGCTGGCTGCTGAAGAAGTGGCTCATGACACCCATAAGGAGGTCAAGTACTGAGGCCGAGGAGCGTTATAATGAGAGCCACATCTCCACCAGATGTGTCATAGAGCAAACAATAAGAACATAAGAACATAAGAACATAAGAAATAGGAGCAGGAGTAGGCCAATCGGCCCCTCGAGCCTGCTCCGCCATTCAATAAGATCATGGCTGATCTGATCCTAACCGCCAATCTACTATCTATCACAGAACCATCTCCTGCATCTAACAGAATTGCACACACGAAATAGGAGCAGAATCAGGCTACACAGTCCCTGGGCCCGCTCCACTACCCACAGGGCCATGACCGATCCGAACCTAGACTCATGTCCAAATTCCTGCCCGCTCCCCGTAACCCTTAATGCCCTTTACTTCTAGGAAACTGTCTATTTCTGTTTTAAATTTAATTAATGTTGTAGCTTCTACAGCTTTTTGTGGCAGCATATTCCATGGACCTACCACCCTCTGAGTGAAGTAGTTCCTCCTCATCTCAGTTTTGAAAGAGCAGCCCCTTATTCTAAGACTATGTCCCCTAGTTCTCGTCTCACCCGTCATCGGGAACATCCTCCCCGCATCCACCCGATCCAACCCCTTCACAATCTTATATGTTTCAATAAGATCGCCTCTCATTCTTCTGAACTCTAATGAGTAGAGTCCCAATCTACCCAACCTCTCCTCATATGACCACCCCCTCATCCCCGGGATTAACCGAATGAACCTTTTTTGCACTGCCTCGAGAGCAAGGATGTCTTTCCTTAAGTAAGGACACCAAAACTGTATGCAGTATTCCAGGTGCGGTCTCACCAATACCTTGTACAACTGAAGCAATACCTCCCTATTTTTATATTCTATCCCCCTAGCAATGAAAGCCAACATTCCATTTGCCTTCTTAATCACTTGCTGCACCTGCATACTAACCTTTTGAGTTTCGTGCACCAGGACCCCCAGATCCCTTTGCACTTCAGTACTCTCCAGTTTCTTGCCATTAAGATAATAAATTGCTCTAGGATTTTTCCTGCCAAAGTGCATCACCTCACACTTTCCAGTGTTGTATTCCATCTGCCAAATCTCTGCCCACTTACTTAGCCTGTCTATGTCCCCTTGCAGGTTTTTTATGTCCTCCTCATTCACTACTTTCCCTCCCATCTTTGTATCATCTGCAAATTTTGATATGTTACACTTGGTCCCTTCCTCCAAATCGTTAATATAGATTGTGAAGAGTTGGGGACCCAGCACTGACCCCTGTGGAACACCACTAGTTACTGATTGCCAGTCTGAGAATGAACCATTTATCCCAACTCTTTGCTTTCTGTTAGATAGCCAATCCTCTATCCATGCCAGAATATTACCCCCAATTCCGTGATTTTTTACCTTAAGCAATAATCTTTTGTGTGGCACCTTGTCAAATGCCTTTTGGAAGTCTAAATACACTACGTCCACTGGTTCCCCTTTATCCACTCTATATGTTACTTCCTCAAAGAACTCCAGCAAATTTGTCAAACATGACTTCCCCTTCGTAAAACCATGCTGACTTTGTCCTATTAAATTATGATTATCCAAATGTCCTGTTACTGTTTCCTTAATAATGGACTCCAAAATTTTACCTACCACAGATGTTAGGCTAACCGGTCTATAGTTACCAGCCTTCTGTCTACTGCCCTTTTTAAATAAGGGTGTTACATTAGCAGTTTTCCAGTCTGCCGGGACCTTAGCGGAATCCAGGGAGTTTTGAAAAATTATTGACAGATCTGGAGGAGCCCTTCAGTACGCACCAGCCAGGGTCTCCAGAATCATCGTCATTTGCTGCGTGCTGCACAACATAGCGCAGCAGCGAGGATTCGAGCTGCAGGAGGAGCATGGTACACAGCCTCTTCAGAGGAGGAGGAGGAGGAAGCTGAGATGCAGATGCTACCAGCAGCGGTGCACATTGCTGCCTGGGATGTCCTCATCATGGCCAGATTTACTTAACTTGCTCCAATGCAGCCACATGCCTGCCACATCCTGCACTAAGTTTCTCCCCCTGCCGCGCGCCCCCACAACACCATAAAGCATCCCTACAATGACCAAGGCATTACTGTCACCCAAAGCCCCAATGCTCGAGGTTAAATAATGTCTCACCATTCACTCCAAGTGACAAAGCCACTTCCAAGCTTTGAGGCAAAAATGGACAAGACCCAAAAGTGGTGCAAAGAAAAACATTTATGTTTACAATCAAAACAACTGAAACTTAGCACTAACATTTGCTGACCATGTGCATACCCTTGTGCATCTACTTTTGTGTCAGTTTTCATTTGCGAGCGCTTCTACGAGGTGCAACCCATGTGGCTTCAGCAGAGATAGTTGCAGGCTGCTCACTTCCCTACTGTGACTGCATAGACCCTTTTGGCGGACGTCCTGTGGATTTTGGAGTCTGTGATGGCCCCGCAAAAGTCTGCTCCTCCTGCGACTGTGCAGGGCCAGACACGGCCATTGGGATCAGAGGAAACTTCTGGGGCTCTGACTGCGGGGGAGGCAACGGGAGAGAAGTGGGAGCACTTTGAGAAGGGCCCCCACTTCCATGTCCCCTCTCACCATCATCCCTCTCATGGGCCACCCGCACTTCCCTGCTAGCAAGGAGCTGGCGAGCACTTTGCTGCACATCAGTGGGGTGATGAAGGCCCAAGTCAATGTTTACATCTCTCCTTGAGAGGAGGTCTATGAGCGCCTGCCATCTGTTATCCACAGCTAGCATGTGCTCATGTGACTGGCGCACCTGCTGCTTCATGCAGGTGGCCATCCTTTCCATGGAACAGCACATCATCGCCATCGCCTGCGACATGGTGTTGCTCATGTTGGAGATGGACTCCTCCATTCTGTGCACATTTGCAGACATCGCGGCTGCAAAAGCTACCAGAGCCTCCTGCAATTGTTGCTACCCCTCCAGGATCACCCTCTTTCTCGATGGCCCCCGAGGCTCAGTGTCTGCATGCAGCTCAGCAGAGCTAGGAGCGTCCTGTACTCTCCAGCGAGGAGTCTCTACTGCTGCCCCTGTCAACACCATCTGCTCTTGCTCACTTGTGACTTGTGAGACACCAGGTGACAACTCTACTCCATCTTGCATAGGACCCACTGAGGTGTGCGTATCTGCGCTGGTGCTGGCTGCGCTTGGGTCTGCTGACGGTGCACCCGCAGAGGCTGGAGGTCCCTCTGAGGAGTCGTCTTCCTCATCCGGCTGGACAGTGGGTGGTGGAGGGAAGTTCATGGACCTGTGGGAGAGTAAAGAGATGAATTAGAATTGTTATAAGAAGAATGGGTAACATTGCCTTATGTACATGATGACATTTCACTGGCTGCTGACATGAGTCACCATATGTGGCTTTATGAGATGTAATTCTGTCACCAGGTTGCTGGGATGTCCCCCTCTCTCCATTTCCCACTGCCAGCATCTCTCAAGCTCCTGAAATTTCCAGAGCCGCCTCCTCTGCTGGATACAGTGCAGGAAGCGCTGCAATGACTGGAGGGCCACCTCCAGTTCTCTCCCTCTCCCTGTTGTTGTGGGCTCTCTTCTCCTGCAAGGAGGGAAAGAAGAGAAGTTTGAGTGAGAGTGATGGAATAAGTGTAAGGAATGGATGGGTTAGATCTTCAGATGGTGACTATGAGGGAGTGGGGTCCCAATGCCAAATGGCCTCCTTCTGTGGTGTTACTTGCTATGATTGCATTCAGGATAAGGGTGAGTGTGAGGGATGGTTAGTTAGATGGGGACGTGAGTATGTACATAGAGAGAGAGAGGGATGGGTGGATGTGCAAGGTACGTTGGTGTGAGGAATGATGTTCACGTGTAGGCTTGGGAAGGCAGAGTGATGGGGTTGTGTTGACAGGCACATCAGGATGAGGGTGATTGTGGTATTGCACTCACCTTTCCTGACCTCATGAGGTCATTGAAGCGCTTCCTGCGCTGGATCCAGGTCCTCCTGACGACATCCCTGCTGGTGACCTCCTCAGCAATATCCAGCCAGGCTCTCTTTGTTGTCTGTGGAGGTCTCCTTTGCCTGTCAGCAGGGAAAAGAACCTCCCTGCCTGCTCTGACAGCCTCCACAAGCAGCGAAGAATCAGAGAACCGGGGTGCAGCCTTTGGCTATCCATGTTTGAAATTTTTTATCTCTCCTGTGGCCTTTCTTTGATACCTTCTACCCTCCTCCGCAAACCTTCAAGTGAGTTCAGTGCAAGGCTGCTTTAAATATGGGCGCTGGAAACGAGTCATCGATGACATCGCCAGACCCACACCATTTAATAGGGCTGGGAAATGCGTATGCCTGCTTTAATAGGGGCCATTACGCTAAAGTCACTCTGATCAAGACATCGCGGTACCGACCCGCTATGTGGCCCGCACGCACCCGACCCAACTCAGAAGGGAAAATTCCGGCCTTTCTCTTTCTCTCCCAACATCTGAGCACTCCTTTTGCAGCAGAACCTCAATTATTCTCCAGTTTCCATTATCAGCAGATAATTCCTCCATTCTGGCGACTAAAGATTCCGCTGCGTATCGTATTTCATAAGTTCATGATGATAATCCATAGCGGTTTATAAGACAGAAGGAGCCATCCAGCCCATTGTGATTGTACTGGCTCTTTGCTGGAGCAGACCAAAAGTAATCCCACTGCCCTGCTCTCTCCCCATAGCCCTGTATCTTCCTCTACTTCAAATATTTATCTATTCGTCCTTTAAAAGATGTCGTGGTCTCTGTGCAAAGCATTCCTTTCTTTCAGAACTCTCTGCTAATGTGGGCTAACTGTATATATTTAGTAATATTATCCTGACTGATTAGCTGTTATATTGCACTCAAAACCAAAAAATATGATCTCTGCAGGATGTGAGTTTTATATGTTAGTATAAGTGTGCTCCACTCTCATTAGAGCACAGTCCTTGAGAGCTGAATGTTTTGTGTATCAGAGGAAGGGTGTGCTTTGAAGGATGTCTGTGCCCTGAGGTTGTGAAAGGCACTATATAAAATAAAGTTGGAACAAATTCTATGTTGCAACAAAACTTTAGGATAAGGTTTGACTGTGATAAGAACATAAAGGCAGGACTGAGAAACTCCCTTTCAGCATACCAAAGCTCATCCCTCCAGAACATAACTCTCCCAAAATCACATCTAATTCCTTTTGAATAACCCCAATGACCTATTCCAAACCTTTACCACTCTTGGAGTTCTGACGTTCTCCCTTTACAATCTGTTTGTTACTTTTCATCAGTTTATTTTAATGCACCATTGGATTACTTTGAAGTAATTCTCTAGGATTACCTCAACTGTACCATTTAATATTTTATATCCTTCACTACAGTCTGCCCTTAATGGCTTTCTTTCTAGATTGTACATCGTAAACTTCTGTAATCGTTCCTAATGTATTTTTGTTTATAAATTGCAATTTATTGTGTACTTACTCATCATAGCACTGCCAAGAGGCAGCAGGCTGCTCGGTATCTGTCAGTGGTGGTCCGTAACCAGCTGCTAACAGCTGCATGAGAGCAGCCCAGATGATGCAGCTTCTGTATTTTTCCCCTTACTCCCTTTTGGAGAAAGGCCTGGGTCTGCAGTTGGTGCCTCTCCTGAATGTACAGATGACATGTACATGTGTGGGCCCTGGTGAGTACATAGCCATGTCCTTCCACTCCAGTGCACAAGGCATTGGAGGCCAAATGAGTAACAACAACGTGCATTTACATAGCGCCTTTAACGTAGTAAAACGTCCCAAGGCGCTTCACAGGAGCGATATCAAACAAAATTTGATACTGAGCGACGTAAGAAGATATTAGGGCAGATTGGTCAAAGAGGTAGATTTTTGGGAGCGTCTTAAAGGAGGAAAGTGAGTTAGAGAGGCGGAGAGGTTTAGGGAGGGAATTCCAGAGCTTGGGGCCTTGGCAGCTGAAGGCATGGCTGCCAATGGTGGTGCGATTCAAATCGGGGATGCTCAACGTAGTAAAACGTCCCATGGCGCCTCACAGGAGTGTTATCAAACAAAATTTGACTGCTGTAAGCTGAAGTATTAAAAGTTTGTTTTTAATTTCTTGTTTTGCCAACTTTGATTCCTGAAAGGGTGTCTCCATAAGGTAAATTTTCCAAGACCTCTTGCCACCAGTTTGGTCCCTCGTGTACCTTGGTGACACGATCATTGCTGTCTTCAGTAGTTCAGTTTGATTTTCATCACAGAATGAGTTTGTTATTTAATCCTAAACTCACACCTTTTATTAGGATTTGCCACCTCACCAAATGTAATTGATGTTTTTTGTAGGTCAAAGCACTCCAATTGATTTGTGTAGATTGTTCCCTATTACTGTTTTTGTGATGATAACAGTAAGTTGCAGTAAAACGTGAACTCTCGAGTGACAAAAAACTAGTTTGGTTCCTGATAAACAGCATTACATGAAAAAAATCAATTACCTCAGCATCGGACAATTTGCAAAAGTACAAGCCTACCGGGCTCATAAATTATGGTCACATTCCTCTGAAGCTTGATAGAAAGGAATGCCAATCAGGAAACTTATCAGTTTGTTTATACATGTTGTCTTCACTGGAAGATAACCTATCTGCACTGTCAGTCACAATCGTTTATTGAGACAGTTAAACCAGTTGGCAGAGGTGGGTCTCCCCAATCCTGACGTTATGTGATGTAGATAACGCTACCTGCACAACATTCAGCTGGTTCCATATCTCATACTCCAGTTACAGTATATTGGGGTTCTGATTCCAGTGGAAGCAGTTCTGCAAATGAGTCGTGTGCATGACGTGACATTGCATGTTGGGTTGTAGGTCAAAGAAACAGATTATCTTGTCCTACGAGCAGAGATTCCCTGACTTAATGGGCTGGATTTTGTCTTGGGGTCGGGTTGGGGTCGTGTTACCCGCATTTCGTGTTGTCCCCCCGACTCCAGATTAATGTGGATGAATGATGCAGTTTTAACTTAATTGGGCAATTGAGTTCCAGCATGTGGGAACCCATGAACCAATTAGTGGTTTCAGTGGGAAAGTCGCCTCTGATGATGTCATCATTGCAGGCTGCCTGGTCTCAGAGATTGCCTGGCCTTTGCTGTGAGTGGACCTGGATGCAAAATGAGGAGAGAGAGAGAGAATTTTTCATCCAGGGGCCTCTAACAGCAAGGCCAGGCAGTCTCTGTAGACAATGCAGCAGCATCAGAGGCGACTTTCACACCTAATACTACTACCCATCACAATACTACTACTACCTTCATCACATCTCCGTTGTAATAGTGGACCTGCAGTTGATAGTCAGCTATCCACTTGTGCTCCCGCCAGGTTTCACTGGAGTGTTTCACATCAGGCGTACTTCACGTCGGAAAAGGGTTAAACGAGCTAAAACGTTTCAAAATAGCATTACAGAGCCAATTTAGGCCTTGTTAAGGGCTTTAATGGCCTCTCCCGCCTCTTGGAGGCGGGACGGAGTCGGGAACTCCGTGACCGATTTTGTCAAAATTGCGTGGAGGCAGGATGGAGTCGTGATGGGGTCGGGACCCCCGACCCCGCAACTTTAACGCCCCACACGCCCCCAAACCCGACTCCACAGGTCATTCAAAATCCAGCCCAATGACACTGAGCCGAGCATTCCCAACTCACAATCCTTTTCGTGTCTCTCCTGCTTACTCCACACATTGTATGTGTGTGTAAGAAATAGTTACTAAAAATGCAAACAAAGAACAACTATAATCTTCATGAGGTACAATACAGCTGGGGTGGTGAAGATGGACAGTGCTTCGTTCCTTGCATATACCCCAGACTGGAGGAAAGTTGCCCATTTCACTGACATATAAAGATTTGATTTTTATGTAGTAGAGCAAATTACATCTTTGATCACACTGTACTGGTATTTATCTGCTGTTGGAGGTCACCAGAAAGTAGATCAACAAATGATCTTAACTCTAATGTCAGCTGTGGTTCAGTGGGTAGCACACACGCATTTGACTCAGAAGGTTGTGGGTTCAAATACCCACTCCAGGGACTTGTAGCACATAAATCTAGGCTGACACTCCCAGTGCAGTGCTGAGGGAGCGCTGCACTGTCTTTCGGATGAGATGTTAAACCGTGGCCCTGTCTGCTCTCTCAGGTGGACGTAAAAGATCCCATGGCACTATTTCGAAGAAGAGCAGGGGAGTTATCCCTGGTGTCATGGCCAATATTTATCCCTCAATCAACACAACAAAAACAGATTATCTGGTTATTATCACATTGCTGTTTGTGGGAGCTTGCTGTGCGCAAATTGGCTGCCACATTTCCTACATTACAACAGCGACTACACTTCAGAAGTACTTAATTGGCTGTAAAGCGCTTTGAGGCATCTGGTGGTCGTGAAAGGCGCGATATAAATGCAAGACTTTCTATCTTTCTACATGTTGTGCACCAGATGGTCTTAAGTCTTCTCACATTTTCAGTTGTGATAACATGTTTTTGGATTAAATTTAGACTTGTATTGTCCTGTTATAATTATAGTGCGAATGGTCAGCAGCAATCAACTAAGTGACTTTAAGACTTAAGGTCAACATGGAGATGACTTGTACTTTAACCTGTTCTGGATGTAAAGATGTGTGTTTTGTCCTACTCCCAAACATAGTGGCCCAGAAATTAAACATGGATGGTTCCCGCGGGGGTAAGGATTCCTCGCGATATCGCACTCCGCGCCTACCTTTTTGTTTCGGGCCCACACGAACTTTAGTTTCAGAGCCGCCTCTTGTTGCAACCGTGCAGTGTGTGCGTATCCCAGAGGCGCAATTAGTTTGTGCGAGCTCTGGGATCACGTGATTCAGTTAGAGCCAATGGCAGCACACCATCTTTCATTCATAGTTTTGACGGCAAGAGCTGTCAAAGCTATGAATACTACAAACCCCCAAAAGAACAGCTAAACCTCAATTAAATTTTTTTTAAAAAGCCATCACATTAATAAAATAAGTATAGTTAAATAAATTAACCACTTTAAACAAAAAATTAAATTTTTGAAAAAATTTAAAATCTTTTTAAAAGTTATAAAAATAAACTTACCTTTCTTTAAAGTCTCTAAAAAAGATAAACCTGTTGAAAAAAATGTAAAATAACACTTAATTAACTACTTACCTTGTTAAAAGGGGGTCCTACGCCTGCTTTCTTTGTGTGTAAAATCTTCACCACTTACCTGCGCGTTCAAAGCTAAAAAAAAAACTAAGTGCACTGCGTGCGCACAACCTGTAGCACGCACGCGGTTCACTTAGGAACCGCCCCCTTTGCAATTCACGAAGTGCCGGTTTCCCGCGCATGCGCAGTGCATGCAGGAAACCGGCAATTCGGGATCTAATACGCGAGAGTACACAGTGCGTACTCTCGAGTATTAGGTTTAATTTTCAGGCCAGTAGGGTCGATTTCCCTCTGCTTTGCACATGGGGATTTCTCAGTTCCTGGGCACGAAGCAAAGGAAAATGGGGCAGAGACCTGTTACACTGGGTCTCTGCCCCATTTATGTTATGATGTGGAGAATTGCCCAGGTATTTCCTGGGGATCCCCCGAGAGGAGCTGGAGCAGTCACAAGCAAGGTGATCCCATCCAAATTAGGTGGGAGTGATGTAACTGCACCTCCCATACGAACATACAAATTAGGAGCAGGAGTAGGCCACTCGAACCCTCGAGCCTGCTCCGCCATTCAATAAGATCATGGCTGATCTAATTACTCCACATTCCTGCCTAACTTTACTCTGTGTGCACTGGGTGGACACCTATTTGGAGCTTGAACCACTGATACCGGAACTTAGGCCTTGCACCCAGCCTTGTTCAGATTGGAGGGTCTGAGCAGAGCCCAGGTGCCACCTGTTGGAGCCAGGCAGAAGGTAAGTTGTGTCTTCTCCAGGTGCAGTAAGTGTGTCGAGCCTGGGGGCTTCCCGCTGCAGATTTTGGACAGCAGTAGCTATTGCCATTGCGCTAGCCCTACCGGGCTTGCAGCAGCGACTGACTTTTCTCCCAAAACTTCCCTTCCAGATACAGGGCCCTGCCAGGAGGCGTGCCTGAATCGGGGAACTATCTGGCCTATTTCAGTGACCTGAACCCAGGAGTGCAGACAGGTTTATGTCATGTCAGACGGAAGATCCTTTGGGGGGGCATTCTGCCTGACTAGCGCCCAACCTGGGTAGGTGGAGAAAAATCAGCCCTCGTGACACATGCTGGGTTTGGCAGAAACCCTCTGGTACCTCACCCCCAAGTGGCTATTACTCATGTGTGAGCCTACATAGCAAACATTGATAGGCATTTCGAAGTCCCACCTTTAAAGGTTGCCAAATCAGGCTATGCAGTCACTTTCTAACTATAAGAAGGCCCTTCCATTAGCTGAGCACGTGCGGTTGTTGTCGAATTATAATCAGGTCCGATTCTGCGAACACTGTTCAGTAGGAGTCACACACAGTGATCCGGAGCTTGATCCCTGGCTGAGGCCAATGGCTGTGCCCCACTATTGCAATGTGTGAGTTGCTGTTCTTTAAAATAGTGTATCTCTAACAACTATAGTCCATGAGGTTCAAGTGTTCGCTCAGCCGCTATATACTGGTTAAAACACAGCTTTTGTTTTGTGTGATGCAGCACTGTCGGCACGGACTTTGCGTGAACAAAGAGATGGCAACGAGGCCAGTGGATGGAGAATGGGGACCCTGGGGACCGTATGGAGCGTGCTCAAGAACATGCGGCGGAGGGATCAGAAGTGCAGTAAGAGACTGTAACAAGCCAGAGTAAGTTCCTCTTAATCCTCGCCGACCAGGCAGCTTAAAAGTGCTTTTCTATGGTGGCCGCCTGGCGCCAGCAAGTTTTGGGTTCCTCAACTGTGCAGGTCTCACGCAACCAGCTGCGAGCCAAATGTAAAACTGCTGGGAATCTCCCAAGGTAGGCCGAGAGGAAGACCTGGGGGGAAAAATTGGGTTGGTTTGCGTCTCTCGTTAAACGGGGCGCAAATCCCCTAATGCCCGGGCGCAGTGCCGCTAACGCCTCCTGCGAAATTCAGCGGGAGGTTAACGGTAGCTGGTAGCGCCCTGCGCCGCCGCCGATGACGTCACCGACGTGAACAGCACCCCGCTTGCTCCCCGGCCGCAAACTTCCCTTGCGCCCCCTGACCTATCGCCGGATGATATGTCCGACAGGATCAGGGGGCGTTTTTGCAGCGGTGGCGGCGCTACTTAAAGGGCAGGTGTCAGGCGGCCATTTTTATTTTGGCCGACTGCCAGCACCTGCCTCCTTTCACTTTTTTACGCGGGGTGCCGGCCGCGATCGATCAGCCCGGCACTCCTCTTGAGTGTTGGGCTGTTTCCATGGCACCCTGCTCCCCGGTGGTCCAGCAGGGCAAGGCCCCACCCCTTTAATCAGGTAAGGATGCCTGCAATGACGCGGCGCTACTGCACGTAGCGCGTGAGATTCAGTAGTAGCGCCCCAAGCAAGAGGTGCAGCGCCTCCTGCTTGGGGCGCTACTACTGAATTTCCGGCGGAGGGGTGCTAACTTTTTCGGGGCGCTAAAATTAGTGCCCCGGTGACGTTAGCGCCCCAAAATGGGCGCCACCTAATTTTTCCCCCCTGTCCTTTTTTCGCGAATCTTCCAGGCCACCGATCGTACATTTGGTTTGCTGCCACCTACAGAAGGTCATGGTTTCAGAAATACGGCACGCTGACACAATAGAAAAGTGCCTAGAAAGCCATTTGTTTCCCATCTTCCCAAGACATTATTAAACACTAGAAGGGCTGTACATTTAATGCCCCAAAATAAGGCTGTTTTCAGGGTCCTTATTGCTCACTATTCAAGGAAGGAAATTCTTTAACTGTGCGCTTCTGAAATAAATAGCAAGGTTGACAAACTATTCCATGGAGAAATGTCAGTTCTTCTTTGATCAACCTCCGTACACAAAAATAAATATTCAGTCATGCAATGGGACAGAAATACCTAGGGGTAATGTCTCTTTTAGAGTTCCACGCCACATTGAGATCATTTGATCAGGTGAAATTCTCATGTGGACAGTTGGACTTTATTTCTTTTTCTCCTGCCATCTGTGTTTGCAATGGTCTGTTTGCTTCCTTTTTTCGTTTAATTGGTGTTTATGCTTTAAAATATTACCGTTCTGCAGTAGTTTCTTTTGCAAATGTATAGAAATTTATCAACATTTTAGTTGATTTGCAGTGAAATTTAGATTTTTTAAAAAATTTACAGACACTACAACTGTGGTTTGAACACCTTTCAGTGTGGATTTTATTTTGCATTTTTGGGCTCCGTTTTCCAAAGCCTTAAAAGACTGCTGTTAAAAGGCAATAGAGGTTCCACTCTTCCACTGCCCACACAGCCTGGGAGCGTGCATCTTGACATTCCCCAACCACAGCCCACGATTTTCCAAACATTAAAATTAATGGAGGGAAAATCGGGATAGGAGTGCGCGATTTCACAGCAGGTGCTCCTGAATTCTTTTCTCCCACGGTTTTTTTTTTTAAGATCTGCGTTGAAGGCGCAGTGATTTTCAACCATAACACTTGCCTGTGTGGCCTGTGGTGTCACACAACTGACAGAAGTATGAAACCTGCCCCAAGCTCAGCTCTCGTTGACCATCCAAGTTTCTGGAAGGCAATCCTCCAGACGAGAATAGCCTGCCTAGATTTTTACGAATAAAATAATAGACAGAAGCAGAAAGATCAGATAAATACTGACCGTACTGTAACCAAACCCGCCACAGTGGAGCCAACTTTACAAATCCATGCTACCGGTAGGAAAGCTTGCCCTGTCAGGAGGCTTGGCAAATAGATGACTGAAGACAGCAAGAATGACCCTGAATTGTAAGGATGTAATTTCCTTTGATGTAGAAGGATTATCTTTAACGATTATCTTTAACCAACGGGATCTGAGAAAACTAACGTTGTAGCAAACAGTGAGCTCATGGCCTGGGTATCACATTGCCTCTCGGAGATGGTCACATAGAATCATAGAATGATACAGCACAGAAAGAGAGCAATCGGCCCATCGTGTCTGTGCCGGCTCTTTGAAAGAGCTATCCAATTAGTCCCACTCCCCTGCTCTTTCCCCATAGTCCTGCACATGTTTTCCCTTCAAGTATTTATCCAATCCCCTTTTGAAAGTTATTATTGAATCTGTTTCCACCACCCTTTCAGGCAGTGCATTCCAGATCACAACAACTCGCTGAGTAAAAAAAATTCTCCTCATCTCACCTCTGGTTCTTTTGCCAATTATCTTAACTCTGTGTCCTCTGGTTACTGGCCCTTGTGCCACTGGAAACAGTTTCTCCTTATTTACTCTGTCAAAATCCTTCATTATTTTGAACACCTCTATCAAATCTCCCATTAACCTTCTCTGCTCTAAGGAGAACAACCCCAGCTTCTCTAGTCTCTCCACGTGACTGAAGTCCCGCATCCTCCCAATTAGATCGGTTCGCAACATCCAGTAGCAGAGGGAAATGCGTTTTCAGACGCCATTGACCGAGAGGAATTCATATAAAGTGGAGCAGCGGAGGATAACAGACATTGGGCTGTGGATGGTGTGACTTTCTCACGAGGAATGTGTCGGTGTGTGACCGCATCCAGTGGCACTGCTGCTGGTGTGTGACCGCATCCAATGGCACTGTTGCCGGTGGGTGACCGCATCCAATGGCACTGCTGCCGGTGGGTGACCGCATCCAATGGCACTGCTGCCGTGTGTGACTGCTGCCGGTGTGTGACCGCATCCAATGGCACTGCTGCCGGTGTGTGAGCGCATCCAATGGCACTGCTGCCGGTGTGTGAGCGCATCCAATGGCACTGCTGCCGGTGTGTGAGCGCATCCAATGGCACTGCTGCTGGTGGGTGAGCGCATCCAATGGCCTTGCTGCCGGTGGGTGACCGCATCCAATGGCCTTGCTGCCGGTGGGTGAGCGCATCCAATGGCCTTGCTGCCGGTGGGTGACCGCATCCAATGGACTTGCTGCCGGTGGGTGAGCGCATCCAATGGCCTTGCTGCTGGTGGGTGACCGCATCTAATGGCCTTGTTGCCGGTGGGTGAGCGCATCCAATGGCACTGCTGCCGGTGGGTGAGCGCATCTAATGGCCTTGCTGCCGGTGGGTGAGCGCATCCAATGGCACTGCTGCCGGTGGGTGAGCTCATCCAATGGCACTGCTGCCGGTGGGTGAGCGCATCCAATGGCCTTGCTGCCGGTGTGTGACCGCATACAATGGCACTGCTGCCGGTGGGTGAGCGCATCCAATGGCACTGCTGCCGGTGGGTGACCGCATCCAATGGCACTGCTGCCGGTGGGTGAGCGCATCCAATGGCACTGCTGCCGGTGGGTGAGCGCATCCAATGGCACTGCTGCCGGTGGGTGAGCGCATCCAATGGTTTTCAGGTAAATGAAAGCCTCCTTCTGTCAGATTCTCAGCTGAAGTTGACCTTCGGGTGGCTAGTTTTCTATTACAGCATTGCAAAATAATTTTTGTAGGAAGTTAATTTTGCAGGATAAGTATTGTTTAATAAAGTGGGTAGATTGAGGACATGTTCTGACCAATTATGACATATTCAGTTCATAACACTTGCTAGTTTTCAGCTGGGGAAAAATTGATAATGATATATTTTTGTAGCTGGGGAAATCCAGTTCTTGGTGTTGTGTCACTTTGTCATTCTAGTATTGTACATGTGAGAAGGTAATTTTTATTTCCATAGGCTTGAAACTTTGTTTACCGTCCAACCTATTTTTGTCTTGCTGTCCTATTTGCTTCATTCCTAAATTATTTTTTTCCCCAAACAGGCCCAGAAATGGTGGGAAGTATTGTGTGGGTCGCAGAATGAAATTCCGATCTTGTAACACTGAGCCGTGTCCAAAGGGAAGAAGGGATTTCAGGGAAGAGCAGTGCTCGGAGTTTGATGGGAAGCATTTTAACATCAACGGTTTGCCGCCAAACGTACGCTGGCTTCCAAAGTACAGCGGCAGTAAGTATTGTAAATTGTTTGAGGTGCAAAGTGGCAAAATCGTGTGGCATTTGGAGTCAGTATAAGTGTGTGTGTGTTCTGTCGTTGCAGTTCTGATGAAGGATCGGTGCAAACTTTTCTGCCGTGTGGCTGGGACAACAGCGTATTATCAGCTCAAAGACCGTGTCACTGATGGTACTCCTTGTGGGCCTGATACGAATGATATCTGTGTGCAAGGCTTGTGCAGGGTAAGTCAAGAAATTGTATATTATTGGAAACCTAATGCATTTAACTTCTTATCCTTATTTGGAGTTGGGTGGCAGCTGGGCTGTAGCAGACCAAACACCATTGAAGGAGAACTGCATCTGAGGGTTGATACTGTGAGGCTGGGAACCACGTGCTTTTGGGACAGAGGACTGAGGCATGAAAGGCGTCTGTAGCATTTGAGCACGTGCTCCAGTTACTCAGCACTAACACTGGGTGTTGATGAGGGAGGTCCACTGTAATGAAGAAAACATTTTCTTGGATGGGCCTACCCTTGTACCAACACCCAGGATACTTCTTCCTTGGCTGTTGGGCCCCAAAGGCTGAAGTTCCTCAGTGCTGGATGCCCACCTCCCTCCCCCACCCCCCCCCCCCCCCCCCCCCCACCCACCCACCAAAAGGTGCAGACGCTTGCCCGAAATCCAACCCCCACAAAGTCTGCACACTCCCAGCACGTCCTGCGCTACACACATCATGGTGGTGAGGTAATCTCAATCTGGCGATGTGATTCCTGATGGGGACCCAGGAGTAGGAAACTCGGCTGAAATGTGTTATTGTGAGATGTGTACTTGTCCTGCATTAATATTCTTCATTAGGTTGTATATTTTGCAATGTGCTGATCTTCACTGATACCACATGGCTTCAGTTAATGACGTTTCACTGTGTATCTTATTGTGTGGACCAGCAGTGGCCTGCCAAATGCTGAATATGTGGTCTCACTAGTGTCTGGTGCTGGCACCACCATTTGCCCGCAATCCTGCTGAGCATTATCAAATGAAAATGTTTAGATGTTCTTTGACGAGCTTACCTACTCTCCCAATTAATGATCATTTATTTGGCATATTATGAAAGCTGTTATTTATACATCATCCACGTCTTGAGAGATCGCAACTGCTTAATCCCTAATTCCCAGTGCTTCTTTTACAGCAAGCAGGATGTGACCACGTACTGAATTCCAAAGCAAGGCGGGATAAGTGCGGAGTATGTGGTGGAGATAATTCCTCGTGTCGGACCCTAGCTGGTACTTTTAATAATGCACAATATGGTGAGTTGTGTTCGCTGGATGGTTAGAGAAAAAACAACCAAACCAGTGAGGACAAGAGGTTTTTCTTTTTAAGCGAGAAGTGTTAACCCCATTTTAAAAGAGTTTGTGTTTTTAAAGTAGCGATTTAAAAAAAATTAATTAAACCTGGTTTCCAGCTTCACTTTTCAGAACATTAATATTAGAGTTTCAGTTGATAACTGTGAAAATATACTTCAATTACTGACATAAAAATTATGAGAAAATCATGTGGAAAATACCAGGGAATGATTTTAAGACTGTAATCTAAGGTCAGAGTTCAAACAATGCCATTATTACTGTCTATAGTTCATGTCCTTCGAACCCTTGATTTAAATTGCTATGTTGCAATCACGCCTGAGGTCTGATTTCCTCTGTGCGCTAATTTTAGGGCGCTGGTTGTGCGCTTCTAATAAATTCCCCTCTACACTGCCTTAAACAGTTACAAACCTTTTTATTTTAGGAGGAGGAAATTAACCCCCCCCCCCCCACCACAAATCCAATAATCTTGTTTTGTTTAAGATTTCAGCACGATCCCTACCTACAGAATGTTAAAACTGTGCGCGCACGTGATATACATGTATATAGGAAGAACTAATCCCAAGACTGTAATCCAATCATGGTTCAGATGATGCAATAAACAATTTGAGTGTTAATCTCATCATGCTGTGATCATCACCCAATTATTAGATTGCTGTCTTTTAATATAATTCCTCGGTATCCATTATTCAAGGAAGGAACCAAGCTGAGGAGTTCAATAGAAAGAAAGAGCTTGCGTTTATATCGTGTCTTTCACCTCCTCAGAACATCCCAAAGTATTTCACAGCCAATGATGTACTTTTGAATTGCAGTCACTGTTGTAATCTAGCCAAACATGCCAGTCAATTTACACACAGCAAGCTCACACAGTCAGCAATGACATAAATGACCAGTTAATCTGTTTTTTTTGGCGGCATTGGTTGAGGGATCAATATTGGCCAGGACACCGGGAGACTTACCTCCTCCTCTTTGAAGAGTGCATCACAATCTTTTATGTCCACCAGAATAGGCGGACTTGGTTTAACGTTTCATCTGAAAGACGACACCTCTGACAGTGATGCACTCCCTCAGAACTGCACTGGAGTGTCAGCCAAGACAGATGACATCATTAAGCTGGAAATGATAATGGGCCAGAAATTCGGCTCTCCGGCTTCCCGCGGGTGCAAGGATCGTGCGGGTACTTACCTACCGCGCCCACCGTTGTGCTTCGGGCCCGCGTGAAAATCAACTCCTGGACCTCCTGCAGCTGCCGGCGCGCAGTGCTTGCGTATCCCAGGGGCGCAGTTAGTTCGAAGCATCCCCTGGGATCACGTGGGCCATGGAGAGCCAATCGGAGCAGGGAATCTCCATTTATAGATTTTGACAGGAAGACCTGTCAAATCTATGAATAGAGATCGGGCCCAAAACCTCACTAAAACTTCAAATACATTTTTTAAAAATCACATTTTTAAAATAACTATAAATTACATAAATTAACTACTTTAAACAAAAATTAAAATTTTTGAAAAAATTAATTACACTTTTTAACGGTGCTAAAAATAAACTTACCTTTCTTTAAAGTATGTAAAAAAGATAAACCTGTTGAAAAAATGTTTAAATAGTACTTAATTCACCACTTACCTTGTTAAAAGCAGGCCTTGCTCTTCCTTTTTTCCTGCGCAGCTTCTCCGTACTTACCCTCACGGAGAAACCTGAAAAAAAAAATGAAGTTCGCTGCGTGCGCGCTGCCTCTCCGGCGCACGCGTTCAACCTCTGAACCCCTTCCTTCAGGGGAACGGAAGTTCCGGTTTCCAGCGCATGTGCAGTGCATACGCGAAACCGGCACTTTCGTTGGGTCTACGGGTGAGTACCCAGCGCGTACTCACCCGTGGAGACCCGAATTTCTGGCCCATTGTTGTTTTGAATTCAGTCTCTGTCTTCATAGGTTTTTGTCATGTATATGGTTTTAATTTTACTTGAGAAGTTTCTTAATTGTTAGAGCTCTTGTACTGGCGGCAGTGACTAGCATTGTACTTGCTTCTTTTTTTTTATTTGTTCCTGGCAAGGCCAGTATTCATTGCCCATCCCTAGTTGCCCTTGAGAAGGTGGTGGTGAGCCGCCTTCTTGAACCGCTGCAGTCCGTGTGGTGAAGGTATTCCCACAGTGCTGTTAGGTAAAGAGTTCCAGGATTTTGACCCAGCGAGGACAAAGGATCGGCGATATACTTCCAAGTCAGGATGGTGTGTGACTTGGAGGGGAACTTGGAGGTGATGGTGTTCCCATGCGCCTGCTGCCCTTGTCCTTGTAGGCGGTAGAGGTCACGGGTTTGGAAAGTGAAGAAGCCTTGGTGAGTTGCTGCAGTGCATCTTGTAGATGGTACACACTGCAGCCACGATACCCCGGTGGTGGAGGGAGTGAATGTTTAAGGTGGTGGATGGGGTGCCAAACAAGTGGACTGCTTTGTCCTGGATGGTGTTGAGCTTCTTGAGTGTTGTTGGAGCTGCACTCATCCAGGCAAGTGGAGAGTATTCCATCACACTCCTGACTTGTGCAACTTCTGGTTGATGCACATACGAAAATTAATAACTGTTGTTACCGTAATGGATGGAGTGCTCCATCATTGAATAATGAAAATTACTTTATTGTATTTTTATATCCTTTTAAAAAGTAATCAGTTTTTAAGTGGACTTCAGTTAGTTGTTTTTTTAAAAGAAAACAGAGTTCCTTTTTCTTGGCCTCTGGGCAAGCAATACACTAAACTGATTGGAGGCATTCGTATCTCCAGAGGGGCCATCCAGTCCAGCTGGTTTCCTACAGTGATGTTTGCCTGTGCTCAGAAGTCAGTTGCATTAGAATTTACTTTATGTCTTTGAAAGGCTAAATATTTGTGAATGTGTAAATGCCAGTCAGACAACAACTTTCATTTATATAGCACCTTTAACACAGTAAAATGTCCCAAGGTAAGCTTCACAGGAGCAGCCCCTACGCCTACTTTTACCAGGCGTAAGGGTTTCGGCATTTGCTGGCAGTAGTTGGGCAAACAGCCCAACCCTGCGCCAGCGAAAGTGATGTTTGGGTCGGTGCGGTCGATCCGTCAAGGCGAACCTTAACAGATCGCGCAGCGCATGTGGGGAAACCCGGAACTTGCGGGGCCTTTTACAAGGCTTATGATTTGCGTACGCCATCATGGGGATCGGAAAATTCAGGCCATTAGAACAGATAACCAAAAGCATGGTCAAAACGGAGTAGCTTTTAAGGAGCGTCTTAAAGGAGGAGAGAGAGGTTTAGAGAGGGAATTTCCGAGCTTAGACACTCAGAGATTGTTCTCAGATTCTGCTGATGATATGAAAGCAGGCAAAGCTACTGATACGTAAATCAGGTGTGAAAAAGACAAACAACTTACCGAATGGCCGGAAGACCATTATCTGCAGTGAATTTATTTGAATGGTAGAACTGATTAATAACGTGATTGCCTGCCTAATGGGTAACAACTTCTTTGATCTGTTGTGTCAAAGCTTGCCTAGGAATGCTGTAAGTGCTGCTGCTTCACCTTATTCCCAGTTCTCTGCGTGCCTGTCTGTTGCAACAGTGAGAGGGGCTCCTGTAGAGCTCAACTCCCACATTTCAATCATCAGAGACCCAACTAATAGACTGTGATGGAACTGCTAAATTTGAGCAGTTTGTGTAAGTCACATATTGTACTGCTGGTTACTTGCTGTATTCCTTTACTTCTGTGTAATCATAGGGTTAATTCCATCATCCTGCTCCCCCAGTGGGGAAGCCACACAAGAGGTGTGGATCGGAGTTAGGAATGCAACCCTGGTCCTCTGACCTGCGTTTTTTGCAAGCATGGCTACCCGATGAAAGCACATGGTTGTGGAATTAGCTCTTGTATTCCTTGTAAGTAAGTCAGCAGCTTCAGTCTGCACAATATGGTCTGACGGTATGGTGTTTTCCGTCTTTCTGTGTGGACAGGAGATAATGGTGGGCACCCAATTAACCCAGGTAAAAAATATTGTCGGAAAATCCCTGTGGCATTTTAACCCTGGTTAACAGTTGTCCTGGCCAACATTTACCCCTCGACCAACACTGCTAAAAAAAAACTGATTATCTGGTTATTATTACATTGCTGTTTGTGGGAGCTTGCTGTGCGTAAACTGGCTGCCACGTTTCCTACGTTGCAACAGTGACCACACTACAAAAGTACCTCATTGACTGTAAACAACAACAACAACAACAACTTGCATTTATATAACACCTCCCTATCTCTGTAATCTTCTTCAGCCCCACAACTCCCCGAGATATCTGCGCTCCTCTAATTCTGCCCTCTTGAGCATCCCTGATTATATTCGCCCAACCATTGGTGGCCGTGCCTTCGGTTGCCTAGGCCCTAATTCTCTGCCTAAACCTCTCCGCCTCGCTACCTCTCTTTCCCCCTTTAAGACGCTCCGTAAATCCTACCTCTTTGACCAAGCTTTTGGTCACCTGCCCTAATTTATCCTTATGTGGATCGGTGTCAAATTATTTGTCTTTTAATACTCCTGTGCAGCGCCTTGGGATGTTTTACTACGTTAAAGGCGCTATATAAATACAAGTTGTTGTTGTAGTAAAATGTCCTAAGGCACTTCACAGGAGAGCTTTGGGACGTCCTGAGGTTGTGAAAGGCGCTATATAAATGCAAGTTCCTTCTCTCTTTTCTTTAACCCATTCATTAACACACATAAAAGTGCAGGCTTCAATTGATAGGAGATGAGTGTTTGCTCCTGGAAGCTGCCTTCATGCTGTGTACATGAATAAAGAGAACCCCAATTGTAACACTTAACTCTGCAAGCTTACTCTACTCCACCTAGCCTCAGAAGCCCAACCTAACTGCAGCAGTGCAAGCTTGTTCAAAACCACCCATCTTTGTGCTACCTCTGCTTGGTAAATTGAGGGTAGTTCTGTGTGGAAGACTCGCAATCGCTAGGAACGATACAGGGAATCTTTACCCAATCAGTCTAGTCTGGATTCAAATCCAGGTCCTGATGGATAGAAGGACTGTGTACAAACCCACATCAAGTCCCACATCTTTCTTCAGAGATAAACTCTGGGGAAATTTTGCAACTAACTGATCCGCTTCAAATGGAAGGGGCGGTAAGAGACTGCAGCATGATCTACGTGTTTACTGTAAATCTTTTTGACAGCAGAAGAGAGAAATAAATGTTATGGCAAATTGGCGCTCTTAGTTTTTGTACCACGCAGTCTGGATGACAATGCTGGTGTTTCTGTTTTTTGTCCAGTATTTAGAAATGCTCTGCCAAAGACTCAGAGGTTTGTTCAATAAGTAGCTGAATCACATAAAGCTGCAAAGTGCCAGGTTCGATCTGTACATAGTTAGTAGGCCTCAGCTGGGGCTAGGGTACGGGGCGCTACAATTGGCCACAGCACCTCTGGATTAGGGAGGAGAACATTTGGCCAGGGCTCACTGTCAAGTAACACTGGAATTACACACGTGTGGACGTCAGATTTGGCTGTGACCCCAGCAAGTAGTCAATACCTGAAAGGTGGGAGGGGTGGAGAAGATTTATGAGAAGAAAAAATAGCATTTATTCTCCACTGTTAATTAAAATAAAACAATTCCTAAGTTCCTGATTGAACCATCATTGAAATTCACTCCGTTTTGAAGTTAAAGGAACTTAATTCTCCAGTGCTGACACACCCAGGTGTTCAGCACTTTCTTACCATGGGCCTGTAAAGCTGCCTGTTGGAGGTGCTGGGCTACAGCAGCCCTCCACCAATCCCCTTAGTCCACTAATCTTCATGGGTCAACCTTGTTAGTCTGTGCCTGGAACAATGCTGGTGTCCCTGTACATTCCCCATAACTGGGCCTGGACAGTGTCTCAGCAGGTGGCTGGAACAATGCTGGTGTCCCTGTACATTCCCCATAACTGGGCCTGGACAGTGTCTCAGCAGGTGGCTGGAACAATGCTGGTGTCCCTGTACATTCCCCATAACTGGGCCTGGACAGTGTCTCAGCAGGTGGCTGGAACAATGCTGGTGTCCCTGTACATTCCCTTTTACTGGGCTTGGACAGTGTCTCAGCACATGACTAGGACAATGCGGGTGTCCATTGCACATTCCCGATAACTGGGCCTGGACAGTGTCTCAGCACATGACTAGGACAATGCGGGTGTCCATTGCACATTCCCTATAACTGGGCCTGGACAGTGTCTCAGCACATGACTAGGACAATGCGGGTGTCCATTGCACATTCCCTATAACTGGGCCTAGGGCGGACATTCATCAATGAGGACCATATTCCAGCTTTGTGAGGGACTGCGCTGTCATGTCATTCATGCACATCGATGATTTTCACCTTTTCTCTCCGGAAGGCCCTGACACTTTGCTATAGTCCAGCTCCACAGACTCCGGCAGCCATTCAGTATTAGCCAAAGTGGCCATTATAAGTACGGGAGTCTATGTAGCTGGCAGTCTGTTTGCTTGTACAGGGGATTACTACCGAGCCTGATACTATCCTCAGTCGTGTGCAGCATGCCTTACTCGTGAGTGATTGAAGGCGCTGTCGCTGGTTCACACCCCCCCCCCCCCCTCCATCCTAGCCCAGGGGTGCTGAGCCCAATTGTAGTGCTCCAACCACTGCCTTGATACAGACTGGGTATAAAAACGGGGGGCCTTCTAGTCGTTATGGAGCTCAGTACTGCACAGAGCAGTGGATTTACTGATAAAGACCAGTTTATTGGCGGGGTGGTGTCGGGGGCGGGCTATGTGGATATTATCACCAGCCTTATGGACCAGTTGAAGGTGATGCTATAATTGCTCCCAGTACCCCGGGGGAGGGCTCCCACTTTTGTATCCCATCCAGCGATGTCTGCTGGAAAGTGTATACAGATCAGTGAAGGCTGCAATAGGCTTATGGGGCTTTTACTAGTCAGTGTAGCCCCTTATATCTGTTTATAAAGCTGCTTGACCTTGGTTTATGGTATGTGTATGTTGTCCACTACAACAAGCACCTCCTATTATAATGTCCAAAATGTTCCGTTACAATAACTTTAGTGTTGTAGCATTTACTCTGCTGAATATAGTCCTCAAGCATTTATAAAAGCTTTCATTTTATCGCGACATTGGTCTTTTGAGTTTTTTTCTTTGCAAAGAATTAATCTGATAAAGTTTTAAGTAATCAGTTACTCCTGGAAGCTTTCTTTGCTCGTCACTGATAGTTTAGACGGATTGTCGCCCCCGAGTGGTGCCCAATATTATTACAACAATTTGATCTTAAGTGCATGTTTTGGCTAAGTCTTAAAATATCCCATTTAAGATCTTATTAAGTAAATAAGATTGATCAGCACTCAGTATAACTAATCCCCCCCCAAAAAAAATATTTATTTTGAAAAATTATGATGATATTTAGCATGTGGGTCCAATTGGGGCATCTGCTAACGCACAGTGTCATTCTTTAGTCCGTTTCCACCCACAAATTTTAAAGACTTATTCCACCCCCATTTCCCCACAGTTCCACTTGTGCCTGCAGCCCTCCAGCACTGCACTGCATCCACCGTTCTGGACAGTGACCATTGACAGTTGTAGGAAATCACAAGAAAGCCAATTCCTGTCTTTATCTGATGGCCACACACATGGATAGTCACTGGATAGTGATCAGTGTTGGGAGCAGGAACCCTGCCTTATATTTTAATTTAATTGTCGACAGGGTGACCAACCATTCGATGCGGTGGGTGGAGGGGGGCTTGCTGCCCAGTCATTTTAATCATCACAAACCAGACAGCAAAAGTCCAATTTTCAATTGGCCTTTTATATAAAAAAAAAACAGGTTGTGCACATATGGACTTGAGCCGAGACCTGGAATTTCCTGGATTGCACGTGCTCAGAAATGACGCGAAATGTATGCCAGTTTCTGCACCGAACTTGCCGACAGAAACTTGAGTCCAAATTTCCTGCTGAGCTCATTTGTCTTTGCTGGAACGCCCGGGGCTCGTCTGTGCACAAGGCAGCCACCGCTCCCAGCCGAAACAGGCAGAGGTCCACTTAACTACGACAATTGTAAGACTCCATTTGCAATTTTCAGTACCAAAGAGTGGAGTGTGTGCCACACACGCTCCGCCCACTGGGACTAGGCCTTGAGCGGTCTAACCAGCGTTCCTTAAAGGAACCGCTGGAGGCCACTCACAAAATGAAGACTAAAAAACAATTCTGTGTATTTCCGTGGGGTTAGGGTGAGCAGGAATGCTCCTCCTATCCAGGCAATAATACTGGGACCCACTGCTGGTTGCTCAGCAGGCCCCACCTTGGGTAGCAGGCAGAAGGCCCTGAATCCCACAGATAGAGGGAGAGATACTTGCAGCGGTCTCCTCTCCCTCCAATTTACTCCCCAGCACTTAACCTGCTGAAGGATTGGTCTCAGCCAAAGCCCACAGTGGGAGATGTGTTGAAGTCTTTGAGGCTGTTCAACATGGCTCCCACCTCTTATAGCCCTGCTGCAACAACGCTTGCATTTCCCGGGGGGACACTGGTGGGCTCTCACTTGCTGGCGGGAATCCCACCAGGAACCTACCATGAATGTTTGATGACCTCCCCCCACCCCCACCCCCCCCCAACCAAGGAAACTGGGCCGGGTCATGGTGGCGGGCATAAACTTTAGGGGCAGGAAGAGGCAAATCCAGTCCATCATATGAGTTTCTCAGCTAGCCCCCACACTAGAATGTTATTGTACAATTGAGTAATTTAGAAAGGAGTTCAATGTGTTAATTTTAATATTTTCATCTCAAATACAGGTTGAGAAATCTCAATCTTCCTGATTCCAGCAAACTTGTGGTTGCAGGAACTGCTTGTAGATTGGAGCAAAATAAATTCTCTACCAAACAGTTCTTTAAAGTTGATTCTTTTCCTAGGAAGTAAATGTACAAATAAGATCGTTTTTATCATATATAAAATGTGCACTTACTGAACGTTCATATTTGGTGATGAGTTTGGCGTTGTGTTCTCCATTTTAAGTTGTGTTTCAGAATATTCAATATTCCCCAATCTGCTGCCACGCACTTGTGTTTTTCCTCCCCTTTTCTTGCACTCTTTCTCGCCCATTGGCTGCGATTTTACTTACCTCGGCGGGTCCGTGGCGGGTGACATTGGTGGCGGGTCCCGACCCCACTGCTGTCTCCATCCCACTCTGTGAAATGACTCCATTGATAGGGCTTGTTAAGCCCGCCCAGCGCGTTTCCTGGGCCAATTAGAGGAAGCAGGTCTGGTGACGTCATTCATGACGCTTCATCAGCCAGTTTCCTTAAAGGGACCATGGCCAACTTTAATTTGACAGTTGTTCTGTCAGTGTTCTACAGCATTGAAGTGTTGCAAACACTGATAATCACTGCACAGAGGTGCAGGGCTGCAGCCAGGCTCTCCCATGACTCCCTCCATATGGAGGGAGTCACAGTACGCAGGGAGGTTCTCTTCCCTTCTGATGGGCGGAAGAGACCTCTCCAGGAGACCAACACAGCCTGGTTGCACATTGCACAGGAGGACGCAAGCAGGGATGTGGTCACGAGGACCAGGCTGCAGTGGTGCAAACCTTTCAATGATCTCAGTAGATCACGAAACATTAGTACAAAGCCACACTCGCCTTCATCCTGCTGTGCCTCTCATCACATCCCCATCACTCTGCCTTCCCTACCCTACTCCTGCACATCCTTACTCACACCAACTTACCTTGCACCTCCACCCATCCCTCTCTATCTACATTATCACTTCCCCATCTCACTAGCCACCCCTCACACTAACCCTCATCCTAGTGCAATCATACCAACTAACAACACACAAGGGTAGGCACTTTTATCCAGTGTTCATGTAAAGTTTCTGTTAATGTGCTGTCAAACATTGAAACCTTTATTTTCAACACTTTGTGTTCTTAGACAGATTTGTGTGCACCTTTGGAAGTGGCTTAGTGAGTTGCAGTGAATGGTGAGACATAACGGTACCCCCCGCAATGGTGATGAGTGTGAAAGGAATGGCTTGGGCATTGTAGGGATTCTTTATGGTGTTGGTGTGGGGTGGTGCCAACCTGGTGCATCATGTGGTAGCCATATGGGTGTACAGCGTCAAGTGAAGTAAATCTGGCCATGGTGAGGCCATCCCTAGCCTCCTGGGCAGCAATGTGCTTGGGTGCTGATGCCCTCTATCCTGTGCAGCATCATGTGATTGCAGAGAAGGTTGGTGTTGTTGTTGGTGCCGCTGGTGTGCCTGGTGCTGCTGTTGTTGGGGCTCATTGTGGTCGGATTCTGAGGACCAAGGTGAGAGAGTATAAAGGGCACCCATGCTGATGGAATAGATGGCAGGTGAAGTAGAGATGACAGAAGCATCCTGTCAATGGTGAGAGAGTTCTTCCAATGAGGTAAGAGTGGATGGAGAGTGGAAACTAGAAAGCCTGCAGAATCTGTGCTGGAAATGGACTGAGAAACAGCTTGTGGCTGAGGAAAGTGATGATCTGTCAGATGGCAGCTTTTACTGTACATTTGAAGCTGTCAAGGAATCAGCTGGAGCAATGGCCACTGAACTCACGCCTCAGGTTGACAGATGTGGTCCCTGAACAGCGTGGTTCCCGTGGCCATGAAGTTAAAGTGAAAAAGTAAGTTAAAAAAGCCTGTTAATGATCTGTCAACAAGGCAATAATGAGCTTAATTGGGTCGCCCGCCGGGTCTGCTCAGCGCTGACAGACCCGACATTGGGAAGGGCGTGTGGCAATGGGTTGACAGCGGGGTCCCGACCCGCTGTCAAAATAAAATACTTCCCCACCCGACCCGCCACCGATCCCGCCCGCTGAGCCACGGAAATTTCCGGCCATTGTTTTTCCCTCTCTTTCCCTCTTATTTACAAAAGTACCCAGAAGACATAATTTGATATATTCACTCCAGTTTTTCACCTTCACTGTCCCGCCCACCGGCAACGCACCAATTAACAGAAGGAACATCATGAGCAGCAGGCCCATTACTTCCTGATGCGCAGCCAAAGATGAGGCTCCTCGGTGCCACTGCGAACTCAGATGATGGGTCCAAAGTTGCGAGCATTATTCAGCTCAGAATTCTAAAACAATCAACAATGGCTGTAAACAATGACTTAGATCAACAAGCTCCCGTGATAGAGACTGCATGTTCAGGGAGTGAACAGCATCACAGTTTCTTCAGAAGCCTTAGACAGCAGCCCTTGCTAGAGTGAGGAGATGAAAGAACGAGGAAAGAAAAAAAGAGTAAAAGAAAGACAGACGTAGGGAAGAAGGGAGGGAATATGCAGGTACAGCAAGCAATTAGGAAAGGAAATGGTATGTTGGGCTTTATTACAAGAGGATTTGAGTATAAGAGTAAAGACGTCTTACTGCAATTATATAGGGCCCTGGTGGGACCACACCTGGAGTATTGTGCACAGTTTTGGTCTCCTTATCAAAGGAAGGATATACTTGCCATAGAGGGAGTGCAACGAAGGTTCACCAGACTTATTCCTGGGATGGGAGGATTGTCCTATGAGGAGAGATTGAGTAGACTAGGCCTATATTCTCTAGAGTTTAGAGGATTGAGAGGTTGCTCTCATTGAAACATACAAAATTCTTACAGGGCTTGACAGGGTAGATGCAGGGAGGATGTTTTCCCTGGCTGGGGAGTCTAGAACCAGGGGTCACAGTCTCAGAATAAGGGGTTGGCCATTTAGGACAGAGATGAGGAGAAATTTCTTCACTCAGAAGGTGGTGAATCTTTGGAATTCTTTACCCCAGAGGGCTGTGGAGGCTCAGTCATTGAGTATATTCAAGGCAGAGATCGATAGATTTTTGGATATTAAGGGAATCAAGGGATATGGGGATAGTGCAGGAAAGTGGAGTTGAGGTAGAAGATCAGCCATGATCTTATTGAATGGCGGAGCAGGCTCGAGGGGCCAAATGGCCTACTCCTGCTCCTACTTCTTATGTTCTTATGAATGAGTGGAAGAGTAGAGCAGATCAAAGAGGTAAGGAGAGAGGAAATGGGAGGCTGGGAAAGGAACTAGTGGCAGACAAGGGTAGAGAATGGGAGATGGAGAGAGGAAATGAGAGAAAGGGGGCAAGAGGGAATGGGAAACAGAGGGAAAGAGCTAATTAGATAGATGAGACTGGGAATGAAACAAAATAAATAATGGTAGGACGGGGAGACCGGGAGTGAGAAACCGAGATTGAGAGAGTAACAGGGTTAGAAAAAAATTAGAAGGATTGAGAGAGACAGAGAATGAGAAGGAGGTATGGACAGGCAAAAAACAGAGATTAAGAGGTAATGAGAGGGTGAACAAAAAATGAGGAGAAAGGAGAAGAGGGAGAGATGGAATGTGATAGAGACAAAAGGGAATACGAGAGACAGAGAAAGGGAAAGACAGCAGCAATGAGTGAAATTGTGAGAGGAAGAGGGAATATGAATCAAGGGGGAATGAGATGGAGGAAAAAGAGACAAGAAAAGGAATCCAGGTTTTAGGCAATTAGTCAGAAACAGAGTATGTTAGAAGTACTCGAGGAACAGCACCTCATCTTTCGTTTAGGCACGCTACAGCCCTCTGGACTCAATATCGAGTTCAACAATTTTAGATCATAACCTCAGCTCCAATCACATTTATATTTTATTTTTTCCACCCTTTTATTTGTCCCCCCCCACCTTTTTTTTTCCTCCTAGAAGCTGGCAGCTGTCCTTCATTCTGCCAGTGGATTTCACACTTCATTCAGCCTTAATCTGTCACATTAACACCACCTCTAGCCTTGCATATCTCTTAATGTCTCTTAATGTCTCTTCATCTCCCCCTTTGTTCCTTTATCCCCTCCCCCTTTTCCCAGCTTTACCCTGGCCTTAAATCTATTTGATTTCCGGCTCTTCCCAGTTCTGATGAAAGGTCATCGACCTGAAACGTTAACTCTCTTTCTCTCTCCACGGATGCTGCCTGGCCTGCTGAGTTTTTCCAGCGTTTTCTGTTGTTATTTCGGATTTCCAGCATCAGCAGTATTTTGCTATCGTATGTTAGAAGTAACGTTGACTGGCTAGGTTTCAACATTTTTTGCACAGTATACCTATAGTTACAAAGAGAATATCACGGAGTTTACTATTCAATGGCCTAGATTTTGCGGCAAGAATGACAGTGAGGCTCTCAGCGCTCACCGTTATTATGGAGTAAATCGGACAGCAACTTCCGGTGACCGCACATGCGTAGTTAAATGTGGAAATCAGGAAGTTGCTGTCCAAGTTGCCCTGCTTCCTCCACAAGCTTCGCTGCACTGGTACCTCGCCAATAGATTCGGCATTAAAACAAACGAAGGCCATGAAGTTGTGGTACTTGCCGACTAGTTACCCACTAAACACGCCAGAGAGAGTTAGGGCTTGTCCATTCAAATGTAAGTGAATTTTTAACAGCGTGATAAGTCTTAATTACTACAAAACAACCACTCTGGTGCTGAAAATTTCTTTTAGAAGTGTGGAATCTCATTCCTTCTGTTGGTGAAAAATGAATTCACTCGAGTCTGTCTCAAAGCAGAAGATCACAGTTTATTTAACAGAGCACTCTGGGAGAAGAGCCATAGACCCCGCGGTCTAGTGATCCACTTCTCGTCGTTACAGTGGTATCGGAACTTCTTTTATACATTATAGGGTTGGATATGCAATTCATTACATACAAATGTCTCCACCCAATCACATTCCCCCAGCAACAAGCTCCTTAATTATAATCTGCACTTTAAGCAAAATGTTCTTGTTACTTCCCTTCCGAAACTATAAACATAGAGTGTTGCGTCACATCTGTCCGACCGGACTGGCTGATCATGCGGTGATTGGTTCTCAAGTGTAACCGTTGTGCTATTATTGTAGACCTTGGTGGGCCTCAAGTTGCCTCGCACGTACGCATGTTGACCACAGACATTACTCATCGCACTGTGTCAGCGAAACCATTCTGTATTTACGAATTTACCTTTTACAGCACATGCTTTAACTTTTTACGTTGCTGCTTTAAGCCCTATAATTTTCACCCTAACACTTCAGATTTAATTATTGTTGGAGATTTTTTTAATTAAATAATTTAAATAAAATTTTTACTTTATCTTTCCATCTGTTTTATCTCTCTCTCTCTTAATCCCATCTTTCATTCCCTCTCTTTGGGCTGGATTTTCTCAATGGGGAGCTTTTGGAGGCGGGACTCCCACTTGTCGGGTTTTAGTCCCGCCTCCATCGACTTGTGGCCAACCCACGCCATTTTCCCTTGATTGACCTTGTTAATCCCGCCCAGCGGGCTTAGCAGGCCAATTAAGGGAAAGCCGGTTACAGGTGATGTCAACGAGTGATGTTTTATCTGTCAAGAGCTTGTCAAACACTGACAATCTGTCCTCTAAGTTGAGTCCTGCCACTCAGGCTCAGTTAGAGAGCTCTCCTGAGCAGAAAGCAGAAGGCTGCAGCTTTTGACAGTTCAGTGGCCATTCTGCTTTCTGTGCCGGTGAGCTGAGGGACTCTGAAACCTGAAGGGAGGAAGCCTGCAGGAAGAAGTAAAGGTAAGTAAAACTTATTAAAACACTTTATACACACACCTCACACACTTACCTCTGCACACATGCACCCATCACTCACCTGCACACCGGACATCTCGGCCCCTCCGACCCCCGCAGACCGACGGCCCGCCTCGCTGACCCTGGCGAGGTTCGGATCCGTCGGGAAGCCCACACTTCAGGGCTGAAAATAGGGATTCTCAAAAAAACTGCCTGCACTAATCCCCTTCCCGCCTCGAGGAGACGGGACCCAGCGCAGGTCGGGTACCCGCCTCCTGAGAAGATGGCACAGGGGCGGGATGGGCACCCGCCCCCAGATTCTGCCAATTTCCCGGCAGTCCCGCCTCCAAACCCGCCTCCCAGGGCTGGCAAAATCGCCCCCTTTATTTCGCTTTCTGTACATGATTTTACATTGAATTAACTATTCTAATTTACACTTCGTGGCTCAGTGAGGATTCTTTAATCTGATTGCTTGAGGAGACACGCTGTTGCTTGTCCTGTTCACACAGGTCCCAGATCCCCTGTAGAGGGTGCCATGCTGTTTCTGACTCCTGATGACTATAAGTTGCTGTGTAAAAGCCCACAAAAAGTCTGTGGACAGCTGTAAGCGTAATGTTCGATCGCCGCTGACCACAAAATTAGGGCCATTATGTTTAAAACTTGTGGCTCTTTGGATTTCTTTTGACTCTGGAGCTTTGAAAGATTGATCACGCTTGGTTTAGTGTGTAACTCCGGTGCAGTGTCAAACCTGATTATAATGCGTTCAGGGGATGTTTTGGCCATCCTGAGCCCTTTTTAAACTTAGCTGGAGTTAATTTAAATGTTTGGAGAGTACAGATGCACCCCGCTACATGCTTGAAACATTTACTGATGTGAGGGGCGCTCTTCTATCCTGTGTAAGCACAGATATATAGAGCCTGGGGCAGAGTACTGCAGTGGGAGCCAAGAAATATAAACAAGGTAGTGCCTGCCTGTAACCCATACCACAGTTAAAGTGACTGAACACTGCACATATCAAACTGACAAGTGCAAAAGAAAATTAGAGCTAATTCCTCAGATTTTAGATGATGGGGGATTCTGTGAGCCACACTCACACAGAGCCCAGGTTGAAGTCCTATGTCTGTTCTGTGATCCCTCTGAGTGCGGCTAGTGAAACTGAATAAGAAAGCAATTCTTCATTGTACAAGATGGAAGTCAAAGTCATTTTTTACTTCTGAAATTGCTGTTGTTGAGACTTGACAGCTGAGTGTGTGAGGAGCTGTTTCTTTTAGATATAAATGAACCCTCCTTACACTTTCAGTAATTATAGCGCAGTCAGCATTCTGCGAGCAGTAGCATACGAGTGGGAGCTATTATGACATCGCCATAATTGAGCAAATGCTGTCAGCATACAGGTTCCATGTGTGAACTGTCGCTGAGGTTTTCAAGCCTGTTTTTACTTTCACATTCTGTCAGATTCAATTAATTTTGTCAGTGCTGCTTCTTTAACTCATTATTGGGAGTACTGTTGAATTTTATATACTTCCTGAAACTTCAATGTGTGGTTAAATGCAGCTCTTAAAAATAAACAGCACATCGGGGGAGAATGGGACAGATTTCCTCTGTGAGTTAAGCATCCAAAAACCATAAGTGTTTTCCTAATCAGTGCACTTCTGATTTTGCTACATGTTGGGCTCGGAGCAAAATGAGGGTGAGAGGAAAACGAGGGTGGGAGGAAATCGACATAGGGAGAGCTACCGTCGAATCCCAAAAAACTGCTACGATGGTAGACTGCACTGCCTACCTGCTGTGTGCAGATGATGGCGAGAAGGCGTGAATTGCTGGTCCGCCTCTCCAACCCTGAGTTGATCTTCCCATAAAAGGCACTAATGGTGCCAGGAGCCTGCCATGGATATGGCTCAATGTTCCTCTCACCTCTCTGCCATCTTTGGCACTGTTTACCATTCCATTCTCTTCCTGCATAGTACAACTTCATAGGTCTCTCTTGACTCCCATCCTACCTTTTACGATGCAGCTACTACTCTATCCTACCACTGACTCCAACCGAGCACTATTGCTGTACTGCCTGACGGACATCAGGTCCTGGATGAGTCGAAACTTAGTACGGCTCAATGTTGGCAACATTGAAGCTATCCTGTTGTGCTCTTGCCTCTAACCTGCTTCACTACCTGCTCAGACTGAGCCCATTAGTGGCCGACCTTGGCATTTTCTTTGACCCTAAGCGAAGTCTATTGCCAAGAACAGTGCCCACTTATACCCCTACCTCACCCTGTAGGCTGCTGAAACCCTCATCCATGCCTTCATCACCTGGTGGATCAATTAGTCCACTGCCCTCTTCGCTGGTCTTTCCACTTCCTCCTCTCTTCACAACCCCCATTTAATCCAGAACTCTGCGCCCCAAGTCCTCCTACAGAATGTCCCACACCGACAGCGTCCCTGTCCAGGTCCAATTGCTCCTTTTTGCCCAAACAAATCACTTTCAAGATTTTTGCGTGCCAGATCCTCTGTGGAATATTTGAGATATCTTCTCCAGCCCACACCCCTATTCATCAGCCTCTGGTTGGCCCCAACCTCTTCTACTCCACCATCGACAGTGGCCTTCCAGCCGTTATACTTTCTGCCCCCTGGGACTCCATTCCCACCCACTTTGTCTCTCTCCTTGCCTTCTGCTGTTGCTTTTGTTGTTCACTTGTGACTTCAACCGAATGATTTAGTCTTAATCTTATAATGCACGTTATACTGTCTCTGTCCTATTGATCCAGCATAAAGTGAGCATCAGACAGTTGCCTCTTGAGCCTTGTTAATTTTCTCAGCTCATGACAGGGGTGGTTCCTCCATCTGGTGTTCCTAGTAGGGAAACTCCCCACGGTACCCTCGCTACGAGTGCCAGTCTCCACTGGGAGTGCCAGGGAAGAGTATCTCACCTGGTACGTGTGTTTATATCCTGCCCAGCATGTCGCATTTTATTAAAGGTCCTTGCAAATCTAGTCAAACTAAAGCAATTTTAAAATGACGATGCAATACATTACAGTGCCACTTGGTTCTCGGAATTCACAGATCCAGTTCATGGTTGGGGCATTAAAAAGGTAACCTCTCCCATGGATGGACTGGTATCAGATGTGACTTATATGGGTTGATTTTTATGACCTTTGCCCTTAAAGAAGACACATTTCCCTGGGAGCAAAGAGCAGGAAAAGCCTGTTTCACCAGATCGCCTCTCCGACTACCTTGCCTCAGGATTTGGGGCTTCCTCAGCTGGTGTGGGCCTATCACAGGCATACAAAAGTGCCGGGGGCGTGGGGTTTATGTATTTCCTGGCCTCCACTTCATTTTCCTGAGGCAACACGTGCTGAATGCCCCAGTGCAGGGGACTCGGTGAAACCTGGTGCTATGAGCTTTGCCTGGACCTTGTTGATCAGAAGATTCATAGAGGTACCTGGGGGCAGGCCAAAGATGGGCAGGTAGCTTTGCTTTTTAAATTGTAAATCCCTTCCAGGATGTTTTCAGATAGTCAGGACATTCCAGCTGCCGATCTCCATCAGAGTTAGAAGGTTCAGCTTTGAAAACCCAATCAAATCTGCAACCGTTTTCCAGATGCAAGACCAGCCAGGGGTGGACCTCTGTGGGGTATGCTCATGGCCCAGGACAGGAAACGATCCCTACTGGGCTAGGGAAGGGAAAACTCACCTGGGGTCCCTGCTTCTGATCACTATCCAGTGACTCCTACTGGAAAGTGCACCTGTGTATATGTTGCGTGAGGCTGGGATCGAGCTCTGTGCTGTTGCTGTCCATGCTTGAATGGTCTGCCGACTCTCAAAGCCTCGGCTCACTTGGATGAGGTACTCGAGAGCTGCCAGTCCCAAAGGAACCGTATCCCAAAAAGAATCAGCTCCGTCAGGGTAGTGGGTTCTGCTGAACTAAACGGTAAACTTTTTGTAGTGTTTTCTGTAGCTACGAGTGAGCATCATTGTGTATGGAAAAACTGAATTAATCTGAATTGATTTTATCCTCTGTTTATACAACCCTGTAGCTGTGTACAAAAGCAATTTATGCCTGGATTCCCATGCGTAGAATCCAATCATGTGTAATGCACTTAAGTGTAATCAGAGCTATTACCCATAGTTATGAGCAGAATCCAGTTCTTGTTCCCATCTGCTGCTGTGAGAACACGTGGAGGGTCATAGAAAGGTCGGCATACGCACTGATTGGATGCAGTTGCCCAAAGTAAAAATAAGATTGCTGAGAGATGTCTTTAGCACACCTTGAGAATGGTTCCCCTCCTTTAAATGGCGACACCTAATGGTTCCCTTCAAGAGAGAATGTGCTTCATTCAAGAATAGTGCAATGCTGGCACTTTAATGTATTTCCTGCAGTTTTAACTAATGGTAATTAAATGGAAAACTACAGTACAAAATAAGCAGAAAAACATGTCAGGGTTTTTGGAAGTGAGTGCTGAATTGCATCAGCTCATTCTAATTGTGTGCAAAGTGATAGTTTATTTTTGTTGAAGTTTATTCACTTTCTCAGCTGACTTCCTTCAGTCTCAGCTATAAGTTTCACAATAATTGCTCATACTTACATTGAGGGTCATAGAGTTCTCTACATTATGGTGAGGGGTGCTTGGTGACAGGACCAGAGTTAAATCTCTGTTCAAAGAGGCTAATGGGGAGGGGGAGAGAGAGAGGGAGGGGTGAAGTGATAGATGAAAGTTCTGCATGGATGATGCCACTGGAGTTAATGATGGTCTCTTGACGTTAAATATCTACGAGGTCAACCTTATCAATAACTGGAAGCTGAATTGGAGTCTTTCAGATTGCACAGAATTGCTGAACTAAAGCTAGTTGATCTGAGGGGTTTAGGGAGGGAAGTCCAAAATGTGAGGCCAAGGCGGCTGAATGCACAACCACCAAAGGTGGGGTGAATGGAGGAAGGATGTGCAAAAAGCTGGACTGTTCGAGGGAGTTGTAGTGCAGGAAGAAATTACAGAGATGGGAAGAGGTGCGGCGATGGAGGGATTTGAACACAAGGGATTTAAACACAAGCATATTTAAAATTCCAGGAATGATAGGCGAGTGAGATGGTATAGGATAGGATAGGGGCAGCATTTGGTCACCACTCCCAATATGTTCTTCTTTGGCTTGAAATCCATTTTTTCCTAACATCTCTGTGTAGTGCCATGGGACATTTTTCTACTTTATAAAGACGGGTGCTATAAAAATTCAAACGTTAGCTGTGGCTCACTTGTAGCACACTCACCTCTGAGCCAGAAGGTTGTTGGTTCAAGTCCCACTCCAGAGACTTGAGCACGAAATCTACGCTGACACTCCAGTGCAGCGCCGAGGGAGTCTTTCGGATGAGACAATAAACAGGGGTGCCATCTGCCCTATCAGATGGAAGTAATGGATTCCATGGCACTATTCGAAGAAGAGCAGGGGAGTTCTCCCCAGTGTCCCAGCCAGTATTTATCCCTCAATTAACATCCCTAAAAGACAGAGGGCTTGAAATTCAGTAGGTTAGCGCCCCCAGTTCAGGCATTAGCGCCGCGGAGGGGCGAATCCTGCGCCGCACAGCAAATTCGCTGGCCCCGTAGCACCGGTGATAACAGTTACTGCCTCGATCCCTTTCACCATATCGACGTTCTGCACTCCCGAATCATTGGGGGCTGGTGTGCAGACTCCAGTGACCCTCCCCTTTAATTGGCTGGGCCAGTGCTCACTTCCGCTTACACAACATCTCATATTCGTTATCGCTTGGAGCTTAACGCCACTCACCTTCGCCATTAGTACCTCATTTAGCGCTCCCCGTCCTTCTTGGAGCACTGAGACTGAATTTAGCGGGCAGCGAGATTGATTAGTGCCAGGCGCTAAATTTCCAACTTCTCAAAAGTTAGCGCCCCTTCCTGGGCGCTACTGAATTTCTCCCCCGGAGTATTTGATCATTATCTCATTGCTGTTTGCAGGACCTTGCTCTGCGTAAATTGGCTGCCGCGTTTCCTAAATTACAACAATTATTACACTTCTGGTTCATTGGCTGTAAAGTGCTTTGGGACATCCTGAGGTCTTGAAAGGTGCTATATAAATGCAAGTCCTTTCTTTCTGTATTTGCAAGTTGTTGCTGTTGTTGAGTGAGCTGCAGCAACCTGGTCACAGCATCAGATTAAAGAAACAATCCAATGTGGAGTCACAAACAATTTATTATGGAGCAAATCTTGGCTTGTGTTGTGGACGTTAATAGAAGAGATTATCCTTTGCACTGCATGTACTAATATTATTGATTTATTTTAAGGGTATAATGTTGTAGTACAAATACCTTCAGGAGCAACTAATATTGACGTACGGCAACACAGCTATTCAGGGAAGCCAGAGGATGACAACTATCTTGGTAAGCATTTTGAGAAGAAGTATTGCGGTTTATTTGTTCAGTGCTTTGTAGTCTTCAGCTCTCTGAGGTAGGGTATCATGATCTACTTTACATTTAACAATTCAGCTAATTCCCATTCACGAAAAACACCTATTCAATGATTACAATCTTCCTCCACAGACTATTGTCTTATAAGCAACATTTATTTTCCTATTTGAAATCTGAAATGCAGATTCAGTTTATAGGAGTATTGGACCTTCCATAATTTGTATTTGATTTTCTTATGCTGAAAATGTATTTATTTATCTATCTGCAGTGTCTAGAGAAAACATTATTTTCTAGGAACCAATTGAAAAGCACAAACAACACTGTCTTTGAAAAAAATCTCTTATTAACTTCTTTCCAAATTCTTCCAGTAGACAAGGATCCCTTGTCACTTCCATACCTCACCAATCCTCTTCCAACACAATGGCTCAAGCTCTGACTAACCATGACTAATGCCATGGGAGACTTGCTGGTAACCTTGGGGTGGGGTTAGGAGGCAGTTGTCATTAGTTTACATAATGTCATGAACCATAACAGCAAGCGAGATCCGCATATAGAGATTGTCTGAATGCTGAGTTTGCATTACTCTAATTTTGATTTATGTAAAAATGATATGTATATTACACAGAAGCATTGATTTATTGGTTCATTTAGAATTAGTGCTGTTGCACTTGGGAGTTTTTTTTGCTAAAGTGAGTTAGTTGATTTTAGCTTACTCAGTTCTGCAGCGGAATTTTCCCTTCTAATTGATGATGTGGTGAAAACTGAGCTAGCCTTTACTGTTTTGTAGTGGAGTGCCATAGAGTTAGTTGATGTAGTGGAATGCCATAGAGTTAGTTGATGTAGTGGAATGCCATAGAGTTAGTTTGTGTGTCAGCTTGACTCAGTTGGTAACACTCTGATTCAGAAGTTGTGGGATCAAGTGTTAGTCCAGGACTTCAGTACTTAAACTAGACTGGCCTTTCAGTGCAATACTGAAGGAGTGCTGCACTGGCAGAGGTTGGCCAGAATTTTGAGGAGGAAGGTGGGTTATGGGCGGGGGTTTCTGAGGCGGTCGGGAGGCCGGGTTTTTCGCAGGCCCTGCTGACTTCAACGGCAGGGCCTGATTTGCATTTGAGGCCTCGGTTTCCCGCCCACAGCCAGCCAGATTGAGAGGATGGCTGGCTGCGGGTGGGTAGGCCTTCGGCTGCACAGAGGAGGGAGGGAGGGTTCGCGTGGGGGCCAGGCTGTTAAATGGATCGGGGTGTGCGGGGGGGGTAGAGAGGATCGGGAGTTGGTTAGACAATCGGAGGGGGGGGTTAGAGAGGATCGGGGGTCGGGCAGACGATCGGGGGGCGGTGGGGGGGGGGGGTGGCGGGGGTGGGTGAGATAGGATCGGAGCCGGATGATGGAGGGGGGTGAAGGGAAGATTATGGCTGGCCACCAGAGGATCGCTGGGGGGGGGGGGGGGTGGGGGGGCGGCGGAGAGATCGTGGCCGGCCACCAGAAAATCGTGGCTGACCTCAGCATCATCACTGGGGTGGGGGGGGAATGCCTGGGGGGGGGGCGGTGATCAGAGGCCTCGTGGGGGAGGTCTTCAATCACGGGGAGGTAGGTTAGGTAGTAAGTAGGGACCCTGGATCCAGGCGGTATGTATAAAGGCACTTATCTCCTGGATCCAGCAGTCCCCGTCTTGCTGTAACTGCCGGGTTTCACGACCAGTGTGAAACCCGTCCACATGCAGTTAAAAACAGAATGGAGATTTAAAAAAGAGGCTTCCAGACCCATTATAATATTTAAATTGACGTTCCGACCCCTGGGAGCGGGTTGGCTGCCTGCCCCCGTCCCGCCTACGTTAAAACCGGAAATGGGCGGGTTGGAGGAAGGATCAAGTCGGGAATCCCATTTTTAACAGTTTAACTACCCTCACGCTCCAAACCCACCTGTTTTTTAAGGTTAAAATTTCCCCTGTTAAATCAAGGTCTTATCTGCCTGTTGCAGTGGTTCATGTGGACATTGAAGATCCTGTGGCACCATAGGAAGAGAGTAGAGGGTCCTCTCTTGATGTCATGGTAAACATACCTCCCTTAAGCAGCACCAACCACCGAGAAATTATATGAACTAGTTTCTCACCTCACTATCGCTCAACTTTTCTCAAGATTGTAACCTTTGAACAGGTGTTACGGCAGTGCATAAAATGGCTGCTGCATTTACCTACATAGCTAATCACTGCAGTTCCAAAGAAATTAGTTGTGTGAAAAGCACTTTGAGACATTTTTGAAAGCTGTAATAAGGATCTCATTCACAACCTAGAGGTTCAACATTTACTGTGGGGGAAGTAATAAAAGCTGATCTTTGTATAATTGTGATCTATCTGCTTAATTTCAACTCTACTTTCCTAACGGAAAATTTCTGTTCTGTGCTTTAGCGTTATCTGACAGTCAAGGTAATTTCATCCTGAATGGAAACTTTGTGGTGAGCATGTTTAAACGAGAAATAAGTGTGCAGGGAACCACGATTGAATACAGTGGCTCGGACAATGGTGTGGAGCGCATTAACTGCACTGATCGCATTGAGGAAGAGCTGACTCTGCAGGTAGGAATTTTCTGACAGCGCAACACCTTCTTATGTATTTATAAATGGTAATTCTCTGCCTCCGTGCTCCTAAGGAGGAACCTCCCCTGCCAAGAGTGCATACCAGGAATTCCCGTGTGCGCTTAGGATTTTTCCCAACCATTATTTTGGGAGCACTAAACAGCGCTTGTTGTTAAAGTCACAGCATCTTGACATTAGTTGACATTCACAGATTGCTTTCTTTTAAATCTTGCTAGGTTTTATCTGTTGGAAATTTGTACAACCCCGATGTGCGTTACTCTTTTAATATACCCATAGAGGACCAACTGGAGCAGTTTGTTTGGGATCCGTATGGTTCATGGCAAGAGTGCAGTAGACTGTGCCAAGGTAAACGCCGACCTGTTATTTACATTTCATTTTTGAATCTTAAAGTAAGTTTAATATATAAAAATAATTTAGCTGTTGGCTTCAAAATGGGCCTGTCTTTGTGAAATGTGAACTGTTTACACCATTTCCCTGGAGGCTTCACCAGCCTTCTGCCAGAGCCATCACAGGAGACCGGGGGGGGAACCCCCACATCATTTCAGTGCCTCTTGATCTTTCTACATATGTCGCACTAACCTATGCATTACATCAAACTGTGTCATTATGTTAGTTACAGGTGACATTACAGGGAAAACGATTCACAACGTTTCTGCTTCTGTCAACCTCCCCAAACAATTAAATGCCTGTTGGACACTTTCTCATGAAGTCAATTCTCCTTTAAATTTGATAACACAGCCAGTATGTAAATATCTTAACTGCAGACTTACACTAACGACACTTCTGAATTTTGTAGGCAAACCAGGAGCTTCCCAATAACTGATTCCACTCTGCTAGATGCAGTTGGTACAGCCAATATAAACACTCTGTTCTCCCTTAACAAGGTCTTGACTGTTTAAAGTAGCTTATTACCATTGTGCTGCCAATCCTACCCACAGTGTGGAGAAAGCAGGATTATCTTATTTAAGATGTATCTTGAAGTGATTCACCTTGAATTTAGGTACACATATTCCGACGATATTACAGAGAAAGCATTGAGGCAAAGACAAATCTTAGCAATTTTCTTCTCAATTTTTTTCCGTCCTCCTCTCTTGAAGGTATTGATTCCTTTCTGGCTACAGCTGCAAAGGAATTCGACATTCTCCAGTACCTCACCTAAGTGGTCATTGTTCACGTGTGACCCTTCACTCTGAGTATTGGCGGGCCATTCAACCGTGGAGGGATTCTCTCCTCACCTGATGCCCGCCAAAAGTAGCCTTCCAGCAGGGGGACTCCTGGCTGATTTCTTCTTCGTAAACTAGAAGTACTGAGGCCAATTGCCATCGCCCTAACACAGCCCTGGCGAGGATCAGCTAATACAGCACAGACTGGGGATCAAACTTGGAATCTATCTAACTTGTATGAAGTAGATTACACATCAGAATATATTTATGTATGTAAAATGTCTCCTCCAAAATGCTGGAAAATGCACTAAATAAAGTCTCCAAGATTTGCCAAGGAACATAGATTCTATCCCTGATGTGTGATGTGTAGTATACTCACTTCTGAAGTTACCACTACACCATTGCTTGTCTCTGTTTATACTGCACCCAATCCTCCTTGATGTTAGGGAGGAGTGAACTTCACTTCCTTGCAGTGTATCTCAGTAGAATTATTTTGTTACAACCAGACTGCAGTTCTGTATATCAAAGAGTAGATTGAAATAAATCTATCTTATTCAGAGAACACTCCTGCCATATATTATAAACTAAAACATCAGACTTGCTGTCGGGCAGACTCCAGATTCGCTGTAAAACACGAGAATGTGTGCGCTGATCTGCTTTCATCTGTTACACATAGGGGAACGGAGGAGAAAAGTTGTCTGTGTGCGTAAGAGTGATCACTTGGTTGTTTCTGACCAAAGATGTGAACATTTGCCTCGTCCAGCCACAGACAATGAGCCGTGCAACGCAGAATGTGAATTAAGGTAAAAAGTAGTATTTTAGTTGGCCTTTATGAAACTGAATTTTCAACAATTCACTTCTGATTTCCAACCAAGGTCACCATTTGACAACACATCAGAGATCGAGTATCCGCTGTGTGGCGAATCATGGGGGCCGTGTTACCATTAACATACACCCTTCTTAACAACCATGCTTGAACCGAAGTGGCAATGAATCAAGGCTGATGATGCACTGAACAACTGGGCCCCTAACGCTACTGAATGTTGAAAGGGTTAAGTTCAGTGTAAAGGAAGCAAGACTTTTATTTTGGAGAGTCATCCTTGCACGCAGCATTTTACTCAAAATCTGCTGCTCGGTAGATTACCAGGTGGAGCAGTAGATCACAACGTTGGGGTTAAAGTTTCATTTTAATCGTTGGAAAATCTGTGCGTGGCATTGTGCGATTGCTTGATTTGTGCTCCCAGCATGCACTGGGAGCGTGAAGTAAAATTTCAACGCCCCGCCGCCCACCACTCCCCATACCTTTTCACCTGTGGGACAAAGCTACCTAATATCAGAAGCGTTAAAACCTCAACCCAGTTGCTAATGGGTACGGGACCACAGCAGAAAGCAGACGTAAGTTTGCACTCAGTGGACCTTCTCATTCAGGGTAGCCACAAAAAGTGGCTGATGTGCGAGAAGGAAATGCCGCACTGGGGCAGTGTGGAGGTGCTCTGTTGACGTTGAAGGGAATTGGGGGTGATTTCTCAACTGCCGGCAACCCATTTTGTGCCTGAAAAATGGGTGTTCGGCATTGGAACATTGTGGGGTGGGAGGGGCACCTCGGCCACCGAAGGCCCGCCTGATGCAATTTTCATTTGGTGCTTGCAGCTTGTTGACCCTGAAAATGGTTTGGGCCTCCTGATTCCAGGCGGGTGGATTGGCCACTCACTTCCCGCCCATTCCGAGCTGAAGTTGAAAATCTCCCCTCCCAAGGCCCCCCGCTTGTCAGTACATCGATATCTGGCTGTTCTATCTGGGACTGCTCAATGCTAACACTACATGGAACAAACTGATAAAATTGTTTAATTCTGCCTCACAGCCCTCGCCTTGATGAGCACCGAGAACCATCAGGTGAAAAATAAAAATCCCGTTTGCCATATTTTTATGGAAGTTCCAAAAAATAAGTGCTCCTTGATAGAATTAAAAACGATTGACTTTAAAATATAAGTAGCTCTGCTCTGATTCTAGGTGGCACGCAGTAGGTAAGAGTGAATGTACGGCGCAGTGCGGACCCGGGTACAGAACACAAGACATTCACTGCATGAAGTACACCCACAGTAAAGGACCAAGCGAGCCCATGGACGACAGATACTGCAGTGATCAGCCAAAGCCTCCCAACAGAGAGCCCTGCCATGGTGACTGTCACAGGACTAGTTGGCATTATACGTCCTGGTCGCAGGTAACGATTAGACTGAGGCAACCTAACTGCCTCACACTGTAGACAGATGAGCTTGGATTTTGTGATTAGTATTTTGTTAACGCCAGCGGTAACACTTATATTAAATGGGCTACCGCCAGTATTAAAAGAACGGCAATCAGGAAATCCATGTTCTGAAGTCATTATCGTTCTGAAAATGTGCACCTCAAAAGGAGAACTGTGATGATAATTCATATTACCTGACATTTATAAAACAGTGCATGCAATACTATAAGTAACATCCACATTTATTAAAATGAAGTCCATGTAGAAAGAAGAAGCACTACTCACAGTAACAGGAGAATAATATTGGATTTCCAATTCATATTTAGGTCTCAGTTGTGCATTCCTGCGTACAATCTCAATGATGGGTATTTTGGTTTTCTCAGTGTTCAAAAAGCTGTGGCAGTGGAACAAGGACTCGGGAGGCATACTGCATGAACAACCTTGGCAGGCGTCTCGTTGACCGAGAGTGCAATGAGCATCAGAACGTTGTATCTCAGAGATGCAACGAATTTTCCTGCCCTGAATGGACAGCCAGTGAATGGAGTGAAGTGAGTAAAGCTTTAAGGAGTTAAAAGAATGACACAAAAGACCAAACGAATGTGAATACTTTTCTAAGGAATGCCACTATATATAAATCAATGTGCTGCATCAGAGTGTTGGGGCTGGTGGAAGCCCATGACTGTATGTGCTGTTGGGTTTGTGTCGTCAGGCAATATCTAGACACTGTATCAAAGAGAGAGAGAGAATATCTGACTGTGACCCATGCAGGGGTGCTCTTGTGCACTTATTGGATGAAGAGCAGCATTGGCTGAGGCCTGGGAGCCTGTCACTTGCTTGCTCCCTAGGCTGGGTTGTAGAGAACTGAAAAGTAGACATGAAAATTAAAATTAAAAAATGCACAGGTACAAACCTAATGGATTTGATCCTTTCTCAAATTGGCCATGTGATTTTAAAATAAATGGCTAAAGTAGTGATGTAAGGGGTAGCCTTATGAAGCAAATTGGCATACCAAACTGTGAGGATGAATGCAAGAAACTGGAGTAGGAACTTGGGAACACGAGTAGGCCATCCAGTCTCTCGAACCTGCTTTGCCATTCAGTTATATTATGGCTGATCTGTACCGTAACTCCATTTACCCGCCTTGGCTCCATAATCACTTGATACCAGAGTTCCTGCTAAGGTGTGTGGGCACGCGGCCGCGCAGTGGTCTGAGAGGTCCCGCTTTTACATTGTAGATACCGCGCATGCACAAAAATTTGAATGGGCCGTGCATTGGGAGAGGCAGGTTGTGCAGGAGGCAGTGCAGCTTATAGGGGCCATTGGGGGAGGCAGGCCGCGGAGGAGGCATAGAATATAAGAGCAGGGAGGTTATAATGGAGCTGTACAAAACGCTAGTTAGGCCACAGCTGGAATACTGTGTGCAGTTCTGGTCGCCACACTATAGGAAGGATGTGATTGCGTTAGAGAGGGTGCAGAGGAGATTCACCAGGATGTTACCTGGGCTGGAGCATTTCAGCTATGAAGAGAGACTGGACAGGCTGGGGTTGTTTTCCTTAGAGCAGAGAAGGCTGAGGGGGGACCTGATTGAGGTGTACAAAATTATGAGGGGCATAGATAGGGTAGATAGAAAGGAACATTTCCCCTTAGTAGAGGGGTCAATAACCAGGGGGCATAGTTTCAAGGTAAGGGGCAGGAGGTTTAATGGGGATTTGAGGAAAAACCTTTTCACCCAGAGGGTGGTTGGAATCTGGAACTCACTGCCTGAAAGGATTGTAGAGGCAGGAACCCTCACAACATTCAAGAAGCATTTAGATGAGCACTTGAAACGCCATAGCAAACAAGGCTACGGACCAAGTGCTGGAAAATGGGATTAGAATAGATAGGGCTTGATGGACCGAAGGGCCTCTTTCTGTGCTGTATAACTCTATGAATCTATGACTCTATGAGGCAGTGCAACTTATGGAGGCCATTGGGAGAGACAGGCTGTGCAGGAGGCAGTGCAGCTTAAGGGGAACATTGCTTGATGCCCTTATCCAACAAAAATCTGTCGATCTCAGTCTTGAAAATTCCACTTGTCCCAGCATCCACAACCTTTGGGGAGAGAGTTCCAGATTTCCACCGCCTTTTATGTGAAAAAATGCTTCCTGATTTCACTCCTGAAGGGGCCAACTCTAATTTTAAGATTCTTGTTCTGGATTCCACCATCAGAGAAAGAGTTTCTCTGTGTCTACCCTATCGAATCCCGTTATCATTTTAAATACCTCAATTAAATCATCCCTCAACCTTCTAAACTCAAGGGAATACAAGCCAAGTTCGTGCAATCTGTCGTCATAACTTAACCCTTTAAGCTTTGTTATCATTCCGGTGAATCTGTGCTGTACCCCTTCCAAGGCCACTTTATCTTTCTTGAAGGTTAAGTACCTAAAACTGATGAGGTCTACCCAAGGCTCATAAAGTACATGGACAGATATGCAGCAAATTCAGTTCAATGCAGATAAATGTACGCTAAAAATATACCCTAATGGTAAAAGTCTCTGTGGAGTGGGGGAGCAGAGATTCTGGGATGGAAATGTACAGATCTTGAAAAACTGGAAGTGTTAGCAGAAAAAGCCATTAAAAAGGGCAAATGGCTTTTCTAGAGAGGGGCTTAGATTAAAAGCAAGGAGGTGTTGATGAGTGTGCACAATCATTGACTGGGCCACAGCTGAAGTATTGTGTACAGCTTTGGACACCCCATTGTAGAAAGCATATTGGGAATGGTGCAACATAGATTCACTGGGATCAAACCTGGGAGAAGAGGACATCGTATAGTGAGAGACTTGAAAAATGAGGGCTATATTCACTAGAATAGAGAATGTAATGCACGGATCTAAAGTAGTGGTTCTGCAGTTCCATATTCCCAGTAGAGAGGGTGGGAATATGGAGTCACCCTGTAATAGCAGTACTCAAAGCTGGTCAGTAAATTAATAATGTAACAATGTGAGAAAAGCTCATTCAGACCATTGGGTCCAATCCATCCAGGATCAAGCCGGCTCCTAACAAGGAGGCTTAGCTATGTGCTGCAATAGGATATGTTTCTGTGGCATCCCTTACGCAGGGGGTGAAAAGCAGTGGTACTAAGCAGCAGGGAAAACAAGTTAAGATTGCAGGCTGAAGGCCTGGTTGAGGAGAAGGATTTTATTTAAGTTTTTGAAAGAGATGGTAAGGTGCAGGTATTTAGGAAGGGAGTTCTTGAGGGCAGGGAAGAGCAGGCACTGATGGTAGAGTAGAGTATAAAGAGGGTGTGTGCAGGGAAGTATGGCTGGAGATCACCAAGATAGACGGGGCAAGGCCATTGAGGGAATTGAAAGTAAGGACAACGTATTTGGGGTCAATTCTTGGGTGCATGGGCAGCCATAGGAGCTTGTCAAGGATGAGACTAATGGGAGTGCAGGACTTTATGCAGGTGAGGATGTGAGCTGTGGAATCCTGAATTAATTATAATCTATGAAGGCTGACTGAGAGCTAATCACTGGGAGATGATAGAAGAAAATTTTTCGTGCAAGGGTGTGTTAGAATATGGAATGCATTACCACAGTGGCTATGTAAGCCAAATTGATCACAACATTTAAGAGGGAATTAAATAAATGCTTGAATAAGAAAAAAATTGAAGGGTATGGCAAAAGAGCAGGGAAGTAGAAGTAGAGTGGTTCTACTACTGGACTAGTAACCCAGAGGCGTGGTCTAATAATCCGGAAACGTGAATTCAAATTCCACCACGGCAGCTGTGGAATTTAAATTCAGTTAATTAAATAAACCTGGAATTGAAGGAAATCTGCCGTCCTTACCCGGTCTGGCCTATATGTGACTCCAGACCCACAGCAATGTGGTTGACTCTTAACTGCCCTTTGAAATGGCGTAGCAAGCCACTCAGCAAAGTCCTCCTCACTAACATCTGGGGACTTGTGCCAAAATTGGGAGAGCTATCCCACAGACTAGTCAAGCAACAGCCTGACATAGTCATACTCACAGAATCATACCTTTCAGCCAATGTCCCAGAATCCTCCATCACCATCCTGTGTATATCCTATCCCACAGGCAGGACAGACCCACCAGGGGAGGCAGCACAGTGGTAAACAATTGGGAGGGAGTGGCCCTGGGAGTCCTCAATATTGACACCGGACCCCATGAAGTCTCATGGCATCAGGTCAAGCATGGGCAAGGAAACCTCCTGCTGATTGCCACCTACCGACCTCCCTCAGCTGATGAATCAGTCCTCCTCCATGTTGAACACCACTTGGAAGAAGCACTGAGAGTAGCAAGGGCACAGAATGAGCTCTGGGTGGGTGACTTCAATGTCCATCACCAAGAGTGGCTCGGTAGCACCACTGCTGACCGAGCTGGCCGAGTCCTGAAGGACATAACTGCCAGACTGGGGCTGCAGCAGGTGGTGAGAGAACCAACAGGAGGGAAAAACCTACTTGACCTTGTCCTCACTAATCTACCTGTTGCAGATGCATCTGTTCATGACAGTATTGATGGCAGTGACCACCGCACAGTCCTTGTGGAGACGAAGTCCCGTCTTCACACTGAAGACACCCTCCATCGTGTTGTTTGGCACTACCACCATGCTAAATGGCATAGATTCAGAACAGATCTAGCAGCTCAAAACTGGGCATCCATGAGGCGCTGTGGGCCTTCAACAGCAGCAGAATTATATTCCACCACAATCTGTTACTTCATGGCCCGGCATATCCCTCACTCTACCATTAACATCAAGCAAGCTAGGTGTCCAACCCTGGTTCAAAGAGAATTGTAGAAGAGCATGCCAGGAGCAGCACCAGGCGTACCTATAATTGAGGTGCCAACCTGGGGAAGCTGCAAAAAAGAACTACATGCATGCTAAACAACGGAAGCAGCATGCTATAAACAGAGCTAAGCGATCCCACAATCAACGGATCAGATCAAAGCTCTGCAGTCCTGCCACATCCAGTCGTGAATGGTGGTGGACCATTAAACAACTGACGGGAGGGGGAGGCTCCATGAACATCCCCATCCTCAATGATGGCAGAGCCCAGCACACACGTGCAAAAGACAAGGCTGAAGCGTTTGCAACCATCTTCAACCGGAAGTGCAGAGTGGATGATCCATATCGGCCTCCTCCTGAGATCCCCACCATCACAGAAGCCAGTCTTCAGCCAATTCAATTCACTCCACGTGATATCAAGAAATGGCTGAGCACACTAGATACAGCAAAGGCTATGGGCCCCGACAACATCCCGGCTGTCGTGCTGAAGACTTGTGCGCCTCTAGCTAAGCTGTTCCAGTACAGCTACAACACTGGCATCTACACAACAATGTGGAAAACTGCCCAGGTATGTCCTGTCCACAAAAAAACAGGACAAATCCATTCAGGCCAATTACCGCCCCATCAGTCTACTTTCAATCATCAGCAAAGTGATGGAAGGTGTCATCGACAGTGCTATCAAGCGGCACTTACTCACCAATAACCTGCTCACTGATGCTCAGTTTGGATTCCACCAGGACCACTCGGCTCCAGACCTCATTACAGCCTTGGTCCAAACGTGGACAAAGGAGCTGAATTCCAGAGGTGAGGTGAGAGTGACTGCCCTTGACATCAAGGCAGCATTTGACCGAGTCTGGCATCAAGGAGCCCAAGTAAAACTGAAGTCAATGGGAATCAGGTGAAAGACTCTTCACTGGCTGGAGTCATACCTAGCACAAAGGAAAACTGTTGTGGTGGTTGGAGGCCAATCATCTCAGCCCCAGGACATCGCTGCAGGAGTTCCTCAGGACAGTGTCCTAGGCCCAACCATCTTCAGCTGCTTCATCAATGACCTTCCCTCCATCATAAGGTCAGAAGTGGGGATGTTCGCTGATGACTGCACAGTGTTCAGTGCCATTCACAACTCCTCAGATAATGAAGCAGTCCATGCCCGCATGGAGCAAGACCTGGACGACATTCAGGCTTGGGCTGATGAGTGGCAGGTAACATTCGCACCACACAACTGCCAGGCAATGACTATCTCCAACAAGCGAGAGTCTAACCACCGCCCCTTGACATTCAATGGCATTACCATCGCCAAATCCCCCACCATCAACATCCTGGGGAGGTCACCATTGACTGGAAACATAACTGGACCAGCCACATAAATACCGTAGCTACAAGAGCAGGTCAGAGGCTGGGTATTCTGTGGCGAGTGTCTCACCTCCTGACTCCCCAAAGCCTTTCCACCATCTACAAGGCACAAGTCAGGAGTATAATGGAATACTCTCCACTTGCCTAGATGATTGCAGCTCCAACAACACTCAAGAAGCTCGACACCATCCAGGACAAATCAGCCCAATTGATTGACACCCCATCCACCACCTTCAACATTCACTCCCTCCACCACCGGTGTACCGTGGCTGCTGTGTGTACCATCTACAAGATGCACTGCAGCAACTTGCCAAGGCTTCTTCGACAGCACCTCCCAAACCCACAACCTTTACCACCTAGAAGGACAAGGGCAGCAGGCGCATGGGAACACCATCACCTCCAAGTTCCCCTTCAAGTCACACACCATCCTGACTTGGAAATATATTGCCGTTCCTTCATCGTCACTGGGTCAAAATCCTGGAACTCCCTACCTAACAGCACTGTGGGAGTACCTTCACCACACGGACTGCAGCAGGTCAAGAAGGCGGCTCACCGCCACCTTCTCAAGGGCAATTAGGGATGGGCAATAAATGCTGGCCTTGCCAGCAATGTCCACATCCCAGGAACAAATAAAAAAAAAATACAGTTAGCATTGGCACAATGGATGAATGGCCTCCTCCTGTGCTGCTATTTCTGTGACTCAGTGATAAATTCTGCATTTAAGCTAATTGAGACTGATAATGCGATGGTTGGTGTAGGTAGCATCGATGCAAATCTGGCATGGGTGACCCTTATTATTGGGCACTGAGGCCTGTTGTGTGCTCATTGCAGCATCACATGATTGAGGAGCACCTGTGACAGTAAAGCTCCGTACGCCTTGGTGCGAGTTAGGACATGGGCAGCAGAGATTTGGATGACCTCAAGTTTACAGAGTGTAGAACGTGGGAGGCGTTGGAATAGTCAAGTCTAGAGGTAACAAAGGCATGGATGAGGGTTGCGCAATCAGATGAGCTGAGGCAAGGACGGAGTCGGGCAATGTTATGGAGATGGAAATAGGCGGTCTTAGTGATATAGGATATATGGAGAGCAGGTGTTCTGGCCAATATTTATCCCTCAACCAATTGAAACTGATTACCTGCACATTATCTCATTGCTGTTTGTGGGACCTTGCTGTGCGCAAATTGGCTGCCACGTTTCCTACATTAGACCAGTAACTACATTTCAAAAGTACTTAATTGGTTGTAAAGCGGTTTGGGATGTCCTGAGGTAGAATCATATAATCTTACAGTACAGAAGGTGGCCATTCGGCCCATCATGCCTGTTCTGGCTCTTTGAAAGAGCGATCCAATTAGTCCTATTCTCCTGCTCTTTCCCCATAGCCCTGCAAATTTTATTGTTAAACTTCGTGTTAAATCAGTGTTAAACCAGTGAGGAGTGAAGGCATCACAGCATTCTTCACTCTTCAGGAGTTCCCTTGTTTTAAGCCAGAAGACATCCTCAGTGGGCTAAGAGATGACTGTCATCTACAAGTTCAGGGTTGCAATTCTATAGCAACCTGAAATCCACAGCGTTCTGTACCAGATTCTCACATTGTGACTTTACTTCACAAAAGATGATACTGGGCTAAAAGTATTAAATTATGAGGACAGGTTGCATAGACTAGGCTTGTATTCCCTTGAGTATAAAAGATTAAGGGGTAATCTAATTGAGGTGTTTAAGATGATTAAAGAACTTGATAAGGTAGCTAGAGGGAAACTATCTCCTCTGATGGGGGGACTCCAGAACAAAGGGGGCATAACCTTAAAATTAGAGCTAGGCCATTCAGGGATTGTGAAAGATGCTTTATAAATGCAAGTTCTTTCTTTCTTCCTAATAAGCAAATATAAGCAATTAATATACATTTACTATTTGGGTTGAAGTTTCAGCATTCACTAAATGACCACATGCATTATTTCAGTGTCTCGTAACATGTGGGAAGGGCACAAGACATCGGCAAGTATCATGCCTGCTGAATAATGAACATCTGAGGGACGATTTTTGCAACCCAAGTACTAAGCCAGAGGCTGCAGGAACTTGTGAGCTTCAGGAGTGTGCTTCATGGCAAGTTGGGGCATGGGGACAGGTGAGTGTGGATACAGATTTTCACCTGATCGGCATAGTGTTACCTGGCGGCTGTGCATGAGAACACACTCGCATATATCCAGGATTCGGTGCCCACCATGATTGGATTGCAGAGAGGCAAGCAACTGCTGCTGAAGCTCTGCATTTCCAAAGGTCCACACTTCCAACAGGTAGAGCCACCGTTGGATGGAGAATGATGTGTGACCATGCTGTGGTCAGGAGAATAATGGCAATGCACTCACACATTTTATGGCAAGTTGTGCTTCTCACCAGGCAGCTTGTGAGCAGTTCCTAGAAACTGCTGTCCATCTAGGGAGAGCTCAAATTTGCTCTCATCAGTTGTCTAACGACAGAATAGTGACTGTACTCCTTGGGGGGAGCGAAGTCGGGTCTCTTTAGTGTTAAGGTAACTCCAAGATGACATGTTTACCGATGGAAGGCTGGAACCAATGAAACCACCAGGTGGCAAAAGTCAGTAATTCTGTACATGAGTATAGGCAAATATACAGTTCTCCAGGGCACTGTTCATGATCTACCAGCCCGACTGGCTTATTGATGAGATCGGGAGGGGTAGAACTGTCACTTGGGCACTAGGATTGTTCCTATTTGGTTCCAGATAACTCTGCAAGCCAATGCCCTAAGTTATAGTATAAGGAATTCGTAAGTTATCTTGTTCACGAATATCCGAAAACTTTTTTTTTGATCAAGTATATTCCCTGAATATATTTTCACGTGACAGACTACTTGTGGTAACACAATACAGCTTCCTGTGACTCGAACTTTATTGCATCACTTCCTGTGATTAGTCCAGGATAAATACTGGACTGATCAGTTGGATCCGGGAGAGGCATAGAGTAAGACCTCTTTTGTATGTAGCACCTTTTTAGTTGATTAAAGCTTACTTTAAGTTCACCACGCGTAAGGCTCATTCTTACGACAATTTAATCAACTTTGGGAAACTTCGCACTCAAACTTTTTGGACGAACTCGGAACTAAGGATCCAGGGAATCACCCATCATGGAAAACATCCTTAAACCATTGCGTCTTGACTTGGACCCAAACACCCCAGCAGCCGGTAAGGTGTGGAAACACTGGTATCGCACGTTTGACAATTTTCTTGAATATTGTAAGGCTGATGATAACTCAAAGTTGCGGATACTCATCAACTGTGTCACCCCGAATGTATTTCAGTATGTGGAGAAATGGAACAGTTACGAGGAGGCAATTCGGACGCTTAAGAGACTATATACTAAGACAACGAATGAGGTCTATGCCAGACATCTACTAGCTACAGCCCAACAAGGGCCGGAGGAATCCATTGATAAATTCCTCCAAGAGCTTCGCAGACTTAGTATGGACTGTAACTTTCGGGCGGCCTCAGCTGAGCTGTACCGTGAAGAAATGATCCGTGATGCTTTCATCTGCGGGCTTGCCTCCCCATTTATACGCCAGCGTCTACTGGAAAGTAAGACACTTGAGCTTCAGAAAGCTTATGATATGGCTTGCTCTCTAGATCTGGCAAAAAGAAATGCAGACCTTTATACAGTGCCCAGACCTCGGTCTACTGCCTTAACTACAGTCAGGCAATTTAAGAGGCCACAGGTGAACTCTATTAGGGAGGTCTTTATCCCTGACGATCAATCTGATGACTTCACTGATGAAGAGGATGATGACCCCACTGTGGCAGCCTCTTGGCAATCTAAGAAATGCTTCTTTTGTGGTGATGAGTTCCACCCTCGGAAATTCTGCCCTGCTCGCAATGCGTTTTGCAGTCATTGCAACAAAAAGGGTCATTTTGCAAAGGTTTGCCTATCAAGAGCCTCTACGAGGGCTTATCAAGCTAAGTCCTACCGAACTGCCCCGGTAAGGGCCTATCAAGATGTTCCGGCTAAAATCTATCGTGCTTCCTCTCGAAGAAACACACCTAGAGTTTCAGCCACTCTTTGTGCAACAACACCAATTACAGCTGCTTGTCCTCAGAACCTATTCCATGCAGCTACAAAAGCATCAATTAATGGACATACTTTAGATGCCTTAATTGACTCAGGTAGCACTGATAGTTTCATTAGGGAACAGATTGTTGCAGAGTTAAAGCTACATGTTTTCCCATCAGACCAGGCAGTTGCGATGGCTCAGTCATCACTTAATACCAGAATTTCTGGCTTTTGTATGGTTGAAATAACACTTAATGGTCGCAGGTATCCCTCCACCCGGCTTTCGGTGCTCAAGGACTTATGTAGTGATCTTATCTTAGGGCTGGATTTTCAAAAGCAGCATAAGAAGCTCACCATTGAGTTCGGCGGATCCAAACCTGAACTCACTATTTCTAATATACTACCTCGATTACTGTTCTGTGCATTGTCAGCAGCTTCACTGGATGAACCCTCACTGTTTTCCAGTATCCCTCCTCGATGCAAACCGATTATAACAAAGTCACGACGTTTCAGTCAGGAAGACCAGTCTTTTATTGCGGCTGAGATTTCTCGGCTTTTAGCAGAGGATATCATCGAGCCTTGTTCGTCGCCATGGCGCCAGGTCGTTATTGTTAAGAACCCTCTACAACCTCACAAGAAACGGCTGTGCATTGACTATTCACAGACCATCAATCAATATACGGACTTGGACGCATACCCATTGCCGCGCATCGATGATATGGTTAATAAATTGGCTGAGTACACGGTGTTCTCAACATATGATCTAAAAAGTGCCTATCATCAGGTACCCTTGAAGGTCTCAGACAAGCAGTATACGGCCTTTGAAGCCAATGGACGGCTGTATCAATTTCGTCGTCTCCCCTTTGGGGTCACTAATGGAGTGGCTGTCTTCCAGCGAGCAATGGATGACCTGGTCAAACAGGAAGACTTGAAGGATACGTTTCCTTATCTGGACAATATTACTGTCGCAGGTCGCAATCAGCGGGAACATGACGCCAATCTCCAACGATTTTGGGACGCACTCCAGCACCATAATTTGACATTAAATGCGGCTAAATCCATTGAGTCACAACCAACCATCAACATCCTTGGCTATTGTGTGGGCAATGGCATCATTAAACCTGACCCTGAAAGGCTTCGCCCACTCCAAGAACTCCCGCCACCTAAGAATCCGGCCTCCTTGCGCCGGGCCCTCGGCCTGTTTGCATACTATGCTAAATGGATTCCTAACTTCTCGGACCGAATCCAACCTCTACTGAAGGCCAGCACATTCCCACTAGACACAGCGGCTGTTGCAGCCTTTAACCTCCTGAAAAAACAGTTGGAGAAAGCGACTCTTCACTCCATCGATGAGAGTCTTCCTTTTGTCGTTGAGTGTGATGCCTCGGAGGTGGCGATCTCGGCCACTCTGAATCAGGAAGGTCGTCCGGTGGCATTTTTGTCCAGGACTTTTCAAGGGGCTGAGCTACATTATCCTCCAGTCGAGAAAGAAGCTACAGCCATCATAGAGGCAGTACGGAAGTGGACTCATCTCCTAGCTCGCCAGCACTTTACCTTAATCACGGACCAGCGATCGGTCACCTTCATGCTCGATAATCGAAAACGGACCAAAATTAAAAATAATAAAATCCAGCTTTGGCGGCTGGAATTGGCCTCTTTTGGTTACACCATCCACTATCGACCTGGCAAGGAGAATGTGGCTCCGGATACCCTCACACGAGCATTCTGCTCCGCCATGGCACCCTCTACGCTCGTAGACATCCATGATGGGTTGTGTCATCCGGGCGTTACTCGCATGCTACACTTCGTGCGGTCCCGAAATCTCCCATTCTCTACCGGGGATGTAAAGAAGATGTGCTCGGACTGCAGAGTCTGTGCGGAATTGAAACCTCAGTTTTTCCGCCCCTCGGGTGGTATACTCATACATGCGACCCAGCCAATGCAACGGCTTAGCATCGATTTTAAGGGGCCGTTGCCCTCTTCAACTCGCAACACTTATCTATTGACCATGGTCGATGAGTATTCCCGTTTTCCGTTTGCCTTTCCCTGCCCCAATATGCTGACGACCACGGTTATCAGCTGCCTTGAGCAGGTATTTGCTTTCTGTGGCATGGCATCCTATGTTCATTCGGATCGGGGCCCTTCTTTTATGTCAGGAGAACTCAAGGCCTATCTCTCGGAACAGGGTATTGCTGCCAGCAAAACGACGCCTTATCACCCGGTCGGGAATGGGCAAGTCGAGCGTTTTAACGCTATCATCTGGAATGCGGTACGTCTGGCTTTGAGATCTCGGGGCCTACCCAACCAGCAATGGGAAGCAGTACTTCCAGACGCATTACACTCCACACGGTCCCTCCTTTCGACCGCCACAAATACGACGCCTCATGAACGGTTCTTCCGATTTCAGCGTCGCTCATCCTATGGGATATCTCTCCCGTCGTGGCTGACTGCACCGGGACCAGTGCTACTCCGAAGATATGTCCGGGCGTCTAAGAATGACCCCCTGGTAGATGAGGTTGAGCTCACTGACGTCAACCCTACCTACGCCTATATTCGGTATCCTGACGGTCGGGAATCTACCGTGTCATTGCGGGATCTGGCTCCCTGCCCGCCGAAACATAGAGGGACACCAGGGGATGATATTGTACCAGGCACATCTCTGGGCTCGCCAGGTGCCTCTCATCACGATCTGGATCTGACGCCGGCTGGTACCTCACTCCAGCGTGCCGACCTGGGGCAGACTGACTATGAGCCCGTCGGGGCTCGCACACGCAGCCACGATCCACCCGGTACTGTACGCTCGGAAACGGATCTGCCACAGCCCTGCCCGACACCCGTTCGGGCACCAGTACACAGTCAGGATCGTCCTGACCCCTCACAGAGCGGGCTGGATCACTCGGACTCTGGTCCACGGCCCGCGGCGGGTAAACGGGCTAGGGGCCCTCTACCGCTACGAGAACCCAAACGGGTGCGGCTCTCCCTCGTCCAGCGGCTACGAAATGGAGGGAGAATGTGGTAACACAATACAGCTTCCTGTGACTCGAACTTCATCCCGGCCTCCTAATCTTTTGGGGGGGGAGAATGTGGTAACACAATACAGCTTCCTGTGACTCGAACTTTATTGCATCACTTCCTGTGATTAGTCCAGGATAAATACTGGACTGATCAGTTGGATCCGGGAGAGGCATAGAGTAAGACCTCTTTTGTATGTAGCACCTTTTTAGTTGATTAAAGCTTACTTTAAGTTCACCACGCGTAAGGCTCATTCTTACGACACTACTAATATTCTATCCTGCTGATTTTCCCTAGTGTGCTACTACTTGCGGACATGGATATCAGATGCGTGCAGTGAGGTGTGTAGTAGGGACTTACGGTGCAGTTATAGATGACAGAGAGTGCAATGCTGCAACCCGTCCAAGAGATAGCCAGGTAAAGAAAAAACTTTTCTACCCCTTCACTATTATAAATTATGTTAATAGAAACAATAAATATTCTAAAATAAATTATTGAATTTCCTGCCTTGCAAATTCAGCTGATGAAACAGTGGACTAGATTTTCAGTTTGCCACCTGGGTATAAAACTGGCATCGCAGTTCGCTCCCCGATTTTAATTTCCGCACTGTACGGATTGAATCTTTGCTTTAGTTTTTGACGAATCTTAATTTCCACTCAGGACTGTGAGATGCCTCCTTGTTTAGAACCTCCAAAGATGGTCACGACCGCAAGTCCAGCCGTTCAGAGAGGGATGATGACCCAGTGGAGATTTGGATCCTGGACTCCTGTAAGTGACTCTATTTTCACGAGAAACTGTCACTTCCAAGTGACAGAAAATTCAGGATCAAAGAAATCAAGTTCTACCTTACCCCTCAGGTAAAAGCTAACGAGTTGAGCACATCTGGTACAGTATCGATGTGTCTGTGTACTGTTAGCGTATGTCTGTGTTTATTCCTATCTATAAGCAGAGAGTGGGTGCTGTAAAATAGGACAAATTTATACCACCATAACAGAGAAGCCACTGTTTGAAAGCGGAACAAACGGAAGTTACAGATGGAGGACAGGCAGGCCGTGTTGGTGATGAGGGAGCCAGTATTTCGTCTATGTAGCATCTCAAATGGGTATAACAACTATATAAATGGTGTATGTCTCTGAACATATGTCTCCTATTATATGCATATCAGTGTCACCTTTTACATGCTGTACATTGTAAGTTCACCTAAACTGGCAGGCCTGGACTCCAAAAATAGGGTGTTAAGAGAAAGTCTTGTTGACCATCGATGGACTTTCAAATTGGAGGGCCCACATTCCCAATAATCCTTTTGTTGTTTCTAGTCTGTCTTTTTTTCAACAAAACTTAGAATCAGCCAACGAGCAATCCATACAGTTGGCAGGCTTCAAATATTAATTTGACTAAGATAAGTGGTTGTGTTGAACCAGTCCCAGACGTGGCTTTCTTCCACAAAATAAATTGCCAATAGTCATGTTAAAGGTTCTTTGTGATGTGTTTTTAACACGTGATCTGTACATTCAAGGGTTAAAGTTTACAATCCAAAGCTACAGTGTTCTATTTTTAAAACCACAGCCTGGTTTTCTACTGTTAAAAGTCAGTAAGTTAGAGGTTCCTTCAGGTGGGTAGTCGGCAAGTAGGTGGGGACAGAGGAGCCTAGAAAATAGCGAGTTTGCAAACTCACCGGCTCTCTACTTGTTTGCGCATCATGTGGAATTTCCCACTTGATTACCAGCCAAAGTGTTCTCGTATACGGACTGTGCAGGAGTTACATCACATACAAAACTTGGCAAAGTAGTAGATAGTGATGAGGATAGTTATAGGTTTTAGGATGGCATAGACAAGGTGGTGAAATGGGCAGAAGCTTGGCAGATAGAGTTTAATGCGGAGGTGTGAAGTAATGCACTTTGGGAGGACTAATATGGAAAGACAATATACTATAAATGGCACGATTTTGAAAAGTATAGATGAGCAGAGAGACCTTGGTGTCCATATACACAAATCCTTAAAGGTGGCACGACAAGTTGATAAGGTGGTTAAAAAAGCATCTGGGTTAGGCCTCAGCTGGAGTATTGTGGACAATTCTGGGCACCACACTTCAGGAAAGATGTAAAGGCCTTAGAAAGGGTACAGAGAAGGTTTACCAGGATGTTACCAGGGATGAGGGACTTCAGTTATGAGGAGAGGTTGGAAAAGTTAGGACTGTTCTCCCTGGAACAGGGAAGGTTAAGAGGTGACCTAATAGAGGTTTTCAAGATGATGAGAGGTTTTGATAAAGTAGATAGAGAAAAGCTTGGGTGAGTGGGTCATAACCACAGGTCATAGATTAAAATCATTGGCAAAAGATCTAGAGGAAAGATGAGGAGAATTTCTTTTCACTCAGAGAGTTGTCAGGATCTGGAACACTCAGCCTGAAAAGGTGGTGGAAGCTGATTCCATAAATAATTTTGAAAGGGAGTTGGACAGATATTTGAGGATGAGGAACTCACAGGGTTACAGACAAAAAGCGGGGGTGTGGGACTAAGCACGACTGCTCTTCCAAAGATCCTGCACAGGCACAATGGGCTGAATGGCCTCCTGCTGCGCTGTAATTTTCTATGATTCTATGTATATGGCATTCAAATAAGGGCACAATGAGACTGCCAAGAAATTCCTATTTTCCTGTCCCATTCCCACCTATCGCTAATCTCAGGCAGTTAAAATGGGAATTACAGGCAGGTCCTGTTCTCACCTGTTGTGAAGGGACGTTTGCAGTACTTTTCTTTTTGCTGCCTTTCCATTGAAGGCTTTGGGAATTGGTTTTAGTCCTTCCCCCTCTTTACCAATTTGATTGACAAGGATTAAGATCAAAGAAGGAACGCCAAGGATGTCCGGTGGCATCAGAAGTGGACTACCTGCACCTACCTTTATGCCACTAACCATATCTACAAGTCCAGGCATAGCTATCTGTCTGCGACAGAGGAGAACTGCCTTCACGGGCTCCAGCTCAGCAGATAGGTGTTTCTCAAGCTGTGCCATCTGCTGCAAGGAGATCTGTAGCTACCCTACAGCACAGGGTAAGCACTGCTAGTGGCAGCCGAGGTTTCGACAGCCCTCCACGTTTATACCTGCAGCTCCTTCCAAGCTATTAAATGGGATGTTGGCATTTAATAGCCTGGAAATTCCTGCAGCCTCCTGTTCAGAGATGTATCAAACAGGCGACTAATGTAACTTACTCTGCTGTCTCTCACCACACCTATTCATCACCAACAGAGATCGAGCCATTATGATGTAAATTCAACAATGTTCCAAAAAATAGACTATATTCCAGTAAAATTGAAGTGTCACTCAAATATGCGATTAGGATTCTTTTAGTTTTATTAAATTCTGTCTTTCAGCATAGCCCTCTAAAAGTCCCTGAAATAGGAATATTACCCTTCATGTAAACATTGAGCAGGTATATTGCAAGTGACATTTATGAGTTCTTGAAAGGTTTATGAGACCCTTTCCATGAGGCTTTGTGCCTCAGTTTAAATGTACCAATTTAAGATGTAGAGCTTTTTTTTTTGTATTTCCCTGATGTTGTTTCTTTTACCGAAGTTGAAAGTATAAAATATAATTTTAAGGCTGGAACCATTTGTTTTTTGACCCTTGGAAACACGTTGTTGTTGCAGTGTTCCGTTACCTGCGGGAAAGGAACGCGTGCTCGCTACGTCAGCTGCAGAGATACTCACGGTGGCGTTGCCGATGAATCGTTCTGCGCCCACTTGCCGCGCCCTCCCGAGGCGTCGACATGCTTCAGTCCCTGTGGGCAATGGCGTGCTGGGGAGTGGTCATCTGTAAGTGCTCCAGCTTCTGCTATTACAGCATCATTGATGGAAAGCCATGGCATTTTATTATTGGCAGGTCAAAGTGCCGACACACAAGTAACTATGGTAACTATAGGGAATATTGCACAATCCCAGTGGGAGGCTTTGCTCGCACAGGGTGCAGGTCGGAGAATGGGGGCTACAATGTTATCACCTATCTTTGACGCCATCTTCTTGGCTGGGAGCACACAATCACCCCTGATGACTGTCCTTTTCTCAACTTTGCCCTTTTTTTCACTGCCTATAGAGAAAACTCCACCACACATTATGAAGAGGGTGGGCAGGCTACTGTCAGTGATAAAACTATTGATTTTAGGTGCTGGCTTCTCACCTTCTTGGCAAATTCTGTCTCACAAAATCTGTTATGATTCATAAGAATATACATGAATTATTGCACCAACTTTTTTTTCTTTGCCTTCTAATTTTTTTCCCCTTTACTTTCCTGTTTCTGAAAATGCTGGAATCACTCTTGCTGGGGTTTGGTTTCGTTGAGACCTGTAGGTCTCTTCTACCCTGCTCAAGTGGCCATTCTTCACTTCTGAGGCTAGGCAGTGAGCATCAATCAGCAGGGTATTTCACCATGAAAGGCATCCCAAGTGAGCATGTTTGCATCCAAACCCAACGGGCGTATGTAGCAGCAGCAATTTCTGGGCAGCTTCCAGAAGCAGAAGTCCTGGGTGAATTTTACCCTTCCTGGCTTAATGGCACTGAGGCCAATTGTAGCACCCTAAAGATTTCGGCTAACCTAGCAAAGATGGGGCATCAAACCTGCAACCATCTCTGTAAGGCTTAGTATAGAATCAGCACAGAAGGAAGCTATTCGGCCCATCATGTCAGTGCCGGGTCTTTGAAAGAGCTGTCCAATTCGTGACACTCCCCCCACGCTTTCCCCATAGCCCTGCAAATCTTTCCTTTTCAAGTATATCCAATTCCCTTTTCCTTCTATATTCAAGAAGGGAGATAGAACAAAACCTGGGAACTATAGACCAGTCAGCTTAACGTCAGTGATAGGAAAGACACTGGAATCTATACCATAAGAAGTGATAGAAGAGCATCTAGAGACAGAAAACATCATAAATAGTTAGCACGTATTCCAAAAGGCTAAATCATGCTTAACTAACCCGATAGAATTCTTTAAAGAGGTAATGGAAAGAGTAGACAAGGGTAATGCAATAGATGTCATATACTTGGATTTTGAAAAAGGCCTTTGATAAGGTACCACACCGTAGGCTCATGACAAAGGTGAGGGCATGTGGAGTCAGGGGACAAATAGCTGAATACATAGCAAATTGACAGGAAGGTAGAAAGCAGTGTTCCACTGTTATTCAAAATTTACATTAATGATTTGAACTTAGGAATAAGTAACTCAATATCAAAATTTACAGATACCACCAAACTGGGGGTATAGCTAACACTTAAAAAGAATGCAACATAGAAAACTTGCAGACTGGGCACTTAAATGGCAAATGAACTTCAACATAGATAAATGTGAGGTGGTGCACTTTGGTAGGAAAAACAGAAACATCACCAACACCTTAGAAAATAAGAAACTGAATGGGGTAGAAGAACAAAGGAATCCTGGCATACGGTGAACAAATCATTAAAAGCAACATCGCTGGTCAGCAGAGCAATTAAAAATGCTAACACAGCACAGGAATTTATTTCTAGGGATATAGAATTCAAAAGCAGTGAAGTTAGGTTAAACTTGTATAGGACCCTGGTCAGGCCTGTGCACAATTCTGGTCTGCATACTATAAAAGGTCGCACAACACCAGGTTATAGTCCAACAGTTTTATTTGAAATCACAAGCTTTCGGAGCTATCGATTGCTCCTTCCTCAGGTGAAGTAAATTAGTTAGTTAGTCTAATTTACTTCACCTGAGGAAGGAGCAATCGATAGCTCCGAAAGCTTGTGATTTCAAATAAAACTGTTGGACTATAACCTGGTGTTGTGCGACCTCTCAATTTTGTCCACCCCAGTCCAACACCGGCATCTCCGCATCATGACTACTATAAAAGGGACATAGAAGCACTGGAGAAAGTGCAAAAAAGATTTCCAAGGATAGTACCAGAACTGAGAGATTACAGCTATCAGGAAAGATTGAACAGGTTGGAGCTTTTTTCTTTAGAAAAGAGAAGGCTTAGAGGAGACCTGAAAGAGGTCTTCAAAATTATGAATGGGTTGGACAGGGTAGATGTGGAGAGAATGTTTCTACTTGTGGGAGAATCCAAAACTAGGGGCCATAAATACAAGATAGTCACTAATAAATCCAATAGGGAAATAAGGAGAAGTTTCTTTACTCAGAGAGTGGTTAGAATGTGGAACTCGCTACCACAGGAAGTGGTTGAGGCAAATTGTTTAGATGCTTTCACAAGGAAACTAGACGAATACCTGATAGAAAAGGAATAGAAAGATATGCTGAAAGGCTGAGATGAGGTCGATGGAATGGGAGGAGACTCGTGTGGAGTATAAACACCAGCACAGACTAGTTGGGTCGAATGTCCTGTTTCTGTGCTGTATATTCTATGTAATTCTATGAAAAGTACGACTGAATCTGCCTCCACCACCGTTTCAGGAAGTGCATTCCAGATCATAACATGGGAAGGCCTTTGCACAAAGCTGTTGTGGCATCTAATCTTTCATCGCTATCGCACTAACATTGACGATTGTTTGCTTGTTTTTCTTGCGTACAGTGCTCCGTCAGCTGTGGTCCCGGGAGAGTGACCCGTCAGGTTGTCTGCACCAGCTACCACCACCAAATCACAGATGAGAGTGATTGCGATGCCGCGGAGAGGCCGGCACAGGAGCAAGAATGCAGTATGCCCCCATGCCCCGGGATCTATCACCAGCACGACTACCCCGTGCACTTCCCACAGCACGACTATCCACAGCCCCACGTGGACTATCCCTCCCAGGATGTGGTTAGCCAGAATACGTGGAACAACCCGTCAGGGGGGAGTCAGTGGCGGACAGGACCTTGGGGGGCAGTAAGTGATGCGCGCAGCTTAGAGGCTTTTTGTTGAATAGGGTCATTTGTCGGTTTTGTATTCTTCTAAGAAGGGACATTTAAAATCTTTTTTTCAAGCAAACAACAATTATTAATGGCTGCACTAAGCCATCACCTAAAATAAAATCGAGGGTTGCGGGGGGCGTGGGGGGGGTGGATATAATAACCATTCATTGCAAGCAAGGCTGTGAATAAGGTTGTAGGCTTAAAGAATTTGGTTTCTCGTGTGGTTTCAAGTTAAATGAGACTTTTGTGATCCCTTACACGTTTTGCATAATTTGTATTTACATATGTAACAAGGAAAATCTCTCGGTCAGAATGAGATTTTATCCTAGAAACTACTGTTCGTAATATAAGAGTTTAGCTTTCATATGACATTCGTTTGCCTGCTGTTTTAACAGGCATTAGGTGTTTGCAGTATTAATGGCAAAGAGTAATTTTTAGGCTTGCTTATATTCCACTTAAAATTTAACAAAAATTACAAAAAGGACACTAAGGTTGTTAATTCTACAATTCTGCACTGCCGATGGGGAGTCTCAACTGCTGGCAGTGCAAATCGGAAATTAAGGCGAACACTGCCCAGAACTTTCAACTGTTAATTAGGTGTCAGCCTTGGCTCAGTGGTAGCACCCTCACCTCTGAATCAGAAGTTCCTGGGTTCAAGCCCCACTTCAGAGAACTCGAGGACATAATCTGGGCTGACGCTGCCATGTCTACTCCCTTGTCAAGAGAGTGGACAAGTTCCCGGCCCATGACCAGCACGATTCTTTAGCCAGCTGCTAGGAGTTGTGTGAAGGTGGGCCGATGTTACTGACTCCCCTATTATTCCTGCTTCTCTGTGTGGACTAGCAGCTTGGCTCCAGGATTTGCTTTCCCTGACATTGCAACTAAAATTAAGAGTTCAATGTCTGGCCACAAATCTATCTCTGAATGCAACAGTGCACTAGGTTAGGCCAACTGAAAATTTCAAAATTGAGGATGATAGATTTTTGTTAAGCAAGGGTATTAAGGGTTACAGAAACAGAGCGGGTAAATGGGGTTAAGATACAGATCAGCCATGATCTAATTTAATGGCTCAAGGGGCTGAATGGCCTACTCCTGTTCCTATGTAAACACAGTGCTGCAAGAAGTGAATGATAATGAGTCCTTCAATTATAAGGTAATGTCCAGAACTGGGTGAGCACAGAAATTGTCAGGTGCTGCTTTTTCATTCACAATAGCAAGTGATTCTAAAAGCATTGAAAGAAAGCTGTAGAAGCTGGCTTCTGCCTAGAAATAGAGGCACAGCAAAAATAACCATTTGGAGGGATTTTGGACAGGGAAATACCCGTTTGAGACCTCTTGACCTATCCTGAATATCTCATTCACAGCTTCATCCCTTTTTCAATCTGCCATGCATTAACTGGTTGACCAAACAGGTTGCAAAGACTATAGAGCATATTCATCTCCAATTCCTAAGACCACTTTATACTGAAGCCAACATTAGCGAATAGGAGAAAATATCCCCACGTGTGTTTATGTTAAAGGGGTCATTTTCCGAGTTCATACTAATGGTGGGATCCTCACCTGGCAATCCGCATATCCTGAAATCGGAGGTGCACTGCCGTGATATTCCATGGATAGAAAATCATGGGTAGTGCGCACCACACTTCCAAGATATGCAGATCAGTGGATTTGCGTTCCCTCTATCAGCCTAAACATGAAAAATCACATCCCAATTGTTTCTGAAACTTCAGTAGGCAGGTCAGGAATCTTAAGTTCACATGGAGTAAGAATCCATCTGATTCTGTTGTTGCTGTCAGAAGAGCTCAGCCATTGATTTAAAACCCTAAAACTTAAATGGTTTTCCGGAGTTACTTATTGACAAACAAAATATTTTAGTGCTCAAGCACTTGCACAGGTGGATTTCAGCGTCGAGTGGTAGTCTGCCAAGATGCGGAAGGACGTACTGCCAACTACTGTGACGAGAGGGCGAAGCCTGCAGAGACCAGGCACTGCGATGCTGGAGCCTGTCCTCGTTGGAATTATGGGAACTGGGGTGAGGTACGTATTCTGATAAATGAATTACCTTTTCTAGAAATTACTTACATTGGGGAGACCAAACGCAGATTGGGTGACTGCTTTGCGGAACACCTCCGTTCAGTCCGTAAGGGTGACCCCGAGCTTCCGGTCGCTTGTCATTTTAATTCACCGCTCCACGCCCACTCAGACTTCACCATCCTCGGCCTCTTGCATTGTTCTACGGAAGCTCAGCGTAAGCTCAAGGAACAGCACCTCATCTTCCGATTAGGCACTTTACAGCCTTCCGGACTCAATATCGAGTTCAACAATTTCAGATCATAACCTCGGCCCCTACATTTTATCCACCCTTTTGGTTTGTGCCTTTTCCCTTTTTTTTTCTCTCTCCCCCACGGCAGCTGTCTTTCATTCTGCCAGCATTTCACACTTCACACTTCTGTGCCATCTTTTGTTTCTTAACCTGTCCTATTACCATCTCGTCTTGCCTTGAGCATCTCTTAATGTCTCTACTTATCACAGACCTCCCCTTTTGTTCTTTTATTCCTCCCCCAGCCTCCCACTTGCTTTTTTATCTGTTTCATTTCCAGCTTTTTTCTCAGTTCTGACGAAGGGTCTTCGACCTGAAACGTTAACTCTGTTTCTCTCTCCACGGATGTTGCCTGGCCTGCTGAGTTTTTCCAGCGTTTTCTGTTGTTATTTTAATAATTAAACATTGTGTTCATTGTACTCCAAATCATTTCAGTTCCGTATTGAAGTACTTGATATTTACAGTTTACATTTTCTGAGTGTTGCTTTTAGAGCGGAACTTGATTGATCTCAATTGCCATTTAATTATCATAAACGTTGTAGTCTCCCTCAGTTGCCCTTGTACTTGTGCAGTCATGGCCGAGTGGTTAAGGTGATGGACTAGAAATCGATTGGGCTTTCTCCACATAGGTTCGACTCCTGCCGACTTCTTGCAATGTTTGGCTGTCCAGTACTGGAACCCATTAACCTCTGCATTTAGAAATTCACCAAATGTTCCCTCAGAATCTCTAAACTAATCTTGATGTGTTATTAACATTTACTTCTCCTTTATGCTTTCAAACAGCTCCTTGTAAACAACCAGGAGACATGTTAATTAAAAGATTTCCCTTTCAGTGACATCATCTACTTCCTGTTCTGTTGATGACCTGAATGGGGAGAGCTGTATTCCAGTCTCTTCAGTGGATTCTGCACAACACCATCTGTGTTATAAAGAAAGATATCCAGGCACTAATTTGTCTTGGTCATGATTTTATCTGGCGTTTAAAGTTTTAAAGCTGCTGGACTTCACAATCGTGAAAGAGCCTTCAGCTGCCTAGGCCCCAAGCTTTTGAGTTCCCTCCCTAAACCTCTCTGCCTCTCTTTCCTCCTTTTTAAGACACTCCTTAAAACCTACCTCTTTGACCAAGCTTTTGCTCATCTGTCCTAATATCTCCTTATGTGGCTCGGTGTCAAATTTTGTTTTATAATGCTCCTGTGAAGCGCGGTGGGACGTTTTACTACGTTAAAGGCGCTATATAAATGCCAGTTGTCGTTGTTGTAGGTGACTCGTTTTGTACGTGAAACAATTATGAAATCTTATAGTAATCTTTTTGCATTGTGCTCTTAAAGACTGTATTTGATATTTGTAATATTTTGTTTACAAGCAGGAAAATAGATAAAGCTGGTCACTTCACAATAAAATTCTATAATCAGAAAGCCAGCAGTGAACCAGTAAAGTCTTTGGTTTATGGCTATTAGCTAATTGAAGTGTATTAAAGGGCAGCATTGGCAACCTGTGCGTCAGGGGTGGTGGATTTAGCCTGTTGAGAGGCGTTGTACACGAGATCAAATCCCATTTAGGTGCAGTGCCCAGTTAACTTACTGTTATCCCAGTTCTCATTATGGTTTCTGATTATTGTGCAGTGTACACAACCATGTGATGGTGGAACAAGAACAAGACTGGTCATCTGCCAACTGCCACATGGCCAAAGACTGAGTGACCAAAACTGTGACATCTTGGAAAAGCCTCCAGATAGGGAACAGTGCAACATGCATCCTTGTCCTGGCGGTGTTTCATGGCATCGAGGACCATGGAATTCGGTACGATAGTATTCTCTTTCTCTTTTTCTCTAGTGTACCTACTCAGAGTCATAATACATTCGTGTTTAATTGCAGGGAGATGTAATTATTTTTGTTCTTGAATGTAACATAAGCAATAACCACACACTTAATTTTTTTATGAGAAGAAGGGAGAGGTTAGAATGCAAACTGTTGCCAGGGATGCATTCCACGTAGCTGTCCCATTTTCAGGTCAAGAGCTAAGACGGTGCTTTATGATATATAAAAGGCATTTTTAAAGTCCTGTTTACTAACAGCCTTTGAAGAATTTGGCTTTAATAGCCACATATGCCTAATTATAGAACTAAATAGCTGGCTGGTTTTAGATGTAGAGTGGAAGCATTTTTATACTGGAAAAAATAATGGTAATGTATAACTTGTTTTCCATTGGTTTCACTTGATTAATGGTTACCCTGTAATCAATGTGAATAATTTGTAAATTTGTGTATAGGGAGTTTTTTTTAAATAGCAATGGATCAAAACGGCATCAAATGAAAACCAGATAATTTGTATAATAGAAAGTGTAATTTTGTACAGTCTGTATCTTTAACGTTTGTTTTAATCATGAATGCAGTGAGGAAACTCTTTTAGTTATGCACATTTTTTTAATGCTATTTTTCTGACGGGTGCTTTTAATATCCACAGGCAGACTTTAGGGTCTGTCTGCAAAAAGCAACAAGAACAAAAATTGCACAATGGAAATGATGTGGGATTTGCTGTAATAAACCCTCTTCTCATTTCATAATCTAATGCAATGTATTACAAACACAGATTGTATGTGGATGGCTGAATATTATTAAAGTAACTTAGCTGTATTACCTTATATATGTAAAATAATTCATATGGAATATGAGTATTTATCTCATTATTGACAAACACTCTTAAGCTGGAAGCTCTCACCCAGGAGCTGGATTCCATTCTGTGGGTCTGTTCCTTGCTGATAACCTCCAGTCACAGTTGGTGGATGCTGCATTAGCATCAGAGGCAGAGATACGACATTGTGATTACATTAAAGGCAGTAGGCCATAAAACTACATACAGAAAACTGTAAAACGCCATAGTTACAAAGTTGTATCCTGACTATTGAGGGCAGGCTGCTTCATGATACATTGAATTGAAGATAATCAGATCAGCACTACAGGGACTATTCTTTTTACTTCATTGAAAATGGCTTGGTGACTGCGAGTTTAATTGCGGTTACTGGTTTGCAGCCATTAACAGATTATTACCTCTCAACATGCTGCTCCAGTTTCAATAGAACAAATGGCAAAATACCTCCATTCATTTGTGATGATGCAGCTTTTGATGCTTCATTTGTTGCCGGCAATGTGAACAATCTTAACCATGTCTTTGTGCTTCCTGTCGATGCTCGGCACTGCAGTGCTTCGAGTTGCTGCAGCATCACGAGCAACTGCTCGCTTCCTTAAGCTAATCGCAGGATTGCCACACCTTTCCTTTCCTGTTTTACCTTTTAAGGTATATAGTTATATGACAAATATCGTATATTTATTGATACAGAAGCCGGGCAAGCAGTTGTAAATGTTGTAGCCACAATTATTTGGTTTGTTTATATTGGTCACATTGGTAAAGTTAGTTTGAGCTACGGCTGTGGCAAGCGTTACAATTCTCTCACTGGCAACTCGACGTTTAACCTTGGTGTCCAGTGTGCCGTTACCCCTTTAAATATATTCAAATAAAATGCATTAAAAAATGCTTCAGCTTTGCTGTATTTATATCAGACTTTGATTCTGTAAGGAAGTGAAATACATTTTTAAATCAAAGGTCAATATTTTCATTTAAGTTTTGAATTGGTTCCTTCCCAATCCCATTCTATTTTTTAATTTCCTGACCATTCCTTACTCTGAATATGACTATCTAAACCCTTCCCAGCATCCTTTTAGCACATCGGTTTTATGTTCATTTGTAATCCATAGTTTCTCCAACCCTCACCCTGGGCACAGGTAATCATCAGCACAAGATATGTGCTTTTATAGATATGTTTCTCTGATTTAGCCATCTTTCCTCACAAGAATCCAATCACCATCCCTTATCAGAGTAACCAGTAGATATTGTGCTTGGACTTTGATCATAGGGTATGAACTTTGCTCTCCTCAGAAATGAGTTTTATTCCCTCTTGACCAGACTGTTAGAACCCTTTATGGAAATTGAGTGATCAGTCTTAACTGGGAAAGGTGCTTGTGAGTGCTGCTGTGCAGAAACCGACCTCTTATTATCCAATCATAGGCCAGCATTGACGAAGGCCGTGGGGAACTCATGGGCATAGGATTTTATTGCTCCTGAATGAAGGAAGAAGCATTGTATTGGGCGGAAACAGTGGAGATCTTTAGGGGTTTGAGAAATATTAGTAAAATCTGGCAGTAGTTGTATGTGAGGAGCAGTCAATTGCTTTTATATGCCGATCTTTAGTTATTTGAACTCAAGAAGGATTTAAAATAAAAATAGAAAATGCTGGAAATACTGAGCAGGTCAGGCAGCACCTGTGGAGAGAGAAACCGAGTTAACGTTTCAGCTCGATGACCCTTCGTCAGAACGACACTGAACACAGAACCCAACTATATCCTACTTGGTCAAGTAGGAATTGGTTGGGTAACTCAAAGTGCTACTTTTTCTCATATTCATCGAGAGAAGAACCAAAAATCTACTCAAAGTACTTCAAAGTGATGAAGCTGTTATTTTTAAAGAAAAAGGCATCATTTTCATGAAAAAAATTTTGACCGGCCTTCTTAATGGTTTACTCCCACACATGATGATGTAGGTTGCATCATTGTATCTCTTGTTTTTGATGAACATGATGCGAAGCTCTCCTCACTCTCTCTGGCCCCGAACCAAAAAGATTGGCAAAATGCTTTTCCACAAAGTTCCTTTGAAGTTTTATTCTGTTCTGCCGATGTAAAAGCAACTTGAAAAGGCACACTGTCCACCAGGTATCATGTTCGAGTGACCAGCCGAAGCCATTTTCCCTGTCAATAGTGATTTGCAAATAATATCTATTTGTTGATTCAACAAGTGTGATTTGCATTTTGATTTGTTTTTTTTGTGTCAGTTTGCTCTGTGTCTCTCTAGTCAAACATTGTGACCTTCCTGTTTTTTGTTTGCTAACATTCTTGTGTTCACTATACAAATGTTTTTTTTTTGTTGGCCTGTGCTGCTATTTAATATACTTTTCATTTTCTGTTACTTGTGAATTGTGATGCATGATTTGCCTTGCGTGTTCTGAGCAAGACCTCCATGGATAAGCCCACCTTTGCCCATCCGAAATAACCAATAGGCTAAAATGAATGGGTTGTAGTGAATGCTGCATCATCAGCGCTGAAGACACTTAAAATCCTTTGTTTAAAGTGTATTTATTTTTGCATTCTTTCAGTGATAATATTTATTTTAAATGACATATGGAAAATAATTACTTTGTTCACAAACTTATTTTCAAATTGTAAAATATTAAAGAGTACAATATTGTAGAATCTATCTGGTGTTTTTATTATGGTGTAAACATTTTAAATCTTCTATACGTGGTTTGTTGAAACTATTCTGACTAGACTGTGGACTGCTCATTGCTCAACGGTTTGGCCCATGCTTCAATTCAGAAACTGATTGCAATTTTTCTTTTATTGGTCTCTGATTACAGCATCCTGGGTAAAAGCTCCCACTTTATGAAATGTTATTTAAAGTACATTGAATTTTGTGTACAAAAAAAAATGTCATGCAGAATAGGATAACTGTGACTTGCTAATTGGGACTCACTGATAGAAATGAACTATTCTAATGTTTGAGACCGTTGCCATTAAGTAGATCCCACCAATATCTGACTGTATGTACAGTGAAAGTCAGCTGGTGTCTCTGAATTGTTCCATGTGCAAGAATGTCAATAGTGTCTTTGTGAACCATTGTACTAGTCCATGAAGTGGCATGACACAGGTTTATACTCAGTTCCCCATACCAAACCACATTGCTTCTCCAGAGGACAGCCGGGTAAGCTACTCCCACTCATGTCCTTGGGACTAGCTAAGGGGTAGCATTGGTCTGAGGCCTTACTGCAAATAATCTGCCCACTGTCTTCTCTGGGGTATTAAAACAGCTTCCTTCCAACATTAACCCATACGAACTATATTAAATCCAGTGATCCTGAACATCATTTGTAGATTTTTGACTTATTTAATGGTCTCTTTGTAGGTTGGTCATATAATACTCCTGTTTCCATTTGGTCTGAAGTCCATGCCATCTTGGTACGCACTGAGACTTTTTTAGTCGGGGGTCCTCATTCGCACTCCAGTGTTAAAGATTCTTGATTCTTCATTTAGCAATTGTGATCCGTATCTGGGATCAGCAAGTAGAAGAATGTCTCTTCTGAAAGAAGTAATTATTATACAATCGAGCCCCAAGAACAGTCAATCAGGAAAATAATTATTTCAGTGTTATGTCTGGTCATTGGATACCATAAATAAAATGAGGTTTGCATCCCGATATACTTCATAGGTTTGCCACTGAAATCCAGTATTTGGTAATGGTATCGAGTGAACAGAGGAGATATGTTGATCAGCTCCAACTAACTGAAAAATAAAACACAGAATGAAACTTGACTGTGTAGCACAACCATTGGGCTCATGGGTTATCCATTTCCATTGTTATGAGATGATTTAACTGTCAATAAACTATAAGTAGGTTTATCCAATGTATAGCACACTTTATAGTGGCACTAGGAAACCAGTAATAAATCTCTATAAATAAACCATGGCTGCAACTATTACCTGTGGTACATATGGTTTATTAACTGCTGTTTTATATTGTGAAACAAGAGCTTTAATAACTTTATCAAGGTTCAGTGTTGCGTGACTTGTAAATGATGTGATTCCAGATATAGGAATCCACTTGAGTGAAAGTACAAGATTGCAGCTGGCTTGTTATGAGGATAGATATCTTTGAAGGGATAGAAGATAAATAAGGCCTGTAAAGTAGGTCCTACACTCTTTACTCTATGTTGGTCTTATTAAAGCTATCAATGAAAATCTTATACTGTTTTACAAAGATGAGGAATTTTAGGCTTCATAATATAATTTTGCCGAAAGCAATTAGAAGAATAAGAGAACATTTTAACTTGTTAAGAAATAGTTTCTATTTTTCTCTCCCATGAGAAGACCAGATATTGGGGAAAGCAGAAAACAGAGGGGAAACTGAACTGGGAGAGTAAGCCTTGCACCAATTTCTTTCTGGCCTGCAATTCAGCAATCCTCTTTTTTTTAGAGAGTTAAAGTGCCTGTATCCATTTCCTGTGCGAGCCTCATTAAGGTCCCAGATTTAACGCAACGGTATTTAAAACCACATCTAGCACAATTTAATGGTATTTGTGCTGAGTTTGCTGTTTTTTCTTTGTACACCCATCTGGAATGAGGCCAAGGGAAGGTGTAAAGTAAATAGCCATCAGAAGGATTTTTTAAATAATGTTGAAAATACATTAGCACCGTGTTTCTGTTAAACATTTTTGTTATATTTATGAAATTATTATTAATATATTATTTTGTGTGAAAAAATTGCTGCCCATTTTTTCACTCCTTAAGGTAAGTTTATTTTTAAAGTGTCTCAAATACCATATTTCATGCTTGAGGTAGCACAAGATGGAGGAAGGAATGCCAGCGAGATCAGCAGGCACTATTCTGCCATTCTTGGCACATTAATTTGTCATTGAACCAGGACAAGTGCTTCAGTTTGCTTAGGTTGGCTAGACAAAGCTTTGCTATATGCAGCAATGGCAACTGCAGCAAACTTGCAACATAGAGACTGCACCACCAGTGGTTGGCATGGTCACCACTGCCCTCAGTTGTTAACCTTATGGCTCATTTCTGCATATCAGGCACTGTATCAATTAAAAAGTTAACTGATGTTCAGTATGGCTGACTTCGATCCAACCTAAAGCCCTGGAAAGATGCGAGTATGGCAAGGCTTTTATTGAACTTTGCACCTTGATGGTGTACGCTGCTGGAGTATGGCTATATATGAGATGCAGTGAAAGAAGTGTAAGGTTGTGTGAAGACTTGGTATAGGGCAAGTGTAAATGTGCAACAGATTAATATATGCACTTTGTGGAATGCAGCATCTACTCAGTACTGTACGTGGTACTGTTTATTAGTCTGACCTTGTCAGATCCCTTAGAGTAGATGGCAGTCTGACTGAACACTGGGCACAGTACCATGTTCAGTATTCAGTCAGACTGCCACCTGGAGTGCCAAACCGGGCAAGCCTCAACTGACCTGCCCAATACAGCAGATTTCCCACTCTATCCATTGTCAAACAGGGGGTCAAGGACAGTACCACTTTGCCATTTGCCCAAAAACTTAATTTGTTGTCTCCACATTACGTTGTCTGTTCTTTTGCCTGTCAGTTCTTCCTCCATCCCCTATATGCAGCCTATATGCAGCCATTTACCTTTAAGGGGCCAAATCCCTTTGATTTTGGGCAGCACCTCTGCAAGGGCTTCCTGCTCTGGATTCAGCAGGTACTCCTTCATTATGCTTCTTGCACAAAGCTCAAGCAACGCAGTGACCAATGTCAGTTGCCTCCACCTACTCCAGGACAGCAGGGAACCAGTTGCAGATCAGTGCCATCTGTTGCATGGAAACCTACAGCCAGTTTGTACCATAGGGTGCAATCAAGATAGCCACTACCCCTAATTTTTCCACCTTTGTCTCATCTATTGGACCATCTGCATATCAGTCAATATGCTGTCCACACATATCAAACAGGTGACTGATACATTGGTCAGCATTGCCAATAATTTCATCTCATTTCCCATCGAATATCACCAGGACAATGGCTGCTGTATTCCCCAAAATAGATGGGGTCATTGATGACGGCCACGTGGCCATCCAGGCATCAGGTTCTTGATCTTCAGCCACCACCACTTCCTTGCCTGTGCACTGTGATTATACGAACATAGGAAAATGACGGGCAGGAAAAGGCCAGCTGGTCCATCAAGACTGCCTCACACTCATGATGGCTAGAGCATCTTAACTAGGCACTTCCTATCACCCCACAGCCATGTAATTGCCTGGGAGAGGCAAAAAAAACAGAGAAAAACCCAGGGCCAATAAGGGCAATAATACTCTGGAAAATTCCTCTCCGACCCCCTCAGGCGATCCAAACCAATCCAGGATATCACATGGACCACGTGTTCTCTGTAAAGCCACTTACCCGTCTACATCATGCGATATCTGCCCCAGTCAAGAACTGGTCCAGTTCGCTCTTGAAGGCAATGAAGAGAGTCAGCACCCACCCACCACAAAAGAAAACAAGATTCTCCCAATCCAACCTCCTGAAACTTAGTAACCGGATTCTCCAGGATGTGTGTAGCAGTGTTAGTGTTGGCAAGTGGTAAGAGAGACACCGAGGACTGCGAGGTGCTGTTTTGTTCTGAGTCACTGCCTCTGCTGTTTCAGGCCCACAAATGTTAGAATGTTAGCTACAAGGCACACTTTAAAACAGCACTTGCGGTGCTCGATATTATGCGTGATGTTTGTGTGGTTGTGTGCATGCCTGTGTGGAAGTGAGTGACAAAGCAGTTAAAGCATAAGAGGTATTACCTTAAGCTTTACCCACCCCCACTCCCTCCACACTCTTGTATGCCAGAATGGGTAGCTTCCTCCAGTGGACTCAAAGGCTTGTAACTTGTGACCTCTCCTTCAATCCAATTCTGTTCCCTTGTATTATGTGCCGTCTTGTCATATAAGCAGTGAAGTAGTCTTGATAGGTTGTAAGTTGCAGGAGCATCTACATAATGGCATGATGGGTGGTCACTTGCCGGTACATAGGATGGGCAACCTGCAGCCCTTCCAGTATATCTGTAAGTGAAGTAAGCACACATGAAGCCCTTTGAAGATATCGGGCTGGATTTTCAATGACCCGTGGAGTCGGGTTTGGAGGTGGGGGGGGGGGGTTAAAGTTGCAGATTCGGGGGTCCCGACTCCAACCTGCCTCCATGCCAGTTTCTCTGGCGGCGGGTACCCGACCTGTTCTGAGACCCGACTCCCCGAGGCGGGAAGGGATTAGTGACAATTAACTGCCTGTTAACAGGTAGTTAACAGGCAGTTTTTTGCATAATCCCTATTTTAAAAAGAAAAGTGTGGGCTTCCCGACAGGTGGCAACCACGCCAAGTTATCGGGGCGGGCCGTGGGCCTGCAGGGGTTGGAGGGGTCGATATGTCCGGTGGGCAGGTGAGTGATGGGTGCATGTGTGCACAGGTAAGTGTGTAAGGTAAGTGCTAAGTGTTGGAAAAAGTTTTACTTACCTTAACTTCCTCCTGCAAGTGTCAGCTCTTCAGTTCTCGGGGGTTAGAAATCTCACCGGCACAGAAAGCAGGAAAGCCGTGGTTCTGTCAAAAACTGCAGCCTTCTGTTTTCTGTGGTGGAATGATTTCTAACTCAGCCTGAGAGGAAGGACTGAAGTTAGAAATCATATTGTGAGTGTTTGACAGCTTCACAGAGCTGTCAAACGCTGATATTTCATCTGTCAAAAGCTCTTGACAGATGAAATGTCAGTCTGTGACGTCATCTGTTGCTGGGTGGCCCTTAATTGGCCTGCTGAGCCCACTGGGTGGGCTCAACAAGGTCAATCAAGGGAAAATACAGTGGGTTGGCCACATCTCGATGGAGGCGGGTTCACAAGCCAGAATGTGTGATTCCCGACCCCAACCCGACCCCAGATTCAAAATCCAGCCCATCGTGTCCAAATCTATCAAAAATAAGTTGCAACCTGAACGTGTGTCCCCTGTTGGAGTTTGGTAGCAATAAAAGGGCTGTCGGATTGTGTGAGAGCTTAGCATGGGCCAGCAGTAAATGTAGAACAGGTTGATAAGCAACACTTTGTGGCATGCCTACTTGGTTCTTTTATCTGGTAGGTAGAAATGTTGTCTGCCGTTGCTTTGGCAGGTTCCTTAAGGTGTGTCATCTTCTTCCGCATCTGTTTACAGGCCCTGTGAGGGCCAGGCATGTTGAACTGCTGTCGGCTGGGGAGAGTGCCCTGGAATGCATAACAGGGCACCCACCTCATACAGCGGTACCTTCACATCACCAGCTACCAAACAGGGAATTTAGATGCTGTGCTGCTCCATCCGTTCCTGATTGACCCAGTTTCCTGTTTCCAGATTTATTTTGACATTCACTGTTTTTGGCAGCCACCTCTTCTGCCCCATGCAGCTTTTAGGAGACAGAGAAACAGCTGAAAAGCTCTTCCAGTCTTTAGAATGGCTGAAAAAGAATGTGTTTCTTTTAAATGCTTGCAGTCTCGTAAGGCCTTTTGATGCACTGGATCTTTCCCCCTCCCCCCCAGCCCCCTTTCCCCCGGCCAACCCAACTCCCAGTGTCAGGCCCAATCCAGCCCGGGAGCTCCCTTGAATAAAAAATGAGGTCCAACCCCGGAGGATCCGACTGGCTCGGCTATTTAGGATTTGTGCGAGTGAAAAGCTTGCAGTACGCTGATCCCGCTGCTTCAGCACCAGGACCAGAAGGAACCCTTATATATTTAAATAATTGAGCAGGTTTTTACACTAGAAATTCCTCCTTTATCTGTTAGCTCCAACCAGATGTTATGGGCATGTTGTAATATGCACAAGCTGGATTTTTATTTTTTTAATACATATTTCTTTGAACATGGCCATGCTTAATTGAATGCTGGGCAAAGGTGGCTCAAAGTAAGATGGTTACAATTCTGCTTCCAATAAACAAGAACTACTAATCTTTGAGCAGAACAAACATATTTTCATTGAATACTGCTTTCAAAGTGCCCAACCAAAATATGTCATGATCAGATTAACTGAAGATGATGCTGAGAGAAAAGATTTTTGGTCGGATTCCTGACCCTTGAGCAGATTTTGTTAGTATCTTGTTTTGTTCTAATACCACTCAGAATCTTTGATCTTGTCTTACACTTCTAATGATCAAGGGTCATTGTTGTAAAGACTTGAAGTTGCTGCCTGAATATCCCCACTCGCCAACCATATAATTTACATTTAAAATGCTCCAAAATTTGCAGCAATGTAAACACTGCAGTTCTGTGTGACTCCAGTGGAGTCACTTTTGTGTGGCATTAAAGGATTGCTATTTTTAAACAGACATGCTAGCACAAACATGCTTTGTTGGTTTGTGTTGAGATTCAGGCCCTGTTTTTATGGTAGGGCGGGATGGTTCCGTACGAAGGGTCTGAGCGAGCAACAAACTGGTGTGGTGAGGCCCAGAGAGATTTTAACTCCTGGGTCTCCGCACCCCGACTCCCACCCCAAACCCGGCAGGAATCACTACCTGGCCGGCGGGCGAGAGCGGGCATTCAGGTGGCAGGAGTGGGAATTGAGGCGGCAGGAGATCGCCACCGGTGACCTGTTGCAATGGTCCCCGGCAGTCGGGTAAGTGGTGAGAGGGGATCGTGGGTCGATTGCGATCGAGGGAACCCTGGGGCAGGGGAGGCACATGGTTTCCTTGTGGGGCCCAGAAGAGCGCTCCTATTCTTCCTGGCCCACAAGGAAACCTAGAACTGTTTTCAAAACATACTGCTTGGACCTCTTCTGGCCCACAATCCAGCTCCTGGCAAGTTTGGCCTGGTAGGGAAACCATCACTGCTCCCCCACTCAGAGCTCCACTTAAGGTAGCAGATTGGGCCCCCCGCCAATGACGTAATTGGAGCCTGATCTGCATATTTAAATAGGACCCCTCCGGCTTGGGGCGGGTGTCCTTGCCGCCTGCTCGCCGCCCTCACAGTTGTCTTCTCGGACTTAACTGAGGCTCTCGGCCAGCGTCCGAGCCGATCGGATTCACTCTCCCCTCCATTACCGGCGAGCTGCCACTGGAGCTGTGACTGGTGCCCGCAGCTCACCGGTAATAAGCAAATGAGGTCGGCGGACCAATTTGACATGGTCCGGCCTAATGAGGCCCGTGCAGCACCGGTATCACACTCCAATTCGGGCGTGATGCAATTTCTAGGTCCAAATGTTAAAACTGCAGAACAATCGGCATTACCATCGCCGAATCCCCCACTATCAACATCCTGGGGGTCACCATTAACCAGAAACTTAACTGGACCACCCACATAAATACTGTGGCAACAAAAGCAGGTCAGAGGCTAGGTATTCTGCGGCGAGTGTCTCACCTCCTGACTCCCCAAAGCCTTTCCACCATCTACAAGGCACAAGTAAGGAGTGTGATGGAATACTCTCCACTTGCTTGGATGAGTGCAGCTCCAACAACACTCAAGAAGCTCGACACCGTCCAGGACAAAGCAGCCCGCTTGATTGGCCTTAAACATTCACTCCCTCCACCACCAGCGTACCGTGGCTGCAGTGTGTACCATCTACAAGATGCACTGCAGCAACTCGCCAAAGCTTCTTCAGCAGCACCTCCCAAACCCGCGAACTCTTCCACCTAGAAGGACAAGGGCAGCAGGTGCATGGGAACACCACCACCTGCAAGTTCCCCTCCAAGTCACACACCATCCTGACTTAGAAGTATATCGCCGATCCTTCATCGTCGCTGGGTCAAAATCCTGGAACTCCCTACCTAACAACACTGGGAGTACCATCACCACACGGACTGCAGCGGCTCAAGAAGGCAGCTCACCACCACCTTCTCAAGGGCAACTAGGGATGGCCAATAAATGCTGGCCTTGCCAGCGACGCCCTGATCCCATAAACGAATAAAAAAAACAGTGTGACGCACCTGAAAATATTATGTGTGTGTGCAAACAATTTCCGTTATTAGGACTTGACTCATGAAGTCTGGAAAAGACATGCTCCCAATGAAACTTTTGTTTCATTGACAGCTGGGCCAAAAGGGTCAAGTGGAAAATCTTGACTGACCTGGTCATATTCAGGAAGACATGGCATTTATAATGTTGTCTTCGATTAGGTCATCTATTTTGGTGTGTTATCAATTAAGAGTTTTTTTTGCTGTAATCTGAGAGAGGCCAATACACCATGAAACGTTCTGAATATGGCTGGGAATTTGAAATGTAATGCTTTTTAAATAAGATGAATGCTGACACAATATCCGTCTTCTCAGAACATCTACTAAGAAAAATTGCTCTGAACCATGACGGCAACATAGCCTGAAACATTTGTTTGCCTTCTGATCGTTTAAGATGGTTGTCTTATTTTGTTATTATATATAAGAGAGAATTACTGACAGCAGAATATTAATGAAGCTGTAAATCTCTGTAGAAACAACCCTTCCCCCTCCCTCACAGCTACTGTCAGTCTTTCTCACCGATCTATAGGGTTGATTTTAACTGCAGACAGGCAGGGGTGCAGGAGGAGAGGGAAACCACCCCCCCCCCGTCCCACCCGTCCCCATGGAGAGGGCAGCGTGAGGCCCGGGCCATTTGAACTCCTGTGCCTCATTTGAATGATCCAGGACAGTTTCCCTCCTGATGCTGGCGGGACTAACGTCAGGGAGAGCAAGCAGGAGCAAGACTCGGGTCGGGAGCCCGAGGACGGCGGGGACCCAAGGGAATGATCCGCTGCATGGTTAGCGCTGGGCAAGGGGCTTTGACAGCCGATGCTGGCGCCGAGAGCGAGAGACAAGGGCGGGGCTAGGGAGGCCCAACGGCTCCTTGCAAGGACTGTGGGGGGTGGGGTAGCAATCCTGCTCCTCCTGGCCCACAAGGATTCCATACAAAAGTACATTTTGTAAGACATACCTCAGTTTCTTGTGGCCAATCGGCGGCTCCCGCCATGGTTTGGCTGTCTGGGTTGACCTCGTGCGGGCATCCCGAATGACCGTTAAAATGCCATCACGGCATTGATGTTACCATCGGGCCACGACTTTTATTTTTAAATTAGGCTCCCGCCTGCCTACAGCAGGAGCCTCGCCGACTTCAAAGTCAGTGAAGGTAAAATGTTGCTGGGCGGGAACGGTTTGGCCTTGGTGAACTCGGATGATTTTAACCCCTTTCACGCACCCTTCCCACTGGGCAGGAGGGTTAAAATCGACCCCACAGTCTGTTGGGCTCTAACATTTCAAACAATCCACCTCAAGCCAGTACCACTATTTTACTTATCTTTTTGTTTCAAAGTTCTTGTTGAAGTTTTTTAGTTTAGGAGTTTAAAATCCAGGTAAACAGATTGAGGAGAGGTTTTTCCTTTAGAATACTTCAACATCATGAATTAGCACACGTATTAATATGCCGACAAACGTTTTCAGATACAAAGAGTGAGCTTACTTTGTAAAGTATTTCTAAAATATTCTAAAAATTCAGATGAATATCAGAAGTAATTGAATTTCTTGCAAGTTACCAAATTATTCTTTATAGAAGCAAAAAAAATCCTAATAAAACGTGAGATCCTTGGCCATCTGGAATTGTCATATCTAACTGGCCATATCTAAGACTCCAGTAATGTGTCTGTACAGGAATGCCACAACACTGCACTAATGTTGATATGGTTGTCAAGTTACATCGTCTTTAGAATGAGGAGAGTGTGTGTAAACTGCATTTAATGGAAAACACATATCTTGGTCATCTATGCTCAAAATGTCAGTCTTCAATCAGGCCACAACAATTTACTTGTCTGGATTGAGAAAATACCTCTTGTAGATAGACAACCCATAACGTTGTTTCAAATGAACGTGGAGTGATGTCTCTTGAGCTTGTAGCTCAAAATATCTATCATTTTCCTCATCCAGATTAGGAATTTCCTATTCCCTCCCTTTGCCCCACCATTGGCGGTCCTGCCTTTAGCCAGTTAGGCTCTATGATTTGGAAATCCCTCCCTAAACCTCTCCACCTCCCTCTCCTCCTTTACAATTCTCCCTGCAATCCACTGCTATGACCAAGCTTTTATTCACCCCTCCTAATAGCGCCTCCTTTGGCTCGGCGCCCATTTTTGTTTGATTACGCCTCTGTGAAGCGTCTTGCACATTCTTCTACATGAAAGGCGCTATATGAAGGCAAGTTGTAGTTGTTAAGAGGTGCTGAAATTTTCTTTTTGACCTAGTCTGTGTGACTCAGTTCCATATCATGCAGTGCATTCACTCACTAAGCTATGAGGAGAATTCACATGGAAAGCTCTTGATCTTGACCATAGAAAGAAAAGGCTGAGTTGCATTTATATGGTGCCTTTCACGATATCCGGATGTCCCAAAGCACTTTACAGCCAATTAAGTACTTTTGAAGTGTAATCACTGTTGTAATATAGGAAACACAGCAGCTAATTTGCGCACAGCAAGCTCCCACAAACAGCAATGTGATAATGACCAGATAATCAGTTTTAGTGACGTTGGTTGAGGGATAATATTGGCCAGGACACTAGGGAGAACTCTCCTGTTCGTCTTCATAATACAGTAGTGCCATGGGATCTTTTACATCCACCTGAGAGGTCAATTTAATATCTCATCTGAAAGAAGGCACCTCCGACAGTGCCATCAAAAGAGTACAGACGGAGGATAAACATTTTTAACTAAGAGAAAATCTGAAGAACAGTATTTGGGCCTGACTCTAGCAGATAGCTCAACAGTTGCATTGGCAGAAGCCTGTGAAACCATTGCCTCCCAGCCAAGAAAGACTGTGTGCTATAGGGAGTCTAAAAGATTAGAGGCAAACAGTTCATAAAGAGTGTCAAAGTAAATTCATTTCCCAGTATGGTATGGTTCTCCCTCAGACTGATAACGTAGTTTAGGTGCATGCAGCCACATATTTAAAAAAAAATTATTGTGAGATAACTGAAAAATGTTAGTCAGTTGCCAAGTTAACTGGCATTTTAAAATCATGCATTTAGTGGTAATTTTTAAAAGTGAATCCTTTTATTTGATTGCCAAACCTGCTACTCTCCTGCTATTAGTGCCACGTCTTACTGATGATGCCAGATGTTAAATCTCAGCCATTCCCTTGCACTTCTGTTGACCTTATGACCTCATCCAATGGAAATAATTTATTTGAAGAAAAGAGAGTAGTTTGCAATACGTATGAAAGCAGGGGTTCCAACCTTCTACTGCATCATAATAAATGATTAATCAGTTATCAGAATTGAGTTAAATTTGTTTGAACTTGGGGATTACCTTTGAAATTTTACTTGAAAAACACTAGTGTCTTGAATTAAATAACATTTGGATTACACTGCTGACTGTGCATTGCTGTTCAATTTCAAAATGATACATATTTCTATCAGAATGAAAATATTGAGAATGTTTATGGATGTTTCTGAAATCAAAACTGTGCATTGTAACAGTATTATAGAAATGATAGCTTTATTGAGTGAGGATACCATTTATGTTTACATAGTATGAAGAAATAAGTACTGAATTGAATTGCTATCACCCTTTTAGAGACTGCATAATGAGGAACGTTAACATTTTTCTGTGGTGAAAGAAATCTTGCAACCCGTAAGAGACGATAGCATGTGTGACACATCAGAGATCTGTCTGCTCTCAAATTATAAGAGCCTCTATACTTTATCATTTCATAAACCTCTGAGATCTCTGCGATCCTCCAATTCTGGCCTCTTGCACATCCCTGATTTCCGTTGCTCCACCATTGGCGGCCGTACCTTCAGCTGCCTAGGCCCCAAGTTCTAGAATTCCCTCCCTAAACGTCTCCTTCTCTCTACCTCTCCTCCTTTAAGCTGCCCCTTAAAACCTTCCTCTTTCATCAAGCTTTTGGTCACCTGTCCTAATGTCTCTTTATGTGGCTCGGAGTCAATATTTGTCTGATTACACTCCTGTGAAGCGCCTTGTGACGTTTTACTATGTTAAAGGCGATATATAAATGCAAGTTATATATAATTTTAACTAAGGCAATGCCATGGGATTATTGAAATGGGTTCCCATCATTTCTGTAGGGATAGCTATTCCTCTGTGGCTGCAGAGCTTTACTGGATACTAGAACGACACAAGAATGTTACAGCCCTATCTCCGATCAACTCTTGTAATTTCTGCCCAGTTGTCTCCGTAGCTTGGAATGCAAAATGAAGGTTGAGTAGTTTGACACTGAAGTGCATAGAGGCTCGGTCTACCTTTTGTTTACCGCATTGTCAGCAAGCAATCCCTCGTCCGGTTTTTATTACTTATTCAGACACCTCGGGCCACTGGAATGTTGATCTGTATCAGTGTGCTGCTGCAAAGTAAACGCATATTGTTATCCTTGATGGATGAACCATCAAGATAAGCCTTGTTTTTCAAAAGTCAGCAGGGTGCACATTGCATCACAATTAGCATCTCCTGGTTATGGCTGACGTCGGGTGTTACTGCCGATCAGGACGTTATTTGAGCCAACTCCTGTTTTTTCCTGATTTTTTGATTGACTGGTCTATACCGGAGAGGTTGTCCTGTTGCCTTTGAGTCCTATTCTTGATTGACTGCTTTGTTTAATTGTGAAGGATGCCTTTTTATCTTCCTTTATATCAGATAAATAACCCTGGTCTTCCTTGCATCGTATGCTCCCTTCGCCCCATCAATTCAGCCCTTCTCTCTGAAACTCCCTCCCTAAACCTTTCCCCCTCTACCTCTGTCTCCGCTCTTAGAAGGGGTGGATTTTAAGAAGGTTTCTACCAAATTTTTCTTCACCTTTCCTAACTCTCCTTAAATGGCTGAGCATCTGTTCCTTTTCTTCCCTCTGTAAAGTGCTTTGGGACATTTTCTATGCTAAGGGCAATATATAAAAGTAAAAAAAAGAGAGCCGTATAACTCAGGTTGGCAGCCCTGGTTTTCTGGTTCCTTGCGGTACTTCTATAGCTGTAGAGGAGAGCAAAAGGGCTCCATGGGTTGTCTTTCCCACTTAAAATCTTTTCTTCACTGCCAACATTTTTGAGAATTACTGTGGCTTTGGTAATTTGGTTGTATTAAAATAGTTTTAAAGTTCTATTGATCAGTCAAGTATTCTTGCACTGCGCTCAGTCTGCCGAGTTATCCTTGATTAATACTATTTCTTAATAAATGCAATTTAGTAGTTTGTCGCCTGTGATATGCGGTCTGACAATATGTTACTTTCCAACCGTTTCCAGGAGTTACGGGGTTAATTCTTAGCATATCCAGTGTACGTGACGAAGTAAAAGGACTTTATTGTTCAGCCTTGGGCACTCTACACCTGAGCTACTTTGTGCATATGGTCATGTTTCTGATCAAAGAGAGTGTGAGCTCACCAACGATAGCTGACTTTGGCATTGAGCACAAGTAGAAAGTATTGGGGGAGAGGTTTCAAATCGTAACAGTATAGTCATAATTTATTCAGCTTCAGGCAGTCGGCAGCTGCATAAATGGGATCAGTATTGGGGAAACTGAAGTTCATAGGGGAGCCATGGAGAAAGGACAGATGCAGGCTTGAGTCCTGCTCATCTCGTTCCTGATCTATGCTATGCCAAGGACAGGCTGCAGCGTTTCCCAGCAGGGGGAGGGAACATCAGAGGAGGACGTTATGTCTAGGTGGTCCTTGGTCCCTTTTCCGTTACAGGAATTTTGGTAGTAGCCCAGAAGCAGGCTGTGCATCCAACTACTCGGCTGCAGGTGTCCAGGGCCAAGTGAGTGAAAAAGAAAGGGGACAAAAATGTAAAAAAGAGAATGGTTGCCCAAAATACTCCCATTAAAAATAGAGAATGGGGGCAGTGGGGGGCAATCAATAAAAGGGAAGGTGTTTTAAGATTAGGCTTGAAGAGCAATAATGTAGTTTATCTCATGAATTTCCTCTGTTAATTAGTGTAAGCAAAAAAAGATGTGAGTAAAGAATGGTGCACTACCAAAACAGAGCTCTTACAAACTAATTATCTATGTTCAACCATGTTGGATTATCATTATTCCTTTGCAAAATTGATCAATGAACATTCATGAAAAGTTCTGTAAGAAGCCAATTTGTGTTTGTTAAGACCTTGTTAAAGACTAATCATGAAATACATGAGGCAGGGATTATGATGGCACAGAAAGAAAGAAAAACCTTTGTGCCAATTAAATACTTTTTTGATGTGTAGTCACTGTGGTAATGTAGGGAAATGTGGCAGCCAATTTACGTACAGCAAGGTCCCACAAACAGCAATGAGATAATGACCAATTAAACTTTTTTTTATGATGTTGGTTGAAGGATAAATATTGGTCACTAGCTTCCCTACTCTTTTTCAAATAGTGCCATGGGATCTTTTACGTCCATCTGAGAGAGCAGACAGAGCCTCGGTTTAACGTCTCATCTGAAACACGGCACCTCCAACAGTGCAGCACTCCCTCAGCACTGCACTGGAGTGGCCACCAAGATTATGTACTCAAGTCCTGGAGTGGGATTTGAATCCATAACCGGACTTAGAGATGAGAGTGCTATGACTGAGCCAAGGCTGACACATAGTCAAAAATATAAGTATTTTACTCCAGGTTACACCTATTAGAAAGTTCAATGAAGTAAATCTCAGTGTGTCATAGAAACAGTGGATCAGGAGTAGGCCATTCAGCCTCTTGAGTCAATCAGATCATGACTGATCTTTACATCAGCACTATTTACCCGTCTTTGATCGATATGCCTTGATACCCTTACCTAACAAAAATCTATCAAACTCAGTCTTGAAATTTTCAATTGACCCAGCATCCACAGCCTTTTGAGGTAGCAAGGTCTAGATTTCCACTACCCTTTGTGTGAAAAAGTGCTTCCTGATTTCACTCCTAAATGGCCTAGCTTTACTTTTGATTATACTCCCTTGATCTAGATTGCCCCACCAGAAGAAAGACTTACATTTATATAGCGCCTTTCACTACCTCAGGACGTCCCAAAGCGTTTTACAGCCAATGAAGTACTTTTGAAGTGTTGTCACTGTTGTAATGTAGGAAGCGCAGGAGCCAATTTGCACACAGCAAGCTCCCACAAACAGTAATGTAATAATGATAATCTGTTTTGTTAATGGTGTTGATTGGGCAATAAATTTTGGTCAGGACACCGGGGAGAACTCCCCTGCTCTTCTTTGAAATTGTGCCATGGGATCTTTTACGTCCACCTGAGAGAGCAGACGGGGCCTCGGTTTAGGTTTAATGGCCCAGAAATTGGAGTTCGATGGTTGCCGCGGGGGTAAGGATCCCCCGCGATATCGCACTCCGCGCCTACCTTTATGGTTTTGGCCCACACGAACTTCTGGTCCTGGGCCTCTCCCTGGTGCCAGCGCGCAGTGTGTGCGGGTCCCAGAGGCGCAGTTAATTTGATGCGACCTCTGGGATCACGTGGGCCAGTTAGAGCCAATGGCAGCACACCATCTTTCATTCATAGTTTTGACAGCAAGTGCTGTCAAAACTATGAATACAACAAGCCCCCAAAAGAACAACTAAACCTCAATTAAATTTTTTTTAAAAGCCATCACCTTAATAAAATAACTATAGTTAAATAAATTAACCACTTTAAACAAAAATTTAAATTTTTGAAATTTTTTTAATTCTTTTTAAAAGTTATAAAAATAAACTTACCTTTCTTTAAAGTCTCTAAAAAAGATAAACCTGTTGAAAAAAATTTAAAATAATACTTAATTAACTACTTACCTTGTTAAAAGGGGGTCTTACGCCTGCTTTCTTTATGTGTAAAATCTTCAACATTTACCTGCGCGTTCAAACCTGAAAAAAAAACTAAGTGCGCTGCGTGCGCACAACCTGTAGCGCGCACGCGGTTCACTTAGGAACCGCCCCCTTCGCAATACCCGAAGTGCCGGTTTCCCGCGCATGCGCAGTGCATGCAGGAAACCGGCACTTCGGGACCTAATACGCGAGAGTACACAGTGCGTACTCTCCCGCATTAGGTCTAATTTTCGGGCCAATGTCTCATCCGAAAGACTGCACCTCAGCACTGCACTGGAGTGTCAGCCTAGATTTTTGTACTCAAGTCTCTGGAGTGGGACTTGAGCCCACAACCTTCTGACTCAGAGGCGAGGGTGCTACCAACTGAGCCACAGCTGACACCAGAAGAAATAGTTTCTCTGTATCTACTCGAATCTTTAATCATGTTAAATACCTCGATTAGATTATCCCTCAACCTTCTAAACTCAAGGGAATTCAAGCCCAGTCTACAGAGTCATGCAGAAACAGTTAACCATCTATAAAACTGTGCCAGTGGCACTGCCCTCAGCTTATATGTCATGGGATCATTCTAGGCAGCAACAAAGGCATCACAGGAGTCAACTGCTTTGCTGTGCAGTTTATTAAGGAGGTAGCTGAAGCCCTGTTTAGCCATGAATCCTCCTGCATTCACTTCATCAGTACCCAGCAGTAGCTGAAACAGCAAAAAGCTTTTTTCCAAATTGTCTCTTTCTCGATGGTACAAGCCATCATTGACTGTACCATTTGTGTGCCCGCTATCAATGCCCTGTCTGTGTGCAAGTGTTATGTGGCCCTACCAGAAAATGATACATGCCAGTGCACATCTCCTCGAGGGTGTGCATGATGCCTTCATCCTCAAGACAATTAAACATTACACAGTTCTTTGAAGTAAAGGGAAAGATGGAAGCCTGGTGTTTCCAAGACATTAGCCATATAATTCAGCCATGCTTGATGTACATTCCCCATACCATGTGCAGAGTAGATGCAACAAGGCACATTGGTCAGCCATTGTTGAACTGACATTTGAGGTGTTGAGCCAAAGCTTTAAAAGGTTTGCAAAATTGTTATGAAATGCTGCACACTGTGCAATATTACTATATATACAGGCCTAACCATTGACTAAGCAGTTACAAGCCATAGAAGAGCAAGAGGACAATAGTGTTTAGCCGCCAACAGCAGCAGTCCAGCACCTTGAGGCAGGGAGACGGGTGCGTGAAAGTTTCATTGCAGTCCTTTCTTGACCTCTTTCTATTGGACATATTTACAACCAGTGAACTAAGTTACTTCAGCTGTTTATTTTTTGTCTAGAACTGGTAGCTTTACTTTTGGACAACTGATGTCATCTTTTCTACACAACAAAATAATAACAAAGCGCAAAAAACAGTGGAAATGAACTAATATCATTAATGTGGTGTGTGTTTCACGTGTGTGCTGTAGTTGACTTTCCCCTTTGGTGTCATCTGCATGTTGGCTCATGATACGTGCGTCTGCTATGTTTCCCCCCTAGTTGAAGGAAAACCAATGGTAGGTGGGTGCTTTGGCTTCCTGCCTCCCAATGGCTCGAATTTAAAATGTTTGTCCTTGCCTTTAAATCACTCCAATGCCTTGCCCCTTCTTATCTCTGTAACTTCCTCCAGGTGTACAACCCCTCCGCCCCCAAACGCTTCTCACTCCAGCCTCTTGTGAAGCCCCTCGTTCCTTTTGCCCTACCATTGGAGGCCATGCCTTCAGCTACCTAGTTCCCACTCTCTGTTTGAGCAGGCATGTGTGAAATGTTTGAATTCTGTCTAATGATTGCCTTTAACCATTATCCAAGAACATATAAGCTTGTCATGACTGCTTATTGGAGTTGAATCTCAAACTCGCTGAAGCAGTAGTGGAAGCATTCACTGAGAAATGCTCCGCACTGTGCCTAGAACCTGTGCAACTGAGGCCTTGTCTTCAGATAAGGCTGCCCGTGTCCTAACTCGCACCAAGTCCCATTCACCCTTAACCCAGTGCTCGCTGGCCTACATTGGCTCCCACTTAAGCAACACCTCGATATCAAAATTCTCATCCTTGTTTTCAAATCCCTCCATGGCCTCGCCCCTCCCTATCTCTGTAATCTCCTCCAGCCCCACAACCCCCCGAGATATCTGTGTTCCTCTAATTCTGCCCTCTTGAGCATCCCTGATTATAATCGCTCAACCATTGGTGGCTGTGCCTTCTGTTGACTAGGCCCTAAGCTCTGGAATTCCCTACTTAAACTCTCCGCCTCGCTATCTCTCTTTCCTCCTTTAAGATGCTCCTTAAAACCTACCTCTTTTACCAAGCTGCCCTAATTTCTCCTTATATGGCTCGGTGTCAAATTTTTTGTCTTATAATACTCCTGTGAAGCGCCTTGGGACGTTTTACTCCGTTAAAGGTGCTATATAAATACAAGTTGTTGTTGTTGATACCATGGTGTTTCCACATGCTACCCTTCCTCCTCTCTATCTCCTTTAACACCCTTCTTAAAAGCCAATTCTTTGACCAAGGTTTTGGTAACCCCTCCTAATCTCTCTTCCTTTGCTCAGTGTTCACTTTCCTCATGCCTCTGTGAAGGGCTTTGGGATTTTGTTTTAGATTAAAGGCGCTATATAAATGCAAGTAGACACATCTGAATACCATGGTACAAATCAGAATATGTTACAAACCAAGTTCTCTGCTCGCCACCAACCTCCAAAGGCCACACGCCTCCTAGCTTCTCCCTCCGAAAACAACTTGGTTCGCAAGGAGTGGTGGTAACTCGTTAACTAATTTATAAGGAGTGAGCTGTTTCTTGTTGGGATTCCAGTGCCTGTTGCAAGCTGCCACCTACGGTTAGGTGTTCATTTAGCCTTCAGCTGTAGGAGCAATGTGGATCAAGACAAGATCATTTGAGCCATAGAAATTCCTTCCTGCAATACATTTTCTTTCCCATTGTAGCATATGTAACATCAAAAGCATTACCCTACTATTTTCACTACTGTTACATACTTGCTACATCCTTGCTAATATTTCTCTGTGAGCAGTTTTTGCACGTATCTTTAGCAATTCTTACTCTTTCTCATGCCCAGATGTGTCCAGTGTTTCTGCTTTACATTAATAGTTATAGTCATGCCTTAGCTTTGTGCTCTAAGACCTGCCACCAACTCCTCTGAGTCACAGAGAAGGAGTCACCTTTATCCGTCGCTTCTTGCGACCATAATTGCCTCCTTTGCATTCATGCTGGCTGTCCTTCCTCACCGAGTGTTTCCTGATGTTGCAGTGTCCAGTGCCAGGCCTGTAAAATGGTCTAATTTGCATTCTCTCCAGCTGGATGGATGAACTTTTCAACCTTTCTTTCTATTCAATGGTTCATCAGCTGCTTGAGATGTGTTGAAGGGTCGTTATCGCAGGTGTTTCATGATTGGATCTTTTATTTCTATTGCTGCAAATAAGATTGCATTCTCGAGGATCGCACACACTCGAGAGTAAATCCCGCAGATTTGTATGGGGATCATAAATCTTAACGATGACTGGGCATATCCATTTTTCCTGGATACAGCCGTAAATATTTGCAAAATTAAGGATCAGCAAAAGGACGAGTCAGTCCCATCCTTCAGTCATGAATTGGTAAAACGGTAAATATGAACATGCATTGTTGCTTAAGCAATAGTGGTCTTAATAAAATAGTTTATCAAAAGACTTAGGCCAGCCATTATAGTGGAATTTGAAGTATTGTTGTTACTCTCAGTAAACCACCTTAAAACTTAGCGATACCAATTCAAATTGGCAGGATTTCCCAGTTCAAGCTCTGGAAATCTGTCTTTTGCAAAGATTCCGATAATCCACAATTGTACGGTGGCTAATTCATGTGGATCAACAGGGAGGCAGTGTCTGATTTCACTCATTGCTGTACAACTTTCTGGTTAATCTTGAAATGATTACAGCTGCTACCCCAGTCTATGCAACCAAAATGGTGCATCCAAAATGATTTAAACTTTTAATTCGTGAAAGTACCTCAGGAAATAACATTCATTTTTCTCATTCTTCTCCCAGATGTGCCCCAGGCCTTGAGATCTCCGATTTGGTTGTCCTATAGATATTGAAATAGTGTGCAGGATCATGCTTAAACTTTGGAAGCAGAAGTAATTCATTTGTCATGCCACTTGAGACAGATGAAAACTAGAGGGGATGTAACAATGTGCTGTGCAGAAGGATAAGTTAAGGGAAAATGTTTGGAATGAGTCAATTCAAGTGGAGCATGTTTCTACATGCCAAAAGCGGCCTGCAGCCAAGTGGTTCATGTGTGAAGGTGGAACCAGGTTTAGGCTGCTGACTGCACGAAGGAGCTGTACACAAGTGTTTCCAGTCATGTAATGGAATGCCATTTTGCTTTTCTCTGATTTTCTCTGCCCAATTTTCTCCCCTCTTGAAAGCATTGACTCCCTTATTTGGCTATGATTCTACCAGCTGAGGTCATCCTCTGAGGCTATTATTCATGTGTGAGCTGAGGCAGTGGGTGCAACCAATTATTCAACCGTGGACCATATTCAAGTCAAACCCAATCCAGCCCTCGACCAGTGTGTATACGCACGGCCACACACATTCTCTTCCAGCAGGGATTGTTCTACAGAAATCAGGACTGCGTTCTATAGTTTATTTTGATTTTCCAAACCGAGCGACACTGAATGAAATTGTAGCATTCCAATCGCTGCCCTAACTGAGATTACCGAATAGCACAGGCCGAGGATTGCTTCTGGAATCTTCTTTCTCACCCATTTTAAGTGATCTTTCGTCCTCCTTTGGAGTCAGTTCAGAGATAATAGTGTAGAAATTCTGATCATCGAAGATCAGGTACAAATTTACTTAGGTTATTTTTCTGCAGGTCTTAACCCATTTACTTTAAACGTGCCTCTGAGGCCATAGATGATTGTACATGTTTAAAGAGCGTATACTTGGAATTGCACATTGCACTGGTGTCCCAAAGTGCATAACCACACAATGGTAGACTGCAGCTTTGTATCTGTGAACCCCTACTGTGAACTCTTAATTTTGTCCACTAGTAAGTAATGCTTGGGACAGCTGTTATGTACCTCCGAATGGTCAATCCGAGCGACAGTGACAGAGTCATAGAGCAGGTTGTTTAGCCATGACCCTCAGCTAGTGCAGAGTATGGAATGGAACCTAAAGAGGGAAGAAAGATAGTTTTAAAATGGGATGATAAAAATATTTTTAAAAACAGAGCTCTTAACTAAAGTTGAAATCTATGGTTATAGACTGTTTCATTCCTTACTATGTTGATGTTTCGGTTGTGCATTACCCCACTGAATCTTTATGTTCTGCCTCACATCAGTGGAGATAGGTGAACTAGACATTTCCTACCAGAAGACTTACCAAATTGACCATTTTGAAGCCACTATGTCCTTGAATATGAATACAAAAGTGCGTTGATGGCACACTTTAAATCTTAAATGCTTAGGTGGTAGCAAATCGGCAGCGCGTTTTACACCCTGACCAACGTTATTGTTCAGTGGGGGAAAAATTGGGTTGCTTTGCCCTAAGAGGGCGCTAATGGAGTGCAAAGCAACTAGCGCCCGGGCACGGCACCGGTGCTACACCGCCGGCGATGACATCATCGCCGTGCGCAGCGCCCCGCTCGCGCCCCGGCCGCGATCTTCAGGAGCGCTCCCTGACTTACCACCGGATGTTATGTCCGCCGGGGTCAGGGCGGCCTACCTGCAGCCGGGGAGGCGCAATTTAAAGGCGAAGTGCGGGGCGGCCATTTTTGTTGCTGGCTGCCTGCCAGCACCTGCCTGCGCTCCTGTCCCCGGCCTCCTGAACGCCCCCCCCCCCCCCCGCGGAGTGCTGGCTGCGCTCCAAGAGCCCAGCACTTCTCTTGAGTGCCGGGCTCTTTTGCCGGCACTCCCGATCCCCGGGGGCCCAGCTGGGCCTGGGTCGCACTGCACAAGGCCCCTCCCCTTTAAGAAGGGGAGGAAGGCGTGGTGCTGCGGCACATAGTGCCACAATATTGACTCGCAGCGCCGCAAGAGGGATGCGGGGCGCTTCCAGTAGCACCCCGCTTCCCTCTTGGGGCGCAACCACTCAAGTTCCAGTGCGGGGGCGCTAATTTTTCAGCGGCGCTACTCAATTTTTAGCCCAGTGACTTTAACGGAAGAGAAAATTGGGCAGGGTGTAAAATGAGCTAACAATTTCACCCCCTTAGACTCACCCTGGTACAGAGTAGTATCCGCTGAGAGTACAGCGATAAAAAGAAAACTACAAATTGGGGAGAATCTGAAGTGAAACCAGTAAGAGATAAGAAAGGCTGAAATGTTGAGTCAAGACCCTTCATCAGAAGTTTTGGCAGAGTGTGTCAGGACCAAAAATCTGTCTTTCCTCGTGGAATGCTGACTGCCTCTCGGTGCACTTTGAGCATCTTCGATGTCCATTTCTCCTAAAAACACTGATTTGCGCCTGTTGAGCTGAGCGCAGGTATGAAAGTCTGCAGACATTCGTGTCTCTACCAAGCTGGCAATTCATAGATATCTTTAACCTTAAGGAGTACTTGACCTTTACAAATTGGTTAAAAAATTCCTCGACCATGACCCCATTTGTTGTCTCATAGAATACGTAAAGTAAATAGTGGGAAGTGCAGCGGGAAAAGCTGAGAATAAAAAGTACAACAATGTTTGTTCAAGTGTGTGGAGAGGTTCTGAAAAATATTAAATAAGTAATAAAACTAGTCACTAAGTTCAGTAAAGATCGCTTAGATGAGTTCCAGGAACATTCAAAAATTAAATCAAAAAACATGTGAGAAATCAATGTACTGTAGTCCATAAACTTTATTGCTGAAAGCACCCCTCTGCTACAAAAGGCAAGTGATGATGTGTGATATAACTCAGCAGGACTATCTTGGCAACAGATAAAAGTGTTAAAAGCAAACCCAGAAATTCTGTAATCCACTATAAATCATTGCACTTCATGACAGAGATTGGACCATGTCTGGCAATGAAGAGTTTTAGTGTTATCCATATTTAACAAAATGTTATATTCTATTTTTAATTAATTTGCTGCAGATTTTCAACTGAGCAGTTTCTTTTTAAACTACACTAAGTCTGATTGTTTAAGGATTTCTCTCAGGTTTATCTTTGCAGTAAAATCTAAATATATTGAACTACAAAAGGAAAGATCTTTGGATGAGATAGTGTTTTTTTTGGGTCAAGGGTATCAGAAGATTCAAGCAGTTTGTACGGAGCGTGTAGGCCCTCTGAGGAGTGCTCCTTTGGTGCAAGCACTCGCTCCAAATTAGTACCAATGTTATTTTAAAGCAGGCGTTAACTTTTTAAAAAAAATAAACGTGTGTCCCGAAAAGATGGCCAATTGGAAAATTCCCCTCCTGGATTTCTCGCAACGGAAACCCCAATTGAGCAGAGTAAAAATAAAGTTAGAGCTCCTCCAGTTGCCAACGTCGATACTGCAGAAACATTTGTCTTATCAGCCTTTCTACTGAGTATATCCCCTTGGCCTTGGGTTAATAGAATTTTGCAGGAGTTCCTGTATAACAAAAACAATTTTGAGTCAACTGGGTGGTGAAATGGATACTGTTGTTTCAATTTCAAAAAGGAAATAAGAGGGGCAAAGAGAGTGTATTAGAAAAGATAAGCAGGTAACATAAATGGGAACCCAAAAGTCTTTTTATAAACATATAAATAGTGAAAGGGTAGTCAAAGGAAGGGTGGGGCTGCTTAGGGACCAAAAAGGAGATCTTCTTGAGGAAGGGGTGTAAGCTCCGAAAGCTTGTGATTTCAAATAAAACTGTTGGACTATAACCTGGTGTTGTGCGACTTCTCATTCTTGTGGAGGCAGAGGGCATGGCTGAGGTACTAAATGAGTACTTTGCATCTGTCCTCACAAAACAAGAGGATACTGCCAATGACACAGTAAATGAGGAGGCAGTAGAGAAATTGGATAGGATAAAAAATAGTTAAAGAGGAAGTACTTAAAAGGTTGGCAGTGCTCAAAGTAGAAAAGTCACCCAGTCCGGATGGGATGCATCCGAGGTTGCTGAGGGAAGTAAGGATGGAGATAGCAGAGGCTCTGGCCACAATCTTCCAATCCTCCTTAGATATGGGGGTGGTGCCAGAGGACGGGAGGATTGCAAATATTACACCCCTGTTCAAAAAAGGGGATAGGGATAAACCCAGCAACTACAGGTCAGTCAACCTAACATCTGTAGTGGGGAAACTTTTAGAGACACTAATCCGAGACAAAATGAATTGTCACTTGGAAAAATATGGGTTAATAAATGAAAGTCAGCACGGGTTTGTTAAAGGCAAATCGTGTTTGACTAACTTGACTGAGTTCTTTGATGAAGTAATGGAGAGGGTTGATGAAGGTAGTGTGGTTGATGTTGTGTATATGGACTTTCAAAAGGAATTTGATAAAGTACCATATAATAGACTTGTTAGCAAAATTGAAGACCACTGGATTAAAGGGACAGTTGCAGCAAAGATAAGGGACAGAAAGCAGAGAGTAGTAGTGAACAGTTGTTTTTCAGAGTGGAGGGAAGTGGTGTTCCCCAGGTATCAGTATCAGGACCACTGCTCTCTTTGATATATATTAATGACCCAGACTTGGTTATATAGGGCATAATTTCAAAGTTTACAGATGACACGCAACTCGGAAATGTAATAAAAAGTGAGGAGGATAGTAACGGTCTTCAGGAGGACGTACACAGACTGGTGAAATGGGCAGACACATGGTAGATGTAATTTAACGCAGAGAAGTGTGAAGTGATGCATTTTGGTAGGAAATATGGAAAAAGGCAATGTAAACTAAATGGTACGATTTTAGAGGGGTTGCAGGAACAGAGATACCTGGGCGTGTACATGCACAAATCTTTGAAGGTGACAGGACAAGTTCATAAGGCTGTTAAAAAAGCATCTGGGATCCTTGGCTTTATAAACAGGCATAGAGAACAAAAGCAAGGAAGTTATGCTAAATCTTTATAAATCTCTGGTTAGGCCCCAGCTGGAGTATTGTGTTCAATTCTGGGCACCACACTTTAGGAAGGATGTCAGGGCCTTGGAGAGGGTGCAGAGGATATTTACTCGGATGGTATCAGGGATAAGGGTCTTCAGTTATGTGGAGAGACTAGAGATACTGGAGTTGTTCTCCTTAGAGCAGAGAAGATTAAGGGGAAATTTAATAGAGGTGTTCAAAATTATGAGGGGTTTTGATAGAGTAAATAAGGAGAAACTGTTTCCAGTGGCTTCAGGTAACCAGAGGACACAGATTTAAGGTAAATGAACCAGAGGTGAGATGAAAGAAAGACTTGCATTTATATAGAAACATAGAAACATAGAAAATAGGTACAGGAGTAGACCATTCGGTCCTTCGAGCCTGCACCGCCATTCAATGCGTTCATGGCTGAACATGCTACCTCAGTACCCCATTCCTGCTTTCTCGCCATACCCCTTGAGCCCCTTAGTTGTGAGTGTTATATCTAACTCCCTTTTGAATATATTTAGCGAACTGGCCTCAACAACCTTCTGTGGAAGAGAATTCCATAGATTCACCACTCTCTGGGTGAAGAAGTTCCTCCTCAGCTCAGTCCTAAATGGCTTCCCCTTAATCCTTAGACTGTGACCCCTGGTTCTAGTTTTCCCTACCATTGGGAACATTCTGCCCGCATCTAATTTGTCTAAACCAGTCAGGATTTTAAATGTCTCTATAAGATCCCCCCTCATTCTTCTGAACTCCAGAGGATACAAGTTCAGTTGACCCAATCTTTCTTGATATGTCAGTCCGGCCATCCCAGGAATCAATCTAGTGAACCTTCGCTGCACTCCCTCAATAGCAAGAATGTCCTTCCTTAAGTTAGGAGACCAAAACTGCGCACAATACTCCAGGTGTGGCCTCACCAAGGCCCTGTACAACTGTAGCATCACCTCCCTACTCCTGTACTCAAATCCCCTTGCTATGAAGGCCATCATTCCGTTTGCTTTCTTGACTGCCTGCTGCACTTGCATTCCCACCTTCAGTGACTGATGTACCATGACGCCCAGGTCTCGTTGCACGTCCCCTTTCCCTAATCTGCCACCATTCAGGTAATAGTCCGCCTCTCTATTTTTACCACCAAAGTGGATAACCTCACATTTATCCACATTGTACTTCATCTGCCATACATTTGCCCATTCACCCAACCTGTCCAAGTCACTCTGTAGCCTCCTAGCATCCTCCTCATTGTTCACACTGCCTCCCAATTTAGTGTCATCCGCAAATTTGGAGATATTACATTTAATCCCTTCGTCCAAATCATTAATATATAATGTAAACAGCTGGGGTCCCAGCACCGAACCCTGCGGTACCCCGCTGGTCACTGCCTGACATTCTGAAAAGTACCCATTTACTCCTACTCTTTGTTTCCTGTGTGCCAACCAGTTCTCAATCCACGTCAACACATTACCCCCAATCCCATGTGCTTTAACTTTGCTCACCAATCTCTTGTGTGGGACCTTGTCGAAGGCCTTCTGAAAGTCCAAATACACCACATCTACTGGTTCCCCCCTGTCCACCCTATTGGAAACATCCTCAAAAAATTCCAGAAGATTTGTCAAGCATGATTTCCCTTTCACAAATCCATGCTGACTTGGACCTATCATGTCGCCACTTTCCAAATGGTCTGTTATGACATCTTTAATAATTGCTTCCATCATTTTACCCACGACCGATGTCAGGCTGACCGGTCTATAATTCCCTGCTTTCTCCCTCCCTCCTTTTTTAAAAAGAGGGGTTACATTGGCCACCCTCCACTCCATCGGAACTGATCCAGAGTCTAAGGAATGTTGGAAAATGATCGTCAATGCATCCACTATTTCCAAGGCCACCTCCTTAAGTACTCTGGGATGCAGACCATCAGGCCCCGGGGATTTTTCAGCCTTCAGTCCCATCAATTTCCCCAATACCTTTTCCCGACTAATAAGGATTTCCCTCAGCTCCTCCCTCTTACCAGATCCTCTGACCCCTTTTATTTCCGGCAGGTTGTGTGTGTCCTCCACAGTAAACACCGAACCAAAGTACTTGTTCAATTGATCTGCCATTTCCTTGTTCCCCATTACGACTTCCCCTGTTTCCGACTGCAGGGGACCTACGTTTGTTTTTACTAACCTCTTTCTTTTTACATATTTATAGAAGCTTTTGCAGTCCATTTTAATGTTCTCTGCAAGCTTCCTTTCATATTTTATTTTCCCTGCCCTAATCAAACCCTTCGTCCTCCTCTGCTGAGTTTTGAAGTTCTCCCAGTCCCCGGGTTTGCTGCTACTTCTGGCCAATTTGTATGCAACTTCCTTGGTTTTAATACTATCCCTGATTTCCCTTGTTAGCCATGGTTGAGCCACCTTCCCTTTTTTATTTTTACGCCAGACCGGGATGTACAATTGTTGTAGTTCATCCATGCGATCTCTAAATGTCTGCCATTGCCCTTCCACTGATAGCCCCTTAAATATCGCTTGCCAATTTAACCTCGCCAATTCACGCCTCATACCCTCAAAGTTGCCCTTATTTAAGTTCTGGACCATGGTCTCTGACTTAACTGTTTCCTTCTCCATCCTAATGTAGAACTCCACCATACTATGGTCACTCTTCCCCAGGGGGCCTCGTACCACAAGATTGCTGATTAGTCCCTCCTCATTACACAACACCCAGTCCAGGATGGCCTCCCCTCGAGTTGGTTCCTCAACATATTGGTTTAGGAAACCATCCCTTAAACACTCCAGGAAATCCTCCTCCACCGTATTGCTTCCAGTTTGAGTAGCCCAATCTATATGCATATTAAAGTGCCTTACACGACCACCGGACGTCCCAAAGCGCTTTACAGCCAATGAAGTACTTTTGAAGTGGAGTCACTGTTGTAATGTAGGAAACGTGGCAGCCAATTTGCGCACAGCAAGCTCCCACAAACAGCAATGTGATAAAGACCAGATAATGGGGGAAAAATTCAGTTGGTTGCACCTCCCGTTAGCGCCTTAAGAGGGTGCTAATGGGGCGCAAAGCAACTAGCGCCCGGGCGCGGCGATGTTTGTGCCGCTCGCGAAATTAACTAGACATTTTGCGGCGCCGCTAACACTACCGCCACGATCTCCTGTGCCGGCAGATCGTGACGTCAGTTGAGTGCGCAACGCCCCGGAGCGGATATTGAGTGGCGCCCCCTGCCTTACCGCTTGCCACTAGCAACGATAGGTTGAGGGGAGCGTTTTGCAGTCAGGAAGGGACTGGGGGAGCGCTATTTAAAGGCGACCGCTTCCTGCCTTTTATTGTTGGTGACATTTTTGAACCACGCATTCTGAGAGAGAGAGAGAGACTTCTGGAGAGATTCAACGCTGTGTGAAGGAGTTTTGGGTACTGAGCAGCACTTTGCAGGTTCATTTTGATTTGCCCTTGTATCGATTTAGAAGAGACTGTGTGGGCTGCACTCTGAGCTCTTTCCCTGGTCTCTCCATTGTTCTTTCCAGCAGATTTGATGTACAGGTCTCTCCAGGCCGAGATTCAAGGCTGCAATGAGCAGGATGTGGATGGAAAGCAAGATCAACCCTCCCCTTTAAGAACTGGCCAGCGCCATTGTGTGTGTGTTCCATTGCTGACTGACATCAAATGAGCTTCGCCAGCGCTCTGAGGTAGCGCCTCTCTCCTCGGCCTTTGCGCCTTAAGACAGGTGTGAAGCGCCTGATTTAGCACTCCAATCACCTCCAGGGGCGATAAAAGTCAAGTTTGCAGTTGGAGGTGATAATTAGCGCCAGGCGCTAATTTTTGCGCCCGGCCGATAATTGCGCCCCAAATGGGGCGATTTTGAATTTCTCCCCCAATCTGTTTTTGTTATGTTGGTTTTGGGATAAATATTGGCTAGGACACCAGGGATAACTCCCCTGCTCTTCTTCGAAATCGTGCCATGGGATCTTTTACGTCCACCTGAGAGAGCAGATGGGGCCTCGGTTTAACGTCTCATCCGAAAGACGGCACCTCCAACAGTGCAGCACTCCCTCAGCACTGCACTGGAGTGTCAGCCTAGCTTTATGTGCTCAAGACCCTGGAGTGGGACTTGAACCCACAACCTTCTGACTCAGAGGCGAGTGTGCTGCCCACTGAGCCACAGCTGACAGGATACAGGAGAATTTGTTTTATGCAGTGAGGTGTTGTGATCTGGAATGCACTGCCTGAAAAGGTGGTGGATACAGGTTTAATAATAACTTTCAAAAGGGAATTAGATAAATAATTGAATTGGAAAAAATTGCAGGGCCATGGGGAAAGTGCAGGGGAATGAGACTAACTGGATAGCTCTTTCAAAGAGCTGGCACAGGCACGGTAGGCTGAATGGTCTCCTTCTGTGCTGTATCATTTTATGATCTGTGATTCTATGAATTTTGGGGCCTGAGTTGCACATCACACCAGACTGATGAAAGTCTCCCTCCTTCTCTCTCCTCTTATGGGTCATATGTGTAAACAATCCCAGCCCAGGTATGTCAGGGGTGTTACATAAAGGTAAATTGTTCTTGTTTTCCCCCTACCTTCTAGTGAAGCAATTCACTTCTCCTCATCACAACGTTTCCCATTCCCAAATTGCCCAGCTGAGATCTGATATTTTCTGTATGGAAACTGCAGCAAGAACCCTCCATCGTACTATTCCATTTGGCTCAGTGTTAATGTACTAAAGCATTGGCCAACAGGCCACCGTAGATTTTAAGAACAAAAAAATAGTCAAGGATGAGAACAGGCCACTCGACCTACCCAAGCTGGTTCGTCTAGTAGACATAACTCTTTCAGTTTCACATCCAACTGCATTTTAAGGCCTGTATTTCTACTACGCTGGCAGATTATTCTGGACTTTTATCACCCAGTAATTAAATTAGTTCCTTCTATAGATGTAATTTAAATTTGCTTTCTACTAGTTTAGACTTATGGATTCTAATCCTTATTTTAATGTACTCTGAATTTAACTTTTTGCTATTTCCTACATTACAACAGTGACTACACTTCAAAAGTACTTCATTGGCTGTAAAGCGCTTTGGGATGTCCTGAGGTCGTGAAAGACGCTATAGAAATGCAAGTCTTTCTTTTCTATTTGTTCTTGGGATGTGGACAATACTGGCAAAGCTGCATTCATTGCCCATCCCTCGTTGCCCTGAGAAGGTGGTAGTGGACCTTCTTGAACCACTGCATTTCTTGTGTTGATGGTGCTGCCTTTAATTGTTTATATACTTCAACTTGAGTGTGTAATTGGCTAAGAGATAGGAGGCAGATAGTAGTGGTGAATGGATGTTTTTCTGACTGGAGTGAAGTATATAAGTGGGCTCCCCCATTGCTTTTCTTGTTATATATAAATGACCTGGATATGGGTATAGGGAGTACAATTTCGAAGTTTGCTGGATGATACAAACTTGGCAACGTAGTAAATAGTGAGCAGGATAGCAGCAGACTTCAGGAGGACACACACAGTCTGGTAAAATGGACAGACAAGTGGCAGATGCAAATTAATGCGGATACGTACTTCACAAATCCTTGAAGGTGGCAGGGCAAGTTGATAAGGCAATTAAGAAAGTTTATGGGATTCTTAGTTTTGTAAATAGGGGCATGGAATACAAAAACAAGGAAGTCATGCTGTGCTAAAGTCATGGTTAGGCCTCAGCTGGAGTATTGTGTACAATTCTGGGCAATACACTTTCGGAAGGATGTCAAGGCCTTGGAGAGGATACAGAGGAGGTTTACCAGGATGATACCAGGGATGAGGGACTTCAGTTATGTAGAGAGATTGGAGAAGCTGGGATTCTTCTCCCTAGAACAGAGAAGGGAGACCGAATAAAGGTGTTCGGAATTATGAGGGGCTTTGATAGAGCAAGTAGGGAGACACTGTTTCCTCTGGCAAGTGGGTTGATAACCAGAGGGCATAGGTTTAAAATAATTGGCAAAACTAGAGGGGAAATGAGGAGAAATTATTCCACACAGGGATGTTATGATCTGGAATGCACTACCTGAAAGGGTGGTGGAATCAGATTCCATAGGAACTTTCAAAAGGCAATTGGACATGGATTTGAAGGGAACTAATTTGTAGGGTTATGTGGAGAAAGCTGGGGTGTGGGACTACATTGGACAGCTCTTTCAAAGAGCTGGCACAGGCACGTTGAGCTGAACGGCCCCCTTCTGTGCTGAAAGATTGCATGATTCAGTGGGGTCCCCTTTAGACTGCAGAGATTGAGCTTGTTCAACCTTTTCTGAGGCCCATCTCCCTTATACTTGGAATCATTCTTGTTGCTTCTTTCTGCACACTCTTTTGCACATCCCTTCTGTAGCTTGGCAACCAGGACTGTATACAGGACACCAGGTGACACTATATGAAACCATATACAAATACAAATAAAAAGAAAAAAGAACTGCAGATTTTGGAAGTCTGAATTAAAAACAGAACATGCTGGCAATACACAGCAGGTCAGTCAGTATCTGTGGAGAAAAAAAGACAGGTTAACGTTTCAGGTGTAGCCCTGTCATCAGAACTCAAAATCCAAATCCAACTTTTTACCTGAGGGACAAAAAAGAAAAAGAAAAACTTGCATTTACATAGCGCCTTTCACGACCACCGGACATCTCAAAGCGCTTTATAGTCAATTAAGTACTTTTGAAGTGGAGTCACTGTTGTAATGTGGGAAACGAAGAGCGAAGGGTCGTTCCTGGCCCTGTAAGGGTTAATTTTTCCGTTCGCAATCCTGCCATGGGACTGCGCCTGCCGAGTGTGCACATCAGGAAATGGTGTAGCTGCAACCTGTGATTCTCTGCCAGTCGCAGATTGCGGGTTTGCAATTTCACGATATTCTTTTCCCGATGGATGCAATTCCATTTTGGAAGCACCAATGCAGAAAATTTACCGTGCAGCCTTTTAAAAAAAAAAATCAGATGTTAATTCTGTAAAGTATGGCAGAAACAAGCAATTAGCGAAGCTAAGGTTCGATGGCAACTTAATACCAGGACCACAAGGCAGTATCTGATTAATAAACATTATAGCAAAGTCTTTCTAGTCAACATAACGGTGCTGCACAGCAGCTTAAATCATAGACGTAATGAGCTTATTGATGTGAGTACTTTTAAGTATTCCTGAACTTGCAATATTATCTTGCAAAACACCTGACCATATTTTCAAACCGAGGGAAGTGCAGTGACATAATCGGAAACAGGCCGTAGAATTGATGGGCTGAATGGCTTCTGTGCTGTAGCATTCTATGATTCTGCGATTAAAATGAGCTCTTGAGCCCCGCCTGGAATAGTAGCTGAACTGCTGGAATCCCTTGTAATGCCATGGGTAGCTGTTCCTGTTCTGTCAGTACCAGGCCTGCTCCCTGCTAGTCCCACTGCTTACTGAGAACCCCCAATGAAAGAATCAGCTCTGATAATTCACAAACACCTTGATCCAGGGAAGATTCTGAAGATCTTCTAAAAGCAAAGTGTGACAGTTTCGTAAATGTTTTTATCATGTTTCTATCTAGTTTCTTACTAAGAATATTTGTAGCTCCCCCAGTGGTTTATTGGGTGAGCACCCTACCCAGTGTACTACACTGATGGAAAGCTCCCATGCAGTACCAGGGATGCTACAGTTAGCTTCAGCACCCTTGGGCTAGAGAGAGGAAAAATCAGCAAGGTTCCTGCTCTTGATTACAATCCAGTTATTGCTGCCAAAATGTGCATATGTGCACATTAGGTAATGTGGGAATCGGGCTCATTTGTGATGTCTTCCAGAGAAAAGAGAGGAAAGGGTTGTTTTTAAATCTCACGATTATTCTCAATAATCCCCTGTACTCTGCATCAATTACAGTATATTCATTATTAATGAACGCAATGAGTAATTACAATTTTTTTTAAATGGTCACAGCCAGATTGCAGGGTAGCTCTTACTGCAGGCTATTGCAGTGGTTATGGTACTAGATTAGCACCCTAGAGAACATAGGGCCAATTCCTTAGATAAAGGCATTGATTATCTTAGAATTCTTCATTAAGATGGAGAGTGAAGTAGTAGTTGACTCAGAGACTAGGGTACTGAATTTAAATAAAGGAAACTACGAAGGTATGAGGCGCGAGTTGGCTAGGATGGATTGAGGAATGTTACTTAAAGGGTTGACGGTGGATAGGCAATGGCAAACATTTAAAGATCGCATGGATGAACTACAGAATTTGTTCATCCCTGTTTGGCATAAAAATAAAACAAAAAAGGTGACTCAACCGTGGCTAACAAGGGAAATTAGGGATAGCATAAGATCCAAGGAGAGGCCATATAAATTGGCCAGAAAAAGCAGCAAACCTGAGGATTGGGAGCAGTTTAGGATTCAGCAAAGGAGGACAAAGGGATTAATTGAGAGGGGGAAAATAGAGTATGAGAGTAAGCTTGCAGGGAACATAAAAACTGACTGTAAAAGCTTCTATAGATATGTGAAGAGAAAAAGATTGGTGAAGTCAAGCGTAGGTCCCTTGCAGTCAGAATCAGGGGAATTTATAATGGGGAACAAAGAAATGGCAGACCAATTAAATACATACTTTGGTTCTGTCTTCACAAAGGAGGACACAAATAAACTCCCAGAGATGTCGAGGAACATAGGGTCTAATGAGAGGGAGGAACTGAATGAAATCAGTATTTGTAGGGAAATGGTGTTAGGGAAATTGATGGGATTGAAGGCCGATAAATCCCCAGGGCCTGACAATCTACATCCTAGGGTACTTAAGGAAGTGGCCCTAGAAATAGTACATGCATTGCTGGTCATCTTCCAAAATTCTATAGACTCTGGAACAGTTCCCATGGATTGGAGGGTAGCTAATGTAACCCCACTATTTAAAAAAGGTGGTAGAGAGAAAACGGGGAATTATAGACCGGTCAGCCTGACATCGGTAGTGGGGAAAATGCTAGAGTCCATTATAAAAGATGTAATAACAGAGCACTTGGAAAACAGTGACAGGATCGGACAAAGTCAACATGGATTTACGAAAGGTAAATCATGCTTGACTAATCTACTGGAATTTTTTGAGGATGTAACTGGTAGAATATATAAGGGAGAACCAGTGGATGTGGTGTATTTGGACTTTCAGAAGGCTTTCGATAAGGTCCTGCCTAAGAGATTAGCGTGCAAAGTTAAAGCACATGGGATTGGGGGTAAGGTACTGACTTGGATAGAAAACTGGTTGGCAGACAGGAAGCAAAGAGTTGGAATAAACGGGTCTTTTTCCGAGTGGCAGGCAGTGACTAGTGGGGTACCGCAAGGATCGGTGCTAGGACCCCAGTTATTCACAATTTCTATCAATGATCTAGACGAGGGAACTAGATGTAATATCTCCAAGTTTGCAGATGACACAAAGCTGGGTGGGTGTGTGTGCTGTGAGGAGGATGCAGAGAAACTCCAGTATGATTTGGACAGGTTGGGTGATTGGGCAGATGCATGGCAGATGCAGTATAATGTGGATAAATGCGAGGTTATCCACTTTGGTGTCAAAATCAGAAAGGCAGATTATCTGAATGGCAATAGATTGGGAGAAGGGGAAGTGCAACGAGACCTGGGTGTCCTTGTGCACCAGTCGCTGAAGGTAAGCATGCAGGTGCAGCAGGCGGTTAAGAAGGCAAATGGTATGTTGGCCTTCATAGCGAGGGGATTCGAGTACAGGAGCAAGAATGTCTTGCTGCAGTTGTACAGGGCCTTGGTGAGACCACACCTTGAGTATTGTGTGCAGTTTTGGTCGCCTTATCTGAGGAAGGATGTTCTTGCCATGGAGGGAGTGCAGCGAAGATTCACCAGACTGATACCTGGGATGGCAGGAATGACGTATGAAGAGAGATTGGGTCGATTAGGCTTATATTTGCTAGAGTTTAGAAGAATGAGAGGGGATCTCATTGAAACTTATAAAATTCTAAAAGGACTAGACAGACTAGATGCAGGAAGGCTGTTCCCGATAGCGGGGGAGTCCAGAACCAGGGGTCACAGTCTAAGGATAAGGGGTAAGCCTTTTAGGACTGAGATGAGGAGGAATTTCTTCACCCAGAGAGTGGTGAACCTGTGGAATTCTCTACCACAGAAGGCAGTTGAGGCCAATTCATTAAATATATTCAAGAAGGAGTTAGATGATTTCTTAAGGCTAAAGGGATCAAGGGATATGGGGAGAAAGCAGGGACAGGGTACTGAATTTGGATGATCAGCCATGATCGCATTGAATGGCGGAGCAGGCTCGAGGGGTCAAATGGCCTACTCCTGCTCCTATCTTCTATGATTCTATGTTTCCCAAGAACCAAATCTGCAGAATTAAACTCTGCACTGTCTGGTGTGGTTGTCCCACCTATGAGACAATACAGCTCTTTACAAAATGTGCACAGTAGTTTTTAGGTAGGTAACCAGTATTTCTGGCATCCAGGTAAGTTGGATTACTTACACACATCTGTAAAATATAACATCTTGCCCTTCATCTCCCTGCTTGCCTCTTTTTGGGACATTCTACTTTTTTTCCATTCTCCACAAATATGAAGCCAATTTATCTCTAGCTCTTGACAAATGTTGCTTTCTGATGTAAATGGCACGTCTAATTCAGATAAGGGCTCCGCTTTGAAAATGCTTTTTGCGTGAAACCTACCGTGTAGTAACTGTTGTTTCCAGGTACCTGCTGCTGCGGGTATTGAATCGACAGGAGACGTGTGTCTGCAGCTACAAATTAAACCTGGGTTGGCAGATGTTTAGAATTGTGAAAGAAAAAGAGCTCGGGCCAAATGAGTTTCAGTCCAGCTTCTGCTGTAAACTGTTCCCTGTAGCATCTTTCATTAGCCCCCCTGAAAATGGAGTCATTATATTGTGTTTAATAAAGCAGCAGCTCCCTCCCCTCCCCAAGCTTCATACAGCATAATTATGGTTTTTTTTGCGCATGGAATCAGACTACTCCTTTCAGCTTTCCTGATTTAATTGTTTTTCTTTGTATTTTTGAAAGGACTCTAGAGTAGGTGTTTCCCGTCACTGGTGTGTGCGGATTGGTTGCGACTAAAATTGAATGAGCGGTAAAATTCGAAATACTGATAAGGGCTTAATCCCCGACTCCCATTGTTGAGTGTTATGGATCAACTGCAGGGGCTCGGGGATGGGCTAGTATGGCGCCATGAAGTGGAGGGGAGAATAGAATCATGCAGCACGGAAGGAGGCCGTACGGCCCATTGTGCCGGCTCTTTGAAAGAGCTGTCCAATTAAAGAAAGAATGAAAGACTTGCATTTCTACAGTGCCTTTCACAACCACCGGAGGTCCCAAAGCGCTTTGCAGCCAATGAAGTACTTTTGAAGTGGAGTCACTGTTGTAATGTGGTAAACGTGGCAGCCAATTTGCGCACAGCAAGGTCCCACAAACAGCAATGTGATAATGACCAGATAATCTGTTTTTGTTATGTTGGTTGAGGGATAGATATTGGCCAAGACACCGGGGATAACTCCCTTACTCTTCTTCGAAATAGTGCCATGGGATCTTTTACGTCTACCTGAGAGAGCAGACGGGGCCTCGGTTTAACGTCTCATCCGAAAGACGGCACCTCCAACAGTGCAGCACTCCCTCAGCACTGCACTGGAGTGTCAGCCTAGCTTTATGTGCTCAAGTCCCTTGAGTGGGACTTGAACCCACAACCTTCTGACTCAGAGGCGAGTGTGCTACCAACAATTAGTCCCATTCCCCTGCTCTTTCCCCAAAGCCCTGCACGTTTTTCCTTTTCAAATATATCTCCAATTCCCTCTTGAAAATTATTAATGATCCTGCTTCCATCACCCTTTCAAGCTGTGGATACTCGATCATAACAATGGTCATACTGATTTATATTGTTATTCATCATATCTCAATGATCAAACTGAAAACTAATATTGAAGTTCATGTGGGCTGGGTGACACCTCAAGCTAACAAATGTGACCCAGTGTCCTCTTTTCAGTGGTACAGCACTAGTGAGGGTGCCAAAGACATAGGCCCTTATATCCCTCTCTCCTCCTACCCAGGCGCAAGTCAGGTGGAGCAAACCTGCTCTGTCTGGCATGAACTGAACCTGCTTGTATATCCAGGTTCGGGTCATTAGCATGACACCAACATGCCTCTGGCAGGACCTGGACCCAGAATCGGGGAGGAAAATTCAGCCACTGCTGCAGGCCCAAGGGGTATCCAGGCCTGCAAATCCGTTCGGGACCTGTGGGGGGAAAAAAGGTGCAACTTTTCTTTTTAAGCTTCGATGGCCTCGCTGGCTGCCCCTTTCAGATCTTTTAATCTGAGGGAGGTCAGGCTCAAGACATAATGCCAACTTCTCCTGGACGGCTCTGTATTTGGGTGCAAGTGCAGCAACCTCAGAGGAAATGAGGTGAAAAGCCCTGTTAGGATCCTCCCACCTCATTTGCATGTCTCTCCCATGCTTTTGCTGTTTCCCCAGGCACACAGGAGAGGAAATCCTATTTCTTACCTCACAGAAAACTTACCTCACAGATAAATTGATCATCCCCTCATCTTCTCCATACTGGTGATAGCTGCAAAAGTGGACACACTGAGTGAAATCTGCTGAATGGGTATTTTCCTTTCCCCTCACATAAGAAAACGACCTAATGCCTTTTAAGCTCCTGTGGCCAGTTTGTGGTTGTCTATTTTTTCAGCCAGGGTACGTTACTCTCTTTTCCCTTTCTCCTGGCATTCTCCCTACTCCGACCTTTCTGGTCTACACACCTCCTACTGTAAAGAGATGGGATGAATGTCTACTCCCAGAACTCTGCCTATGATGCTCTAGTGTCAGCCACTAGGGAGTGTGCAATGGCAGCCCAACAACAACACTCCCTGCTGTGGAGAGGTACCTGGCCTCTGCTTGGTGTCAGCCCAGAGCAAGGTGGCAGACATTCTGATCACAGTGGGGAAATTCTGGGACCCCTCACTCTAGCTTTGTCCCAACACACTCAGCTACTAGACCACCAATGCCTGTGAAGTTATCGAGAGTCGTCGGGAAAATGCTGGAATCCATTATTAAGGAAGTGGTAACAGGGCACTTAGAAAATCATAATATGATTAGGCAGAGTCAACTTGGCTTTATGAAAGGGAAATCATGTTTGACAAATTTATTAGATTTTTTTGAGGATTTAACTAGCAGGGTAGATAAAGGGGAACCAGTGGATGTAGTATATTTAGATTTTCAAAAGGCATTCGATAAGGTGCCACATAAAAAGTTGTTATGTAAGATAAGAGCACATGGGGTTGGGGAAAATTTATTAGCATGGATAGAGGATTGGTTAACGGACAGAAAACAGAGAGTAGGGATAAACGGGTCATTTTCAGATTGGCAGGCTGTAACTAATGGGGCGCCACAAGGATCAGTGCTTGGGCCTCAGCTATTTATAATCTATATTAATGATTTAGATGAAGGAACCGAATGTAATGCATCCAAGTTTGCTGACAATACAAAGCTAGGTGAGAAAGTAAGCTGTGAGGAGGAAAAGAAGAGTGTGCAAAGGGATATAGACAGGTTAAGTGAGTGGGCAATAAGGTGACAGATGGAATATAATGTGAGGAAATGTGAGGTTATTCACTTTGGTAGGAAGAATAGGAAAACAGAATATTTTTTAAATGCTGAGAAATTATTAAATGTTGGTGTTCAGAGAGATTTAGGTGTCCTTGTACAAGAAACACAATTAGCATGCAGGTACAGCAAGCAATTAGGAAGGCAAATGGCATGTTGGCCTTTATTGCAAGGGTGTTGGAGTACAAGAGTAAGGAGGTCTTGCTACAATTGTATAGGACTTTGGTGAGACTACACCTGGAGTATTGTACATAGTTTTGGTCTCCTTATGTAAGGAAAGATATACTTGCCTTCGAGACGGTGTAACGAAGGTTCACTAGATTGATTCCTGGGGTGAGAGGGTTCTCCTATGAGGAGAGATTGTGTAGATTGGGCCTATACCCTCTGGAGTTTAGAAGAATGAGAGGTGATCTCATTGAAACATATAAGATTCTGAGGGGGATTGACAGGATAGAGGCTGAGAGATTGTTTCCCCTGGCTGGAGAGTCTAGAACTAGGGGGCATAGTCTCAGGATAAGGGGTCAGCCCATTAGTCTTAAGACTGAGATGAGGAGGAATTTCTTCACTTAGAGGGTTGTGAATCTTTGGAATTCTCTACTTCAAATGGCTGTGGATGCTGAATCGTTGAGTATATTCAAGGCTGAGATAGATAGATTTTTGAACTCATGGGGAATCAAAGGATATGGGGATAGGGCAGGGAAGTGGAGTTGAGGTCGAAGATCAGCCATGATCTTAATGAATGGCGGAGCAGGCTCGAGGGGCCATATGACCTATCACTGCTCCTAATTCTTATGTTCTTATGAGAGTGGTTCAGCTGGGAAGCTCTGGACATGTAGGTGAGTCTTCAAGCTACATACTTCAACACACAGCTTTAGGGAAGTGTCTCCAAATGTTCCTGGACTACCCTGGGAATTCCACCCAGTACACCACTAATAAGCCCAGCAGGACCCACACCAGCAGAGCTGATGTAAGTCCCACACTGGGCCTTACTATGGTTTTCTGCCAAAGGTAGTTCATCCCAGCGGGAATTGATTAGCTTTACATTAATGGTCATGTTTCTTTTTGGGAAGTGAAATGAATTTTCTCCTGTTTGTTGGCCCTATGAGAACCATCAAAGTGGGACAGTGCCGCTCCAACTTACGGGCCAGCAGTCAGGGCTAGGGCATCCATTATAACTATAGAAATGACCCCACCCGCACTATTTGGGATGGGGACCATGTTTTCAATTCCAGGCCCACTTTCAACAGGTGGAACTAGTGACCCCAGAATTTGAGGCCCTTTGTTTCTGAGGACATGCTGTGGGTGTCTGTGTAAGGAGTAAATTTGATTATTGCTTGATTATTTATTTACAGATAAAATAATATATCGCTGGTCTCACTGCTTCTGTGTATTATTTTATCTGTAAATAAATCTGAACAGGTAGTTTAAGCCTGTGCACAATTGTTTAAAAGTGTGGCATTCTTCTGCCTTCTGAGGTGATCGGAGAACATGGTGGGCTTCTCACATGTTCTATAGCTTCCCACCTACCCAGACAGTCACAGTGAGGTCAAGTGACTTAAATGTAGAATCAGCAAACTTCATTAAGTGAATACTTGAACATAATGGATAAGCTGTTGAGAAAGACAGATGGAAAATCACAGGCTGCGGGTGTGCAATTTCTTAATGTGTTCCTGGAAGGTGCAATTTCATGTCGGGACTCCCAAAGTGAAAAATGTACCCTTATATTCCAACTATTCCTACCTGTGCAATAGAAATATTTTACTCAGTGTTCTGCTGACAGTTTCTCTTCTGTTTTTCTCTTCAACATTAGCTGTACTGAGTGCAAGTAAATCACTTTGTCGTATGTTCACATCTGCAAAACATAAAGCTTACCTGTATGTTCACACTTTGTACATCACATTCAAGGTCCTGGTTCCCCAGGATATGTCTTAGATGACCAGATAACCTTGAGTTGACAGCCTAGATTTTAAGCCACCTATCTTCACCAATGGACAGCAAATCCCACCATGGCAGTTTGAGAGGTGAAATCAGTTTTTAAAATCTGGAAATAAAAAGCTGGTGTCAGTAAGAGTGACCATGAAGCTGTTGGATTGTTGTAAAAACCCATCTGGTTTAACACTGTCCTTTCGGGAAGAAAAGCTGCCATCCTTACCCAGTCTGGACTATATGTAACTGCAATCTCACACCAACGTGGTTGACAATTAATTGCAAGTTGCACTCAGTTGCATCAAACTGCTAATGGAATGCAATGGTTCAAGAAGAGGGCTCACCACCACCTTCTCAGGACAATAAGGGATGGGCAATAAATGTCTTGCCAGTGCTGCCCGTATCCCAAGAATTAATTCGAAAAATCACGTGCTGCGCACCCACAATTTCCCGATACACGCAGCTGGTGGGCTTAACTCTCCACAGCAGAATGTCTGCATAAAATCAGTCTCAACACCTGAGTTGTGACAAACGTAAATGATTGAGTATGAATAAATAATTAATTTGCTCTCTTATATCATGTGTTTTAAATCGTCCATTAACAGATTATATATTCCTTAAAAGGTCGAATGCTTATCTCAAGTAACAGGTTACCCATGTGTCTCAAAGTTACAGATCTTAGCCTATGATGCATACACATCGCAGTTGGTTCCTTTCTGTATTCACTGGATGTAAGCATTGCTGGCAAAGTTGCATTTGTTGTCCATAATTAGTTGCCCTGAGAAGGTGGTGGTGGAGCTTTTTCCTTGAACTGCTGAAGTCGTGGTGATGGTGCTCCCACCGTGGTGTTAGGTAGGGAATTGTAGGATTTGGACCTAGCGATGATGAAAAAATGGTGGTGTATGTCCAAGCCAGGATGGCATGTAACTTGGAGATGATGCTGTTGTGATGATATTGCTGGTCTTGTTTTTCGGTGTTGGAGCTCGCTGGGTTGGGAGGCACTGCTGAAGCAAACTGGTGCACTATGGCTACAGTACATACTACTGTAGTGCATCCTGTAGATAATGGGCCAGAAATTCGGCTTTCCGGCTTCCTGCGGGTGCAAGCATCGCGTGCGTACTTGCCTACCGCGCCTGCAGTTGTGCTTTGGGCCCACGAGGACTTCGGGTCCTGGGCCTCCTCCAGCTGCCGGCGCGCAGTGCTTGCGTATCCCAGGGGCGCAGTTAGTTCGAAGCGTCCCCTGGGATCACGTGGACCATGGAGAGCCAATCCTAGCAGGGCATTTTCATTCATAGATTTGACAGGAAGACCTGTCAAATCTATGAATAGAGATCGGCCCCAAAACCACACTTAAACTTCAAATAAATTGAAAAATATCCATCACATTTTTAAAATAACTATAAGTTCTTTTAAACTACTTTAAACAAAAATTTAAATTTTTGAAAAAATTAATTATACTTTTTAACGGTGCTAAAAATAAACTTACCTTTCTTTAAAGTATCTAAAAAAGATAAACCTGTTGAAAAAATGTTAAAATTGTAATTAATTAACCACTTACCTTGTTAAAAACAGGCCTTGCGCCTCCTTTTTAAAAGTGCAGCTTCTCCATACTTACCTTCCCAGAGAAACCTGAAAAAAAAACGAAGTTCGCTGCGTGCGCGCAGCCTCTCCCGCACACGCATTCGACTTCTGAACCCCTCCTTTCAGGGGAAAGGAAGTTCCGGTTTCCCGCGCATGCGCAGTGCATGCAGGAAACCGGCACTTCAGGTGGCCTTACGGGTGAGTACACAGCGCGTACTCACCCGACAAGTGCCGAATTTCTGGCCCAGTATGCACTGTAGTCATAGTGCACCCGTGGTAAAGGGGGTGAATATTGCAACTCTCAGGATTATAGAAGAGATAATGCCTAATTACGTGTAATATTTTTAGCAGCTCAAGATTTGTATCTAGTGGGTGACACTGTACACATAGTGCAGGTGTTAATTGATATCTGTGTAATACAAAAAAGTGGAGCTCATTGAATAACAATAAGATGGCACAATGGGTTGGAACACTGCATTTTGTGTCTGAGACCTCGAGTTTGAATCCAATTCAGAATGATGGGATACAAACTTCCACTGCTCCTGTCTCACATATTTAGCCTCACCTCCCCTACAGAGTGATACGTTCGTCAATTCACAGGCAGATTCCTTTTCATATGTTACATCCATGGTCATTTCTATTCTCCCTTTCTATTTCTTTCTTCACTCTTTTGTACAGAACATAATTATTTATACAAAAGCAAAGTACTGCGGATGCTGGAAATCTGAAATAAAAACAGAAAATGCTGGAAATACTCAACAGGTCAGGCAGCATCTGTGGAGAGAGAAACAGAGTTAATGTTTCAGGTCAATGACCCTTCGTCAGAACTGGAAAAAGCTGGAGATAGAACAGGTTTTATAAGCAAGTGCAGGGGCACGGAAAGGGGGAAGGGGAGGAAAGAACAAACGGGAAGGTCTGTGATAGGATGGAAGGCAGGAGAGATTAAGAGATGGTGCTAGGCAAAAGGAGATGGTAATGGGACAAGTTAAGAAACAAAAGATGGCTCTAGATGAAGTATAAATGGCACTGGCAGAATGAAAGACAGCTGCCATGTGGGAGAGAGAAAAAAAAAAATAATGGAAAAAAAAGGATAGGGGCAGAGGTTATGGTCTGAAATTGTTGAACTCTATGTTGAGTCCAGAAGGCTGTAAAGTGCCTAATCGAAAGATGAGGTGCTGTTCCTCGAGCTTACGTTGAGCTTCATTGGAACAGTGTAAGAGGCAGAGGACGGTGAGGTCTGAGTGGGAGTGGAGCAGAGAATTAAAGTGACAGGTGACTGGAAGCTCGGGGTCACCCTTACGGACTGAACATAATTATTTATGTCACACTTTCCACTGTTGAGGAGGAGATGGGTAGAAAAGTACCATGAGGAGAGATGAGTAAAAATTAACATGAGGAGGAGATGGTTACAAAATTAGCGGTTCAGCCACTTCAAAGGAATGGAATATCAGGCGTGGTGTATAATTGGTGGCCGATCCACTACCATCCATTTTCCGCAACCACCAAAAGCTAAAATCAGCCCATGTTAAGCATTGCAGGGGGGCCTTTTGGGGGGTCATGAACATGACACAAAAACAGTGAACATAGGTCAAAGTTTATTTGATTTGGTGCTTTTTCATTTGATGGGGTTGGAAGTTAATTGAATAACCGATGGCTGCTGGGGCAGTCCTCAGGTTGGTCACCAACAGCACATGTAATGTGACACCTTGGGAAGTATTCAACTGGTGTCTGTCCTTACGAGTTGCCTTGAAGATAATAATTATTACAGAAGATCACCACTGTTAAGATGTGTGGTCTAAATGATCATACAGTTGAATACTCTGTTTCATTTAATTGGTCAGAAAGCAATGTGCTTTGCAATTGACTTGTGACTTGGGAAATAAGATGGATAATCCACTGCTGTGTACTCCTTTTGATCTGGTGTACTTCAAATTAAAACATACTGCCAGCTATATATGAAATAGGTAGAACTGAAGTTAATGTTGGATTTCTTGTAAAATTTGCTTCACCTATCGTTGAAGTAAAATAAATTTAGATGAGATGTTTGGCCTACTCCTGCTCCTGTTTCTTATGTTAAACTTGAAACCTGTTTGCCTATTCAGGTGGACGTTAAAAATCCCATCATTTGATGAGCAAAAATTTCTCCCAGTATCCTGGAGAACATTCAACCCTCAACTAGGCATCAGCCTTGGCTCAATGGTAGTACTCTCGCCTCTGAGTCAGAGGTTGTGGGTTCAAGTCCTACTTGAGTGTACAATTAAGGCTGACACTTCAGAGCAGTACTGGAGGGAGCGCTGTCTTTAGGATGAGCCCTCTCAGGTGAACATAAAAGATCCCATAGCACTATTCCAAGAAAAGCAGGGGAATTCCCCCAATGTCATGGCCAATATTTATCCCTCAACTAACATCACTAAAGCAGATTCTCTGGTCACTTATCTTATTCCTGTTTCTGGGACCTTGCTGTGCGCAATTTGAGAATTACATTTGCCTACATAACAACACTTCAAAAGTACTTCCTTAGCTTCGAAGCACTTTGGGACATGCTTAGAATGTGAAGGGCACTAGAATGCAAGTTCTTCTTCTTTCAACCAAAACCAGCAGAAATTGCTCATTCATCTCATTGCTGTTCATGGGATGTTGCTGGCACTAAACGGCTGCCGAATTTGTCTACATAGCACTTCAATCGTAATTCATTGCACATGAGGCACTTTGAAACACTTTAATGATGTGCTGAAGAGCTGTATAAATGCAAGTGTCTTATAATTGCTGTAACATTTTCTCTAAGGAGCCTTGATTTCACTGTAAAATTAGAAATTGTCCTTGCAAAACTGCACAACACAAGTTGCAACCAGCAGCACCACACAAAATAGTAAAGGGATAAAAAAAATAAACATTATAATGACATAATGAAGTGACTTGAAAAGGCTTTATCAGAAAGAAATTTTCAAACAGATTATGGATATCTTGAGATTTATTATATACATTAGTCATTTCACTTTAGTCATCCAGCACTCTTCTTAGTCCAGTTTTAATACTTTTCTCATTGTTACAACTTCCTCTCCCACCCAAATATGATTGAATAGTTATAGCTTAGCATTTAAGTTTGTTACATACAGTAAATTTTAAAGAGGTAAAGAGTATAATTTATTTCTCTGTAATCGATTGCCAAGAAAATCTTGCTCTGTCATAATACCAGTGTCGTAATCTCACATAACGTCAGCCATCTGCCACAGTCAGCTTTATTATTTACTCACCTATGTTACATCGCCTATTTAGTTCACATGTGCAACGCATCAGCGGTAAGAAAAGTTGGAAATTAATGTTATGAAAATAAAAAACTACCATTGGCAGTGAGCTTTAGAGCAGCTGTTCAGTCACCAGGTCTTGCTGACATTCACACTTTCGTCTCCCTATTTGACTTCATCAGAACTATTCAATTGAATTGCCGCTTTGTAACTCACTGCTAGCCATCCATTATCCTATAGATGTTTGCCAGGACATGACTTCTGTTTGATGAAAGGTTGTAATGACTGAAATGGGTAAAGTCCTTTTTATACCAACGTTTTAAGGGATATAGATTTCCTGCTGATATGTAATACTTTGATTCATTTTAAATCCTCTTTTCATAAAATCACTCAAACTGAAAGCCTCTCCCAAGACTTCAGTTAGTTGCAGCTCTACATTTTCCCAAGTTGGATTGCAGCAGCCGAATTAGCTAGATCTTTAGTTAAGTGCAAAAATTTGTTGGAGGAAATAAATACACAATTTTACAGAGAAGTCTCTTATGTTTTTACCAGCTTTACATATCAACATTGTCCTGTGAATTACAATCAGTATTTGTAATCCACAATAATAACTTCTTTTTGCACACATGTGAGGAAGGGTTAGGGGGCGAGCGATGATTGCAGGTTGCGTTTGGCTTACCTTGGTACAACAAGTCCAGTCACCTTCACTGCGGAGACACAGCGAGCCATCATTTCTTTGTCTTTGAAAGTTGTTTGAAAAAGATCTTCAGGACACCAAACATGTCTCAGTCCTGTAGAAAAGCTGTGGTTATGAGATCAGAAATCACTTGGTTACGCCACTGAAATGTGATTAACTGTGCACAGCAGCAATTTGCTTTTCAGTACCTTGAAGGTGGTGGAAAGAGTTTTCACCTCCACACTTCACCACCATCTCCCCAGTATGTGATTGTGTTCAGCTGTTTATGCCAGCAAATAGTTAGCCTTGGATACAGACTAAACAGAGTGGATCTGGAGGAAAGGTCATGCTCCCATGAGAAGATTAGACGTGTCGATTGAAAGTGCACTGCTTACCTTTAGTGCTGCTTTAGCTGGCCAGTACATGCATTTTAGTGCAGCCGATTGCGCGATTACATTTTTTTGGAAATAGCTGTACTTTTTCTTTGTGCTTTGTATTAATTGTTAACAGGTAGGGTGTTTTGAAACTTATCTGCATACTTGTAGGATTCTAAGTGTCCGTCACTTGTTGGCGACGGCTTAGGTTTTGCAACGTTAAACATTTGAGAACAGCTGTAGCGTTTTTGTAGCAAAACCACAAACCTTAATTTCAGGAATACTGCGGATTACAAACTGCACTGTGCCTCAACCCTTTAAGGTCCACTTTATAATAGTCCGAAGATTTTCAGTGAAGGGATTGTGTATCTGCTGAGACATGCAATGTTTGAGCTGGTGCATTGCAGCATCAAACTGATATACCATGAAGTGGTGGGGATGAGCCTTTATGTCCTTTTTACCAACACAGAGTCCCCAGTAGTATGGGTGGGGTGCTGAGCAAAGGCCAAATGTTTCTCCACAGGGTGGGAGGGGAAATTCAGAAGGTGAATTGCTGCCTTGAGCAGCTTTAGCAGGGACCTGAGGGCAGCATAGGAACAGGAGTAGGCCATTTAGCCCCTCGAGCCTGTTCGGCCATTCAATGAGATCATGGCTGAACTGTAGAGTCTCTATCTACAGAGGCTTGAGGGCAGGTTGTCTACAGAGGCTTGAGGGCAGGTTGTCTACAGAGGCTTGAGGGCAGGTTGTCTACAGAGGCTTGAGGGCAGGTTAACAGAGACTTTTTTGAGGCTTTTTGAGTGAACCACCTCAGGAATGAGATAGTTAGCACTGCTCCTTTTCAGGAGCATCTCCATGGTTTGGATGGACCAAAGCTACACGGCAGAGTTCAGGTCAGAAGCCAGGAGTGAGGGAGATGGGAAGATGTTCTGCCGTGTGGTACTTGGGTGATGCCCACAGATGGTAACATTGTGTTTGATAGCATGATGGAAAAGCAGGGCTGGAGAGGGCTGGCTTGCAGATGTGCATTGATTCATCGTTGCACAGTGCAGTCCACATCTGGTAAAACAGGCACTGTGGGATCTGCAATAAGTCTGGGTCTGCATATAGTGTAACCAATAAATCTCAATTTTGTATTATATAAATGTGTTTTCTTATTTGCTTAGAACAGAAGGCAAACAGGATAAGGAATGGGGTGGGGGGGGGGGGTGGTGGTTGTGAAAATGAATCACCTAGTTGCCTTGTCAACAGTGAATTCTATTTAATGTGCCAGTTCGTGAAAATAATTAGATTAGTAGCTAGATAAATGAAAACAAGTAATCCAGTTAGCTAAGATTGAGTATATCTCACAATCCCAACAGCAGTGCAAGTTATTACTGGGCCTGGATTGCTACGTCAAGGAATGATTTGGGAATGTCCAATTTACTCACAAGGCTATAATGATTATATATCAGTATATTTTATACTGCAGGAGGGGACCTCTCAGATTAAAGTATACACCTATTAATTTTTACTTTAAATCAGCTGTCTGTTTCCCATTCCAGTACAAGAATGCAGGAACATTCATGATTAATGTAATGCTACTGTTAGCTGCCCAGAATGCACTTTTCTGACAGTGCTTGTTCACATGGGGTGGTACAGTTGCTTTACATTTATCAATCATGTGATAACTATCTACATTGATAATACAAAACATGTCTACCTGCAGGCAGTTGCCACATAACTGAGGACATTGCTCAATGCATTCTACAGTTGAAGCCAAGAGTTTAACGTTTAATTGTTAGCTGAGCCGTTTCAAAGAAGCAGCATCATATATTTAGACTTAGATAACTGTTGAAACTATGAACTGTTTACCCAACCATACCATTAAGGACTGGTTAATGTACATTTTAAAAGAATGTCTTTCTTGTGGTGAGATAGTGCATGATAATGTTCGTACCTCATGACCTCGTGAGCTGTTTTTCTTTCACGCTAATGAATTAAACCAACGTGCCATAATCTATGTGATATCATGTGCATCTAACAGACATGATAGCATCTGCATATTTTCAGCAGTTTCTATAGGCATGATTGGATTCTCTTGTACCGATCTTCTGTACGTAGCTATCTAGAATCACAGAATTTTACACCACAGAGAGGTGTCATTCAGCCCATTGACCCCTTGCCGGCTCTCTGATCTATCGATAAAAATGTGATGGTTTGTGTGATGTCTCATTAGGTTAAGTGTAGATTTAAAAAAAACAAAATTTACAAAAACATGGAAACAAGATAATGCAGGGGAGATCTCCGTAATGGTGCTCCCAACATCTAAACAATCAAAATCACTGGCTGAAGATGTGCAATTTCTTGATGTGCGCTCCCAGAATGTGCCAAGAGCACCAAAGTTAAAAATGCTTCCCTTCTAAGTTTAAAATCAAGGTAAAAGTCTCTCGGGATCACATGGAACAGTGGGTTTGTAGGCTCCCCTCTTAGCACTGGGATCCAGGTTCAACTCTATCTTAGAATAATGGAGTGAAAATCTACTTTCTGCTGGCTGTAAGAATCCCAGTTTGTCCCTTTGTAAGCCCACCTCGCAATGATACTGAAGTAGCAATTACACTCCGAGTGACCATGAGCATAGCTATTGTTGAAATGGAAATATTGGGTGATCTGGTGGGGGAGCTGTATCTTTTTTTTAATTCGCTTATGGGATCTGGGCGTCGCTGGCAAGGCCAGCATTTATTGCCCATCCCTAGTTGCCACTGAGAAGGTGGTGGTGAGCCACCTTCTTGAACCGCTGCAGTCCGTGTGCTGAAGGTACTCCCACAGTGCTGTTAGGTAGGGAGTTCCAGGATTTTGACCCAGCGACAATGAAGGATCGGCAATATACTTCTAAGTCAGGATGGTGTGTGACTTGGAGCGAATTTGGAGGTGGTGGTGTTCCCATGCGCCTGCTGCCCTTGTCCTTCTAGGTGGAAGAGGTCACGGGTTTGGGAGGTGCTGCCGAAGAAGCCTTGGCGAGTTGCTGCAGTGCATCTTGTAGATGGTACACACTGCAGCCATGGTACGCCGGTGGTAGAGGGAGTGAATGTTTAAGGTGGTGGATGGGGTGCCAATCAAACGGGTTGCTTTGTCCTAGATGATGTCGAGCTTCTTGAGTGTTGTTGCAGCTGCACTCATCCAGGCAAGTGGAGAGTATTTCATCACACTCCTTACTTGTGCCTTGTAGATGGTGGAAAGTCTTTGGGGAGTCAGGAGGTGAGACGCTCGCCGCAGAATACCTAGACTCTGACCTGCTCTTGTTGCCACAGTATTTATGTGGCTGGTCCAGTTAAGTTTCTGGTCAATGGTGACCCCCCAGGATGTTGATAGTGGGGGATTCAGCGATGGTAATGCCGTTGAATGTCATGGGGAGGTGGTTAGTCTCTCGCTTGTTGGAGATAGTCATTGCCTGGCACTTCTGTGGCGCGAATGTTACCTGCCACTTATCAGCCCAAGCCTGAAAGTCATCCAGGTCTTGTTGCATGCGGGCATGGACTGCTTCATTATCTGAGAAGTTGTGAATGGCGCTGAACACTGTGCAGTCATCAGCGAACGTCCCCATTTCTGACCTTATGTTGGAGGGAAGGTCATTGCTGAAGCAGCTGAAGATGGTTGGGCCTAGGACACTGCCCTGAGGAACTCCTGCAGCGATGTCCTGGGGCTGTGATGATTGACCTTCAATCACCACAACTATCTTCCTTTGTGCTACGTATGACTCCAGCCAGTGGAGAGTTTTCCCCCCGATTCCCATTGACTTCAGTTTTACTGAGGCTCATTGATGTCACACTCGGTCAAATGCTGCCTTGATGTCAAGGGCAGTCACTCTCACCTCACCTCTGGAATTCAGCTCCTTTATATATGTTTGGACCAAGGCTGTAATGAGGTTGGGAGCCAAGTGGTCTTGGCAGAACCCAAACTGGGCATCAGTGAGCAGGTTATTGGTGAGTAAGTGCTGCTTGATAGCACTGTCGATGACACCTTCCATCACTTTGCTGATGATTGAGAGTGGACTGATGGAGCGGTAATTGCCGGATTAGATTTGTCCTGCTTTTTGTGGACAGGACATACCTGGGCAGTTTTCCACATTGTCGGATAGATGCCAGTGTTGTAGCTGTACTGGAACAGCTTGGCTAGAGGCGCGGGTAGTTCTGGAGCACAAATCTTCAGCACGACAGCCGGGATGTTGTCGGGGCCCATAGCCTTTGCTGTATCCAGTGCGCTCAGCTGTTTCTTGATATCACGTGGAGTGAATCGAATTGGCTGAAGACTGGCTTCTGTGATGGTGGGGACCTCAGGAGTAGGCCGATATGGATCATCCACTTGGCACTTCTGACTGAAGATGGTTGCAAACACTTCAGCCTTGTCTTTTGCACTCACGTGTTGGGCTCCACCATCATTGAGAATGGGGATATTCTTGGAGCCTCCTCCTCCCGTTAGTTGTTTAATGGTCCACCACTATTCACGACTGGATGTGGCAGGACTGCAGAGCTTTGATCTGATCCGTTGATTGTGGGATCGCTTAGCCCTGTCTATAGCATGCTGCTTTCGCTTTTTAGCATGCATGTAGTCCTGTGTTGCAGCTTCTCCAGGTTGGCACCTCATTTTTAGGTACGCCTGGTGCTGCTCCCGGCATGCTCTTCTACACTCCTTATTGAACCAGGGTTGGTCTTCTGACTTGGTGGTAATGGTAGAGTGAGGGATATGCCGGGCCATGAGGTTACAGATTGTGGTGGAATACAATTCTGCTGCTGATGATGGCCCACAGCGCCTCATGGATGCCCAGTTTTGAGCTGCTAGATCTGTTCTGAATCTATCCTATTTAGCACGGTGGTAGTGCCACACAACACGATGGAGGGTGTCCTCAGTGTGAAGACGGGTCTCCACTATGACTGTGCCGTCGTCACTGCTACCAATGCTGTCACGGACAGATGCATCTGCGACAGGTAGATTGGTGAGGACGAGGTCAAGTAGGTTTTTCCCTCGTGTTGGTTCTCTCACCACCTGTCACAGGCCCAGACTGGCAGTTATGTCCTTCAGGACTCGGCCAGCTTGGTCAGTAGTGGTGCTACTGAGCCACTCTTGGTGATGGACATTGAAGTCCCCCACCCAGAGTACATTCTGTGCCCTTGCTTCTCTCAGTGCTTCTTCCAAGTGGTTTTCAACATGGAGGAGAACTGATTCATCAGCTGAGGGAGGGCGGTAGGTGGTAATCAGCAGGAGGTTTCCTTGTCCATGCTTGACCTGAAGCCATGAGACTTCATGGAGTCTGGAGTCAGTGTTGAGGACTCCCAGGGCCACTCCTTCCCGACTGTATACCACTGTGCCGCCACCCCTGGTGGGTCTGTCCTGCCGGTGGGACAGGACATACCCAGGGATGGTGATGGAGGAGTTTGGGACATTGGCTGAAAGGTATGATTCTGTGAGTATGACTATGTCAGGCTGTTGCTTGATTAGTCTGTGGGACAGCTCTCCCAATTTTGGCACAAGTCCCCAGATGTTGGTGAGGAGGACTTTGCAGGGTTGACTGGGCTGGGTGTGCCGTTGCCATGTCCGTAGCCAGTGCCAGGTGGTCCGTCCAGTTTAATTCTTATTATATTTCGTAGCGGTTTGTTACAACTGAGTGGCTTGCTAGTCCATTTCAGAGGGCAGTTAAGTGTCAACCACATTGCTGTGGGTCTGGAGTCACATATAGGCCAGACCGGGTAAGGATGGCAGATTTCCTTCCCTAAAGGACATTAGTGAACCAGATGGGTTTTTACAACAATCCGATAGTTTCATGCTCACCATTACTGATACTAGCTTTTTATTCCAGAATAAAATTGCAGAACTGAATTTAAATTCCAAAGCTGCCGTGGTGGGATTTGAACTCACGTCTCTGGATCATTACGTCCAGGCCTACTCTCTGGATTACTAGCCCAGTGATTACCCCTACGCTGCCGTTCCCCTAGTCTAAGCTGTACGTGGCCTGCAAGTGCTTAATGCTGACCAACTGTGCCAAAAGTGGATAGGTGTTGCATTCCCAGCACTGACTTTAGCACTCATCTTGATGAGCACAAAAAGACTCACCCTGAACAAGAAAAATGTCTGAAATAACAACAGAAAATGCTGGAAAAACTCAGCAGGCCAGGCAGCATCCGTGGAGAGAGAAACAGAGTTAACGTTTCAGGTCGAAGACCTTTCGTCAGAACTGGAAAAAGCAGGAAATGAAATAGATTTAAAGTAAGGATAAAGCTGGGAAAAGGGGGAGGGGATGAAAGAACAAAAGGAGAGATTAAGAGACATTGAGAGACATTAAGAGATGATCAAGGCAAGAGGAGGTGTTAATGTGACAGGTTGAGGCTAAATGAAGTGTGAAATGCACTGGCAGAATGAAGGACAGCTGCCAGCTTCTTGGAGGAAAAAAAAAGGGGGCGGGGGCAAACAAAAGGGTGGATGAAAAAATAAAATATAAATGTGATAGGGGCTAGGTTATGATCTAAAATTGTTGAACTCGATATTGAGTCCAGAGGGCTGTAGGGTGCCTAAACGAAAGATGAGGTGCTGTTCCTCGAGCTTACGCTGAGCTTCCACAAAAAGACTCACCCTGAACAAGAAAAATGTCTGACTTTCTAAGCTACATTTTAGATATCGTAGAAATTATCAGGTGCACAAGGGCTCACTAATACATAGAATCCTAGAATCGTAGAATGGTTACAGCACAGAAGGAGGCCCATTTGGCCCGTCAAGCCCATGTCGGCTCTCTACAAGAGCACTTCAGCTAGTTCCACTCGCCTGCCCATTTCCCGTAGCCCTGCAATTTTTTTTCTTCAGGTACTTATCCAATTCCCTTTGAAAGCAGTGATTGAGTCTGCCTCCACCACCCTTTCAGGCAGTACATTCCAGATCCTAAACACTCGCTGCGTAAATACGTTTTTCCTCATGTCGCTTTTGGTTCTTTTGCCTATCAAGTTAAATCTGTGTCCTCTGGTTCTTGACCCTTCCACCAATTGGAACAGTTTCTCTCTATCTACTCTGTCTAGACCCATCATGATTTGAACACCTCTATCAAATCTCCTCGCAACCTTCTCTGCTCCAAGGAGAACAACCCCAGCTTCTCTAGTCTATCCTCGTAACTGAAGTCCCTCATTCCTGGAATAATTCTTGTAAATCTTTTCTGCACCCTCTCTAAGGCCTTCACATCTTTCCTAAAGTGCGGTGCCCAGAATGGGACACAATACTCCAGCTAAGGCCAAACCAGTGTTTTATAAAGGTCCATCATAACTTCTATGCCTCTATTTATGAAGCCTGTATGCTTTTTTAACCGCTTTCTCAACTGCCCTGCCACCTTCAACTATTTGTGCACATATACCCCCAGGTCTCTCTGTTCATGCACCCCCTTTAGGATTGTACCCTTTAGTTTATATTGCCTCTCCTCGTTCTTCCTACCAAAATGTATCACTTTGCACTTTTCTGCGTTACATTTCATCTGCCATGTTTCCGCCCATTCCACCAGCCTGTCTATGTCCTCTTGAAGTCTATCACTCTCCTCCTCACTGTTCACTATACTTCCAAGTTTTGTGTCATCTGCAAATTTTGAAATTCTGCCCTGTACACCCAAGTCTAAGTCATTAATATATATCAAGAAAAGCAGATGCAATTTTATTTTTCCTTTTTAATTATCAATTGGAAAGTCAGATGCAGGCTAGGGAGGCGGAAGGGGAAGCAATGACCCCTTAATTAATTAATTCTTTGACTCCCCATTCACCATGGCAGAAAATATGGTTCTGCCGGTCATTAGCACTGCAAGCTGCGTTAGAAGACCACCAATAATTTGTCACTTGCAGTACTTGATTCTACAGCTGAAATAAATGTTAAATCAAAACCAGAATTTCTTCAAACCTAGATATTGGCCGCATGCAAAATGAAGTCATCACAATGCCTGAGACAGTTGGTGTTCATTGTTGATTTCCAGCAGAATGATGTAACAAAATATAACCACATACATGCTGACTTGCCCTGAACCTTTTCATTAATCTGATAGAAGTCTCTGTGAGATGAACCCTTGATAACAGTAGAATTAAAAATGTTGAATGTCTTTGTGTGACTTCTCAACATGTCATTAACGGAACATAGCGCAAGTGACAGAAATGTTCAAGTTTATCTTTCTTCAACTCTCAGAATCCAAATGGCTCCTTTAGTTGCTTAAGCAATGGACAGTCTTCGAAATGGTTCATGTAAAATGCTGACCATTTAAACCTACTTACCAAGGTAAGCAGATGAGCATGGTTGCCGTAGCGACAACTGAATCTTGAAGCTCAAAGAAAACTAATGAATACCAGGTTATTCACAGCAGTTTGGTTTACTCTTGTGGGTTCAGAAGTCGAACATCTGGTGCAAATAACACCAGTTCATCCTTTGTTTAGACAACTGAGAACTTATTTTTTGTCTCTAGGACGAGAGAAAATTCTCTTCAGCTTGTTGTGTGTTTGGATCAAGTGACCAGGGTTTATAAACAGTTAATCTGGTGCAGATATTGTGATATCTGCAAATCCTAACAGAAACCTGCATTTTAAAACCCTCATTTATATAATCCACAAGTGTATAAAGAAACCTAAAAAATTACAAAATATATAACAAATGGGCTAACGTTTGTTTAACGTGGCAGACAGAGGAATATAGCACCTAAGTGTTAAGTGTTTGCCCACAATTATTCCTAGTACTAGTTTCTATCCGGTAGTGGGGCGTTTTCGTGGTCATATTGGTATTGAGCCTTTTTACCGATTACAAATTTGTGCAGTTGGACACTGAAGGAAACTTTGTGGGGCAAAGTTTGTTTGTGCACTGAATAGTTACATAAGCATAAGTGTCACAGGAACTAAAACCCTAATTTAGTCAAAATCGTATCTACAGGGTTCGGCACAAGCCTCTCTGGGTGTGTCCATGTCCACATTTCAGACGAGAAAATGCATCAGTTTGATAATTGTACATAATCTTGGTAAAAATTCTAGAGATTAAGGCCATTACTGATCCAACCAGATACCCCTAGATCTTTAATGACTCACACAAGTGCCATAAACACTTCCATTTCATGAGTTAGTGTTACTATGGAGCTCTACATTTTGGTATTAACTTTTATGCTTGGTTGTACTTTGTGTTGTACTCTCTTGCAATAATTCCTTATTAACATTCTTCCATCTATTTGGCCATCCTTTTATTGGGATAAACTGTATACAGTAGATTCAAAAAGCCATCAACCAGATCAGCATTAAAAGGAAGTTGTAATGAGTGGGATGTTGTGGGCGGTGTAGTTTATTGGAGCAGATTGCTGCATCAGAGACGTGGGCAAACAGAGGGACAGCTGGTTCTTGCATTTATATAGCGCAAGGTCTCACAGACAACAATCAGATCGTGACCAGGGAATCTGTTTTAGTGATGGTAGTTGAGGGATAAATATTGGTCAGGACACCGGAGAGAACTCCCCTGCTCTTCTTCGAATAGTGTCATGGGATCTTTTACGTCCACCTGAGAGAGCAGACGGGGCCACGGTTTAATGTCTCATCCGAAAGACGGCACCTCCAACAGTGCAGCAATCCCTCAGTACTGGACTGGAGTCTCAGGCTGGATTTTGTGCTCAAGTCTCTGAAGTTGTACTTAAACCTACAACTTTCTGACTCAGAAACAAGAGTGCTACCAGTGAGCTATGGATGGCACCTAATTCTAGTATTTAAATACATAATTTAGTATTATCTTCCTTTGGGGAAACTCCCCCTTTGACTGCACTGACTGAACCTAGAACTGCAACACTTCTGTTTTGAAGGGGCCAGCACATACAAGACCAATACTAATTTTGAGTTTGCATTGACTTTGCAACCCTGTAATATAAGTGAGGTGGCATGATGCATCTAGTGACTTGGGGTACCACCTGAAGAGGTTGTTTTGCCTTGTACCGCCATGGACACAGAGCCAGCAATGCCAGAAAACATTTTTTTCTGGCTGTAGGTGGTCTAAGTGTATGGGGCACAAACATGGTTTATTCAATGTTCTACCCCACCCACTGGGCAAAGAGCCGCTGGTGAGAATGAAAGTTTGAGATAGTGACTAGTGCATGTGCGGCTATTCTCGTGTTGCCATGGACACAGTGAGTCTTACAATGCAAATGGAGTAGATCCCAGATTCTCTGCAGCCAACAGAGACAGAACTGCTTCTTTTTGAAGTGGGTGTTAAAACAGCCCCAAATTGATGCCATTTGTGGGGCTGGGGGTGGTGGTGTTTGATGCTTACCCAGCCCCCCTGGCTGGCCCCAAACCCGCTCCGAATTTAAATTCCCCCCGTATTTAAATTCCCCCCCATAATGTTCTGCTTATTATTTAATGTGGAACAATACTGTGCCACATTAAATCACAAACTAAAATGACTGCATTTACTTGTAAATGTGTGCACTATTATCTATGACTATTGGAGTGAACGTATATCATTAATGTTCCTACCTGTCTGACGGTAATAGAAAACAAGTTTTGGCTCTGTATTGTAGCTGTGCTTAATCATGAACAATTGCTACCCTGGATTATAGCGAGCCATCATATTAGGACAGGAATTGGCTTGGCTCAGATGACCCTCATGATCATATACATGTGCCAATACTTGCTGTCTGCACTAACCTGAAGGGTACCTAGTTGGTTGAAATACCAGTACCCATGGAACCATATCCCACCATGAGTCCCCCCCATCACAGACAGAAGAGGAAAGGAGAAAAGGGAACACAATTGGAGAGCAGAGGGGTAAAAACCCAATGCACTCATTTGAGCTAAGTGTCTGCCTGGCAGGCCAACAGAGGGTTTGCTGATCACTGTGGCATCTGTAGCTACTATGGTTCTGAGTCAGGTACTTCGTAAGAAAGTCGAAGGGTGAGAGAGAGTTTGAAAGTGTTCCTGCACGGACATAGCGGGATAGATTTTCAACTTGCTGCTCAGGTGTAAATCCTTGAGTCTGTTGTAGACTAATTGATGGAGATTGTTGCTATGATTAGTCAACAACTCCATTATCGTTGCATCATGTGACGACCAGGATGGTAGAAGGTGAACTCAGTGGACTGTGGTCTTTTTTCGTCTAGCAACTCCTATGATGCTAGTGTTGTGGATCAGCCGTCCATTATAGGAACCGCCCGATTTTTTATTTCCGTTGAAATCAATGGAAATGAGAATCGGGCGGTTTCTATAGCAGGGGGCCGATCCTCAGCGCCAGTTTACCACCCGGGCAGTGAAGCTGAAAATTACCCCCAGCAACACCTTCCAGTACTGAACCTGAAACATGAAGGAATTAAATAATTTTTTCCCCCCAATTTGCTTTGTTGGAACATGTAATCATAGTAAGTGTTGCCCTGTATTATGCCAATGAACTCAGATTATCTGTAAATGAGTTTCCAGACAGAACGTAATCAGCCCGTGTGGAATCCGTATTACCCCATAGCCGCCAGTGTCTGATGGTTTGGTATTTTTATTAGTTTTATACATCTGCTGTGAGATTCCCCAAACACATCTGCAATCATTTTTTTGGTCATAATTCATGATTTCAGTCTTTTAACAAGGAGCATTTAAAGCCACAGCCTTCGGCAGAAACCTTCCTTTCACATTCTGAATCCTAAGGGCACAGATTCATTCACTGACAGTGAAGAACAGTGAGAATTATCTGACGGACCCTCGTAATTGTCGTCAGATATTTTAGAATTGGGAAGGTAAAGACATTCGCAACATTTTTCAATGAGGTAACTCCGGAAAAAGTTATGGCTGCTTTTCAGAGTGTGGGTAGGAGAAGTCGTTCGCTCAGTGGTGGCATTCCTGCCTCTGAGTCAGAAGGTGAAGGGTTTGAGCCCCACTCACGACAGCCCCAGAGAGTGGGCCTAGGAATTGCGTTGTGGCCGAATTCAAGTGTGATGCGGGTGCGGCGGCTGTTGTAAGCGTCTGAAGAAGCCGGCAGAAGGACCACGTGAAATTGGTCCGGCGAGCTGCGGGTGCCAATCGCGGCCCAAGAGGCAGCTCGCCAGTCACAGAAGCCCGCAGTTTCAACGTGAAACCATGAAGAGACTGAAGCTCTGAATACAGGATTGATGTCCAACGGGAATACTTGTGTCCTCAGTGTGCAAGTGGCCCTCCTCCCCCATTGTAAAAGGGGGGAATGGGGCTCTTTAGCTTCGATTGCTAGTCCTAGGAGAAGGTATCGAGAAAAAAACTGTGAGGAAACCACCTCAGCTACTCTTTCATAGTAAGCGTCTCAAGAAACTTATGCGTGAGACTTGAGTTAGGAGATGGCCTAGGGCAGAGCATAATGTACGGACAGACTCCTGGATAAGAAGCTTCGCTACTGTAGTAATTCGGACTGATTTCCCTACTGGTTCATTATATGTGACATTCACCCTATCTGCATGTACATGTCAAATGAATCCTCTGGCATCTCACCCCACTGAAAATAAAAATTCCATTTCATTCACAATCAATCTTTTTATGCTTTACCTCCTGAAGGTATTAACTCGTGCTGGGGTTCTCTCACCTTGCCCAAGTGATTGTTCTTCCCATGTGAGCATTAGCAGGCTATTTGATTGCAGAAGGCCACTGATTGCCCATTCATTATGGAAACGGCCTGATTTTCATTGCCCTTGATTCCAATGGCAGCTCCGATAATAGTTCACCACCCAAGCAGCGAAGATGCAAATTAGCCTCTTCATGTAAAAGTACTTGTAGTTCAGTGGGGGTAAATGGCTAGTGAAAGACCAATCATGACATTAGAAATTTTGGCCACTTGTAGTTCGGTCACGTTTGATGCTGATCCTAATGAACAACTAATGATGCTGGTGCGGTTTTAACATCCCCGGAGAAGAAATATCAGATAGAAAGTCAGCCTCGGTCATTCTAGTGTGTTTCCCAGGACACAGCAGAAGTGACGGAGGCCTAGAAGCAAGTTTCTTGCCTGTCCTCTGACTCTAGTTGGTGCATAGGACGAGGGGAAGAAAAATGTTTTAAACATTTTTGTTTAAGTTGAAACAAGTAATTTATTTTGGAAAACCTGTTTACAATTGGAGCACGTCACTTTGCATAAAGTTTCTAGTATTCTGGAAAGTTCAGCAATATGTTGTGCATAAACATGGACCAGCAAGTAAACACAGCTGTTGGCAAAGCACATTTTTTTTGAAATTTTGATCAAACTTTAAACATAGAAACATAGAAGATAGGAGCAGGAGTAGGCCATTCGGCCCCTCGAGCCTGTTCCGCCATTTAATGAGATCATGGCTGATCATCCAAATTCAGTACCCTGTCCCTGCTTTCTCCCCATATCCCTTGATCGCTTTAGCCTTAAGAAATATATCTAACTCCTTCTCGAATATACTTAATGAATTGGCCTCAACTGCCTTTTGTGGTAGAGAATTCCACAGGTTCACCACTCTCTGGGTGAAGAAATTCCTCCTCATCTCTGTCCTAAATGGCTTACCCCTTATCTTAGACTGTGATCCCTGGTTCTGGACTCCCCCGCCATCGGGAACACCTTCCTGCATCTAGTCTGTCTAGTCCTGTTAGAATTTTATACGTTTCAATGAGATCCCCTCTCATTCTTCTAAACTCCAGCGAATATAAGCCCAATCGACCCAATCTCTCCTCATACGTCATTCCTGCCATCCCAGGTATCAGTCTGGTGAATCTTCGCTGCACTCCCTCCATGGCAAGAACATCCTTCCTCAGATAAGGCAACCAAAACTGCACACAATACTCAAGGTGTGGTCTCACCAAGGCCCTGTACAACTGCAGCAAGACATCCTTGCTCCTGTACTCGAATCCTCTCGCTATGAAGGCCAACATACCATTTGCCTTCTTAACCGCCTGCTGCACCTGCATGCTTACCTTCAGCGACTGGTGCACAAGGACACCCAGGTCTCGTTGCACTTCCCCTTCTCCCAATCTATTGCCGTTCAGATAATAATCTGCCTTCCTGTTTTTGCCACCAAAGTGGATAACTTCGCATTTATCCACATTATACTGCATCTGCCATGCATCTGTCCAATCACCCAACCTGTCCAAATCATACTGGAGTTTCTCGGCATCCTCCTCACAACACACACGCCCACCCAGCTTTGTGTCGTCTGCAAACTTGGAGATATTACATCTAGTTCCCTTGTCTAGATCATTAATATATATTGTGAATAGCTGGGGTCCTAGCACCGATCCCTGCGGTACCCCACTAGTCACTGCCTGCCACTTGGAAAAAGACCCGTTTATTCCAACTCTTTGCTTCTTGTCTGCCAACCAGTTCTCTATCCAAGTCAGTACCTTACCCCCAATCTCATGTGCTTTAACTTTACACGCTAATCTCTTATGCAGGACCTTATCGAAAGCCTTCTGAAAGTCCAAATACACCACATCCACTGGTTCTCCCTTATCTATTCTACCAGTTACATCCTCAAAAAATTCCAGTAGATTAGTCAAGCACAATTTACCTTTTGTAAATCCATGTTGACTTTGTCCGATCCTGTCACTGTTTTCCAAGTGCTCTGCTATTACATCTTTTATAATGGACTCTAGCATTTTCCCCACTACCGATGTCAGGCTTACCGGTCTATAATTCCCCGTTTTCTCTCAACCACCTTTTTTAAATAGTGGGGTTACATTAGCTACCCTCCAATCCATGGGAACTGTGCCAGAGTCCATAGAATTTTGGAAGATGACCAGCAATGCATGTACTATTTCTAGGGCCACTTCCTTAAGTACCCTAGGATGTAGATTATCAGGCCCTGGGGATTTATCGGCCTTCAATCCCGTCAATTTCCCTAACACCATTTCCCTACAAATACTGATTTCATTCAGTTCCTCCCTCTCATTAGACCCTATGTTCCCCGACATCTCTGGGAATTTATTTGTGTCCTCCTTTGTGAAGACAGAACCAAAGTATGCATTTAATTGGTCAGCCATTTCTTTGTTCCCCATTATAAATTCCCCTGATTCTGACTGCAAGGGACCTACGCTTGATTTCACCAATCTTTTTCTCTTCACATATCTATAGAAGCTTTTACAGTCAGTTTTTATGTTCCCTGCAAGCCTACCCTTTCAAAACTGAGATGAGGAGGAACTACTTCACTCAGAGGGTGGTAGGTCCATGGAATATGCTGCCACAAAAAGCTGTAGAAGCTACAACATTAATTAAATTTAAAACAGAAATAGACAGTTTCCTAGAAGTAAAGGGCATTAAGGGTTACGGGGAGCGGGCAGGAATTTGGACATGAGTCTAGGTTCGGATCGGTCATGGCCCTGTGGGTAGTGGAGCGGGCCCAGGGACTGTGTAGCCTGATTCTGCTCCTATTTCGTGTGTGCAATTCTGTTAGATGCAGGAGATGGTTCTGTGATAGATAGTAGATTGGCGGTTAGGATCAGATCAGCCATGATCTTATTGAATGGCGGAGCAGGCTCGAGGGGCCGATTGGCCTACTCCTGCTCCTATTTCTTATGTTCTTATGTTACTCTCATACTCTATTTTCCCCCTCTTAATTAATCCTTTTGTCCTCCTTTGCTGAATCCTAAACATCATCTTCCTTATTTTTGGGATGAAAGTGGGACAGGGAGGTGTTTTTCCAGCAGGAAAAAGCATTCATGGTTAGTGCGATACTACAAGAAAACATTTTACTGTTACTGTGAAAATAGGAGTTGCATTTTATTTTTGTGAGGCCACTAATCCTCCAGAGTCCCTGCTTCCATCTGGACAAGAGCACCATCAAGAATTATATCCTCTTTAGCCAAATCTTTTTGTGTAATTTGCAGTGAGGTACCCCACCACCCCTATGCATCCTGACAGTTGGAATAAATGATGCAGTGGGTCTTGTACCAGGTCGTGGCAATCGCTTAATAGAAGAAGAGTTGCATTAATAAAGATTTCTCCCTGCCCACTTTGCCATAGCAATATCGCATGGAAATCTTTTGCTTCTGGCAATGGATGAGGATGTGGGAATTAAAATATACTGTCAGTTTACCAAAGGTGTGTTCATGTCTTGATTGTGGGGATGAGCACTAATTAGCAGACGCACTATTTGGATAATATTTATCCCAGGGAGTAAACGAAACATGTACTATAATTATGATAATACGCTGTAATCTGAAAGCAGTACAGCATGTTTCCACTGCCATTGTGTCCTGCAAGTAAAGTGACCTTGTACAATGTAGAGCAATTTGTGCTAAGCTTTGTGGAATGCATGGATTAGACAAATGAACAAAGCTTGAACAAGGAACTTTGTTCCTGCACCTCCTGTTGGAACTATACTAGATTGACTTTGGTTACGTGAAATTTGGGGTTTTTTGATGAAAAATGGCTTGAAATCACCAATTAGAGTGGAGGAAATTGGTCTTTTTTTCATTGTTTTGGTGAATGAGGAAGAGTTTAAAAGAAGCTGTTTGATATCATTTAGAAATCGAACTAGCAGTCTGCTTGTGCTTTTTATCCAATTGCAGAAGTGTTAACCCAGTTTCCCCTCGCATCGATCTCTCTGCCGCGTGAGGTATTTTTGCAGATGTTTCTTGTTAACCCTTTCCAACAAGTTGATGTATTCTCTGAGCCCGCCACCCCTCACAAGGCCATTAACTGGCTTTGATGTTTCCTAAGTGCAGTAGTCGAGATTGTTATCTGACTGGATGAATGTGGTTTGAAACATCAAAGATTGATTTTGTGATTGCAGAACATGGCCTCGTGTACGGTTCAACTTTGTGCTATTCAATAACTTTGTTACTTTGTGTTGTGCATCAGCCAGAATGCTATTCCTCTAGTTTTTTTAAAGTGAGATCATAAATGAGAAAGGGTTAAAGCAAATATTTTGATATATCGGTAGCTCAGAAAGTGTGATCATTTAACCCCATTTTGTCCCCTTTCACAGCCTTCCTCCATACTGTTCTTCAGGTGGAGGCGGCAGGGGTGAAGGGTTGAAATGGTGCAGTAATAGACTTTTGTGTCTGATATTACTGCTGCACTCTGAAATGGCAAGCGTGAGGGATAGAACTCACAGTGGCTTTCATTTCCTCTCCCTGAAATCCAGTATTTTGCTTTTACAAGGTGAGATTTGCTGGCCTTCACTGCCCAGCTCCTTGAGACTATCATTCAAATGTACAGCAATGAATCAGCATTCTGGGGGCCAGGTTAGCATGTCAGCGTTTGCTGACATAAATTGGCATAACAGGGGCCCTCCCTCTGCCCTTTCCTCCATCCCACTCGTCCAAAGATAGGTAATGTGCCCAGCAAGGGGGAATGGATAGGGAGTGAATGGTAGTGAAAGAGGGAGTGGAATGAATGGCATTGATGAGGGGGGGAGGAGTGGGTAACTGTGAATTGGAGAGGGAAGGGGAAAATCAACAGCGATGAAGAAGGAGGTAAATGGATGGCCAAAGAGGAAATGGATGGAATGCAGTGGAGAGGCAAGGGGGCAGAAGCTGGAAAGGCTGCTTTGGGTGGAAGAGGATGAAATCTAGGCTCAGCACTTTGGGAGGAAGAGGGAGAAGCTGGGAACAACACATTGGGGTGGCAGAGGAAGGATAGTACCAGCTGAACTGAGTTGGAGTGGAAGAGTGGCAGTTGAAGAGGGAGAGGATTGCCAGTATGAACTGAGAGGGTTGGGGAAGAAAGTGTCTCTGTGAAAGGGTGAGGAGCTGGATGGGTGTAGTATCTCTGTAAACAAGGCCTGGAGGGGTAAGAGTGCCTCTGAACTGGGGTATTGGGGGTTGATGAGGGAGAGTGACTGATTTTTTAAGTGAAAATCCGAATGTCACTTTATTTTTCTGTTTTAAAAAAAAAAATCTATTAATTGTGAAGAGTGACAGTGTTTAAAATTAGCCATCATTTTTAATATAAATAAAATATCGTTCCACGGAAACGTGCTCTTTACTCAATGAAATGAACCACCAACTTTGTACCTTTAATTTCTGCTTTTAAGTGAAGGAATATTGTGTATACCTGCCACTTACATTACAGAGTCTGTGTAATAACTTGTTTTCACACATCAGGGTTGTTCTTGATTTGTCAGCCCTTTTGGCGGGGGGCTTTTTTAATGTTGTCGGAGAACCTTTGCTAATTTTCTAAGTTATATGTGTGATCCTGTATTACTGGAGCTAATGTTCTTAATCCCCAGCTCGTACTTTTAATTTCAATCACTCAATGTGGCCCATATCGCAAAACTGTCCTGAATTTGGTACTAAATTGGGAATCTCATTTAGAGGTCTGAGAACATGCAAAGTGTTCCATTCACGTCTTGATGAGTACAAAAGTCACACAAAATGTCTAACAAAGGCTACCAGTCGTGTTTCCCATGTCCAGGAAGTTGCCAATAGGAGCCCTGTTTTGGGCTCTGTCTGCATCCAATGTTCAGAGTCTATTCTTTCACCGGTTTTCTAAAGATTATGATTGATTCTCAGAGCTACGGCACCTGTGGATTTTGAAAAAGAATGGTTGGGGGAGTAAAAGAAATGAAACTTGAAGCTGCACGTATTCAATTGGCCAGACAAGTCATCCAAATTCAAGCATGGTGAACTGGCAAACTGGGAACGGAAGCTCGTAATCATTTTCAGGAATGATGTTTAATTGGTTGGGATATATGGAATGATGTACTGTGTTTCTTTTTAAACGTCTTTAGAATTTTCTCATCACTAATTTAATTTTTTCACTATAAAAGGACAATATAACAAATGCAGCAGTACTGTGATTAGTGCATGCTTACCAACCAGTTAGGTAATGTTAGTTGAATAAACAGCACACTAATAATTTGCACCTTTTCATGTGGCCTGGTTCTCCTCAGAACTTAGCTTTGCTGCTGGTTCCTCTTTTGTTGCAGAATGGAGCAGAATGTTTTTTCAACTTTACTACTTTCATAGGAACAGGAGTAGTCCATTCAGCCCCTTGAGCCTGCTCTGCCATTCAGTTAGATCATGGCTGATCTGTATCTCATCTCTGTTTACCTGCCTTTTCTCCACATCCTTCGATACACTTACCTAACAAAAATGTCATAATTGTGCACTGGTTCTGCAGCCTGTGGAAGTAATTAATTTGGAAGTGCTGTCACATTTGCCGACTTCTTATTATCACAAGCCACATAAGAGCTGGTCAACCAAAAATCACAACGTGCCAATTTGGAAAATTTTAAAGTGTAAAATTGTTCTGTGGACACAACAGATGGGAAATTGAAGGTTGATTTGAATGTTTTTGTGGGGGAGGTAAACCGGGACTTTTGCATAACCGGCTCCCAACATGATCCCAGCTATTTGAAATAGAAAATATCCATATAGAGTTTGTAGGTTACACTTTTGGATCAAATACACATCTCGAATGATCCAGTTGAGTCTAAAGTTGCTTCTAAAATCAGGCTCATACTTTCAGTGACATAGTGAAAAGTAAAAAAAATTGCACTTCAGTTTGGTGAATCATGCTTTTCCTCTCTGTCTTATTTTTTTTTAAACCAAGTTGTTGAAGTTGAGCAATATAGGCCTAGAAATTCCGTTCCCTACGGGTGTGTACACGCTGTGTACTCGCCCGCAGGGCCAACGGAAGTGCCGGTTTTACGCATGCACTGCGCATGCGCTGGAAACCGGCACTTCCGTTCTGTGCAGAAAGGGTTTGACTGGACAAACGCCTGCGCCGGATAGGCAGTACATACGTCAGAAACTTCCGTTTTTTTCACACTGGCTTGAGTCCAGGTAAGTCGGGAACAGCTGCGCCTAGAAAAGCAGGCGCAAGGCCTGCTTTTAGCAGGCTAATAGTTTAAGAAAGTAAAAAATAAATTTTTTCCACTGATTTATCATTTTAAAATACTTTAAAGAAAGGTAAGTTTATTTTTAGCCCCGTTAAAAACTTTAATTATTTTTTTCAAAAATGTAAATTTTTGTTTAAAATAGTTAATTTATGTCATTTATAGTCATTTTAAAAATGTGATTTTTTTTTATTTATTTGAAATTTTACTTATGTTTTGGGGCTGATCTCTATTCATAGATTTGACAGGTCTTCCTGTCAAATCTATGAATGGAGATTCCCTGCTCTGATTGGCTCCCCATGGCTCACGTGATCCCAGGGACGCTGCGATCCGCCTGCGCCCCTGGGATACGCGTGCCCTGCACACCAGCAGTTTGAAGAGGCACAGCAATGGAATTCTGCGCCTCCTGGGAGCCCTCTGGTCCAGGCGCAGATTTTTCCGAATCGCAGCCCTCCGCCCGCGGGAGGGCTGCGAACGGAATTTCTGGGTCCACTTTTTGTCCCAGTATCATCATCAACCACTCTCAGATCAGGTACAACATGGGTTAGGTGAAGGGCAAAGGCCAGAAATTAATGTTGACAGTAACAGCTGATCAACACATAATGGAGTTCCGATGACATTCCTCTGTCTGCTATTTAACACAGGTGTCAAGCCTTTAACTTTAAATGGGTTGGCGCCTCTGCTGAAATAGCAAACACCATACAAGCACATTAACCATTCATTGACTGTGTGTACATTCATTACTATTACCAGCAGTCATTTCTAGGCTTCAAGCTCTGCCCTATGAATGTGCAATAATCTCAGAAGAATGTCCTCTACTGCAACATTGTGATATTTCCCTCTCCTCACCAGCCACTCTGTGGTCTCCCTGAATAAGATTTAATGCCATATATCGCTGAATTACACATCGTTCTGCGCTTGCATCCGCTAGGAAATTGCATTAAAACTGACAAAATCCATTTCACGTATGACTCCTTGAACTGGCAGAATTATAGAGGCTCTCGGACTGAGCTGGATTCAAGCTCGGGTGCCAGAGGTGAATGGACAGTGTGCTAAAGCGCTGTGCTACTCAATTCCTCCATGACAGTTGTTCTTCAAACAAACTTTTTACCTTAGTGAGATTAAAGATCTTCCAGATCTGATCCCTGTCCATTGATTATCATAAACAGCTGTGCCACAGGTAGACCTTTAAGAAACCTGAGCTCTAGATGGTATGAACCTCGGCGTCTGTTTCCGCTGCTGTTTAATTTATTGCATGGGATCAATAACATTTTGCATCAGTGTTTACTTTTCTGTGAGTCTGATACATGTGAAGTTGATTTAATCCATGACATAAGCCAAAATAAATTAACCAGATATGACTTCCCATCAACCAGGTGTAATATAAGCTGCTGGTTGAAAGGGTTCATAACCAAAGCCCTGAAATACTGTCATGTTCTCTCCATGACTGAAACTGGGGCACTGGCTGAGACACGGAACGGCCCTTATTAAGAGATAAATCTACAACAAGAATGAAAGCGATGAAAGAAATAGCTTTGTAAAGTAAATCTCAAAGTGTTACCCTACTATGTGAGGTTAAGTATTGTTGAGACTGAAGACTTTTTTTTGTCTTTTTGCTAAGTAAACAGTATCTGATTTTTTTTAAAGTAAGACCTCATTTGTACCAGCACATTGTTTTCTAAGAATTTTTGTTCTGCCACTAGTACAGAAAGTGTTGAATAAAACTGATTTTACGTGGTTGCAGCCTGTTAGGAAAGTGTTGAACGCTTTATTACTTATGCATTATTTTTTAAGATGTGACTGAATAGCTGAAGGGAATGCAGTAGATGTAGTGTATGACCTTTTTGAGAAGGCGTTCTCACAGAAAGCCTGTTCACAAAATTCAGGCGTATGTTATAACAGGAAATGTAGCAGCATGGATAAAAAGTTGGTTGATGGACAAGAAATAAAAGATAAATTTAATAATGAGTGTTGCTCAGATTGGAGAAGGGTTGTCAGTTTGCACCCCACGAGTCAGTGTTGGATCCACTTTTGTTCTCCAGTTACATGGATGATTTGAGCATTGGGAGCACAATTTTGAAAATTGCCAACAACGCAAAAGTAAGTGGGTTGGAGGACTATAAAAGACATCAATAAGACATAGGTAATTTAACAGGACATTCGGTGGCAGATGCAATTTAATATGGAGAAGTGTGAAGTAATATATTTTGGGAGGAAAACCAATGAATGGGAGTTTACAGTCAATGGAAAGAGGTTGCAGGGTCTGAATGAATAGTGAGAGCTAGGGTTTCAAATGCAAAATTGTCTCAAAGTGCAAGTGCGAGCAGATAAAGCCATAAAAAGGTCTGTAGCATTTTGGGTTCCCTAAATAGGGGCATAGGGTACAAGAGTAAAGGAGCAATGATGAATTTGTACAATGCAATGTTTAAGCCACAGTTAAAGTACTATATGCAGTTATGGGGACGCCTTTCTAGAAAGGACATTAACACCAGTACAGTGTAGATCCACCAGGAAGATGCCAGGAAAAGGAAACTATAATTATGAGAAGAGACTTGAGATGCTGGGACAATTTCCCAGTGGAGCAGAGAAGGCAAAGTAGAGATTTAAAAGAGGCTTTTAAAAGGCTTTGATAGGATGAACTGGGAAAGAATAATTCCTCTGGCTGGAGAGTCAGTGATAAAGGGTCATCAATTTAACATTGTCACTATAAGAATGAGGAGAGAGGTTAGGAGGAATTTCTTTGCTCAAAGAGTTGTTGGAGCATTGCCACAGGGAGTGGTTGAAACTGAGGCCATTGCATCGTTGATGGGAAAAGTGGATAAAGATTTGAAGCGTTACATGATACAGGCCTATGGGGAGAGAGCAGGGCAGTGGGATTAGTTTTGGATTGCTCTAGCAAAGAGCTGGCACAGACACAAAAGGATGAATGGCCTCCTATGCTGTAAGTTTCTATAGCTGTCAAGTTGATTTAATTCCTGAGTGTGATTGTGAATAAAGCAGAGTTTTTTTTTTAATCCTCGGTTAAATAGGAACATTTCTGTACCTTAGCTACACGGGGCAAATGTGTTTTAGAAATAACTAAAGTTAAGATGGCAGATGCCTTTTCTGACTAAACTACAGTTAGAAACTGTGAGAAAGCAGGCAGGTTCTTTGATCTGTACGAGCCAGGATGGGAAAGCTTTACCCTAGGTGCTAATAAAACTAACGCATCAATAGATATGTGAAGCCTGGATGGAGTATCAATCAAGTGATTCTATTTATAGGATGCCCCATTGTGTCTTTGGACTTGTTTTGATTCATAATTTTTTATTTAGAGGCCCATTGACCTTTATTATATGTTGGGGGGTTTTTGTGCCCATTGTTTTTGCAGTGCCACTTCCACTGGACACTGGCCGGGCATATTTAAATGAGACAGTAATGACGCAATGGCATCTTAAGTAAAGCTCCCTGTCACTATCGTCTCAGCAATGAAGAATGCCAGAACTGAACAAGCGTCGAGCACTGTTGAAGAGGCTCAATGAGGGCAGATGTTTAAAGGGCTAAATCAGGATCGTCAGTCAATGGAGGGAAGATGAATTCGCCAGGTCTGCCTTGCTAATTATGTGCGAAACCTTTTTTTCCCCTTCTTCCGCATGGTGGCTTCCCCCTTGAAGCCACCCCATCCCGCTGCTCCCTGTCCCCGTGTTGAGTTCCCAAGTGCAAGTGGGAATAGCGAAAGGAGCCTGTCGAAAAATTTAAATGAGGCTACTGGCAGAAACTTTTCCTGGGTGAGCGCCAGACCTGTCGGGCAGGTGGCGCATGTCCCACCCCCACATCTCCACTGGCGCTCACTTTGGGGAGAAAAATCTCAGGCATAGCGTCATTTTAACTCAAGTATGTGTGGCAGCGTTTCATTTGTATTATTTTTCTTCCCCCAGTTTTCTCCCTTCCTCTCCTGAATGCACTGACTCTAGCTGGGGTACAATCCAATGGTAGTCAACCACGATACACTCCCTCATGCAAGTGACATTATTCATGTGTAGGCCTAGATAGTACATGTTAAACTGTTGAACCGTGAAGGGCATCACAGCAAACTTATTCCTGTCCCCACCTGTGTGCATATTCCTGCAAGGATCACTGGGCAATAATCAGGGATGGAACCCTCATCCAGGGGCACTGAGGCAATTACTGCCCCACCTGCTGAGTTTAACTAAGTCATTAAATGCTGACTTTTAAATGAGTGCCTTAGGTCCGATATTAGAATAGTAGATGCCTTTACCCACTAGGTCTTGGGAAAAGTCACCAACATTAACTTATATAAAAATAGAAATTATTTGGGGGCTAATAATTGCTCAGTTGTGATTACTGGACAACAATATAATTTTGTAGTTAAGATGGTGATCTTACAAACTGTGATAGTGAAGATTGAGCAGTTTGGCCATCATCTGGTCCCCAAGGTGAAATCACTGCCTGTGAATCACTCCCATATCAATTTTAGCAGATATCCCGTGGCATTGCTCACCATTTTAGCACAATATGGATGTTATCAGCAAAGTGTGATGGCGAAAGTGTTTACAGGATGTGCACGCTACAAGCAATACTTTTCACAGATTATCCGACACACACCATAGGGACAAATTATTTTGCTTTTGCGCTTTTTTGTTTGCGTTTGATGACGTTGGCACTGTAAGATGAAATAGCTACGGCATAATTACTGCAAGAAAATAAATCGATATGTGTATTATATATTGAGGTTTTGTCTATATTACAGCTTTATTCTAACAACTTTTTGATACCTGTAATTTTCTTGTTTACATTTGTTAGTAATCTTAGCTACGCTTAGGTTAATTTCTATGTGGTTACATTATATTCTGCTTGGCTTAAAAACACAGTACAGACTGACGAGGTGAGAAGCTTATATTAGAACAGGTCCTGTCATGTGGTGCTGTGCACACCTTTCAGGTATTATGTCACAATTGGCAGTAACAGCTGAGCTCCCTTATTATACTGCCTCAACTTACTACCACATGCTAGCAAAATTACTACAAAACAGCAAACATATAATAATGATTACCTGAGAATGATTTAAGGATGTAACCTGATCTGAGTTCAGATAATCACAAACTGCTTGAGCTTAAGTTCACGCAGTTCATGATGTCATCTGAGCTCTTCGAGCAAATCACGTTATGGCCTCCCAGGTATATCTGTTGAGCTTCACGATCTAAGAGCATTTGCAAAGGAGAAAATGCAAACAACATTTGCAAAGTAGAGTGCATATAGAGTACATATCACTTGTTCTAAATGCCTGGGCTTCAAAAGATTGAACAAAATGTATACACTGAAAGGAATTTGGCATTTTTGAGTGTTTTTCTTTTGCTGTATATTCTGCTTTGCGTTACAGCTGAATACCGATGGTATGTTGTTTCTCGCTGGCATTCCATCAAATGTTTCTTCACTTTGCATACAATTTGTTACAGTACAATTTTGATTACTCCTGTGAACTATATTAAGTATGTAATACCCTTTGTACACTACTTTCAGGAGTTTTTAAATAACAGCTCATTTTTCACACATGTTGAAGCTTGCAGTCATTTTGCAATCCCATAAGTAATTTAGTGGATTTTCAAAAAGTACAATTGTTTTCAGCCAAAAGTTAGAGAACAAAAAATTGTAGCTCTAGTCTTTGTTTTTTGCTCATTGGGGGTATATGCTTAGCCTTAATTTTGTTTTGTATAAATGTGGCATCCAGGAAAGCAATAATGAAACATGAACCTACCTGGCGTTGTCGTTCTGTGGCGTTGCATGTATCAGTTCACAGGCTGAAGCCATTCCTAAACTGCAGAGCTCTTGGGCTGGCCTCCTGATATTATAAGTGCATCAGAGAGAGAAAGAGAGAGAGAGAGAGAGAGAGGAGTGCCTTAGTTGTCGTTCTGTTCTCTGTCTGGAAGGATTAACAACTTTGATTAACTCATGCCTGGCGGATGAGGTTTTCATGGAAAGGAGGGGCATTTTGCCCATATGGATGTAATATCCCACTGTTAAGTAACAAATGCTGGATGGTTGAGTGACGTAATCCAGGAGGCATGGTTTTGGGCAGTAAAGCCTGGGCTGAAGAAGCAATTTACAGAGATAAGAAATCACTTCCTTGTGCATTTAGGTTTTTTTTGTGCACTGTGCCATCTTCAAAGTACATAAAGCTCTTAGAGCATAAACACTCATTATAATGGAGCAGACACTCATATTGTAGGAAATTCAGGCTGAGATTTTCTCAGAACGCTTTGAACTCCATGTCTGCTGACATCTTACCCTGTGTTTGAAATGCTTGCGTAATTACCGTGTTTATGGAAGTTGCAAGATGCCAAATACAGTACAACCAACTCCAGGACTAGAATTCAAGTGAAAAAAGTGCTTCAGTGGGACACATTGCAATGTTTCCTGTTGTCCCAATGCAATTCAAAAAAGACAAATAGATTCCAAGGCTTCCTGAGGTAATGTAGTTCTCCCCTTAATGACTTGAATTAGTAATCTACTCAAACAAATTGTGTTGTGACCCAATAATTTGTGCTTACCTTTTGCAAAGTAGCAGGCCCAGTTACCTTATATAATTCCGGCACAATATTACAGGAGTAGTGGCCTGTTGCTGTTACTGATATAGTATGTGGGTAGGAACTTTATGTTGTGTTCCTCAGTATTTACCTCTTTGCCTCCCCATCCCTCCCCAATTAATGCCTTCATGGTGTAGAGTCATCCATTTTGAAGTTAATGGATCACACTATATACTTGTGTTTTTTCAGAAACAGTTTTTACGATCTGCTAAATACTGTAAACAAAGCATGAATATTATTCTCACAAATTGTTCCAAGCTTAATTGCCAGTTACAATTTGAATATTAATTCTGTACAAAAGCTTTATAAAAATCATCTGAAAACAAAGATTTCTTAAATATAAATAATGTACAGTGCGCGCAATTAGCGCTGAATATTAGACTGGTACAGCGTGCCATCAGAAAGACTATTGAAAAACAAATTGAGCTCAGATGTGCCAAATGCGAGTGCTTTAATGATGTCGGGCTATTCAATGAAGTTTGCAGTTTCCCGGCACTCGGAACAGTTTGATATTGGCCTTGAGCAGAATGTTCTTCCTGAACTTTGGAAAGAAAACAAGTAAGCAAACCTTGCAGCAGATCGCACCAGGTGGAAATGATAAGAAAGCAACGAAACAAGCTAAGTTTAGTTGAAGAAGTTCCCACATGATATAATATCCTTTCAATAGGCTGAGCTACAATACCTTATATTTAGCAGCTGGGGTGGAAGATGCTGCCAGATTGATGTTTAAGAAATCTTTGTATATGAGTAATGGGGAAATTCTATAGGAGAAAAATCTGGAGGGCTACCGTAATATTCATAATTTTATATATGATGGCCTTAAGTGTGCAAGAGGATCATTCGCACATGCATTTGGAGTTAATAATATAAATGTCATATTCAATTGTATGTGTGCATTCTTAAGCATTATTCCCAACGCTTTACATTATATATTTCTGATATTGTATGATATGCTGTAACAATTCACTGCGGCGTACTCAATTTTGGATTTATCCAGATTTATAAGTAATATGAATCATTGGATATATGATGTGAATTAATTGGACTTCTGTTTAAAATTATCAAAATGCTCTTTTTTTAAAAAGAAATGCACACAATTACCTTTTTGGTTCCCGTTGTTAGTATTCACTGGGGCAAAAACAGGCCCACACAGTCTCCCTGTATGTTCACCAAAAGACTTGTTAGTTTTGCTTGCACATGTGATGGGTTTGAGCCACATCCGACTCCATCATCCTATTGAGTCCACATGCTGTTTATTTTCAGGCTGGCACGTATGAATGTTAATGAATGTGTTCTTTCCCAGCTTTCATCTGTTCCCCACACATCAAGTTACAATAGCTGAATTATGTTCTCACTTACCAAAATGTGGAATGGAATGAACACTGTGACTCCATTTGTGACCATGTATGGTTAGGAACTGGACTATCTCTTTCACTTCCTATTAGTACATCATAGAGTTCTATTAGTAACATCTGTGATGGGTAGAAAAATTTGCTCTTGAATGTTTGAATGCAACGTAGCAAAAACAGAATCCCCATGAGATCTTTTCAAAACATATATAAGACTAGAAATTACTGTTAACAATAAAATAAAGAAAGACTTGCATTTATATAATGTCTTTCACGATTCAGGACGTCCCAAAGTGCTTTACATCCTGTGAAGTACTTTTGAAGTAATGGGCTGGATTTTATCAATGGGGACGCGTTGGGGGCGGGACTGGTGGTTGTCGGATTTCAGTCGTGCCCCCAATGACGTCCAGCCAACCCACGCTATTTTCCCTTGATTGACCTTGTTAAGCCAGCCCTGCGGGCTTAGCAGGCCAGTTAAGGGAAAGCTGGTGACAGAGAACGCCAGCATATGACGTTTCATCTGTCAAATTGTCAGCGTTTGACAGCTTTGAGAAGCTGTCAAACACTGACAATCTCTGTTCTATGGTGAGTCCTTGTACTGAAGACTCAACAAACCTCTTTCCTTAGCAGAAATCAGATGGCTGCTGCATCTGAGAATGCAGCAGCCATTCTGTCATCTCTGCCGTTGAGATGAGGCACCTTCGGATCCCCAAGGGTTGAAGCCTGCAGAAAGAAACAAAGGTATGTAAACTTTTTCCACTCACCTCTCATACTTACCTCTCCACACTTGCACCCATCACTCACAGCGGGCTTTTCGACACCTCTCAGCCCTGCAGACCCACTGCTCGCCTCGCTGACCCTGGCGAGGTTCGCAGCCGTCAGGAAGCCCGCACTTGTGTGGATAAAATGGGGATAAGCCTCTTAACTGCCTGTTAACAGGCAGTTAATTGACTGTAATCCCCTTCCCGCCTCGAGGAGACGGGTCCCTGCGCGAGTCGGGGACCCGCCTCCCGGGAAGATGGCACGGAGGCGGGTTGGGAGCGGGTTCGGTACTTGCTCCCAGTTTCTGCCATTTTCCCGGCAGTCCCGCCTCCATACCCGCCTCCCCAGGGCTGGCAAAATTCCCCCCATAGTCACTTTTGAAATGTGGGGAAACATGGCAGCCAATTTATACACAGCAAGCTCCCACAAACAGCAATGAAATAAATGACCAGATCGTTTATTTTAAGTGTAAGTGGAGGGATAAATGTTGACCAGGACACCGGAGAGAAGTCCCCTACTCTTATTTGAATAGTGCCATGGGATCTTTTACATCTACCTGATATGGCCAATCATTACAACCCTTATTGATTTTGAGTAAAGAAAGAAAGACTTGCATTTCTATAGCGCCTTACATGACCTCAGGACATCACAAAGCGCTTTACAGCCGATAAAGTACTTTAGAAATGTAGTCATGGTTGTAATGCAGGAAAAGCGGCAACCGCCTTGCACACAGAAAAGTCCCACAAACAGCAATGTGATAATGACCAGATAATGGCCCAGAAATTGGAGTTCGATGGTTGCCGCGGGGGTAAGGATCCCCCGCGATATCGCACTCCGCGCCTACCTTTATGGTTTTGGCCCACACGAACTCCAGTTCCTGGGCCTCTCCCTGGTGCCGGCGCGCAGTGTGTGCATGTCCCAGAGGCGCAGTTAATTCGATGCGACCTCTGGGATCACGTGGGCCAGTTAGAGCCAATGGCAGCACACCATCTTTCATTCATAGTTTTGACAGCAAGAGCTGTCAAAACTATGAATACAACAAGCCCCCAAAAGAACAGCTAAACCTCAATTAAATTAAAAAAAAAAGCCATCACATTAATAAAATAACTATAGTTAAATAAATTAACCACTTTAAACAAAAATTTAAATTTTTGAAAAAATTTAAATTCTTTTTAAAAGTTATAAAAATAAACTTACCTTTCTTTAAAGTCTCTAAAAAAGATAAACCTGTTGAAAAAAATTTAAAATAATACTTAATTAACTACTTACCTTGTTAAAAGGGGGTCTTACGACACTTACCTGCGCGTTCAAACCTGAAAAAAAAACTAAGTGCGCTGCGTGCGCACAACCTGTAGCGCGCACGTGGTTCACTTAGGAACCGCCCCCTTCGCAATACCCGAAGTGCCGGTTTCCCGTGCATGCGCAGTGCATGCAGGAAACCGGCACTTCGGGACCTAATACGCGAGAGTACACAGTGCGTACTCTCCCGCATTAGGTCTAATTTTCGGGCCAATCTGTTTTTCGTGGTGTTAGTTGAGGGATAAATATTGGCCAAGACACTGGGGAGAACTCCCCTGCTCTTCTTCAAAACAGAGCCATGGGATCTTTTATGCTCACCTGAGAGGGCAGACAGGGCCTCAGTTTAACGTCTCATCTGAAAGATGGCACTTCCAACAGTGCAGCACTCCCTCAGTACTGCGCTAAAATGTCAGCCTCTTGTGCTCAAGTCTCTGGAGTGGGACTTGAACCCACAATTTTCTGACTCAGAAGTGAGAGTGTGACTGCTGATCTGCGGCTAATACCTAAGTAGTATGACAGTACCACACAGCTGTTTCTTGAAGACTGGTCTGCCTAGTTTTGTAACATGGTGATGAATAGAATCCGCTTCACAAATGACATTTTACCATCTGCAGCATAATTGGTAGTTTTCATATTTCTCGTACACTGTAAACAATTGTCAGCTGCGTACTGAAAGAGATGATAACATTAGGTGCCTAAATTAGAAAAGCACGGAGATGTAAAGGTAGATTTTTTCACAAATTAAATGATCAGTGCAACTGTTGCCCTTTCCGGTTGATGAATTAGACCTATTAGCTGAACAAAGAATACATGAGTTGCAGCATGATGCTGCATTATCCACTGAGTACAGAAGATATATGAATGGGCTAAATTGCAATCAGATGATTGAGATCCTCCTTACTTACAGGTTAACTGCAACATCCCACTGTAAACTGTGATTTTTGTGTGTTATTCGCAACTTGTTAACTCCTATTTTAAAATGGGGGACAAAAGCCTCCTAATTTGTAAGATTCAGACCTTAAAAAATCTTTGGGCTGGATTTTACAGGGGTCAGTGGTTGCGATCGGTGGGGGTTCGGTGGGAACGTTTTTTTTCCCCCAGCAGGTCGGGACCCCGCTGTGAACGCGCTGCCACGCGCCTTTGCCTGATGCTGGGTCTGTCAGCGCTGAGCAGACCCGACACACAGCGGCGGGTTCACAGCAGGGGACCCAATGCAGGTAATTAGTGGCTTGTTTAGAGCCACTTAAGAATGAATTTTAGCTCACCTTCTGCATTTGACAGCTCGCCCACGGGGTTCACGCTGGTCGTGTACCACGTCTGTCAAGCTGAGGTTACCATTGAATCAGCTGTTGAATTAACAGCTTCAAATGTACAGTAAAAGCTCCCACCTTACAGAGATATCTTCCCTCAGCCACAAGCTCTTCCTCACTGCATTTCCACAACAGATTCACCATGCTGCAAGTCTTTCCACAAGTCTCCATCCAGTCTGACCTCATTACCTCTCTCACCATTGACAGATCGCTTCTGTCATCTCTACTTCACCTGCCATCTAGTCCATCAGCATGGGTGCCCTTTATACTCTCTCACCTTGGTCCTTAGAATCCCACCACGATCAGCCCCAACACCAGCAGCACCAGGCACACCAGCAGCACCAACAACAACACCAACCTTCTCCGCAATCAACTGATGCTGCACAGGACACAGGGCATCAGCACTCGAGCACATTGCTGCCCGGGAGGCCAGGGATGGCCACACCATGGCCAAATTTACTTCACTTGCCGCTGTACACCCTGGCTGCCACATGATGTGCCAGGTTGGCACCACCCCACACCAACACCATAAAGCATCCCTACAATGCCCAAGCCATTCCTTTCACACTCATCACCATTGTGGGGGGTACCGTTATGTCTCACCATTCACTGCAACTCACTAAGCCACTTCCAAAGGTGCACACAAATCTGTCCAACTTGAGAACTAATTGTTGAAGAAGTTAATGAATGGGGCAGGATGAAGGTTAAAGAACCTCCAGCCCTAAAACCCTCCAAGATCTCTGTGTACCTCCAACTCTGGCCTCTTGTACATCCCCCATTTACTTTAGCCCACCATTGGCGACCGTGCCTTCAGCTGCCTAGGCCCAAAGCTCTGGAATTCCCTCCCTAAACCTCTTCATCTCTCTCTTCCTTTAAGACCCTCCTTAAACCCTACCTCCGTCATGTGTCCTAATGTCTCTTTCTTTGGCTCGAAGTAATTTTTTTGTCTGATTACACTCCCGTGAAGCGCCTTGTGACGTTACACTACATTAAAGGCGATATATAAATGTAAGTTGTTGCCATTGAATAAGATGTATTTTGAGTGCAGCTCTTCATATTTTTTGACAAATTTTTGTGCTTAAGGAAGTCAGGGATGACTTTATGGTGGAATGACCCTCCCTTTGTATAAGTGTCAACATCAGGACCTCCCAGGTCAAATACGGCATGCACAGCGTAACTTTGGCTATTCTGCCCTGAAATAGTGCTGCAACCTCGGGTTCAGAACAGCGCCACTTCCTGTTACAGCGTGGACTTTTTAAACACCAGCCATTTTTTTTGTCAACGTTTGATGAATTGTAGACAGATTTGTGCTGTGGGTCAGCGCCAACTAGAAGTTGGTTGAGGCCCAATTGAATGCAATTTTCATAAAAACCCTGCAGCAAGCAGATAGGAAATTCTCCATTCCGTCAGCCTGTGCTGGCATGTAACCCAGGTCCCATAGCCAAAAGGATAATGGGGCCGAGTACGCCATCATACCGCCTTTGAAATATACTGCAAGTTCGGGATTTCCGCTTGCACTAAATCCCAAACTTGCAATCTGTCAAACCTTGACAGATGATCCGCACCGATAGGGAAGCACTCATTGCTGACGCAGAGTTGGGCGAATTGCCCACCAACTGCCCAGCAATTACATCTGAAAATGTTACAGTTAGTGAAAGCAGGCACAGGAGCCTGTTTCACATCTTAAAAGAAGATCTCTGTATCTATATTGTGTACGTTTTGGTGGAGGAAACGTTTTTTGTCGGTCGAGTTTCATTTTAATTACTTGGGAAGTTGAATAAGAAAGTTAAATAAAGTGAACATCTATCAGACAATTCTGTCCTTTCAACTCAAAAATGAACAACATAGCAAAACAATATAATGCATCTATAACGAGGAAAATAGATTTATCTATTACCAGTCTAAATGAGGTCTGAATAATATATTTTAATCCTGAAAATTAACATTGAATATATGGCTGGGAATCTCTTTCTGAAGTTCAACAACATTACTTGTAGGAGTGTTCGACCTTTACTGAGTATCAAAACAGGAAGTTGTATACATAGGACTAATAAATTGTGAGTTTGGATGAAAAAATAAAACAAAATGCTGATATATGAAATAAGTCCAAGTACCAGTTTAATTAAAAGTTTTTAAAGTATAATTTCAATGGAAGAGACTGAAAGAAGTTTCTGTGGGCGTGGCTTAGTTTTGACGGATTTTGTGGGCGTGTCTTCCCTTACACATAGGCTGTACGCTGCGCTCCTGGCCTTCCTGATGTAATACGCTGCTCACAACTCTGCAGCGCCGAAGAGCAAGTCTTCGTTCTGGGCCTCGCACAAGGGAGATTCGTATTCTTTTCGTAGGTCGGCGGTGTACTCCGTAGCTACGCTGCCGACTGCAATCTTTGGGGCAATATTCTAACTCACTGTACCGTCCAGTCCCCAGCGTCTAGTTAAAGCCAGGAACCTTGGAGTAGAAAGCCTTCACAGTTAAAAAGAAAGACTTGCATTTATATAGCACCTTTCACGACCACCGGACGTCTCAAAGCGCTTTACAACCAATGAAGTACTTTTGAAGTGTAGTCACTGTTGTAATGTGGGAAACACGGCAGCCAATTTGTGCACAGCAAGCTCCCACAAACAGCAATGTGAAAATGACCAGATAATCTGTTTTTGTTCTGTTGGTTGAGGGAGAAATATTGGCGGAATTGTTGGTGCGGAAGGAAACAGATATCACCCTCTAATGCGAGATGAAATTTAGACAGTGTGATAACTGTGACTGGAACTCGTGCTCCATCTCTGACTGCTGCCATAGCCAACAGTGTTCCGGTGTTTTATGGTTGCTCCCATGGCTATGGCCTGCAGTGCTGTGTGGAACTGAAAGCAGCATCAGCTGGATTTCTTTCCATCTGGTGCCTGGTGGTGAATTTGACAACCTATTTCATTTAAGGGATCTTTAAATGCAAACGTGCAGTTAACCGTGAGCATGTTGATATTAATTTCTTTGCTTTGCAAAAATTTAAGGTAACCCATATTGTAGATTATCCACTGTAGCAAGTCAGCCCTATTTTTTTTATTCATTCATGGCATGTGGGCATCACTGGCAAGGCCAGCATTTAATGCCCATCCCTAATTGCCCTCGAGAAGGTGGTGGTGAGCCGCCTTCTTGAACCGCTGCAGTCGTGTAGTGAAGGTACTCCCACAGTGCTGTTAGGGAGTGAGTTCCAGAATTTTGACCCAGTGACGATGAAGGAACAGCGATGTATGTCCAAGTCAGGATGGCGTGTGACTTGGAGGGGAACTTGGAGGTGGTGGAGTTTCCATGCGCCTGCTGCTCTTGTTCTTCTATGTGGTAGAAGTCACGGGTTTGGGAGGGTCTGTCGAAGAAGCCTTGGTGAGTTGCTGCAGTGCATCTTGTAGATGGTACACACTGCAGCCACGGTACGCCGGTGGTGGAGGGAGTGAATGTTTAAGGTGGTGGATGGGGTGCCAATCAAGCGGGCTGCTTTGTCCTGGATTGTGTCGAGCTTCTTATGTTCTTGGAGCTGCACTCATCCAGGCAAGTGGAGAGAATTCATTCACACTTCTGACTTGTGCCTCATAGGTAGTAGAAAGGCTTTGGGGAGTCAGGAATTGAGACACTTGCCGCAGAATACCTAGCCTCTGACCTGCTCTTGTAGCCACACTATTTATGTGGCTGGTCCAGTTAAGTTTCTGGTCAATGGTGATCCCCAGGATGTTGATGGTGGGGGATTCGATGATGGTAATGCCATTGAATGTCAAGGGGCGGTAGTTAGACTCTCCCTTGTTGGAGATAGCCATGGCCTGGTACTTTTATGGCGCGAGTGTTACTTGCCACTTATCAGCCCAAGCCTGGATGTTGTCCAGGTCTTGCTGCATGTGGACACGGACTGCTTCATTATCTGAGGAATTGCGAATGGAACCGAACACTGGGTTCTTCGACAGCACCTCCCAAACCCGTGACCGCTATCACCTAGAAGGACAAGGGCAGCAGGCCCATGGGAACCTGTGCAATCATCAGCGAACTTCCCCACTTCTGACCTTATGATAGAGTGATGCCATTGATGAAGCAGCTGAAGATGGTTGGGCCTAGGACACTGCCCTGAGGAACTCCTGCGGCAATGTCCTGGGGCTGAGATGATTGGCCTCTAACAACCATCTTCCTTTATGCTAGGTATAACTCCACCCAGTGAAGTGTTTTCCCTGATCCCCATTGACTTCAGTTTTACTAGGGCTTCTTGATGCCGCACTCGGCCAAATGCTGCCTTGATGTCAAGGCCAGTCACTCTCACCTCACCTCTGGAATTGAACTCTTTTGTCCATGTTTGGACCAAGGCTGTAATGAGGTCTGGAGCCGAGTGGTCCTGGTGGAACCCAACTGAGCATCGGCGAGTAGGTTATTGGTGAGTGTGCCGCTTGATAGCACTGTCGATTACACTTTCCATCACTTTGCTGATGATTGTGAGTATGTTGAAGGGGCGGTAATTGGCGGATTGGATTCATCCTGATTTTTGTGGACAGGACATACCTGGGCAGTTTTCTATTTGTCGGGTAGATGCCAGTGTTGTAGCTGTACTGGAACAGCTTTGCTAGAGGCGCGACCTGTTCAGGAGCACATGTTTTCAGCACGACAGTCAAGATGTTGTCGAGGCCCATAGTCTTTGCTCTATCCAGTGCACTGAGCTGTTTCTTGATATCATGTGGAGTGAATTGAATTGGCTGAAGACTGGGATCTGTGATTTTGGGGACGTCAGGAGTAGGCCGAGATGCACTCTGGCTGAGGATGGTTGCGAACGTTTCAGCCGTGTCTTTTGCACTCGCATGCTCAGCCACATTGCAGTGCACAGTGATGAGGGCTTTTATTTTGAAACTTGTGTGTATTAACTTAATATAAAATGCCATAACAGACCATCCAGCAGACATTTATCTCTGACTTTGTAGCTTCATTACAGAGACGTGGACAACAAATACACTTGTTAATTTTTCTAATCTCTTTGCCATGGATTTTTGTTTTCTTGCAATTAGTGAGACACAAAATTTGAAGAAATGTGTTGCTATGGATTGTTAGAATTTAACCTCTGTGCTTTGTTCCTAGTGTTCTGTATCCTGTGGAAAGGGCACCAAGCACCGGGATATCTACTGTGTTGACACGGAGCAGATAGCTGTGGACAACAAGTACTGCGATCACTTAAAGAAGCCTCGAATATATAAACAGTGCCGGGTCGGCCGATGCCCAGGCTGGAAAGCCACTCGATGGAAGGAGGTATGATCTAATGCAGTTCTGTACCTTTCTTTATTCCCTCTCTGTTGAAAAATTATTACAGTAATTTCTTTTAAATTTTGACATGAGCCTGCATCTGAATTTCCTAAGGCGGTATACTAAAGGTTTTTGGTTCACAATTATACACTCTTTTTTTCAAGCTGTGTAATTTTATTGAGTATTTCAATGGTAACGACTTCCTTTGAAAAGAATCCACTGATACAGTTCACCTTGTTAGTTTTAATCTCTATTTTCCCTCTACCTCCATTCCTTCAACCGGAAATGTAGAACAATCTTGGCTATGGACTTCTCCGCAACCATTGTCAATGTTGCTCTACATTGGCTGAAAGGAGTTGAACTTTGAATAGAGCTTCCTCTGAATTTACTGGTTTACTTTAATCAACTCTTTCCCTCTCCAGAGACGGCTCACTCCCTCAAGTGGCGTGGCCAGATTCGGCAAAATGTTTTCATTGGAGGGTAATCAAATTCAATTCAATCTGAACCTAGCTGCCAATGAGGCAGTTTAGTACTCGACCGCTGTAACTGTTACATTACCTGTATCTAAATATGTTCCAAGAACTGCAAATACTTTGAATCCTCAAACTCTTCATAGCCTACTGTAGATCACAAGATACTTACAGATGAGGAAGGCTACTCAGCCCATCTTAATTTATTCATTTAGAAAGGCCCTGCCCCCCCACCCCATCTCCATTGATATCAGTCCCAAAATGACCTTTTACTAGTTTAAACCTGTGCCCCTTTGTACTACTCCCACAGTTTAATTTAAAATATTTTTCCATGTTGTTTTCTATCTTGTATACCTCTAAATGATCACCTCTCAGATGCCTCCTTTCCAGGCGAAGAGCCCAGGTTTCTCCAGCCGTTCCTCATAATTCACACCCTTTACATTCAGGATCAGCCTCTTGGCTTTTCTCTGCACTGCTTCTAATGTGTGTGTCACGTTGACCAGAACTGACCAGAGGACTTATGATGTGGTCTGACTAGAGCACTATACCGTTTGGTCACAACTTCCTCTGACTTATATTCTACTGTGTTGGCTATATAGTTCAACATTCCATTGGCTTTGTTGATTGCTGCTCGGCATTGGTTGGATATGTTGAGTGGCGATTCCAGCGACTTGATCCTAAGTCATTTCAGCACCACTCATGAAGTACATATGTCATGAATTTTTCCTCCCAATCTAAAGTACTTACATTTGGCTACATTAAATTTCATCTGCCATTGTTTGGCCAACTCACATATTTTGTTAAAATCAGTGTGTAATTTTTATGCTGCCTCCTTTTGATTCCACTGGCTCTCCTAGTTAGGTATCATCTGCAAATTTGACCAGTTTTCATTGAGTTTCTGAACTCAAGTCAATGATGTAAATTAGAAACAGTAGTGGTCCTGACACCAATCTATGGGGCACCCCACTCAGTACTCCCCACTGGCATGACTCCACTAATGAGTACTCATTTTCTATTCTTTAGCCTGTTTCTTATCCCTTCCCAAGGTTTACCCTGAATGCCCACAGCTTTGCGCTTAACTACGAGCCTTTCATGTACAACTTTATCAAAATCCTTTGGGAAGCCTTATGGACACAACATCATAAGGTTTGCCATCATCCATTTGGGTCATCACTTCCTCACTCACAGGAGGTTGGCCAGACAGTACCTTCCCTTCTCGAGCTGTAGTAACTGCTGTTTACCAGGTTTTTGTTCTACAGATAATCCTCAGCTTTGCTCCTGATAATCAATTCCAGTATTCTTCCCCTTCACTTTCCTCTGACTCCCCTTCTCCCAATCTCACCCCCTGCCGCGTTTTCACTATCCCCTCTGACCTTCCCCTCTCTGACTCCGAACGATCAGTCCTCAGCAAAGGCCTGAGCTTCATCCCCTTACGCCCCCATCTCAATGAATTTAGAGCTCGGCACGATGCTGAGCTCTTTTTCCGCCGCCTCCATCTCCGTGCCCACTTCTCTGGCCAGGAGTCTTCCCCCCGCACGGCTGACCCTTTCTCCCGCTTTCAGAATTCTCGTTCCACCTGGACCCCTCCCTCTGGCCTCTTACCCTCTCTAGATCTTTTCATTGCTAACTGCCGCCGTGACATCGGCCAGCTCAATTTCTCTGCTCCCCTCACTCACTCCAACCTACCTCCCTCTGAACTTGCAGCACTCCATTCTCTCCGATCCAACCCTGACATTGTCATTAAACCTGCTGACAAGGGTGGCGCTGTTGTTGTTTGGCGAACCGACCTCTACCTAGTGGAAGTTGAACGCCAACTCTCTGACACCTCCTCCTACCTCCACCTGGACCATGACCCCACTACCGAACATCAAGCCACCGTGTCCAAGACCGTCACTGACCTCATCTCCTCTGGAGATCTTCCCCCCACGGCCGCCAACCTCATAGTTCCCCAACCGCGCACAGCCCGCTTCTACCTCCTTCCCAAGATCCGCAAACAGGACTGCCCCGGTAGACCCATCGTTTCAGCCTGTTCTTGCCCCACGGAACTTATCTCTTCCTATCTCGACTCTATTTTTTCTCCCCTTGTCCAGTCTCTTCCCACCTACATCCGCGACTCTTCCGATGCCCTCCGCCATTTTAACAGTTTCCAGTTTCCCGGCCCCAACCGTCTCCTCTTCACTATGGACGTACAATCCCTCTACACCTCCATTCCCCACCAGGATGGCCTGAGGGCGCTCCGCTTCTTCCTTGAACAGAGGCCCAACCAGTCCCCATCCACCACCATCCTCCTCCGCCTGGCTGAACTTGTTCTCACATTGAACAACTTCTCCTTTGACTCCACTCATTTCCTCCAAATTAAAGGTGTTGCTATGGGTACCCGCATGGGTCCTAGCTATGCCTGCCTTTTCGTGGGATATGTGGAACACTCTTTGTTCCAGTCCTACTCGGGTCCCCTCCCTCACCTCTTTTTCCGGTACATTGATGACTGTATCGGTGCCGTCTCCTGCTCTCGCCCTGAACTAGAACATTTCATTCACTATGCTTCCAATTTCCACCCTTCCCTCACCTTCACATGGTCCATCTCCGACTCTTCCCTTCCCTTCCTCGACTTCTCCATCTCCATCTCTGGGGATAGGTTATTGACTAACATTCACTACAAGCCCACTGACTCCCACAGCTACCTGGACTACACTTCCTCCCACCCCGCCTCCTGTAAGGACTCTATTCCATTCTCCCAGTTTCTCCGTCTCCGCCGCATCTGCTCTGATGATGCCACCTTCCATACCAGTGCTTCCGACATGTCTTCCTTTTTCCTCAACCGAGGATTCCCCTCTACCGTGGTCGACACGGCCCTCGACCGTGTCCGTTCTATCTCCCGCACTTCTGCCCTCACCCCTGCCCCTCCCTCCCGGAACCACGATAGGGTTCCCCTTGTCCTCACCTTTCACCCCACCAGCCTCCACATTCAACGGATCATCCTCCGCCATTTCCGCCACCTCCAGCGTGATCCCACCACCAAACACATCTTCCCCTCACCTCCCCTTTCAGCATTCCGCAGGGACCGCTCCCTCTGCGACACCCTAGTCCACTCCTCTACCACCCCCAGCACCCCTTCCCCTTCACCCGGCACCTTCCCGTGCACGCGCAGGAGATGCAACACATGCCCTTACACCTCCCCTCTTCCCACTGTCCAGGGCCCCAAACACCCCTTCCAGGTGAAACAGCGATTTACTTGTACTTCCTGCAATTTAGTATACTGTATTCGCTGCTCACGAAGTGGTCTCCTCTACATTGGGGAGACCAAACGCAGATTGGGTGACCGCTTTGCGGAACACCTCCGTTCAGTCCGTAAGGGGGACCCTGAGCTCCCGGTGGCCTGTCACTTTAATTCACCGCTTCACTCCCACTCTGACCTCACTGTCCTCGGCCTATTACACTGTTCCACGGAAGCGCAGCGTAAGCTCGAGGAACAGCACCTCATCTTTCGTTTAGGCACGCTACAGCCCTCTGGACTCAATATTGAGTTCAACAATTTTAGATCATAACCTCAGCTCCAATCACATTTATATTTTATTTTTTCCACCCTTTTATTTGCCCCCCCCACCTTTTTTTTCCTCCTAGAAGCTGGCAGCTGTCCTTCATTCTGCCAGTGGATTTCACACTTCTTTCAGCCTTAATCTGTCACATTAACACCACCTCTAGCCTTGCATATCTCTTAATGTCTCTTAATGTCTCTTCATCTCTCCCTTTGTTCTTTTATCCCCTCCCCCTTTTCCCAGCTTTACTCTGGCCTTAAATCTATTTGATTTCCGGCTCTTCCCAGTTCTGACGAAAGGTCATCGACCTGAAACGTTAACTCTCTTTCTCTCTCCACGGATGCTGCCTGGCCTGCTGAGTTTTTCCAGCGTTTTCTGTTGTTATTCCAGTATTTTACATCTGTCCAGACCCCTCATGATTTTGAACACCTCTATCAAATCTCCTCTGAACCTTCTCTGCTCAAAGGAGAACAACCCCAGCTTCTCCAGTCTATCCACGTAACTGAAGTCCCTCATCCCTGGAATCATTCTCGTAAATCTTTTCTGCACCCTCTCTAAGGCCTTCACATCCTTCCTAAAGTGCGGTGTCCAGAATTGGACACAATACTCCAGGGGGTAGAAATTAGGTCGCGCCCCATTTGGGGCGCAAATATCGTCCGAGCGCAAATATTAGCGCCTGGCGCTAATTATCGGCACTGACAGGAAACTTCACTTTTACCGCCCCGGGAGGTGAGTGGAGCGCTAAATTAGGCGCTGCACAGCTCTCTTAAGGCGCAAAGGCCTAGGAGTGAGGCGCTACCTCAGCGCACGAGCGCAGCGCAGCTGCTGCCAGTTACCGAGGGAACACAGACACACTGGCGCCGGACACTTCTTAAAGCGGGGGGGGGGCACTTGCTCCCCAGCCACACCCTGCTCATTGCAGCCTTGAATCTCAGCCTGGAGAGACCTGTGAATCCATTTTGCTGCCAAGCATGGAGAGGGTGAGAGAACGCGCTCATCGCTTCACCGAGCGGGCCTTGGATGCTCTGGTTGACGCAGTGGAGCGCAGACGATGCATGCTGTTCCCGGAGAGTGGCAGGAGGCCTTTGCCACGCGAGTTCAGAAGAGTGTGGAGGGAGGTGGCTCAGAGCGTCTCCTCCAGGAGCATGGTGCCCAGGACCCATGTTCAGTGCCGCAAAAAGTTCAACGACCTCACTCGGGTCGTCAGGGTGAGTGGCTTTTTCTCAATACCTCTCCATCCCTCCATCTCAACCTCACTCTATGGCCAGAGGGTCTTAAAACCCCAATGCACAACACTCATGCAACACCTATGGCCCTTTCATCAAACACACACACACATTCCACACTTTGCATACAGTAAGGGCTATTCACCTATGGGAGGCACATCAGGCAAGACCATGGCTGCATATTGTAAGGGCTATTCACCTGTGGGAGGCACATCAGGCAAGACCATGGCTGCATATTGTAAGGGCTATTCACCTATGGGAGGCACATCAGGCAAGACCATGGCTGCATATTTACTCAGATGCTGTCCTTTTTCTTGCAGGCTAAGCTGGCTCATAATCGGAGACAGCAGCAACGGACGGGTGGAGGGCGGCTTCAGCTGCAACCACTCAGCGATCTGGAGGAGCGCATCCACAGGATTGTGGCAAGCCGGGTGATCGGTCCCGTCGCCACTGGGGACGCCGACCCCGTTGTGGACAGCAATGGTAAGGTCATCACCTTTTTGTCCTCTGTCCTTCCACTTGTCCCTCACAATACCAGCCTTTGACACTTTCAATCCAACTTGCTAACTCGCTGCACTTATTCCTCCCTTACTGCCACCCTGTCCTCACGCTAAAGCCACTCTTGTACCTCCCTGCTTTCAGATGGTGATTCACCAGCTGAGGAGACGGGCCCTGAAGCTGCCACTGGGAGTGATGCTGCAGCTGAGGAGGAAGAGGAAGCCGGAGCATCAGTGCCACCCTCTCCCGAGGAAGCCCATGGCCACACTGGGAACACGCCTTCCCCGGAGGGGAGCAGGGGGGAAGGGGCTGATGATGGTGAAGCTCCAGGACCCAGCGGGCTGCAGCAACGCCATGGGGGGGGGGAGGGAAGAACGGGAGCCTTCTCCCCAGAGGGAGAGTATGCCAGACACTCCTACTGCAATGGACGCAGAGGAGGAGCGGCTGATTGCAGAAATGAACAGCCAGGCGGTGGGCATGCACACTGAGCTCATGGGTGCAGTGGGAAGGGTGCCCGAATGCATTGAGGCACTGGCAAGGAGTGTGGAGCACTTCGCTGTAGCACAGGCGGATGCCACACTAAAGCTTAGTGCTGCAATTCAGTCACTGGCTGCCAGGAACCCATCTGAGACTGCTCTCATGCAGACTCAGATTGAGGCCACGCGAGCACTGACTGCTGCCATCCTCGATGGTTTGTGCACATGTCCCCGGGGCTGTCACCGCGCCGCAGCAGGCCAGCAATCTGTTCTCCGGCAAATTGCTCCGGATGCTGAAGTGCTGCCCCGTGGGAGTGCCAGTGTGTCGGGCGAGCAGGGAGTTGCTGTCCTCTCTCACGATGACAGCATTCCTGCTGCCAACACTGTCACTTCTCCACTGCACTTGCCACCGCCTGTAGGACAGACTGCTGCCGCCCATGCAGAGTTGGTGCAGTCTGCAGCCGGGTCCTCCAGGCCCAGAAGTGGTCGAGGCCGTCCTTCAGGGGCATCTGCAGTGTCAGGGTCTGACGAGCAGCAGCCTTCCACCAGCCTTGCTGCAGCCACTGAGGTCCCATTACGGAGGAGCAGTAGGGTTAGAAGGGGGGAAGTGCGCAAGGGAAGGAGATCACCCTCGAAGGGCAAAAAGTAGGAGGTGTGCCAAAATGCTGGTCATTTTTTTATTAAAGGCCGAGGTTCATGGCCCAACTTTTGTTTAGTGTTTTGGGCATTATCTCCAGGTTGTGAGAACCAGTTATGTTATTGACTGTTTTTTTGTGTTTATTTCTATGAGTTTGTCATGAGGAATTGACACACACAGAGTTTGTAAAATAAATAAGTTTCTGTATTCAAAATATACATGGCTGGTGGTTGGAATTATTGGTGCCTTGGCCGGCTTAGGGGTTGCGTGCTGGGTTGATTCGTGTTTGTAGCAATGGCAGGGGCCCTAGAAGCGGCTTGCTATTAGTCGTTGACGGACGGCCCTTGCAGTTTGACCATTGTGGGCCGCCCTCCTGCCTTGGTGCTGCTGATGATCATCGTCCTCGTACTGTTCCTCCTCTTCCTCCTCCTCCTCTGGTAGTGCTACAAGGCCTGGTGGCATTGGCTGGGTCCTGAGGATTGCCATGTTGTGCAACATGCAGCACACGACTACGAAGTTCGAAACTTGCTCAGGCGAGTACTGCAGGGCTCCTCCGGAATGGTCCAGACAGCGGAACCGTTGTTTCAGCACGCCGATTGTGCGCTCAATAATGTTCCTGGTTGCTTGATGGCTTTCCTGGTACCGCAGCTCAGCAGGGGTGTTTGGCGCACGGAGCGGTGTCATCAGCCAGGTGCTCAATGCGTACCCCTTGTCCCCCAGAAGCCAACCAACTGGCTGATGCGGTGCCTCGAAAAGTTCTGCCACAGTAGTCTGGCGCAGGATGAAAGCATCGTGGCAGCTGCCCGGATAGTGGGCATTGACAGCGAGAATCACCTGTCTGTGGTCACAGACCAACTGCACATTCAAGGAATGGAACCCCTTTCTGTTCCTGAATTCCTCTGCATTCTCTCGCGGAGCACGCAAAGCCACATGCGTGCAGTCAATGGCGCCCTGCACCATGGGGAAGCCCGCTACCCTCGCAAAGCCCATAGCACGGTCATGCTGCTTGTCTGGGGTCATAGGGAAAGAGATGAAGTCTCGTCTCCTTCTGAAGAGGGCATTGGTGACCTGCCAGATGCAGCGATGCACCGCAAACTGGGAGATATTGGCGAGGTCCCCAACAGCAGCTTGGAATGAGCCAGTGGCGTAGAAGTTCAAAGCCACTGTGACCTTCACTGCCACCGACAGAGACGTCCTGGACCTCAGCTGAGGCTGCAGATCTGGCTGCAGCAGGTGGCAGAGCTCAGTGACCACCTACTTGCTGAATCGCAGCCTTCGCAAACACAGCTCCTCGGACATATGGATGTAGGAGAGCTGTTCACGATATACCCTGGGAGGGTAAGCTATCCTGTACATGCGCCTGATGGCCCTCCTCTGTCTGGCCATCATTGCCACTCTCTGTCTGCGTCTCACTATCCTCCGATTCAGCTGGAGCAGGACGACGCCCCCAATCATTGCAGCCCCCATATTCTCTTTGCCAGAAAAGTAATGAGGTACAGCAACTAAAGTAGCAACAAAGTTAGGATGAACTAGGCCAAACTACCTCACAAAGCGTTGAGTCAATGTAGAAGTCTCTCTCTCTCTCTCTCTCCGAATCTCTCTCTCTCTCTCAGAACGAGTGGTGCATAAATGTCGACCACAGAAAAAGACAGGAAGAGGCCCCCTTTAAATAGCGCCACCCCCAGCCCCACACCGATTGATAACGTTCCAGTCTTCCGGTCGTTGGAAGCGCCAGGCGGTAAGGCAGGGGGCGCCACTCAATTTCCGCTCCGGGGCGCCCCAAGGGCGTTGCACCATGGAATGACGTCACAATCTGCGCGCGCAGGTGGTCGCAGCGGTAAGTTTTAGCGCTGCCGCACAATCTCAAGTTAAGTTCTCGAGCGGCGCAAACAGCGCTGCGCCCGGGCGTTAGCGGCTTAACGCCCCATTAGCGCCCTCTTAAGGCGCTAACGGGAGGCGCAACCAAGTGAATTTTTACCCCTAGTTGTTTTATACAGGTTCATCATAATTTCCATGCTTTTGTACTCTATTCATGAAGTCAAGGATCCCGTAATCTTTTTTAACTGCTTTCTCAACCTGCCCTGCCACCTTCAACGATTTGTGTACATATATCCCTAGGTCTCTCTGTTCATGCACCCTCTTTAGGATTGTACCCTTTAGTTTATATTTCCTCTCCTCATTCTTTCTACCAAAATGTATCACTTCACACTTATCTGCGTTAAAATTCATCTACCACATGTCCACCCATTCCACCAGCCCATCTATGTCCTCGTAATGTCTATCACTATCCTCCTCACTGTTCACTATACTTCCAAGTTTTGTGTCATCTGCAAATTTTGAAATTGTGCCCTGTACATCCACATCCAAATCATTAATATATATCAAGAAAAGCAGTTGTCCTAGAACCGACCCCTGGGGAACACCACTGTATACCTTGATCCAGTCCAAAAAACAACCGTTCACCACTACTCTCTGTTTCCTGTCACTTAGCCAATTTTGTATCCATGCTGCCACTGTCCCTTTTATTCCATGGGCTTCAACTTTGCTGGCAAGCCTATTATGTGGCACTTTGTCGAATGCCTTTTGGAAATGCATGTACACCACGTCAGCCGCATTGCCCTCATCAACCCTCTCTGTTACCTCATCAAAAAACTCAATCAAGCTGGTTAAACACGATTTGCCTTTAACAAATCCCTGCTGGCTTTCCTTAATTAATCCAAACTTGTCCAAGTGACTGTTAATTTTGTCCCTAATTATTGTTTCTAAAAGTTTCCCCACTACCAAGGTTAAACTGACTGGCCTGTAGTTGCTGGGTTTATCTTTACACCCTTTTTTGAACAAGGTTGTAACATTTGCAATTCTCCAGTCCTCTGGCAACATCCCCGTTTCTAAGGAGGATTGGAAGATTATGGCTAGTACCTCCACAATTTCTTCCTTCACTTCCCTCAGAGTCCTAGGATGCATCCCATCTGGTCCTGGAGACTTATCTACTTCAAGTACAGCCAGCTTTTCTAGTACCTCCTCTTTATCAATTTTTATTCCATCCAGTATCTCCTCTACCTCCTCCTTCACTATGTCTATGGCAGCATCTTCTTCCTTGGTGAAGACAGATGCAAAGTACTAATTTAGTACCTCAGCCATGCCCTCTGCCTCCATGCGTAGGTCTCCTTTTTGGTACCTAAACGGCCCCGCTCCTCCTCTTACTACCCGTTTACTATTTATATGCCTATAGAAGACATTTGGATTACCTTTTATGTTAGCTGCCATTCTATTCTCATAGATGTTTGCAGTGTCTGTTTTCAGGAGGCACAGTTTGTTTCTACACTATCTTACTCAAGAACGTCCATTGGAGTCACCATAACAGACTAGATTTTCATTGCAATCACAAAATTGGCAACATCAATTTAGCCATTTAGCAGTCATCATCTCACCATCGATAACTTCCTCCATTTCTAATTAGAATTCGCTGCAGTGAGCATGGCGGCGAATCAAAAACAGCACAGCCATTTTTTCTCCAGCGATTCAATGAATACATTTGATGCAAAGCATTTCACATTATTGAGGGACAGGGATTACTATTAGAGACCAAAAAGGTAACCTGTGTGTGGAGGCGGAAGACATGGGTATGGTTCTTAATGAATATTTTGTGTCTGTCTTCAGAAAGGACAGGGACGATGCAGACATTGTAGTTAAGGAGGAGGAGTGTGAAATATTAGATGAGATAAACATAGTGAGAGAGGAAATATTAAGGGGTTTACCATCTTTGAAAGTAGATAAATCGCTATGCCTGGATGAAATGTATCCCAGGCTGTTAAGAGAAGCAAGGGAGGAAATAGTGGAGGCTCTGACCGTCATTTTACTCATCATCTCTGGCTACAGGCGTGGTGTTGGAGGACTGCTAACGTTGTACCGTTGTTTAAAAAAGGAGAAAGGGATCGACCGAGTAATTACAGGCCAGTCAGCCTAACCTCGGTGGTGGGCAAATTATTGGAAAGAATTCTGAGGGACAGTATTAATCATCATTTAGAAAGGCACGGATTAATCAAGGACAGTCAGCATGGATTTGTTAAGGGATGGTCATGCCTGATAACTTGATTGAATTTTTTAAGAAAGTAACAAGGAGAGTCGATGAGGGTAGTGCGTATAATGTAGTCTACATGGATTTTAGCAAGGCTTTTGACAAGGTTCCACATGGCAGAGTGGTCAGAAAAGTAAAAGCCCATGGGATCCAAGGGAGAGTGGCAAGTTGTATCCAAAATTGGCTCAATGGCAGGAAGCAAAGGGGAATGGTTGACGGATGTTTTTGTGACTGGAAAGCTGTTTCCAGTGGGGTTCTGCAGGGCTCAGTACTAGGTCCCTTGCTTTTTGTGGTATATATCAATGATTTAGACATCAATGTAGGGGACATGATTAAGAAGTTTGCAGATGATACAAAAATTGGCTGTGTGGTTGATAGTGAGGAAGAAAGCTGTAGACTGCAGGAAGATATCAATGGACTGGTCAGGTGGGCAGAAAAGTGGCAAATGGAATTCAATCCGAGGAAGTGTGAGGTAATGCATTTGGGGAGGGCTGACAAGGCAAGGGAATACACAATAAATGGTAGGATACTGAGAAGTGCAGAGGAACCTTGGAGTGCATGTCCACAGATCCCTGAAGGTAGCAGGACAGTTAGATAAGGTGGTTAAGAAGGCATACGGGATACTTTCCTTTATTTGCTAAGGCATAGAATATAAGAGCAGGGAGGTTATGCTGGAACTGTATAAAACACTAGTTAGGCCACAGCTAGAATACTGCGTGCAGTTCTGGTCACCACATTACAGGAAAGATGTGATTGCACTAGAGAGGGTACAGAGGAGATTTACGAGGATGTTACCAGGACTGGAGAATTTTAGCTATGAGGAAAGATTGGATAGGCTGGGGTTGTTTTCTTTGCAACAGAGGAGGCTGAGGGGAGATTTAATTGAAGTGCTAAATTATGAGGGTCTAGATAGAATGGATAGGAAGGACCTATTTCCCTTAGCAGAGAGGTCACTAACCAGGGGACATAGATTTAAAGTAATTGGTAGAAGGATTAGTGGGGAGTTGAGAAGAAATGTTTTCACCCACATGTGGTGGGGGTGTGGAACTCACTGCCTGAAAGGTTGGTAGAGGCAGAAACCCTCATCGCAAGTACTTGGATATGCATTTGAAGTGCCGTAATCTACAAGGCTACAGACTAAGAGCTGGAAAGTGGGATTAGGCGGGATAGCTCTTTTTTGGCCAGCGCAGACACGATGGGCCGAATGGCCTCTTTCTGTGCTGTAAACTTCTATGATTATATGATTAACTGCTAGAAATAGTGATAGGGATCTCCCAGAGTAACCAAATAAACCTTGAACTGAAGCAGGTTGGAGCTCCAGTTAAATCCAGGCCTTTTCTAATGTTGAGAAAAAGTAAAGCAAATTTTGTGTGATCAACAGGTCCAAAAAACCAGCATTTGATGCAGATACAAAATATTTTAATCTAAATGTGAGGGAAGAGCTGGGACCAGTGTCCTTCAACTTTGTGACTTTAGGGACCGATATACTTTGTGCCAGCTTTTGCTACACTCTCCAGCAGTTTATTTGTGTGAGTGTTTCTGCCGCTATTTCAAAACAATTATACTCTTCAGAGCAACAAACAATGCTTAAAATGAAGCGTCGTTATAAAAAATATTTCAAAGAAAAGAATTGTTAATAATACATTTTTATTGACATGGAAGTGCAACCTGTCTTTCAACAAGTCCTGATCAGTAAAAGCGATATGAAAACTGCCTTAAATGCAGGGAAATTGCAATCGCCATTGATTTTAATGGGGTGGGGTGGGTGGTTACGGAGGTATGATAATTACCTTCTAACTATATTCAGCAAGGGTAAAGGTGGAGAGGTGCAAAAGTCCCCGGAAAATATGGCGTGCTGTAAGTAATGGCGTAAGTCACTTACTCCATAATTTCCTCATTTTGCACCGTTCAAGGGTTATTACAATGACACAAGTCCCCAGGAAAATCTGGGCCAAAAGGTAATAGTTTCTGGGAGAAGAAAATTGCCATACGACTCAACTTAGCATTGAAAAAATAACAGTGGGTTTCTGCGTTTCATCAGTGATGGAGAAGACTAGCAATAATTGTGGTTGATTATTTCTCCTGACAGATAATTGAGTGGTGCTGAGTTTTATTCATCTGTTAAGTGATGTGCATGTCTGCTACATCCGACTTATTTCATCTGCTCTGCTGCTCTTTTCAGCTTTGCTACTGTCCTGCACTGTGTGGGCCTTTTCCCTTCACTTAGGTTTTTCAACTTAAGGTTGACTCCTAATTGTCCCTCTTGAGAAAAATGACTTTGCCTTCACTTGGACCTCACTAATGTTCTTGCTGAGATCAGGAACTCACTATGGGAGGGGGAGGAATTGGAAGGGAAAACCTTCCTCTTAGCTTTCTATCCTGCAGTAGATTTGTGCCATTAGCCACTATACCATCAACACCCTAAACATTGTTACCACTTTTCTCTAGAGTTTAGAAGCATTTTAGCTTTTAAAGGCTTCCTACTTAAATGCGAATTTCCTGTATGCCTGGTTTTATGCTTTTCTTTCTACTTGGTAATGCTTTAGTTCTGTTAAGGGTGACCTTCCTTTTAATCTCGAGTCGGTAGCTGACACTGCATAATGCAAGTCCACACTGACAAGTTGTTCTGTATGATCATATAACACTATGCTAATGAGCTTTTTGAAGGGCTCCATTTATCAATGTTTTTTCCCACCCATCAAAGAGAAAGGATCCACGATTTGATCTCTTCTTCCTCCATTGCCCATTTGTCGTATTGAACACAACCACATTTTATTCTCACCTAATGTACTGTAGTATTCGCCAGACTTACATTCTGCTTTCTCGATCGGGTCTATTCCTTGTATTTTTACAGGTTCAATCACAGCAGTTTTTAATTTAATTTTTGCATTAAGTTTTTCATCAATTTGCAACTAACCTGTACTAAGGCTGTTAAGTGCAACTGTTGCCAATTCAACCACTGAGAAACTAATACTAAAAGTCATTTAATCCTTATATATTACAAAGATAATGTAAGCATTCACACATTTATAATAACCAGGTTTTGAGTCCATTTGGGTCTAGTTGACTTCCTGATTGTGCTTTAATCCCACGAAACTGTTCAAAGGGATTCCATTTCTGATCTAAAATTGCATACTTCCCCCAACCTCCGGTGAGCTAGCCTTTTCTAATTTAATTAAATCTAGCCACTGCTGTTTAAGAGGTGCTACTGGTGACCTTCATGCAATCATAATAAGCCTTTCAGCCGTCAGAAAGGAGAAGCGTATCATGCGTTTTATGATCTTTTGAGGCTCCCAACTGGGAGGATCCCCATAAGGGAAACACCAACCCAAAGGCCTAGGTAGGAGAAGAGGGAAGGGGCAGCTGAATCTTGACTGGAGTTAATAAAATATCTCCCACCTCATGCCAAGAGCAAATGAAGCATTCCCAGATCATATGTAGAATGGAGCGTGGGATACCTTGCAACTGAATGAACTGTACCGAGGAACCATAGTTGAATAAGTTAGAGATGAAGCGGGTATAGTTCAATTTTGGTGGGGTCGGAAAACTGGCAGCATTGGATTGGCCACACGTTATACCACTCGCCCGATAATGGAAAGGAAAATTGGGTAGGGTGTATAATGGGCAGCCCCTGCTGAAGTTGAAAGTTACCCCCCCCCCCTCCCCCCAAAGACTTTAGATGAGAAACCGAGTTGCCCATCAAATCCAGCTGCAGTTTGTATCACCTGCTGATGATCCTGCATGTCTCTCGCATTCTGTCTGGGTACTCTCGTAAACTCTTGTTTAAACGGCACTTAATCATCCGGAATTCTTTAATAACCGGCAAAATAGATAACCGGTAATCTTGCCGAATCCATCCATTTTTAGTTTTTCCGAGTCCGAGTTTCCCGCGGTGGCCGAGTTAGTCCGTGGTCTTTATTTTTTTTGTGTTAAAAATTGCCTACCTCTCTGTTATCCGGAATTTTTCATCAACCGGCACCATCCCGGTCACGTAGGTGCCGGATACGAAATAGTTTACTGTATTTGCTATTTTTTTGACGACCTTAAAAAAAAAAGCTGGGGGAACAAAATTAGGTTTTGATTGAGTTTAACTGGTAAAGACGCAAAGTAGGCTTATTTTAAAATGAAACCTTTCTACAGTAGTTGATTTAGGCTTGATGCTAGAGCCGCTCAAGGTCAGACAGCATGGGAAGAGTGTTCCAAAGCTGTAGTACTGCTTCCAACATCCTGGGAAAAGATATGTCATGTATAAAGTACTGTTTGATTTGTACGTATACTGTTCAATCTTGTGTTCTGAAAGACTTCTTGCGTTTTTGAACCATATATGCACTCTTCGATGGAGGGGCGTGGAGGAGGGGAAAACCTACTAAGTTCTTGAGCCTCTCAGATCAGTGCCAGATGTTTTGGAATCTACCTTTAAGTGTTAAATAATGAAGCTGATCCACCTTTTTATGAACTGCTTAACGTGATCGAGTTTCTGAGTTGTGCAGGATTTTTTAATTTTCCTGAAAGCTTTTATTCAGTCGAGCTATTCCTGATGAAACCAGCACTTGTAAAAACATTTCCAAAGAAATTACCGCTGTATATGTACCCTTCTGATCTCAGATCATAATCTCTCTAATTCAGTTCGTTCCCATTTAAATTTCAGCAGGTCTCATGTAATGCCCATCAAGTACTTGTCTACTGGCAAAAACATAGTTGGTCTTTTGAACATTTTATTGCACTTGAAAAGAGAACAGCTGGAACTGTAGATATTACATGCATTTAGATCTGATCACCTACATGAGGAGGTTGATTGGCTCATGATGATAAAGTGTATATGGACTATGTCACTCCCCTTAAAAACATTTTCAGTATCTAGGGTTGAAAATGTCATTAATCCAAGATGTAGGATCTACTTTCTTTTTGGTTGGAGGTGTGAAGTTGCAGCAAATATTTATTTAAATCTGAGTCCTGTGGAAAATATGCCCCCTTCCCAAATACATCAGCCAAAAGCCAATGGTGCAAGATGGACTCTTGCCCAATTGCCTCTTTTTAATTGATCCATAAAGATGACACTGGGTTGCCCCAGTGAAACTAATTTCCACGCGCCTTTGTTTTAAGGAGGCACAACTAATAAAAGAATTGATACGTAAAGTACAATTTCAACAGAACCAAAAGAAAGAAAGAAAAAAAGACTTACATTTATATAGCGCTTTACAGCCAATGAAGTACTATTTGAAGTGTAGTCACTGTTGTAATGTGGGAAACGCGGCAGCCAATTTGCGCACAGCAAGCACCCACAAACAGCAATGGTGATAATGACCAGATAATCTGTTTTTGTTATGTTGATTGAGGGATAAATATTGGCCAGGACACCGGGGATAGCTCCCCTGCTCTTCTTCAAAATAGTGCCATGAGATCTTTTACATCCACCTGAGAGAGCAGACAGGGCCTCAGTTTAACGTCTCATCCAAAAGACGGCACCTCCAACAGTGCAGCACTCCTTCAGTACTGCACTGGAGTGGCAGCCTATCTTTATGTGCTCAAGTCCCTGGAGTGGGACACATCTGTATGTGTCCTAGAATGGTACTTTCAAATGATAAGTATCTTCTTTCAACAATTTGAAATGCAAAGGCTCTTCCATAGAATCCAAGAATGACTCATTTTACATAGTCAGATTCAGTGTAAATTTGACCTGATGATGTTGGTTAAGGGGAACCCCACAAAGCGTGATGTCAGGTTGCTATTGAGTTTTGTAGCTTCCTTGTTTATCCATTTAAAAGCCTGTGGTTAGCAGACCACACAGTGAAACTCAGACACGACAGGTTTGTGCAGTTTTCCACAAAAGTTTAGTTTTTTCAAACTTACTTCCACAATTCGTTCCTGCACTTAATTTATTGTCCTTTGCTGATGTGTCAAATTGTACAATCTGCTTCTCTTGCTAGTGTCATACGTCTTCTAGGTAAGCTGTCAGGAGGGGTTGTGACAATGCAGGTGACTTGGTCTCGTTGCCTTAGCACCTAACCTGCACTTAGCGCTGTGCCTGAAAACCCAGCACCTATCGATTCAGCCTGGATGGAAATGTCAGCTCAACTGGGATTCAAGAACATAAGAAATAGGAGCAGGAGTAGGCCATTCGGCCCTTTGAGCCTGCTCTGCCATTCAATAAGATCATGGCTGATCTTCTACCTCAACTCCACCTTCCTGCACTACCCCCATATCCCTTGATTCCCTTAGTATCCAAAAATCTATTGATTTCTGTCTTGAATATACTCAACGACTGAGCACAGCTCTCTGGGGTAAAGAATTCCGAAGATTCACAACCCTTTGAGTGAAGAAATTTCTCCACATCTCAATCCTAAATAGCCGACCCCTTATTCTGAGACTGTCACCCCTAGTTCTGGACTCCCCAGCCAGGGGAAACATTCTCCCAGCATCTACCCTGTCAAGCCCCTTAACAATTTTATGGGGGTGAAATTGGGTGCCTTTACCCCTCCCACTCTGCTTGAGTGCCGGGCTGATTGCGCGGTATCACGGCTGCCGTAGCGATGACTCTTCCCTTTAAGGGAGGGAAGGAGTCTTTGAACGTGGCAGTGCTGCACGGCCCAGTGTGCAGCGTTGCTGAAGTCTCCGCCCAGCTCTCCGACGTTAGCGCCCTAAGAAGGAAGTGGAGCACTTGATTTAGTGCTCTGCTTCCCTCTTGGGGCGCTAAAACTCAATTTCGCGGTTGCTAACACTAATTAGCACCGGGTGCTAAAGTTAGCGCCCAGGCGATGTCAGCGCCCCAAAATGGCTGATACCGAATTTTTCCCCCTATATGTTTCAATGAGATCACCTCTCATTCTTCTAAATTCTAGAGAATATAGGCCTAGTCTACTCAATCTCTCCTCATAGGACAATCTCCCCATCCCAGGAACCAGTCTGGTGAACCTTCGTTGTGCTCCCTCTAAGGCAAGTATATCCTTCCTTAGGTAAGGAGACCAAAACTGTACACAATACTCCAGGTGTGGTCTCACCAGGGCCCTATATAATTGCAGCAAGATTTCTTTACTCTTGTACTCTAATCCCTTTGTAATAAAGGCTAACATACCATTTGATTTCCTAATTGCTTGATATACCTGCATGCTGACTTTCTGTGATTCGTATAGAAGGACACCCAGGTCCCTCTGAATACCAACATTTCCCTGTCTCTCACCATTTAAAAAATAGTCTGCTTTTCTATTTTTCCTACCAAAGTGATAACTTCACACTTCTCCACATTATACTCCATCTGCCACGTTTTTGCCCACTCACTTAACCTGTCTAAATCCTTTTGCAACCTCCTTGCATCCTCCTCACAGCTTACATTTCCACCTAACTTTGTATCATCAGCAAACTTGGTACATTACACTTGGTCCCCTCATCTAAGTCATTGATATAGATTATAAATAGCTGAGGCTCAAGTACTGATCCTTGCGGTACCCCACTAGTTACAGCCTGCCAACCCAAAAATGAACCGTTTATTCGTACTCTCTGTTTTCTGTCCGTTAGCCTATCCTCAATCCATGCTGATATATTACCCCCAATCCCATGAGTCCTAATTTTGTGTAATAACCTCTTCTGTGGCACCTTATCGAATGCTTTTTGAAAATTCAAATACACTACATCCACTGGTTCCCTCTTATCCACCCTACTGATTGCAACCTCAAAAAACTATAACAGATTTGTCAAACACGCCAAGGCTTCTTCGGCAGCACCTCCCAAACCCGCGACCTCTTCCACCTAGAAGGACAAGGGCAGCAGGCACATGGGAACACCACCACCTCCAAGTTCCCCTCCAATTCACACACTATCCTGACGTAGAAGTATATCGCCGATCCTTCATCGTCACTGGGTCAAAATCCTGGAACTCCCTACCTAACAACGCTGTGGGAGAACCTTCACCACACTGACTGCAGCGGTTCAAGAAGGCGGCTCACCACCACATTCTCAAGGGCAATTAGGGATGGGCAATAATTGCTGGCCTTGCCAGCGACGCCCACATCCCATAAACAAATTTTAAAAAACATGATTTCCCTTTCATAAATCCGTGTTGACTCTGCCCAATTATATTATGATTTTCTAAGTGCCCTGTTATCACGTCCCTAATAATAGATTCTAGCATCTTCCCTACTACTGATGTCAGGCTTACTGGCCGATAGTTCCCTGTTTTCTCTCTCCCTCCTTTCTTGACTAGCAGGGTGACGTTTGCTACCTTCTAATTCGCAGAGACCGTTCTAGAATCTAGGGAATTCTGGAAGATCAAAACCAATGCATCCACTATCTCTGTAGCCACATCTTTTAAAACCCTAGGATGTAGTCCATCAGGTCCAGGGATTTGTTGGCGTTTAGTCCCATTAATTTCTCCAGTACTATTTCTTTACTAATACTAATTTCTTTAAGTTCCTCATTCTTACCAGGCCCTTGGTTCCCCACTATTTCCGGAATGTTTTTTTGTCTTCTTCCGTGGAGGCAGATAAAAAAGTATTTGTTTAATGTCATAAGAACATAAGAAATAGGAGCAGGAGTAGGCCATTCGGCTCCTCGAGCCTGCCCCACCATTCAATAAGATCATGGCTGATCTGATCTTGGCCTCAACTCCACTTTCCTGCCTGTTCCCCATAACTCTTGACTTCCCTGCAGCTCAAATATCTGTCTACCTCTGCCTTGAATATATTCACTGACTCAGCCTCCACAGCTCTCTGGGGTAGAGAATTCCAAAGATTCACGACCCTCTGAGAGAAGAAATTCCTCCTCATCTCCGTCTTAACTGGGCGACCCCTTATCCTGAAAATATGCCCCCTAGTTCTAGATACACCCATGAGGGGAAACATCCTCTCTGCATCTACACTGTCAATCCCCCTCAGAATCTTATATGTTTCAATAAGATCACCTCTCATTCTTCTAAACTCCAATGAGTATAGGCCCAACCTGCTCAACCTTTCCTCATAAGACAACACTTTCATCTCAGGAATTAACCTAGTGAACCTTCTCTGAACTGCCTCCAATGCAAGTATATCCCTCCTTAAATAAGGAGACCAAAACTGTACGCAGTACTCCAGGTGTGGTCTCACCAACGCCCTGTATAGTTGTAGCAAGACTTCCCTACTTTTATACACCATCCCCCTTGCAATAAAGGCCAACATTCCATTTGCCTTCCTAATTACTTGCTGTACCTGCATGCTAACTTTTCGTGTTTCATGTACGAGGACACCCAGATCCTTATGTACCGCAGCATTCTGTGGTCTCTCTCCATTTAAATAATATTTTGCTTTTCTATTATTCCTACCTGTCTCTGCCATTTCCTTATTTCCTATTATAATTTCTCCTGTCTCTGCCTCTAAGGGACCCAAATTTACTTTCACTAATCTCTTCCTTTTTACATACCTATAGAAGTTTCTACAATCTGTTTTTACATATCTTGTTAGTTTACTCTCATATTCTATTTTCTCTTTCTTTATTAATTTCTTGGTCCTCCTTTGCTGATTTTTAAAGTTCTCCCACGTACCCAGTTTATTGCCACAGCGTATTAAATCAGAGCTATAGACTGCCTTAGATCAATGCAATTACGAGGTCAGCAACGCCTTTGTGAATTGGAAGCCTAAGAAAGTCAAGAATCGACAGAAGATAGGATGCATAAGCCATGTAACCAGATTAGAGTCAAGGAAATGACAGCCAACTTAAAAGAAAGTGTATTTTGGAAAAGTACAGTTATGCTAATGGAGCAGAAATTCCGTTCCCTACGGGTGGGTATGCGATGTGTACTCACCCATAGGGACATCGGAAATGCCGGTTTCAGGCATGCACTGTGCATGCGCTGGAAACCGGCATTTCCGATCTGTCAAGAAAGCTCTTGACAGATCCTCCGCCTGCCCTGGAGAAGGGCCTCTGCGGGCGGACAGTTCCGTTTTTTGGAGACTCTCCGCCCGCAGAAAACACTTACAATTCTTGCGCCTGGTAAAAGCAGGCATAAGGCCTGCTTTTACCAGGATAAGAGTTGAAAAAAGTTTTTTTTTTAAATTTCCACTGATTTATCATTTAAAAATACTTTAAAGAAAGGTAAGTTTATTTTTAGCCCCGTTAAAAACTTTAATTATTTTTTTCTAAAAATAAAATTTATTGTAATTTAAAGTCATTTTAAAAATGTGATTTTTTTTAAAAATGTATTTGAAGTTTTACTATGTTTTGGGGGTGATCTCTATTCATATATTTGACAGGTCTTCCTGTCAAATGTATGAAGGGAGATTCCCTTCTCTGATTGGCTCCCCATGGCCCACGTGATCCCAGGGACGCTGTGAACCGCCTGTGCCTCTGGGATACGTAGGCCCTGCGCACTGGCAGTTTGGAGAGGCCCAGGAGTGGAACTCTGCGCCTCCCGGGAGCCCTCCGGTCTGGGCGCAGATTTTTCCAGATCTCAGCCCTCCGCCCGTGGGAGGCCTGCGAACAGAATTTCTGGGCCAATATGAATGATACAAATGTATAATCCAAACTTTACATTGGGGAATTTATCCTTTAGGAAGCAATCTTTGTTTGGTCTGTGCATGGTGTGTCTTTCAGGAACTGAGAGACCAGATGCCTCTGGAGGTCATAGAATCATAGAAGATAGGAGCAGGAGTAGGCCATTCGGCCCCTTTAGCCTGCTCCGCCATTCAATGCGATCATGGCTGATCATCCAAATTCAGTACCCTGTCCCTGCTTTCTCCCGATATCCCTTGATCCCTTTAGCCTTAAGAAATATATCCAACTCCTTCTTGAATCTATTTAATGAATTGGCCTCTACTGCCTTCTGTGGCAGAGAATTCCACAGGTTCACCACTCTCTGGGTGAAGAAATTCCTCCTCATTTTGTCCTAAATGGCTTACCCCTTATCCTTAGACTGTGACCCCTGGTTCTGGACTCCCCGACCATCGGGAACATCCTTCCTGCATCTAGTTTGTCCTGTCCTGTCAGAATTTTATAAGTTTCAATGAGATCCCCTCTCATTCTTCTAAACTCCAGCGAGTATAAGCCCAATCGACCCAATCTCTCTTCATATGTCATTCTGCCATCCCAGGTATCAGCCTTGTGAATCTTCGCTGAACTCCTTCCATGGCAAGAACATCCTTCCTCAGATAAGGCGACCAAAACTGCACACAGTACTCAATTATGCCTCTTTTCCACTGTTACAAAATTGATTTCTTCACTTTCATTCAAATATCCTTAGCTAATTGTCTAACTAGTTAAAAGCAGGCTGCAGACGGGGAATTATAAATGCAGAAGGTCAGAAATAAAAAGTTGTCACTATTTCAGAGGGCTCTTGCCCCTTCAGGATTGGAATTGTTTCTTTTTTTGATTGTTTAAAAAAAAGTTTTTAAAATGGAGATGAGGAGAAAAAAAATGAATGCTAGAAATCTGAAATAAAAATAGAAACTGCTGGAATTGCACATCAGGTCCATCAGCATCTGAGAGTAGAAACGGCCAGTTAGCATTTTTAGTAACGACCCATTGTCAGACCAAACAAAGAAAAACAAGATAAATAAGTCCCGTCCTGAAGTAGCAAGGCTCATTGAGTGGACATTACAGCATCGTTATTTACAATGTACAAGCAACAGAAATGCTGTCAACAGCTGTTTACAACATTGCCATAGAGGGCTACATTATCAAAATCATAAAGTGCTGCAGAAACCAAATATCAAAGTATTTAGCAGTATTGGAAGCATAGCAGCTCCTTCCCCACTTAATTCCTTGGGTGTGCAATTTTCATAATTAATTTTGAAGCCAGTAGAGTACAGATTACAGACAATCACATCGCTATGTGGTGATAAATGCTTATATTGCATTTGTACAATGTGAACTGAAGCAATAACAGAACCTTGCTTGCCTTCTGTTTATTGCATTGCATTTAGAACAAGAATTTTGTATAACTAGCTCGTCCCTTTTCATCGATCAATTCCATATCTCACCATATCCCTCAAATACATCTCCTTGATCCTTCTGAATTCTACATTAGAATAAGTGGAATGGATGAATACAAAACATTTAAAAGCATTTTAAAACCTGTAATTTTGCCATGCTTAGTAGCTGAGTGGACATATTCTGTCTCTTTCAGTATTGAGAATAAAGCTGTTTATAAAATGAAAGGTATCTTCATTCTAATTGGCAGGATAAGTAGTGATACATGACAGGCCCAAATCTCTGGGGTATCAATGGGATGCATATCAGCACTGGAGGATTTATCGTGGAATTTGCCAGGGACATGGTCTAGCTAAATAGGGAAGACCTAACAAGGATGTGTACTTTAATTACCGCTGCTTGATCTTCTGTAGTTTACTAATGAAATAACAGATAGGTTTGAAATGTCTCAAACAAATTCTGGGCCAATTTTTAAGCATAACCCATCTTAGAAGGTATTCTATAGGCATAATTGAGTCTTGCAACCTATACAATTGATATTTAACATTTATGAAATCAAGAAAGAACATTTTTGTACTACATTTTAAACGTAATGGTCAGTAGAGCTTGATGTTAATAATATGCAATCCCGAGTATCCATTTGAAGCACCCAGATTCACAGTGCCTAATTCTCCCCATGGCACGCACACAACCATGAATTAAAAAACATAGGACAGTCCCACAGTACCATAAGAACCATAAGAAATAGGAGCAGGATTAGGCCACTTGGCCCCTCGAGCCTGCATGACATTCCCATTGCTAGCTTTACAACACTACTGACAGAGATTCAATTTAAATTCCATGCCACATTGAGTACCTCTACCTTAACCTGGCATTGGATGTGAGAACTCGGGCAGATTGTAGATCATCTTTCATTAATAGCATTAGTGGTAAGTGTTTTTGACAAAAATTAACAAGACAGCAGATGGAGGTTTAGGTAGCATTTGTTAAATTTCATGGCGAAAGAGAATAAAGTAGATTCCTTTTTTCAGAATACAAAAGCTATTCAACATTATATATCCATACATCACAATGCAATGTCCAGAATCTTTATGAATTTTTCTCTATTTTAACCTGTATCGTGCAATAATATTATCATTCTGATAGACAGACTGGATAAATACACCCTTCTTGAAAAGGTTTTGTTTAGTCCGTGAAATGGATTACATTGTAGACCTTATACAGAAAATAAAAAGTCTAAGGGCTAGAAATTCGGTACCTTAGCGCCTCCTGTTAGCGCCCGGGCGCGATTCTAACGCCGCCCGCGAAATTCAGTCGGCATTTAGCGCCGGCGCTAACACTTCGCGCCTGGCCCTCTAGCGCTACTCAGACCGTGACATCAATGAGTGTGCAACGCCCCGTTAGCGCCCCAGATGCAAAATTCAGTCGCTTCCCCTGACTTACCGCCTGGTGCTGAGAATGACAGAAATAGCAGGCATTGATACCTGGGATTGTCGCTCCCGGGGGGGCTATATAAAGGGATCACTTACCGGTTCATTGGGAGGTCAGATTCACTGCTGGCTTGTCAGATAGCATTTTGGCTGCGTTCACATTTTCTCCATTTTCACTTTGCTACTGCTCTAACAGTCTCTTCACTTGCATTGCTCTGAACATTTCTACGTCCTCTTTTCTCTCATTTATGGGGGCTGTACTGGCACTCCACCTTGCCCTCCGGCAACTACGTCGGAGGCAACGGAGGCAGAGACAGAGATTGCCAAATGTGGCCAGAGGTAGGAGGAGGGCCGACAGACCTCACAACAGGAGGCCTTACACTCCCAGGGTTTTCCGGGAACACTTCTCCTACATTCATCTCTCAGAGGAGCAGTGCCTTAGAAGGCTCCGCTTCAGCAAGGAGGTGGTCACTGAGCTCTGCCACCTTCTGCAGCCAGACCTCAAGCCATAGCTCAGGACCAGGACATCTCTCTCAGTGGCAGTTAAGGTCACAGTCGCTCTCAATTTCTACGCCAGCGGCTCCTTCCAGGTTTTAACTGGGGATATTGCAAACATTTCACAGTTCGCCGTCCATTGCTGCATTCGGGAGGTAATAGACGCTCTCTACAGAAGGAGAAGGGAGTAGATCTCATTCCCCATCACCAGAGAGAAGCAGGACGAATGTTCATGTGGCTTTGCAAGGATAGTGGGCTTCCCCATGGTTCAGGGTGCCATTGACTGCACCCACGTGGCATTGCGGGCACCTCATCACAATGTAGAGGTGTTCCGTAACCGCAAAGGCTACCACTCTCTGAATGTGCAGTTGGTGTGCGACCACAGACAGCGCATCCTCGCTGTCAATGCCCGCTATCCTGGCAGCAGCTACGGTGCATTCATCCTGCGACAGACTGGTGTCTCAGCACTGTTCCACCCACCACATGAAGCTCATGGCTGGCTGCTCGGAGACAAGGGTTATCCACTCGCCACCTGGCTGATGACACCCTTCCGCAACCCCAACACTCCTGCTCAACACGCATACAATGAGAACCATAGCACCACCAGGAACCTGATCGAACAGACTATCGGCATGCTAAAGCAACGGTTCCGCTGCCTTGACTGCTCTGGAGGAGCCCTGCAGTACTCCCCTGATCGAGTCTCCCTTTTCATCGTTGTGTGCTGCATGCTGCACAACTTGGCCATTCTGAGGGCCCAGCCATTGCCACCAGGGATTGGAGGTCCACCTCAGGAGGAGGAAGATAGACAGGAGGATGAAGAGGAGGAGGAGCAGCAGCAACGGAGGAGGGAGGCACTCAATCTTGCATCTGCCAGGGCCGTGCGTGAGCACCTCATTTACAGCGCTTCCAATAAATGAGATAGCCCATGGTGTTTGCACAGCACAACCACATCATTACTTCCAGCTCGCAGTCCCTATCACCGGGCAAAGGTCAAATGAGAAACATCACAAAATGTGCAACGTCAAATTAACAATTTATTATCGAACACAACTCTCTCTTATGAAACACAACTATTCAGAAACAAACACAATCATTTATCAACAAACACAACTCTTTCTTATCAAACTGAACTATTTGTTACCAAACACAAATATTTACTTACAAGCATAACTGTTTTTTCACAAACACAACAATATATTTACAAACACATCAATTTATTAACACACGCTACCCCTATTTGCTACTAAAGTATTCTTTACTCCCCCTTCTTCAATGATTTCCTTCCCCTTTTGAGTTGCCCCCTCCCAACCCTACTGCTCCTCTGTAATGTGACCCCAGTGGCTGCAGCAAGGCTGGTGGAAGGCTGGGAGCCAGAGACTGCAGATGGCCTTGCAAGGACGCCCTCGACCAGCTCTGAGCCTGGAGGGCCCGGTTGCAGACTGCACCATCTCAGCATGGGCGGCAGCAGTCTGGGATGGCTGGATTACAGGCTGTGACAAGTGCAATGGCGGAGTGGCAGTGGTGGGAGCAGGAATGCTGTCATCCTGAGAGCGGACAGCACCATCCTGCTCGACCGACACATTGCCACTCCCCCGGGGCAGAACCTCAGCATCTGGAGCAATCTGCTCGAGCACAGATTGCTGGCCTGCTGCGACACCATGAGATCCCCGGTGGACTGTGGGCAAACCAGCAAGGATGGCAGCAGTCAGCGCTTGCGTGGCATCAATCTGAGACTGCATGAGAGCAGTCTGAGACTGGATGCCACCAACCACTGACTCCATTACAGCACTAAGCCGTTGCATTGCTTTGGCCTGTGCTGCAATAACTGCTGCCACCTCACCCATGACACGCAGCATGAGGTCTGGGTCCGGGTCCCCACGGTCTCTCTGCGAGTTGACCATCCTTGGCAAACTGCCAAGGATGGGCTCGACGGTGTGAGCAGAGCTGAGTGCAGTGTTAGAGGCGGACTCCACCATGCTCCTTGCCAGTGCATCCATGCTCTCGGGCACCCTTGCCATTGCACCCATGAGCTCAGTAAGCATGCTCATCACCTGTGTGGTCAACGCCTCCACATCAAGGTCCTCATCTGAGTCCTGTACAGCAGAACTCGCGCGCGCACTCACCCTCTGGGGAGATGGCCCCCGAGCTTCCCTTTCCCCGTGGATTGCTGCAGCCCACTGGGTCCCGGTGCTTCACCTACATCAGACCCATGTACTAGGCTCCCCTCCAGCAATCGCATCACCCCATTATCGGACCTCTCGCCCTCGGGAGACACAGGCAGTGAGGCTCTGTCTTGTTCTTCCTCCTCCTCTCCCGCATTGCTGCCACTGGGAGGCTGAGGGACAGGCTGGTCAGCTGGTGGCTGATTATCTGAAAGCATAAAGGCACAAGAGTGGGGCTGAGGTCAGGGGAGGGGGGCAGAAAGGGAGCAAGGAATGGAGACAGTATACTTAGATGGAAAGTGGGAAAGTCTTGTGGTGTGAGGGGAAAGTGGCATGAGAGAAGAGGGAGAGGTGATAAACATGCCGTTGTTGTCCCCAAGGGGGTTGACGTCTCCGACGGCCACAGCGCCCACAACCTGGGCCCCAATGATGCGGCCCACTCGCTCCTCCAGGTCTGTAAGGGGGTGCAGATCTGCCTCATCTCCTCCCGTTCGTAGCTTCTCCCTCCTGTTGTGAGCAAGCTTGGCCTCCAAGAAAAAGGACAGCATGTGAGTGAGTGTGCAACTATGTGTTTGGCAGATGTGCCTACCATAGTTGAATAGTGGTTAATGTATGCAAGGTGTGAGATGTGGATGTGACTTTTAGTAGGTGGGCATAGTTGGTGGGTGAGTGTTAGGGATGTGGCGGTTTATACAGTGTGTGCACAGAGTGAGGTTGAGATGGTGGGATGTAGAGGTTTGTGAAGCATCTACTCACCCTGACCATCCGAGTGAGGTTGCTGAATTTCTTCCAGCCCTGGGTGGGAGTTCTGGGGACCACACTTCTGGCCGACACGTGCTGGGTGACCTCCCTCCACATCCTCCGAAAGGCCTGTGGCAATGGCCGCCTGCCAGTGTCCGGGAAGAGCGCTGCCCGTCGGCATTCCACAGCCGCGAACAGAACCTCCAAAGCGTGGTCGCTGAGCCGGCGAGCTCTCTCTCTGGGCCTCTGATCAGCCATGACTTCTTTGAGTGAAGGCTTGCAGCTCCTTGCAGGCCCAGTTCACAAGCAGCAATGATCAGAGTGAGGCTGTGCAGCATGATTAAACCTCTCCTTTAAGAACTAGAAGGCGCCTGTCTGTCTCAGATGACTTTCTAATTGACAGCGCCAGAACCTGATTAGCGCTCTGAAGGTAGCGCCCCACTCTCCGACGTTAGCGCCCCAAGAGAAGTGTGTAGTGCTTGATTTAGCGCTCCACTTCCCTCTTGGGGCGCTAAAACTCAATTTCACGTTCGCCAGCGATAATTAGCGCCGGGCTAAAGTTAGTGCCCAGGCGATGTTAGCGCCCCAAAATGGTCGATACCGAATTTTTCCCCCTAAGAGTAGTAAGCCACTATAGCTGTAAAGAGCAATTAGGTGGAAAAGTTCATCCTTTACTTATTGTATTTGCGCTTTAAGAATATATTTTGAGAAAATCAAAATATTCAGAGGTATCCCTGCCCCAATTTGCTTGTATATTATTTCTTGCCTTTGTTTTTCTGTTTTTCTCTCGCCCACAACTGTTTGAAAGGGCGAGCAAGCCTGGGAAGCTCTGCCTCATCGCGTGGGGAAATTGTGGCCATGAACCCATGGCTGAGCAAACTGTGTGGAATAGAAGGAGGGCAAGTGATCTGGGCCACGTCCAATGAATGTTCAGACTTCCTGCACGTTGCTGCCCGAGTACCGCAGTGCTGCGTAAAAAGTAGCAGAGATCGTGAAAATGCTAGTTTTAGACCCACAACAAACCACTCGTCTTAAACACAACATGTGAAAATAAAAAGCTCGTGAACAAAAAGGGCCATTCAGGCCTTCGAGCTAATTCTTTTCACAGACTGTGTAAAAGTTGTCCCACGGTGACCTCGACCAAACTTGCTCAATCTCTTGACGGCAGCCAAACACAGGGCCATCAGTCCAGCCCCTCAGCCCAAACCAACTCAACCCCAAGCAATGATATTCCATGAATGACACCATTGTGCTTTTGAACATCCACTTATCCTTACAGCCTTCCATCAAATTCTCCAACAGCTATTTATCTAGAGCTTTTCTTAAAAGAAAAAGGCAGTGTGCTTGTTAAGATGAGGAATATTAGTGCTGAAGGATGGAACACTTTCTTATTCAAGCACCTCCTATCAGTGAAATTCCCTATCATTTTCCCCCATGATATGCCTTGGCCCTGACCTCAGTACAGCACCCTGTACTGCATCAGTGTGATGCTTCCATATCCATCACCAGCTATCCATGCGACTATTCTGAATAAGATTGCTAATAATTAATAACAACAACTTGCATTTATTTAGAGCCTTTAACGTAGTAAAAATGTCCCAGAGTGAGTCACAGGAGCAAAAAAAGCTTGGTCAAAGAGGTAGGTTTTAAGGTGATACTACAAGGTGTCAAATTAGGACTGGTATTATACCGTGGGCCCCTGTTCACTAGGAATTTTGCCAATACTGCCCAGCATAATTTCAGTTGGCCAACTCCAGTCAACAGAGAAACCAGACTGTCATCCTACCAGTCTGTGTTGGATTCAAACTTGAGTCCCAGATCTGAGAGGACAACATGCTCAGGTACAGTGCCATTTAGTTTCCCTTAGCAAGCTCTTTGGGGGAAAAATTCGGTTAATTAGCGCCTCCCGTTAGCACCTTCGGGGGGCACTAACGGGGCGTTAGGAACTTAGCGCCTGAGCGCAGCGATTTTAGCGCCGCTCGCGAAATTGACCAGTCATTTTGCGGCAGCGCTAAACACTACCACCACGATCTCCTGCGCCTGCAGATCGAGACGTCAGTCGAACGTGCAACGCCCCGGTAGCGCCCCGAACCGGATATTGAGTCACGCCCCCTGCCTTAGCACCTGCCGCTAGGAACGGCAGGTAGAGGGGAACGTTTTCAAGTCGGGAAGGGGCTGGGGAAGCGCTATTTAAAGGCGGGCGCTTCCTGCCTTTTCTTGTCGGCAAAATTTTTGGTACACGCAGGTTGAGAGGGAGAGAGACATCTGGAAAGATTTAACGCTGTCCTAAGGAGTTTTGGCCCTCAGCACCACTTTTGAGGTTCCTAAGCGCCGAGCTCTTTCCTTGGGCCTATCCATTAGTGCTTCCAACACAATTGCTTTAGAGGTCTCTCCAGCCCGAGATTCAAGGCTGCAATGAGCAGGGTGTGGCTGGGTAGCAAGATGTCCCCTCCCCTTTAAGAACTGGACGGCGCCAGTCTGTCTGGCTTCCATGGTAACTGACATCGCCTGAGCTTCATTAGTGTTCTGAGGTAGCGCCTCGCTCCCTGACGTTTGCGCCTTAAGAGAGGTGTGTAGGGCCTGATTTAGTGCTCAAATCACCTCCAGGGGTGATAGAGGAAAATTTTGCAGTCGGAGGCGCTAATTAGCGCCGGGCGCTAAACTTTGCACCCGGCCGATATTAGCGCCCCAAAATGGGCAATACCCAATTTTTCCCCCTTTGTTTTTAAAAGAAGTTAGTTTATGTACCATTATTCTGGGAATTTATTTTACACAGCCACTCTTCTGTGGGGATAATGTCTCCCAAAGGCTAATTAATTAATCAATCACATTATTAATTTTATGCCCAGTTTTGCAATTTACAGTGTAAGTTAAAAAAAAATTTATATTGATATTACCCATACCTTTCAAAATGCTGATTAAAAACTGGATGGTGTCCCCTTTCAACTTGAGTTCTGTGAATCTTTCTTCATAACTTACAACATAAAACCCCAAATAATTTTCTTCTAGTTCTTTGAAAACTCTCCAGTACCTCCTTGCATTTTTGAAGATAGATTGCCAAAAATGCCCACGAAATTTGAAAAGTAGCAACACCAATGAGTGACACTACATTAAAATCTGTTTTGCCTTGCAATAAAAGGTACATTGCAATATTAATGTGCTGCATCACTGAAGCTGCATCTTAGGTGTCAACCGTGGCTCAGTGTAGCACTCTCGCCTCTGAGTCAGAAGGGTTCAAGTCCCACTCCAGAGATTTGAGCACAAAATGTAGACTGGTACAATACTGAGGGAGTGCTGCCCTGTCGGACGTGCCATCTTTTGGAGGAGACATGAAACCGAGGCTCTGTCTGCCCTCTCAGGTGAACGTAAAAGAGCCAGTGGCTCTATTTCGAAGAAGAGCAGGGGAGCTCTTACCTTGGTCCTCAGAATCCCAACACAATCAGTCCCAACACCAGCATCACCGGGTACACCAGCAGCACCAACATTCACACCAACCTTCTCCACAATCAAACTGATGCTGCCTTGGACACAGGGCATCATTGCACATAGCTGCCCAGGATGCCAGCGATGGTCTCACCATGTCCAGATTTGCTTCATTTAACATTGTACACCCTGGCTGCCACATGATGCACCAGGTTGGCACCACCTCACACCAGCACCATACAGCATCCCTACAATGTCCAAGCCATTCCTTTCACACTCATTACCATTGGTGAGGGGGGGATGTTATGTCTCACTATTCACTGGAACTCACTAAGACACTTTCAAAGGTGAACACAAATCTGTCCAAGAAGGCAAAGTGGTGACAATAAGGATTTCAATGCTTGACAACACATTAACAGAAAGTTTACACGAACATTGACTAAAACACCCAAGTGCCTACCCTTGTGTGTTGTTAGTTGGTATGATTGGACTAGGATGAGGGTGAGTGTGAGGGGTGGCTAGTGAGATGGGGATATGATAATATAGATAGAGAGGGATGGGTAGCGGTGCAAGGTAAGTTGGTGTGAGTAAGGATGTGCAGGAGTAGGGTAGGGAAGGCATAGTGATGGGGATGTGATGAGTGGAACAGGAGGATGAGGTTGAGTGTGGCTTTGCAGTAACGTTTCGTGATCTACTGAGATCATTGAAAGGTTTACGCAACTGCAGCCTGGTCTTCCTGATGACATCCCTGCTTGTGTCCTCCTCTGCAATGTGCAATCAGGCTGCGTTGGTGTCCTGGGGAGGTCTCTTCCGCCCATGGGAAGGGAACAGAACCTCCCTGTGTGCTGTAACTCCCTCCATAAGCATATGGAGGGAGTCATGGGAGAGCCTGGGTGCAGCCGTGCACCTTTGTGCAGTGCTTGTCAGTGTCTGCAGCACCTCAATGCTGCGGAACACTGACAGCACAACTGTCAAAATGAATGTGGACAGGTCCCTTTAAGGAAACCGGCTGACGACGCATCATCAAATGACATCATCAGACCCGCTTCCTATTGATTGGCCGGGAACCTCGCAGGGTGGGCTTAACAAGTCCCATCATCGTAAAATCTTGTTGGAGGCCGGGATCGAGACAGATGCCAGGTCTCCACGACGTCGCCACGGACCCGCCAAGGTTGGAAAAATCCACCCCAACGTTTCAGGTCTATGACCGTTCGTTACAACTGTTCTGATGAAAGGTCATCGACCTGAAACATTAACTCTGTTGCTCTCTCTCCACAGATGCTGCTTGGCCTGCTCATTATTTCCAGCATTTTCTGTTTACACGTCAAAGTTACTTCACTGGCTGTAAGGCGCTTTGGGAGGTCCCGAGGTTGTGAAAGGCGCTATAAAATTGCAAGACTTTCTTTCTTTATCATACGTTTGAATATTTCAATGAAGGAGTTACTTAAATCTTAATGAGATGTTATAAGTAAATGCTTGGATACAAAGGTACAAAGCAGAAACCTAATGTTAAAAGCTCTCTGTCACAAGTGATCGCATGGGTCATTGTACATCAACCATGCCTAGTAAAACCACACAGGCATTTTGAATATAAGCAGTTTTATGAAAATGCCTTAAAATGGGGACATCCAAGTAACTTATTCAGTTTGGCAGCAGCTGTTGATAGAGAAGAGCTTCCCCAAGTAAAATATCTGGAGTATGGTCTGACTGACCTCAACAGCTGCTCTTTATTTTGTGGTTAGGTTTCTCATGGAACGCAAGTCTGATGTAGAAGTAATTGCTCTGTCAATTTTTAAAAAAAAGTTCTGTCTCACTCTTAATCGGCAATTCATACATGATTTGCTCTGTATATGAAGTCTCAGGTCACTTAAGTATATCAAACGAACACAGCCGCATAGGCAGGGCATTATTTATTGCTAACCTTGCCTACGATTTAGCCTTAAGAGGCATTAATAAGCATTTGAACAAATGTATATATTAGACCAATATATAAATTGGTCACTTTAACATTGTTATCTAATGCATTCTTTACCTTCACCTTTGTTTTCCCTGGCTCTTTTTTTGGTGTTAGTGCTCAGTGACCTGTGGAGCGGGGTTTCAGCAAAGGGAAGTCTTCTGCAGGCTGAAGGGCGTAGGTCGAATAATTGAAGAGACGTGCGATCCATTCTCTCGCCCAGCTAGCGCACAGCAGTGCCGACTGCCTGACTGTCTGCGCTATGAATGGCTTGCAGATAAATGGCAAGATGTAAGTATGGCCTGATAAGATGAAAAAGTTAACGTCAGAAATGACAGAGGGGCTTCTTTTATGGGGCTTCCTCTCGAGTAGGGACTTCAAATAAATGTTTGCATGTTCCGGCATAAATAGTGCCTACAGTTATTTGACCAGGTGCCAAACCAGATATGCATGGGAACTCGAAAGGAAGCCGCAAACTGTGTCTCCAAAAATCCAGACAGTATTGTTTAAATGTTCCTTTTTTTTGGTACCAGAACTTTAACCCTTCAGTGTGGCTGTTTCGCTCATTTTTAAAGAGTCTGCCCAGCGACATATTCCTGGATTGTCTCTGTGTTCTTTGTAATAGGTTGTATTCCTGCTCTTTTCTTTCTGCGCTGGGCTGAATTTCAGTCATATCAAAATTAATGTAATTTTGAGCCTCCAGAATGCTTAAAAAGGATTTTATTCTAGGCATTATCTCTTTGGGTGAAGAAGTACTTTATAACATCACTCCTTTTACTAGTTTCTACCAAGTTCGGATCGGTCAGGGCCCTGTGGGTGGCGGAGCGGGCCCAGGGGCTGAGTGGCCAGGTCCTGCTCCTACTTCTTGTGTTCTTTAGATTTGAGGTTAGGATCAGATCAGCCATGATCTTATTGAATGGCGGAGCAGGCTCGAGGGGCCGATTGGCCTACTCCTGCTCCTATTTCTTATGTTCTTATGTCCCCATTACAAATTCTGGTCTGCCTTAGATACCTTCTTTTGTTTAGTTATGTTGGTTGTCCAGTAAGTGGTCTGAGGGTTTTACTTTGATTCACAATACCCTATATCTACTTGTATTATAGCAGAATTTAGAGATAAAACAGTAGCATACCCTTGTGTTCTGGCCTGGGTATTCATGTCTTTCACACCAATCTCCCTGAAGGCAAAATGCTTGATAAGGTGAAGCTTAATTTGAATCATTAAGCTGCTTTATTTCACAGTAGGTGAACATACAGAGCAACAGTTATGGTACGGTTCACTTAGTTCAATCGGCACAACTTATCTTCGTATCATGATACCAAATAAAGGACATGCCACGCTTCCTCACATCAGTGGGTTGTCTTACTGGACTTAATGTCTTCTGTGTGTTCCTCCAACATTTACGTCTTTCTGAGCCGTCCTGAAGCATTCTCAGTTGTCTGCTTTCCCTCTGCCTCTGCATAGGCATGATGCGGAGATGCCGGTGTTGGACTGGGGTGGACAAAAATGAGAAGTCGCACAACACCAGGTTATAGTCCAACAGTTTTATTTAAAATTACGAGCTTTCGGAGCTGCTGCCCCTTCATCAGGTAGAGGTACATTGAGGGAATCTATTACACAATATATATACACAGAAAGCAATTTGTCTGCAGAGATACAAACTGTTAGGAAGGCATTACATCAAAGACACTTCAGAGTTCAGCTAAGACAATGAGCTGGGTCACAGGGGGTCCAACGTATCAAATGTTGCCGTCTGCAGTTGAGCTTTTAACTTTTTTTTTCCCTGGTTGTTTTTTTTTTTGGTTGGTTTTTTTTGTGTTTTTTTTAATTAAAACTGGAAAGACAGACAACGATGTCGAGTCACGTTCTGTAGCGTGACATGAACCCGAGATCCCTATTGAGGCTGTCCTCATGGGTGCGGAACTTGGCTATCAGTTTCTGCTCGATGATTTTGCGTTGTCGTGTGTCTCAAAGGACGCCTTGGAGAACGCTAACCCGCAGATCCGAGGCTGAATGTCCTTGACTGCTGAAGTGTTCCCCGACTGGGAGGTAACAATCCTGCCTGGCGATTGTTGCGCGGTGTCTGTTCATACGTTGTCTCAGTGTCTGCATGGTCTCGCCGATGTACCATGCTCCGGGGCATCCTTTCCTGCAACGTATGAGGTAGACAACGTTGGCCGAGTCACATGAGTATGTACCATGTACCCGGTGGGTAGTGTCCTCACGTGTGATGATGCTATCAGTGTTGATGATCTGGCATGTCTTGCAGAGGTTGCCGTGGTCGCTGTTCTCCTGACAGCTGGGTAATTTGCTGCGAACGATGGTACTTTTGAGGTTAGGCGGCTGCTTGAAGGCGAGTAGTGGAGGTGTGGGGATGGCCTTAGCCTCTGCATAGGCAGACAGGGATGAAAGTATTTTCCAACTCAATTGGGGAAGTTTTAACACCCCACCCCCTCAGCCACCATGGGTGAGAGAGGAGCGGGTGGGGTAGGTAAAAGTTTGAAACCCGCCTGGAACGCGCCCACTTCCGGTTTTATTGGAGGCGGCTTGGGTGAGCGGGTGACAAACCTGCTGTCAAGAGGCGGCTCGATTATTTAAAAGTGCTTGTTAGGCTGCTGCCTTACATTTTAACAGACTTTTACATTTAATGGCTGCGGGCCAGATTTCCTACGGCTCAGGAAATCCAGCAGCTGAAGGGAGGCGAGAATGGCCGGCTCCAGCAGGTAAGTGCCTTTCCAGCACTGCTTGTGGGCCAGGAGGAGCAGGCATGCTTTCCCCCGGCACCCCAAGCAAACCTGCACCCCTCCCTGCGATCGGCCGCCCCCTCCGGTCCAAAGCCCCCCGACCCACAAATTTTTCAATTTACCCCTCCCCGCGGTCACCCCTTGACCCATGCTCTCTTTAATTCCCTCTCTCCGATTTGCCCCTCCCCCACCCGACCAGCAATCTGTTCAACCCCCTGCGATCTCTCTCCCTCCCTCCTCTCTGCCCCCAGCTGCAGCCTTCCAGTGCAGACCTCTCAATCTGGCTGGCTGCAGGCCGGATTCCCCAGCCACCACGACCCCCATCCGCTTCCTCCCCTTAAATATCAGGGCCAATGGGTTTGAGGTATTTTGCTGTTACCTAGATAAGCAAACACCTGTTTTCCAAGAGTTTCCTTATGACATTTATTCTGGCACACTTTATAAACTTGACAACTTTCCGAGATGTGTAATATTGTTTGTAAAGCCATCTTGCATCTGCAAGCTTAGAAGTGTGTTGTATACCACTGACATTAAGATCCAACCCATCATTCAACATTGTATCCTGCAGAAAAATGATTGGCCAAACATTTAATGTTACAGTTTCATCCATTTGTACAGTTCAAAACTCTGCTAATTTTGAAATAAATCTGTATGGTTTCCTTGAAGTTCCATCCCTTGTGCCATCTTCCCACAAGTAGTTTGATCAATTTAAGCTTCGATTGCTGTCAATTCTTCTGAACCTTTAGGCTGAATTTTACACAAAAATGGGTGGGTTAGGGTCGGGTCAGATGTTAAAATTTAAAAAATCTGAAGCCCAATCCCAACCCGCCCACTTCCGGACAACCAACCCACTCTCAGGAGGCAGGTTGGTAATTTAAATATTTTAATGAGGCTGGCAGACTCTGATTTAACCGGGCGGCCGGGTTTCCCAGGCCTCGGGACACCCGGCAGCTGAAGTGAGGCGAGGACAGCTTCGGGGAGAAGGGAAGTGCCTTCACAGCACTGCTTGTGGGCCAGGGGTGGGGGCAGGAGTGCTTCTCCCCGGCCCCCCAAGATTCCTCCCATCAGACACCTCTCCCCGCCCCCACACCACCATACAAAGGCCCCTGGGATTGGGGATTGGGCCCCCCGGGATCGGACCCACCCCCCTCCCCCGGCGGGGTCAGGAATCGGACCTCGGACCCCCCCACCCACCCCGGTCAGGGCCAAAAGGCGCACACTGTGGAGTTAAAATTCCACAGCATACTCTGCCCCCACCCAACCCCACCCATGTTAATATCCAGGCCTTTAAGTCTATTGATGTTATCTGCATTCCTCCTGCTCTATATCTAAAAGATTATTTGATATCAACTGTCGACCTTTCTAAAACTATTTTTTTCTGAATAATGGCACTGGAAATTTGGGTCTCTCTGAGGCAGATATAAAGCTCCATCGCTGTTTCTTGCAAACAATGCACAATTAATCATGTTGTGGTCGGTGAAGAAATGATTTAACATATCTTCCTATCTAACTTTATTCGGGCATTCCGTGAAACTTCAGTAAGAGTTAAATGAAAATTAAAGCCTTGGAGTTATGGGAGTTTTAAGTAATTCCACCTTCTGCATTGGTTGTATAGATGCCCCTATAAAAAGGAGAAAGGGAATGAAGGCAGCTTTGAGATAGTGAGGTTCAGGATTGTGATACGTTTGTGAATGCACATCGTATTCAAAATCAAATTGGAGAGTTTGAAGCATTAATAACTCTGAAGGGATATGATATAGTAACTATGACAGATATAGAAAGGACTCGGGCCTTAATATGCCTGGTTATAACATTTTCAGGAGGATAAACAGGAAGAGAGGGTTGGAGTGGTAGTGCTAGTAAAAGATTCGATAATTCGCTAGAACGTGAGTATGTCCCGAGGCAGCTGCATTAAAACAGAATCCTGATGGATAGAGGGAGAAATAGGAAGGCAAATGATACAATTCTCAGTGTGCATTACCGGCCAGCAAACAGTGGTGATAAGATGGAAGGGAATATTTGCGGACAGATCAGAAAGACATGCAAGAATAACAGTGCAATGATACTGGGTGATTTGAACTATCCCCACATAGACTAGGATAAAGGTAATGCATGTGGTTAAAGTGGGGAATGTGTTTTAGAATGCATCCAGGACCGCTTTCTAAATCAGTATGTTTCTAGTCCAACAAGGAAAGAAACGTTTGATTTAGTTCTGGGACATGAAGCAGGGCAAATAGCAGATATGAGAGTAGAGGAACAATTGGGAAATAGTTATCACCACATAATTAGGTTCAATGTAAAAATAGAAAAGGAGAATGAAGAGTCAAATATAAGGATGCTGGACTGGCAAACGGTCAAGTTTAATTATTAGAGATAACTGCAGAAAAGGAATTGGTTCTGAAAGAATTAGCAGATCTCAAAGTGACTAAGTCACCAGGCCCTGTAACATCCATCCTAGGTTGTTGAAAGAAATCAGAGAAGAGATAACTGAGGCTTTGGCCATAATTTTTCAATCCTCCTTAAATAGGTGCTGTTGGACTCGAGAAAGGGCTAGTGTTACACCTTTGTTCAAAAAGGGAGAGAACAATAAACTCTGTAGTGATGCTCCCTTTTAATTTCCCCCCTTCCTTAAACTTGATAACTTAAACTTATCAACTTGTAGAAGAGTCTGTTACCTAGCACAGTGAGTGCTGGTTCAGTTAAAGCACTCGAAAGGGATTTAGACAGATTCCAGATTCAGCGGGGACTATAGAGATCTAAGTTTGAGATCAGAGAAATATGAAAAATTGTCAGTACAGATTTTGAAAGAGTACCTAAATAACAGGGCAAGCGAAATCGACTAAATATATAATTCCACTCAAAAAAAAGTAATTCATTGTGTGAAGTACATTGAGACATTCAAACATAACAAGGTGATATATATAAGTACTTCTCTTCCTCCTGTTATTAAATGGCCTTCTCCATTTGATATATTCTGTTCTTATCGAATGTAACACACAAAGCCAATCTGGATGTCCCTCCAGTGATGTGGATACCTCCATCTTTTCACACTTTTAGACATACTTATTTCCACCTCTGTACAAATCTTCCCAGAGATCCACAGTCTAAGCAACCCACTAATGTCTGTATCATGGGCTGAACGTTCCATGACACAGGGGAGCACCATGGAATGTGGAGAGCTATACATAGGTTACTTTATTTACTCTACATAGGATGCCCCAGTGGACTCCAATTTGCATTGCAGTGAAAACCGTGTGGGCCAAGCTTCTCATTTTTAATTAAGAAAAGGCCAATTAAGCCATACATGTTTCTACAGATTTGTTAATTGAAAATGATGGATGCATTGAGTAGTTCATCAGTAAGTACATGTTATAAAATCATAGAATGGTTACAGCACAGAAGGAGGCCATTCGGCCCGTCGAGCCCGTGCCGGCTCTCTGCAAGAGCACTTCAGCTAGGCCCACTCCTCCGCCCTTTCCCCGTAGCCCTGTAAATTTCTTTCCTTCAGATACTTATCCAACTCCCTTTTGAAAGCCGTGATTGAATCTGCCCCCACCACCCTTTTAGGCAGTACATTCCAGATCTTAACCACTCGCTGCATAAAAAAGTTTGTTCTTATGTCGCCTTTGGTTCTTTTGCCAATCACCTTAAATCTGTGTCCTCTGGTTCTCGACCCTTCTGCCAATGGGAACAGTTTCTCTCTATATACAAGAAACTCTTTGGTATCCGGCACCGACGGGACCGGCGTGGTGCTGGTTGATCGAAAGTTCCGGATAACGGAGAGTTATATCTACCGAGGCTATTTTTAACAAAGAAAAATAAAAAAATCAAGAAATGTGCAGTATGTTGTGTTAAATGGATGGTGGAAGATGCTTGATTAAGTACAGTACTGCCAGTTGAGGGTAATCCATAACTCTTTAATTACTTAACAGTAAAACAAAACTTATAAACGACTGTATACAGTACTGTAGTTGACTGTACACTTATTCCGAGTCATCTGGTTCATCAGAAATATCCGTGCCAGCTGGGTCATCAGGATCATGCAGTTCCACAGATTCTTCAGGCACTTCCGCTGCTTCGACTCTTTTGGAAGCTTTCTTAAACATGTTGCGGATGTCGGTTTGCTTAGTGGACTCTTGCCTTTTTTGTAGAAACGTGGAATGCAGAATATGGAGTTGCATAACTTCTTGGGCAGAGTAGCAAGTCTGCCTTTCAGCAAATTTGAGGATTGAAGAAAATCCTTCTGCAGCTTTAGCCCAAGAAATCTTCTTCTTCAGAAATATCATCCTCTTCACTTTCCATCTCACTTTCCTTTTCTTTCTTTGGATTCAAAACATTCTCAATTATTTCATCATCACTTAGCATATGCACAACACCAACTTCTCTATCTGCAGCAACCCACTGCTCGATATCACTTTCACTGAGGTGATGTAGAGGGTTTGCTGGGCCTGCATTTTTCACCATGCCAGCCATTTCCATTATTGTACTCTTCTTGGGACGAACATTGAACCCATGAAATTCCTCCTCTGAAGAAGAACCTTCAGCAAACATTACAGAAGGCCACAATTTGCGCCAGGCTTGCCTCAGAGTGTGACCTTTCACAAAGTTCCAGGAACATGCAACATTATAGATGGCATCTTTAATATTGTATTCCTTCTGAAATTCTTGAATATTGTCATCTTGGCTTATCAGTTTACGTAGGAAGTCTTTCTTGTAATGACACTTCAGATTTTGGATAACGCCCTGGTCCATGGGTTGGATGAGAGAAGTTACATTTGGTGGCAAATAAATGGTGAAAATATTTCCCGAAACCAACTCGGATTCATGCGGATGGGCTCTACAATTATCAAGCAATAAAATGCATTTGCTATCTTCAGGTTTCCCTATTTTACAGAAATGTTCCCTCACAGATGGAACAAAAATATGATGGAACCAATCGGAGAAGATTTCCTTATCCATCCAAGCATTTTTTTGAGCTTTGTACTCAACAGGTAAGTGCCTCACATTTTTAAATGCACGGGGATTTTTATACTTCCCAATAACAAGAAGTTTAACCCGGTGTGATCCAGCAGCGTTCGCACATGTTAGCACGGTTACACGATCTTTATTTTTCTTGTAACCTGAAGCATTAGCCTCACTAGCCCCAGCAAGCGTTGATTCTGGCAAAAACCTCCAAAACAAGCCAGTTTCATCGGCATTGTATATCTGTGCTGGTGACAAATCATGTTGCTGCACAATCCGATTGAAATAATCGCAGTATTCTTCTGCGGCATCGTGATCAGCTGATTTCTTCTCCCCGGAAATATCGAGTCGTCGTATCCCGTGCCGTAACTTGAAGCACGTTAGCCATCCCTCGGAGAAAGCACACTTGGCAGTGAGCTCCATCCTTTCGTAGAAATCCTTCGCTTTCTCGATTAGCATGGGTCCGGAAATTGGAACACCCTCTGAACGCTTAAGAGAAAACCATTCATAAAGCACGTATCCAGCTCTTCAAGCTTAGGCTTACGAAGTGTACGCCGTTTCTCTACACTCTTAGATGTCTCCGAGCTTGAATAAAACTTGAGCAGCTTATCCTTCTGCAATTTGATGTCGTAGATTGTTGACGAACCGATTTTGAATTCATTCATAATGTTGATACGCTTCTCTCCCCTTTCTAGTCGTTGGCATATCTCGATTTTCTGTTTTAAAGTTAAGACCACTCTCTTCCTTTTGCTTGGACCAGCTTTTGGGAATTCCATAATGCAAGATGGAAGAGATAATTCCCGATAAAGATGGAGACACACTCAGAACAATGGTGGCTAGGAAGAGACTACCAGCAGCGTGGCAGACACACAGTAAAATGGCGGATCAGAAGAGACTACCAGCAGCGTGGGAGACACACAGTAAAATGGTGGATCAGAAGAGACTACCAGCAGTGTGGGAGACACACAGTAAAATGGTGGATCAGAAGAGACTACCAGCAGCGTGGGACACACAGTAAAATGGTGGATCAGAAGAGACTACCAGCAGCGTGGGAGACACACAGTAAAATGGTGGATCAGAAGAGACACACAGTAAAATGGTGTATCAGAAGAGACTACCAGCAGCGTGGGAGACACACAGTAAAATGACCGATCAGAAGAGACTCCCGGCAGCGCGGGAGAATCAGACTCCTGTTACTGCAGTGTTCGGACTTCCGACAGCGCCAGGAGGCCGAGTAGTGGCACTTTGGAGAACTACCCCCACTGACTAACTCGGCATTCGCGGGAGATTCGGACTCGGCAACATTGCCGGTTATTTGAGAGGAGTTTTCGGAGTACTCGGCATTCGCGGGAGACTCGGACTCGGACTCAGCAACATTGCCGGTTATTTGAGAGGAGTTTTCGGAGGATGATTTTTGCCGGTTAAGAGAGAATTCCGGATATTTAGGTGCCGGTTAAACAAGAGTTTCCTGTACTCTGTCCAGACCACTCATGATTTTGAACACCTTTATTAAATCTTCTCTCAATTTTCTCTGCTCCAAGGAGAACAACCCCAGTTTCTCCAGTCTATCAACGGAACTGGAGTCGCTCATTCCTGGAATCATTCTCGTAAATCTTTTCTGCACCCTCTCTAAGACCTTCACATCCTTTCTAAGTGTGGTGCCCAGAATTGGACACAGTACTCCAGTTGGGGCCGAACCAGTGTTTTATACAGGTTCATCATAATTTCCACACTTTTGTACTCTATACCTCTATTTATGAAGCCCAGGATCCCGTAAGCCTTTTTAACCGCTTTCTCAACTTGCCCTGCCACCTTCAACAATTTGTGCACACATACCTCCAGGTCTCTTTGTTCCAGCACCCCCTTTAGGATTGTACCATTTAGTTTATATCTCCTCTCCTCATTCTTTTTACCAAAATGTATCACTTCACACTTTTCTGTTAGCAGATTGAATGTAGTATTTAGTAATTCAAATCTTTTTCAGTGGCCTTGAAACCTAATAAGGGATCTTTTTTCTCAGATGCATAGGACTTCTTAAACCCTCATTGGAAATTTTGTATATATCCCAGATGATTTACTGAGTGCAATTAGAGCTGAAGACAGATTTCCAGCCTGTATAAAGTAGTCTTGTATTTATGATCCATTGTAGGCATATTCACTGCACTCATTCAATCCCTATACACTCTTAACTGTTAATGCTAATTACTGTGTTACAGATTTAGATGTCAAGCTGTGAGGGAGAACTGCTGGGTGCAGTGAGATTTGCTGGAAAGAATACTAGGAGGCAATTCGAGCTCAACCTATTAGTGCCCCACTTTACACACCATTTTATAACAAACAGGGCTAATCTGCTGCAGATGGCAGGAACATTAGGCAGTGTGCATGTTAGAAAAGTGCACTGTACGTATTTGTGAATATTGAGTTACTGAGCAATAAGCACCAACTTTCAACAGAATACACTTGAATCTCAGTTGAAAATAATCTCAAATTCTGTTGAAGATTTCACAACGATTTCTGCGCAAAATTGAACTGAAGTTAAAAACGGGTTGAATGACCACAGAACCATATTATGGTCTGTCTGGAATCTTCACCTGTCAGTGATACTTGAACAGAAGCCTGAAGAGGAGCCTTATCATCAGAATCCCTTTGCGAAAAGCAAATCATAAAGAGTGGGTCATTTTCACCTTCACCCCTTGGCCAGTAAACTGACGGATTGGATCGGCCATCCATTGCACGATTGTCCCGGGTTTTCCATGGCTTTTCCACCAAAGTTAAGGCAGACGAATGAGAGAGTCTGTGCGGAAATTGGCCCCCAAGATTTTCAATATATTATCGAATATTAGTAGATACTAATGACCCAGTTTTGACGAAGGGTCATCGACCTGAAACATTAACTCTGTTCTCTCTCCACAGATGCTGAGTATTTCCAGCATTTTCTGTTTTTATTTCAGATTTCCAGCATCCGCGGTATTTTGCTTTTGTATTCGTAGATACTTGATGTGGGACTAAATTGTACAACTCTTTCAAAGAGCCGGCACAGGCACGACGGGTCGAATGGCCTCCTCCTGTGCTGTAAGATTCTATGATTCTAGACGGATATACAGCGAAACAGAACAGATGCACTCATAAATGGAGTGGGGTGAGAAAGAAATGGGAATGCAGTAGTAATATCTACTGATGTTAATTGGGCTTGCTTGCCTACATTCTTGAGCATAGCAACTCACCCAAGCCACTGTCCCACAGTGATATCCACCAACTTTGTTTAAACAAAAATATTTCACTTAAATGTGGCCCAAAGTGTGCCACGTTCCCTGCTCCCAGTTCTTGGCCCATATATCAGAATCTCACCTGTTGATGGGTTTAAAAAGCTAGCAACATCACAAAGGGCAGCAGTTAATTTCACTCCCCCAGGTGGTACTTGGCGTCTGGCAGTGGGACTCCCTAGGGGTAATTTTCCGACTTGGCACGGCCAGCGGGGAGCCTCACCCATGGACAGCACATATTGTAACTTTAGATGCTTGCTGTGCATGGATTCCAAACTCTTTGATCAGAAAATTACGTGTAGCGGGCAACCAAATTTCCGATGGGCCAGAAATTCGGGTCTCCACGGGTGAGTACGCGTTGTGTACTCACCCATAGACCCAACGAAAGTGCCGGTTTCGCGGCGCTGGAAACCGGAACTTCTGTTCCCTTAAAGGAAGGGGTTCGGAGGTCAAACGCATGCGCTGGAGAGGCAGCGCGTACGCCTGGAACTTCCGGTTTTTTTTTAGGTTTCTGTGTGAGGGTAAGTCCCTAGCAGCTGCGCGGGGAAAAAGCAGGCGCAAGGCCTGCTTTTAACAAGGTAAGTGGTGAATTAAGTAATATTTAAACATTTTTTCCACAGGTTTATCTTTTTTAAATACTTTAAAGAAAGGTAAGTTTATTTTTAGCCCCGTTAAAAACGGTAATTAATTTTTTCAAAAATTAAAATTTTTGTTTAAAATAGTTAATTTATGTCATTTATAGTTACTTTAAAAATGTATTTGAAGTTTGTGTGGTTTTGGGGGGTGATCTCTATTCATAGATTTGACAGGTCTTCCTGTCAAATCTATGAATGGAGATTCCCTGCTCCGATTGGCTCTCCATGGCCCACGTGATCCCAGGGGACGCTTCGAACTAACTGCGCCCCTGGGATACGCAAGCACTCCGCGCCGGCAGCTGGAGGAGGCCCAGGATCGGAATCCCACGCGGGCCCACAGCACAACGGCAGGCGCGGTAGGTAAGTGCAGGTTGGGGGCTTGCACCCGCGGGAAGCCTCCGACCCGAATTTCTGGCCCAATATGTGCTCTCTGCCGGCAAAGGTTCCCGTCAGCAGCATAACAACAACAACTTGCATTTACTAAAGTGCCTTTAACATAGTAAAACGTCCCAAGGCGCTTCACAGGACCTATAACAGACAAAATTTTGACACCAAGCCATATAAGGAGATATTGGGACAAGTGACCAAAAGCTTGGTCAAAGAGCTAGGTTTTAAGGAGCATCTGAAAGGAGGAGAGAGCGGTAGAGAGGCGGAGAGGTTTAGGGAGGGAATTCCAGAGCTTGGGGCCTAGGCAGCTGAAAGCACGGCCGCCAATGGTGGAGCGATTAAAATCGGGGATGCGCCAAAGGACAATTACCCTCACTTCTACTTGGAGTTCTCTGTATGAGTAAACCATTGGCTGTTTATCTGGCTAAAATCAGGTATTTGCCTCTGATTGGGCGAGGAATGTTCTCATGAACAACTACGACTTGTATCACAGTCATCCTACTTCCATCTCTCCTGCAGTCCTCAGTGGAAAAACTCTGTCAAGTTTATTCTGAAGTAAAATAGTTTACATTTGCCAACCTACACCTATCCCTTGCATAAGCCATAAATACCCCATGTATATATTTAGCACCTTATCATGTCAAAACACTTTGCACACAATTTATTACTTTTGAAGCACCGTGATATATTGATATATTGGCAAAAGCAGAAGCTATTCTTCGGAAGGTGGCATTGGAACAATTTTACTTTAGTGGGGCATCATGTTCTTGAAAAACTATTTGAAAAACCCTTTAACTGGGAGAAAGTTATTACTGCCTGTGAGCAACAAAATCTACCTCAAAAAAGGGTATATTATAGTAAACATGACAAAGTGCAGTTTATAGAAAAAATGGCGTGATTATGGGCGATGTCATTTTGATGTCTGAAGTAGTTTACTTGGACAGCCATGGTAGGTGTGAATTTCTCAAATTTTAGAATGCAGGCTGTTGAAGAGAAAGTCATAAGATAGATGTTAAAGTAAATTTTCTTTGTCTAGCAAATGTCTGGCCACACACATGCGATACCATATAGGCTACTGTGTCTGACTGCACAGGGTCCTGTCTGCGACAGTATAGATGCTTATAGATATGTCTGAATCGATCAGTAAAATAGATCATATTGGATTCCAAATTCAGTTCAGACTGCACGTGGCCCTCAACACTGAGTCTACAAAAATTGAAAAGAAATCCCACATCTGTGCTTCTTACACGTGTTTTTGTTCATGTTTCTAGTGCTCTGCACCATGTGGTCAAGGTATGCAAAACCGCAAGGTGCTGTGCGTCAACCACATCCAGGAGCAAATGGAAGAAAGTTACTGCAACCTTTCAACCAGGCCTCCTTCTGTGCAAAACTGTGTCACTGCACCTTGTGAATATGTCTGGATTACAGGGAAATGGTCACAGGTAACGATTATTCAGAATCTTGAAAGTGATGCTATTTTTGTGACATTTGTAACATTCTCAAGACATATGATGGCCTTGAATTCATTACAACAGTGACTACACTTCAAAAAGTACTTCATTGGCTGTAAAGCGCTTTGAGACGTCCGGTGGTCGGGAAAGGCGCGATATAAATGCAAGTTTTTCAAGTCTTTCTTTATGGTCGGTATGACGGCGATCTGTCAAGTTCCGACTGTACATGGGCTTCACCAGTACGTTTCACCTTCTCATTCAAATCAACGTGCTGGCGAAACGTTGGGCTAATTGCCCACCTACTGCAAATTAATTACCCTGAAAATGTTAACGTCTGGTGCAAACAGGCACAGGAAGCCTGTTGCACAACGTAATGGGAGGGGGATGAGAAAATTGTATTGCAAACCTGTTCCAAACATTGCTGCTGTCACACAAAAAGCAAATTTGTTTCCAGCAGATTAGATTATTCATACTGAAAGAAAGGGATTATGTCCATTATTCCAGCTGTGTTTTGCATTTAGCAATAGAGTTAATCTTGATTATTGGATAGAAATAGTTTGAGAAAAGTGAATGGAACTAATATCACACCTACGTTTTATTAACGGACAATTGTTTTATGAGGTGAGCCATGGCCGGGAGAGTCAAAACTCCCCCCTTTTAGAAGTCAGATGGGATCGAACTGGGTCACCTTACCCGACCAGCAGTTGAAAAGTTCCCGCTTGGGGAAACGAGTTGCTCCCAGCAAAAGCTCACTGTGCATTTATGGCAGAAATAGTCTGAGTAAACATAGAAACATAGAATCTAGGAGCAGGAGTAGGCCATTCGGCCCATCGAGCCTGCTCCACCATTCAATACGATCATGGCTGATCATCCAAATCCAGTACCCTGTCCCCTGCTTTAATCCCCACAGTACACATATCCCACCCTACCCCCGTCACCCCACGTATTTAATTCCCCCTAACATATCCCATCCTATCCCCATAACCCCACATATTTAATCCCCCCCTAACACTAAGGGTCAATTTATCATAGCCAAATCAACCTAACCCGCACATTTTTGGACTGTGGGAGGAAACCGGAGCACCCGGAGGAAACCCACGCAGACACGGGGAGAATGTGCAAACTCCACACAGACAGTCACCCGAGGTCAGATTCGAACCCAGGTCCCTGGCGCTGTGAAGCACCAGTGCTAACCACTATGCCACCGTGTTGCCCCAAGTAAATACTTGTAAATACTTGTTTCTATTCAGCAACAGAAGTTGTGGCAGAAAGAAAATTACAGACAAGTACAGGTGATCTTTAGAATCAGTGAGTGATAGAAACAACATAAGGGGATTGGCTGAAAAGAGGGAGGAAGTAAAACATGTTCCACACATACTGTAACTGTGTGTTCTAAACATGCATTTTGTGAAACAAAGAAGTAAATTTAAGAAGAAAGCTTACAGCGAACATTGAAAAGAAGCAAAGACTTTAAAACAACAGAAACTGGAAGAGTAAAAATAAAGAATTGAGCACTGAGCAGTGGATGCATTGGTTGTCATCTTCCAAAATTCTATAGATTATGGAACAGTTCCAGCAGATTGGAGGGTGGCAAATGTAACCCCACTATTTAAAAAATGAGGGAGAGAGAAAACAGGGAGCTACAGTAGCCTAACATCAGTAGTAGGGAAAATTCTAGAGTCTATTATAAAGGATGTGATAACAGGACACTTAGAAAATATCAACGGGATTAGACAAAGTCAACATGGATTTATGAAAGAGAAATCGTGTTTGACAAACCTACTGAAGTTTTTTGAGGATGTAACTAGTAGTAGAATAGATAAGGAAGAACCAGTGGATGTGGTGCATTTGGATTTTCAGAAGGCCTTTGATAAAGTCCCACATAAGAGGTTAGTGTGCAAAATTAAAGCACATGGGATTGGGGATAATATACTAGCATGGATTGAAAATTGGTTAACAGACAAGAAACAGAGAATAGGAATAAATCGGTCTTTTTCGGGGTGGCAGGCGGTGACTAGTGGGGTACCGCAGGGATCAGTACAAGTAAATCGCTGTTTCACCTGGAAGGGGTGTTTGGGGCCCTGGAGAGTGGGAAGGGGGGAGGTATAAGGGCCGGTGTTGCATCTCCTGCGCTTGCACGGGAAGGTGCCGGGCGAAGGGGAAGGGGTGCTGGGGGTGATAGAGGAGTGGACTAGGGTGTCTCGGAGGGAGCGGTCCCTACGGAATGCTGAAAGGGGAGGTGAGGGGAAGATACGTTTGGTGGTGGGATCACGTTGGAGGTGGCGGAAATGGCGGAGGATGATCCGTTGAATGTGGAGGCTGGTGGGGTGAAAGGTGAGGACAAGGGGAACTCTATCGTGGTTCCAGGAGGGAGGGGCTGGGGTGAGGGCAGAAGTGCGGGAGATAGAACGGACACGGTCGAGACCGTGTCGACCACGGTAGAGGGGAATCCTCGGTTGAGGAAAAAGGAAGACATGTCGGAAGCACTGGTATGGAACGTGGCATCGTCGGAGCAGAAGCTTCAACAAAAAACTTTTCTTCTTCCTTTCCGATGTCAAGGATCGAAGCTTCAACAACTCTTGGATACTAACGCCCCTCCGGAACCTTCTTCCCCTTCACTTTCCTCTGACCCCCCTTCTCCCAATCTCACCCCCTGCCGCATTTTCACTATCCCCTCTGACCTTCCCCTCTCTGACCCCGAACGATCAGTCCTCAGCAAAGGCCTGAGCTTCATCCCCTTACGCCCCCACCTCAATGAATTTCGAGCTCAGCACGATGCTGAGCACTTTTTCCGCCGCCTTCGTCTCCGTGCCCACTTCTCTGGCCAGGAGTCTTCCCCCCGCACGGCTGACCCTTTCTCCCGCTTTCAGAATTCTCGTTCCACCTGGACCCCTCCCTCTGGCCTCTTACCCTCTCTAGATCTTTTCATTGCTAACTGCCGCCGTGACATCGGCCATCTCAATTTCTCTGCTCCCCTCACTCACTCCAACCTACCTCCCTCTGAACTTGCAGCACTCTATTCCCTCAGATCAAACCCCGACATTATCATTAAACCTGCTGACAAGGGTGGTGCTGTTGTTGTTTGGCGAACCGACCTCTACCTAGCGGAAGTTGAACGGCAACTCTCCGACACCTCCTCCTACCTCCACCTGGACCATGACCCCACTACCGAACATCAAGCCACCGTTTCCAAGACTGTCACTGACCTCATCTCCTCTGGAGATCTTCCCCCCCACGGCCGCCAACCTCATAGTTCCCCAACCCCGCACAGCCCGCTTCTACCTCCTTCCCAAGATCCATAAACAGGACTGCCCTGGTAGACCCATCGTTTCAGCCTGCTCTTGCCCCACAGAACTTATCTCTTCCTATCTCGACTCTATTTTTTCTCCCCTTGTCCAGTCCCTTCCCACCTACATCCGCGATTCCTCTGACGCCCTCCGCCACTTTAACAGTTTCCAGTTTCCTGGCCCCAACCGCCTCCTTTTCACCATGGACGTACAATCCCTCTACACCTCCATCCCCCACCAGGATGGCCTGAGGGCGCTCCGCTTCTTTCTTGAACAGAGGCCCAACTAGTCCCCATCCACCGCCACCCTCCTCCGCCTGGCTGAACTTGTTCTCACATTGAACAACTTCTCCTTTGACTCCACTCATTTCCTCCAAATCAAAGGTGTTGCTATGGGTACCCGCATGAGTCCCAGCTATGCCTGCCTTTTCGTGGGATATGTGGAACACTCTTTGTTCCAGTCCTACTCGGGTCCACTCCCTCACCTCTTTTTCCGGTACATTGACGACTGTATCGGTGCCGTTTCCTGCTCTCGACCCGAACTAGACAATTTCATTCACTTTGCCTCCAATTTCCACCCTTCCCTCACCTTCACATGGTCCATCTCCGACTCTTCCCTCCCCTTCCTCGACTTCTCCGTCTCCATCTCTGGGGATAGGTTATTGACCAACATTCACTACAAGCCCACTGACTCCCACAGCTACCTGGACTACACTTCCTCCCACCCCGCCTCCTGTAAGGACTCTATTCCCTTCTCCCAGTTTCTCCCTCTCCGCCGCATCTGCTCCGACGATGCCACCTTCCATACCAGTGCTTCCGACATGTCTTCCTTATTCCTCAACCGAGGATTCCCCTCTACCGTGGTCGACACGGCCCTCGACCGTGTCCATTCTATCTCCCGCACTTCTGCCCTCACCCCAGCCCCTCCCTCCCGGAACCACGATAGAGTTCCCCTTGTCCTCACCTTTCACCCCACCAGCCTCCACATTCAACGGATCATCCTCCGCCATTTCCGCCACCTCCAACGTGATCCCACCACCAAACGTATCTTCCCCTCACCTCCCCTTTCAGCATTCCGTAGGGACCGCTGCCTCCGAGACACCCTAGTCCACTCCTCTATCACCCCCAGTACCCCTTCCCCTTCGCCCGGCACCTTCCCGTGCAAGCGCAGGAGATGCAACACCTGCCCTTATACATCCCCCCTTCCCACTCTCCAGGGCCCCAAACACCCCTTCCAGGTGAAACAGCGATTTACTTGTACTTCTTGCAATCTAGTATACTGTATTCGCTGCTCACGATGTGGTCTCCTCTACATTGGGGAGACCAAACGCAGATTGGGTGACCGCTTTGCGGAACACCTCCGTTCAGTCCATAAGGGTGACCCCGAGCTTCCGGTCGCTTGTCATTTTAATTCACCCCTCCACGCCCACTCAGACCTCACCGTCCTCGGCCTCGTGCATTGTTCCACGGAAGCTCAGCGTAAGCTCGAGGAACAGCACCTCATCTTTCGTTTAGGCACTTTACAGCCTTCCGGACTCAATATCGAGTTCAACAATTTCAGATCATAACCTCGGCCCCTACCACACATATATACATTTTATCCACCCTTTTGGTCCGTGCCTTTTTCCTTTTTCCTTTTTTTTCTCTCTCTCCCCCTACGGCAGCTGTCTCTCATTCTGCCAGCATTTCACACCTCACCTTTTGTTTCTTAACCTGTCCTATTACCATCTCGTCTTGCCTTGAGCATCTCTTAATGTCTCTACTTACCATAGACCACCCCTTTTGTTCTTTTATTCCTCCCCCCAGCCTCCCCCTTGCATTTTTATCTGTTTAATTTCCTGCTCTGTTCTCAGTTCCGACGAAGGGTTTCGACCTGAAACGTTAACTCTGTTTCTCTCTCCACGGATGTTGCCTGGCCTGCTGAGTTTTTCCAGCGTTTTCTGTTGTTATTTGTAATATTTCCAAGTTTGCTTATGAGACGAAACTAGGTGGAATTGTGAGTTGTGAGGAGGATGCAAAGAGGCTTCAAGGCAATTTAGACAAGTTGAGTGAGTGGGCAAATACATGGCAGATGTAGTATAACGTGGATAAATGTGAAGTTATCCACTTCAGTAGGAAATACAGAAAGGTAGAGTATTATTTAAATGGTGATAGATTGGGAAATGCTGATGTACAAAGGGACCTGGGTGTCATTGTACACCAGTCACTGAAAGCAAACAAGCAGGTGCAGCAAGCAGTTAGGAAGGCAAATGGTATGTTGGATGTAGCAAGGATGTCTTACTACAGTTGTACAGGGCCTTGGTGAGACCACACCTGGAGTACTGCGTGCAGTTTTGGCCTCCTTACCTAAGAAAGGATATACTTGCCATAGAGGGAGTGCAGCGAAGGTTCACCAGACTGATTCCTGGGATGGCAGGACTGTCGTATGAGGAGAGATTGGGTCGACTAGGCTTGTATTCACTAGAGTTTAGAAGAATGAGAGGGGATCTCATTGAAACGTATAAAATTCTGACAGGGCTAGACAGACTGGATGCAGGGAGGATGTTTCCCCTGGCTGGGGGGTCTAGAACGAGGAATCACAGTCTCAGGATACAGGGTAGGACATTTAGGACTGAGATGAGGAGAAATGTCTTCACTCAGAGGGTGGTGAACCTGTGGAATTCTCTACCACAGAAGGCTGTGGAGGCCAAGTCACTGAATATATTTAAGAAGGAGATAGATAGATTTCTAGACACAAAAGGCATCAAGGGGTATGGGAAGAGAGTGGGAATATGGTATTGAGATAGAGGATCAGCCATGATCATATTGAATGGCGGAGCAGGCTCGAAGGGCCGAATGGCCTAATCCTGCTCCTATTTTTCTATGTTTCTATGAGCACTATTCATCTCTATAGCCTTTTAAAATAAGTTGTGGGCAAATCAGCAATCTCCTCAGTTTCCTGATTGTCTAAGAGTCAGAAGTGAAAGGAGCTCCGCCCCACGTGATCCCAGGTTCGCATACGCACAACTTTGCGCTCCTGGGATCCGTGGGCCACTACGCTGCGCACAACTCCGCAGCGTTTGAAAGAAACTTCTCGAAGGGAGGTTCGCACAGATGTCGGCGGCGTACTCCTTAGCTACATCGCCGACACAAATTCAGGGCCATATATAATATATATTTCAACTTTTTCCAGTTGTCATGATTGTGACACCAGTCTACTAAAATCAGTGGCGGAGACAATGTAACACCATCACTCAACAACAACTTGTACTTATATAGCATCTTTAACGTAGGAACACATCCCAAGGCGCTTCATACAGACGTAATCATATAAAAATGGACGCTGAGCAATGTTTCCCCTCATTTGTTTTGGGTGCGCAGCCCCTTTAAGCGGCCGCGCGGCTCAAGTTAACATTGAAACAGCCAATCCCAAGCTGCGCAGGACCAGCAAACAACTGGGTAGCCGCTTATAGGAACGTTGATACTGAGCCAAAGGAGGAGATATTAGGAGTGCGAAGTGGCCAATAGGATCAAAGAGTAGCGGCCAAAGTTTCCAAGTGCTGCCATTTGTCCTGAGGGGAGGGGAAGTAAAATTTTAATTGAAAACCTACCTTCCTGTCATCAGCCTGTAGCCTGGCCCCCCCGCAGATCCTCCGTTTTGGCATGGGTCTCGGAGCAGGTAATAGTGTCAGGTTCTGTGGGCTGCTGAACAAGTGGATTCAGCAGATGATTAGGTCGGAGGCTGGGAACACGCCTTCACACCTCATTAAAATAGCTTCACTGGGCTTGTGCCTACTACAGGTGCAGACCCAGCAACGCTTCATGGAAATCCCAAGGCAGCGCAGTGGGGACAGAGACTGACTTTACAAGTCTCCGTCCATTTCTCCTCCGTCCATTTCTCCAGGCACAGCGCAGAGGGGAACTTTCCCTGCTATTTCTTCCATGAGCAACACCACAGGAGATTCACTGGCAATACATGACAAGTCTTGTGTATAGCAAGCAGTACACTTTAAAAGTGTACGTTTCACCCCAAAAAAATCATGGCCCAAAGATTACGGTCGGCGGCGTAGCTACGGAGTACACTGCCGACCTACGAAAAGAATACGAACTTACCTTTTGCGAGGCCCAGAACGAAGACTTGCTCTTCGGCGCTGCAGAGTTGTGAACAGCGTATTACATCAGGAAGGCCAGGAGCGCAGCGTACAGCCTATGTGTAAGGGAAGACATGCCCACAAAATCCGTCAAAACTAAACCACGCCCACAGAAACTCCTTTCAGTCTCTTCCATTGAAATTACACTTTTAAAACTTTTTAAACTTTTTTAAAACTTTTAATTAAACTGGTACTTGGACTTATTTCATATGTCAGCATTTTGTTAAAATTATGTAACAAAATACCAACAATAATTTGGCATCTGTTTTCCACTTGAAGATTAAAAAAGATTATTTGAGGTCAATGGAAAGATTCTCGTCCTTCGACCATTTACTAAAGTGAAATAAATCGTTTAGCTGTTCAACCTTCTATGAGGTTAAAGCAGTTTCTATCACTTGGGAAGTGTATTAAACGTTACGTTATTTATATTTCATACTAAGAAAAATTTTATTTTTCTTATTTGCACTAAGGAGCGTTGTAGAGTGTTTTGTTAGCCCAAAGAATTACCTGTGCTGTACTTCAAACATCCCAGCTTTTTAAACTAAAGATGTGTTTGGTTTATTTTATGTAAATCAAGTAAATTTTTTATTCTTTTAAGGCTAGCATTTAATATCCTGTCAAAGGTCCATTATGACGGATTGTGATTCAACAGCACTGAAAGGCTTTGGCAATTAACTTTTTGATTTACTATATACCATGCACGTAGCACACCGGCTGTGGGGCAGCTTTAAATGTATTATATAAAATAATTCAAAAGCAAAATGGTTTTATTTCATACATTTGGAGGAAGTATAAGTGATCTGTGCTGAATGCCCAATTCTTGATCATACAATTGGAGTGCAGAAAACATTGATAATTTAAAATATTAATTGTCATATTTTATATTTTTTAATGTTTCTAAATGTTGTCACTCGGTACATGTATTTTATTGTGAAGTGATACCAGAACGGTTAACAATCCTTTCAGATGCACTCAAATGGGTTCCTTTCACAGTGAAACAGGCTCCTGCGCCAATTTCACTAACCGTATCATTTTCGGATGTAATTGCTGGGCAGTTGGTGGGCAATTCGCCCAACTCTGCGCCAGCAATGAGTGCTTCCCCATCGGTGCGGATCATCTGTCAACGCGTTCCTTGATAGATCGCCAGTTTGGGAGAAATCCCGAACTTGTGGTAAATTTCAAAGGCGGTAAGATGGCGTGCTGTCAGAGGACGCTGTAATACCCACCGCAAAATCTGCCCCTTTGTCTTTTCGATTGGCTCAAATTTCCCAGAAACCAAAACAACAAGCGTTTTGCTTCTGTTGACATATTTTGATTGGCTGAACCAATTAAAACACTTTACCATTATCCACTTACAAACTTCTACCATAATTCACTATAAGCAATCCATTGGAGATCCACTAGCAGTGGGTAACAAAGATGTAAATTGATAATCTGCTTTTACTGTGTAAATACTGTAAATCACAAAATGCTACAGTGTAACTATTCCAATTTTGGGGAATTCGCCTGATTTTATTTAACCACACTTAACTATAACCCTGAGTCTGCTACAAACAATAACTTGGCCTAGTTCCATGTTATTGGTTTGGATTTGAGTTTCCTGGAAGAACAGACGATTCACAAGGAACCCGAGCATATCCTGGTGAAACTCATTTAAATCAGTTTCTAGCCTGGGCTGACTCGCTAATCTCAGTCACTTCAATTGCACTTCTGCAACAGAATTCCGAACACTGTACAGTAGGATTTAAACCCAGATTGCTAGTACAGGTTGAGCGTCCAAAATCTGGAGATCCGGATTCTGGACGCTCAACCTGTACTTCAAAAAGCCATTAACTTTTGTTGTCTTTTTTGAAAAATCCTATGAAAAATGCGAGTGATGCAATAAAACTTTAGTGTTGTGTTTTATCCTCCTTAATCTGCACAGCTCCACTAAGTGTTTCCGCCAGGCTGCGGCCACGGCACCACGCCGCCCTGGTGGCCTAGTGTGGGCCATCGGATGCTCTGCAGAGCTCGCAGCATCCCTCCCCTTTAACAGAAGGGGAGGGGCGGAGAAACGCATCAGCGCTATGCGGCATTTCTAGACTCGGAACGTGTTTCTGATGTCCGAAGTCCGGAAACGCCCGAGCCCAGGTTGAGATATTTCCGGACTTCGGACATCAGAAACACATTCCGAAGTCCGGAAAAACACGAAAACCGGCTCTGCCTTGGTCCAGAGGTTGCCGGATTTTGGACGCTCAACCTGTACTCACTTTCACACATTGCTCAGCTTTTACATTGTTAGTACCAGTATATGAAACATTGCAGAAGGCTTCACCAGGGGTTCAGCTGATTAAGGCAGTTAGCAACTGGGCCATTCAGGCCAGGAAGTTTCTTACGAATGTGGCTTTGATGACTGTGCTATATTAGCTCATCTGTTACACAGAAGGTACAGCGCAGAAACAGGCCATTCGGCCCAACTGGTCTGTGCCTGTGTTTATGCTCCACACGAGCCTCCTCTCACTCTACTTCATCTAACCCTATCAGCATATCCTTCTATTCCTTGCTTCCTCATGTACTTATCTAGCTTCCCTTTAAATGCATCTCCGCTATTCACCTCAACTACTCCACATGGTAGCGAGTTCCACTTTCTCACCACTCTCTCAGTAAAGAGGTTTCTCCTGAATCCCTTATTGGATTTATTAGTAACTAGCTTATATTTATGACTTCTAGTTCTGGACTCCCCCACCAGTGGAAACATCTTCTCTACGTCTACCCTATCAAACTCCTTCATAATTTTAAAGACCTCCAGCCTTTTCTTTTCTAGAGAAAAGAGTCCCAGCCTGTTCAGTCTTTCCTGATAGTTATAACCTCTCAGTTCTGGTATTATCCTTGTAAATCTTTTATGCACCTTCTCCAGTGCCTCTAAATCCCTTTTGTAATATGGAGACCAGAACTGTGTACAGTACTCTAAGTGTGGCCTAGCCAAGGTTCTGTGCAAGTTTAACATAACTTCTTTGCTTTCCAATTCTATTCCTCCAGAAATGAACCCTAGTACTTTGCATTTTTTGTGACTAATTAGATTAGATCAGTGTCACAATACCCGCTCTCAGATCGATGCCTAACTTTATGTTGTGCTCCACCTCGCCGTACAGCTGGGAATTACTGCTTTGCCATTGCTGTTCTGTGACCACTCCCAAACACAGTGCACAAGAATGGTCCCTGGTTAACGTGCCCCACAGATTTTCTCTCCTTCGCTATCAAGAAGCCTGTTAGTCTCTGTTGAATTCTTAAATGTGTCACATAATAAATTACTTGCGTTCATACAATGCTATATCATTTGAAAATGTGTCTCAAAGTGCTACGCACAACAAATTCATGGTGCCCATTACCTGGACCTCAAGACCATTTCCAACAGAAATAGATCACTAGAAAGAAGCATTTGATAGAATGGAACTTTCCTGCCTCTAAAACCTCCAATTTTTAGGCAGGCTGCTGCTGATTACAGGGACCTACTGGAAACATAAAGCTAAAATGATGATTCCCAGCCTCCCTCACAAATATCCCACCAAACTATGTGGCCAGGTGATAATCATTAGAGAGGCTGACAATATTCATTCAAAGAGATCCTGAATAATTATGTGGATGGACCGATGGATTTTAATTTGGAGATATAAATGTGAAGCTATGAATATTGGAAGATAACATGAAACATGCATATGAAGAAGGGATGTCCATTAGCAAAGGTGGAAAAGCAAAATGATTTGGGTATGATTAGTAATAATTCACTGAAAATATACAGTCAATGTAAAGACTAATCATGTAATGGCATCCCTCTGAAAGGATTCTGACTATGAGTCAAAGCAACTTATTCTAACCTCACACAAAGTATTGGTGAAACCACATTTGGAAAACGTGCAACCTGTATTTTTTGACATCTCCGTGGAGCATTTACTGTAGATTAAGGCCTCTTTTTCCAGTCCAAAATAACTGAATTGAAGTCAAATGCAAATTTCTTTTGTAAAACTTTCACATTGTGTACTGTGTAATGCAGCTACTAAATTCAGCCTACTTGTTTTATTTTGCACTATATTCCACCTATACATTATGGTCAGGGTCTGGACAGCAGGGTGGAGTTGGGGCCTGAGTGCCAGAACCAACTCAGGGACTAAGCATGACTCTTCAGTGAGTTGTCTGCAGCAATGACCCACTCTAGATTGTTTGCTCATCGTAAATTGTGTGACGAGTCCTGTTGTCCCTGACATTCAATATACAAACAATGACAAAACATTTGGGTTTGATTTCCCATTATATGCTACCTAAAAATTGGATGGTAATTCGGAGACCAAAGATGTAAAAAATGCAGAATGCATTTAGTGTGAGAAATGTAAACTTTTGTATCAAGATTCTGCATCGAGCAACCAGTCTCACGGTTGATGTGATAAGTCAGCTTGCACTTATTGTGTACAACCTACTTTCAAAAGCACATTGAGACACTTGCCGGGAATTTCCTCGGAGCTGCTTCCACTCCACCGCTGTAACTTTTTCACTGCAACTCCAAGAGAATTCTGGGTCATAAAAAAGGGTTCCAGGAAGAGAAACGAGCAATCCACAAAACTAAACTCTTGTTTTCATTAGGAAAAAGACTGAAAAGACATGATCCAGGTACATGAAATGCCAACAAAAATAGATAGTAATAGGTAGCTTAATTTAGAGTGCAACCACAGAACTAGAGTATGAACAAGCCTCCAGGAAGACTAGAGATTAAAAACAATTTAATAATGGGGCAGATGTGGAATAGACCCCCAGCTAAGACAATTAATGCTAATTAACAACTTGCATTCATATAGCACCTTTAATGTAGTAAAACATCCCAAGGAGCTTCATAGGAGCGTTAACAAAATTTGACACCGAGCCACATAGAGATATTAGGACAGATGACCAAAAGCTTGGTCAAAGAGGTAGGTTTTAAGGAGCATCTTAAAGGAGGAAAGAGGTGTTTAGGGAGGGAATTCCAGAGTTTAGGGCCGAGGCAGCTGAAAGCACGGCTGCCAATGGTGGAGCAATTAAAATCGGGGATGCGCAAGAGGCCAGAATTGGAGGACCACAGAGATCTCAGAGGGTTGTAGGACTGGAGGAGGTTGCAGAGATAGGGAGGGGCAAGGCCATGGAGGAATTTGAAAACAAGGATGAGAATTTTAAAATCGAGGAGTTACCAGACCGGGAGCCAAGGTCAGCGAGCACAGGGGTGATGGGTGAATGGGACTTAGTGCGCGTTAGGATACGGGCAGCAAAGTTTCAGATGAGCTCAAGTTTACAGAGGGTGGAAGATGGGAGGCCGGCCAGGAGAGCTTTGAAATAGTCAAGTCTAGAGGTAACAAAGGCATGGGCGAAGGTTTCACATTAACTCCTTTAAAAGAGCTGGTTTGGGGCAGTGATAGAGATGCTACCATTAGCCTCAGCACCTCTCACTCAGGGAGGGAAAGATTGGTTAGGGTATCCGGGCCTCATTAATATTCTGCAACTCCGACAAAGTGTGTGAACGCGAGGTAAGAACAGGAGCAGGCTCAGATGTAAGTGCTCCCGCAGTCAAGTAGCCTGCGGGAGCACTCCAGGCTCACTTGGGCAATGCAGCACAGCATGAATCTTAGCTGTAGCTCTGTATCAAATAAAGGAATCAATGCCTCCAGGAGAGGGGGGTGAACAGGGTGACAAAAACCAGCAGGAAAGGGTGCAGAGAAAATACATTTCACAGGTTTTGTAGATATTACACAATTGAAAAATGTGCTTATTTGTAAGACTGAAAAGGTCTTTCAATCTTAGCCCTCCATTCACACATGTCGTACGAGCTAGAACAAACACTACGGAACTCTTGGCTCAGATGCATTTTGGGTTGGAGGCTGCCATTTACCAGTTGTTTTCTAATCTCTTGGAGATAGAATTTTACTGATCTGCTAGAGAACCAGTGCCTTAAAAAATAAAGTTAGTGTAATGGTTGTAAACAAAGCCAATGTCATATGCGAGTCCTAGTCCTGGATCTTTAAACCTACAAAGATTTAATGGCCATCAATTCTTCGGCACAGATGATGAAAAGATTCAAGTTAAAATAAAAACTAATGAACACATAATTATTTTTTTTTTTTAAATTGGCAGCATATTTATTGCTTCAAGCACATAACAATTGTTAGGTCAAAGTTAGTAGTTTGAACACACACCAAAATAAAAGTCCTTACAATGGATCAATAATATTTCATTACTGTGTTTGAATTGCAACATCCAGCACATATTTTTATCACCATTAAAAACTGGATTAAGTGATGGAATTATCTGACTGGGTGATTTTAAATGGTCGATGTACCTTGTGCAGTGGATCTGATTGATGCAAAATGTATCGCAGTAATCTGTTATCATCAGTTTTGAGCTGAAGCTGGACATACTCAATGTCCCATTTCCTGAACGCTTCAGCAGCTCTTGTGGATTTGTTCGTAGCTGTAAAGCAGAAGAAAGCGAAGGTTGGTCATAAATGAAATAATCTGAACCAGATCTGAGCAGTTATATAAGAAACAAAATCTGGAGTAGATGAGAAACACAAGCAGAGAAAGGAAGATTAACGAAGAGACAAATCTGACAAAAGGTATTATAATAAAAGGGCAATTGGGCGGGAATATACCACATGGTTGACTTGAAGGTGGGGAATTTGGCAGCAAAGTACAAATATTTAATATTCAAGGTAAACATATGCTCATTAAGGAACTGATCGGATTAAAAGAAACCAAAACTGGTTGGAGCCCATCCAAAATGAGCCATCAATATAAATTCATTTAGACTAGTTTGCAGAGTGCTTTGTTTCATTTTAGATTAGTTCCAGTTGTTCTCCTGCGCATAATCATGGCACCACATTGATAGTGATTTCTGTGCAGCTGACAACAACTAAGATTAATCATTAATACGCTAAACACAAGGTTGCCAAAATTCCGCTGTTGGCCAAACGTGGCACAAACTGGCTGCCACGTTTCCTACATTTGAAGTGACTACACTTCAAAAAAAAGTAATTAATTGCCTGCACAGCGCTTTGGGACATCCCGAGGTCATGAAAGGTGCTTTATAAATGCAAGTTCTTTTTTTTTTATACATTTCACTTCCCGTGATTTCCTGATATGCCAGTTGGTGGGCAAAGCTCTCCACTGGCACCGTGTACTCAGAAAATCAGCCCCCAGGGGTCAACTTCTTTAAAGTGGCAAAATAAATGAAATGACTGGGCTACACTTTCAGAAAAGAACTCATTTCCATCCTAAAATATATAGATATTCCATAGACTTTGCTCGATCTTATACAAGTCTAAAATATTTTCTACGACTTCAGATGCCTCTATTTCATGCAGCAGGTGAGAGGTTCAGAAAAGTCAGGAATGTCACTTCAAACAAACAGTAACTGTGCAGCTTCCAATAAAAATCTGAAAGAATATTTGCCCAGATATTGCTGCCAAACTAACGTCAAGTTTAATGCGCAAATCGTCCAGCAATTTGTGGCGAGGAAGATACCCCGTGATTTGCGAATCGCCACAAGTTCCTGGATGATTTGCGCCGCTCTGCCGTTAGCCGCGCGAAAATAGCAGCTCGCCGTCAACTTCCCTGTGAGTTTTATGAATATGTTGCATTTGCACATTAATTGCCAATTAAACTCACCGTAGAAAATTAGGGCTGGTACTTAACAGCGTAAGTACATTTTTAATGAGGAGATTTATGTTCCTGCAATGCCGATCAAGCTCTCCAACCCAGAAAGGGAACAATTTAAGCTGTGGAGTCTCATTCCTACAGGTAGTAAATTGTTGTTAGAGATTTTTTTAATTTTAATTTTTTTTCTTTTCCTTTCTGTCTCTTTATCCAATCTCTCTTCCCCTCTCTTTATTTCTCTTTCTGTACCTGATTTGACTCTAATTCACCCTATTTCCTCCTACGTTGTTCCTCTGTTTCTTTCTCAATCCTTAAATCTTATTGGTTAAGAAGTTAAGACTGTTGGTCCAGTCATTCACCAAGGTCCTAGATGTCCTGATCATGCTATTATCAGATCACACTTCCAGCAACTTACAGGGCAAAAACATTGCGAGATGAAGGGTGAGGGAAAAGTCTAATTAACGGGGCACGCCGCGAGATGCCCTGCTCCAGCAAATTCTGGGCCATTATTTTGTTCTGGTTGTAGTATTTTCTGACAGCTTATAATGTAATGTTTGTCAACTTCAGGTAAAACACAAACCCACCCACAGTAGAGTTTGTTGGGGACAATCTATGAGCCTACTCACTTTTACAAAGAGATTTACTTTTGTCAGAAAGACTGAAGATAACGATTTCAAAGCCATAGTAGATGAGGCAGCTCCTATTAGGAACTTATTTCTCATGTACATTGGCCATAAGTGATGGAACGGATATTGCATCTCTCTGAAGAAAAGCAAAATGATCACTCCTTCACATCTGAAGATCTTTCAAATTATTTATAATTTAGGATAGTTTACTCAGTTTATCAAAAACTCGTCATAATTGTACGTTAATGCTTTTAACAATTCAGTAAATTGTGCTTGGGCAGAGCCAACCTTGTTTCAATGGGTATGTTCGACAGCTTCAAATACCCATAATTTGGGGCTAAGTGTGTAAACTCACTCAGATGCCTGATGTGGGAAACTGAAACATTATATTGGTACAGTAGGGAGTGCTTGTTAGAGGTTTGAGGTTAAATCATGGTGGCTCCATTCAGAAAGAGCTCTGCGTTGATGATGTATCAGATGCCGCAGCAGTTTTGTAGTACAACCACTGTTATATGTCCCGTTGTGCAAATATCTTAAGTGGGAGGGGGGCATTGCTGAATTTTATACTGATGAAGGTGAGAGATGCCAATTGACAATATACCAGGTGATGATAAATGGAAGGGATAGAATCTCTGTCCGGGGCCTTGACTAGCAAGGTCCTGCAGCTGTCACTCTGGGTCCCATTCTGTTTCTCCTACTTGTGAACACTATAAAGCAGGATACTTCTAGTGCATTATAATTTGCTAATAACACTAAGCTTAGTGATAAATTCTATAAAGATTAAAGGTACAGTGATATCAATGGAAATGCATACTTACGGATGTACACTATTGAGGTCTATAATTCTGAATAGCAGTGTCCATTAGAACATATTCATTTTAACTACATAGTGTTCAGCAAGTTGTGGCCCAGGATATCAGCAAAGGATGGTTTACTGCACTGAGGTCCACTCTGGCCAAGACCATTATTCGTATGACCTACCATCAACATCATTCAGTGACTGTCCAGATCCACCTCCTCCCAGTGTTCATGAATGTAACGCCAGAGAGTGTCCTCCATCAGCCAGCTGGAGAGTGGGAGCCTGGAGCAAGGTATGTTTGGTGTGCAAAGCTGCACTTTATTTGTTTATACTTACTGATTTTTATTTTCCATTTACACTAAAATGAGAAAATTGACAAGATTTAATCTTGTGAAAGTGACTAATATTTTGAATGAATGTGATTTTTATGAAGAGTTTTAATAATCTAATTCCAATGAGAAATGTGGGTGTTCTCCCCCAATGATTCAGTTTAAACTATGAATAGCTGAGCCATACAGACAAAAAGAAACCCAGAATTCAATCTCTGATCTGTGCCAAGTTAGCTGTTTTTTATTCGTTCACGGGATGTGGGCATCGCTGCCAAAGCCAGCATTTATTGCCCATCCCTCAACCAGGGTGACAATAGGGATGCTACAATTGGCTCAGAGTCCCAACTGTAAGGAGAGGAAAATAGGTTAGGGTTCAAACTCCTGATAACTATCCAACAAACCCTACTTGGAAGTGCACATGTGTGGATGTTGGTTGAGGGCACAGTCAGAGCCATGCCCCTTTTGATCAAACAGCCTTTCGACACTCGCTGTCAAGGACAACGCATGAATATTGTCTCCTTGTGAGGTACCGAAAGACAATTGCACTGTTAATCTGCAGGAATGTGAGTGAATCCTGAAATTTACTCAATGACTGTACTTATTGGCACATGAACGGATCCTGAAGGTGGCGAGCTGACAACTGCTGAGCAGTCTTGGCTCAGTGGTCACACTCTTGAGGCCCTGTCTACCCTCTCAGGTGTACGTAAAAGATCCCATGGCCAATATTTATTTGAGAGGTCGCACAACACCAGGTTATAGTCCAACAGTTTTATTTTAAATCACAAGCTTTCGGAGTTAAAACTCCTTCGTCGGGTGAAGTGAGTTTTAACTCCGAAAGCTTGTGATTTAAAATAAAACTGTTGGACTATAACCTGGTGTTGTGCGACCTCTCAATTTTGTCCACCCCAGTCCAACACCGGCATCTCCGCATCATGACCAATATTTATTTCCCAGGACACCGGGAGAACTCCCCTGCTCTTCAAATAGTGCCATGGGATCTTTTACATCCGCCTCAGGTGGGGCCTCAGTTTAACGTCTCATCCGAAAGACAGTATAACACTCCCTCAGTACTGCACTGAAGTGTCAGCCTAGATTGTGCACTCAAGTCTCTGGAGTGGGGCTTCAACCCACAACCTGCTGACTCAGAGGCAAGAGTGCTACCAAAGAGCCAAAACTGTCACAAAGAGTAAACAGGAAATTAAAGTTGTCAAAGGTTGAGATTTTTTAGTTCTGTGTAGCGCCCTCTTTTTTTTGTCAATTGCTGGCTATTTAGTCTTGATTTACTTTGTGTTAACATTGAACTAGTTTATTATGGTAAAGGCCGACAGTGTTTAAAATTAGCATGTTAAATTAACCACAGAAAATTAAAAGGTTAACCGGCAATTATACAACAATGAACAAGTTGAATTATCAGTTAATAATGCACTACAGCACCAGCTACAAAATGAAGTGAATTAATATCAATAGTCCACATTTAAAAGCATTATAGTTAACAAATCACTTGTTTTTAATTCCTCATTAAGATTGTTTTCAAATTATTTCAGTGCTCAGTGACCTGTGGTGTTGGGATAATGGAGAGAAAAGTGCAATGCCTGAATGATGACAGTCTACTTAGTGAACTGTGCCTTCCAAACCAAAAGCCACAATTTCAGACTCCTTGCTTCAATGACGTTTGTAAGTAATTTGATTTCTAACTTTTTTAATGTAATAAACTTAATTGTACACGCACTTTCACATCTAACAATATCAATCGATTTGTTTTATCCCATCAAAAATTTTAATATTCCTCTTTTCATCTGTGCTGTGGCGAGAAATCTTCTAAACTATACCACCCAGAAGCTTTTTGTTAATAGATCACACAGAGTAAAATGGTTGGACTTTTCCACAACTCTTTGCCAGAGGATTAACAAAGAGAAGATTCACCCCCTTGCCCCCCTCCCCCCCAACTAAGAGCCAACTTCCCCCGCTCCAGCTCTTAAACAGAATGTCACTGTTCCCTCTCGGGCAAATGTCATGGAGCTTGGCCTAAAGAACTGATTCAATTCACAACGTGTAGGCAGATTGAAGTACCAGGCAGTGACCATAGAAAGATGAGGTAATGAAAATCCAATTAGATTGCTGCCAAGCTGTGGCCACTCAATACTATTAACTCAGCAGCTGACAACGCGAGGGAATTCCAAGCTCCATTGATTTTAGTTCACACGCTGTGATGCTGAAGCAATCCCTAAAAATGACAGTAATAATGCTACTCAGGTTTACTGTTTTATTATCCTTATACTTAAAAATATCTTGATTTTTATTTTAAATAGAGGTGATTTCCACAGCTGGCAATCCCAGTGCGATGTGCCTATCGCAAGGAGTGCTGGCCAGGAAATCGCAGGCCCGCAACGCATGATTTTTGTTGTCTATTTAAAGTAATGGTGGGAAAATCACAGGCCCCATGATTAACCGAACAACACTCTGTGCGAGCACCACTCCTCGTTGGGAGTGACCAATTCAAAAATCAGCCCGCACGCCGGCTTTCCCTCTCTTCCTTTACTCTTCTCTTTCCTTGCCTATTCTCTATTTTTACTAATTTAACTTTAATCCCACATTATTTCTAACTAACACACTGTACTCACCATGTTTTTTTCTTACTTATTTTTAAAAAAACTTGCGCCTTTCACGATCTCAGGACTTCCCAAAGCGCTTTACAGCCAATTAGGTACTTTTGAAATACAGCCACTGTTGTAACGCAGGGAAGTGTGGCAGCTAATTCGCACATAGCATGATCTCACACTCAGCAATTAGATATGACCAGATAATCTGTTTTTAGTCATTTTGATTGAGGGATAAATAGTGGCCAGAACACCGGTGAGAACTCCACTGCTCTTCTTCCAATCGTGTAAGGAATCTTTTGTATCTACCTCAGAGAGCAGATAGGGCCTTGGTTAAACGTCTGATCTGAAAGATAGCACTTCTGACAGTGCAGCACTCCCTCATAACTGCACTGGTGTAAAGGCTTGAACTCACAGCCTTCTAACTGAAGAGGCAAGAGTGCTACCCAACGTTCCCTCTAAGCTGCGCAGTTGTGCAGCTGTCTGCCGGTCCCGCACAGCACGGGGCCAGCTTTTACCATGTGAAATTTGGCGCATGCGCGAAACATTTAATAGGCTGCGCAGCCCATTAAAGGGACCGCGCACCCAAATTTAAAACATTGGTGGTACCACTGGACCAAGCCTACCATGGAGTCATACAGTTTTACAAATATCCCTGTGGATGATATTATGCTCCATATAATCTTCAATGTTTTAAAGGTGATGTTTCAGCAAGTTGCAGTGATATCCAGAAGACAAAGGAAGTGCAAAAAGATGGAGAGTACCTGCTAAAAATTGATGGCAAAATAATAAAGGTATTGTGTCAACAGACTGCATACTGTTTGCTCAGAATCGTGAGTGTTACATCACTATATTAATGCTTTGGTTTGCAGATATATTGTGCGGGAATGCATTCTGATTATCCCAGGGAGTATGTAACTTTATCCAGTGGAGAGGCAGATAACTACTCCGAAGTCTATGGATACAGGTGAGTGACAATTAGTTTGCATTTGCTGGCTGAATGTTAAATAGATACCCAGTTACCTCACTCATTGGTGAGTCTTGTTCATGCAAGAACTATAAACAGTTTCTCCTCAGAATGTTTTAGACATTTTTCCCATTCAGGTTAAAGAAAGAACTTGCGTTTATATACGACCTTTAATATATTCAGAATGCCACAAAATGCTTTACAACCAATTTCTTACTTTTTTGAAGCACTGTCACTCTTGTTTCATAGACAAATGTGGCAATTTGTGCACAGCAAGGTCCCACAAACAGCAAATGAGATAAAATAACTTGTTTTGGTGGTGGGAAGGGTATATGTTGGAAAGGGCAACAGTGTTTTTTTTTTAATGATACCAAGGGATCTTTTACACCCATCTAAACAGGCAGAACGGGCCTCCATTTAACATCTCATCTGAAAGACGACCTCTCTGACAATGCAGCATTCCCTTAGTACTAAATGCAAGTTCTGCAGACCCAGGAGTGGGGCTTAACAACCTTCTGACTCGAAGACGCAAGTGCTATCACCGAGTTAAACTGACACAGTTCAGAGATCATTTGATTAAAAGCAATAGGTTTTCCTTGTATTTATGATAGTAAAGTAGAACTTTCTTCTTCATTCCTTTAACTCAACGCATAACTTAAGTCAGGCTCACTGTGCACTGGATGAATATCACTTTGAGTTATCTTAAAGGAGCTTTAAACTTTCTTAATTCCCGTAAAAGGTATGCAAACTCCTCGCAGCACAATCAGTTCACTGTATTCTCCCATTATTCATCATGTCACCATTGTGCACCTTGTTCCTGCTCCTTGGGTAGGATGGAAAACTGTGGACGATATACCCGCAACTTCCCGACATGCACAGCCGACAGGCAAGGCTTCCCATCCGCAACACACAGATAATCAGCCCAATAATGTCAATATGTATCTCCCCACTGGGCAATATTCCCTCCCCCACCAAGTCTCCCAGCATAGGCAGTTGTATTAATTAAAGCTGATGCTTCCAAACCATTTGCAGATAGACTTAGCCATCAAAAGATTTTGGATGAAGTTGGCCAGACTCCACCAAGTGAAAGCTTGGCCAAGTTGGTAGTACACTCACCTGAGTCGTTAGTTTAAGCTTCACTGTAGATTTGAGCACATAACCCTGGATGACACTTCAACGCTATAATGGGGGAGTTTTGCACTGTCAGAGGTGCTGCCTTTCAGACCAATGGTTAAAGCAAGCTCCTACTGCCTGCTCAGGTGGACATATAAGATCCCATGGAAGAGGAACAGTTTCCTGTCATTCATGACCATCATTCCACCCTCAGCCAACATCACCAAAAAGAAACACAGGGGGCGATTTTGCCAGCCCTGGAGAGGCGGGTATGGAGGCGGGACTGCCGGGAAAATGGCAGAATCTGGGAGCAGGTACCCATCCCGCCCCAACCTCCCTCCGTGCCATCTTCCCAGGAGGCGGGTACCGTCTCAATGCGGGAAGGGGATTAGTGCCAATTAACTGCCTGTTAACAGGTAGTTAACAGGTAGTTTTTTGGCTAATCCCTATTTTGCAACCTAAAGTGTGGGCTCCCCGACGCCTCCGAACCTCGCCAGGGTCAGCGAGGCGAGCCGTGTGTCTCTGGGGGTCGGAGGGGCCGAAAAGTGCGCTGTGCAGGTGAGTGATGAGTGCAAGTGTGGAGAGGTAAGTGTGTGAGGTGAGTGTAGAGTGTTTTAATAAGATTACTTACCTTTGCTTCTTCCTCCAGGCTTCATCCCTTTAGGCTGCGGAGCTGCCTCATCTCACCGGCAGAGAAAGCAGAATGGCCCCTGCATTCTCAGATGCAGCAGCCTTCTGCTTTCTGCTCAGGAAAGCTTTCTAAGTGAGTCTTCAGTAAAGGACTCAACTTAAAAGACAGATTGTCAGTGTTTGACAGCTTCACAGAGCTGTCAAACGATGACAATTCATCTGTCAAAAAATCTTGATAGATGAAACGTTATACGCTGACGTCCTCTGTCACCGGCTTTCCCTTAATTGGCCTGCTAAGTCCGCTGGGCGGGTTTAACAAGGTCAATCAAGGGAAAATAGCGTGGGTTGGCCGGACGTCGATGGAGGCGGGACTAAAACCCGACAAGCAGCAGTCCCGCCTCCATCACGTCCCCATTGATAAAATCACCCCCATAGTACCTAGTCATTCATTCATTTGCTGTTTGTGGGCATTTTGTTGTGTGCAAATCGGCTGCTATTGTTGCCCACACATTGCACTTAAAAAACATTCCCTTGGTGATAAGGTGTTATGTAAATGCAAGTTTGTTCTTCTTTCATGCAAGGGTTTGACTTGATGTTGGTTGTCACAAAGGATGATATCCCGTGTAATTGTTTTCATCCAACTGATACCAGCCTTCGTTTGACCTCAGACATTGTTCACATCGTCCCATAGGGAGGGCAGGAAAATAAAGTTGGAGTACAGCAACACAAAACACCTTTATGCTTACAGAACAGCATTCACAGAGAATTGGAATCAGTTGGTTACAGCTCTTCTCTAGGGAGAGGGGGAAATGTAAATTTTTTTTAAATTGTTGCAGATATGAAGATAAGGAGAGGTATTAAGGACTCATGTAATAGACTGTGATCAGAACTTCAGTATGAAAAGAATTGCAGTACCAATAGGAATTTCTGAAAGTGTTGTTTTTGTTTAGGCTGCACAATCCTTACGAATGCCCTTATAATGGAAACAGAAGAAATGACTGTTCTTGTAAAAATGATTATCTCGCAGCTGGGTACACGGTGTTTCACAGAATACGCTTTGATATCAGCTCAATGCAGATTATAAGTAAGTACTTTTCTCATCTAGTTCAGGGCTGGAAAATATTTTGCATTACACAAATCAGAGAAAACAATGAACAAGCAGTGATGAATCGCAGAAGTAATCCATGTTGCACTTGTGAAATTCATCCCAGTTCCATATAATGTAACATTTTATGAAATACAATCAATACACTTTTAATACAAGTAAATATACTTTTATAAGTTATTTTTGTTGCTGCTGTTTTGCACAATGGATTTTTGGGTTGAATTGATGAGAGAGATGAAGAGGTTATGGGTAATGAAAAAGATGGTGCATAATGTTAGGATTGCAGCAAATTTGGAGATGAAAATAGAAAGAACTTTCATTTTATAGCGCCTTTCATGACCTTAGGACATCCCAAAACACTTTACAGCCAATGAAGTACTTTTGGAGGTGTAGTCACTGTTGTAACGTAGGGAAGTGCAGCAGCCAATTTGAGCACAGCAAGGTCCCACAAACAGCAATGAGATTATGACCAGATAATCTGTTTTAGTGATTTAATAAAAAATTATTTATTCATTCACGGGATGTGGGCATCGCTGGCAAGGGCAGCATTTATTGCCCATCCCTAATTGCCCTTGAGAAGGTGGTGGTGAGCCGCCTTCTTGAACCGCTGCAGTGCGTGTGGTGAAGGGACTCCCACAGTGCTGTTAGGTAGCGAGTTCCAGGATTTTGACCGAGTGACGATGAAGGAACGGCGATATATTTCCAATCAGGATGGTGCGTGACTCGGAGGGGAACCTGGATGTGGTGGTGTTCCCATGCGCCTACTGCCCTTGTCCTTCTAGGTGGTAGAGGCCATGGGTTTGAGAGGTGCTGGCGAAGAAGCCTTGGCAAGTTGCTGCAGTGCATCTTGTAGATGGTACACACTGCAGCCATGGTACACCGGTGGTGGAGGGAGTGAATGTTTGAGGTGGTGGATGAGGGGGGCCGATCAAGCGGGCTGCTTTGTCCTGGATGGTGTCGAGCTTCTTGCGTGTTGTTGCAGCTGCACTCATCCAGGCAAGTGGAGTATTCCATCACACTCCTTACTTGTGCCTTGTAGGTGGTGGAAAGGTTTTAAGGACTCAAGAGGAGGTGAGTCACTCGCCGCAGAATATCCTGCTTCTGACCTGCTCTTGTAGCCATAGTATTTATGTGGCTGATCCAGTTCAGTTTCTGGTCAATGGTGACCCCCAAGGATGTTGATGGTGGGGGATTCGGCGATGGTAATGCCATTGAATGTCAAGGGGAGGTGGTTAGAATCTCTCTTGTTGGAGATGGTCATTGGCACTTGTGTGGCGCGAATGTTACTTGCCACTTATCAGCTGAAGCCTGAATGTTGTCCAGGTATTGCTGCATGTGGGCATGGACTGCTTCATTATCTGAGGAATGCGAATGAAACTGAACACTGTGCAATCATCAGCGAACATCCCCACTTCTGACCTTATGATGGTCATTGATGAAGCAGCTGAAGATTGTTGGGCTTAGGACACTGCCCTGAGGAAATCCTGTGGCAATGTCCTGGGGCTGAGCTAATTGACCGCCAACAACCACAACCATCTTCCTTTGTGCTAGGTATGACTCCAGCCAGTGGAGCATTCCCCCCCCCCCCCCCGCCCCCCGATTCTCATTGACTTCAGTTTTACTAGGGCTCCTTGGTGTCACACTCGGTCAAATACTGCCTTGATGTCAAGGGCAGTCACTCTCACCTCACCTCTGGAATTCAACTCTTTTGTCCATGTTTGGACCAAGGCTGTCATGAGGTCTGGAGCCGAGTGATCCTGGTGGAAGCCAAACTGAGAATTGATGAGTAGGCTATTGGTGAGTAAGTGCTGCTTGATAGTTTTGTCAACTCCATCTTTCATCACTTTGCTGATGATTGAGAATAGGCTGATGGGGAGGTAATTGACAGAATTTTGTCCTGCTTTTTGTGGACAGGACATACCTGGGCAATTTTCCGCCTTGACAGGTAAATGCCAGTGTTGTAGCTGTACTGGAACAGCTTGGCTAGAGGCTCGGCTAGTTCTGGAGCACAAGTCTTCAGCAGTACAGCCGGGATGTTGTCGGAGCCCATAGCCTTTGCAGTATGCAGTGCGCTCAGCCATTTCTTAATATCATGAGGAGTGCATCGAATTGACTGAAAACTGGCATCTGTGATGGCGGGGACCTCAGGAGGAGGCCGAGATGGATCATCCACTTGACCCTTCTGGCTGAAAATGGTTGCGAACGCTTCAGCCTTGTCTTTTGCACTTACGTGCTGGGCTCCACCATTGTTGAGGATGGGGATGCTCATGGAGTCTCCTCCTCCTATTAGTTGTTTAATTGTCCACCACCGTTCACGAGTAGATCTTGCAGGAGTGCAGAGCTTTGATCTGATCCGTTGGTTGTGGTATCACTTGGCACAATCTATAGTATGCTGCTTCCGCTGTTTAGCGTGCATGTAGTCCTGTGTTGTAGCTTCACCAAGTTGACACTTAATTTTCAGCTACACCTGGTGCTGCTCCTGGCATGCTCTTCTACACACCTCAGTGAACCAGAGTTGGTCACCTGGCTTGATGGTAATGATAGATGATGGATGACATTCAGGCTTGGGCTGATAAGTGGCGAGTGTCTTACCTCCCGACTCCCCAAAACCTTTCCAACATCTGCAAGGCACAAGTCAGGAGTGTGATGGAATATTCTCCACTTGCCTGGATGAGTGCAGCTCCAACAATACTCAAGAAGCTCGACAACATCCAGGACAAAGCAGCCCACTTGATTGGCACCCCATCTACCACCTTAAACATTCACTCCCTCCACCACCGGCGTACCGTGGCTACAGCGTATACCATCTATAAGATGCACTGCAGCAACTCGCCAAGGCTTCTTCGACAGCAGCTCCCAAACCTGCGATCTCTACCACCTAGAAGGACAAGGGCAGCAGGTGCATGAGAACACCATCACCTCCAAATTCCCCTCCAAGTCACACATCATTCTGACATTCTGCCATTTCTTCATCGTCGCTGGGTCAAAATCCTGGAACTCCCTCTCTAACAGCACTGTGGGAGTACCTTCACCACACGGACTGCAGCAGTTCAAGAAGGCGGCTCACCACTACCTTCTCGAGGGCAATTAGGGATGAGCAATAATTGCTGGCCTTGCCAGTGACACCCACATCCCAGGAATGAATATAAAAAGAGAGTGCGGGATATGCCGGGCCATGCAGTTACAAATTGTGGTAGAATACAATTCTGCTGTTGCTGATGGCCCACAGCACCTCATGGATGTCCAGTTTTGAGCTGCTAGATCTGTTCTGAAACTATCCTATTTTGCACGGTGATAGTGCCACACAATACGATGGAGGGTGTCCTCAGTGCAAAGACAGGACTTTGTCTCCACAAGGACTGTGCGGTGGTCACTCCTACCAATACAGATGCATCTGCGACAGGTAGATTAGTGAGGACGAGGTCAAGTAGGTTTTTAGATGTTAGTGAGGAGGACTTTGGAGGGTCGACTGGGATGGGTGTGCCTTTGTCAACTATCAGACCCCTATAATCTTGGAATTATCGCTTAAACACCTTGCTCCATCTCTCTCTAATTACATGGCCCTCCTGAAGACCCAACTCTTTGACCACATCTTTCATAACCTCCCTATATCTTGCTCAGTGCCCTCAATTTTGAACATCTCTGTCAGATCTCCTCTTTACCTTCTTTAGATACAGTAGTACTTTTTAAAATTCCTTTATAGCACACAACATATAAATGGGGGAAGAGGAGATGTTTTCACAACTTTGAATAGCTACACAACATAATATCATGGTAATAAATTTATTTACAGAAGTACAATTTTTAGCTGAATTAAGCCTGAATTCACAGCAGTGCCAAGAAGGTGGGCAATTTCTGTTGGCCGCGCCTCCTACCTGGGTTTTGCTGGAGCTGCAGCACTCGAACTTCCCTCAGTAAGCCAAACTGTGCTTCACTAGCTGTAGCAACCAGTTGAGCTCTCCTTGCACTCCAGCTCATATGATCTTAGTCACAGCAGTCCATTCAAACATTTCTGTACCACAACGTCTGCGATGTTAGTTTGCCTGCGCTGGCAGTGGAGCAGCCCCTGCAAACAATATGTTACTCATTTGTTGCACTCTTTCTGCGAGAAAAATAATGGCTTCAAGATGGTTTCGAGTTTACACAGATGAGCAATTCTAAGAATTGTACTATGCTGTAATTTTCTACCAAAACCGCTTGTTCTATTAATTAGATGGAATCCATGTCATCAGCCTGTTTCAAAATAAGTAAATAAATAAAACAAAAGGTTTAAGTTACATTTTTTCTTCAAAATGTCAGTGTAGCCTTATAGGGGGGGAAAACAAGTTAATTTACTTTTTTTCAATAATTTTGGACTTGATGATGCAGCAGTCCTCAATTTCCAATTTGATGGTCATTTTACCATCATAAATTTATCATCAATAAAAGAATGAAGGGAGAGGTTGGGAGAATTTTTCTTTAATTGCTGAGGGTTGTTAGGACCTGGAATACCTCACCAGAAGCAGTGGTGAAACTAGAATCCATAATATCTTGTGAAAGGGAAGTGGGTAATTATTTGAAAAAGAAAAATTTTAAGAGATTCGAGAAAGGGCAAGGGAATAGGGCTAACTGGATAGCTCATTCCGAGAGTCAGCACAGACGCAAGGTCTGAACGGTGTCCTTCTCTCCTCTGAAATTGTCCGATGGTGCAAGTATAAAGTAGAATTCACACTTATTTTGAAAGGAACTGACATTACCAAAAGTTGGAGGGTACCACGTTTCTTTTCTTTGAGAAATATAGGTATAGGACTAAGGCATATAGTGCAAGACACCAGCACATTTGAATAGACAGGGAAAAATCAAGGAGTAGTGATTTGGTGACACCAAATTTGGGTTTTTAAAAGCCTGTAGATTGAAGTGCCTGACATGGATAAAGAGTTCCACAGTTATGAATGGGAATGAATGGGTTAGAGTAGGTGACAATGCGATTTATCTTGATGTCAGTGTAGTGAGTGAGAGAAGAGCGCGTAGGATGGAGGAATAAGGGAAAGTTCCGAACAGCACTGACCTTCGTAGCAGAGCATCAAAGAGGTGAGAAGCTAGAGAGGGCTCACCAAACAGATACACTGGGCCAGAAATTCTGCTGTTGTCGGGTGAGTACGCGCTGTGTACTCACCCGTAAGGCCATCTGAAGTGCCGGTTTCCTGCATGCACTGCGCATGCGCGGGAAACCGGAACTTCCGTTCCCCTGAAGGGAGGGGTTCAGAAGTCGAACGCGTGCGCGGGAGAGGCTGCGCGCACGCAGCGAACTTCGGGTTTTTTTTCAGGTTTCTCCGGGAGTGTAAGTATGGAGAAGCTGCACTTTTAAAAAGGAGGTGCAAGGCCTGTTTTTAACAAGGTAAGTGGTTAATTAATTACAATTTAAATATTTTTTCAACAGGTTTATCTTTTTTAGATACTTTAAAGAAAGGTAAGTTTATTTTTAGCACCGTTAAAAAGTATAATTAATTTTTTCAAAAATTTAAATTTTTGTTTAAACTAGTTAATTTATTTAACTTATAGTTATTTTAAAAATGTGATGTTTTTTTTCCAATTTATTTGAAGTTTAAGTGTGGTTTTGGGGCCAATCTCTATTCATAGATTTGACAGGTCTTCCTGTCAAATCTATGAATGAAAATGCCCTGCTAGGATTGGCTCTCCATGGCCCACGTGATCCCAGGGGACGCTTCGAACTAACTGCGCCCCTGGGATACGCAAGCACTGCCCGCCGGCAGCTGGAGGAGGCCCAGGACCCGAAGTCCTCGTGGGCCCAAAGCACAACTGCAGGCGCGGTAGGCAAGTACGCACGCGATGCTTGCACCCGCAGGAAACTGGAAAGCCGAATTTCTGGCCCTTTAGTTTTTGCTTCTATTCTGTTCAGGAGTGAAATCAGTTTTGTGATCATTCGGTCAAGGATCTGGTTTAGGAATACACAGATTAAATATATATTGAGAACCTTTAAAAAGTGCTATGGGCTCTGTGGTAACTACATTTCTGTATAGAATAGATACCCTGTTGGGTACCTTCGAATGAAAACCATTCTAATATTAAAGGTGCAAACATCTCTGGGCTCTGATGGACACCTCCCCATTGTCTCAAACCGATATAGTATGCAGAGATACACAATTCTGAGATGGCTGATTCATCTGGTGTTCCAACCAATTTGTTCTAAACAACATCCTAGATAACTTGTTTGTCTCTGGGGCCTAACCCTTGCCATAAACCACTCTTCCGCACTAATGAGTCCTCCAAGTACTCTCTCTTATGAAGATACTTTGCCTGCCATAATATATCTTCTATGCGTAATGGTGACATTGTAAAGAAATAGAAAACAATGCTTGTATTGTGGAATATGTTTCTGACCTCTCAATTTTTCCAGTTACAGACTTGCATTTTGCTGAGACGGTTCATGGAAGGGCAGTGCCATTTGCGACAGCGGGAGATTGTTACAGCGCAGCCAAGTGTCCCCAGGTAAAGAATGATCTGTTGGAATGGAATTTATATACCAACTGCATTTCCAATTTAAAAGTCCTCAATTGTAGGTTTAAGCATAGATTAAAACAAAAAGAGAAACATAGTCACACATTTGCACGGTATCACCAGTTTTCATTCATTGTTTCCTCACAAACTGCAAGTACTAGTCACACATTTATTTGGGGGGTGGCTAATAATCAGGTCTGTCCCACCTTCAGCAAGTGCACCTCCTTTCAATTGATCATGGAGGTGGGAAGACCAGTGCAACCCAGACTGTCCTGGTTGAAGCCAAAGGGCCCAGTAAATTGTTGTAACAGTTCATTCTAATTATCGGGTGGAGTGAAAGTTGAAGTTTACAAGAATACACGTCCTTTTAATTCATTATACTTTTGTGACGTTTATATCTGTACCATTTCACGCAGAAATAGATCTTGTAATAAATTATTTTGGAACATAGAAGTAAATTCAGCATTCCCAGTGCTGGAAGGGAGTGTGGGTCGGAGCTAGCATGGTGGCACTTTAGCGCTGATTCACGACTCTTTGATGAAGGCACGAAAGCGCTGAATTTACCCTAATCTGTGCACGTGGAAACACAAGAATCCGCTTCCAGGTTTTATGGTTTACACAGCATGTAGGGACTGTTCTCAGCGTGACTGAGTCCTAGATTCAGACAGATGTCACAGGCCACAAACCCGATGATCCCCTGGATGCACAAATGACAATGCTGTTTACTTGATGAAACGGATAACAAAAGGAGGGTTGACAGAATTGTTCTTTACCTTTGTGAAGAGAATGGTAAGACACCCGTTGGGGCCTCTAATGAATGGAAGGATTTTTTGAGATGACCAGTTTACTGCCTCCAGGGGGATGACCTACTAGAGTTTTCAGAGTGATGCTAGGTCACCAATAAAAACCACCCTGCAGCAGAAAGTGTCGTCTTCATCAGTTAAATGAAGCTTCCAGAAACAATACAATGGTCAGGCTTACCAAATAGCCATATTGTGATGGCAGAAGTGTAGTTACAGAGAAATAAAGAATATAGCTCTTTTTTTAGAAGTTTATTTGCCCTATCCCTCTATTTTCACTATCCCTGTAGACCAGTGCTAGTGGTTTAAGTGGCTTCAACTCAGTTTGATGTTATGGGAAAGTATGGTGTGCGATATTTAGCATAGATTTGTATAAAGTAGCTGATTGCAAATTCATTAACTAGTCTTCTCATTTTGTAATCTTCCGTGATTTTAATTTTTAAACGTGAAAGTAGGGTGACTTTGATTCTGAATGGGATAAATAAACCATCGTTTCTAATACGATTTTAGCCCGAGGATCCCAGCTGGAAACTCCTGAGAAACTCGTTGTTTGAGTGTTTTCCCAGGCAGTCACAAATACCCTGACTTCACTAACGACTTCACATTTAGGTGCCTCCGAGAATGCCTTAATCTCTCAATTGAAAGCAGAGTTTGTTGAGGTACCAGTTATGGTGTTCTGAACATTTCTCATCACATCTTGTCACATAAAATCATGTGTCTGTTTTACATAAATAGCTCAGTTACATAATGTTTTTCCCCCAAATTAAGGTCAACTAACATCTGTAGGGAGCAGAAAGCTCTCAATGAACAAATGTGTACAAATGTGCTGTAATTATAGGAAATCTCTCGGATTTGTTTTGGAATACAAACAAAGTAATACCAGTTTTTCCAGACACTGCTTTTTGGCAGTTTGGTTTATCTAAGAGCGATTGACATATTCAGCAGCCCAGTGTCACTACATGGCCATAATCTGCAGCTTGTGTTTTATAACTTTCTACACTGATTGGTGGGGGGGATAAAGTAAATTTTCAAAAAAATGTGCGCACGATGAGGAAATTGTCACACCAATAATATAATGAACATAAAGACATAGTTATTCCATTGATCTGTGTAACATTGAATCTTGTCTAAGTAACTCCTCGCCTTTCCCAATCATCTGGATTACCACTTTATGTAACAAAGCTCTTAACAGTCCAGCTCACCTAATCAAATGGGCTGCCTTGGATATCGGATCTGGGCATTAGAAACAAGAGTCTGACAAATCAGAGGTCCATTTTACTGCTTTCCAGCTTGAACAAGAATAATGAAAGAAAGGGACAAACTGGCTTGCTTTTGGTGTTATATCTGGTTATTTGCAGTAGATCTGTGATCAAGTGATGTCGGACTTTTATTTTGTGCATATCATCACCCCCGCGTGTAGATCTCTGTCATGTGTATCGTTAAGGCCCCTATCTCACCACCACATCCATTCTTTGACTTTGCTTTTTTTGTGGTGTTTAATTGCTGGGAGGTACAGTCCCATAATCCACAGCATGCTCAATGTCCACAAGTAAAGAGCATTATTTATGCCTGCCTGCCCCTACACAAAGGTAAAGCCCACTGTGAGACAAACCCTTTCAAACTCTGCTCACCTGCAATAGTGATTTCCATCGTAATCAGCAGCATGCTGACTGAGCACCAGATATGTGGGGCTGTCTCTAGATAAATTCAGGCTGTCTGATCCCACCTCTTATCCACATTATAAAAGTAGAAAATGAGAAAGAACCAAGGTGCCAGTTATAAACCTGATTCAAACAAGCAGGTCAAACATAACGGGCCTGAATTAGCGATCGGAGGCTTCCCGCGGGCGGATGACTCCGATCATCAAAAATCTACGCATTTAACTGGTGGTCCGGGAGATACGGAAGCTTGCGATCCTGGGCCTCTCCTGGTAGAAATGCGTAGAGGTCCACGTATCCCAGTGGCGCATGCGGTTTTCAAGCACCCCTGGGATCACGTGGGCCAGCCCAACCAATGAAAGAAGGGAATCCCCATTCATACTTATGGGAGTTCCGTACGTACGGAACTGTCATAAGTATGAATGGGGATCACTTAAAAAATACATGAACACATGAAATAAATAAAATTTAAAAAATGACATATATAAAATTAATTAAAATGGCATTTAATTAAATACTTTAAACAAAAATGTAATTTTTTGGAAAAGAAATGTATATGTTTTAACAGGGCTAAATATAAACTTACCTTATTGGACAGGGTTTTTAATGTATATGTGAGTGATAAAATTTTATTTTTCTCTTTTTAAAACTCTTATGCTGGTAAAAGCAGACCTTACACCTGCTTTTACCAGGCGTAAGAATTTCACGGCCTTTCAGCGGGCGGAAGTTGGGCAAATAGCGCAACTCTCCACCCGCAGAGGTCCTTCTCCCGGGGATGCGGAGGATCGGTCAAGAAGATTCTTGACAGATCGCAAGTGCCGGGTTTCCACGCATGTGCTTCGCATGCCTAAACCAGGAACTTGCGTGGCCCCTACGGGCGCGTACGCACCCCGTACGCACCCGTAGGGGTCGCAAAATATGGCCCAATGTTTTCATCAGTATGTTAAGCTTTGTTATGAGCCATTCTTGAAAGGGGTTGAACTGGACCAAAATAAAGACATTTGATCAATATGAATTTCGGTCTCAATCTGATTATTTGGTTTTAGATATTGAGGCCTTTTTTAAAAAAAAGGGAGGTGGAGCACAGTACTTGTCCACAAAAGGAAAGGTGTAGCAATTTCTGTTCCTCTCTGCATGCACAATGCCAGTTTTCACTTGGTGGGTGTTGGCTGGAGAGGAAGCTTCAAAAGGTAGAGAGCGAGTTATTTCTGTTCCCAACCATCACATTCTAGGTGGTTGATTGATAATTGTTTGGAATTCAAGGTTTAGTCTATCAGTACAAATCTGAAATCCAAATTTATTTGAATGCTCATTCCTACTGTGCTCAGACTGCCTTTGAAAATGAACTGGATCCAATTTGGGCCAACTTTGGATTGTTGCAGCAAGCCAATACTAGGCACTTTCTATTCCTCGTGAGATTGTAAAGGCACAATAAGTTTAAAGCAGATCCAAACTAGTTCTTCTTCGTGTTTTGGGAATTGCACAAGTAAGAGCCAGTTTGACATGGCAAGTAATGTTTGTTATATCCAGTTACAATCCAGTGTCACTGAATGAATGAGTGTTTGCATGTGGAGAACAGGGGCAGACAAGTACACTAAAGGTGCCTGGTAGAATTTCCAGGACTATACAGATTTATATTTATAAAATCAGTTTTTGATATTTATTTATTTTCTCTGTCTTTTCTCCTCCTCCGCCCCCACCCCCACCAGAATCAATAATAGCCCTTAAAAGGGAGTTGATCAACTTTTGCAAAAGAAAAATTGAAATGGGATATATTGGATAGCCCTTTCGGGGAGCGAGCACAGGCGCAAAGGGCCGAATGACTTCCTACTGTGAATTGTAAAATTTTGAATAACTGTGTTCTGGGAGGGGAGATTCAGCAAGGTTGTGAATTTTCAAATGAAAAATCGATTGATTCAGAATTATCTTGAAATTTGAGAATTCAACAATGAAAGACCAGTAAAAATGAAACTTACTTCTACACTGGAGGGTGAATGAACTTACTCCTGAGAATTCCTCTCTGTCTTATGACGAGATTCTTACAGGTGACCATTCTAGTCCCAACATTCCAAAATACAAACTACAGGCACGTGTCAGTAGTTTGCTGCTAATTATTTCCTCCGAATGATTCTCCACAAAAGGTGCTGCAGAGAATCATTCAGAAGACAAGTTTCTAACAACGAAACTATATAAGAGTCATATTTCTAAAGAATGACCTTTATTTGGGACACTATATTCTGACTAAAATGCCTCTGAGGAAGACTAACTCTAAAACTGTTGGGTGATTTTTAAGCAAAGTTGTTGTAAGAGCTTTATTAAGTTCATCTAGCGGCTGTTTTATTTAAAGGCTCATTGCACCTAAACATTCTTATGTTGTTATTGATGTTTGACAAATTGCTTTTCAGGGACAATTTAGCATTAACTTAAGTGGAACTGGGCTGAAGATATCGGAAGCATCAAAATGGATTGCACAGGGAAACTATGCAACGGTCAATGTACACAGGTCACAGGTATGAGAGTTTGGGGCCAGAAATAGCCACACATTCTGTATTTTGTTGAAACTATAGTCGAAATGTTATTTTTGTTCAGTAATAGTTAAAATGTTTGCTATTTTATATTGTGATGTTGATAAAGAAAGAGTCAGATAACGATCAGGAGCGGGAAACCCTGACTGATTTTCACCTCCTTACTCCGAGAGTGCTGAAGCCAGTTGTAGAGACTCTAAGGGTTGGTTTTTGTCTTAGGGTTGGGTTGGGGTCGTGTCATCCGCATTTCGTGTTGCCCCCCTCCCCCGACTCCAGATTAATGTGGATGAATGATGCAATTTTCACTTAATTGGGCAATTGAGTTCCAGCATGTGGGAACCCATGAACGAATTAGTGGTTTCAGTCTGAAAGTCACCTCTGATGATGTCATCATTGCAGGTCAGAGACTGACTGCCTGGCCTTTGCTGTGAGTGGACCTGGATGCAAAATGAGCAGCAGCTCTGAGAGCAAGAATTTTTTTCCATCCAGGTCCTCTCACAGCAAGGCCAGGCAGTCTCTGAAGACATTCAATGCAGCAGCATCAGAGGCGACTTTCAGACCTAATACTACTACCTTCATCACATCTCCATTGTAATAGCGGACCTGCAGCTGATAGTCAACTATCCACTTGTGCTGCCGCCAGGTTTCACTGAAGTGTTTGACATCAGGCGTACTTCACGTCGGAAAAGAGTTAAACTAGCTAAAACGTTTCAAAATGGCATTACAGAGCCAATTTAGGGCTTGTTAATGGCTTTAATGGCCTCTCCCGCCTCTTGGAGGTGGGACGGAGTCGGGAACCCCGCGACCGATTTTGTCAAAATTGCGTGGAGGCGGTATGGGGTCGGGACCCCCGAATCTGTAACTTTAACCCCCCACACGCCTCCAAACCCGACTCCACGGGTCATTGAAAATCCAGCCCTAAGACTCTGGCTGAGATTAATACACATCGGGACTAGACCCGCGCCCATTCGATGTAATTCAGGCAGTACAACATCTTTGTGCTACCTGCTCTTTTACATGATTTCTGCACGCAGCCAGCGCTAACCGCGCTGTTGATTGGCTGCACGCATCAGCAGGAGGCCCAAAATCTACTTAAAGCTAGCCTGCACTTAAAGCTAGCCTACAACTCTTAAAGGGGAGGTACATTGTGGCTGGAGCAGGGGCTGGGAGTCCTGTGTGAGCTGAATCTGACCTGGGAAAGACAGAAGAATGGCTGAACCTGGGAGAGAGCAGGCACCCAGGTTTTGCTACTCTGCACTGGAGGTTTTGGTAGAGGAGGTGGAAATGAGGAGAGCCATCCTATATCTGCAGGGGGCCAGGATGCCCTCCAGACACACTGTGAAAAGGCAGTGGGAGGTAGTCGCAGAGGTCAATGCCAGGAGTCTAGCCCCGAGGACCTGGATGCAGTGCCACAAGAATTTTAATGATCTCACACGAGTGGTCAAGGTCATTGAATTCATCTTCAAATGCTATATCCTACCAACTACACCACTACCTCAGCCACTGCTCATATCACCACACCCCCAATCACTCACCTACCAACAATCTCTGTCAATCAGGACTCATACCGAACATGCACATGCTTCACCTCACCCTCACACACTTAGTACTGTTGCAAGCCTCACACCCACATCTCACAGCTTGCACACACTGCAGGCTATTCAACCATAACAGCCACATCAGCCAAACTGATTGCACCGCACTCACCTCTCTCTTGCAGGAGAAGGTGGCGCACAACCGAAGACAGCAGGAACTAACCCGAGAAGGAGAGGCGTGCCTGTATGCTCTAACCCCCATGGAGGAGACAATGCTGGCCATTATTGGAAGTGCCATTGCTGAGGCCGTGGCCAGCAGTGGAGCTGAAACCATCGAAGATGACAGTATCCTCATACCTAATCCTCCTTCTCACATCCCACGGCTTCCTCATCCCACAATCTTTTTGACTTACAAGCTGCAGATAGCGTAAGCATGCACCCCTTACTTTCCCCCACTCCCTTCACCACAACCTTACACTTGTGCCTTTGTCCTTTCAACTAGAGAACAAGCTATTTTAGATCTAGTGTTGTGCAATGAGAAAGGGTTAATTAATAACCTTGTAGTAAAGGAGGTCCTGGGGAAGAGTGATCATAATATGATAGGATTTTATATTGAGTTTGAGAGTGATTTAGTTAAGTCCGAAACTAGCGTATTAACCATGTAGGTATGAGGGGTGAGTTGGCTACCGTAGATTGGGAAACTCGATTAAAAGATATGACAGTAGGTAAGCAACAGCAAACATTTAAAGAATTAATTCATAACTCGCAACAAATATACATTCCCCTAAGAAATAAAAACTCCACGGGAAAAGTGGTCCAACCGTGGCGAACAAGAGAAGTTAATGATAGTATTAGATTAAAGTAAGAGGCTTATTTGCCAGAAGGAGTAGTAAGCCTGAGGATTGGGAGGATTTTAGAATTTAGCAAAGGATGACCAAGAAATTGATAAAAGAAAGAGAAAAGTGAATATGAGAGTAAACTAGCAAGATACATAAAACTGATTGTAAAAGCTTCTATAGGTATGCAAAAAGGAAAATATTAGTGAAAGTAAACGTGCATCCCTTAAAGGGAGAGAGGAGAAATTATAATGGGGAATAAGGGAATGGCAGAGACATTAAACAAATACTTTGTATCTGTCTTCACGGTAGAAGACACAAAAAACATTCCGGAAATAGTGGGGAACCAAGGGTCTAGTGAGAAAGAGGAACTTAAAGAAATTAATATTAGTAAAGAAATAGTACTGGAGAAATTAATGGGACTAAAAGTCAACAAATTTCCTGGACCTGATGGTCTACATCCTAGGGTTTTAAAAGATGTGGCTACAGAGATAGTGGATGCATTGGTTTTGATCTTCCAGAATTCCCTAGATTCTAGAGCGGTCCCCGTGGATTGGAAAGTAGCAAACGTCACCCTGCTAGTCAAGAAAGGAGGGTGAGAGAAAATGGGGAGCTATAGGCCAGTTAGCCTGACATCAGTAGTAGGGAAAATGCTAGAATCTATTATTAGGGACATGATAACAGGGCACTTAGAAAATCATAATATGATGGGCAGAGTCAACACGAATTTATGAAAGGGAAATCGTGTTTGACAAATCTGTTAGAGTTTTTTGAGGTTGTAACTAGCAGGGTAGATAAGGAGGAACCAGTGGATGTAGTGTATTTGGATTTTCAGAAAGCATTTGATAAGGTGCTACACAAGAGGTTATTACACAAAATTAGGGCTCATGGGATTGGGGGTAATATATCAGCATGGATTGAGGTTCACTGTGTCTGCACCAAGATGGCGTCCGATGTGCTTCGCGTCACAAGTGTGGAACTCTAAGGGCACTCGTAGCACCAAAAAAATGGGCACTACCGAGCCCAATTTCTCACCCAATGAATCAGACCATACTACAAATGATTTATTGCAGACCTGGCACTCCAAGATCATAGCAACTCCATCTTAAAACTCCAGCAATTCTACCTGCTACAGAAGGTTTTTATCGTCCTGATAGGGACCAGCCATGATTTAATCAAACTACAATCACATGATTATCACACACATTACCAAACATGAAGGCCGAGTCCGGTGCTGTCGGTGGCGGGTCGCGGCCCCGCTGCTGGCTCCATCCCACTCTGGAAAATGAACTTACCTCAACGGGGCTTGTTAAGCCTGCCCAGCGCGTTTCCCGGCCCAATTAGAGGAAGCGGGTCTGGTGATGTCATTCAGGACGCGTCTTGAGCCGGTTTCCTTAAAAGGGACCATGGCCACCTTACTTTTGGCGTTTGTGCTGTCAGCGTTCTACAGCATTGAGGTGCTGCAAACACTGGAAATCACTGCACAGAGGTGCAGGACTGCACCCAGGGAGGTTCTCTTCACTTCCAATGGATGGAAGAGACCTCCCCAGGAGACCAATACAGCCTGGTTGCACATTGCAGAGGAGGGCACCAGCAGGGATGTCATCAGGAGGACCTGGGTGGAGTGGCGCAAACCTTTCAATGATCTCATTAGCTCACGAAACGTTAGTACAAAGCCACACTCACCTTCATCCTCCTGTGCCTCTTATCACATCCCCATCACTCTGCCTTCCCTACCCTACTCCTGCACATCGTTACTCAAATCAACTTACCTTGCACCTCCACCCATCTCTCCCTGTCTACATTATCACATCCCCATCTCACGAGCCACCCCTCACACTCATCCTAGTCCAGTCATACCAACTAACAGCACACAAGGGTAGCCACTTGGATGTCTTAGCCAATGTTCATGTAAAGTTTCTGTTAATGTGCTGTCAAACATTGAAATCTTTATTTTCAACACTTTCCGTTCTTGGATAGATGTGTGCGCACCTTTGGAAGTGGCTTAGTGAGTTGCAGTGAATGGTGAGACATAACGGTACCCCCTGCAATGGTAATAAGTGTGAAAGGAATGGCTTGGGTATTGTAGGGATGCTTTATGGTGTTGGTGTGGGGTGGTACCAACCTGGTGCATCATGTGGCAGCCAGGGTGTACAGCGTCAAGTGAAGTAAATCTGGCCATGGTGAGGCTATCCCTGGCCTCCCAGCCAGCAATGTCCTCGGGTGCTGATGCCCTCTGTTCTGTGCAGCATCAGGTGATTGTGGAGAAGGTTGGTGCTGATGGTGTGCCTAGTGCTGCTGGTGTTGGGGCTGATCATGGTCGGATTCTGAAGACCAAGGTGAGACAGTATAAAGGGCACCCGTGTTGATGGAATAGATGGCAGGTAAAGTAGAGATGACAGAAGCATGCTGCTAATGGTGAGAGAGTTCTTCCAATGAGGTGAGAGTGGATGGAGAGTGGAAAGTGGAAAGCCTGCAGAATCTGTGCTGGAAATGGACTGAGAAACAGCTTGTGGCTGAGGAAAGTGATGATCTGTCAGGTGGGAGCTTTTACTGTACATTTGAAGCTGTCAAGTGATCAGCTGGAGCAACTGCCACTGAATTCACGCCTCAGGTTAACAACCGTGGTCCCCGAACAGTGTGGTTCCCGTGGTCATGCAGTTAAAGTCAAAAGGTAAGTTAAAAAAGCCTGTTAAGTATCTGTCAACTAGATGCGAATAATTTTAATTGGGTCCCCGCTGCTGCCGGTCGGGTCTGCTCAGCGTTGACAGACCCGACATTGGGAAAGGTGCGTTGCGAGCCGTTGTCAAAAAAAACATTTTCCTACCCGGAAAATCTCAGCCGAATTGTTTAAACATTCCACTGGAGTAATGGCACTCAGGCTGTACCTTACTTGAATAATGGGCTTCTACAGATACCTACATAACATCTGTGAAGTGCTGCAGAATGTCCTGAGCATGTGATACAGCACTAAATAAATACACTTTTTTCTCTCTCTCATTCAATAGCTGAGAATGCCAATATTTTTCACACATTGAACACAATATAGTATACAGTTAATTACAATGATATAAGGGAACCTGATGCACCAACTCCCCCCATACCACCAAGAAAATTAATGCCTTGAGTTCAACCACCCATGAAATGGATGGCACCATCATGGACAGGAGAAACATTGGACAGATACCGACAGGTTTCTGCAACAAAAAAAAAAGAGCCAACCTGACACAATTGTTTCCCACAGTCCATGTCAGAAAGTTCAAGAGGCAGAAGGTGTACCATTTGTTGGTGCAGTACTAAGAGATTTGCAGATACTTGGAAGGAACAAAAACTGTCATTGTCTCACCAGGTTTGTCAACCATATTCTTAAAGGGATATGTCTACATATCATCTGAATTGAGTTAAATTCATATTTGTGAGCATATCTGATAATTGGGCCAACTCTTTCTTATTTGTATTGCGAAGCCTGATCAGATCCCAAGCCGCATTGAGTTATTTCACAGGTGAACTGCAGCGTCACTGTAATTACTATTAAGTCTTGTACTAATTGCACTGAAGCAGCATTCTGCCATCTGCCTAAGTCAGTTCCAGTTCCCTGGGGTAACTGTTATTCCATCTATTCAAGGTAACTGCAAATTGCTTTCAATCACGCGAAGACCATTTCTTTATGCATATAAAGATCTATTGTCGTTACAAAAAAATATAGTTTATCATACCTTTTTTTGTACATGCCAAACACTGCAATGTAACGATACTACTTGAATTGTAATATATTCTTCTGTTACAAAAACAATGGCCCGGATTTTGCAGTGGTAATGACGGCGAAACTGTCAGCATTCGCCATCATTATCCCTCTGAAAGTAACAGCAAATTCAGGATTTAGTGCACGTGCAGATAAACGAGGAATTCCAGAAGTTGCGGTCAATCATTCCCTGCTCTACCACAGGTTGCACTGTGGAATTCCCCAGAGCCGGAATTGAAATCACACTAAAGGATGAAAACTTCCCCTATTACACTGGTATATCGCTGTTAAACACCTCCCCCCCACCCCCCGGAAAAAAGTTAGCCTTTTTGAAAGAGGTGTAACTGGGTTTTTAATGGCAAATTGATTGTTGAACAACCGCTCTGGCCCTGAAAAACTAATTTTATATTTGTGGAATGTAACATTTTTCCATTAATATGATTAAGAATTGCATGGTTTTAAAATATTTTTTTAAATTATATTTCAGTTTCTACCTTAGAATATCTCAATCTTTATTTCACTCTCTGTAAAATTTATACAAAGTAAATTAGAAACTGTGCATTTTACTTCCTGGTTTGCTGTCTGTGAGAATTCTTCAATGTGATTGGCTGCTTAGCCTGCTTGATGACATCACTGTTGCTGGATGCTGGAGATGTGCTTGATTTGGCGTCAGATTCAAACAAAGGTCGGAAGAGCTGAAATTCATGCCACAGAGATTGCTAGATCTTTGTAGGCAGCTTTCTTCAAGGCCAGCGACGGGCGCCATCGCTTCATTGTTGACCACAAATTCCGGGCCATAGTTGCATGCTTTGTGCGTGACCTCATCACTGCAGAAATGGCATGTAGCTATTCTGGTTTTGGGTGCAAGTCCCACTCCAGAGACTTGAGCACATGATCTAGGCTGCCACTCTGGTGCAGTACCTGGGGAGCACTGCAATGTCGGAGGTGCCATCTTTCAGATGAGATGTTAAACTGAGGCCCCGTCTGCCCTCTCAGGTGGATGTAAAAGATTTCATGGGACTATTCAAAGAAGAGCAGGGGTGTTCTCTCCAGTGTCCAGGTCAATATTTATCCCTTAACCAACCTCTAAAACAGATTATCTGGTCATTTATATGATTGCTGTTTGTGGGACCTTACTGTGCACAAATTAGCTGCCACATTTCCTACATTACAACAATGGCTTCACTTCAAAAGTACTTCATTGGTTGTAAACGGCTTTGGGACGTCCTGAGGTTATGAAAGGCGCTATATAAATGCAATTCTTTCTTTCTATTTGAAAGGATGGCACAAAGGTATATGGAAAATGTGGAGGCTACTGTGGAAAATGTGTTCCCCAAACAAGCACTGGTCTTCTGATGCAAGTACAGTAGTGACCCGGGTATGGCATGAAGTATGCAGCAGTTCAAGAAATGAAGAAACTACCTTGTGGAATGGGACCTGACTGGAGACAATTTATCACGATGGAGATAATGACCGGTCCAAATTTCAACAATCTCTAGAAATTGATGTTCATTCTCTTATCATTGGCAGCTAATACCAGAGTGCAACAATTGTTCTATAACTTAATTATTTGGAACATACTTAGCTTGCTAGTTTCCCTTTTATGTTGAAGTCCAGGACAGACATTTTAAAACATCAAGGAATAGCCCAGATTATATACATGCACTGGGGGGACATAAATATAGCATATGTTGCAGGGTAGGAAGGGAGGGGCGCAAATACATAGCTTAATTTATACCAAATTGAGAGTCAAAACTCAGTCCATGCTTAACATTTTGCAATGGCTGAACAGATTCACTCTTCTAATCCCTGTCACTGTTTCTGCACATCATTCCCTCCCTGTTTATTCTGAAACCATTGCAAAAACAGAACATCCAGAACATCGTACCAGCGACAACGTCATATCACCATTTGGAAAACATCTTTTTGAAGGAGAGAAACTAAGACAACAGTAGTGCCCTAAGATGCTATTATAGACAATGTTACTGAATTTCCAGAGCCCTGATAAACATTATTTATTGAAATCAAACCCCTTCAAACATAACTAAGTAGATTTACTTCCCACTGAAATGAAAAAAAAATAGTACTGTATGGTCTAACAAATGGTAACATGCTGCATGACATGGCCACATTACTGGTGCTTCAACTCAGTCACTGCCTTAATAAACAGGTCTATTACCCATCTCTCTGTTTAACTCTAAAAGTAGCAATAACATCCAATGTCCCAGTTATACTGCACAAGACAGGTGAAGCAACTTTGGCTTTTCTGAGAGCTGTGCATGTTTTGGGGAAATGGCCAGAGTAAACCAGGTGCATCTCTGCTCACTGGCCTCGAACTGCTAGTTCAATTTTTTTTAAAACTCTGTCAATGTGAAGGTGGTGAAGCGGACCGCCTGAACACTAAGTGCAGAAAAGTTGGCTCTGTACCAGCTTCTGTTTTACTGCTCCAGCAGTTGGCAATTCTAAACTGGGCACACAAAGTCAGTGCAGTGCGAGAGACCATGCTGCACTGTCACCAAGCACACAGTGTAACTGGGATGATATTCTGTTTCTTGTTGCTACCTGTCAATACTTTATGTAAGGTAGCCAAGGACAGTTACGTTCAAAACAGTTCTGGCTTTTACCAAGATTGCACCAATCCTGAGGAAAAAACCCATTGTGGCTGGAAGAAGGCAGAGAACACCTATTACATAGTATTTACAGCACAGAAACATACCATTCAGCCCAACAGGTCCATGTTTATGCTCCACACGAGCCTTCTCCCATCCCTCTTCATCTAACCCCATCAACATATTTGTCTGTGTCAAGGGATTGGTTTTTTTTCCCCTTGTGGATAAAATGAGATTCATATTTATCTCCTTATCCAGCGACAGTACTGAGCGCTTTAGTTGGAGGGAGGGAGTAATGGAACCAGAGAGAGTTCTAGTTTCTCCTGGCAATCTCACATGAAAAATAGTGATATAAATCCACTGACACATCTATTGTTTGAACTTCAATCCCCTCTTCTATAGCCCAGACCGCCAAATGTAAAGCGGTTTTTGGACTGATGGCTCCTGATGGTGCAGTAGATGTCGGCTGTCAGAACTCATTTTGTTTATGACTATTAATAACTATTTTTCTGAGAAGAACTCCATCCCTATTCCTTGTACTTTATCACAACTCGGGTCTCGGAGACCAGAGACTAACATTTTTTGTGGCATTTAAATGTAGGAAAATGAATATTGAACACATTTTCAACTTTGTTTAGAGAATACTGAACCCTTGGCATAATTTGAAATTGCCTCTTTAGAAGTTAAAACACATAATTATATTGAAAGGTACAAGGCTGGTTACAGCATCTCTCACCATCTTCTGTTATGATCAAAATAACTGATGTTGCACTACTGGTCCACAGTTTGCGTAACACCAAAGCATTTAGAAATTCTTAATGCCAAAATAGTATTTAACTCCTCCAGTTAAATAGGATAGTTGCAGGGAGAATGCCAAAGCAATCAGAGTCTGTAGTGAACACTGGCCTGAGTGGAAAAGCTACCTCTCTTAGCAAAAGATGTATATAAAAGAGATATATTTTATTATGTTGTAAAATATTTATGCACTGTCCTATTTATTACTTGATATTTTTGTACATATGCATTTAACTACTAAAATGTGTTAGATATCGACCACTGCCCTGTCAACCACCATTGCTTGTTCTATAAGTTATTGGATGTTTGTATGCAAGGTTTAAAGGGGAGGGACGTGCCATTGTCACCATTTTGTGGACGACTGTTGAATAGAACAGATGTGATGAGCATGGTATGACATCACACTGAACTGTCACAATTACAAATATGCAATGCAGTGAGATTTTTCAATAACACACTGTGTCACGTGTTTACATAAAAGAAAGCTTTGCAAACTAATTTTCAAGGGCGACAATGCCCTTTAAGAAGAACTCATGTAAGCTGAACTGCTCAGAATAACAAGGTGCTTACTGTTGCTGCTGACTACTGATAACTGCAGTTGTATTCACGTTGGTATCAAGTATTCGTAAGCTACATCAGCTGAATGAATCTACTGCAAAACACTTAAAAAGACAGCATTCCTTCTGATATAGTCTAGTGAGGGCAAGACTGAAATGATCAAAGACAGATCAATACAACATGTCTTCCCTGTTTGCATTGAGAGATTCTATACTGACTTTTGCATGGATTTTACTTAATTTCCTATTCAATAATGAAGATTGGTACAAAAGCAGCATTGTCAAGCTGGATATCTCATCCTTCTGACCTCATTGCTTTATACCAGTGTAACATTGATATTGGTCCAGTATACCGTGGGATTGGAGTGACATTAAAATACTCTCAATGCACTGACAGCCACCTTTGTGAGATCAGAGGTATAGAGCAGTTTCTGGAGTTGAAGTTTGCCAATGGCCAGATTCATACCTTTACCTTCATACTGGAACAATGATTACTTTTCTAAGACTACACTTACCTTATTGTTCCTTTTGTTAGAACAGATACCCAAACCCTGGGTTTTTATATGGTTCGTCCCTCATGCTGGGGAATGGATGCCCCAAGGGCCATACTTCATGTGTCAGTCAAGATAGCAAGTATCAACAGGTTATTTAGCCATGCAGGGTACAAGAATCAAGTCTAATCCTGTCCTCATCCAACATACACACACATGCACACCTCAGTAAAGGTCACTTAATAGTAATCAGGAACAGGAACCAGCTCAGTTGTAACACCCCTATAACTGCCTCAACTGCGATCAGCAATAAAATCGAAGAGCTCCCTGATCCATGTGGGGTTTGGTACCTCACTGAGCCAATGGGGAGATGCATGGAATTTTAGCCTGCACCTGAAGTCTGTTCAATAGAGAAACAGTGTAGGTTTTGATTCAAGAGCTATAAAGTTTTCATTTTTTTGGACCAACGGAAGGCATTCTGTCATTTTAAGGATTTGTTTTGCTGTTCTAACCTCATACTTTATGGTATGTTATGATGAACTGATGGCTAATGATGATCTCTGACCTCTTATATGATATGAAGACTGTAATTAAACAAGGTAATACGCTATACGGAAAAATCTACACTGGAACAGATTCAACATGTTAGATAATCATGACAACAAGTTGTGTTAAAACCTCATAAAAAAAGTGAAACTTTTATAAATGTTTCCTGTTTATTACAATGCTGTCCCCACGTTAGGTGCTCATGGCAGGATAGCAGGGTATTACCATCCTGTCAAGATAATAAAACAAGGCTGTTATCCAGAATTAGTCTGGAGACACCTTTCTTATGGTGCTCAAGATTGAGTAGTGTAAAACATACTCAGCGTCTGTACAACACTCTGGACATAGCTTAGAAATTAGCAGATGAACATTATGTTTGCATAGCAATTCTCAGTCAGTTATTTTAATAGAGCTGTTACCCTGTGTGTTTTAAATGGGTTAATGCTCGCCACTAAAATAGCAGAGGAATGCCATGCAAACTCATTAAGCATTTGGTCGTTATTACGCCCAACAGCAAGTTCTAGGCTGGTAGATTTTCAAATACAAAATAAATTTAACAGGACTTTTTTTATACATATAACTGGAAAAGGACCGAGCTGAATTGCTTAAGATTCTGTTATAGTAATTTAACTAAAAGTCACACCCTGCCTTTCGAAATAGAATTGTAAATGTATCTGTACATTGAAGCCTATACACCATGAATCCTTATTTTAATCCCTCCATCATTGTCATTGGAATTATAGCTTAAACTAAAAAGAATATCCAGTAATGGTAACATAGAGCCTGTATCATTAAAATATCACTTTGTGAATTAGATGCTGAACACCATTAACCTTCTAATGACCATATTGATATATGTGAAAGAAAAAGAAAAATTCAGTGACTGCTTGAATTTCTACAATTATTTGATCCTAATTATGTTTTCAGTACTTTTTAAATTTATATTGTAACAATCTATTTTTAAATCACTGTATTGGATGTCTAGTTGATCATGAATTCAGTCAACTGACCTGAAAAGAGCATTTGAAAGTATTATTGCTGCTTTTCGAATAATTCTTCAGAATTCTCTTGCCTAATATTGCTAATTACATTGACAGCTTTCCAGAATCCTTTACTGATCTTTTGTTCCAATCACAGTTCTGCTCGGAGACACTTATGAATGTAAACTAAATCCAGCCAAAGTCTAAAAGCAGCCAATTGATTATATACACAAGTTGTAAAGAAAGTCGCAGACTCCCCTTTAAAAAGATGCATGTTTGGAGACACAAAACAAGTTACTAATCAGGCTTAGCACATGCTTGATACAAAAGCCTAACAATAAGGTCTGTATCAGGGAAAAAAAAGGTACAATTTGCACTATGTGCCATGAAAATAGTTGTCAAAACTGTACTATGCTGCGTACTACTCTTTGTTAATGAATATTTTTTACATAAACAATATACAACTTAATGACAGTTTCATAAATGTGTGTTTACGACCAGGTACATGAAGACTTTGTAGCATGACTATTGACTTTAGCATTTCTTTCCATTAATTCCTTATTACTGAACAGACTAACAGAGAGGAATTGCAAAGCTCTGAGCTTGTGTTACTGCAGTCTCCAAAGAAATATACGGTGTGCATTTGTCCAATCAAAATCTTTTTATGAAAGAACAGCTATTAAATAGGTTTGGTGCTATAACTGCATATCTACTGTTATGCTTCATTGCTTATCTTATGATGTACTGATTCAAGTCACAATTATGACTTTAAAACTGCAATATTCCCGAATAAAACTATTGTTTTATTTAGTATATCTTTCTCTCATTATTTTGCCTTTTAATGTTCTCAATTATCACAGACCTACTTTGAATTCAACACCTCATACATAATTTTACCTCTGAGAAAACAACTTGCGTGCTGAATGGAATATGCTCAGTGCAATCATGACCACTTTAGATTCCACAGTCAGAATAGGGCAACACTGGTAAATCACTGCATTGTCACTGTTCTGTCACCTGCACACACACGCAGTTTGTTCGTTCTCCAAATCAATGCCCCCCTCCACTCATTACCGAACCCCATCACCTCCTTTTGCAGAGAGTTTCAACCTGTGTTTGTCAACTTCCTTCAGATTTCACAGCCTTCAACACTCTCTCAGAGCACCAGTTAAATCAGAGTGAATTGCAAAGTCGTAATTTAATCAAGGAGTCCAGAGAATTCCCAAGATGTAAGAGCATGGCTCTCGATCAGTGGTTCTCAAACTGGGGTCCGTAGAGACTTTCCGGGGGGGTCCACGAAAAAAAACCCAACCGGTGTTGGAGAGCGAGCACGTGCGGAGCGGCTGAACGGGGCGGTGAATGGTCACCATGGCGGCGGTGGCAGCAGCTGTACGCTGCAGGAAGAGAAGGAGGGAGAGAAAAAGACTACAGGTCGGCAGCGGCCGGAATTCCACCGCCAGCAAGAGTCGGAGGCAGAAAAGCGTAGGGCCAGCTGTTCAGAGAGGAACCAAGCATCGGTAAACAAAGATCCCATCCCGACTACCAGCCGGCTGCAGCAGTGCCGGGATACGGCCATAAAGAACAGGCCCCATAAGACGGTCATACATTACATTAGAGATCTCTGTCCAAGAAGCAAATCTAACATCATAATCTGGGCAGCACTTGAATACACTGAATAACCAATGTATTTGTAATTTTAAAAAATCAATGCTTTAAAATCACTATCAGTTTATGCATCCATACTTGAGGGATTCCGGTTTTGTAAATGTCACCATAGCTATATTGCAATTCATTGTCAGAAGATCCTGGTACAGTATCAATACAAGGGGGCAATAATAATTTAGAAGGGGTGGTCAGTGATTACGAATCCATTTGAAAAGAGGTCCTTCAACCAAAACAGTTTGAGAACCACTGCTCTAGATATAATCAGGAGCCAGAGATTAAACTACTTCCGTACATTCATTCACTACCACATGTTCTTTATTGGCTCTTATTGTTACTTTTGATATTTCCTTAAAAAAATTACTGGGTTGTTCATAGAATAGAATCGTAGAAATTTATTGCACAGAAGGAGGCCATTCGGCCCATCGTGTCTGTGCCAGCCAAAAAAGAGCTATTCAGCCTAATCCCACTTTCCAGCACTTGGTCCGTAGCCTTGCAGGTTACGGCACTTCAAGTGCATATCCAAGTACTTTTAAATGTGATGAGGGTTTCTGCCTCTACCACCCTTCCAGGCAGTGAGTTCCAGACCCCCACCTACCCTCTGGCTGAAAAAAGTTCTCAAATCCCCTCTAAACCTTCTACCAATTACATTAAATCTGTGGCCCCAGTTATTGACCTCTCTGCTAAGGGAAATAGGTACTTCCTATTCACTCTATCTAGGCCCCTCATAATTTTATACACCAGTACTATGCATTCTTATGGTTGTTCTTAATGGAATTCCCAAAGTAATGCCAATTAGGGACAGACTCATCCCACTGGCATGAGGTGGATTCAAACCCAGATTCTAGAACCGAGTATGAATCCAGAACAATTGGAACTTCTTATGACTACACAGTGTGAAATATAATAACAGCAAAGACCACATGTTAGTATGTTCTGATTAATACAATCATGGCACAGGTCCCAGAGATGCAAGGACAGTCTGCTAATGCATTACGCCAGCCAAACTTACTTTATGACCCAGTAACTACACAATAATACTGCCATGTTTCATTAGAGTACGGAAGGAATTATTTTGCATTTCCAAAGTAAAATTAAAAGGAAGATTTAAAAGCCTAGGAAATGATAAGGAACTAATTAAACATGGGTAAGTGGAATGTATATAGTACACATTATATTTGTGTATAATATGGCTCCTTTACTTTCCACATGTATTATTATTTCTATTAAGATTAAGTAAAGTTTTCCTTCTATCGGCCTCCTCCTGAGGTCCCCACCACCACAGAAGTCAGTCTTCAGCCAATTCGATTCACTCCACGTTATATCAAGAAACGGCTGAGCGCATTGGATACAGCAAAGGTTATGGGCCCCGACAACATCCCAGCTGTCGTGCTGAAGACTTGTGCTCCAGAACTAGCCAAGCTGTTCCAATACAGCTACAACACTCGCATCTATCCGACAATGTGGAAAACTGCCCAGGTATGTCCTGTCCACAAAAAGCAGGACAAATCCAATCTGGCCAGTTACTGCCCCATCAGTCTACTCTCAATCATCAGCAAAGTGATAGAAGGTATCGTCGACAATGCAATCAAGCAGCACTTACTCGCCAATAACCTTGACATTCAACAGCGTTACCATCGCCGAATCCCCCATCAACAACATCCTGGGGGTCACCATTGACCAGAAACTTAACTGGACTAGCCACATAAATACTGTGGCAACAAGAGCAGGTCAGAGGCTAGGTATTCTGCGGAGTGTGTCTCACCTCCTGACTCCCCAAAGCCTTTCCACCATCTACAAGGCACAAGTAAGGAGTGTGATGGAATACTCTTCACTTGCCTGGATGAGTGCAGCTCCAACAACACTCAAGAAGCTCAACACCATCCAAGACAAAGCAGCCCGCTTGATTGGCACCCCATCCACCACCTTAAACATTCACTCCCTCCACCACCGGCGCACCGTGGCTGCAGTGTGTACCATCTGCAAGATGCACTGCAGCAACTCACCAAGGCTTGTTCGCAAGCACTTCCCAAACCCGTAACCTCTACCACCTAGAAGGACAAGGGCAGCAGGAGCATGGGAACACTAACAAACCTCCAAGCTCCCCTCCAAGTCACACACCTGGAACTCCCTCCCTAACAGCACTGTGGGAGTACCTTCACCACACGGACTGCAGCGGTTCAAGGCGGCAGCTCACCACCACCTTCTCAAGGGCAATTGGAGATGGGCAATAAATGCTGGCCTTGCCAGCGACGCCCACATCCCATGAACGAATTTAAAAAAATGAAATTCTTAAATTACCTCAAAGATGCCTGTACACCTCTTAGCATATACAAATCCTTTGTACAACTAATGTGCCCGAGGGAAATTATTTCATGGTACAGGATTTGGTCAAAAATAGTCAGCATTCTATTGAACATTGCATGTAAATTGCTTCTTAATTGCAAAATATTTTCATCTGTTGTTGTTCTGAAGAAATCATGAATTTTGTTTCATGTTATGTATAATGGTTTTTTTAAAAAAACAATGAGATTAAATTTCTGAACAAACCAAGCCATAGTTTAGAAATTACATAAAAGTAATGATCCTCAAAAATTCACATGTGGGTACAATTGGAATCGCTTAATGGTTCACGAGCACTAAAAAACATAAGAACAGCAAAGACCACCCTTGGTTGGTATGATTAAATACCAAGGAACATTATCACATGCAGTCAGAGAAAATCAATTAAACAGATCTGTTTTATAATTCATCCATGATCAAAATATATAAAATGATTTCGGCAAATCAACAACATCAATCCAGTGATTGAAATTTTGCATTATTTTTACTGCCAGATTTCCCTAAATTTCTTAATGCAAGCACATGTAACTAAAGATGTGCTCAAGTCGCTTCAGAATCGGAGTTGGTGTACTTTAGACCCATTTTATATGGGGGAGGTTGCTGTGGCACAAGGTGAAGTAAAGTGATAGAGCAAAAACACAGTGAAACGCATGTCCTACATACATCTCCATGTCCATTGTTGGCACTGGTACTCATGCTCATTGCTATGGAAGTGAACAGTTATTGTGTTAACTGAATTTTGTTTTAGAATCTGTCTATACCTTGATCTAGAGAGAAGTCAATGGTCCTACCAGCAAGGGAAAAATCTTTTTCCAAAATAGAGAAAGCAGAATAAGAAAGAAAGAAACAACTTGCATTTATATAGCACCGTTCACAACCTCAGGGCGTCTGAACCCACTTCACAGCCAGTGAGGTATTTTGAAGTATAGTCACTGTTGTAATGTAGGGAAATGTGGCTGCCAAATTGCACACAAGGGGGGCGAAATTCATTATCGCCCAGGAATGGGTGCTAACTTCTGAAAAGTTTGAGGTTTAGCGCCAGGCGCTAATGAATCTTGCTGTATGCTAAATTAAGTGTTAGCGCTCAAAATAAGGACTGGAGCGCTAAATCAAGCGCTAATGACCTAGCTCAGTGGCGTTAGACTCAAAGCACTAAGCAATTTCAGGTGCAGTCTAATTGCTAGTCAACATTGCCACAGGCTCTTTCCAGTTCTTAAAGGGGAGGTTCAATCATGCTGCAGAACCTTATTCTCAGCATTGCGTCTCCCACACGGACACTCAGCAGCCTTCCACCAGCCCTGCTGCAGCCACTGGGCTAACACTTCGTAGGAGCACTGTTAGAATTAAAGTATATGTTTTGTACGTGTGATGGACTCGAGACTATTAATATAAGATGTATGTAATAAAGATAAATTTGATGCATATGGATCTCCCCTGGGTAAGGCAACGGCGCGAAACTTAACAAAGGAAACCTGCAGAACAGGATAACCCCCGACAGAGACACCATCGAAACTCCATCGAAACTCAAGAGCCACTAAAAGGTGTCAACAAACAATTAACTTAAGCAAGAAGTGGCACCAGCCACTGCAGACAGACACATGTTCAAAGGAAAGCCAATCAAGGACTGCCATGAATCTAAGACCCAATCCTGGGGCCTTAGCAATAGATAATGGACTTAAAAAGATATTAAAACAAGGAACCCAAAGGCGCTCTCTCTCTCTGGACGACCACGTGGAAGAACAAGAAGCCCTCTCTCTACAGACCAGACCAAGAAGCAAGGAAAAAGGCCGCGTGCATTGCTCAACTCAGGGAAGTACCAGTCTGTGTAAATCTAACCCATTACCTTACGAGTTGTAATCGAGTAGAGTCCATAAATACCAGCAGGCTATTGTTTCGATGTGCATGAGTGTGTGTGTTTAATAAACTTGCATGAGTTTGTGTGTTTAATAAACTTATTCCAAATTGTTTCAAAAGAATTGGTCTTGCTGTCAATTTAATGCCAGTCGAAATAAAAGCTTACAGCACTAGAGTAGGGAAAGACACTGTAACAAGGGGCACTAAGGGATTGCACAAGGGTGAATAGTTAATATTGTTGTTGTAAATATGTGTTCACTGATTATTGATAAATGTATTAATTGGCTTTGGATGATCTCTCATTTCAGCTTTGCGCTGTGATATGGCCTGCAACAGGGGTGGAATGATAGGGATATTGGTGTGAAACGGGGATCTGGGGTTTAATTTATTGGAACTGTAGTCTGCTGAGGCGGTCACAGAACGCCCTTCCAGAAGGCTGATTGAGTGGCTGCCTCCTCCCTCGCTCCTGTTCCTCCTCCTCCTCATCCTCCTCTTCTGCCTCATCCTCCTCCTCCTCCTCCTCCTCTCTCTCTTCCTCCTCCTGAGGTGGTCCTGCAATCCCTGGTGTCAAGGGCTGGGCCCTCATGATGGCCAAGTTGTGGAGCATGCAGCAGACCGTGACGAATTGGAACACCCGCTCTGGCGAGTACTGAAGGGCTCCTCCCGAGCGGTCAAGGCAGCAGAACCGTTGCTTGAGCAACCCGATGGTCTGCTCGATGATGTTCCTGGTGGCAGCATGGCTCTCTTTATATGAGTGCTGGGCGGGAGTGTTGGGGTTACGGAGGAGAGTCATGAGCCAGATGGAGAGCCGAGAGCCCTTGGCTCCAACCAGCCAGCCGCGAGCTTGATGTGGCGGCTGGAAGAGTGCTGGCGCAGGATGAAGGCATTGTGGCTGCTGCCAGGATAGCAGGCATTGACATTGAGGATTCGCTGTCTGTGGTCGCACACCAACTGCACATTAAGTGAGTGGTAGCCTTTGCGGTTACAGAAGACCTCAGGATTGTTATGCGGTGCCTGCAAAGCCACGGGGATGCAGTCAATGGTGCCCTGCACCATGGGGAAGCCCGCTATCCTGGCAAAGCCACATGGATGTTTGTCCTGCTTCTCTCTGGTGATGGGGAAGGAAATGTAGTCCCTTCTCCTACTGTAAAGAGCCTCTGTGACCTCCCGGATGCAGTGATGGATGACGAACTGCGAGATGTTCGCTATATCTCCTGTTGCAGACTGGAAGGAACCACTAGCAAAGAAATTGAGGGTGACGGTGACCTTGACTGCCACTGAGAGAGCCGTGATCGACCTGATCTGAGGCTCGAGGTCTGGTTGCAGGAGGTGGCAGAGTTCAGTGACAACATCCTTGCTGAAGTGGAGCCTTCTAATGTACTGCTCCTCGTTTAATTGGAGGTAGGAGAAGTGCTCTCGGAATACCCTCGGAGGGTAAGACCTCCTGTTGAGAGCCCTGGTGGCCCTCCTCCTCCCTCTGGCCACATCTCGCTGCCTACGCTCCCTCCGCAGTAGATCCTGGAGGGCGAGGTTGACTGCCAGTACAGCCCCCATTAATGTAATGATGTGTAGCACTTTGAAATTTTGTCAGAATAAATGTAACAAATTTTTAGTAGCCACAACACTCCTGATACTAAAGAACCTTTAAATGACTGAATTAAACTCTTGCACAATCGCAAACTGACAAGGAAGCAGTGAAACAGCACTAACCTGACAGCTGCGACTGATCCATTTAATTAGCGCCCCTGGAGCCGCCATCTGCCTGCTTCACGCCTCCTCTTCCTGTCGTCGTCGGGGCGAGGCGCTAAGGCAGGTGGCACTAACCAATTTGGCAGATCGGGCGCTGAGTGAGTGTTGCACACTCACTGACGTCACGATCTGCCTGGCGCTAAAGCCCCAGGCGCTAACTGTTAACGGCGGCACTAAGGGGCGACTGGATTTGGCATGCGGCTCTGGATTTGCCTCGCCCCGGCGCTACTTCATTAGCGCCCTGTTAGCACCCCCGCCAGGCGCTAATGGAAGAGGCTAACCAACCGAATTTCTCCCCCAAGGTGTTCAAATCTTTCCATGTTCTAGCCTCCTCCCTATTTTTGTAATCTGCTCCAGCCTACAATCCTTCAAGAACTCTGCTTTCTTCCAATTGTGGCCTCTTGCGCATCCCCAACCTTCTTCGCCCCACCATTGCCAGCCGTGCCTTCAGCTGTCTAGGTCCCAAGCTCTGGAATTCCCTCCCTAAAACTTTACTCCTTTATGATGCTTCTTGAAACCTACCTCTTTGACCAAACTTTTGGAAACCGGTCCTAATATCTCCTTCTTTGGCTGAGTGTCAATTTTTTGTCTGATTACACTCCTGTGAAGTGCCGTGGGATGTTTTACTATGTTAAAGGCGCTATATAAGTGCATGCTGTTGTTGTCGTCCCACAAACAGCAATAAGATAACTCATCAGGTGATCTGTTTTGGTGGTATTAGTTGAGGGATAAATATAGACCAGCACACCAGGGTCCCATGCTCTTCGTCTACCCGAGAGGGCAGACAGGGCCTTGGTATAATGTCTCATTCGAAAGACTGCGAACTCCCTCAGTACTGCACAAGTGCCAGCCTAGATTATGTGTTCATGTCTCTGGAATGGGGCTTGAACCCACAATCTTTTGACTCAACAGCAAGAGTAGTACCGCTGCTGAGTGCTGACGCATATGAAATTGTAAAATCAACAACTGAATTGAGCATAATGTGGATTTTAGTTTGGCAGCCAATCATAACAATAGTCATTATTTCACAGTTATCTAGTCTATATTAAATAGCATAAAACATATACCTCAATAATCAAAACCAAATGTTCAAGTGACCTAGAATCACAGGTACATAGGAAGAAATCTGTCACTTTCACAGAATTCACCAATCAACACTCAAAAGATCTCATGACCCATCAACCAATCAAAAAATAAAGAATGTCAAACATCTGAAAGCAATGACTTTCTGAAACCAGGGCAATCATCTCCACTATCTATTCTAGCCTATCTGAAGCCTTCCAACCCATCTTTATCTCTGCGTATAAATCAGCAAGTCCACCATTAGTTACCAAGGGGGCGAAATTTGGTTACACCCCATTTGGGGGCGTTAACCGAATTATTGGCGGAGATTTAGCGCCCGGCGCGGAAGTACCACCCCAGCCGCTAAATTCGGCTTACCGCCCCGGCGAGGAAGCAGAGCGCTATCTCAGGCAGGGTCGCAAAGCGCACTATTCGACCGCTCCACATAGCGCTGACGCGTTTCAGTGCCCCTCCCCTTCTGTTAAAGGGGAGGGATGCTGCGAGCTCTGCAGGGCCTCCGATGGCCCACACAAGCCCACCAGGGTGGCGTGGTGCCGCGGCTGCAGTCCAGCACTGAGATGCAGTGCCGGGCTGTGCGATGGCGGCCACGGACCATGCCAAAGGCTGCCACGGAGGGCTGACCAAGAGGTTGGCCAAAAAAAATAAAATGACGTCGCGGCTGCACCTCCCTTTAATTAGTGCCCCGCGAGTGGACGTTGGCCTGGCTCGCGACCCGCGAGATTGGCGCTGACCTTGTCCATAGCCGCCTCGCGGGGCGCAGCCGAATTTGTGCCGCGGGGCGGTAAGGGGTCGCGGCAGGGCGCAAAGGGGTTGGGGCGCATGGCGATGACTTCATTGGTGGCGGGGGCGCGGCGCTATTAGCTAGCACCTCAGTAGCACCCTGCCGAATTTCTTGGGGGGCGCTGTCCCCGTCTGGGTAATAAGCCCTTTGCGTCCCGTTAGCACCCCTGGAGGATCTAACAGCAGGCGCAAAGGAGACGAATTTCGCGGCCTAAATGTAACTTTATTGAAACAAAATCAGCTGCTCTTTCCCTGCCCTTCCAACACTTGCCCCTGCTGCATCTTTGAAAAATCTGTCTTTCAATATACCTGTGCTTCTCACTCCATTTTATTGTTATTGTTCATCTGAACTTTCCTTTCTTGTACTTGACGTTTAGGAGATACATCAGCCTAAAGGCCTTCGTGTTCCATGCATTCTTGCGGTGTTCAAATCAAAACCCATTGCACTCTCTCCTACTCTAACTCGTTCTTCCCCAGAACCTCAAAACTGTGGAGCCTGTTTCCCTCCTCTGCAATCTTTTACGCTTTTTAAGACTCAGACCTGGCATCACTGCTTCTCGATTTCTTTCAACTTCGCCAAGTAAAATGAGAGGTGCCAAAAATACTCAACACAATGGGGTAGATTGGCAACTTGCTGGCCTTGTGGTTCAGCCGCCCGTTACAGAAAACACCCCATTCTCATTCTCATTGAAATCAGCGCAGGTGACAAGTTGAGCGCTTTCCATAACGGGCGGCCGATTGGCAAGGCCAGCTTTACACCCGGGCAGCAAGATCAAAATCTACCCCAATATTTCTTAATTAACTACAAATTATTGATCGATATGATTGCAGTAATGGGCTGACCATAATAAATCCTCTGTGAATGCCACCAGAAAACAAGAACAGCATCTACATCCCCCAAAAAATAGATTAAAAAAAAACTATGATGAGAGCCACATATGTTTCAAACAATCCAATACCGCAGATGATTTCAAAGCTGTAATCCTACTTTCGAAAACAGATGATGGTTATTAGGTACTTGGCTTTACTCAGTTTTTAAGATCATCTGAAATTTGACTAGAACCTTGGAATCATTCCCAGATACCCATTTTCTCTCCCATGTTTTTCTTGCTACTATTAATGTTGCAAGATTTCATTTTCTCACAGCTAGGAGCGATTAACCCTTAAACTGCTGGCATGTCCAAGACAATGTTGATCTACCTGGGGCAGCCGTTTTTGAAGTTTAAATTCATTGTGTGACACTGAAACATCAGTGTTACAGTAATAAAGTTACTCAATAACCTATCACTAAAACTGCAACACTATCCACCTCTGCCCCTACCTCAGCCCCCTACTGCTGAAACCCCCTATACATTTCTTGGTTCCATTCAGACATGACTATTCCAACGCTCTCTTTGCTGTCCTCCCATCTACCATCCTCCATAAACTCCAAGATGTCAAAAACTCTCCTACACATATCCTGTCCTGCTCACCCATCACCCCCATCCTTGCCAATCGGCACTGCCTTCCAGGCCACAAAGCACCCAACTCAAAATCCTTGTCCTCATTTATAAATCATTCTGTGGTTTTGCTCCGTCATTCTCTGTGATCTTCTCCAGTGCTATATCCCTTCCCAAAACACTCAAGTTCCTTTGATTTTCATCTTCTCTGCCACCATATCATTGATCCTGCTCTTTGGAATTCTATCCCTAAACCTCCCCATCACTCGCCTAACTCTTTAAAACCAATCTCTTTACTCAAGCTTTCAGTCACCCTTCCTAATGTTTAACTTCCTGGCTCATTGTCCGTACTCCCTATTTGTGAACATTCTTAGGATAAGAGCACTATATAATGCAAGTTATTGTTGGAATTATTGTTTTCAGCCAATTGGAAATCCAAAGAACCGTAGACAGAATTAGGTCAATGTTAGTCATACAAAAAGTCAAACCCAAAAGGATTGCTATCCTTGTAAACTCATCAATGGCCCCCAGAAGTTGATCACACCATAATGAACAAACTTAATAGCGATGAAAAAAACCTCATGCCCCCAAAATCTATAGAATTTTTACACACACAGAAAAGTATTACTAATAACATTCACAAACCTAACTCAAGTTCATTATAGGGATGAATTTAAAATCCTGCTCCAAGCAAAGGGACACCTCAGGAAATCAAAGGGTCTACATACAGCCCATGATTTTCAGTCCAATAAAATCAACAGCTGGAAAATTATGGCCTGCTTGCCTTTCATTTTGCCTGAGGAGCGCTCCTTACAGCCTGCAAGTGTCAGTTTGGCTTCGTGATAGCTTTCTTGCCTCGGAGTCAGAAGCTCGTGGTGTCAAGCATCAATCCAGAACTTGACCACATAATCTAGTCTGACAATTCAGTGCAGTACTGAGGGAGCATTATATTGTTAGAGATTTTGTCTTTCGGATTAGACATTAAATCGAGGCCCTGTATGACAGATTCCATGGCAGTATTCGAAGAATAGCAGGTTAATTCTCTCACTGTCCTATCCAACAATTATCTTTCAACCAAAAATAGATTATCTGGTCATTTATTTCATTGTTATTTGTGGGATCTTGCTGTGTTCAAAGTGGCTGCTACATTTGCCTACATTACATTGACTACACCTCAAAAGTAATACATTGGTTGAAAAGCACTTGGGAATTAAGGGAGATTGTGAAAGGCACTATAGAAATGCAAGTTCTTTCTTTCTTGCAAGAGCTGCCTTCGCTAGGAGCGCTGGATCATGGAATCGCTCCTTAAATTTCCTGATCCCACCCCCGAGAATAATTACAATCCCACAACAAAACTCAGTACAGGTGGAGACAAGAGTCAATGAGCTCACTCCCTAAATGTCATATTCATTTAAGACCTTGACTGAGCTCATCCCTTTGAGGAACACAGCAATGGGTAAATTACAATTGGACTCAATATCCTTGAGCAGGGAAGGGGAAAACAAGACAAGGTTCTCGCTCCAGTTCACAATCTACTGACGACTAAGGGAAAGTATGCATTTCGATAGATGATCAGCTCAAGAAGACTTAACTGTAATGTCCTTCATGAACAAATAGCCTGCTCATGCTCACTGCCTAGTCCTACACGTGTTGAGAGGCCATTTGGCCAAGGTACCAGGGACCTGCCTCCCACCCATGGAACTGTATCCTTTGGGAGAAGAGAGGGCGTGACGAGGCACATCTTCACATTTTAAAGTCCTGCACTACCTCAAGATGGATTTGATTAAATACATGAAAACTTATTTTGTTATGAAAATCATTTTCTTATTCAATTACAAAAATATTGGACAATAATGGAGCATTTTCTGACATAAGTTAATTTCAGCACATAAAATATCCCGTATATACCGTCTACTAATTAAATATATCCAGTAGATTTATTTCAATAAGTTGAATAAATGGCACAGGAGGGATTACTGCTGTGGGAAACAAATCAAAATAAGCAGATAATCCAAATTGAGCAACTTCGAATTAAGAGTAAATTTATTCTGAATGGATCATACTCTAATTTTTAACATTGAAAAACTACTCGGTGTTGTACAGAACATACTTGGGTAGAGAGAGGAACTAGGGGGTTAGAACCCTGACCTTTCATTTCTGATATCAATGAATGTGGTCCTGGCTAAATGTTTCCTTTCCGACAGCCATTAAGGTTTGTTAAAATAGCATCAACCCTGTTCCCTTTGGACAGAAGTTCTAAACTCCCCTGATTGGCACGACTCAAAGATCACATGGCTGCATGATGTAAGTGAAGGATGAGATGCTGAACTTGGCATGAAGGCAGTGAGACGGTAACTTTGTCCTACTTCAGTCTCAACCTGATGCTAGCACTGGGTCGGGAAAAAAAAAGTGAAGAAAAAACAGTCACACCTCACCATTTTGATTGATTAAGTCACAGCATAAAAAAGCCCTAAGCCGAGGTAAAATGTACAGGTTGGAGTGTAACTTTCTTGACATAGATGGTGGCTTCAGCCTATGACCTAAATTTCTACATCTGACATAGCCAAGAAAATGTAGTTTGAACACGGCACATTTTGGATGGGAAATAGTTCAACTTGTCCAAAACCATATGTTGATTGTTCTCTGCAGAATATGAGAGTGGATTGAATCAACATGTGATTAATTATAGAATGCATTCTCATCATTCAGCTTGTCATTTTTTATAAGTTGCTGCGTTTTAAGCCATTTTCCACATTGATTTCGTTTAGCAGCACTCAATTTTTTTTAATTAAATTATTTTCCAATTTCATGTTAAATTTGTCACAGTAATTTTGTTTTAAGTACCAATCAAGTATTTAAGTGTTACATTAAACCCAGTTATAGTATTTGGACAATTCTTTTTAAAACAGATCTCCTATGACGTGGCTCTCGGTAAGTCAGAAGATGCACTGTTTTATAAGGACAGGAGCTGTGTACCAGTTAATACACACTATTATTGCTGCTGCTAAGGTAGAGTGAAGTCCCTTTAAAGCCACGTGGTAAAATTGCTGTAAATAGTGACATTCCTTAGCTCAATTACAAGCTTGTTCCTCATGGGCACTTCCTGAGGTCAGTTTGAGGACATTGGGGCTGATAATGCGATCTGAGAATATGATCTTCAACAACGTGTAGCACTGTTGCACATCTGAGTGCTAATCATGGGGCACTGAGGTCGACAGAACACTTGATGCACACGGTAAGTGATAAATGCGCACTAGAAGTGCTTGTGGCATCAGAGCTTGCTCGTTTGTGTGCACGGCTGATTTTACTCAAAATATTTAAATGAGTGCTGTTTCGCATTAAGCCTGGAGTATCTGAACAGTGCTCCAGATACTCAGGGCTGGATTTTCAATGACCTGTGGAGTCGGGTTTGGAGGCGTGTGGGGGGTTAAAGTTGCAGGGTCGGAGATCCCGACTCCATCCCGCCTTCACGCAATTTGACAAAATCGGTCGTGGAGTTCCCGACTCCGTCCCGCCTCCAAGAGGCGGGAGAGGCCATTAAAGCCCTTAACAAGGCCTAAATTGGCTCTGTAATGCTATTTTGAAATGTTTTAGCTAGTTTGACCCTTTTCCGACGTGAAGTTCGCCTGATGTGAAACACTCCAGTAAAACCTGGCGGGAGCACAAGTGGATAGCTGACTATCAGCTGCAGGTCCACTATTACAACGGAGATGTGATGAAGGTAGTAGTATTGTGATGAAGGTAGTAGTATTAGGTCTGAAAGTCGCCTCTGATGCTGCTGCATTGTCTTCAGAGACTGCCTGGCCTTGCTGTGAGAGGCCCTGGATGGAAAAAAAATTCTCTCTCTCTCTGCTGCTGCTCATTTTGCATCCAGGTCCACTCACACCAAAATCCAGGCAGTCTCTGAGACCTGGCAGGCAGTCTCTGACCTGCAATGATGACATCATCAGAGGCGACTTTCAGACTGAAACCACTAATTGGTTCATGGGCTCCCACATGCTGGAACTCAATTACCCAATTAAGTGAAAATTGCATCATTCATCCACATTAATCTGGAGTCGGGGGGGAAACACGAAATGTGGCTAACACGACCCCAACCCGACCCCAAGACAAAATCCAGCCCTCAGTGTCCATACAAAATGGATACGTGAACGGAGGCCACAGTCGTCATCGGACCATAGGGTCACATGACCATCACAGAATCACAGAATCCCCACAGTGCAGATAGAGGCCATTTCGGCCCATCGAGCCTGCACCGACACATATCGCACCCTATCCCCGTAACCCCACGTATTTAATCCCCCTAACACTAAGGGTCAATTTATATTAGCCAAATCAACCTAACCCGCACATCTTTGGACTGTGGGAGGAAACCAGAGCACCCGGAGGAAACCCACGCAGACACGGGGAGAATGTGCAAACTCCACACAGACAGTCACCCGAGGCCGGATTCGAACCCAGGTCCCTGGCGCTGTGAGGCAACAGTGCTAACCACTATGCCACCGTGCTGACCATAGAGCTGTTGGGTTGTTGCAAACACCCACTATTGTCCTTTAGGGAAGAAAATCAGCAGCCTGGCCCATACATGGCTCCAGTCCCACACCAATGTGACTAACTCTTAACTAGTCTCTGAAGTGGTCTAGTAATAAGAATTTAAAAAATGATACCTCGTGGCTTCAGGTCAAATATATATATTTGAGGAGATAGATAGATTTCTCGACACAAAGGGCATCAAGGGGTATGGGGAGAGAGATGGAATATGGTATTGAGATAGAGGATCAGCCATGATCATATTGAATGGCGGAGCAGGCTCGAAGGGCCGAATGGCCTAATCCTGCTGCTATATTTCCATGTTTCTAAATATGGCCAAGGAAACCTCCTGCTGATTACCACATACCAGGCATCACGTCAGCAGGTGCATGAGAACAACACCAGCTCCAAGTTCTCCTCCAAATCACACACCATCCCGACTTGGACACATATCCCTCTTCCTTCATCGTCGCTGGGTCAAAATTCTACCCAACGGTGGCAGCACCTTCACCACATAGAGTAAAGTGACTCAAGATGAAGGCCCACCACCAGCACCACCACCAGCTTCTCATGGGCAACTACAGATAAGCAATAAATGTCGAGCGTGCTAGCGACGTCCATATCCCGAGAGTTAATTTTTTTTTAAGTCAGTGCTCCTCTAGGCCTACGTTCCTCACAATTCACTCCCCCACTAATCCTCTTTGGGTATATGTTTCCAGAAAAGAGTCAAATTGCAAATGCATGGCCCGAGTTTGACAGTTACTACTCAGCCCCCTGCAAATAGAAATCCCCCCGAGAAAAAATAATGAGTTAATGGGCCACTAAAAGTTCTCACCAAAATTACCACGCATTAAATTAAAATTTTACCCAAACTTAACAATCATTATTCACTGTCGCTTGACTATTTTAAATAGTTAATGGATACTTGAGCATTATCCTATTCTATTGACTGGGTCTAGTTTGACTATTTGCAGTAGGATTAAACATTTCATACATTGCAGATGCAAAATTTCACATTAACAAAATGATGATTGAATAAGTGATACCAGATGCTTGAAGAAAACATAAAATCTGCATGGTTCCAATTTGCTTTAAATTATACCCCATTTGTGTCATTCATCAGGACTTAAATTGGAATTTGTGGGAAAGGCTTAAGATCTTACTATTGAACCCAGTTAATGTGACAGTATTTCAATAACAGTTTTCATATGTCAGCAAGAATACAATAGTTTTCATTTTTAAAACGAGTTGCACTTTATTATCAGTAAATTCCCCTGATTTGTCCTGCTCAGGATAGCAATAAGAGTATATCTTAGTGAAAGTCTGAGGCCGATAGTGTGGAACACAAGCAATGTTCAAAAAGAATAGGAGAAAAGACAAAATAAATTACAAAGTCATGATTAGGGGACAGTAAGCTTGGGTGTTAAAAGCCTGTAGAGTATAGGAAGGAGGAAAGACTCGAGTTCCATAGTTTTGATGTCGCAGGAAAGAATGAGGAGGAGATAGTGTACAAAGGAAGCAGCGGATTATAAGAAATCAGTGGCTGATACTTGAATCAGATAACATATTGCAGCTTAAAAGAAATGAGAGACCAAAGCTCAAAGGAGCAATGTTCACATTAAGGCTGGCGATTTGTCTTAACAAAACATACTGCAAACCGCAGGATATTTGGAGCTGAACATTGGGAATTCTGCCTCCCTCAATAGTCAAATCCAAGTAGGACTGAATGACCGCTGGTCCCTCTGCTCTGGTTCTCATGTCCAACAACAACTGCAAGCCTACAACTGGTTGGAGCAAGTGGCCAGCGGAACTCCTCCAGATTAGGCAACGAACAATAAGATAGAGATAACTGACGCCAGTCCTGGCTCCTGCTCTATGCTACACAACTCCCGACTCTAACCCTCCAACTCTTGGTACTCTCCCATTCCAAACAAGGGAGATCAAACATCATGGTTAGTTATTAAATAGAATCCAAGCCAGACAAAAATCATCGTCTTGACTGTAGTAGTATGGGTAAAGTAGACAGTGAAAGTTGAGCAGCTTTAGCGGTGTAGGTTCCATGCAAGATCAGAGGATTTAGCAACACCAAGAACGTCAATAGATTGAGGACTATGAGAGAGGAGTCAAACACATGCTCTTGTAGCTTTATGTAGGTTATATGACAGTGAAGTTGGTTAAGAAAGGCTAAGAGTATGCAACACAGACTTAAAGAAGTTTATAATACAATTAATTTATAAATCAGCTTTATAGCCTTCCCGAGTCTTTACAACAGGCTTCTCCAGAACACGATAGCAAAATACTGCGGATGCTGGAAATCCGAAATAACAACAGAAAACGCTGGAAAAACTCAGCAGGCCAGGCAACATCCGTGGAGAGAGAAAGAGAGTTAACGTTTCAGGTCGAAACCCTTCGTCGGAACCTCTCCAGAACACAATTTGTTTCACACCTCCAAATCATTCATATAAAACAATTGCATGATCTGCAAAAAGGGCAAAATAAGCAAGGGAGGAAAAAAGTGAAATCTGCTTGCTTCTTGTCTTTGGGAAGGTCAAGTCATTACATTTATTTTTTACTTTCATGGTTTGTTGGCAAAAAGTCAGTGAAGTTTCAAGAAGGATCAGTTATTTTAGGCCAAAATGACTTATAATACAGGTGCTTTTTTGAGCTACCTTACATCAAAAGCCATAACAGCTCTCATTCAAATTGTGCATACATACAATCCAAGGATGTCCCCTTGCAATGTTTTACAAAGTTGTAAAACCATTTTTAAAAGGTTTTTGTTCCAGGCCAAACAGCTCAATCTTTGCATAAGCAAGACAGACAAAAGGAGGTACAGTAATACGACACAATGGCTGTATTTGATCATCTTATGGTTATGGACTCAATACTGAAATATACTGGCTTAAGCTACACAATATTCAATCACTCATGGAGTGGAAAGTCTTCTGTGCTAGTAAATCAGCTGCACATTAAGGGGAAATACCTCCATCGTTTTAAATGGTCATTAAGTGACTTATTTTAAACACATTAAAGCCGCAAATAGGAATCTTACACAAACTTATAACCAATTCTGAAAAGTAGCACACCAAAGGATTTCTACTATATTGTGGTCAGCAGACAATAGCCAAGCAAATCATAACAAGAGTACAATAGAGACCTGCGGTATCCAAGAATGAATATAGTATGCATTATGTAGCATCTAGCCACACCAACCATTAAGTTGTTTCAATCAGCACCAGCCTGCTTGCACCAAAAAGCTGTAGGTAGATTAAATAGCAAAGATCACCATTGTTACACAAGGTGTACACTTCTTGCTACATCTGGCTTGCTAACCCTCTTGCACTTGTTAGGGGTTAATTTGTTAGATGCTGGTGAGTTTCACACCAAAAACCAGGTGATAGGATAATAGAATTCCCAACATTTTTTAAAAAACCAGGCAGATTTCCAAACCTGCACTCATTTTAAGACATTGGTTCCAGGTCTGTTTAGTCTGGAACCAATGGCCGCGATTTTGCGGACCTTGGTGGGTCCATGGTGGGCAATGTCGGTGGTGGGTTCCGACCCCGCTGCTGTCTCCATCCCGGCCTCTGAAATGAATTTCCCCTGATTGGGCTTGTTAAGCCCGCCCAGCGCGTTTCCTGGCCAATTAGAGGAAGCGGGCCTGGTGATGTAATTTGATGACACGTCATTTGATGACACGTCATCAGCCAGTTTCCTTAAAGGGACCATGGCCAACTTTATTTTGACATTTCTGATGTCCATGTTCTACAGCATTGAGGTGCTGCAAACACTGACAAGCACTGCACAGAGGTGGACGGCTGCACCCAGGCTCTCCCATGACTCCCTCCATATACTTATGGAGGGAGTCACAGCACGCAGGGAGGTCCCCTTCCCATGGGCGGAAGAGACCTCCCCAGGAGACCAACACAACCTGGTTGCACATTGCAGAGGAGGGCACAAGCAGGGATGTCATCAGGAGGACCTGGGTACAGTGCCACAAACCTTTCAATGATCTCAGTAGATCAGGAAATGTTAGTACAAAGCCACACTCAACCTCATCCTGCTGTTCCTCTCATCACATCCCCATCACTCTGCCTTCCCTACCCTACTCCTGCACATCCTTACTCACACCAACTTACCTTGCACCTCCACCCATCCCTCTCTATCTACATTATCACTTCCCCATCTCACAAGCCACCCCTCACACTCACCCTCATCCTAGTCCAACCATACCAACTAACAACACACAAGGGTAGGCACTTAGGTCTTTTATGCAATGTTCATGTAAAGTTTCTGTTAATGTGCTGTCAAACATTGAAACCTTTATTTTCAACACTTTGCCTTCTTGGACAGATTTGTGTGCCCCTTTGGAAGTGGCTTAGTGAGTTGCAGTGAATGGTGAGACATAACGATACACCCTGCAATGGTGATGAGTGTGAAAGGGATGTCTTGGGCATTGTAGGGGTGCTTTGTGGTGTTGGTGTGGGGTGGTGCCAACCTGGCACATCATGTGGCAGCCAGGGTGTACAGTATCAAGAAGTAAAGTAAATCTGGCTATGGTGAGGCTATCCCTGGCCTCCCAGGCAGCAATGTGCTCGGGTGCAGCATCAGGTGATTGCAGAGAAGGTTGATGGTGTTGTTGTTGGTGCTGCTGGTGTTGGGGCTGATCGTGGTGGGATTCTGAGGACCAAGGTGAGAGAGTATAAAGGGCACCCATGCTGATGGAATAGATGGCAGGTGAAGTAGAGATGACAGAAGCGATCTGCCAATGGTGAGAGAGGTAATGAGGTCAGACTGGATGGAGACTGGTGTAAAGACTTGCAGCATGGTGAATCTGCTGTGGAAATGCAGTGAGGAAGATTTTGTGGCTGAGGGAAGATATCTCTGTAAGGTGGGAGCTTTTACTGTACATTTGAAGCTATCAACTCAACAGCTGATTCAATGGCCACTGAACTCCCACCTCAGCTTGACAGACGTGGTACACGACCAGCGTGGACCCCGTGGGCGAGCAGTCAAATGCAGAAGGTAAGCTAAAATTCATTCTTAAGTGGTTCTAAACAAGCCACGAATTACCTGAATTTGGTCCCCCGCTGCTGTCATAAAGCCATAGAGTTATACAGCACAGCAAGAGGCCCTTCGGCCCATCGTGTCTGCGCCGGCCATCAAGCCCTGTCTATTCTAATCCCATTTTCCAGCACTTGGTCTGTAGCCTTGTATGCTGTGGCGTTTCAAGTGCTCATCTAAATGCTTCTTGAATGTTGTGAGGGTTCCTGCCTCTACCATTCTTTCAGGCAGTGAGTTCCAGATTCCAACCACCCTCTGGGTGAAAAAGTTTTTCCTAAAATCCCCTCTAAACCTCCTGCCCCTTACCTTGAAACTATGCCCCCTGGTTATTGACCCCTCTACTAAGGGGAAAAGTTCCTTTCTATCTATGCCCCTCATAATTTTGTACACCTCAATCAGGTCCCCCCTCAGCCATCGCTGCTCTAAGGAAAACAACCCCAGCCTGTCCAGTCTCTCTTCATAGCTGAAGCGCTCCAGCCCAGGTAACATCCTGGTGAAGCTTTCTCTGCACCCTCTCCAATGCAATCACATCCTTCCTATAGTGTGCCGACCAGAACCGCACACAGTATTCCAGCTGTGGCCTAACTAGCGTTTTGTACAGCTCCATCATAACCTCTGTAAGATTCTAAAAACTGTAATAAAACCGCTGCTACCGTGTGGAGATCGAAATTGCGAACGAATTGTAAGATGATAACGGACGGATTCAAAATGTAAGAAATCAGCAGGTGTTCTTTGTTTGTGAAGACACAAAATGGTGGTCAGTAGAGGCCACCTGGACAAGAAGGGGAGAAGATACATCTCACAGGAACAGGAATGTGTCATGTGGATGGAACTCCAATCAGGGAAGGTTTGGAGTGGAACTGACCTATCCAAGGGAGGCAGAGAGTAATTTACAATCAACGAGGCCTTATAACCCAGTGGCGGGAGTTTTCAGAGATAAGAAGGAGAACACAAAAGATAAAGCAGGAGGAAGATTGAGAAAGCTGGCCAGTTCATGTTTCGACTTACAGTTTCCTTTGACCGATCACCCAGAAATGAAGGAGTATGTATGAGAATTGGACATGGGCTTAGATAAAGTTAAAGGGGGTACTTTTATGTACATTTGAATCATTAAAGGGGCACTTTTATATACTTTAAATTGATAAGCTGCAGGCATATTTATTGCCGGGAGTTCTTTGAATTTATTGCCAAAGGTGCTTCTATGTACACTTGAATTTTGAACTATAGCCTGATTAAAAGACCAATTTTATTGATCACATCCTTGTCTGTCATTGTTAAGCTAATTTGGAATTCTTGAGGTCCGAACAGTAGTAAGAGAAAGTGCTACACCTCCCTGCTCTTATATTCTATGCCTCCTATGCTGTGTGCCGGGTCTGCTCAGCGCTCACAGACCCGACATCGGGGAAAGGCGCGTGGCGGCGGGTTCACAGTGGCGTCCCGACCCGCTGGGGAAAAAAAAACACTTTCCCACCCAACCCGCCACCGATCGCGCCCGCTGACCCCCCGGAAAATCCTGCCCAATGTCTTAAAATGGCTCCATTGGGCTCTGCTACAACTTGGGTCTTGTTGAAAGGCCCAGCCGACATGTGGTACAGTTTCTGAAGTCTCTGGATCATCGCTTTGCCTTATATAGAGAACAGCCTGACCTCAAATTACCCAGATGTAATTGTCCCTACTCTTAGTTCAGAGGCTCCAGAAAACCCTTTTATTTGGGACCTTGTGCTTTGGGGAGGTCATTTGTGGTCTATACACTTTAAACCAGTGGGCGCTTCCCTTGAAGGAGAAAGATTGGAAGAACCTTCAAAGTTTTAGAATATGGCATGCAATGCCATCAACAGCTATTAAAGCCAATTCAATCAACATGAGAAAATTAAATAAACACTTCAAGAATAATATTGGGCACAGGGAAATGGGATTTAAGTGTACAGCTCTAATGTGGAACTAGCACATACATTAAAGGGCCAAACAGCTCCTTCTATGCTGATTTAAAAACAAATCTACAAGCTCTGTTCTTAGCCTGGTTTTTGACTTTATCCCCTTCATGCTATTCTTAAATACAGCTCCATTTACAAAACAAAAATTGAACTTAACTTACAGCTGTGTTTGATCAGTATCTTCACTCCATCAGGTTTCATATACTTCCATCCATCTGGTGTGAGAGACGCAGATCGTTGAGAGAGAGAGATATGTATAAATATAATTGTGCACAAGCAACAGAGAATAAAGGGCGAGTCTCCTGTGCGATGGTTTCACGCCTCTCTCGTGCCTGAGTGAATGGAGCTTGAATAGGGAGAGAAGGATCCCCATGACCCTCCCACTGTTCCTTCCAATCAAATGTAACCTATTCTGGGCCCAGGAACCTTTGTCTGGCAGCTTGTGTGTATGGGGAGTGCATTTGTGGTAGCTACTCATTTAAACCAATAGGAGAAAAACAAATTAAAACAAAGTGGGATTTAAAAAAAATGAATACAAAATGAACAAAACAATTAAAACATTGGGAAAGGACAATATTAAGTCAGAATAGGTCCAACTCAGACCATTACCAGTAGGAAGGGGGACATCACACAATCAGTGAGACATGACTGCAGACTTTTCAGAGAAGGTCCAAGATTGGCTCCACTGTCTGTGCTGAGTTAACTGATGGCAGCCAATTAATCGCAGCCCCACTCCCCCACGGTAAGTAAAATGCCCAGGGTTTCTGTCACTGATCACTGTACAATGACTCCTCCTGGAAATTGTGGTGTGTCCATCATGTGAAGACAGGGTCAAGCTCAGCTGCATTGTCCTATGTGGTGAACAGCTCATTGACACTCTCTGCCAAGGCTCACACATGAAGAATGTCCACTTTGCTGAGGATCCAGAGAGTGACTGCTGTCTGTGGAGCCTTAAGTCAGTGAGGAACTAAACGTGTTCGGGAGGGGAGAAGAGAGTAACAAAGGAATATTCAATGAAGAGAAAGAAAAATGGGAAAGGTGGCAATAGTAGCTCTCATTCTGCACAACAAGTAACTTTACCAAGGGCTACACATAACTAATGATTGTGTTAAACTCCTCCATAACTTACTTAGTGTAAATTCATGAGAAACAATGCTAGTCAGTGTGGAGGGGTGACCTGCATATCTCCTTCTACACCCCCCACCCACCCCTGGAAGGTTTTTGTACACTGGTTCACAAATTGTTCAGTTTAAAGAATAGAAGCATACATTAACAGAGCAAGTCTGGTGACATAATTGTACATTTTGATTTTATACTTTAAAATTACATTACAACAGCGACTACACTCCAGAAGTACTTCATTGGCTGTAAAGCGCTTTGAGACGTCCGGTGGTCATGAAAGGCACTATATAAATGCGAGTCTTTCTTTTATTAAGGGTGGCTCGTTGAGGTGCTTATGAAGCAAAAGTGCTGTGGGCCTCGCTCCTGTCTTTTCTGGGGTATCACTGAGTTGGATCATGATTTTTGTGGTGTCTATTTCAGATAATGGTAGTGTGATCTCAACTTTTTTTCTTTTATCAGCTTACTGCTACAGCTGTTGTATGTTGTGGGGCTCAGTGAGGGAGGGTATTCTGTAAAGGTCCAAGAAAGGGTTCCAGGCTGCTTGCTGCTTTCCCAGTTCCTGATAAGGACCATACGTCACATACTCCAACTGCGATATTGTCAGGAGGACATCCTGTGAACTTAGGAGAATCGCCACCCACCCCCCGCTCCTCTCTCCAGGCTGGAGGTTATGCTTTCACTGTGGACTTTACAGTCCCCTCACAATGTTGTTCTGTCAAATACTTTCAATAAGCTGTCATTCACTAATATGAATTTTCCTTTTCCACTTTTCTCTCCTCCTTGTCTGAAGATGCTAACACACACTGGGATACGGATCTACCAATGCCAGAGACCCTCTGGTGTCTCGCTCGAGTGGCTATTCTCATTACGTGAAGCTGGACAGTGAATATTCATAGACTATTCGATTATGAGAGTGTCACAGCTGAGCCCAATCCAACCCTCATCTCATGCACATGGATCCAAACAGCATGAACCACTGGAAGGTGAACCCTGACTGACTGTTTTCCCCCTACCTTGGTGATATTGAGACCAATTGTAGTGCCCCCATTACTGTCCCAGCTGAGATCAGGTAGCTCAGCACAGACCAAAGATCAAACTTGAGATTTCTTGGTGTGTATGATTCAGGACTATAGCATATAAAATTCTCATCCTTTTCTTCATATCCCTCCATGGCCTCGCCCCTCCCTATCTCTGTAACCTCGTCCAGCGCTCCAATCTTCTGAGAACGATGCATTTCTCCAATTCTGGCCTTTTGTGCGTTGCAGATTTCCTTCGCCCCACCATTGGTGGCTGTGCCTTCAGCTCTGGAATTCCCTCCCTAGACCACGCCGCCTCTCTACCCCTCTCTCCTCCTTTAAGATGCTCCTTAAAACCTACCTCTTTGACCAATCTTCTGGTCACTTGTCCTAATAGCTTCTTATGTGGCTTGGTGTCAAATTTTGTCTGAAAACTTTCCTGTGAAGTTCCTTGGGACGTTTTACTATGTTAAATGCGCTATATAAATGCAGGTTGTTGTTATTGTTGTGGTGCGTTTACCTACTGAGGTATCAGCAAGTCCCAGAATATATTAGTTAAGGCGCATGTACTACAATTTCCACTTTTTTCTATTGGTAATGAAAGCTGACATCTATATTGAGTTCGGGCAACATAGGAACGGAACAAGCTTACAATTAAATATTAGGCCACACGTCAGGGTGTGAAGTACACAGAGAACACATTCAATTCAGATGAAATATAAACTAAAATAAAAGAACATAAATTACACTTTTGACATCCTAGAAGCTTACAGTCATTAATTAGAAATAAAAACAGAAAATGCTGGAAATACTCAGCAGGTCAGGCAGCATCTGTGGAGAGAGAAACACAGTTAATGTTTCAGGTCGATGACCCTTCGTCAAAACTGGAAAAAGTTAGAGATGGAACAGGTTTTTAAGCAAGTGCAGGGGCAGAGAGAGGGAGGAAAGAACAAAAGGGAAGGTCTGTGATAGGATGGAAGGCAGGAGAGATTAAGAGACAAAAGGGATGATGGTGCAAGGTAAAAGGAGATGGTAATGGGACAAGTTAAGAAACAAAAGATGACTCTAGATGAAGTGTAAATGGCGATGGCAGAATGAAAGACAGCTGCCATGTGAGAAAAAAAAGGAAAAAAAAAGATTGGGGCCGAGGTTATGGTCTGAAATTGTTGAACTCGATGTTGAGTCCAGAAGGCTGTAAAGTGCCTAATTCGAAAGATGAGGTGCTGTTCCTATTGCTAGTTTGGAAACATCAATAGAAAATAAAGTCAGCAACTCAAGCTGATATTATTAGCTAACAGTTAACTATTGCCAGTTATTTCTTTTCTTTAAATGAAATAAGCTTTAACTTTTAGCTAATGATATCAACTTGAACTCGAGATGCTGGATTTCAAAATCTTTCTGATTCCCTCCCTGTGCCTCCCCAACACCCCCCCAAAAAGAATCATGATCGACTTCGCTGACAGAAACACAGTTAACTTTTCTTGACCCAGCTTAACTAACTTGGCTGACCCTTTAATTTTATATCAGTTTTTAACTAAAGCAACATGTGTGTACGCATAATGTTCAGAGGACTCGATGAGAACCAAGACGCAGGTGGCCTTATAATTCCGAGCACTTTGGCCGTGTTCAGCTTCTCCTCCAGGTGTTCCTAGTTAAAAATGGCTTTTCCCACACCATCACCGCTAGAATGTGCATGCATGAATACTGAACAGTTCTAATGAGCTGGGTAGCAAGTAAGATGGGTTACACATTTACTGTATATTGGCTGTCGGGCAAGGTAGGAACGGAACAAGCTTACAATTAAATACTGGGCCACACGTCTCCCATTTAGCGCAAGGGGAAAAACAATATTAGTTCCTCAACTCTGTAATGTAAAATAGATGTGGAAATACAAAAGTAATTATTCTTATTAAAGTGACATTACCACAAGGGAAAAATGGACGTAACTCTGAATCCATCCTACCAGACTGTACAGTTAGAAAATTACCTTCATCAATTAGCCTAAGGGAGATGTGTTACTTTCCTGATTCACTCGGCTGAGGAATAATGACTCAGAAGAATGTAATTGATGTGCTTGTCCCTCTCGCTCCAGTTTTTTTTTAACATTTCATATTTCTTCTGCTTTCTCATTGCATCTGGTTCTTTGAGGCTGTTGAGTGTGTGTTTCTCTAGCCCCCCTGTCTATATGTGTAAATTCAGACACTAATCACCTTCGGTTAAAGTTTAAGTGATTACTGAAGTGTAATGTTATGATTTTGTAGTTAAGGCTACCAGCTCTGCTTTACTGTGTTCTACACAGTGGATGAGGTGTATTTGGATTTTCAAAAAGCATTCGATAAGGTGCCAAACAAGAGGTTATTACACAAAATTAGAACTCATTGGATTGGGGGTAATATATTAGCATGGATTGAGGATTGGTTAATGGACAGAAAACAGAGAGCAGGAATAAACAGGACTTTTTCAGGTTGGCAGGCTGTAACTAGTGGGGTACCGCAAGGATCAGTGCTTGGGCCTCAGCTATTTACAATCTATATTAATGACTTAGATGAAGGGATGGAGTGTAACGTATCCAAGTTTGTTGACGATACAAAGTTTGGTGGGAAAATAAGCTGTGAGGAGGACGCAAAGAGGCTGCAGAGAGATATAGACAGGTTGACTGAGTGGGCAAGAACATGGCAAATGGAATACAATGTGGGGTAGTGTGAAGTTATCCACTTTGGTAGGAAAAACAAAAAAGTTGAATATTTTTTGAATGGTGAGAGACTGGGAAATGTTTGCATTCAGAGGGACCTGGGTGTCCTTGTACGTGAATCACAGAAAGTTAACATACAGGTACAGCAAGCAATTAGGAAAGCAAATGGTATGTTAGCTTTTGTTACAAAGGGATTAGAGTATAAGAGTAAAGTGTGGCGGATCGCCACCTAAACGGGCGCAATCCACTTTTCCGTCCGTGGACAATAAATCGGGCACCTTGCCTTTAAGGCGCATGCTGCCTTTAAGGCAGGAAAAAAGGAGTGGGCGGGGCCTCAGGGTTTTGCAGAGAAATGTGGTTGCAGCCATTTTGACCAGAAGAGATGTAATTAAAAGCTAGGTGTTCTACATATTGACTCGGCCTCAATTCGTGTTTCGCGGCAGCCACAACGTTGGTGACCCCGACGCTCAGAACGTATTCTGAGCACTGCAATGGCGGACACGAACGCAGTTTCCGTGAAACTGCCGGAGTTTTGGGAAAACCAGCCCAAAGCCTGGTTCCTCCAAGCCGAGTCACGATTCCGGCTGCAACTCATCACCACAGATGGGACGAAGTACGACTACCTCGTCACATCACTCAGTAGCTCCACAGTTACGAAGGTCTGGACAGCGCTGCAGAACCCACCAGAGGAGGGCAAGTATGCACATCTTAAGGCCGCGCTCCTTAAAAAATTTACGGCCTCAACATACCAGCGAAACTGCCACCTCCTCGACCTTCCAGGCCTCGGTGATGCCTCACCGTCAGACCTACTCTCCCACATGCTCTCCCTCACTGACGAGAGCCCACCTGGATCCCTCTTCCGCACGCTGTTCATCCGCCAGCTACCTCTCAGCACCCGCCCAGCGATCGTGGCGTCTGGCTTCACGGACCTGGAAGCCCTGGCCGATGAGGCCGACAAGCTGCTGTCCGCTCACTCCAGCCGCGACGTCACTCCGGACCTGGCAGCCAATGCCTGGGCGCGCACCTCACCGGCCACCACGCGGCCACAAGGCCCAGCCACCGGGCTCACGGGGCCTTCGCGCCCCACTAACCCGGGCCACTGTTACTACCACGCACGGTTCGGTGCCAGGGCACAACGGTGCACACCTCCCTGCTCTTTCACGTCCGCCCCCGTACCAGCCCCCGCGATGGCCGTGGGCCACGCGGGCTCCCTGCTGTACGTCACGGATGACAAAACCGGCCGCCGGTTCCTGTGCGACACTGGAGCTCAGCACAGCATCATCCCGGCCTCCACCCTCAACATTCAAAAGTGCGAACGAGGACCGGCGCTGGCTGCTGCTAACGGCTCGGACATCCGGACGTATGGCACCCGCACAGTCATCCTCGACCTCGCTGGTCGCCGCTACCGATGAGAGTTCATCACTGCCAAGGTGCTCTCCCCTCTCATCGGCGCAGATTTTCTATGCGCCCACGGCCTACTGGTAGATATCCCTCGACACCGCCTCGTGGACATGAACACCATGTCCCCCATCCTGGGTGCCATGGCCCCCCGTCAACCCGCCGACATGGCGTCACAGTGCCACGCCCGGGCCACGGATGAATACTCGGCACTCCTGGCCGAATTCCCGGCCCTTACCAATCGAACCTTCTCCGCGGAGGCCGCCAAACACGGGGTGGAATACTTCATCCCCACCACAGGCCCCCAGTGTACGCCCACGCCCGCAGGCTGGACCCGGCCAAACTGGAGATTGCGCGGACCGAGTTTGCCACCATGGAACAGCTCGGCATCATCCACCACTCCAACAGTCCCTGGGCCTCCCCACTCCACATCGCCCGCAAACCAGGCGGAGGTTGGCGCCCCTGCGGCGATTACCGCCGCCTCAACGACGCCACCACCCCTGATCAGTATCCCGTGCCGCACATCCAGGACTTCTCGGCTCGACTGGTCGGCCGCTCAGTCTTTTCCAAGGTCGACCTGGTGCGCGGCTACCACCAAATCCCCGTCCACCCCGCGGACGTCCCCAAGATGGCCGTAATCACCCCCTTCAGCCTGTTCGAGTTCCTGCGGATGCCCTTCGGCCTCAAAAACGCGGCCCAGGCATTCCAACGGCTCATGGACTCAGTCCTGCGGGACCTGAAGTTCCTGTTCGTCTACCTGGACGACATCCTGGTAGCCAGTTCCTCCAAGCAGGAACACCTCGAACACCTTCGCATCCTGTTCGGGCGCCTCAGCGACCACGGGCTCATCCTCAGCCCAGCCAAATGCCAGTTCGGCCTGGACAAGATCGACTTCCTCGGCCACAACTTCACCCATGCTGGGGCCATTCCCCTGCCCACCAAGGTGCAGGCCGTCCAACAATTTCCCCGGCCCACCACCATCAAAGGCCTCCAGGAGTTCCTCGGGATGGTGAATTTCTATAACCGCTTCATCCCCAAAGCGACGTCCCTCATGAGGCCCCTGTATGAAGCCCTCTGGGGCAGGAGCGTCAAGATGGCGGTCGAATGGACGGCAGACGCGTCAGCTGCCTTCGACTCCACCAAGACCGCGTTCGCCAACGCCACCCTGCTCGCGCACCCACGGCCCAATGCCAGGGTAGCGCTCACCACGGACGCCTCCGACCACGCGGTCGGCGCCTTGTATGAGCAGTGGGTCGACGGTGCCTGGCAACCACTTGCCTTCTTCAGCCGCCAACTACGCCCCCCAGAGGTCAAGTACAGCACCTTCGACCGCGAGCTCCTCGCATTGTTCCTGGCGGTCCGCCATTTTCGGTTTTTGCTGGAGGGCCACCCCTTCACTGCGTTTGTCGACCACAAACCCCTGAGATTCGCAATGGCAAAGACAACCGACCCCTGGTCCGCCAGGCAGCAGCGCCAGCTCGCGGCAGTGTCCGAGTTCACCACGGACATCCAACACGTCTCCGGCCGAGACAATGTGGTAGCCGACTGACTCACCCGCCCCGCCATCCACGCCGCACACCTGGCAGTCGACTACGCTCAACTCGCAGCAGACCAGATCACCGACCCTGATCTGCTCTCCGCACCCACCAACCTTCCAAGCCTACGGCTAGCCAACGTCGCCTGTGGCCCGACCACAGTCATGGTCAAGTGCGACGTATCCCTCTGTCAACCTCGGCCCGTCGTCCCAGCGTCCTGGCGCCGCCGGGTATTCCAGATTCTCCACAACCTCTCCCACCCCGGCGCCTGTGCATCCATCAAATTGGTAGCCAACCGCTTTGTCTGGCGCGGCCTTCGCAAGGATGTGCGTACTTGGGCCAACTCCTGCCTAGCCTGCCAACGGACCAAGGTGCAGCAACACACGAAAGCACCCCTCGAGGAGTTTACCGGCCCTTCGCATAGATTTGACCACATCCACGTGGACATCGTCAGGCCCCTGCCGCCGTCGCAAGGCCACACGCACTTGCTGACGATCGTTGACCGCACCACACGCTGGTCCGAGGCAATTCCACTGACCTCTACCACCACCGCCGACAATCGCCAGAGCCTTCGTCAGCACCTGGGTCGCACGGTTCGGCGTCCCCTCCGACATGATGTCGGACAGAGGTCCGCAATTTACCTCTGAACTCTGGACCGCCGTCGCACGCAATCTCGGGGTGACCATTCACCGCACCACAGCCTACCACCCCCAAGCCAACGGACTGTGTGAGCGGTTCCACAGATCCTTGAAGATCTTCGAGCCAGCCTCCAGGATGGCGCCAGGAGCGACCGACTCCTGTGGGTCCTCCTCGGCCTGTGCACCGTGGTTAAAGAAGACCTCCACGCATCGGCGGCAGAGCTCGTGTACGGTCAGCCGCTGCGCGTACCCGGTGAGTTCCTGCCCACCGCCACGACACCCTGGTCAGCCGACCAGCAACGCCACGACTTCGCCTCACCGGCGCTACAGTTCGCCCCGGTGCCCATTGCCTGACACGGCGAATCCACCTCACACGTCCCACTAAACCTGCACCAGGCACGGTTCGTTTTCGTCCGGCACGATGCCCACCGCGGACCCCTTCAACCCCCGTACGACAGGTGCTACAGGCTGGGGATAAATTTTTCACCCTGCAAGTGGGCGACAGGACCGAAAAAGGGTCGGTTGACCGACTCAAGCCAGCACACTCGGAGCCCAGTGAGCAGGTCCCTGTAGCTCGTCCACCGCCACGCGGCCGACCTGCCCTCAAGCCGGTTCACCCGGCTGCTCCACGCCCGGCCATTCCACGTCCACCGGCGTCCTACAAGAGCCGCTCCGGCCGGCCCATCAGACTGCCGCACCGTCTCGTCCACACCTCCTAAGCGGATTCTGGGGGAAGCTGTGTGGCGGATCGCCACCTAAACGGGCGCAATCCACTTTTCCGTCCATGGACAATAAATCGGGCACCTTGCCTTTAAGGCAGGAAAAAAGGAGTGGGCGGGGCCTCAGGATTTTGCAGAGAAATGTTGTAGCAGCCATTTTGACCAGAAGAGATGTAATTAAAAGCCATGTGTTCCACATATTGACTCGGCCTCAATTCGTGCTTCGCGGCAGCCACAACAAAAGAAGTCTTACTACAATTATACAGGGCATTGGTGAGGCCACACCTGGAGTATTGTGTACAGTTCTGGTCTCCTTACCTAAGGAAAGACACACTTGCCTTAGAGGGAGTGCAGTGAAGGTTCACTAGACTGGTTCCTGGGATGAGGGGATTGCCCTGTGAGTAGAGATTGAGTAGACTAGGCCTATATTCTCTAGAGTTTAGAAGAATGAAAGGCGATCTCATTGAAACATGTAAAATTCTTAAGGGGCCTGACAGGGTTAATGCTGGGAAAATGTTTCCCCTGGCTGGGGAATCTAGAACACGGGGTCAGAGTCACAGAATAAGGGGTCGGCCATTTAGGACTGAGATGAGGAGAAATTTCTTCACGCAGAGGGTGGTGAATCTTTAGAATTCTCTACCCCAGAGAGCTGTGGAGGCTCAGTCATAAGAACATAAGAACATAAGAAATAGGAGCAGGAGTAGACCAATCGGCCCCTCGAGCCTGCTCCGCCATTCAATAAGATCATGGCTGATCTGATCCAACCTCAACTCTAAAGAACACAAGAAGTCGGAGCAGGAGTATATTCAAGACAGAGGTCGATAAATGTTTGGGAACAAAAGGAATTAAGGGATATGGGGATAGTGCGGGAAGGTGGAGTTGAGGTAGAAGATCAGCCATGATCTTGATGAATGGCGGAGCAGGCTCAAAGGGCCAAATGGCCGACTCCTGCTCCTATTTCTTATGTTCTACCATATTGCCGGGAGTACATAGGCATACAGGGATTTACTGGCGTGCAGAAAACAGCAGAACAAAGCCAGGGAACAGAGAAGTGAAATAAAAATAAAAAATACTGGAAATACTCAGCAGGTTAGGCAGCATCTGTGGAGAGAGAAAGAAAAATAAAGAAAGAAAGACTTGCATTTCTATAGCGTCTTTCACGACCACCGGACATCTCAAAGTGCTTCACAGCCAATGAAGCACTTTTTGAAGTGGAGTTACTGTTGTAATATAGGAAACGCGGCAGCCAATTTGCACACAGCAAGCTCCCACAAACAGCAATGTGATAATGACCAGGTAATCTGTTTTTAGTGATGTTGATTGAGGGATAAATATTGGCCAGGACACTGGGGATAGATCCCCTGCTCTTATTCGAAATAGTGACTTGGGATCTTTTACGTCCACCTGAGAGAGCAGACGGGGCCTCGGTTTAATGTCGCATCCGAGAAACAGAGTTAACGTTTCAGATCGATTACCTTTTATCAGAACTGGAAAATGTTACAGATGTAACAGGTTTTAAGCAAGTACAGTCAGGGAAAGGGGGGTTGGAGGAAAGCACAAAAGGGAAGGTCTGTGATAGGGTGGAAGGCAGGAGAGATTGAATGACAATTGATGGCAGATGATAGAAAAATTGCCCATGTGGTTGATAGTGAGGAAAAGCTGTAGACTGCAGGAAGATATCAATGCACTGGTCAGGTGGGCAGAAAAGATGGCAAATGAAATTCAATCCAGAGAAGCGTGGGGTAATGCATTTGGGGAGGGCTAACAAGGCAAGGGAATACACAATAACTGGTAGGATACTGAGAAGTGTAGAGGAACAGAGGGACCTTGGAGTGCATGTCCACAGATCCCTGAAGGTAGCAGGACAGGTAGATAAGGTGGTTAAGAAGGCATACGGGATACTTTCCTTTATTAGCTGAGGCATAGAATATAAGAGTAGGGAGGTTATGCTAGAACTGTACAAAACACTAGTTAGGCCACAGCTAGAGTACTGTGTACAGTTCTGGTCAGCTCATACAGGAAAGATGTGATTGCACCAGAGAGGGTACAGAGGAGATTTATGAGGATGTTGCCAGGACTGGAGAATTTTAGCTATGAGGAAAGATTGGATAGGCTGGGGTTGTTTTCTTTGGAACAGAGGAAGCTGAGGGGAGACTTGATTGAGGTGTATAAAATTATGAGGGGCCTAGATAAGTGGATAGGAAGGACCTATTTCCCCCAGCAGAGAGGTCAATAACCAGGGGGCATAGATTTAAAGTAATTGGTGGAAGGATTAGAGGGGAGTTGAGGAGAACTTCTTTCACCCAGAGGGTGGTGGGGGTCTGGAACTCACTGCCTGAAAGGGTGGTAGAGGCAGAATCACTCATCACATTTAAAAAGTATTTGGATATGCACCTGAAGAGCCGTAACCTACAAGGCTACGGACCAAGAGCTGGAAAGTGGGATTAGGCTGAATAGCTCTTTTTTGGCTGGCGCAGACACGATAGGTCGAATGGCCTCCCTCTTTGGTGTAAATTTCTATGATCCTATGACAAAAGGGATGATGATGCAAGGCAAAAGGGGGTGCTAATGGGACAAGGAAAGAAACAAAAGATGGGTCTAGAAGAGGTGTAAATGGGATAGTAGAATCAGTATCTGCTATCCAAAAAAATGGTGGCTGAGGTTATGATCTAAAATTGTTGAACTCAATGTCGAGTCCGGAAGGCTGTAAAGTGCCTAATCGAAAGATGCGGAACACCTCCGTTCAGTCTGCAAGCGTGACCGAGCTTCCGGTTGCCTGTCACTTTAATTTTCCGCTCCACTCCCAGTCTGACCTCGGCCTCCTTTACTGTTCCAATGAAGCTCAACATAAGCTTGAGGAACAGCCCCTCATCTTTCAATTACGCAATTTCAGATCATAACCTCTGCCCTCATTTTTTCCCCCAGACAGCAGGTGTTGATTCTGCTATTTCTCGACCCATCTTTTTTTCTGTCCTTGTCCCATTACCATCCCCTTTTGTCTTTCAATCTCTCCTGCCTTCCACCCTGTCACAGACCATCCCTTTTGTTCTTTCCTCCCAGCCGCCCTTTCCCTGCCTCTGCACTTGCTTAAAACCTATTACATCTCTAACGTTTTCCAGTTCTGATGAAAGGTCATCGATCTGAAACTCTGTTTCTCTCTCCACAGATGCTGCCTGACCTGCTGAGTATTTTCAGCATTTTCTGTTGTTATTTCAGATTTCCAGCATTTTGCTTTTGTAACAGAGAAGTGACATCTTGTGTAGAACTCCCGGTGACACACACAAATTGAGAGAGTGGTTCTCAGAAAGCCACTTTTTCTGGTCAGCAGCTGAGGTTACGGATGCAATTTTTTCCCCCACATGAATTAGCTTCGTCCAACATTGGTGCTTGGTTTGGGTTTTGTCAGTGTTGGGCTATGAGCTTGTTTATGTCTCAATGTATTCAGACTGGTGAATGGTTACACTCAGTACAACCCACTGAAGTGCAGTCCCTCCACTTTGTTTCAGTTCAGGGCTGGGTCTGCAGTAGTGTGAATGCAGAAGTTATACCAACAGAAATCTTGGGTCAGATAAACTCAGTAATACAGGGACTCATGACAGATGAAGTGCAGTGATGTCATGTGCACCATTAGCTGCTCGGCAGGGCTTTATTTGCACTTTGTTTTCTACTTCCGCAACGGCCAACCCTGTGATTTCTCCTCTATTTATTTCAATGGGTCACGTAAATCACAGGCTGGCATGTGCTGAAGCAGAAAACCCTGGCCAAAATAATTATCAAAATGTAAATGGTATCTTAAATTTTTCAGAGCTAAGAACCAAAAATGTCATTATACTTAAACTATATTTTCTCACGACCTCCTCTCCTTGAGGTGTCAGCTGTGGCTCAGTTGGTAGCACACTCGCCTCTGAGTCAGAAGGTTGTGGGGTTCAAATCCCTCTCCAGGGACTTGAGCACATAAAGCTAGGTTGACACTCCAGTGCAGTGTTGAGGGAGTGCTGCACTGTCGGATGAGACGTTAAACCGAGGCCCCGTCTGCTTTCTCAGGTGGACGTAAAAGATCCCATAGCACTATTTTTCGATGAAGAGCAGGGGAGTTATCCCCGGTGCCCTGGCCAATATTTATCCCTCAACCAACATAACAAAAATAGATTATCTGGTCATTATCACATTGCTGTTTGTGGGAGCTTGCTGTGCGCAAATTGGCTGCTGCGTTTCCCACAGTGACTACACTTCAAAAATACTTCATTGGCTGTAAAGCGCTTTGAGACATCTGGTAGTCGTGAATTCGCTATATAAATGCAAGTCTTTCTTTCTTAAGTTGCGGACTCCTGCTGATGTACCTTTCCAGGGGCTGCCCACTGTACATTGTCTAAATGGCCATTGTTCACGTGTGGTCCAAGACAGATAGTGCTGGCAGGCACTATGTCATGGCAGACATTACAGGTAAGCCCCATCCTGCGCTCACCCAAACATCCAGATGTATACTTACCCACAGTGGGGTCACTAGATAAGGATATAGAGGAGGTACTAGAAAGACTGGCTGTACTTAAAGTAGATAAGTCACCAGGACCAGATGGGATGCATCCTAGGATGCTGAGGGAAGTGAAGGAAGAAATTGCAGAGGTACTGGCCATAATCTTCCAATCCTCCTTAGAAATGGGGGTTGTGCCAGAGGACTGGAGAATTGCAAATGTTACACCCTTGTGCAAAAAAGGGTGTAAAGATAAACCCAGCAACTACAGGCCAGTCAGTTTAAGCTTGGTAGTGGGGAAGCTTTTAGAAACAATAATCAGGGACAAAATTAACAGTCACTTGGACAAGTGTGGATTAATTAAGGAGAGCCAGCACAGATTTATTAAAGGCAAATGGTGTTTAACCAACTTGATTGAGTTTTTTGATAAAGTAACAGACAGGGTTGATGAGGGCAATGCGGTTGACATAGTGTCCATGGATTTCCAAAAGGTGTTCGACAAAGTGCCGCATAATAGGCTTGCCAGCAAAGTTGAAGCCCATGGAATAAAAGGGACCGTGGCAGCATGGATACGAAATTGGCTAAGTGACAGGAAACAGAGAGTAGTGGTGAACTGGAGGAAGGTATACAGTGGTGTTCCCCAGGGGTCGGTTCTAGGACCACTGCTTTTCTTGATATATATTAATAACTTGGACGTGGGTGTACAGGGCACAATTTCAAAATTTGCAGATGACACAAAACTTGGAAGTATAGTGAACAGTGAGGAGGACAGTGATAGACTTCAAGAGGACATAGGCAGGTTGGTGGAATGGGCAGACACGTGGCAGATGAAATTTAACGCAGAAAAGTGCGAAGTGATACATTTTGGTAGAAAGAATGAAGAGAGGAAATATAAACTAAAGGGTACAATCCTAAAGGGGGTGCATGAACAGAGAGACCTAGGGGTATAAGTGCACAAATCGTTGAAGGTGGCAGGGCAGGTTGAGAAAGCATTTAAAAAAGCTTACGGGATCCTGGGCTTCATGAATAGAGGTATAGAGTACAAAAGCGTGGAAATTATGATGAACCTGAAAAAAACACTGGTTTGGCCTCAACTGGAGTATTGTGTCCAATTCTGGACACCGCACTTTAGGAAGGATGTGAAGGCCTTAGAGAGGGTGCAGAAAAGATTTACGAGAATGATTCCAGGGACGAGGGACTTCAGTTACGTGGATAGACTGGAGAAGCTGGGGTTGTTCTCCTTGGAACAGAGAAGATTGAGAGGAGATTTGATAGAGGTGTTCAAAATCATGAGGGGTCTGGACAGAGTAGATAGAGAGAAACTGTTCCCATTGGCAGAAGGGTCGAGAACCAGAGGACACAGATTTAAGGTGATTGGCAAAAGAACCAAAGGTGACATGAGGAAAAACTTTATTACTGAGCGAGTGGTTAGGATGTGGAATGCGCTGCCTGAAAGGGTGGTGGAGGCAGATTCAATCACGGCTTTCAAAAGGGAATTGGATAAGTACCTGAAGGAAAGGAATTTGCAGGGCTACGGGGAAAGGGCAGGGAGTGGGACTAGCTGAAGTGGTCTTGCAGAGAGCTGGCACGGGCTCGACAGGCCGAATGGCCTCCTTCTGTGCTGTAACCATTCTATGATTCTAGAGTAGGGCTGATTGCTGATTTTATCTCCCTCCCTAACATTGGGACAGGGAGACCATTTATAGCACCCCAACTGATTCTGTGGTTGAAATCAGCTGATTCAGTACTTATTGCAGATAGAGTATGCTTAATGTTTCAGTACCGGGCATCATCCAAACACCAGATTGTGACAACATGCTATTAGCGAAAGGCACTCTATAAATGCAAGTTCTTTCTTTAGAAAGCTAGCATTATAATATAATGAATATGTTGTTCTGTAATGGAAGCATTAGCCTAACAATGGACTCCAGGATGAAAGATACATTTGCTGATCCAAATATCACCCTTCCCTTCTATCTCTGTAACCTCCTCCAGCCCGTGAATCCTCTGAGAACTCTGCGTTCCTCCCACTCTGACCTCTTCTGCATCCCCTACTTCCATTGCCCCACCACCGGCGGCTGTGCCTTCAGCCGTCTAAGCTTTCAGATCTGCAATTCCCTCCCTAAACCACCCTGCCTCCTTTAAGATGCTCCTTAAAACCTACCTCTTTGACCAAGCCTTTGGTCACCTGTCCTAACGCCTCCTTCTTTGGCTCTGTGTCAATTTATGTCTGATTACACTCATGAAGCCCCTTGGGACGTTTTTCTATGTTAAAGTACTATATAAATGCAAGATGTTGTTGTTGGAAGAGAAAGAGTCAGTCAGTACTTGCCCACCAACACTTTGTGAGCTTCGAATTCATCGTGGAGTTGAGGCGTACGACAGCTATACGTGATCGCTGTATTTTGAGGATTATTGGGTGGATGTGTCCCTTGATGTACAGGAAGAATATTTGTGGTTTACTGTCAATGGTGGTATAAGTTTTCTCCACGGTGTGAGCAGTTGTGTTAGCGGCCTGGCGGGCGGGGCAGACAAGAGCACTGTGAGCCACTTGCGCCATTTTTTCTGGGGTCTCTCCGTCCGTTTTGGACGCTGCTCTGCTCCCATATGCTGGACCAGGCATCCTGTATCAGCTTTCTATGCTGTCACTGTGAGTGCAAGATCATTCTTACTCTGCTTGACATGGCATTTGGCTGGATTCCCCTCTCCTTCCCCCTGTCCGCCACCTTCTGTGACATGGGGGCTACAAACTGTTCTCTTGGAGTGGGAGCACTAGGTACAGTTTGCTCAGTCTTGTCCGGCTGGTTGCCCTTGGCATGTGGGAGTTCCTTGAGGTGACCAAGGAGGAGAAAGTCTTACTCTGCCAACCTCAGTGTGTCTTTGCAGAGAGGGGCAGTGAGTAGAAGCCTCCTGTGGTTAATAGCACAGTGGAAACCAACGGTGGTGATTTTGATTAGATTAGTTGAACCAACGATGATTTTGAAAAATTGTGTTCTATTGTTAAAGGTGATCATTTGCATTTAATAAGTGTGCTCAGGTCTCCATCTTGTGGCAATATTCTGTCAATGCAGATACTACTAACCTCATTAAATCAGTCCCGTACTATAGCCACTAAATGATGGCTTAATTATACTCAAAGATCACAAAGAGAAGTATAGATGTGGAGGAAAATTTGGTCCAATCAGCTCAGCATTCCAGAGACACCCTCGGCTAATAGTGTTTTGAACAGCCAGTACTAATGTGATACAAGTGCTTTATATCGCATGTAATGTTTCACTGGCAGGTTGGATTCCTTTACATTACAGTATTTTTGTAACTACCTGTCAAGACAGGTGCAGTAAGAATGCTCGATACACTGAAGTACAGTTGGCACCCACTGTGTATTATCCACCCCATGGGTTTTACTCCAATACAGTGCTTTGCTGACAGTACATCATCTTCTAGAATCTATTCAAGTGATGATTTCCCCCGTGGCAGGAATAACGTGAGGTGGCTGGCTGTTGGGTGTGAGCAGGAGTCTCTTGGAAATGGTCGGCCCTTAACTCCTTGCGACGGCCTGGGGGGTGGGCAGAGCGCTGAGTCGGTCAGGTATGGCAATACCTGAAGAGCAAGAGCACCGTGAACCTCTCCATAACAGGCTATCTCTAGCCGATCCCCCAGCACTACATGCATCTGCTAAACAGGATCTTGGAAATGTAGTCCATTATGAAGTTCAGGGACTGCTACAGTGGAGTCAATGTGTTCTCCTCCACACCTTGCATGGTGCTGTGGACAAACCCAAATGACTGCAAAAAAATACTTGTGCTCATATAGCAATCTTCTTTCATATTTAGTGTCCTGGGAGGTCTGAATTCCAGGGTCCAGCAGCTACAGACTTGAGCTGGCACTAGCCACTAGCATGCGCTCCATCACACGCACGCTCTGTGCTTCACCTGGTTTAGAATGTTGGCTGCAAAACAACCATTACTATATTACTTGCACAGTAATATACTGTGTGCAAGGTATCTTGCTTGAATGTGTGTCTGTGTGTGTGAGAGAGTGAGCTGGGGAGAAAGAACAGGTAAAGGATGGTACTAACCTTGATGTTGGGGGAGGCCTGGACTTCACCCTGTCCCACTTTCTCTATGATCATCACAAATTCTACGATCTCCAGTGTAACATCCTCAAATGTACTTTAGGAAGGGCCCAGAACTTTTCTGCCTTTTGTATGGGATTGTTCCCTATTGTTGGGTGCTGCATTGTCCTGCAAACAGAAAAGCCATTTTGAAATGTTGGAAACTTGAAGAGCACACACAGTAACAACTCAAGCGCCCACGCTGCAGCTCCACAGGGGTCAGGGAACAAACATGCATTGTTTAGTTTGGTTTAGTTGCAAGCTTGCTTTCTGGGTTCACCTTTACAATGTTAGCATAGCAATAGTTCCAGTTTGCAGTTAGAAAGTTTGCCCCACTGCAATGAGAAAGGGTTAATTAATAACCCTGTAGTAAAGGGGCCTTTAGGGAAGAGTGGCCATAATATGATAGAATTTTATATCGAGTTCGAAAGTGATTTAGTTAAATCCAAAACTAGGGTCTTAAATCTAAACAAAGCAAACTACGTTGGTATGAGAGGCGAGTTGGCCAAGGTAGATTGGGAAACTACATTAAAAGGTATGATGGCAGAGAAGCAATTAGAGAATTAATACATAATTTACAACAAATATACATTCCTTTAAGGCACAAAAACCCCACAGGAAAAGTGGTCCAACCGTGGCTAACAAGAGAAGTTAAAGATAGTATTAGATCAAAGGAAGAGACTTATAATGTTGCCAAAAAGAGTAGAAAGCCTGAGGATTGGGAGGATTTTAGAATTCAGCAAAGGAGGACCAAGAAATTGATAAAGAAAGGGAAAATAGAATGAGAGTAAACTAGTGAGACATAAAAAAAGACTGTAAAAGCTACATAGGTATGTAAAAAGGGAAAAGATTAGCAAAAGTAAATGTGGGTCCCTTACAGGTTGAGACAGGAGAAATTATAATGGGGAATAAGGAAATGGCAGAGAAATTAAACAAATACTTTGTGTCTGTCTTCACGGAAGAAGACGCAAAAAACTTCCCGGAAATAGTGGAGAACCAAGGGTCTAGCGAGAATGAGGATCTGAAAGAAATTAGTATTAGTAAAAAAAAAATTGTACTGGAGAAATTAATGGGACTGAAAGCCAATAAATCTCCTGGACCTGATGGCCTGCATCCTAGGGGTTTGAAAGAGGTGGCTATAGAGATGGATGAATTGGTTGTCATTTTCCAAAATTCCATAGATTCTAGAACGGTTCCCGCGGATTGGAAGGTGGCAAATGTAACCCCACTATTTAAGAAAGGAGGGAGAGAAAACAGGGAACTGTTAGCCTGACATCGGTAGTAGGGAAAATGCTAGAATCTATTATTAAGGACGTGGGCAGAGTCAACATGGATTTATGAAAGGGAAATCGTGTTTGACTAATCTGTTGGAGTGTTTTGAGGTTGTAACTAGCAGAATAGATAAGGGGGAACCAGTGGATGTGGTGTATTTGGATTTTCAGAAGGCATTCGATAAAGTGCCACACAAGAAGTTATTAAACAAAATTAGAGCTCATGGGATTGGGGGTAATATACTAGCATGGATTGAGGATTGGTTAATGGACAGAAAACAGAGAGTAGGAATAAATGGGTCATTTTTGGGTTGGCAGGCTGTAACGAGTGGGGTACCGCAAGGATTAGTGCTTGGGCCTCAGCTATTCACAATTGACATCAATGATTTGGATGAGGGGGACCAAATGTAATATATCCAAATTTGCTTATGATACAAAGCTAGGTGGGAATGTAAGTTGTGAGGAGGATGCAAGGAGGCTTCAAGGGGATATAGATAGGCTAAGTGAGTGGGCAAGAACATGGCAAATGGAATATAATGTGGAGAAATATGAAATTATCCACTTTGGTAGGAAAAATCGAAAACAGAGTAATTTTTAAATGGTGAGAGATTGGGAAATGTTGGTGTTCAGAGGGACCTGGGTGTCCTTGTACAAAAATCACTGAAAGTTAACATGCAGGTACAGCAAGCAATTAGGAAAGCAAATGGTATGTTGGCCTTTATTAGAAGAGGATTTGAGTATAAGAGTAAAGAAGTCTTACTGCAATTATATAGGGCCCTGGTTTGACCACACCTGGAGTATTGTATACAGTTTTGGTCTCCTTACCTAAGGAAGGATATACTTGCCAGAGAGAGAGTGCAACGAAGGTTCACCAGACTGGTTCCTGGGATGGTGGGATTGTCCTATGAGGAGAGATTGAGTAGACTAGGCCTATATTCTCTAGAGTTTAGAAGAATGAGAGGTGATCTAATTGAAACAAACACAATTCTTACAGGACTTGACAGGGTGGATGTTTTCCCTGGCTGGGGAGTCTAGAACCAGGGGTCACAGTCTCAGAATAAGGGGTCGGCCATTTAGGACAGAGGAGAAATTTCTTCACTCAGAGGGTGGTGAATCTTTGGCATTCTCTACCCGAGGGCTGTGGAGGCTCAGTCGTTGAGTATATTCAAGACAGAGATCGATAGATTTTTGGATATTAAGGGAATCAAGGGATATGGGGATAGTGCAGGAAAGTGGAGATGAGGTAGAAGATCAGCCATGATCTTATTGAATGGCGGAGCAGGCTCGAAGGGCCAAATGGCCTACTCCTGCTCCTATTTCTTATGCTAAATCGAGGAACAAATTGTAAAGTTGCTTGAGTACTTTGCATGTGGCCTCAGTCAGGGTGACTCTCTGCCGCATGCATATTTGCATGTTTACTTGGTATGCAGAAATACTGGATCGTCTTACCATTTAGATTTGCTGAGGTCGATGAAGCTTCTTCATCCGCTGCCAGGTACACTGATTGTGAGACCACCACGGTGACCCTTTGGGCCACTTCTTCACATAGTCTGGGCGCCTCTCCTATGTGCAACCCTTGTTTTACCTGTTCCTTGGAGTTGAGGTACAGATCAGCCATGATTTAATTGAATAGCAGAAAAAGCTGAATGGCCTAAGTTCTTGACGGAGTAGGCCATTCAGCTGTATCATTGAATATAGGACTTCTTTGAGGATGCAGTGTCAATGCTGTCCAGCAATGCACTTACTGTCTGTAATGCTCTTGCTACCAACAAAGTTAACTTCCCTTTTTTAATAGCAGCTGGATTTTCTGCCATTCCCAGCCCCCATTCAACAACTCCCAGAGGCAGACCCAATCCACCTCAAGGACTCGCAACAATAGACGAATGAGCCATTACCTTTGAAGTCTCTAGTATAAGTGCAAAGCTCACAGCAATCCTGTAGACTCAGCACAGAGACCAGATCATGTCCCCTGTGGGATCACTGCGGAGCCTCGTCCCAGACTTAACACTTCATATTCACTCAATTTCTTTTGGAGTTGCATTGATTTTGAAATCTGAATATATCTATTTGGTTTTCTTTTATCCCTTTCTCAGATGCTGGGGAATAGTTCTAGCAGCCCATTGATTTAATGGCAAAATCCTGCCTGGCCAACCTTCTTGATTTTTTTTTTGAGGAAGTGGCATCCCAAATGGACTGCGGAAAGCCTAAAATATGTTGTACCTAAAGGCATATAACGAAGTCCCAGCTCAAATATTATATTGTGCTCAAAGCTATGTGGATTCAGGATAAATCTTGGAAATGGATAATGGCTGAAGGCTAGAAAACAATGGGCACTTGTTAGGAGCCACAGTGCGGTGGACAGGTAAGTATTGAGTGGGGCACTCCTAGGTTCAGTGTTGACACCATTATTGTTTGTGACTTGGATTCACAAACTCAGTACAAACTGATCAAATTTGCAGATGATACCAAACTAGGAGGGACAATGGATTCAGCGAAGGCAGCAGCAAAGAAATTACAAAATGAGTTGGATAAATATGTAAGTGAACAGAGCAATGGCGGATGAAATTTAATGCAGAGAGGTATAAGGAACTGCACAAGTAGGAAACCAACATACTCCATAAATAGTACTGTTAAGGATGAATTGAAAAGAGACCTAGGGGTCTCGCTGCTAAACATGTAAATGTAGGGCCAAAACAGTAGAGTAGAAGTCGGAAGAATTCATTTTTATATGGCTCTGGTCAGATTGCATCTAGTGTATTAGGCACAGTTCTGATCATTGAGACACAGGAGAGATATTCAAGCACTGAGTTATGAGGAAAGACTAGAGAAACTTGAGCTTTTCAGCCTGCTAAGGGTTTGAGAGCTGATCTTGTAGAGGTATGTAAGATAGTAAACGGTATGGAAAAGATAAATCCAAAAAATTACTTTAAACTAAATTATGAATAGGACAAGGAGACATAGGTTCAAACTAGTAAGAGAGAAATTCAGGTGCTGATGGAAGGACATTCCTTTTCGCCCAAAAAATGATCAATACATGCAAATATTTCTTAAATATAGTAGAGATGGCAAAAACCCTGAAATCATTTAGGAAACTGCAGTGGGAAGAGGAAAAAAAGTTTCTGTATAGATGAACTAAGATGGGCCAAATAGCCTTCCTCGTCTACTATTTCATGAAGGGTGGAGTTGGGGAGAAAGTAGGGCGCAATTTTAAAAGAACTCTGCTTACTATATGAAACTGTTGGGAGTTGTGGCTCCATAGAATTGCTCAGTGGTAAGAGCCTAATTGGTAATGTTTGGACATGAGCCCAGATTTTCCAAGTCTGTACTCTTGGCAATGTATTCCTTCAACATCCAAGCCATAACTTGTAAGCTCAGTGGATCGAGGTTAAGGATCTGACTGAACAGTGTCCTTCTGTATCAGGTCAGACTTCCACAATTGATGTCAATATGCAATTCCCAAGTATTGTACCGTCACCCCTTCCATTTAAAGACTATGAGGAAGAATGAATTGAGAAAATGTGTTAAAAACCTCTACTGTTAAAACAAATGGCAGGTTGTCGGATCTCCATATTAACCTCTCCACAATCCCCAAGCAAAAATCTGACAAAAATAAATTGAGAACACAAGATCAGGTACCATCGTTCAGGATAGCACGAAGGTTAAAATAGTGAGGAGGAGGAGGTCATTCAAAGAGTAATGGGGAGGTTTTAGTTCAGCTTAGGGGTTAAAAGTTCGAAGACTGCAGGAGGAGGAAAAGATAGAAAGTTACCAAGTTTCACAGTTGAGGTCCTGGGAAAGAATGAGTTTTGGTAGATCAAACCATCAAGTCTCATTTTCAACAAGGGGGATGTAGGGAGGAGGAAGATTGTGAAGGACGGCATATTCGCAGCCAAGAAAGGAGGACAGGAAAATTTAGAGTACCGAATGCTATAAATAAAACAGAGAAAGATGAGAAATATAGTGGATGGAGTTTTCCAATCAGCCAAGTCAATGTTCATAGTCAGTCATTTATTTATTTTTAATAAAAGGATAACCTTTCAGTTTATTAGAAAACTAGAACAGGCATTCATCCCTAACTACGGAAGGTACAGAATTCAAAGAAAACCAGATCGGCCTTGACTTGCCATGTGAAATTCCAGAAATCATCCAGAAAAGCTACTGATGCTAACAGAAGCTGGATCTTCTATTCCTGCCACCTGCAAACAAAGTCTGCAATATGTTAGTGAGACAGGGGTGGGAAAAGTTGACAGTGATACAACAAAATGTTAATGATCCTAACTCCCAAAAGTCAAGCTTAACATGCACGAGAAAATGTTCTTGCATTTTATAATAAATGTGCCACAATACGTCCTGAGGAGTTATTTTTCCTTCAGCAAATTAAGAGACTGCAAATAATTAAAGAATATTTTACGAGAACCTCTTCAATATGATTTTATTCTAGAAGTTGACCATGCCTCACAATGACCATTTATGAATTAAAACTTTTTTTTTTTAAATTGCCTTTCTTATCAAAACATTTCAAAATTCTTCACACCATGACTTATTTTTTGAAGTTCTGATCGACTTAGACAGTGCCAGGAGCAAGTTTATAGAGACTGATCACACGTGGAACAGGTACACTAAACATGTTCCCACCTAGCATCTCAATAAAACAATAGTTAAAAAGAAAAATTCAAACTTGTCCCAGATGACACATGCGATAAAAGCCTGAAGCGAGGAGCAGTTTGTGAAGTGCTCACTTCACAGAGAAATAAATTACAAGCAAAAAAAACACACACACTGTAGAGAAGGAAACATGGTTTGGGGAACTTACAGTAGGAATGAAATTACAATCTTTTAAATTTTATATGGAAATATCAGAGATTTGCTTAAAGTTGGGCTCACAGGTGCTGAAGGAAACCTTTCCAAAATATATAAACACGCAAAAGAATCAGGAATATTGAGATATTGGATGATTTCAGTTGCATGTACCATAGAGCCTTTCTTTTTAAAGAAAAAAAAGACACTAAAGCTTCATTTCAGTTAATGAGAATGAATAAAGATATGAACTTCGATGAGAAAAAACTACTCATCCACTGACATAAGGCCTAAAACAATACATCATTTCTCTAATCATTTTTAGGGTGGTTGAAATAAGCATCTCTCTGCAGAAAACAGATAGACAGTTTCTGAGCAAGTAAAAAAAAACTCTGGAACCTTACCAATATTAACATGTCGAATCGATAGATTCATCACACCCGTATACATTTATGTACTTTTACTTAAATCAAATCAAAAAATGACTTTTCAGATGCCGCACAGCACACTGTACCTACCCGAGATGCAAGCCAAAGGAATGGTCCACAGCCATTATGGTTTATTCTGCTTTGCGAAGTCAGCTACCTACCCAGTTTACTCCACATATATACAGGAGTTAGGCACCTGTTAAGCAAATGGTGAATTTTTACCTGGTGTACACTGTTAAAACATGGAAAAATATCAACGCTTCTCTTTTTGTTTATGTTAAAAAGAATAATTTCACTAGGTAGAATCACAAGTAAGCTTTTAACCTTGGAAATAATTCTAACAAGTGTATGCCTACGGTCGCCTCACCTACATTCCAGAATTCCCCCTCCAAAATGTGTGCCACAAAGTACACCATTTCACCTTGCTTGTGAGCCAAGGTAGAAACAGTTACCGTTACCTCATTGAGTAACCCCCACTAAATTGGCCTGGGTTTTAAAATCGGTTTCCTTTGCCTCTCCCAGAAGATTACATGGCACCTGGTGGGGTGGGGAGTGTTTATATTGTGATGTACAAGGCATCACAACTGTGTGGGACAGGCTGGACGGACCAGTGTCCGTCATTTCCGTATGTTTGCAGCATCAGGAACTCAATAAACGCAACTTTTTTTTGGGAGGTGGGGGGGGAAGAAAGTAAAGGGAGAAATATCACCCATGGTTCCTGCTTCTTACTGCTATTCAGTGACTCCAGCTGATTGACGCAGGTGAATGTCACGGGGACAGCTTTGCGCTCAACTGGGACGTCCCACACGATTAGAGTTTGTCAAATTCGCTGCACAGCATCATATGAGAAATGGTCACTTGGATGATATGCCAAACGACGGCCTGCACCCACTGATCTGTACACCAGGACGAGTCACTGCTTTTTGCAGGCAGCAAGGGAGAAAGGAAGAGAAGACTGCAAAAGAAAATCAAGAGAAAGGTTTGAAATTCCACCCCCCTACCCCACCAAATGCATTTCTAACAAAGGTGGATGGCTATTAAATTAGTTGGATTAGATACCAGTAGAATGGTTATGAGTTTCTCTCAAATATACTCCTAGCATACAACGGTACAATTGTTTATCACAAATGCATATTTGTTGCCAAATGTTAACCACATTAAAGAAAACCTCTTTCAATTTACAGCTTCTGTCAATTAGGCAAGTTTAAAAAAATGTGCACATCTGAGGTTCAGCCACCATGTTTCACAATCTCATAAAAATGAGTTTTAAGCAGTCATTTAAAAGCAGGGTCCCACTAAGAATTCATGGTTCCTCTTCTGCATCGTTATCACTTCCACCGATGCTGCTGTCTGTTGATAGATTTTCTTCATTCCAATTTTCTTCAGCCTCTTCCACTTCAGACACAGAATCAATCACATCTTGCAGTTTACTGTCCTCTGGAGGTGTTGCACTGTTCATTGGTGGTCTTCCATTGTCCTTTGGAGGAGTTGCACTGTTCATTGGTGGTCTTCCATTGTCCTTTGGAGGAGTTGCACTGTTCATTGGTGGTCTTCCATTGTCCTTTGGAGGAGTTGCACTGTTCATTGGTGGTCTTCCATTGTCCTTTGGAGGAGTTGCACTGTTCATTGGTGGTCTTCCATTGTCCTTTGGAGGAGTTGCACTGTTCATTGGTGGTCTTCCATTGTCCTTTGGAGGAGTTGCACTGTTCATTGGTGGTCTTCCATTGTCTTTTGGAGGTGTTACACTGTCCATTGATGGTTTTCCATTGTCCTTTGGAGGTGTTACACTGTCCATTGACAGTTTTCCAGTGCCCTCTGATGGTTTTGTACTATCCTCTGGAGGAGCCGAGATTTCCGCAGACTCTTGGCTGCTTGCCTGTGTCGTCTTCTGCTCATCAGAGGACTTAACTGTGGATGGGTCAACTTCCAAAAATGACGCCCATGATTTTAATCGCTCCTCTCTTTCCTTTACAGTCTCTTCAATCTAGAAGTTCAAAATTATATTTAACATGTTTTTTTTCTTTTTAGACAGTGGTTTTTAAACATTACTGTTCTGCTAGAAATAAGATTGAACATTTTGGTGCTTAATAAGATATTTCAATTTGTTTATGTAAAAAGATTATACCCCTTTATTTGGGCAAACATATTCGAAAACATGCTGTGTAAGTAAATGTTTTGACTAGAAAGGCCCAACGAAGGTTCACCAGACTGATTACTGGGATGGGGGAATTGTCCTGTAAGGAGAGATTGAGTAGACTAGGCCTATATTCTCTAGAGTTTAGAAGAATGAGAGGTGATCTCATTGAAACATACAAAATTCTTACAGGGCTTGACAGGGTAGATGCAGGGAGGATGTTTCCCCTGGCTGGGGAGTCTAGAACCAGGGGTCACAGTCTCAGAATAAGGGGTCGGCCATTTAGGACTGAGATGAGGAGAAATTTCTTCATTCAGAGGGTGATGAATCTTTGGAATTCTCCACCCCAGAGGGCTGTGGAGGCTCAGTCGTTGAGTATATTCAAGACAGAGATTGATAGATATTAAGGGAATCAAGGGATATGGGGATAGTGCAGGAAAGTGGAGATGAGGTAGAAGATTAGCCATGATCTTATTGAATGGCGGAGTAGGCTCGAGGGGCCAAATGGCCTACTCCTGCTCCTATTTCTTATGGGACCTGGGCGGGAGCAGAGCGAGAGAGGCAGCAACTCTACAGAGGCAGAATCCGAAAGAATGACGTCAAAGTAGAAAAAGTGATGTCGGCACAAGGGAAGGAGCTGATTGGTGAGTAGCTGGTGAGTTTTTTTTTAAGTTTTAAGTTTATTTCTGCTAAGTTAGTTCTTAGTCTATTAAATAGAGGCATTGCAGGGCAGCTAAGTTCCGTGGAGTGCACATCCTGCGCCATGTGGGAAGTCCTGGACGCTTCGCGTAGCCTGGACGACCACATGTGCAGGAATGGTCACCAGCTACGGCAACTCGAGATTCATGTTTCAGAGCTTGAGTGGCAGATGGTGCATCCGCGAGGCTGAGAGTTACGTGGATAGCACATTTCTGGAGGTGGTCACCCCACAGCTTAAGAGTATGCAGGCAGAGAGGGAATGGGTGACCGCCAGACAGAAGAGGAGGACCAGGCAGGTAGTGCAGGAGTCCCCGAAGTGCATCTCGCTCTCCAACCAGTATTCTGTTCTGAGTACTGGTGGGGGACAATGGTTCCTCTGGGGAGTGCAGCCAGAGTCAAGTCCACGGCACCATGGATGGCTCAGCTGCACGGGGTGGGGGGGCGGGGAGGAAAAAGAGTGGAAGAGCAATAGTGGTAGGGGATTCGATAGTTAGGGGAACAGACAGGCGTTTCTGTGGTCGCAGATGTGACTCCAGGATGGTACGTTGCCTCCCTGGTGCCAGGGTCAAGGATGTCATTGAGCGGCTGCAGGACACTCGGAGGAGGGAGGGTGAACAGCTAGAGGTTGTTGTCCATATCGGTACCAACGACAGGCAGAAAGAGGGATGAGGTCCTGCAGGCAGAGTTTAGGGAGCTAGGAGAGAGATTAAAAAGCAGGACCTCAAAGGTAGTAATCTCTGGATTACTCCCGGTGCCACGTGCTAGTGAGTACAGAAATAGGAGGATAGCATAGATGAATGCGTGGCTGGAGAGATGGTGCAGGAGGGAGGGCTTTAGATTCCTGAGGCATTGGGACCATTTCTGGGGAAGGTGGGACCTGTTCAAGCCGGACGGGATACACCTCAACAGAGCCGGGACCAATATTCTCGCGGGGAGGTTTGCTAGTGCTGTTAGGGAGGGTTTAAACTAGCTTGGCAGGGGGATGGGCACCAGCATATAGGAGTAGAAAAGAGGAATAAGTTGCATAAAAGAGTGAATGTGTTGGATAGTACTAGGAAAGAAAGTAGTACTACAGGCGGAAGTAGTACCATATTAGATAGGAGCAGACTAAGAAAGACTTCGAAAAATTCAGAAATGGGTTTAGAATGCATGTACGTAAACGCACAAAGTGTGGTGAATAAGGTTGGTGAGCTACAAGCACAATTAGCCGTGTGGCAATATGATGTTGTGGCAATAACGGAAACATGGCTTAAAAACGGTGAGGACTGGGCACTTAATATTCAAGGGTACATGGTGTTCAGAAAAGATAGGGAAGGAAAAAAGGGAGGTGGGGTGGCAGTGCTGATTAAGGAAGACATTGTAGTGTTGGAAAGGGAGGATGTTCTTGAGGGGACAAGGACAGAATCCATTTGGTTAGAGTTGAGGAGCAAAAAGGGTACGATCACACTATTGGGGGTATTCTATAGGCCTCCAAATAGTGAGAGGGAGGTAGAGGAGCAAATCTGCAGGGAATTCGCAGAGATATGCAAGAGCTATAGAGTGGTGATATTGGGGGACTTTAATTACCCAAATATCGATTGGGATAATGCTAGGGTAAAGGGAAAGGAGAGGGAGGAATTTCTCAAATGTATTCAGGAGAATTTCCTTGACCAGTATGTTCTTGGCCCAACTAGGAAGGAGGCATTGCTGGGTCTGGTGCTGAGGAATGAGGTGGGCCAGGTCGACCAAGTGTCTGTGGGAGGACACTTGGGTACGAGTGATCATCGTATCATAAGATTTAGATTAGCAATGGAGAGGAGCAAGGAACAATCTAGAGTGGAACTTCTAAACTGGAATTGGACTAACTTCAATGGGATGCAAAAGGATCTAGCCAGGGTAAAATAGAACCAAAGACTGACAGGAAAAACTGTAACGGAACAATGAGTGATCTTTAAGGAGGAGATGTTCCAAGTACAGGCTAGGTACATTCCAACAAGAGGGAAGGGTAAGGGAACCAAAGCAAGGGCTCCTTGGATGACGAGGGAGATAGAGAAGATGATAAAGCAAAAAAAAGGTGTATGATGAATGTCAGGTGAATTATTCAAGGGAGAACCAGACCAAATACAATAAGTTGAGATTGGAAGTGAAGATAAAAATAAGATTGGCAAAGAGAGAATATGAGAGTAGAATGGCGGTTAACATAAAAGGGAACCCAAAAATCTTCTACCAGCATGTAAACAGTAAGCGGGTAGTAAGAGGCAGGGTGGGGCCTATTAGCGACAAAGGTGGTGTTATATGCTTAGAGGCGCAGGGCAAGGCTAGAATACTCAATGAGTACTTTGTATCGGTGTATGCTACGGAGGTGGATGCTGACAAAATATTGGCAGCAGTGGAAAAGGTAGACGCAATGGCAGGGATGAAAATTGATAGACAGGATGTACTAGAAAGGCTGGGCATGTTTAGAATGGATAAGTCGCCTGGTCCAGATGGCTTGCATCCCAGATTGCTAAAGGAATTGGGGGAGGAGATAGTGGAAAGGCTTGCCATAATTTTCCAATCTTCCCTAGATGCTGGGGAGGTGCCTGAGGATTGGAAAGTGGCAAATGTGACACCATTGTTCAAGAAAGGGTGTAAGGACAATCCTAGTAACTACAGTTTAACATCAGTGGAGGGTAAAGTTTTAGAAACAATAATCAAGGAAAAAATTAACAGGCACTTCGAGAGGTTTAAGCTAATTAAGGAGAGCCAACACGGATTTGTAAAAGGCAGGTCATGTTTGACTAATCTAATTGAATTTTTTCATGAAGTAACAGGGAGGATTGCTGAAGGGAATGCAATGGATGTTGTCTACATGGATTTTAGGAAGGCGTTTGACAAAGTACCACATGGAAGGCTGGTTAACAAAATTGAGGCTCATGGAATAGGTGGGTCAGTGGCAGCTTGGATAAAGAATTGGCTTAAGGACAGAAAACAGCAAGTTGTGGTAAATGGCTGTTTTTCAGACTGGAGGATGGTAGACAGTGGTGTTCCCCAAGGGTCAGTGCTGGGGCCACTGCTTTTTTAATATATATATATATATATATAGAAATGACCTGGATATTGGAATAGAGTAGAATTTCTAAATTTGCCAATGACACCAAACTTGGGGGTGAAGTAAACAGTGAGGACGATAACAATCGACTGCAACAGGACATAGAAAGGCTAGCAGAATGGGCAGACAAGTGGCAGATGGAATTTAATACAGAGAAGTGTGAGGTGATGCATTTTAACAGAAGGCACAGGGAGAGGCAATATACACTTCATGGCACAGTTTTAAAGAGTGTGCAGGGACAGAGGGACCTGGAAGTTAATGTGCATAGGTCCCTGAAGGTGGCAGGACATATTGAGAGAGTGGTTAACAAAGCATATGGGATCTTGGGTTTCATAAATAGAGGTATTGAGTACAAAAGTAGAGAACTTATGCTGAACCTTTATAAAGTGCTCATTAGGTCACAACTGGAGTATTGCGTCCAGTTCTGGTCACCACACTTTAGGAAGGATGTGAAGGCCCTTGAGAGGGTGCAGAGGAGATTTACCAGAATGGTTCCGGGGATGGGGGATCTTAGCTGCAAGGACAGGTTGGAGAAGCTGGATTTGGTTTCATTAGAGCAAAGGAGGTTGAGGGGTAATTTGATAGAGGTGTACAAGATTATGACGGGTTTGAATAGGCTAGATGGGAAAGGCTGTTCCTGCTAGTTGATGGTACAAGGACTAGGGGACACAGATTTAAGGTTTTGGGCAAGAGATACAGGGGGGATGTGAGGAAAAAAAAATTTACGCAGCGAGTAGTGAGGACCTGGAATTCGCTGCCAACGGAAGTGGTGGAAGCGGAGACACTCAATGTTTTCAAGGAGACTGGATAGGCACTTGAGGGAAATAAACTTGCAGGGCTACGGGGACAGAGCGGGGGAATGGGACTGACTGGATTGCTCTAGAGAGCCGGCGCAGACTTGATGGGCCAAATGGCCTCCTTCTGTGCCGTTATGACTCTAAGACCCTATGTTCTTAAATGCCCTGGTTGAGCAAGGCAAACCTCAATCTTTGAATAAAGTTTGTCTCATTCTCGTCATTAGTTTAGCCTAAAGTCAGGGAGAAGCTTATATCTACAATAATTTTTAGCATGTCGCCACTTGAATTCCACCTATGGCGTATACGCAACTGACTTTAATCTTACACCTGCATTCATTCAAAATACTGACGTCACCATAATGGCCCACCAAGTTCCACCTTCTGCTGGCATAAAGCAATACCCCAGAATAAAGCCATACTCGCTCCTGAGTACCTATTATTAAAAAATTTGGAAGGTGGGTCACAATGTTCATTTCAAAATGCATTGAAAGTCCCTACATCAATTGCCTTTATGACATCTTTATACAAGATTTGCTTTCAATACCTGCAGGTGGCGCTGATGGGGGTTTTCAGTGTTAAAGTTTCAGCTAACACCGAACTGCAGTAACACCCTTTAACTGCTATTTTATATTGAAGGTTGGAGTCTGCATGCAGCTCTACACCCTAGCCACCAGGTGGCTCTGAACCAATGCATCGGCAATATCAGCAAGAATTTTCTTACTTTCTTTGGATTGGTGTCTCAATAGCAGCGCAATTTATTTAAATTGTGCTATCTCAATATTTCAACTGATTTTAGATTGGGACTTGCAGTCTTAATCCTCCTGGCCCCATGATCACTTTCTATCAAGTTTTGAAATTTCCAGATCCTCTACCTTATAGTGACTTCCTCAGTCAACGGTCATCTACTTACCAGCTCGGCTCACCGCCCCCCCCTAAACCCCACACGCATTGATTGAGCGATGGTGGTTTTGCTTTTCACAGCCATCCTCGTCAGAGCACACATTCTGCTAATTTTTCTTGAAAGCTTCCAGCCAAAAATACCTTTCCCGTCGAAGGGTAGTTATAATAACTGCTCCTATAGTTCCCATGATAGAGATACTACACCAGAAGTTATGGATCTCACTGCCGAGTCTAGGGCATTAAACCACTACTGGGGAAAATAAACTCGTACAATGGCGCAGGTCCCGGGGCTTTGTGACATGCTTGTAATGAAACAAGGCAGGACTATTTTTCTGCAAAGGATAACAACCAATGTTCCCTTTAAGCTACGCAGCCGGTGAGCTGGCTTTTGAATTGAACAACCGCGCAGGCACGGAATTTTGAATGGCCCGTGCAGCCCGTTAAAAGGGCCACGCGGGCCAACAAAAAATTAGAGGGTACATTGATAACGTTTTAATGCGTGTTCAGGTTCTGCGGAAACTAGATGCTATCATTCAAACTAGGCTACAGATCTAGTGTGTGGAATTAAAGAGAATGTCACTTTTCTTTCTCCATGCTGAACTACTTTGAAAAAGTTAAGAGTTGTACACCATCAAAATATTGACAGTGGATCATTCTGCAATAGAACTGAACAACTAAGTGAAACTATTGCTTGGACTTTGTTTTTGATGAATTGAACGAAATTAGGTTTTCAATTGGGCCAGCAATTCGGGTCCCCACGGGTGAGTACGCGCTGTTTACTCACCCGTAGGGCCACTGGAAGTGCCGGTTTCGCGCATGCACTGTGCATGCAAGGGAAACCGGAACTTCCGGTCTCTTGAAGGAAGGGGTTCGCGGATCAACCGCGTGCGCGGGAGAGGCAGCGCGTACGGAGCGAACTTCGGCTTTTTTTTTTAAACAGGTTTCTCCGTGCGGGTAAGTCCCTAGCAGCTGCGCGGGGAAAAAGCAGGCGCAAGGCCTGCTTTTAACAAGGTAAGAGGTGAATTAAGTAAAATTGAAAAAATTTTTCCACAGGTTTATCATTTTTAAATACTTTAAAGAAAGGTAAGTTTATTTTTAGCCCCGTTAAAAACTTTAATAAATTTTTTCAAAAATTTAAATTTTTGTTTAAAGTAGTTAATTTATGTAATTTACAGTTATTTTAAAAATGTGATTTAAAAAAAAAAAATTTATTTGAAGTTTTACTTTGGTTTTGGGGCCGATCTCTATTCATAGATTTGACAGGTCTTCCTGTCAAATCTATGAATGGAGATTCCCTGCTCCGATTGGCTCCCCGTGGCCCACGTGATCCCAGGGGACGCTGCGAACTAGCTTCGCCACTGGGATACGCAAGCACCGACACCGGCAGCTGGAGGAGGCCCAGGATCGGAATCCCACGTGAGCCCACAGCACAACGGCAGGCGCGCTATGTAAGTGCACCCGCTATGCTTGCACCCGCGGGAAGCCTCCAACCCGAATTTCTGGGCCATTGTTCATTTATATGAAGAACCAGGAAAAAAGGCCAGATCGTTGTAAAAGCTGAGCTGAAGAGAGAGTCAGAGGATTCCTGCAGCACAGATAGAGCACTGCGAGAAGAAAATATATAGCCATAAACTGATCTACGGTAGGAGATCATATGATGGTCATGTGTTCAGAAAAGTACATTGCCATACCATATCAACGGCTGTAGAGCCGTCAAGAACAAACGAATCACCAAGCTGTTCAAGGGCAGAGTTCCAGAGGTGCATAACACAACCATGATTACCAGTGGAATGGCACATCCCTGGGCTTTGCTTCCCTTTAAGTATTAATTGGATTCATAGAATCATACAGCACAGAAGGCAGCCATTCGGCCCATCGTGTCTGTGCCGGCTCTTTGAAAGAGCTCTCCAATTAGTCCCACTCCCCTGCTCTTTCCCCATAGCTCTGCAAATGTTTCCTTTTCAAGTATATATCCATTCTCTTTTAAAAGTTACTACTGAATCTGTTTCCAACACCCTTTCAGGCAGTGCATTCCAGATCATAACAACTCGCCACGTAAAAAAGAAAATTCTCATCTCCCCTGGTTCTTTTGCTAATTATCTTAAATCTGTGTCCTCTGCTTACCGACCCTTCTGCCACTGGAAATAGTTTCTTCTTATTTACTCTATCAGAACCCTTCATGATTTTGAACACCTCTATTAAATCTCCTCTTAACCTTCTCTGCTCTAAGCAGAACAACCCAGCTTCTCTACTCTCTCCACGTAACTGAAGTCCTGCATCCTTGGTACCATTCTAGTAAATCTCCTCTGCACCCTTTCTAAGGCCTTGACATCTTTCCTAAAGTGTGGTACCCAGAATTGGACACAATACTCTAGCTGGGGACTAACCAGTGATTTATAAAGGTTTAGCATAACTTCCTTGCTTTTGTACTCTATGCCTCAGTTTATAAAGCCAAGGATCCCATGATGCTTTTTTCTTTAAAAACAGCCTCCTTAACTTGTCCTGCCAACTTCAAAGATTTGTGTGTGTACAACCCTAGTCCTTTGCTCCTGCACCCCCTTTAAAATTGTACCATTTCGTTTATATTGCCTCTCCTCAATCTTCTTCCCAACTGCATCACTTCTCTGCATTAAATGTCTGCTGTGTCTGTCCATTTCACATGTCAGTCTATGTTCTCCTAAAATCTGCTATCCTCCTCACTGTTTACTACATTTCCAAGTGAACTGTGCATCTTATTTTCATTTATAATTCAAGCCCATTTGCTTCAGTATTAGCCTATATGCAAAAAAGGAAAATATCTTGAGATGCACAATAGTGTATGGGATAGTTAGCAGTCTCACAGTAACTAAATAAATAACTCAGCGATTCTGGTGCCATTGAACTTTCCTCTGTCTATATCATTTAACCCTATGAGAAGACTGCACAGAAATGTTTTAGATGCTGAGGGTGTGGAAGTGTGGAGCAATACTCTAAATGTTGCACAATTATGTTTACAAGATGACATATTGCCTGATCCTATTAAGCAAGTACATTTACTGGATCATTTGAATTAACAACTACTCAACAGAAATGACTGAACTTATGTTCCAAGAACCATTTCATCCCAATCTTTCTTTCATACCTGGTAATCCATGACACCATCCCATGTTTCAGCAGTTATTTGGCGTCCACCAAACCACCTTCCATTAAGCGCCAGTATACACTGATCCGCTTCCTCTGGTTCTTTAAATGCAACGGAGGCCACTCCACCAGGGTGTCTCTGGAAATGACAGAACAGATCCAGCATTAAACCACTCCTGCACCTTCTATTAATAATCCATGCATGTCATGTAGAAAATAGATCTGTAATTTTTTTGAACAGCAAAAATCTCTTACGTCAAATAAAAGTACTTTTTTGACTTGACCGAATTTTTCACATTCCAGTTTAAGGTCTTCTCGGATCTCATTCAAAATCAACGGATCCTCCTGTAATAAAAAAGTTAATTAAATTTGAAACATGAGCTGTATTATCAGAATGTAACATTTTCTCACGCTGGTTTGAACAGCCTTGCTACATGCAATATGAGACGACTTACTATATAGTGAAATCTTACTATTGGAAATTTTTCCCCCTCTCTGTGCAACCAATGTTCCCTTGAGTAGAGAATCTGAAGTCTTGGTAAGACAAATCCCCCCAACAAGAACTATTCTGTAATCCCGATTCGTATAATGTGCCTTACCATTAATTTTCTCCTGTCTCTAAACTAATCTGAAATGCAATAAAGTCATAAGCTGCATCAGCTCATCCCACACATCTTTCAAGTATGTAAAAAAAACATTACAGATGATACTTAGTCTGTGCTATGTTATCCAATTAAAAATGAAACCATTTAAGAATTTTTTTTTAAAGCAGAGAACATAGCAGAGACCAGGTACCACTGCCATGCACGCTATTTAACATTAGGAAGAAAGAATTGTGATCATGGGTACGTGCCGAAGTTGACAAAGAATCGTCATAAGCTCAAGACATTTCCTGATTTGGCAACTTGCGATGGTGAAACTTTCCGTCTCCTAACCAGAGCATTTGATTGGATAAGTAGCATTGGCAGTGGATATGAAGAATTTTCTTGTAGCCACCATCTTATTCTTCTAGCCAAAGATTAGTGCAAGACAGATTCAAACTGAACCACCTCGGCATGAAAACTCTGGGATAAAACCAGCAGCAAAAACACAAAATTCTGAGCCCTTAAGAGTACAGACTGTCCTTTGCAGATTCACAAATGTGTACAGGTGTTAAAATCAAAATGTTGTGGGGGATTTGCTGTGTATATTTCTCGTGCAGACCATTTTAATGTAAGCCTTAATACAATTAGATCATAATATGGTTAGAACAAAACCTGGTTATGATTTAATCCTGATACAGAAATGCTACCAATGGCTTTAAACAATACAGAGAATAAATGTGAAAAGTACATCAATGCGTAGACCATCTGTGCCTCGACCTACCTCAAAATCCTTTGGATGAAACATGTTCTTAAGAATCACAACTCGTTGGTATCGGAATCGTGAACTGCCAGGTTTTCTCTCTGGTCTCCAATCCAGCTGCCTAACAACAAGGATTTGTTGCGTCAACAGAAAGCTCCCCTTAAATTAAGGACCTATAAACATGCGGAGTTCTGTATCCACAAAAATCCACACCGCAAGAACTAACTTTATATAAAACATGTGTTATTTGAGACAAAGAATGATATACATTTACTAGCAGATCTCCTGTGGTGTTGCTCTTGGTAAATTGAAGGATGACATTTTATAAGAACTGGGGTATTATATCATGTAATATACAGTTTATTATTCTGCTACTGTTATTAACCTAATCATGTCCCTTTAAGGCTAAAATATCTAATTGCTATAACTAGGCATCTACTGAAGTCGGTTAGAGGAGAAGTTTCTCTGTAGATTGGCAGCCTCTTGTAATTTTTTTTTATTCGTTCATGGGATGTGGGCGTCGCTGGCATGGCCAGCATTTATTGCCCATCCTAATTGCCCTTGAGAAGGTGGCGGTGAGCCACCTTCTTGAACCGCTGCAGTCCACATGGTGAAGGTAGTAAACTTCTTTGTAGCAGTTTGGTACAACTGAGTGGCTTGCTAGGCAGTTAAGAGTCAGTCACATTGCTGTGGGTCTGAAGTCACATATAGGCCAGACCGGGTAAGGACGGCAGATTTTTTCCCTAAAGGACATTAGTGAACCAGATGGGTTTTTACGACAATCCGGTAGTTTCATGGTCACCAGATTTATTTAATAAACTGAATTTAAATTCCCCAGCTGCCATGGTGGGATTTGAACTCATGTCACTGGATCATTAGTCCAGGGCCTCTGGATTACTAGTCCAGTAACATAACCACGATGCTACTGTACCCCCAGCTCCTCCTCAAAATCAAAAGAAACCTGGAGGAATTCTATTTCAGACTGATGGATTGCGTTCTCACATCTGATGCCCATTAAACCAGCGTGTCACTTATTCATTTTGAGAATAGCAAGAGATGTTTTCTTTAAACCCACACGCAGGGGCCGGGAGGGGGGGTGGGAGAGATAACTTAACTGGTTTTATTGACCGGCCTATTGCCAATTTAGAGAACGAGTCAGAGCAATAGCTTCTCAATGGCTATGTACACAGAGAAATGGGACAAAGATATATGAGCAGTTAGTCAACTAGCTAGCTAGGTCTGATCTACTGAGAGGAAACTCACTTATCTCGAGCCCAGGGCCTGTCAAATCAGATAGCTGACTAGGAAATGTTAAGCCAGCTCGCTAATAGGGATAGTGTGGCATATTCTTATTATTTTTCTAGTTTTCAAAGAGGGTTCTGTAGTTAGTTGAATTAAGGTTAGACCTAATTATATCTATTATTCTGTACGTTGAATTGCCATCTGTAAAGTAAAGCAACTCAACGAATTTGTATCTGGCCTCATCCCACTAAAGTGTTTGTCCATCTTTGGAGAGATTGGAGAAGCAAACAAGTGGGCAGATCAGTAAGACACAATATCTGGTTTGGAGCATAAAGCGCCCTATTGTTACATTCCCTGGTAAACTATTGTATAATTAGGTATTAGACGATACGGGCACATTCCTGAAGGATAAAGCACCAGGCTTCTGCTCCTTATTCTTTACGCCTATATGGCAGACTCGGAACTCTGGTAATTGATGACATTGAGCACCAAACCTCAGATGGCTACCGTAGTAATTTAATTCTATCCATCAAATAAAAAAATTAAATTAAAGCCTCCCAAATCAGGAAAAATTGGATTTTAAATGTACTTTTTTTGCAGAAGCAACTTCTTCTTGTAATCTCTGCTTTTCTTCTTCTTTTTGCTGGCATCATATTGTCCTTTCATTTCGAACTTGGCAACTTCTACATGCAGCCTGTATCCCCTTATTTCAGTTTCATCCAAAAATTTGAGAGCAAGATCAATAGATTCTTTCTGGAATACAAAAAAAAAGTGTAAAGGGTACCTTTCACCAGCCAGTGGGGAAAGAAAAGTACTAACACAAACCTCAATAAACAACTATATATAGCACCTTTAACACAGTATAACTTCCAAAGGCACTTCACAGGAGCGTTATCAAACAAAATTTGACACCGAGCCACATAAGATGATATTAGGACAGGCAGAGGTAGGTTTTAAGGAGCATTTTAAAGGAGAGCAAGGCGGAGGATTTAGGGAGGGAATTCCAGAGCTCAGGGCGTAGACAGATGAATGAATGGCCGCCAATGGTGGAGTGATTAAAATCGGGGATGCGCAAGAGACCAGAATTAGAGGAGCGCAGAGATCTGCGGGTTGTAGGAGGTTACAGAGATAGTCTCAAATATTACATTCAACAATAACGCTGAACAAAACAAAAAGTGGATCTCCTACAACATTGCTGACACTGAATCAGAGGATATGGCAGAAGCTGGAGAGAAATCCAGCGAAGTAGATTGTGATTGATGCTTTTCTGATTTACTCCAATCAATACAAGTGGATGGTAATGGTGTTTTTAGATTCGAAACTTCAGTCAAATCAAAAAAAGCATGTTTGTTCCACCAAATATTTAAAGTCTTGCATATAAACAAGATTTTCAAGATTACTAGCTGATATGCCATGGCATTGCTCACTTTAAGTAAGAAAATGCGCAATTTAATAACAGAAGCATTATACCACATGATGCACAAAGTAGGTAAGGTGGAGCTGTGTCCCTTAAAAGCCAGCTTGTAAAAGTTGAGGTCTATTACAGCTTAATTCCGCAGACAACTCCTGAGGCCAATTAGATTGGTAGGTAGTGAATATCTGACTGCTACCCAAGGTCAGGAAAACCAACAGGAAATGACTGGCTTTTTTAAAAAATGCCTTTCATCTGTAAGAAAGTCTGATTATCTGAAATATGACCAATTCAGTTTAGTTTGAAGCAGGTTTAATTCAGTAACTTTCAGGATTAACAATGTTTACAATGAGATCAGGTGTAGGACAAAGTGGAAAATTGCCCAGGTATGTCCTGTCCACAAAAAGCAGGACAAATCCAATCCAGCCAATTATAACCCCATCATCTACTCTCAATCATTAGCAAAGTGATGGAAGGTGTTGTTGACAGTGCTATCAAGTGGCACTTACTCACCAATAACCTGCTCACCAATGCGCCAGGGCCACTCGGCTCCAAACCTCATTACAGCCTTGGTACAAACCTGGACAAAAAGAACTGAATTCCAGAGGAGAGGCGAGAGTGACTGCCCTTGACATCAAGGCAGCATTTGACCGAGTGTGGTATCAAGGAGCCCTAGAAAAATTGAAGTCAATGGGAATCAGGGGGAAAACTCTCTACTGGCTGGAGTCATTCCTAGCACAAAGGAAGATGGTTGTGGTTGTTCCGAGGCCAATCATCTCAGCCCCAGGACATCGCTGCAGGAGTTCCTCAAGGCAGTGTCCTAGGCCCAACCATATTCAGCTGCTTTATCAATGATCTTCTCTCTATTATAAGTTCAGAAGTGGGGATGTTTGCTGATGATTGCAGTGTTCAGTGCCATTCGCAACTCTTCAGATAATGAAGCAATCTATGCCCACATGCAGCAAGATCTGGACAAATTCAGGCTTGCGGTGCTAAGTGGCAAGCAACATTCACGCCACGCAATGACCACCTCCATCAAGAAAAAGTCTAACCACCATCGTAATCATTATTACCATTGTCTAATCTCCCACCATCAACATCCTGGGAGTCACCATTGACCAGAAATTTAACTGGACCAGCCACATAAATACTGTGGCTGCAAGAGCGGGTCAGAGGCTGGGTATTCTGCGGCGAGTGTCTCACCTCCTGACTCCCCAAAGCCTTTCCACCATCTACAAGGCACAAGTAAGGAGTGTGATGGAATACTCTCCACTTGCCTGGACGAGTGCAGTTCCAACAATACTCAAGAAGCTCGACACAATCCAGGACAAAGCAGCCCGCTTGATTGGCACCCCATCCACCACCTTAAACATTCACTCCCTCCACCACCGGCGGCGCACCGTGGCTGCAGTGTGTACCATCTACAAGATGCACTGCAGCAATTCGCCAAGGCTTCTTCGACAGCACCTCCCAAATCCACGACCTCTATCACCTAGAAGGACGAGGGCATCAGGCACATGGGAACACAATCACCTCCAAGTTACACACCATCCTGACTTGGAAACATATCGCCGATCCTTCATCGTCGCTGGGTCAAAAATCTTGGAACTCCCTACCTAACAGCACTGTGGGAGGACCTTCACCACAAGAAGGCAGCTCACCACCACCTTCTCAAGGGCAATTAGAGATGGGCAACAAAAGCTGGCTTTTCCAGCGACGGCCACATCCCACGAATGAATAATAATAAAAATAAGTTCTTGGTGTAATAGTACCCTGCTTCATTCAAACGACACACATTTCGACTTGAAATTTCTCACACACTCGAGTCCCAATCACAGCTGGAAAGTCACAGCATCCAATGATTTCTCAAATGATTCCAAGATGCTTGCCTCCACTACGCTACCCAGAAGTTCACCCCATCTCTCGTGAAGAACTTCTTCACGTCAGTCCTAAATTTGTTTTCACGAGGTTGAACCTGAATCTCTCGTGCCACTATCATAGTTTAATTTGATGTGATGTTCTGGATTGACCTTTTCTGGACCATTTACGAGCTTATTACCCCACAACGTCACCTCTCACTCACCTCTTTTCCTGGCTGAAAAGCCCAAGTTTCTCCATTCTTTTATCAGACTTTATCTGACCAGTTTGCATTGAGCTGCCAAGAAGTGTAAATTTAGAAACAGTAGGGAGTCCTATCATCAACCACGCGGCACACCACTCAGAGATTCACCCCAACCAAACTTGAGTCCCCAACAAGTATTCACTACTTCTTACCATTCAGCCAATTTCTTATCCATTCTCAGGTCTGCCTTGAGTCCCCATCATTTCCAGCTCAATTAAACAACCTTTTGCGTGGAACTTCACCATGGGCATTTTGGAAGTCTATGTACAGGATGCCATAAAGTACTGGAACTCACTTCCTCCAAAAGGTCAGAGGATAGCCCGGCAGGATCTTCCTGTTCTGCAGCCAGGTTATTTAATGTTTCCTAGTTTAACATACAGGTCACCTCAAGTTTACTCCTGGCAATTAATTCTATCATTTATGTCCCCGGTACTGATTTGAAACTAACAGCTCCACAGTTACCTGGATCTTTTTCCCCACCAGTTTTAATAAGGGGGACTGCATTCGCCTATTTCCAATGAAACCAGTCACCACTGGTGATTTATTTGTTTTGAGCCCTATTTGCCTTGCTAGGATCGTCATCTGATTTATGTTAAAAGTGCTAATTCTATCACCAGTCGTGCTAATGACTTCCTTGGAACACTTGGTAGAAATAATGAGTTAGTATAAAATAATTCGAAACAGGAAGAGTCACATTTTAAATATCTGTTACACAGTGCAGCAGATATCACCACTAATAAATCAAATTTCCAGTTAAAGGTCAAATAGTTGTGTACCTTTAGGTAGCAGCAGAGACCATCTCCCTTGAGATTTCCATCTTTGTCTTTGTACAATTTAATTTTATACTCTTCTGTTTCAGGGTTTTGCATGATGATCCCAAACTTTGACATAAGCTCCACAAATTCATCATTTGTAATGTCTGGAGGTAACCCTGAAAATGAGAAATAACTAACTTAAAATAAACAGATATCCAAACATCAAATTACTACTTCAGGAGTTCCAGGTAGAAATAAAGGTTTTGACTGCCCAAATAGCATTTCCCTTCCACCACATGGCAATAATTTAAAAACTATGAATAAATCACTCCAGCAGCTTTGAGGTGAAAATGTTGGACGAGTACTTCTTGGAAATAGTCACACGATCATTAATCAACAATATCAATTGTATATTGCAGCCCACCTAGAAGGTACAGTACTCCCAAGATAAAAACAGCGAGGAAAGTAATGGGAAACCATCTCAGCTACTCTTCCCTTAAAAGCAGCATTTGGAATCTACAGAAAAACTCTGCTGAAACACATATCAGAGACAGTGTCAGCTCAGTGGTAGCACTCTTACCTAGAGTCAAAAGGTCATGGGTTCAAATCCCACTCCAATCTTGAACACAATATCTAGGTTGACACTCCAGTGCTGTACTGAGGGAGTGCACTGTTGGAGCTACCGGTTTTTGATGACACGTTAAACCGAGGCCCCGTCTGCCCTCTCAGGTAGACATAAAAGACCCCATGGCACTATTTTGAAGAATTGCATGGGAGTTCTCCCCGGTGTCCTGGCCAATCCTTATCCCTCATCCAACATCTTTAAAACCAGATTATCTAGTCATTATCACATTGCTGTTTGTGGGAGCTTGCAAAGTGGCTGCTGCATTCCCCACATTACAACAGTGACTACACTTTAACAGTACTCAATTGGCTGTAAAGCACTTTGGGACGTCCGAGGATGTGAAAGGAGCTATATAAATGCAAGTCTTTCTTTTTTCATTTTATAACATCTGCATCTCCTTAGTTGAGGTTTGAGCAAACTGATCATGTGTTGACTTATCCATCAGACTTTTAGCCGGAAAGGAAAATCCAGCTAGACTTCAGCAGGATAATACATGGTGTTCTACATGGTATAATGCACCTGTCCTTGTAAATGCTTCTTCTGAATCACTCAATAGGGACAAAGATTTGCGAGTGATATTAAAAATTATACAACCGTGCTCACTTCCGATCGATCACACACTCAACCAAATTTCTCCCACTACAGGGGCTGATGTGCAAATTTATTAACTGTTATTTGGTCTTAAACAAACTTCTTGGAAAGCAGAAGGCTCAAAACACTTTAAAACTGCTTGTATCTCAGCTCCCCAACTACAAGCTTAAAATAAGGTTTCTAACATAAATAAATTAAAAGATTACACATTTCACAATGATATGATTAAACTTAAATATGAAATTGTCTTTTGTAACTTTCAGGACTTTTGAACTAGAGGATTTCAAACGCCTGGGTTGCTACTTCCTAATTTTTCTGCAGATATTGCTGTGCCTGTAATTGCCTGGATTCTGCCATCTAAGCATATGCATAATTTCCAATGTACACCTTAAAGTCTCTCTTTGCTCATGCTGTAACAGGATTTATCAGTGCCTTTGATATTCTAAATTAGTTGGGAAACTGCTGCACTGAATTTAAAAGCTTTATGCAGGTAACGTTTCATACTCGTAGCAAGTCCGTCATTTCAGAGAATATGCTAAAACCCGCTATTTGTAAACCTTGCAATATCATGAAAAAACACTCGGCTTTTTTTTTGCATAAAAGGCTTGATAATGTTACTTTCATCTAAAGTTCTAAAAGTTTATGATTGATGGAGTGTGCCATTCAGGGCGTGATAGAAACAACTTTCGAATGAATTTGAAAAGCTCTCAACTCTCAAGTAAAGGTTTAGATTTAAACCATCATCAAATGCTTAACTTTACTTTGACAAAATTAGAGTTCTTTTATTTTACTTAGAAATCATATTGTTTACAGAAAATGTGTTTACATTTCTGATTACAAATACTGAATTGTGCCTGTCCAGTATTTAACAGGATTTCAGCTTTTCCAAACGATATGTAACAATTTGGAGAAGTCTGGCTAAGACAGAGCAGACTGTCTCCCCACCGGTGTAATAAAGACAACTTGACTATCGATCTAAAACCTTGTGTCGAGTGTTGGTTTAAAATACTCCACCACAATTGGCGTCACGAACAGGATCCACATGGATGGGAGGCACGGGCGAGTGAAGCTGAGCCAAAAACGTGAGTACTTTTAATTACCACGTACAGTTAGGGCAAGGCAACACCGTCTCGTGTCCACCGCCCCCTCCTTTGGAATCAAAGAACTAAAAGGTTTGAATCGATGTCAAGTGGTCTTGGGGTTAGGGTGAAACGCGCGGAAGTATAGGCATGGTATGAGTTGCAAGTAGTGCATTAACTTTGGAGTAAAAGTTTAAGCATACCTCTGACAACTCCAGTTGCAAGTAGTGCTAAGCATACCTCTGACAACAAATAACCCAAAATAAAAATTGTTGCAAGAAGTGCAGAAAGTTTAAGCATACCTCTGACAACAAATCGCCAGAACAAAATTGTTGCAAGTATGGTCTCACTCTGCGAGAGTAAAATAAGGGACATACCGCTGAAAACAATTAACCAATGTGAGAAGTCGCACAACACCAGGTTATAGTCCAGCAGCTTTATTTGAAATCACAAGCTTTCGGAGCGCTGCTCCTTCGTCAGGTGAAGGAGCAGCGCTCCGAAAGCTTGTGATTTCAAATAAAGCTGTTGGACTATAACCTGGTGTTGTGCGACTTCTCACATTTGTCCACCCCAGTCCAACACCGGCATCTCCACATCATAACAATTAACCGTGGGAAGCGAAAAATTCGAGTGGCGACCAGTGGGGTCTCTGACATGCTATTTAGCGGACAAAAATAAAAGATTAATTGAGAAAATGGTAAAAAATGATTGGCAACCGAACGACCCACCAGCAAAGCAAAGAGAATGGTGGGCTAAAGAAACAAAATTAAAGGGAGAAAAGGCCATCATTTTAGTGGCTCGCGCATATTATGAGTTGAGTAGACGTACTCGAATTTGGACCAAAAACGGTGCCAAAATTGTACCCGAGTACCAGTAATTTAAGAAAGGGATTAAGGAAAAAATTAAAGTTTTATCGACACAGATGCTATCAGCTTCTGTCCAAAACAAGTAAAATCCAGGATTTGCTGAGTGAAAGGAATCTTAAAAGGAATGCTGGAATCTCAGTTTGTGTGAAAGTGTGGAAGTTTTTTGTCTTTGAAAGAAAATATCTGTTGTGTGTTTGTTTTAGCTCCACCCACTCTTTTGTGCAGAGAGCTAAAAGCTGTTTAACCCTTTGAAGACTTGTCTTGAATGATGGACAAGCGTGTGTTGTTTTAAGTTTGTTAATTGTTTTACAAAAGGTAAGCTTCAGCCTTGAAGTCACAGTTGCCAATGTGCCTGGAAGAAAGTGAATTTGAATGTTTAAAAAATTGATCTGGATTGAATTGGAGTTATTGAGGTTAATTAACCTATTAAAACCAGACTTTTATTGTGGCCACAGTGAAATTTAGGTTGGTGTAAATTTGTGTAGACCGCATTTGAATAAGATATTTAATGGTCTGAAACCAGACTTTAAAATATCAAAGTACCAGAGCGCCCTACTCCAATATGTCGATGACATAATGATTGCATCAGAGGATGTCATAGGACACATGGGAGCATTACTACCCACCCTCCAGACACTTATGAAAGCTGGCTTTAAATTGAACCCCCCCAAAAAAAGGCACAGGTTGGACTGTCTAAAGTAAAGTATCTAGGGCACGAAATTAGCCAGGGGTATAAGGCACTCCCACAGGAACAAAAGGCAGCCATAAAAGACATGCCAAGGCCAGTGACCGTCCGGGGAGTGAGGAAAGTGGTGGGACTATTTAACTACCGCAGGAATTTTATATCAGACTTTGCAGGGAAAGCAGAGCCGATTCGTAGCGAGCGGGTTCGAGTACAGGAGCAAGGATGTCTTGCTGCAGTTGTACAGGGCCTTGGTGAGACCACACCTTGAGTATTGTGTGCAGTTTTGGTCGCCTTATCTGAGGAAGGATGTTCTTGCCATGAAGGGAGTGCAGCGAAGATTCACCAGGCTGATACCTGGGATGGCACGAATGATGTATGAGGAGAGATTGGGTCGATTGGGCTTATACTCGCTGGAGTTTAGAAGAATGAGAGGAGATCTCAATGAAACTTATAAAATTCTAACAGGACTAGACAGACTAGATGCAGGAAGGATGTTCCCGATGGCGGGTGAGTCCAGAACCAGGGGTCACAGTCTAAGGATAAGGGGTAAGCCATTTAGGACTGAGATGAGGAGGAATTTCTTCACCCAGAGAGTGGTGAACCTGTGGAATTCTCTACCACAGAAGGCAGTAGAGGCCAATTCATTAAATATATTCAAGAAGGAGTTAGATATATTTCTTAAGGCTAAAGGGATCACGGGATATGGAGAGAAGGCAGGGACAGAGTACTGAATTTGGATGATCAGCCATGATCTCATTGAATGGCGGAGCAGGCTCGAGGGGCTGAATGGCCTACTCCTGCTCCTATCTTCTATGTTTCTATGTCTATATTCAATGGTTAGTTAAAGGGGGGAGACCCGCCACTGATAAGATAGAATGGGAATCGGAGCAGGACGAGGCTTATGCAAAATTAAAAGCAGCCCTGACGTCCGCACCCGCACTAGATTTGCCAAGTATAGTATAGACGGGAACTTCTATAACGTTGTAGTCATCCAAGAGTACGGGGAGGATATGAGGCCAATTGCCTATTACTCCACCCAACAAACCCCCGTGGCTAAAGGAATGGTGCGATGCGTGGCGGCCCTCGACTGCGCCACATGGGCGGTGCGGATATGCGAGCCCATCACTATGTCAGGACAGCTGATATTACACATGCAACACACAGTGGTGGACCTGCTAAACACAGGTAAAATGAAGGCTGTATCAGACAGAAGGAAGGCGGCTTGGGAAGCAGTATTGATACCCAAGGACAGATCAGTCCAGATTATAAGGGAACATAGGGTCAACCCCGCAGAGGGAATGCTATCGGAGGGTGAGGCACACGAGTGTCAGTTAGTAATCGAAGAAGAGGTTAGAGGAACCGTATCAGAATCGGCCCTTGAAAATCCCGAAAACACCTTTTATGTAGCCAGATCTCGCCGATATATAAATGGGGAGCCACCCACTGGTTGGGCAGTAGTATCCGAGAACGGAGAAACAGTCACAAAGGGAGGGCTTGAAGGAGGAACCTCAGCGCAGGTAGCAGAACTAGTGGCTCTCACGGAAGCATTGAAATTGGCAAAAGGAAAACGAGTAAATATATATACAGACAGTAGGTATGCGTTTGGGGTAGTACATGATTATATGATAGCGTGGAATAGGAGAGGATATGTAACCTCCGGAGGAGGACAAATACAGCATGAGGAGGTAGTGAGAGATCTAGTAGAAGCGGTAAAAGGAGCAGAAGAGGTAGCAGTGATTAAAATAAAGGCACACCGCAAGATAGTGAGCGAGCAACAAAAAGGAAGTATGTTAGCTGATCAGGCAGCAAGAGCAGCAGTGGACACCAATAGCAGTAGGTAGAATAACAGTAGAGGGAAGAAATACTGTTTAGTGATCATAGACCAGTTTACAAGGTGGGTGGAAGCATTCCCTACCAGAGACTGTAGTGCTCAGACTGTGGCCTGAATATTTGCATATGACGTGATACCAAAATGGGGGGTCCCGTTGCAAATAGATTCAGATCAAGGTACCCACTTTACGGGAAAGATAATGAAAGAAGCTTGTAAGTTACTGGGAGTAAGACACAAGTTCCATATCCCCTATCATCCGCAAAGCTCAGGCATGGTAGAGCGAATGAACAGAACCCTGAAACCAGCCTTAAGTAAGGCCATAGCCGAAACCGTTCAGGGATGGGTGGATGTCCTCCCGTGTATCCTGATGAGGCTGAGAGCCACCCCAAACAGGGTGACCGGACTGACACCATATGAACTGATGACTGGACGAGCAATGTGTCTGCCGGAAGGAGTAGCATCTGGTACTGAGGACTAGGACCCTTAAAAGATAAAATTAGGAAATACGTACAAACATTGGATAATCAATTGAAGGAGCTCAAACAAGAAGTTAAAGAACAACAAGACATCAGAGATAAAAATATACAAAAGCAGGGGGCCTCGGAGCCCCTACCCAAGGTGGGCGAGCAGGTATTTTTAAAAATATTGGCAGAGAGATCGGGATTCTCATCTAGATGGACCGGACCATTTGAGGTTATCATGACCAGTGATACATGCGCATGTATAGATATGAGGGGGAAAGGGAGATGGAAACATTGGACTCAATTAAAACGATAAAGCAATAACCCATCTGATCTTAAATCCCACAGGAACAATGGAATAAACACTGGAGATAAACTAACCTCTGGTGATGACCAGGCTTCTGCTTAATTTACAGGGAAACTTCACCATGAAGGTAGGATTACTGCTGGGACATGAAATAAGCAAAGGGACATCCCACATTACACGACAAGTACATGATGAGGAAGCACCATGTTTTAATGGAACAGTCACATTCGGAGTCTCATCCACGGCTCCGAATACACAGAAAGAAGAGACAAGCGAACCGAGGATGCTACAATGTCCAGATATGAAACCTGGACCCATGAATGGACCAGTATTATTTACCGAGGGAGAACAATTGTATGGTAACAGGAGACACGAAATTGTACTGGTGCTAATGAACTTAACCATGTTACAATGGCCAGGATATTGTGAAAGGTTTACTAAAACTAGAGAATTGTATGTATATATGATAAAGAATGTAATTAACCAAGCTGCTGATGCGACAGGGGCCACTAGTTTCAGGGGACATGCTGTATTCCACCAGGGGATTGAGAGGAGCTTAGGAACCGATATACTCACGGGAATAAACACAGGGACATCATTCATTAATGCCCTAGATATACAAGGAGTCCAGAGTAGTGTGAAACGATTACAAAGGGTAATACAACAGATTGTAGAGAAAGAAACTGGTTTGGTTCGACAAGGATCAGAGCTGGGAGGACATACGATAAGTAAATTACTCGAGGGAATCAAGATTATAGAGGACCATGCTAGCGTTATCAACAAACTAAACCATAGAGATGAGGAACAGACAAAAGATGGGGTAGCGAGAGGCTTGTGCAATGCCTATGGCCAGCGGATTACCAGACAGTTAAAACACAATCTGGCACAGATACAGCAAGGCGAGGTACCAGACTGGATTAACAGCACACAGCTCCATGGCATGAGCCAGAATCCGGGCTCTCTGAGTGCTTGCACCCTCAAAGGGATTACCAGAGTATATCCAGTGATACAAAAATGTAAAGCAGAAGTGACAGCAATGATAGGCATGGTACTCCTGATACCAGTGGTGGGACTAGATACGACTCCATACCCACAGTACCAGGTAACAAACATAGGCATAGTGAGGGGTGAGACATACCTCCAATACTATCCAATTGATACTTATTTCATCAGGAAGAATGGTACTATGAGAGGAGTCTCCCTAAACGGATGCCACGGGAAAGGATCACTTATGATATGCCCACATCCGGTAGGAGAAGGCCCTAAGGATGAGTGCGGCTATAATAAGACAGAGTGGTGTGTGTTGGAATTATCACATGTTGATCACCATCACACCCGCTCGGGATAGACTGAGTACCAATATAGTAACCTTGTATGTGCAATCACAATGCCTAACTTCTGCTTTACGCCAAAGATCCATGTGACAACTGGACACACCAGATTGATGTATGTACATTCAAGGGAGGAGATAAAATGTGCCAGATAGTCTAAGGGATGAGTTGGTTAATTGTGAAGATCCCGCCTGCAAGAGGATCTGCAAGAAATGAAAGAGGATTTAAGTAAGATGGTGAAACAATGCATAGTGTTGCAAAAGAATCTTGGGGAATTAGAAAAGGACATAGAGGTAGAGCTACAGGAAGTCCCGTGGTATGAGAAGCTGTGGGATTGGGGAATTAAGGTCAACATACTCAATTGTAAGGGGAATAGACAGGAGTTTCTGTGGCCGCAACCGAGATTCCAGGATGGTATGTTGCCTCCCTGGTGCAAGGGTCAAGGATGTCTCGGAGCGGCTGCAGAACATTCTGAAGAGGGAGGGTGAACAGCCAGCTGTCGTGGTGCATGTAGGTACCAACGATATAGGTAAAAAGCGGGAAGAGGTCCTACAAGCAGAATTTAGGGAGCTACGAGCAAAATTAAAAAGTTGGACCTCTAAGGTAGTAATCTCTGGATTGCTACCAGGGCCACGTGCTAATCAGAATAGAGAGAACAGGATAGTGAGATTGAATACGTGGCTTGAGCAGTGGTGCAGGAGGGAGGGAATCAAATTCCTGAGGCATTGGAACCAGTTCTGGGGGAAGTGGGACCTGTACAAAAGGGACGGTCTGCACTTGGGCAGGACTGGAACCGATGTCCTCGGGGTAATATTTGCTAAAGCAGTTCGGGAGGATTTAAACTAATATGGCAGGGGAATGGGAACCTATGTAGCGAAACAGGGGGAAGTAATATGCAGCCAGAAACAAATGTTAGAAGGGTGAGAAACAATAGGGGAAGGCCGAGTAAACAAAGGCAAGAAACACAAAGGGCCATACTAAATCATAAGTCTAAAAGGACAAAGGATGTTAATAAAACAAGCCTAAAGGCTCTGTGTCTTAATGCAAGGAGTATCCGTAATAAGGTGGATGAATTGACTGTGCAAATAGATGTTAACGGATACGATGTGATTGGGATTACAGAGACGTGGCTCCAGAACAATCCAGGCTGGGAACTGAACATCCAGGGGTATTCAACATTCAGAAAGGATAGAATAAAAGGAAAAGGGGGTGGGGGTAGCATTGCTGGTTAAAGAGGAGATTAATGCAATAGCTAGGAAGGACATCAGCTTGGAGGATGTGGAATCAATATGGGTTGAGCTGCAGAACACCAAAGGGCAGAAAACGTTAGTGGGAGTTGTGTACAGACCTCCAAACAGCAGTAGTGAGGTGGGGGAGGGTATGAAACAGGAAATCAGAGGTGCGTGCAAAAAAGGCACGGCAGTTATCATGGGTGACTTTAATATGCATATAGATTGGGCTACTCAAACTGGAAGCAATACGGTGGAGGAGGATTTCCTGGAGTGTTTAAGGGATGGTTTCCTAAACCAATATGTTGAGGAACCAACTCGAGGGGAGGCCATCCTGGACTGGGTGTTGTGTAATGAGGAGGGACTAATCAGCAATCTTGTGGTACGAGGCCCCCTGGGGAAGAGTGACCATAGTATGGTGGAGTTCTACATTAGGATGGAGAAGGAAACAGTTAAGTCAGAGACCATGGTCCAGAACTTAAATAAGGGCAACTTTGAGGGTATGAGGCGTGAATTGTCGAGGTTAAATTGGCAAGCGATATTTAAGGGGCTATCAGTGGAAGGGCAATGGCAGACATTTAGAGATCGCATGGATGAACTACAACAATTGTACATCCCGGTCTGGCGTAAAAATAAAAAACGGAAGGTGGCTCAACCATGGCTAACAAGGGAAATCAGGGATAGTATTAAAACCAAGGAAGTTGCATACAAATTGGCCAGAAGTAGCAGCAAACCCGGGGACTGGGAGAACTTCAAAACTCAGCAGAGGAGGACGAAGGGTTTGATTAGGGCAGGGAAAATAAAATATGAAAGGAAGCTTGCAGAGAACATTAAAATGGACTGCAAAAGCTTCTATAAATATGTAAAAAGAAAGAGGTTAGTAAAAACAAACGTAGGTCCCCTGCAGTCGGAAACAGGGGAAGTCGTAATGGGGAACAAGGAAATGGCAGATCAATTGAACAAGTACTTTGGTTCGGTGTTTACTGTGGAGGACACACACAACCTGCCGGAAATAAAAGGGGTCAGAGGATCTGGTAAGAGGGAGGAGCTGAGGGAAATCCTTATTAGTCGGGAAAAGGTATTGGGGAAATTGATGGGACTGAAGGCTGAAAAATCCCCGGGGCCTGATGGTCTGCATCCCAGAGTACTTAAGGAGGTGGCCTTGGAAATAGTGGATGCATTGACGATCATTTTCCAACAATCCTTAGACTCTGGATCAGTTCCAATGGAGTGGAGGGTGGCCAATGTAACCCCTCTTTTTAAAAAAGGAGGGAGGGAGAAAGCAGGGAATTATAGACCGGTCAGCCTGACATCGGTCGTGGGTAAAATGATGGAAGCAATTATTAAAGATGTCATAACAGACCATTTGGAAAGTGGCGACATGATAGGTCCAAGTCAGCATGGATTTGTGAAAGGGAAATCATGCTTGACAAATCTTCTGGAATTTTTTGAGGATGTTTCCAATAGGGTGGACAGGGGGGAACCAGTAGATGTGGTGTATTTGGACTTTCAGAAGGCCTTCGACAAGGTCCCACACAAGAGATTGGTGAGCAAAGTTAAAGCACATGGGATTGGGGGTAATGTGTTGACGTGGATTGAGAACTGGTTGGCACACAGGAAACAAAGAGTAGGAGTAAATGGATACTTTTCAGAATGGCAGGCAGTGACCAGCGGGGTACGGCAGGGTTCGGTGCTGGGACCCCAGCTGTTTACATTATATATTAATGATTTGGACGAAGGGATTAAATGTAATATCTCCAAATTTGTGGATGACACTAAATTGGGAGGCAGTGTGAACAATGAGGAGGATGCTAGGAGGCTACAGAGTGACTTGGACAGGTTGGGTGAATGGGCAAATGTATGGCAGATGAAGTACAATGTGGATAAATGTGAGGTTATCCACTTTGGTGGTAAAAATAGAGAGGCGGACTATTACCTGAATGGTGGCAGATTAGGGAAAGGGGACGTGCAACGAGACCTGGGCGTCATGGTACATCAGTCACTGAAGGTGGGAATGCAAGTGCAGCAGGCAGTCAAGAAAGCAAACGGAATGATGGCCTTCATAGCAAGGGGATTTGAGTACAGGAGTAGGGAGGTGATGCTACAGTTGTACAGGGCCTTGGTGAGGCCACACCTGGAGTATTGTGCGCAGTTTTGGTCTCCTAACTTAAGGAAGGACATTCTTGCTATTGAGGGAGTGCAGCGAAGGTTCACTAGATTGATTCCTGGGATGGCCGGACTGACATATCAAGAAAGATTGGGTCAACTGAACTTGTATCCTCTGGAGTTCAGAAGAATGAGGGGGGATCTTATAGAGACATTTAAAATCCTGACTGGTTTAGACAAATTAGATGCGGGCAGAATGTTCCCAATGGTAGGGAAAACTAGAACCAGGGGTCACAGTCTAAGGATTAAGGGGAAGCCATTTAGGACTGAGCTGAGGAGGAACTTCTTCACCCAGAGAGTGGTGAATCTATGGAATTCTCTTCCACAGAAGGTTGTTGAGGCCAGTTCGCTAAATATATTCAAAAGGGAGTTAGATATAACACTCACAACTAAGGGGATCAAGGGGTATGGCGAGAAAGCAGGAATGGGGTACTGAGGTAGCATGTTCAGCCATGAACGCATTGAATGGCGGTGCAGGCTCGAAGGACCGAATGGTCTACTCCTGTACCTATTTTCTATGTTTCTATACACCCATGGATCCGCATCATTTCTCATATATTAGTGATAATACAGTTAGTCATGGCTATAGGATGGGGAATGGCAGCATGCACCGCTTGTAAAAAGAAACGGACCAAACAAAGAGCTAAAGCGAGTCGGAAAGAGCTGGAAAACACAAGTTTGCTCTAAACATGATGGGTATGCAGGGCCTCCTGAACCAGCGACTGATCAGCAAATGGGGCAGGAGGCACAGCGATGCTTATACATGTGGTTTAACTTGGGCAAGGGTCAAGTACCAAAAGGGGGGATTGCAGTGGGGAAAGAGTTAAATTGACATCGCTGGCAGTTTCACTGAATAGTGTAAAAGACAGGGGCTAACATGAAAGGCCACATCCATACTGACTTTGAGGACTAAAAAGCAATTAAGTGGAGACAGGGTGTCTAGAATTCCAACTGCCCGTGGGAACTTTATTGCCTCGGTCACATTCCAGGGTGTCTTAAGGTCGGCATTCTGCAGTTTGAGCGATTGATTGAAGAGGCAGCTTACACATGTTTATATTAAGATTCGTAACCAATCCGTGAAGGTGCATGCGAGCCAAGATCCAATCAGGTGGCAGGAATGAATTGTGCATGAGATGGCCATGTGTATTGTACTGTATAAAAATGTAATGTTTGCTGTAACAATTTGGAGAAGTCTGGCTAAGACAGAGCAGACTGTCTCCCCACCGGTGTAATAAAGACAACTTGACTATCGATCTAAAACCTTGTGTCGAGTGTTGGTTTAAAATACTCCACAACAATTGGCGTCACGAACAGGATCCACACGGACGGGAGGCACGGGCGAGTGAAGCTGAGCCAAAAACGTGAGTACTTTTAATTACCACGTACAGTTAGGGCAAGGCAACACCGTCTCGTGTCCACCGCCCCCTTTGGAATCAAAGAACTAAAAGGTTTGAATCGATAAGTCAAGTGGTCTTGGGGTTAGGGTGAAACGCGCGGAAGTATAGGCATGGTACGAGTTGCAAGTAGTGCGTTAACTTTGGAGTAAAAGTCTAAAGCATACCTCTGACAACTCCAGTTGCAAGTAGTACAGAAAGTTTAAGCATACCTCTGACAACTCCAGTTGGAAGTAGTGCTAAGCATACCTGTGACAACAAATTGTTGCAAGTATGGTCTCACTCTGCGAGAGTAAAGCAAGGGAGGTACCTCTGACAACTGCAGTTGCAAGTACCGTCTCACTTGAGAGTAAAGCAAGGGAGGTACCTCTGACAACAATTAACCATGGGAAGTGAAAAACTCGAGTGGGGTCTCTGACAAGCTATTTAGCGGACAAAAATAAAAGATTATTTCACAAAATGGTTAAAAACGATTGGCAACCGAACGACCCGCCGGTAAAACAAAGAGAATAGTTGGCTAAAGAAACAAAATTAAAGTAAGAAAAGGCCATCATTTTAGTGGCTCGTGCATATTATGAGTTGAGTAGACGTACTCGAATTTGGACCAAAAACGGTGCCAAAATTGTACCCGAGTACCAATAATTTAAGAAAGGGAATAAGGAAAAAAATTAAAGTTTTATCGACACAGATGCTATCAGCTTCTGTCCAAAACAAGTAAAATACCTGAGTGAAAGGAATCTTAAAAGGAATGCTGGAAGCTCAGTTTGTGTGAAAGTGTGTGTTACAAGTGTGGAAGTTTTCTGTCTTTGAAAGAAAATATCTGTTGTGTTTGTTTTAGCTCCACCCACTCTTTCGTACAGAGAGCTAAAAGCTGTTTAACCTTTTGAAGACTTGTCTTGAATGATGAACAAGCGTGTGTTGTTTTAAGTTTGTTAATTGTTTTACAAAAGATAAGCTTCAGCCTTGGAGTCACAGTTGCCAATGTGCCTGGAAGAAAAGGAAGCTATGGTTTCTTTCTTTTTCAAGTGATACTGGTTAGTTTAAAAAAAAAATTGATCTGGATTGGATTGAAGTTATGAGGTTAATTAACCTATTAAAACCAGACTTTTATTGTGGCCACGGTGAAATTCTGGTTGGTGTAAATTTGTGTAGACCGCATTGAATAAGATATTTAATGGTCTGAAACCAGACTTTAAAATATTTACAGTCTTGGATATAGCGAACGGGTTCTGGTCCATACCATTGGCAGAGGAATCACAAGGGAAATTCGCCTTTACTGTCGGGGATAGACAGTATACAAGGATCACAGGGTAGTAGCCCCTCGCTGTATTCAGGAGAATTTGTTGAAAATATACCATGAGCCAAACCATGGGGGGTGGAATGGCATGATAGGTAGGCTAAATATAGATTGGTGGTGGAGTGGAATGGGACAAGATGTGGCAAGATACTGCAGACGCTGCATCATCTGTGGACAGCACAACCCGGGTAGGCCCATAAAGGTTAGAATGGCCCACCAGCTACGACCCAAAGGCCCCTGGGAAAACCTCCAGATAGACTTTACTGGACCCCTACCTAACAGTAGAGGGAAGAAATACTGTTTAGTGATCATAGACCGGTTTACAAGGTGGGTGGAAGCATTCCCTACCAGAGACTGTAGTGCTCAGACTGTGGCCTGAATATTTGCATATGACGTGATACCAAAATGGGGGGTCCCGTTGCAAATAGATTCAGATCAAGGTACCCACTTTACGGGAAAGATAATGAAAGAAGCTTGTAAGTTACTGGGAGTAAGACACAAGTTCCATATCCCCTATCATCCGCAAAGCTCAGGCATGGTAGAGCGAATGAACAGAACCCTGAAACCAGCCTTAAGTAAGGCCATAGCCGAAACCGTTCAGGGATGGGTGGATGTCCTCCCGTGTATCCTGATGAGGCTGAGAGCCACCCCAAACAGGGTGACCGGACTGACACCATATGAACTGATGACTGGACGAGCAATGTGTCTGCCGGAAGGAGTAGCATCTGGTACTGAGGACTAGGACCCTTAAAAGATAAAATTAGGAAATACGTACAAACATTGGATAATCAATTGAAGGAGCTCAAACAAGAAGTTAAAGAACAACAAGACATCAGAGATAAAAATATACAAAAGCAGGGGGCCTCGGAGCCCCTACCCAAGGTGGGCGAGCAGGTATTTTTTAAAATATTGGCAGAGAGATCGGGATTCTCATCTAGATGGACCGGACCATTTGAGGTTATCATGACCAGTGATACATGCGCATGTATAGATATGAGGGGGAAAGGGAGATGGAAACATTGGACTCAATTAAAACGATAAAGCAATAACCCATCTGATCTTAAATCCCACAGGAACAATGGAATAAACACTGGAGATAAACTAACCTCTGGTGATGACCAGGCTTCTGCTTAATTTACAGGGAAACTTCACCATGAAGGTAGGATTACTGCTGGGACATGAAATAAGCAAAGGGACATCCCACATTACACGACAAGTACATGATGAGGAAGCACCATGTTTTAATGGAACAGTCACATTCGGAGTCTCATCCACGGCTCCGAATACACAGAAAGAAGAGACAAGCAAACCAAGGATGCTCCAATGTCCAGATATGAAACCTGGACCCATGAATGGACCAGTATTATTTACCGAGGGAGAACAATTGTAAGGTGGCGGGAGACACGAAATTGTACTGGTGCTAATGAACTTAACCATGTTACAATGGCCAGGATATTGTGAAAGGTTCACTAAAACTAGAGAATTGTATGCATATATGATAAAGAATGTAATTAACCAAGCTGCTGATGCGACAGGGGCCACTAGTTTCAGGGGACATGCTGTATTCCACCAGGGGATTGAGAGGAGCTTAGGAACCAATATACTCACGGGAATAAACACAGGGACATCATTCATTAATGCCCTAGATATACAAGGAGTCCAGAGTAGTGTGAAACGATTACAAAGGGTAATACAACAGATTGTAGAGAAAGAAACTGGTTTGGTTCGACAAGGATCAGAGCTGGGAGGACATACGATAAGTAAATTACTCGAGGGAATCAAGATTATAGAGGACCATGCTAGCGTTATCAACAAACTAAACCATAGAGATGAGGAACAGACAAAAGATGGGGTAGCGAGAGGCTTGTGCAATGCCTATGGCCAGCGGATTACCAGACAGTTAAAACACAATCTGGCACAGATACAGCGAGGCAAGGTACCAGACTGGATTAACAGCACACAGCTCCATGGCATGAGCCAGAATCCGGGCTCTCTGAGTGCTTGCACCCTCAAAGAGATTACCAGAGTATATCCAGTGATACAAAAATGTAAAGCAGAAGTGACAGCAATGATAGGCATGGTACTCCTGATACCAGTGGTGGGATCTGGTAGGGGCCCCAACACCCCACCTGCAAGAGGATTTGCAAGAAATGAAAGAGGATTTAAGTATGATGGTGAAACAATACATAGTGTGGCAAAAGAATCTTGGGGAATTAGAAAAGGACATAGAGGTAGAGCTACAGGAAGTCCCGTGGTATGAGAAGCTGTGGGATTGGGGAATGAAGGTCAACATACACCCATGGATCCGCATCATTTTTCATATATTAGTGATAATACAGTTAGTCATGGCTATAGGATGGGGAATGGCAGCATGCACCGCTTGTAAAAAGAAACGGACCAAACAAAGAGCTAAAGCGAGTCAGAAAAAGCTGGAAAACACAAGTTTGCTCTAAACATGATGGGTAAGCAGGGCCTCCAGAACCAGCGCCTGATCACCGCAAGGGGCAGGAGGCACAGCGATGCTTATACATGTGGTTAACTTGGGCAAGGGCCAAGTACTAAAAGAGGGGATTGTAGTGGGGAAAGAGTTAAATTGACATCGCTGACAGTTTCACTGAATGGTGTAATAAAGACAATATTTTGCAGTAGTAAGCTTTTTCTAAAATTGCTGAAATGGCAATGAAGATAATCTAAGCAGTAGTGTTAGAATTGCATACTGTGTCACTTAGAGACAATTGCAAATAGTTGGATACGGAAACCATAAGAGGCCAGAGGATGTAAGTCCTGTTCTGGCAGGAAAGTAAACAATGGGTTAGAAGTAAAAGACCTAGAGAGGCAGGAAAAGGAGGACAATGAGTCAGAAGTACAATGTTGATGAGACAACATTTGGCATAAACAAAGGTCAGAGGTGCAACAACAGCTTGTGGGATAACGGACATATACTTTTCCAATACTAAAGGCAGTACTTTAATGTAACTGGCATAGGCAACCAATCAGTGAAGATGCATGCGGGCCAAGGTCCAATCAGGTGGCAGGAATGAATTTTGCATCAGCTGGACATATGTATTGTAATGTATAAAAATGTAGTGTTTGCTGGAACAATTTGGAGACGTCTGGCTAAGACAGAGTAGGCTGTCTCCCCACTGGTGTAATAAAGACGACTTGATTATCGATCCAAAAATCATGTGTCGAGCGTTGGTTTAAAATACTACACAAGAGACAGATACCATCCTTGGAGTTCTGATGAAAGGTCATCGACCTGAAACGTTAACTCTCTTCCTCTCTCCACGGGTGCTGCCTGGCCTGCTGAGTTTTTCCAGCGTTTTCTGTTGTTATTTCGAGACAGATACGATCATTGGATTGGAAAAGTGAATGGACAGATACCATCATTGGATTGGGAAAGTGAATGGACAGCTACCATCATTGGATTGGGAAAGTGAATGGACAGCTACCATCAATGGATTGAGAAAGTGAATGGACAGCTACCATCATTGGATTGGGAAAGTGAAAGACAGATACCATCATTGGATTGGGAAAGTGAATGGACAGATACCATCATTGGATTGGGAAAGTGAAAGGACAGATACCATCATTGGATTGGGAAAGTGAAAGGACAGATACCATCATTGGATTGGAAAAGTGAATGGACAGATACCATCATTGGATTGGGAAAGTGAATGGACAGATACCATCATTGGATTGGGAAAGTGAATGGACAGATACCATCATTGGATTGGGAAAGTGAAAGGACAGATACCATCATTGGATTGAGAAAGTGAATGGACAGATACCATCAACGGATTGGGAAAGTGAATGAAGAGATGCCATCACCGGATTGAGAAAGTGAATGGACAGATACCATCAACGAATTGGGAAAGTGAATGGACAGATACCATTAATGGATTGAGAACGTGAATGGACAGATACCATCAATGGATTGAGAAAGTGGATGAACAAATAACATCATTGGATTGGGAAAGTTAATGGACAGATACCATCAATGGTTTGGGAAAGTGAATGGACGGATACCTTCATTGAATTGAGAAAGTGAATGGACAGATGCTATCATTGGATTGAGAAAGTGAATGGACAGATAACATCATTGAATTGAGAAAGTGAATGGACAGATGCTATCATTGGATTGAGAAAGTGAATGGACAGATAACATCAATGGATTGGGAAAGTGAATGGAAAGATACCATCAATGGATTGGGAAAGGGAATGGACAGATACCATCAATGGATTGGGAAAGTGAATGGACAGATACCATTAATGGATTGAGAACGTGAATGGACAGATACCATCAATGGATTGAGAAAGTGGATGAACAAATAACATCATTGGATTGGGAAAGTTAATGGACAGATACCATCATTGGATTGGGAAAGTGAATGGACAGATACCATCAATAGATTGAGAAAGTGAATGAACAAATAACATCATTGGATTGGGAAAGTGAATGGACAGATACCATAAATGGATTGGGAAAGTGAATGGACAGATACCATCATTGGATTGGGAAAGTGAATGGACAGATACCATCAATGGATTGGGAAAGTGAATGGACAGATACCATCAATAGATTGAGAAAGTGAATGGACAGATGTCATCATTGGATTGAGAAATGAATGGACAGATACCATCAATGGATTGGGAAAGTGAATGGACAGATACCATCAATGGATTGGGAAAGTGAATGGACAGATACCATCATTAGATTGAGAAAGTGAATGGAAAGATACCATAAATGGATTGGGAAAGTGAATGGACAGATGCCATCAATGGATTGGGAAAGTGAATGGACAGATACCATAAATGGATTGGGAAAGTGAATGGACAGATACCATTAATGGATTGAGGAAGTGAATGGAAAGATACCATCAATGATTGGGAAAGGTGAATGGACAGATAACATCATGGATTGAGAAAGTGAATGGACAGGATGCTATCATTGGATTGAGAAAGTTATGGAAAGATAACATCAATAGATGGGAAAGTGAAGTGGAAAGATACCATCAATGGATTGAGAAAGTGACTGGAAAGATTCCATCAATGGATTGGGAAAAGTGAATGGAAAAGATACCATCATGGATTGGGGAAAGGGAATGGACAGATACCATCAATGGATTGGAAAGTGAATGGGAAAGATACCATCATTAGATTGAGAAAGTGAATGGACAGCTGTCATCATTGGATTGGGAAAGTGAATGGACAGCTACCATCAATGGATTGGAAAGTGAACAGACAGATATCATCAATGGATTGGGGAAGTGAATGGACAGATGCCATCAATGATTGGGAAAGTGAATGGAAAGATACCATCAATGGATTGGAAAGTGAATGGACAGCTGCCAACAATGGATTGGGAATGTGAATGGACAGATACCATCAATGGATTGGGAAAGTGAATGGACAGATACCATCAATGGATTGGGAAAGTGAATGGACAGATACCATCATTGGATTGGGAAAGTGAATGGACAGATACCATCATGGATTGGAAAGTGAATGGACAGATACCATCAATAGATTGAGAAAGTGAATGGACAGATGCTATCATTGGATTGAGAAAGTGAATGGACAGATAACATCAATAGATTGGGAAAGTGAATGGAAAGATACCATCAATGGATTGAGAAAGTGACTGGAAAGATTCCATCAATGGATTGGGAAAGTGAATGGAAAGATACCATCAATGGATTGGGAAAGGGAATGGACAGATACCATCAATGGATTGGGAAAGTGAATGGAAAGATACCATCATTAGATTGAGAAAGTGAATGGACAGCTGTCATCATTGGATTGGGAAAGTGAATGGACAGCTACCATCAATGGATTGGGAAAGTGAACAGACAGATATCATCAATGGATTGGGAAAGTGAATGGACAGATGCCATCAATGGATTGGGAAAGGGAATGGACAGATACCATCAATGGATTGGGAAAGTGAATGGACAGCTGCCATCAATGGATTGGGAATGTGAATGGACAGATACCATCAATGGATTGGGAAAGTGAATGGACAGATACCATCAATGGATTGGGAAAGTGAATGGACAGATACCATCAATGGATTGGGAAAGTGAATGGACAGATACCATCATTGGATTGGGAAAGTGAATGGACAGATACCATCAATGGATTGGGAAAGTGAATGGACAGATCTGTTAGTCTTTGGTGTGCGAGGGTGGGTTTTACTCTATATTTGTCAGTTTCTGCTTTCCGAGTGTCGGTTTTAATCTTTACCTTTCCCTTTCTGTTATGGAAGAGTGGGTGGTCATTCTGTTTATAATAGTCTCTGCTGTGTGGCTGTGGTTTATTCTCTATCTGTGAGGCTCCAGGCGATGTACGGCCTACTCCTGCTTCTAATTCTTATATTTCTGGGATGTGAGTGTGGGTTTTTTTCTGTAATTGTCAGTTTCTGCCACGTGTGTGTGTGTGTGTGTGTGTGTTTCACTCTGTACCTCTCAATCTCTGGGATGTGAGTGTGAAGTTTTTCTTTGTACCAGCCAGTGTCTGGTATGTGAATATGGGCTTTATTTTGTACCTGTTGTTTTCTGGTATGTGTGATTGTGTTGTATTATGTATCTGTCAGTTTCTGTTATATCATTGAGGATTTTACTCTATCCCTAACAGTCTCTGGTATGTGAGTGTGGGTTTTCCTCTGTCCATATTCAGAGAGATTTATGTGTCCTTTTACATGAATTGCAGAAAGTTATCATGCAGGTACAACAATCAATTAGGAAGGTTAATGGTATGTTATCCTTTATTGCAAAAGGGGTTGCAGTAAAAGAATAAGTAAGTGTTGCTGCAATTATATAGGCCTTTGGTTATACCACAACTGTAGTACTTTGTACATTTTTGATCTCCTTATTTAAGGAAGGATATACAGGAAACTCTCTTTTAACCGGACCCTAAATATCCGGAAATCCCTCTTAACCAGCAAAATTCAGGAGTAGGTTCAGGTAAGTTTTACTATACAGTATATTAGTGGCCGTGTGGCTTTGCTCGCCTCAGAATACTGACTTGTCCCGTTTTGGGGGTACAGTGATCAGAATGGCAACCCCACTCCTCTTAGAGTGTTTCTATCATTTATATTTGATGGAATATTGCAATAACAATTTTCCTATTTGAATTTCAATGGGTCTCCACGGAAAAGACAAGACCCCGATTCTGACCTTTCGCCCCCACGAAAGGGGGGTCAACGTTCTTCCGACTCGGACTGTCGCCGCCATGGAGGAAGAAGCCGGAGTCTCATGATTCGGAACACAGGCCCAGCTCGGGGAGCTCAGACCCATCGCCCCTCGGCAGAGGCTGCCCTCCCGTAAGCCGGCTCACTCAGGATATAAAGAGTGCGATGATGGTTGCGCTTGCCCCAAGCACTCTCTGCTCGGTTTCCACAAACTCTAAACAATTGGAATACTGTAACGGTTTCCTCCCATCGTGTTAGTTTACTTTCCCTCTCTGGGTCCCAATTTTTAAGCCTGTGGCCGTGTACGGGGCTCTCGTACCTTGGTAAGTATACCTCTCTGTAATCCGGACCATTTGATCAACCGGCACCACGCCGGTGCCGGAAATAAAGAGTTTCCAGTACTTGCCTTAGGGTGGGAGCAACAAATGTTCACGAGATTGATTCCAGGGATGAGAGGGCTGTCCTATGAGGGGAGATTGACTAAAATGGTCCGATATTCTCTGAAGTTTAGAAGAATGAGAGGTGATCTCATTGAAACATTTCAAATTCTTAGAGTGCTTGACAGGAGTAGATGCTGCGAGGCTGTTTCCACTGGCAGGAGAGTCTAGAACTAGGGGTCATAGTCACACGATAAGGCGTTGGAAAATTAGGAATAAGTTGGTGAGAAATGTATCCACTCAGAGGGTTGTGAATCTTTGGAAATCTCTACTGCATAGGGTTGTAGATGCTCAGTCGATGAGTGTATTCAAGACTGAGATCACAGATTTTTGGGCACTAAGGGAATCAAGGGATACAGGGATAGGGAGGGAAATTGCAGTTGTGGTAGAAGTTCAGCCATGAACTGATTGAATGGCGGAGCAGGCTGGATGGGCTGAATAACCAATTTCTGCTACTATTTCTTGTTTTCTTATAGTTGACAGTCTCTAGGATGTGATTGTAAATTTATTTTGTATCTGTCATCTCTGGAATGTGGGAGTAGTTTTATTTCACTATCTTCAGTTTCTAGTATGCAGATCTTGGATTTCTTATGCACCTGTGATCTTCTGGTATGTGAGTGTGAGTTTCACTCTGTATCTGACAGTCACTGGTATGTGAGTGTGAGTTTCACTCTGTATTAGACAGTCACTGGTATGTGAGTGTGAGTTTCACTCTGTATCTGACAGTCTCTGGTATGTGAGTGTGAGTTTCACTCTGTATCTGACAGTCTCTGGTATGTGAGTGTGGGTTTCACTCTGTATCTGTCAGTCTCTGGTATGTGAGTGTGAGTTTTATGCTGTACCTGTAAATTTCTGTTTTATGAGTAAGGGTTTTATTCAGTATCCGACAGTTTCTGGGAATGGGATTGTGGAATTCAGTCTGCACCTGTAAGTCACTGGTTTGTGAATAATGATATTAATCTGTATCTGTTATTCTCTGGTGCCTGAATTTTGTTTTCCTCTTTATGGTTCAGAGTCTGGAATGTGAGTGGATGCTTTACTCTGTACCTGTCAGTCTCTTGTATGTGAGTGTGAGTTTCACTTTGTATCTGACAGTCTCTGGTATGTGAGTGTGAGTTTTACTTTGTATCTGACAGTCTCTGGTATGTGAGTGCGAGTTTCACGCTCTATTTGACAGTCTCTGGTATGTGAGTGTGAGTTTCACTCTGTATCTGACAGTCTCTGGTATGTGAGTGTGAGTTTCACTCTGTATTCGACAGTCTCTGGTATGTGAGTGTGAGTTTCACTCTCTATCTGACTGTCTCTGGTATGTGAGTGTGAGTTTCACTCTCTATCTGACAGTCTCTGGTATGTGAGTGTGGGTTTCACTCTGTATCTGACAGTCTCTGGTATGTGAGTGTGGGTTTCACTCTGTATCGCCAGTCTCTGGTATGCGAGTGTGGGTTTCACTCTGTATCTGACAGTCTCTGGTATGTGAGTGTGAGTTTCACTCTGCAACTGACTGTCTCTGGTATGTGAGTGTGAGTTTCACTCTGTATCTGACAATCTCTGGTATGTGAGTTTGTGTTTCACTCTGTGTCTGACAGGCTCTGGTATGTGAGTGTGGGTTTCGCTCTGTATCTGACAGCTCTGGTATGTGAGTGTGCGTTTCACTCTGTATCTGACTGTCTTTGGTATGTGAGTGTGAGTTTCACTCTGTATTAGACAGTCTCTGGTATGAGAGTGTAAGTTTCACTCTGTATCTGACAGTCTCTGGTATGTGAGTGTGAGTTTCACTCTGTATCTGACAGTCCCTGGTATGTGAGTGTGAGTTTCACTCTGTATCTAACAGTCTCTGGTATGTGACTGTGAGTTTCATTCTTTATCTGGCAGTCGATGGTATGTGAGTGTAAGTTTCACTCTGTATCTGACAGTCTCTGGTATGTGACTGTGAGTTTCATTCTTTATCTGGCAGTCGATGGTATGTGAGTGTGAGTTTCACTCTATATCTGACTGTCTCTGGTATGTGAGTCTGAGTTTCACTTTGTATCTGACAGTCTCTGGTATGTGAGTGTGGGTTTTACTCTGTATCTGACAGTCTCTGGTATGTGAGTGTCAGTTTCACTCTGTATCTGACAGTCTCTGGTATGTGAGTGTGGGTTTCACTCTCTATCTGACAGTCTCTGGTATGCGAGTCTGGGTTTCACTCTGTATCTGAAAGTCTCTGGTATGTGAGTGTGGGTTTCACTCTGTATCGCCAGTCTCTGGTATGCGAGTGTGGGTTTCACTCTGTACCTGACAGTCTCTGGTATGTGAGTGTGAGTTTCACTCTGCAACTGACTGTCTCTGGTATGTGACTGTGAGTTTCATTCTGTATCTGACAGTCCCTGGTATGTGAGTGTGAGTTTCACTCTATATCTGACTGTCTTTGGTATGTGAGTGTGAGTTTCACTCTGTATTAGACAGTCTCTGGTATGAGAGTGTAAGTTTCACTCTGTATCTGACAGTCTCTGGTATGTGACTGTGAGTTTCATTCTTTATCTGGCAGTCGATGGTATGTGAGTGTGAGTTTCACTCTGTATCTGACAGTCTCTGGTATGTGAATGTGAGTTTCATTCTGTATGATAGTCTCTGGTATGTGAGTGTGAGTTTCACTCAATATCTGACTGTCTCTGGTATGTGAGTCTGAGTTTCACTTTGTATCTGACAGTCTCTGGTATGTGAGTGTGGGTTTTACTCTGTATCTGACAGTCTCTGGTATGTGAGTGTGAGTTTCACTCTGTATCTGACAGTCTCTGGTATGTGAGTGTGAGTTTCACTCTGCATCTGACAGTCTCTGGTATGTGAGTGTGAGTTTCACTCTGTATCTGACAGTCCCTGGTATGTGAGTGTGAGTTTCACTCTATATCTGACTGTCTTTGGTATGTGAGTGTGAGTTTCACTCTGTATTAGACAGTCTCTGGTATGTGAGTGTGAGTTTCACTCTGTATCTGACAGTCTCTGGTATGTGAGTGTGGGTTTCACTCTCTATCTGACAGTCTCTGGTATGTGAGTGTGGGTTTCACTCTGTATCTGACAGTCTCTGGTATGTGAGTGTGGGTTTCACTCTGTATTGCCAGTCTCTGGTATGCGAGTGTGGGTTTCACTCTGTATCTGACAGTCTCTGGTATGTGAGTGTGAGTTTCACTCTGCAACTGACTGTCTCTGGTATGTGACTGTGAGTTTCATTCTGTATCTGACAGTCCCTGGTATGTGAGTGTGAGTTTCACTCTACATCTGACTGTCTTTGGTATGTGAGTGTGAGTTTCACTCTGTATTAGACAGTCTCTGGTATGAGAGTGTAAGTTTCACTCTGTATCTGACAGTCTCTGGTATGTGACTGTGAGTTTCATTCTTTATCTGGCAGTCGATGGTATGTGAGTGTGAGTTTCACTCTGTATCTGACAGTCTCTGGTATGTGAATGTGAGTTTCATTCTGTATGATAGTCTCTGGTATGTGAGTGTGAGTTTCACTCTATATCTGACTGTCTCTGGTATGTGAGTCTGAGTTTCACTTTGTATCTGACAGTCTCTGGTATGTGAGTGTGGGTTTTACTCTGTATCTGACAGTCTCTGGTATGTGAGTGTGAGTTTCACTCTGTATCTGACAGTCTCTGGTATGTGAGTGTGAGTTTCACTCTCTATCTGACTGTCTCTGGTATGTGAGTGTGAGTTTCACTCTGTATCGGACAGTCTCTGGTATGTGAGTGTGGGTTCCACTCTGTATCGGACAGTCTCTGGTATGCGAGTCTGGGTTTCACTCTGTATCTGACAGTCTCTGGTTTGTGAGTGTGGGTTTCACTTTGTATCTGACAGTCTCTGGTATGTGAGTGTGAGTTTCACTCTGTATCTGACAGTCTCTGGTATGTTAGTGTGAGTTTCACTCTGTATCTGACAGTCTCTGGTATGTGAGTGAGTTTCACTCTGTATTAGACAGTCTCTGGTATGTGCGTGTGAGTTTCACTCTGTATCTGACAGTATCTGGTATGTGAGTGTGGGTTTCACTCAGTATCTGACAGTCTCTGGTATGTGAGTGTGAGTTTCACTCTGTATCTGACAGTCTCTGGTATGTGAGTGTGGGTTTCACTCAGCATCTGACAGTCTCTGGTATGTTGAGTGTGAGTTTCACTCTGTATCTGACAGTCTCTGGTTTGTGAGTGTGAGTTTCACTCTGTATCTGACAGTCTCTGGTATGTGAGTGTGAGTTTCACTCTGTATCTGACAGTCTCTGGTATGGGAGTGTGAGTTTCACTCTGTATCTGTCAGTCTCTGGTATGTGAGTGTGAGTTTTATGCTGTACCTGTAAATTTCTGTTTTATGAGTAAGGGTTTTATTCAGTATCTGACAGTTTCTGGGAATGGGATTGTGGAATTCAGTCTGCAACTGTAAGTCAAAGGTTTGTGATTAATGATATTAATCTGGATCTGTTATTCTCTGGTGCCTGAATTTTGTTTTCCTCTTTATGGTTCAGAGTCTGGAATGTGAGTGTAGGCTTTACTCTGTACCTGTCAGTCTCTGGTATGTGAATGTGAGTTTCACTATGTATGATACTCTCTGGTATGTGAGTGTGAGTTTCACTCTGTAATTGACTGTCTCTGGTATGTGAGTGGGGGTTTCACTCTGTATCTGACAGTCTCTGGTATGTGAGTGTGAATTTCACTCTGTATGATACTGTCTGGTATGTGACTGTGAGTTTCATTCTTTATCTGGCAGTCGATGGTATGTGAGTGTGAGTTTCACTCTGTATCTGACAGTCTCTGGTATGTGAGTGTGAGTTTTACTCTGTAACTGACTGTCGCTGGTATGTGAGTGTGAGTTTCACACTGAATAAGACAGACTCTGGTATGAGAGTGTAAGTTTCACTCTGTATCTGACAGTCTCTGGTATGTGATTGTGAGTTTCACTCTTTATCTGGCAGTCGATGGTATGTGAGTGTGAGTTTCATTCTGCATCTGATAATCTCTGGTATGTGAGTGTGGGTTACACTCTGTATCTGACAGTCTCTGTTATGTGAGTGTGGGCTTCACTCTGTATCTGACAGTCTCTGGTATGTGAGTATGGGTTTCAATCTGTATCTGACAGTCTCTGGTATGTGATTGTGAGTTTCACTCTGTGTTAGACAGTCTCTGGTATCTGAGTGTGAGTTGCACTCTGTATCTGACAGTCTCTGGTATGTGAGTGTGAGTTTCACTCTGTGTGATACTCTCTGGTATATGAGTGTGAGTTTCACTCTGTATCTGACAGTCTCTGGTATGTAATAGTGGATTTCACTCTGTATCTGACAATCTCTGGTATGTGAGTGCGGGTTTCATACTGTATCTGTCAGTCTCTGGTATGTGAGTGTGAGTTTCACTCTGTATCTGACTGTCTCTGGTATGTGAGTGTGAATTTCACTCTGTATCTGACAGTCTCTGGTATGTGAGTGTGAGTTTCACTCTGTATTAGACAGTCTCTGGTATGAGAGTGTAAGTTTCACTCTGTATCTGACAGTACCTGGTATGTGACTGTGAGTTTCATTCTTTATCTGGCAGTCGATGGTATGTGAGTGTGAGTTTCACTCTGTATCTGATAGTCTCTGGTATGTGAGTGTGAGTTTCACTCTGTATCTGACAGTCTCTGGTATGTGAGTGTGGGTTTCACTCTCTATCTGACAGTCTCTGGTATGTGAGTGTGGGTTTCACTCTGTACCTGACAGTCTCTGGTATGTGAGTGTGGGTTTCACTCTGTATTGCCAGTCTCTGGTATGCGAGTGTGGGTTTCACTCTGTATCTGACAGTCTCTGGTATGTGAGTGTGAGTTTCACTCTGCAACTGACTGTCTCTGGTATGTGACTGTGAGTTTCATTCTGTATCTGACAGTCCCTGGTATGTGAGTGTGAGTTTCACTCTATATCTGACTGTCTTTGGTATGTGAGTGTGAGTTTCACTCTGTATTAGACAGTCTCTGGTATGAGAGTGTAAGTTTCACTCTGTATCTGACAGTCTCTGGTATGTGACTGTGAGTTTCATTCTTTATCTGGCAGTCGATGGTATGCGTGTGTGAGTTTCACTCTATATCTGACTGTCTCTGGTATGTGAGTCTGAGTTTCACTTTGTATCTGACAGTCTCTGGTATGTGAGTGTGGGTTTTACTCTGTATCTGACAGTCTCTGGTATGTGAGTGTGAGTTTCACTCTGTATCTGACAGTCTCTGGTATGTGAGTGTGGGTTTCACTCTCTATCTGACAGTCTCTGGTATGTGAGTGTGGGTTTCACTCTGTATCTGACAGTCTCTGGTATGTGAGTGTGGGTTTCACTCTGTATTGCCAGTCTCTGGTATGCGAGTGTGGGTTTCACTCTGTATCTGACAGTCTCTGGTATGTGAGTGTGAGTTTCACTCTGCAACTGACTGTCTCTGGTATGTGACTGTGAGTTTCATTCTGTATCTGACAGTCCCTGGTATGTGAGTGTGAGTTTCACTCTATATCTGACTGTCTTTGGTATGTGAGTGTGAGTTTCACTCTGTATTAGACAGTCTCTGGTATGAGAGTGTAAGTTTCACTCTGTATCTGACAGTCTCTGGTATGTGACTGTGAGTTTCATTTTTTATCTGGCAGTCGATGGTATGTGAGTGTGAGTTTCACTCTATATCTGACAGTCTCTGGTATGTGAATGTGAGTTTCATTCTGTATGATAGTCTCTGGTATGTGAGTGTGAGTTTCACTCTATATCTGACTGTCTCTGGTATGAGAGTCTGAGTTTCACTTTGTATCTGACAGTCTCTGGTATGTGAGTGTGGGTTTTACTCTGTATCTGACAGTCTCTGGTATGTGAGTGTGAGTTTCACTCTGTATCTGACAGTCTCTGGTATGTGAGTGTGAGTTTCACTCTCTATCTGACTGTCTCTGGTATGTGAGTGTGAGTTTCACTCTGTATCTGACAGTCTCTGGTATGTGAGTGTGGGTTTCACTCTGTATCTGACAGTCTCTGGTATGTGAGTCTGGGTTTCACTCTGTATCTGACAGTCTCTGGTATGTGAGTGTGGGTTTCACTCTGTATCTGACAGTCTCTGGTATGTGAGTGTGAGTTTCACTCTGTATCTGACAGTCTCTGGTATGTTAGTGTGAGTTTCACTCTGTATCTGACAGTCTCTGGTATGTGAGTGAGTTTCACTCTGTATTAGACAGTCTCTGGTATGTGAGTGTGAGTTTCACTCTGTATCTGACAGTCTCTGGTATGTGAGTGTGGGTTTCACTCAGTATCTGACAGTCTCTGGTATGTGAGTGTGAGTTTCACTCTGTATCTGACAGTCTCTGGTATGTGAGTGTGGGTTTCACTCAGCATCTGACAGTCTCTGGTATGTGAGTGTGAGTTTCACTCTGTATCTGACAGTCTCTGGTTTGTGAGTGTTAGTTTCACTCTGTATCTGTCAGTCTCTGGTATGTGAGTGTGAGTTTTATGCTGTACCTGTAAATTTCTGTTTTATGAGTAAGGGTTTTATTCAGTATCTGACAGTTTCTGGGAATGGGATTGTGGAATTCAGTCTGCAACTGTAAGTCAAAGGTTTGTGATTAATGATATTAATCTGGATCTGTTATTCTCTGGTGCCTGAATTTTGTTTTCCTCTTTATGGTTCAGAGTCTGGAATGTGAGTGTAGGCTTTACTCTGTACCTGTCAGTCTCTGGTATGTGAATGTGAGTTTCACTATGTATGATACTCTCTGGTATGTGAGTGTGAGTTTCACTCTGTAATTGACTGTCTCTGGTATGTGAGTGGGGGTTTCACTCTGTATCTGACAGTCTCTGGTATGTGAGTGTGAATTTCACTCTGTATGATACTGTCTGGTATGTGACTGTGAGTTTCATTCTTTATCTGGCAGTCGATGGTATGTGAGTGTGAGTTTCACTCTGTATCTGACAGTCTCTGGTATGTGAGTGTGAGTTTTACTCTGTAACTGACTGTCTCTGGTATGTGAGTGTGAGTTTCACACTGAATAAGACAGACTCTGGTATGAGAGTGTAAGTTTCACTCTGTATCTGACAGTCTCTGGTATGTGATTGTGAGTTTCACTCTTTATCTGGCAGTCGATGGTATGTGAGTGTGAGTTTCATTCTGCATCTGACAATCTCTGGTATGTGAGTGTGGGTTACACTCTGTATCTGACAGTCTCTGGTATGTGAGTATGGGTTTCAATCTGTATCTGACAGTCTCTGGTATGTGAGTGTGAGTTTCACTCTGTATGATCGTCTCTGGTATGTGAGTGTGAGTTTCACTCTGTATTAGCCAGTCTCTGGTATGTGATTGTGAGTTTCACTCTGTGTTAGACAGTCTCTGGTATCTGAGTGTGAGTTGCACTCTGTATCTGACAGTCTCTGGTATGTGAGTGTGAGTTTCATTCTGTATGATAGTCTCTGGTATGTGAGTGTGAGTTTCACTCTGTATCTGACAGTCGCTGGTATGTGAGTGTGTGTTTCACTCTGTATCTGACAGTCTCTGGTATGTGAGTGTGGGATTCACTCTGTATCTGACTGTTTCTGGTATGTGAGTGTGAGTTTCACTCTGTATCTGACAGTCTCTGGTATGTGACTGTGAGATTCATTCTGTATGATAGTCTCTGGTATGTGAGTGTGAGTTTCACTCTGTATCTGACAGTCGCTGGTATGTGAGTGTGTGTTTCACTCTGTATCTGACAGTCTCTGGTATGTGAGTGTGGGATTCACTCTGCATCTGACAGTCTCTGGTATGTGAGTGTGAGTCTCACTCTGTATCTCACAGTCTCTGGTATGTGAGTGTGGGTTTCACTCTGTATCTGACAGTCTCTGGTATGTGAGTGTGAGTTTCACTCTCTTTCTGACTGTCTCTGGTACGTGAGTGTGAGTTTCACTCTGTATCGGACAGTCTCTGGTATGTGAGTGTGGGTTTCACTCTGTATCTGAGTCTCTGGTATGTGAGTGTGAGTTTCACTCTCTTTCTGACTGTCTCTGGTACGTGAGTGTGAGTTTCACTCTGTATCGGACAGTCTCTGGTATGTGAGTGTGGGTTTCACTCTGTATCTGAGTCTCTGGTATGTGAGTGTGGGTTTCACCCTGTATCGGACAGTCTCTGGTATGTGAGTGTGAGTTTCACTCTGTATCTGACAGTCTCTGGTATGTGAGTGTGAGTTTCACTCTGTAACTGACTGTCTCTGGTATGTGAGTGTGGGTTTCACTCTGTAACTGACAGTCTCTGGTATGTGAGTGTGAGTTCCACTCTGTATCTGACAGTCTCTGGTATGTGAGTGTGAGTTTCACTCTGTAATTGACTGTCTCTGGTATGTGAGTTTCACTCTGTATCTGACAGTCTCTGGTATGTGAGTGTGAGTTTCACTCTGTATCTGACAGTCTCTGGTATGTGAGTGTGAGTTTCACTCTGTATCTGACAGTCTCTGGTATGTGAGTGTGAGTTTCACTCTGCATCTGACAGTCTCTGGTATGTGAGTGTGAGCTTCACTCTGTATCTGACAGTCTCTGGTATGTGAGTGTGAGTTTCACTCTATATCTGACAGTCTCTGGTATGTGAGTGTGAGTTTCACTCTGCATCTGGCAGTCTCTGGTATGTGAGTGTGAGTTTCACTCTGTATCTGACAGTCTCTGGTATGTGAGTGTGAGTTTCACTCTGTATCTGACAATCTCTGGTATGTGAGTGTGGGTTTCACTCTGTATCTGTCAGTCTCTGGTATGTGAGTGTGAGTTTCACTCTGTATCTGACTGTCTCTGGTATGTGAGTGTGAGTTTCACCCTGTATCTGACAGTCTCTGGTATGAGAGTGTAAGTTTCATTCTGTATGATAGTCTCTGGTATGTGAGTGTGAGTTTCACTCTGTATCTGACAGTCGCTGGTATGTGAGTGTGTGTTTCACTCTGTATCTGACAGTCTCTGGTATGTGAGTGTGGGATTCACTCTGTATCTGACTGTTTCTGGTATGTGAGTGTGAGTTTCACTCTGTATCTGACTGTTTCTGGTATGTGAGTGTGAGTTTCACTCTGTATCTGACAGTCTCTGGTATGTGACTGTGAGTTTCATTCTGTATGATAGTCTCTGGTATGTGAGTGTGAGTTTCACTCTGTATCTGACAGTAGCTGGTATGTGAGTGTGTGTTTCACTCTGTATCTGACAGTCTCTGGTATGTGAGTGTGAGTTTCACTCTCTTTCTGACTGTCTCTGGTACGTGAGTGTGAGTTTCACTCTGTATCGGACAGTCTCTGGTATGTGAGTGTGGGTTTCACTCTGTAATTGACTGTCTCTGGTATGTGAGTTTCACTCTGTATCTGACAGTCTCTGGTATGTGAGTGTGAGTTTCACTCTGTATCTGACAGTCTCTGGTATGTGAGTGTGAGTTTCACTCTGTATCTGACAGTCTCTGGTATGTGAGTGTGAGTTTCACTCTGCATCTGACAGTCTCTGGTATGTGAGTGTGAGTTTCACTCTGTATCTGACAGTCTCTGGTATGTGAGTGTGAGTTTCACTCTGTATCTGACAGTCTCTGGTATGTGAGTGTGAGTTTCACTCTGTATCTGACAGTCTCTGGTATGTGAGTGTGAGTTTCACTCTGTATCTGACAGTCTCTGGTATGTGAGTGTGAGTTTCACTCTGTATCTGACAGTCTCTGGTATGTGAGTGTGGGTTTCACTCTGTATCTGACAGTCTCTGGTATGTGAGTGTGAGTTTCACTCTGTATCTGACTGTCTCTGGTATGTGAGTGTGAGTTTCACTCTGTATCTGACAGTCTCTGGTATGAGAGTGTAAGTTTCACTCTGTATCTGACAGTCTCTGGTATGTGAGTGTGAGTTTCACTCTGTATCTGACAGTCGCTGGTATGTGAGTGTGTGTTTCACTCTGTATCTGACAGTCTCTGGTATGTGAGTGTGGGATTCACTCTGTATCTGACAGTCTCTGGTATGTGAGTGTGAGTTTCACTCTGTATCTGACAGTCTCTGGTATGTGAGTGTGAGTTTCACTCTGTATCTGACAGTCTCTGGTATGTGACTGTGAGATTCACTCTGTATGATAGTCTCTGGTATGTGAGTGTGAGTTTCACTCTGTATCTGACAGTCTCTGGTATGTGAGTGTGTGTTTCACTCTGTATCTGACAGTCTCTGGTATGTGAGTGTGAGTTTCACTCTCTTTCTGACTGTCTCTGGTACGTGAGTGTGAGTTTCACTCTGTATCGGACAGTCTCTGGTATGTGAGTGTGGGTTTCACTCTGTATCTGACAGTCTCTGGTATGTGAGTGTGGGTTTCACTCTGTATCTGACAGTCTCTGGTATGTGAGTGTGAGTTTCACTCTGTATCTGACAGTCTCTGGTATGTGAGTGTGAGTTTCACTCTGTAACTGACTGTCTCTGGTATGTGAGTGTGGGTTTCACTCTGTAACTGACAGTCTCTGGTATGTGAGTGTGAGTTCACTCTGTATCTGACAGTCTCTGGTATGTGAGTGTGAGTTTCACTCTGTAATTGACTGTCTCTGGTATGTGAGTTTCACTCTGTATCTGACAGTCTCTGGTATGTGAGTGTGAGTTTCACTCTGTATCTGACAGTCTCTGGTATGTGAGTGTGAGTTTCACTCAGTATCTGACAGTCTCTGGTATGTGAGTGTGAGTTTCACTCTGCATCTGACAGTCTCTGGTATGTGAGTGTGAGCTTCACTCTGTATCTGACTGTCTCTGGTATGTGAGTGTGGGTTTCACTCTGTAACTGACTGTCTCTGGTATGTGAGTGTGAGTTCCACTCTGTATCTGACAGTCTCTGGTATGTGAGTGTGAGTTTCACTCTGTAATTGACTGTCTCTGGTATGTGAGTGTGAGTTTCACTCTGTATCTGACAGTCTCTGGTATGTGAGTGTGAGTTTCACTCTGTATCTGACAGTCTCTGGTATGTGAGTGTGAGTTTCACTCTGTATCTGACAGTCTCTGGTATGTGAGTGTGAGTTTCACTCTGTATCTGACAGTCTCTGGTATGTGAGTGTGAGTTTCACTCTGTATCTGACAGTCTCTGGTATGTGAGTGTGAGTTTCACTCTGTATCTGACAGTCTCTGGTATGTGAGTGTGAGTTTCACTCTGTATCTGACAGTCTCTGGTATGTGAGTGTGAGTTTCACTCTGTATCTGACAGTCTCTGGTATGTGAGTGTGAGTTTCACTCTGTATCTGACAGTCTCTGGTATGTGAGTGTGAGTTTCACTCTGTATCTGACAGTCTCTGGTATGTGAGTGTGGGTTTCACTCTGTATCTGACAGTCTCTGGTATGTGAGTGTGGGTTTCACTCTGTATCTGACAGTCTCTGGTATGTGAGTGTGGGTTTCACTCTGTATCTGTCAGTCTCTGGTATGTGAGTGTGAGTTTTATGCTGTACCTGTAAATTTCTATTTTATGAGTAAGGGTTTTATTCAGTATCTGACAGTTTCTGGGAATGGGATTGTGGAATTCAGTCTGCACCTGCAAGTCACTGGTATGTGATTAATGATATTAATCTGGATCTGTTATTCTCTGGTGCCCGAATTTTGTATTCCTCTTTATGGTTCAGAGTCTGGAATGTGAGTGTAGGCTTTACTCTGTAACTGTCAGTCTCTGGTATGTGAATGTGAGTTTCACTCTGTATGATACTCTCTGGTATGTGAGTGTGGGTTTCACTCTGTATCTGTCAGTCTCTGGTATGTGAGTGTGAGTTTCACTCTGTATCTGACTGTTTCTGGTATGTGAGTGTGAGTTTCACTCTGTATCTGACAGTCTCTGGTATGAGAGTGTAAGTTTCACTCTGTATGATAGTCTCTGGTATGTGAGTGTGAGTTTCACTCTGTATCTGACAGTCGCTGGTATGTGAGTGTGAGTTTCACTCTGTATCTGACAGTCTCTGGTATGTGAGTGTGAGTTTCACTCTGTATCTGACTGTCTCTGGTATGTGAGTGTGAGTTTCACTCTGTATCTGACAGTCTCTGGTATGTGAGTGTGAGTTTCACTCTGTATCTGACAGTCTCTGGTATGTGAGTGTGAGTTTCACTCTGTATCTGACAGTCTCTGGTATGTGAGTGTGTGTTTCACTCTGTATCTGACAGTCTCTGGTATGTGAGTGTGGGTTTCACTCTGCATCTGACAGTCTCTGGTATGTGAGTGTGAGTTTCACTCTGTATCTGACAGTCTCTGGTATGTGAGTGTGGGTTTCACTCTGTATCTGACAGTCTCTGGTATGTGAGTGTGAGTTTCACTCTGTATCTGACAGTCTCTGGTATGTGAGTGTGAGTTTCACTCTGTATCTGACAGTCTCTGGTATGTGAGTGTGGGTTTCACTCTGTATCTGACAGTCTCTGGTATGTGAGTGTGAGTTTCACTCTCTTTCTGACTGTCTCTGGTACGTGAGTGTGAGTTTCACTCTGTATCGGACAGTCTCTGGTATGTGAGTGTGGGTTTCACTCTGTATCTGAGTCTCTGGTATGTGAGTGTGGGTTTCACCCTGTATCGGACAGTCTCTGGTATGTGAGTGTGAGTTTCACTCTGTATCTGACAGTCTCTGGTATGTGAGTGTGAGTTCCACTCTGTATCTGACAGTCTCTGGTATGTGAGTGTGAGTTTCACTCTGTAATTGACTGTCTCTGGTATGTGAGTTTCACTCTGTATCTGACAGTCTCTGGTATGTGAGTGTGAGTTTCACTCTGTATCTGACAGTCTCTGGTATGTGAGTGTGAGTTTCACTCTGTATCTGACAGTCTCTGGTATGTGAGTGTGAGTTTCACTCTGCATCTGACAGTCTCTGGTATGTGAGTGTGAGCTTCACTCTGTATCTGACAGTCTCTGGTATGTGAGTGTGAGTTTCACTCTATATCTGACAGTCTCTGGTATGTGAGTGTGAGTTTCACTCTGCATCTGGCAGTCTCTGGTATGTGAGTGTGAGTTTCACTCTGTATCTGACAGTCTCTGGTATGTGAGTGTGAGTTTCACTCTGTATCTGACAATCTCTGGTATGTGAGTGTGGGTTTCACTCTGTATCTGTCAGTCTCTGGTATGTGAGTGTGAGTTTCACTCTGTATCTGACTGTTTCTGGTATGTGAGTGTGAGTTTCACCCTGTATCTGACAGTCTCTGGTATGAGAGTGTAAGTTTCATTCTGTATGATAGTCTCTGGTATGTGAGTGTGAGTTTCACTCTGTATCTGACAGTCGCTGGTATGTGAGTGTGTGTTTCACTCTGTATCTGACAGTCTCTGGTATGTGAGTGTGGGATTCACTCTGTATCTGACTGTTTCTGGTATGTGAGTGTGAGTTTCACTCTGTATCTGACTGTTTCTGGTATGTGAGTGTGAGTTTCACTCTGTATCTGACAGTCTCTGGTATGTGAGTGTGAGTTTCACTCTGTATTGACAGTCTCTGGTATGTGAGTGTGAGTTTCACTCTGTATCTGACAGTCTCTGGTATGTGAGTGTGTGTTTCACTCTGTATCTGACAGTCTCTGGTATGTGAGTGTGAGTTTCACTCTGTATCTGACTGTCTCTGGTATGTGAGTGTGAGTTTCACTCTGTATCTGACAGTCTCTGGTATGTGAGTGTGAGTTTCACTCTGTATCTGACAGTCTCTGGTATGTGAGTGTGAGTTTCACTCTGTATCTGACAGTCTCTGGTATGTGAGTGTGAGTTTCACTCTGTATCTGACAGTCTCTGGTATGTGAGTGTGAGTTTCACTCTGTATCTGACAGTCTCTGGTATGTGAGTGTGAGTTTCACTCTGTATCTGACAGTCTCTGGTATGTGAGTGTGAGTTTCACTCTGTATCTGACAGTCTCTGGTATGTGAGTGTGAGTTTCACTCTGTATCTGACAGTCTCTGGTATGTGAGTGTGAGTTTCACTCTGTATCTGACAGTCTCTGGTATGTGAGTGTGAGTTTCACTCTGTATCTGACAGTCTCTGGTATGTGAGTGTGAGTTTCACTCTGTATCTGACAGTCTCTGGTATGTGAGTGTGAGTTTCACTCTGTATCTGACAGTCTCTGGTATGTGAGTGTGAGTTTCACTCTGTATCTGACAGTCTCTGGTATGTGAGTGTGAGTTTCACTCTGTATCTGACAGTCTCTGGTATGTGAGTGTGAGTTTCACTCTGTATCTGACAGTCTCTGGTATGTGAGTGTGAGTTTCACTCTGTATCTGACAGTCTCTGGTATGTGAGTGTGAGTTTCACTCTGTATCTGACAGTCTCTGGTATGTGAGTGTGAGTTTCACTCTGTATCGGACAGTCTCTGGTATGTGAGTGTGTGTTTCACTCTGTATCTGACAGTCTCTGGTATGTGAGTGTGGGTTTCACTCTGTATCTGTCAGTCTCTGGTATGTGAGTGTGAGTTTTATGCTGTACCTGTAAATTTCTATTTTATGAGTAAGGGTTTTATTCAGTATCTGACAGTTTCTGGGAATGGGATTGTGGAATTCAGTCTGCACCTGCAAGTCACTGGTATGTGATTAATGATATTAATCTGGATCTGTTATTCTCTGGTGCCCGAATTTTGTTTTCCTCTTTATGGTTCAGAGTCTGGAATGTGAGTGTAGGCTTTACTCTGTAACTGTCAGTCTCTGGTATGTGAATGTGAGTTTCACTCTGTATGATACTCTCTGGTATGTGAGTGTGAGTTTCTCTCTGTAATTGACTGTCTCTGGTATGTGAGTGTGAGTTTCACTCTGTATCTGACATTCTCTGGTATGTGAGTGTGAGTTTCACTCTGTATTAGACAGTCTCTGGTATGAGAGTGTAAGTTTCACTCTGTATCTGACAGTCTCTGGTATGTGAGTGTGGGTTTCACTCTGTATTAGACAGTCTCTGGTATGTGAGTGTGGGTTTCACTCTGTATTAGACAGTCTCTGGTATGTGAGTGTGAGTTTCACTCTGTATCTGACAGTCTCTGGTATGTGAGTGTGAGTTTCACTCTGTAATTGACTGTCTCTGGTATGTGAGTGTGAGTTTCACTCTGTATCTGACAGTCTCTGGTATGTGAGTGTGAGTTTCACTCTGTATGATACTCTCTGGTATGTGAGTGTGAGTTTCACTCTGTAATTGACTGTCTCTGGTATGTGAGTGTGAGTTTCACTCTGTATCTGACATTCTCTGGTATGTGAGTGTGAGTTTCACTCTGTATTAGACAGTCTCTGGTATGTGAGTGTGAGTTTCACTCTGTATCTGACAGTCTCTGGTATGTGAGTGTGGGTTTCACTCTGTATCTGACAGTCTCTGGTATGTGAGTGTGGGTTTCACTCTGTATTAGACAGTCTCTGGTATGTGAGTGTGGGTTTCACTCTGTATCTGACAGTCTCTGGTATGTGAGTGTGAGTTTCACTCTGTATCTGACAGTCTCTGGTATGTGAGTGTGAGTTTCACTCTGTATCTGACAGTCTCTGGTATGTTAGTGTGAGTTTCACTCTGTATCTGACAGTCTCTGGTATGTGAGTGTGAGTTTCACTCTGTATCTGACATTCTCTGGTATGTGAGTGTGAGTTTCACTCTGTAATTGACTGTCTCTGGTATGTGAGTGTGAGTTTCACTCTGTATGATACTCTCTGGTATGTGAGTGTGAGTTTCACTCTGTATCTCACATTCTCTGGTATGTGAGTGTGAGTTTCACTCTGTATTCGACAGTCTCTGGTATAAGAGTGTAAGTTTCACTCTGTATCTGACAGTCTCTGGTATGTGACTGAGTTTCATTCTTTATCTGGCAGTCGATGGTATGTGAGTGTGAGTTTCACTCTGTATATGACAGTCTCTGGTATGTGAGTGTGAGTTTCACTCTGTAATTGACCGTCTCTGGTATGTGACTGTGAGTTTCATTCATTATCTGGCAGTCGATGGTATGTGAGTGTGAGTTTCACTCTGTATCTGACAGTCTCTGGTATGTGAGTGTGAGTTTCACTCTGTAATTGACCGTCTCTGGTATGTGAGTGTGAGGTTCACTCTGTATCTGACAGTCTCTGGTATGTGAGTGTGGGTTTCACTCTGTATCTGACAGTCTCTGGTATGTGAGTGTGAGTTTCACTCTCTATCTGACTGTCTCTGGTATGTGAGTGTGAGTTTCACTCTGTATCGGACAGTCTCTGGTATGTGAGTGTGGGTTTCACTCTGTATCGGACAGTCTCTGGTATGCGAGTGTGGGTTTCACTCTGTATCTGACAGTCTCTGGTATGTGAGTATGGGTTTCACTCTGTATCTGACCGTCTCTGGTATGTGAGTGTGAATTTCATTCTGCATCTGACAGTCTCTGGTATGTGAGTGTGAGTTTCACTCTGTATCTGACAGTCTCTGGTATGTGAGTGTGAGTTTCACTCTGTATCTGACAGTCTCTGGTATGTTAGTGTGAGTTTCACTCTGTATCTGACAGTCTCTGGTATGTGAGTGTGAGTTTCACTCTGTATCTGACAGTCTCTGGTATGTGAGTGTGGGTTTCACTCTGTATGACAGTCTCTGGTATGTGAGTGTGAGTTTTATGCTGTACCTGTAAATTTCTGTTTTATGAGTAAGGGTTTTATTCAGTATCTGACAGTTTCTGGGAATGGGATTGTGGAATTCAGTCTGCACCTGTAAGTCACTGGTTTGTGAATAATGATATTAATCTGTATCTGTTATTCTCTGGTGCCTGAATTTTGTTTTCCTCTTTTTGGTTCAGAGTCTGGAATGTGAGTGGATGCTTTACTCTGTACCTGTCAGTCTCTTGTATGTGAGTGTGAGTTTCACTTTGTATCTGACAGTCTCTGGTATGTGAGTGTGAGTTTCACTTTGTATCTGACAGTCTCTGGTATGTGAGTGCGAGTTTCACGCTCTATTTTACAGTCTCTGGTATGTGAGTGTGAGTTTCACTCTGTATGATAGTCATTGGTATGTGAGTGTGAGTTTCACTCTGTATCTGACAGTCTCTGGTATGTGAGTGTGAGTTTCACTCTGTATTAGACAGTCTCTGGTATGTGAGTGTGAGTTTCACTCTGTATTCGACAGTCTCTGGTATGAGAGTGTAAGTTTCACTCTGTATCTGACAGTCTCTGGTATGTGACTGTGAGTTTCATTCTTTATCTGGCAGTCGATGGTATGTGAGTGTGAGTTTCACTCTGTATCTGACTGTCTCTGGTATGTGAGTCTGAGTTTCACTTTGTATCTGACAGTCTCTGGTATGTGAGTGTGGGTTTTACTCTGTATCTGACAGTCTCTGGTATGTGAGTGTGAGTTTCACTCTGTATCTGACAGTCTCTGGTATGTGAGTGTGAGTTTCATTCTCTATCTGACTGTCTCTGGTATGTGAGTGTGGGTTTCACTCTGTATCTGACAGTCCCTGGTATGGGAGTGTGAGTTTCACTCTCTATCTGACTGTCTCTGGTATGCGAGTCTGGGTTTCACTCTGTATCTGACAGTCTCTGGTATGTGAGTGTGGGTTTCACTCTGTATCTGATAGTCTCTGGTATGTGAGTGTGGCTTTCACTCTGTATCTGACAGTCTCTGGTATGTGAGTGTGAGTTTCACTCTGTATCTGACAGTCCCTGGTATGTGAGTGTGAGTTTCACTCTCGATCCGACTGTCTCTGGTATGTGAGTGTGAGTTTCACTCTGTATCGGACAGTCTCTGGTATGTGAGTGTGGGTTTCACTCTGTATCGGACAGTCTCTGGTATGCGAGTCTGGGTTTCACTCTGTATCTGACAGTCTCTGGTATGTGAGTGTGGGTTTCACACTCTATCTGACAGTCTCTGGCATGTGAGTGTGGGTTTCACTCTGTATCTGACAGTCTCCGGTATGTGAGTGTGGGTTTCACTCTGTATCGCCAGTCTCTGGTATGCGAGTGTGGGTTTCACTCTGTATCGGACAGTCTCTGGTATGTGAGTGTGAGTTTCACTCTGCAACTGACTGTCTCTGGTATGTGAGTGTGAGTTTCACTCTGTATCTGACAGTCTCTGGTATGTGAGTGTGAGTTTTATGCTGTACCTGTAAATTTCTGTTTTATGAGTAAGGGTTTTATTCAGTATCTGACAGTTTCTGGGAATGGGATTGTGGAATTCAGTCTGCACCTGTAAGTCACTGGTTTGTGAATAATGATATGAATCTGTATCTGTTATTCTCTGGTGCCTGAATTTTGTTTTCCTCTTTATGGTTCAGAGTCTGGAATGTGAGTGGATGCTTTACTCTGTACCTGTCAGTCTCTTGTATGTGAGTGTGAGTTTCACTTTGTATCTGACAGTCTCTGGTATGTGAGTGTGAGTTTCACTTTGTATCTGACAGTCTCTGGTATGTGAGTGCGAGTTTCACGCTCTATTTGACAGTCTCTGGTATGTGAGTGTGAGTTTCACTCTGTATCTGACAGTCTCTGGTATGTGAGTGTGAGTTTCACTCTGTATGATAGTCATTGGTATGTGAGTGTGAGTTTCACTCTGTATCTGACAGTCTCTGGTATGTGAGTGTGAGTTTCACTCTGTATCTGACAGTCTCTGGTATGTGAGTGTGAGTTTCACTCTGTATTAGACAGTCTCTGGTATGTGAGTGTGAGTTTCACTCTGTATTCGACAGTCTCTGGTATGTGAGTGTGAGTTTCACTCTGTATCTGACAGTCTCTGGTATGTGATAGTGGGTTTCACTCTGTATCTGACAGTCTCTGGTATGTGAGTGTGAGTTTCACTCTGCAACTGACTGTCTCTGGTATGTGAGTGTGAGTTTGACTCTGTATCTGACAATCTCTGGTATGTGAGTTTGTGTTTCACTCTGTGTCTGACAGGCTCTGGTATGTGAGTGTGGGTTTCACTCTGTATCTGACAGTATCTGGTATGTGAGTGTGGGTTTCACTCTGTGTCTGATAGTCTCTGGTATGTGAGTGTGGCTTTCACTCTGTATCTGACAGTCCCTGGTATGTGAGTGTGAGTTTCACTCTGTATTAGACAGTCTCTGGTATGATGTGGGTTTCACTCTGTATCTGACAGTCTCTGGTATGTGAGTGTGAGTTTCACTCTGTATCTGACAGTCTCTGGTATGTTAGTGTGAGTTTCACTCTGTATCTGACAGTCTCTGGTATGTGAGTGTGAGTTTCACTCTGTATCTGACATTCTCTGGTATGTGAGTGTGAGTTTCACTCTGTAATTGACTGTCTCTGGTATGTGAGTGTGAGTTTCACTCTGTATGATACTCTCTGGTATGTGAGTGTGAGTTTCACTCTGTATCTCACATTCTCTGGTATGTGAGTGTGAGTTTCACTCTGTATTCGACAGTCTCTGGTATAAGAGTGTAAGTTTCACTCTGTATCTGACAGTCTCTGGTATGTGACTGAGTTTCATTCTTTATCTGGCAGTCGATGGTATGTGAGTGTGAGTTTCACTCTGTATATGACAGTCTCTGGTATGTGAGTGTGGGTTTCACTCTGTATCTGACAGTCTCTGGTATGTGAGTGTGGGATTCACTCTGCATCTGACAGTCTCTGGTATGTGAGTGTGGGATTCACTCTGCATCTGACAGTCTCTGGTATGTGAGTGTGAGTCTCACTCTGTATCTCACAGTCTCTGGTATGTGAGTGTGGGTTTCACTCTGTATCTGACAGTCTCTGGTATGTGAGTGTGAGTTTCACTCTCTTTCTGACTGTCTCTGGTACGTGAGTGTGAGTTTCACTCTGTATCGGACAGTCTCTGGTATGTGAGTGTGGGTTTCACTCTGTATCTGAGTCTCTGGTATGTGAGTGTGAGTTTCACTCTCTTTCTGACTGTCTCTGGTACGTGAGTGTGAGTTTCACTCTGTATCGGACAGTCTCTGGTATGTGAGTGTGGGTTTCACTCTGTATCTGAGTCTCTGGTATGTGAGTGTGGGTTTCACCCTGTATCGGACAGTCTCTGGTATGTGAGTGTGAGTTTCACTCTGTATCTGACAGTCTCTGGTATGTGAGTGTGAGTTTCACTCTGTAACTGACTGTCTCTGGTATGTGAGTGTGGGTTTCACTCTGTAACTGACAGTCTCTGGTATGTGAGTGTGAGTTCCACTCTGTATCTGACAGTCTCTGGTATGTGAGTGTGAGTTTCACTCTGTAATTGACTGTCTCTGGTATGTGAGTTTCACTCTGTATCTGACAGTCTCTGGTATGTGAGTGTGAGTTTCACTCTGTATCTGACAGTCTCTGGTATGTGAGTGTGAGTTTCACTCTGTATCTGACAGTCTCTGGTATGTGAGTGTGAGTTTCACTCTGCATCTGACAGTCTCTGGTATGTGAGTGTGAGCTTCACTCTGTATCTGACAGTCTCTGGTATGTGAGTGTGAGTTTCACTCTGTATCTGACAGTCTCTGGTATGTGAGTGTGAGTTTCACTCTGCATCTGGCAGTCTCTGGTATGTGAGTGTGAGTTTCACTCTGTATCTGACAGTCTCTGGTATGTGAGTGTGAGTTTCACTCTGTATCTGACAGTCTCTGGTATGTGAGTGTGGGTTTCACTCTGTATCTGTCAGTCTCTGGTATGTGAGTGTGAGTTTCACTCTGTATCTGACTGTCTCTGGTATGTGAGTGTGAGTTTCACCTGTATCTGACAGTCTCTGGTATGTGAGTGTAGTTTCACTCTGTATGATAGTCTCTGGTATGTGAGTGTGAGTTTCACTCTGTATCTGACAGTCGCTGGTATGTGAGTGTGTGTTTCACTCTGTATCTGACAGTCTCTGGTATGTGAGTGTGGGATTCACTCTGTATCTGACAGTCTCTGGTATGTGAGTGTGAGTTTCACTCTGTATCTGACTGTCTCTGGTATGTGAGTGTGAGTTTCACTCTGTATCTGACAGTCTCTGGTATGTGACTGTGAGTTTCACTCTGTATGATAGTCTCTGGTATGTGAGTGTGAGTTTCACTCTGTATCTGACAGTCTCTGGTATGTGAGTGTGTGTTTCACTCTGTATCTGACAGTCTCTGGTATGTGAGTGTGAGTTTCACTCTCTTTCTGACTGTCTCTGATACGTGAGTGTGAGTTTCACTCTGTATCGGACAGTCTCTGGTATGTGAGTGTGGGTTTCACTCTGTATCTGAGTCTCTGGTATGTGAGTGTGGGTTTCACTCTGTATCGGACAGTCTCTGGTATGTGAGTGTGAGTTTCACTCTGTATCTGACAGTCTCTGGTATGTGAGTGTGAGTTTCACTCTGTATCTGACAGTCTCTGGTATGTGAGTGTGGGTTTCACTCTGTAACTGACTGTCTCTGGTATGTGAGTGTGAGTTTCACTCTGTATCTGACAGTCTCTGGTATGTGAGTGTGAGTTTCACTCTGTAATTGACTGTCTCTGGTATGTGAGTGTGAGTTTCACTCTGTATCTGACAGTCTCTGGTATGTGAGTGTGAGTTTCACTCTGTATCTGACAGTCTCTGGTATGTGAGTGTGAGTTTCACTCTGTATCTGACAGTCTCTGGTATGTGAGTGTGAGTTTCACTCTGCATCTGACAGTCTCTGGTATGTGAGTGTGAGCTTCACTCTGTATCTGACAGTCTCTGGTATGTGAGTGTGAGTTTCACTCTGCATCTGGCAGTCTCTGGTATGTGAGTGTGAGTTTCACTCTGTATCTGACAGTCTCTGGTATGTGAGTATGAGTTTCACTCTGTATCTGACAGTCTCTGGTATGTTAGTGTGAGTTTCACTCTGTATCTGACAGTCTCTGGAATGTGAGTGTGGGTTTCACTCTGTATCGGACAGTCTCTGGTATGTGAGTGTGGGTTTCACTCTGTATCGGACAGTCTCTGGTATGCGAGTGTGGGTTTCACTCTGTATCTGACAGTCTCTGGTATGTGAGTGTGGGTTTCACTCTGTATCTGTCAGTCTCTGGTATGTGAGTGTGAGTTTTATGCTGTACCTGTAAATTTCTATTTTATGAGTAAGGGTTTTATTCAGTATCTGACAGTTTCTGGGAATGGGATTGTGGAATTCAGTCTGCACCTGCAAGTCACTGGTATGTGATTAATGATATTAATCTGGATCTGTTATTCTCTGGTGCCCGAATTTTGTTTTCCTCTTTATGGTTCAGAGTCTGGAATGTGAGTGTAGGCTTTACTCTGTAACTGTCAGTCTCTGGTATGTGAATGTGAGTTTCACTCTGTATGATACTCTCTGGTATGTGAGTGTGAGTTTCTCTCTGTAATTGACTGTCTCTGGTATGTGAGTGTGAGTTTCACTCTGAATCTGACATTCTCTGGTATGTGAGTGTGAGTTTCACTCTGTATTAGACAGTCTCTGGTATGAGAGTGTAAGTTTCACTCTGTATCTGACAGTCTCTGGTATGTGAGTGTGGGTTTCACTCTGTATTAGACAGTCTCTGGTATGTGAGTGTGGGTTTCACTCTGTATTAGACAGTCTCTGGTATGTGAGTGTGAGTTTCACTCTGTATTAGACAGTCTCTGGTATGAGAGTATAAGTTTCACTCTGTAATTGACTGTCTCTGGTATGCGAGTGTGAGTTTCACTCTGTATCTGACATTCTCTGGTATGTGAGTGTGAGTTTCACTCTGTATGATACTCTCTGGTATGTGAGTGTGAGTTTCACTCTGTAATTGACTGTCTCTGGTATGTGAGTGTGAGTTTCACTCTGTATCTGACATTCTCTGGTATGTGAGTGTGAGTTTCACTCTGCATTAGACAGTCTCTGGTATGAGAGTGTAAGTTTCACTCTGTATCTGACAGTCTCTGGTATGTGAGTGTGGGTTTCACTCTGTATTAGACAGTCTCTGGTATGTGAGTGTGGGTTTCACTCTGTATTAGACAGTCTCTGGTATGTGAGTGTGGGTTTCACTCTGTATTAGACAGTCTCTGGTATGAGTGTGGGTTTCACTCTGTATCTGACAGTCTCTGGTATGTGAGTGTGAGTTTCACTCTGTATCTGACAGTCTCTGGTATGTTAGTGTGAGTTTCACTCTGTATCTGACAGTCTCTGGTATGTGAGTGTGAGTTTCACTCTGTATCTGACATTCTCTGGTATGTGAGTGTGAGTTTCACTCTGTAATTGACTGTCTCTGGTATGTGAGTGTGAGTTTCACTCTGTATGATACTCTCTGGTATGTGAGTGTGAGTTTCACTCTGTATCTCACATTCTCTGGTATGTGAGTGTGAGTTTCACTCTGTATTCGACAGTCTCTGGTATAAGAGTGTAAGTTTCACTCTGTATCTGAGAGTCTCTGGTATGTTAGTGTGAGTTTCACTCTGTATCTGACAGTCTCTGGTATGTGAGTATGGGTTTCACTCTGTATCTGACCGTCTCTGGTATGTGAGTGTGAATTTCATTCTGCATCTGACAGTCTCTGGTATGTGAGTGTGAGTTTCACTCTGTATCTGACAGTCTCTGGTATGTGAGTGTGAGTTTCACTCTGTATCTGAGAGTCTCTGGTATGTTAGTGTGAGTTTCACTCTGTATCTGACAGTCTCTGGTATGTGAGTGTGAGTTTCACTCTGTATCTGACAGTCTCTGGTATGTGAGTGTGGGTTTCACTCTGTATGACAGTCTCTGGTATGTGAGTGTGAGTTTTATGCTGTACCTGTAAATTTCTGTTTTATGAGTAAGGTTTTATTCAGTATCTGACAGTTTCTGGAATGGGATTGTGGAATTCAGTCTGCACCTGTAAGTCACTGGTTTGTGAATAATGATATTAATCTGTATCTGTTATTCTCTGGTGCCTGAATTTTGTTTTCCTCTTTTTGTTCAGAGTCTGGAATGTGAGTGGATGCTTTACTCTGTACCTGTCAGTCTCTTGTATGTGAGTGTGAGTTTCACTTTGTATCTGACAGTCTCTGGTATGTGAGTGTGAGTTTCACTTTGTATCTGACAGTCTCTGGTATGTGAGTGCGAGTTTCACGCTCTATTTTACAGTCTCTGGTATGTGAGTGTGAGTTTCACTCTGTATGATAGTCATTGGTATGTGAGTGTGAGTTTCACTCTGTATCTGACAGTCTCTGGTATGTGAGTGTGAGTTTCACTCTGTATTAGACAGTCTCTGGTATGTTAGTGTGAGTTTCACTCTGTATCTGACAGTCTCTGGTATGTGACTGTGAGTTTCATTCTGTATGATAGTCTCTGGTATGTGAGTGTGAGTTTCACTCTGTATCTGACAGTAGCTGGTATGTGAGTGTGTGTTTCACTCTGTATCTGACAGTCTCTGGTATGTGAGTGTGAGTTTCACTCTCTTTCTGACTGTCTCTGATACGTGAGTGTGAGTTTCACTCTGTATCGGACAGTCTCTGGTATGTGAGTGTGGGTTTCACTCTGTATCTGAGTCTCTGGTATGTGAGTGTGGGTTTCACCCTGTATCGGACAGTCTCTGGTATGTGAGTGTGAGTTTCACTCTGTATCTGACAGTCTCTGGTATGTGAGTGTGAGTTTCACTCTGTAACTGACTGTCTCTGGTATGTGAGTGTGGGTTTCACTCTGTAACTGACTGTCTCTGGTATGTGAGTGTGAGTTCCACTCTGTATCTGACAGTCTCTGGTATGTGAGTGTGAGTTTCACTCTGTATCGGACAGTCTCTGGTATGTGAGTGTGGGTTTCACTCTGTATCGCCAGTCTCTGGTATGCGAGTGTGGGTTTCACTCTGTATCGGACAGTCTCTGGTATGTTAGTGTGAGTTTCACTCTGTATCTGACAGTCTCTGGTATGTGAGTGTGAGTTTCACTCTGTATCTGACATTCTCTGGTATGTGAGTGTGAGTTTCACTCTGTAATTGACTGTCTCTGGTATGTGAGTGTGAGTTTCACTCTGTATGATACTCTCTGGTATGTGAGTGTGAGTTTCACTCTGTATCTCACATTCTCTGGTATGTGAGTGTGAGTTTCACTCTGTATCGGACAGTCTCTGGTATGCGAGTCTGGGTTTCACTCTGTATCTGACAGTCTCTGGTATGTGAGTGTGGGTTTCACACTCTATCTGACAGTCTCTGGCATGTGAGTGTGGGTTTCACTCTGTATCTGACAGTCTCCGGTATGTGAGTGTGGGTTTCACTCTGTATCGCCAGTCTCTGGTATGCGAGTGTGGGTTTCACTCTGTATCGGACAGTCTCTGGTATGTGAGTGTGAGTTTCACTCTGCAACTGACTGTCTCTGGTATGTGAGTGTGAGTTTCACTCTGTATCTGACAATCTCTGGTATGTGAGTTTGTGTTTCACTCTGTATTAGACAGTCTCTGGTATGTGAGTGTGAGTTTCACTCTGTATCTGACAGTATCTGGTATGTGAGTGTGAGTTTCACTCTGTATCTGACAGTCTCTGGTATGTGAGTGTGAGTTTTATGCTGTACCTGTAAATTTCTGTTTTATGAGTAAGGGTTTTATTCAGTATCTGACAGTTTCTGGGAATGGGATTGTGGAATTCAGTCTGCACCTGTAAGTCACTGGTTTGTGAATAATGATATGAATCTGTATCTGTTATTCTCTGGTGCCTGAATTTTGTTTTCCTCTTTATGGTTCAGAGTCTGGAATGTGAGTGGATGCTTTACTCTGTACCTGTCAGTCTCTTGTATGTGAGTGTGAGTTTCACTTTGTATCTGACAGTCTCTGGTATGTGAGTGTGAGTTTCACTTTGTATCTGACAGTCTCTGGTATGTGAGTGCGAGTTTCACGCTCTATTTGACAGTCTCTGGTATGTGAGTGTGAGTTTCACTCTGTATCTGACAGTCTCTGGTATGTGAGTGTGAGTTTCACTCTGTATGATAGTCATTGGTATGTGAGTGTGAGTTTCACTCTGTATCTGACAGTCTCTGGTATGTGAGTGTGAGTTTCACTCTGTATCTGACAGTCTCTGGTATGTGAGTGTGAGTTTCACTCTGTATTAGACAGTCTCTGGTATGTGAGTGTGAGTTTCACTCTGTATTCGACAGTCTCTGGTATGTGAGTGTGAGTTTCACTCTGTATCTGACAGTCTCTGGTATGTGATAGTGGGTTTCACTCTGTATCTGACAGTCTCTGGTATGTGAGTGTGAGTTTCACTCTGCAACTGACTGTCTCTGGTATGTGAGTGTGAGTTTGACTCTGTATCTGACAATCTCTGGTATGTGAGTTTGTGTTTCACTCTGTGTCTGACAGTCTCTGGTATGTGAGTGTGGGTTTCACTCTGTATCTGACAGTATCTGGTATGTGAGTGTGGTTTCACTCTGTGTCTGATAGTCTCTGGTATGTGAGTGTGGCTTTCACTCTGTATCTGACAGTCCCTGGTATGTGAGTGTGAGTTTCACTCTGTATTAGACAGTCTCTGGTATGAGTGTGGGTTTCACTCTGTATCTGACAGTCTCTGGTATGTGAGTGTGAGTTTCACTCTGTATCTGACAGTCTCTGGTATGTTAGTGTGAGTTTCACTCTGTATCTGACAGTCTCTGGTATGTGAGTGTGAGTTTCACTCTGTATCTGACATTCTCTGGTATGTGAGTGTGAGTTTCACTCTGTAATTGACTGTCTCTGGTATGTGAGTGTGAGTTTCACTCTGTATGATACTCTCTGGTATGTGAGTGTGAGTTTCACTCTGTATCTCACATTCTCTGGTATGTGAGTGTGAGTTTCACTCTGTATTCGACAGTCTCTGGTATAAGAGTGTAAGTTTCACTCTGTATCTGACAGTCTCTGGTATGTGACTGAGTTTCATTCTTTATCTGGCAGTCGATGGTATGTGAGTGTGAGTTTCACTCTGTATATGACAGTCTCTGGTATGTGAGTGTGAGTTTCACTCTGTAATTGACCGTCTCTGGTATGTGACTGTGAGTTTCATTCATTATCTGGCAGTCGATGGTATGTGAGTGTGAGTTTCACTCTGTATCTGACAGTCTCTGGTATGTGAGTGTGAGTTTCACTCTGTAATTGACCGTCTCTGGTATGTGAGTGTGAGGTTCACTCTGTATCTGACAGTCTCTGGTATGTGAGTGTGGGTTTCACTCTGTATCTGACAGTCTCTGGTATGTGAGTGTGAGTTTCACTCTCTATCTGACTGTCTCTGGTATGTGAGTGTGAGTTTCACTCTGTATCGGACAGTCTCTGGTATGTGAGTGTGGGTTTCACTCTGTATCGGACAGTCTCTGGTATGCGAGTGTGGGTTTCACTCTGTATCTGACAGTCTCTGGTATGTGAGTATGGGTTTCACTCTGTATCTGACCGTCTCTGGTATGTGAGTGTGAGTTTCACTCTGCATCTGACAGTCTCTGGTATGTGAGTGTGAGTTTCACTCTGTATCTGACAGTCTCTGGTATGTGAGTGTGAGTTTCACTCTGTATCTGACAGTCTCTGGTATGTTAGTGTGAGTTTCACTCTGTATCTGACAGTCTCTGGTATGTGAGTGTGAGTTTCACTCTGTATCTGACAGTCTCTGGTATGTGAGTGTGGGTTTCACTCTGTATGACAGTCTCTGGTATGTGAGTGTGAGTTTTATGCTGTACCTGTAAATTTCTGTTTTATGAGTAAGGGTTTTATTCAGTATCTGACAGTTTCTGGGAATGGGATTGTGGAATTCAGTCTGCACCTGTAAGTCACTGGTTTGTGAATAATGATATTAATCTGTATCTGTTATTCTCTGGTGCCTGAATTTTGTTTTCCTCTTTTTGGTTCAGAGTCTGGAATGTGAGTGGATGCTTTACTCTGTACCTGTCAGTCTCTTGTATGTGAGTGTGAGTTTCACTTTGTATCTGACAGTCTCTGGTATGTGAGTGTGAGTTTCACTTTGTATCTGACAGTCTCTGGTATGTGAGTGCGAGTTTCACGCTCTATTTTACAGTCTCTGGTATGTGAGTGTGAGTTTCACTCTGTATGATAGTCATTGGTATGTGAGTGTGAGTTTCACTCTGTATTAGACAGTCTCTGGTATGTGAGTGTGAGTTTCACTCTGTATTCGACAGTCTCTGGTATGAGAGTGTAAGTTTCACTCTGTATCTGACAGTCTCTTGTATGTGACTGTGAGTTTCATTCTTTATCTGGCAGTCGATGGTATGTGAGTGTGAGTTTCACTCTGTATCTGACTGTCTCTGGTATGTGAGTCTGAGTTTCACTTTGTATCTGACAGTCTCTGGTATGTGAGTGTGGGTTTTACTCTGTATCTGACAGTCTCTGGTATGTGAGTGTGAGTTTCACTCTGTATCTGACAGTCTCTGGTATGTGAGTGTGAGTTTCACTCTCTATCTGACTGTCTCTGGTATGTGAGTGTGGGTTTCACTCTGTATCTGACAGTCCCTGGTATGGGAGTGTGAGTTTCACTCTCTATCTGACTGTCTGTGGTATGCGAGTCTGGGTTTCACTCTGTATCTGACAGTCTCTGGTATGTGAGTGTGGGTTTCACTCTGTATCTGATAGTCTCTGGTATGTGAGTGTGGCTTTCACTCTGTATCTGACAGTCTCTGGTATGTGAGTGTGAGTTTCACTCTGTATCTGACAGTCCCTGGTATGTGAGTGTGAGTTTCACTCTCGATCCGACTGTCTCTGGTATGTGAGTGTGAGTTTCACTCTGTATCGGACAGTCTCTGGTATGTGAGTGTGGGTTTCACTCTGTATCGGACAGTCTCTGGTATGCGAGTCTGGGTTTCACTCTGTATCTGACAGTCTCTGGTATGTGAGTGTGGGTTTCACTCTCTATCTGACAGTCTCTGGCATGTGAGTGTGGGTTTCACTCTGTATCTGACAGTCTCCGGTATGTGAGTGTGGGTTTCACTCTGTATCGCCAGTCTCTGGTATGCGAGTGTGGGTTTCACTCTGTATCGGACAGTCTCTGGTATGTGAGTGTGAGTTTCACTCTGCAACTGACTGTCTCTGGTATGTGAGTGTGAGTTTCACTCTGTATCTGACAATCTCTGGTATGTGAGTTTGTGTTTCACTCTGTATTAGACAGTCTCTGGTATGTGAGTGTGAGTTTCACTCTGTATCTGACAGTATCTGGTATGTGAGTGTGAGTTTCACTCTGTATCTGACAGTCTCTGGTATGTGAGTGTGAGTTTTATGCTGTACCTGTAAATTTCTGTTTTATGAGTAAGGGTTTTATTCAGTATCTGACAGTTTCTGGGAATGGGATTGTGGAATTCAGTCTGCACCTGTAAGTCACTGGTTTGTGAATAATGATATGAATCTGTATCTGTTATTCTCTGGTGCCTGAATTTTGTTTTCCTCTTTATGGTTCAGAGTCTGGAATGTGAGTGGATGCTTTACTCTGTACCTGTCAGTCTCTTGTATGTGAGTGTGAGTTTCACTTTGTATCTGACAGTCTCTGGTATGTGAGTGTGAGTTTCACTTTGTATCTGACAGTCTCTGGTATGTGAGTGCGAGTTTCACGCTCTATTTGACAGTCTCTGGTATGTGAGTGTGAGTTTCACTCTGTATCTGACAGTCTCTGGTATGTGAGTGTGAGTTTCACTCTGAATGATAGTCATTGGTATGTGAGTGTGAGTTTCACTCTGTATCTGACAGTCTCTGGTATGTGAGTGTGAGTTTCACTCTGTATCTGACAGTCTCTGGTATGTGAGTGTGAGTTTCACTCTGTATTAGACAGTCTCTGGTATGTGAGTGTGAGTTTCACTCTGTATTCGACAGTCTCTGGTATGTGAGTGTGAGTTTCACTCTGTATCTGACAGTCTCTGGTATGTGATAGTGGGTTTCACTCTGTATCTGACAGTCTCTGGTATGTGAGTGTGAGTTTCACTCTGCAACTGACTGTCTCTGGTATGTGAGTGTGAGTTTGACTCTGTATCTGACAATCTCTGGTATGTGAGTTTGTGTTTCACTCTGTGTCTGACAGGCTCTGGTATGTGAGTGTGGGTTTCACTCTGTATCTGACAGTATCTGGTATGTGAGTGTGGGTTTCACTCTGTGTCTGATAGTCTCTGGTATGTGAGTGTGGCTTTCACTCTGTATCTGACAGTCCCTGGTATGTGAGTGTGAGTTTCACTCTATATCTGACTGTCTTTGGTATGTGAGTGTGAGTTTCACTCTGTATTAGACAGTCTCTGGTATGAGAGTGTAAGTTTCACTCTGTATCTGACAGTCTCTGGTATGTGACTGTGAGTTTCATTCTTTATCTGGCAGTCGATGGTATGTGAGTGTGAGTTTCACTCTGTATCTGACAGTCTCTGGTATGTGAATGTGAGTTTCATTCTGTATGATAGTCTCTGGTATGTGAGTGTGAGTTTCACTCTATATCTGACTGTCTCTGGTATGTGAGTCTGAGTTTCACTTTGTATCTGACAGTCTCTGGTATGTGAGTGTGGGTTTTACTCTGTATCTGACAGTCTCTGGTATGTGAGTGTGAGTTTCACTCTGTATCTGACAGTCTCTGGTATGTGAGTGTGAGTTTCACTCTCTGTGTGACTGTCTCTGGTATGTGAGTGTGAGTTTCACTCTGTATCTGACAGTCTCTGGTATGTGAGTGTGAGTTTCACTCTCTATCTGACTGTCTCTGGTATGTGAGTGTGAGTTTCACTCTGTATCGGACAGTCTCTGGTATGTGAGTGTGGGTTTCACTCTGTATCGGACAGTCTCTGGTATGCGAGTCTGGGTTTCACTCTGTATCTGACAGTCTCTGGTATGTGAGTGTGGGTTTCACTCTGTATCTGATAGTCTCTGGTATGTGAGTGTGGCTTTCACTCTCTATCTGACAGTCTCTGGTATGTGAGTGTGAGTTTCACTCTTTATCTGACAGTCCCTGGTATGTGAGTGTGAGTTTCACTCTCTATCTGACTGTCTCTGGTATGTGAGTGTGAGTTTCACTCTGTATCGGACAGTCTCTGGTATGTGAGTGTGGGTTTCACTCTGTATCTGACAGTCTCTGGTATGTGAGTGTGGCTTTCACTCTGTATCTGACAGTCTCTGGTATGTGAGTGTGAGTTTCACTCTGTATCTGACAGTCCCTGGTATGTGAGTGTGAGTTTCACTCTCGATCCGACTGTCTCTGGTATGTGAGTGTGAGTTTCACTCTGTATCGGACAGTCTCTGGTATGTGAGTGTGAGTTTCACTCTGTATCTGACAGTCTCTGGTATGCGAGTCTGGGTTTCACTCTGTATCTGACAGTCTCTGGTATGTGAGTGTGGGTTTCACACTCTATCTGACAGTCTCTGGTATGTGAGTGTGGGTTTCACTCTGTATCTGACAGTCTCCGGTATGTGAGTGTGGGTTTCACTCTGTATCGCCAGTCTCTGGTATGCGAGTGTGGGTTTCACTCTGTATCGGACAGTCTCTGGTATGTGAGTGTGAGTTTCACTCTGCAACTGACTGTCTCTGGTATGTGAGTGTGAGTTTCACTCTGTATCTGACAATCTCTGGTATGTGAGTTTGTGTTTCACTCTGTATTAGACAGTCTCTGGTATGTGAGTGTGAGTTTCACTCTGTATCTGACAGTATCTGGTATGTGAGTGTGAGTTTCACTCTGTATCTGACAGTCTCTGGTATGTGAGTGTGAGTTTTATGCTGTACCTGTAAATTTCTGTTTTATGAGTAAGGGTTTTATTCAGTATCTGACAGTTTCTGGGAATGGGATTGTGGAATTCAGTCTGCACCTGTAAGTCACTGGTTTGTGAATAATGATATGAATCTGTATCTGTTATTCTCTGGTGCCTGAATTTTGTTTTCCTCTTTATGGTTCAGAGTCTGGAATGTGAGTGGATGCTTTACTCTGTACCTGTCAGTCTCTTGTATGTGAGTGTGAGTTTCACTTTGTATCTGACAGTCTCTGGTATGTGAGTGTGAGTTTCACTTTGTATCTGACAGTCTCTGGTATGTGAGTGCGAGTTTCACGCTCTATTTGACAGTCTCTGGTATGTGAGTGTGAGTTTCACTCTGTATCTGACAGTCTCTGGTATGTGAGTGTGAGTTTCACTCTGTATGATAGTCATTGGTATGTGAGTGTGAGTTTCACTCTGTATCTGACAGTCTCTGGTATGTGAGTGTGAGTTTCACTCTGTATCTGACAGTCTCTGGTATGTGAGTGTGAGTTTCACTCTGTATTAGACAGTCTCTGGTATGTGAGTGTGAGTTTCACTCTGTATTCGACAGTCTCTGGTATGTGAGTGTGAGTTTCACTCTGTATCTGACAGTCTCTGGTATGTGATAGTGGGTTTCACTCTGTATCTGACAGTCTCTGGTATGTGAGTGTGAGTTTCACTCTGCAACTGACTGTCTCTGGTATGTGAGTGTGAGTTTGACTCTGTATCTGACAATCTCTGGTATGTGAGTTTGTGTTTCACTCTGTGTCTGACAGGCTCTGGTATGTGAGTGTGGGTTTCACTCTGTATCTGACAGTATCTGGTATGTGAGTGTGGGTTTCACTCTGTGTCTGATAGTCTCTGGTATGTGAGTGTGGCTTTCACTCTGTATCTGACAGTCCCTGGTATGTGAGTGTGAGTTTCACTCTATATCTGACTGTCTTTGGTATGTGAGTGTGAGTTTCACTCTGTATCTGACAGTCTCTGGTATGTGACTGTGAGTTTCATTCTTTATCTGGCAGTCGATGGTATGTGAGTGTGAGTTTCACTCTGTATCTGACAGTCTCTGGTATGTGAATGTGAGTTTCATTCTGTATGATAGTCTCTGGTATGTGAGTGTGAGTTTCACTCTATATCTGACAGTCTCTGGTATGTGAGTCTGAGTTTCACTTCTGTATCTGACAGTCTCTGGTATGTGAGTGTGGGTTTCACTCTGTATCTGACAGTCTCTGGTATGTGAGTGTGAGTTTCACTCTGTATCTGACAGTCTCTGGTATGTGAGTGTGAGTTTCACTCTGTATCTGACTGTCTCTGGTATGTGAGTGTGAGTTTCACTCTGTATCTGACAGTCTCTGGTATGTGAGTGTGAGTTTCACTCTCTATCTGACTGTCTCTGGTATGTGAGTGTGAGTTTCACTCTGTATCGGACAGTCTCTGGTATGTGAGTGTGGGTTTCACTCTGTATCGGACAGTCTCTGGTATGCGAGTCTGGGTTTCACTCTGTATCTGACAGTCTCTGGTATGTGAGTGTGGGTTTCACTCTGTATCTGATAGTCTCTGGTATGTGAGTGTGGGTTTCACTCTGCATCTGACAGTCTCTGGTATGTGAGTGTGGGTTTCACTCTGTATCGCCAGTCTCTGGTATGCGAGTGTGGGTTTCACTCTGTATCTGACAGTCTCTGGTATGTGAGTGTGAGTTTCACTCTGCAACTGACTGTCTCTGGTATGTGAGTGTGAGTTTCACTCTGTATCTGACAATCTCTGGTATGTGAGTTTGTGTTTCACTCTGTGTCTGACTGTCTCTGGTATGTGAGTGTGAGTTTCACTCTGTATCGGACAGTCTCTGGTATGTGAGTGTGGGTTTCACTCTGTATCAGACAGTCTCTGGTATGCGAGTCTGGGTTTCACTCTGTATCTGACAGTCTCTGGTTTGTGAGTGTGGGTTTCACTTTGTATCTGACAGTCTCTGGTATGTTAGTGTGAGTTTCACTCTGTATCTGACAGTCTCTGGTAGGTGAGTGAGTTTCACTCTGTATTAGACAGTCTCTGGTATGTGAGTGTGAGTTTCACTCTGTATCTGACAGTATCTGGTATGTGAGTGTGGGTTTCACTCAGTATCTGACAGTCTCTGGTATGTGAGTGTGAGTTTCACTCTGTATCTGACAGTCTCTGGTATGTGAGTGTGGGTTTCACTCAGCATCTGACAGTCTCTGGTATGTGAGTGTGAGTTTCACTCTGTATCTGACAGTCTCTGGTATGTGAGTGTGAGTTTCACTCTGTATCTGTCAGTCTCTGGTATGTGAGTGTGAGTTTTATGCTGTACCTGTAAATTTCTGTTTTATGAGTAAGGGTTTTATTCAGTATCTGACAGTTTCTGGGAATGGGATTGTGGAATTCAGTCTGCACCTGTAAGTCACTGGTTTGTGATTAATGATATTAATCTGGATCTGTTATTCTCTGGTGCCTGAATTTTGTTTTCCTCTTTATGGTTCAGAGTCTGGAATGTGAGTGTAGGCTTTACTCTGTACCTGTCAGTCTCTGGTATGTGAATGTGAGTTTCACTCTGTATGATACTCTCTGGTATGTGAGTGTGAGTTTCACTCTGCAATTGACTGTCTCTGGTATGTGAGTGGGGGTTTCACTCTGTATCTGACAGTCTCTGGTATGTGAGTGTGAATTTCACTCTGTATGATACTGTCTGGTATGTGACTGTGAGTTTCATTCTTTATCTGGCAGTCGATGGTATGTGAGTGTGAGTTTCACTCTGTATCTGACAGTCTCTGGTATGTGAGTGTGGGTTTTACTCTGTAACTGACTGTCTCTGGTATGAGAGTGTAAGTTTCACTCTGTATCTGACAGTCTCTGGTATGAGAGTGTAAGTTTCACTCTGTATCTGACAGTCTCTGGTATGTGATTGTGAGTTTCACTCTTTATCTGGCAGTCGATGGTATGTGAGTGTGAGTTTCATTCTGCATCTGACAATCTCTGGTATGTGAGTGTGGGTTTCACTCTGTATCGCCAGTCTCTGGTATGCGAGTGTGGGTTTCACTCTGTATCTGACAGTCTCTGGTATGTGAGTGTGAGTTTCACTCTGCAACTGACTGTCTCTGGTATGTGAGTGTGAGTTTCACTCTGTATCTGACAATCTCTGGTATGTGAGTTTGTGTTTCACTCTGTGTCTGACTGTCTCTGGTATGTGAGTGTGAGTTTCACTCTGTATCGGACAGTCTCTGGTATGTGAGTGTGGGTTTCACTCTGTATCGGACAGTCTCTGGTATGCGAGTCTGGGTTTCACTCTGTATCTGACAGTCTCTGGTTTGTGAGTGTGGGTTTCACTTTGTATCTGACAGTCTCTGGTATGTTAGTGTGAGTTTCACTCTGTATCTGACAGTCTCTGGTATGTGAGTGAGTTTCACTCTGTATTAGACAGTCTCTGGTATGTGAGTGTGAGTTTCACTCTGTATCGGACAGTCTCTGGTATGTGAGTGTGGGTTTCACTCTGTATCGGACAGTCTCTGGTATGCGAGTCTGGGTTTCACTCTGTATCTGACAGTCTCTGGTATGTGAGTGTGGGTTTCACTCTGTATCGGACAGTCTCTGGTATGTGAGTGTGGGTTTCACTCTGTATCGGACAGTCTCTGGTATGTGAGTGTGAGTTTCACTCTCTATCTGACAGTCTCTGGTATGTGAGTGTGAGTTTCACTCTGTATCTGACAGTCTCTGGTATGTGAGTGTGAGTTTCACTCTGTAACTGACTGTCTCTGGTATGTGAGTGTGGGTTTCACTCTGTAACTGACTGTCTCTGGTATGTGAGTGTGAGTTCCACTCTGTATCTGACAGTCTCTGGTATGTGAGTGTGAGTTTCACTCTGTAATTGACTGTCTCTGGTATGTTAGTGTGAGTTTCACTCTGTATCTGACAGTCTCTGGTATGTTAGTGTGAGTTTCACTCTGTATCTGACAGTCTCTGGTATGTGAGTGTGGGTTTCACTCTGTATCAGACAGTCTCTGGTATGCGAGTCTGGGTTTCACTCTGTATCTGACAGTCTCTGGTTTGTGAGTGTGGGTTTCACTTTGTATCTGACAGTCTCTGGTATGTTAGTGTGAGTTTCACTCTGTATCTGACAGTCTCTGGTAGGTGAGTGAGTTTCACTCTGTATTAGACAGTCTCTGGTATGTGAGTGTGAGTTTCACTCTGTATCTGACAGTATCTGGTATGTGAGTGTGGGTTTCACTCAGTATCTGACAGTCTCTGGTATGTGAGTGTGAGTTTCACTCTGTATCTGACAGTCTCTGGTATGTGAGTGTGGGTTTCACTCAGCATCTGACAGTCTCTGGTATGTGAGTGTGAGTTTCACTCTGTATCTGACAGTCTCTGGTATGTGAGTGTGAGTTTCACTCTGTATCTGTCAGTCTCTGGTATGTGAGTGTGAGTTTTATGCTGTACCTGTAAATTTCTGTTTTATGAGTAAGGGTTTTATTCAGTATCTGACAGTTTCTGGGAATGGGATTGTGGAATTCAGTCTGCACCTGTAAGTCACTGGTTTGTGATTAATGATATTAATCTGGATCTGTTATTCTCTGGTGCCTGAATTTTGTTTTCCTCTTTATGGTTCAGAGTCTGGAATGTGAGTGTAGGCTTTACTCTGTACCTGTCAGTCTCTGGTATGTGAATGTGAGTTTCACTCTGTATGATACTCTCTGGTATGTGAGTGTGAGTTTCACTCTGCAATTGACTGTCTCTGGTATGTGAGTGGGGGTTTCACTCTGTATCTGACAGTCTCTGGTATGTGAGTGTGAATTTCACTCTGTATGATACTGTCTGGTATGTGACTGTGAGTTTCATTCTTTATCTGGCAGTCGATGGTATGTGAGTGTGAGTTTCACTCTGTATCTGACAGTCTCTGGTATGTGAGTGTGGGTTTTACTCTGTAACTGACTGTCTCTGGTATGAGAGTGTAAGTTTCACTCTGTATCTGACAGTCTCTGGTATGAGAGTGTAAGTTTCACTCTGTATCTGACAGTCTCTGGTATGTGATTGTGAGTTTCACTCTTTATCTGGCAGTCGATGGTATGTGAGTGTGAGTTTCATTCTGCATCTGACAATCTCTGGTATGTGAGTGTGGGTTTCACTCTGTATCGCCAGTCTCTGGTATGCGAGTGTGGGTTTCACTCTGTATCTGACAGTCTCTGGTATGTGAGTGTGAGTTTCACTCTGCAACTGACTGTCTCTGGTATGTGAGTGTGAGTTTCACTCTGTATCTGACAATCTCTGGTATGTGAGTTGTGTTTCACTCTGTGTCTGACTGTCTCTGGTATGTGAGTGTGAGTTTCACTCTGTATCGGACAGTCTCTGGTATGTGAGTGTGGGTTTCACTCTGTATCGGACAGTCTCTGGTATGCGAGTCTGGGTTTCACTCTGTATCTGACAGTCTCTGGTTTGTGAGTGTGGGTTTCACTCTGTATCTGACAGTCTCTGGTATGTTAGTGTGAGTTTCACTCTGTATCTGACAGTCTCTGGTATGTGAGTGAGTTTCACTCTGTATTAGACAGTCTCTGGTATGTGAGTGTGAGTTTCACTCTGTATCGGACAGTCTCTGGTATGTGAGTGTGGGTTTCACTCTGTATCGGACAGTCTCTGGTATGCGAGTCTGGGTTTCACTCTGTATCTGACAGTCTCTGGTATGTGAGTGTGGGTTTCACTCTGTATCGGACAGTCTCTGGTATGTGAGTGTGGGTTTCACTCTGTATCGGACAGTCTCTGGTATGTGAGTGTGAGTTTCACTCTCTATCTGACAGTCTCTGGTATGTGAGTGTGAGTTTCACTCTGTATCTGACAGTCTCTGGTATGTGAGTGTGAGTTTCACTCTGTAACTGACTGTCTCTGGTATGTGAGTGTGGGTTTCACTCTGTAACTGACTGTCTCTGGTATGTGAGTGTGAGTTCCACTCTGTATCTGACAGTCTCTGGTATGTGAGTGTGAGTTTCACTCTGTAATTGACTGTCTCTGGTATGTGAGTGTGAGTTTCACTCTGTATCTGACAGTCTCTGGTATGTTAGTGTGAGTTTCACTCTGTATCTGACAGTCTCTGGTATGTGAGTGTGAGTTTCACTCTGTATCTGACAGTCTCTGGTATGTGAGTGTGAGCTTCACTCTGTATCTGACAGTCTCTGGTATGTGAGTGTAAGTTTCACTCTGTATCTGACAGTCTCTGGTATGTGAGTGTGGGTTTCACTCTGTATCGGACAGTCTCTGGTATGCGAGTGTGGGTTTCACTCTGTATCTGACAGTCTCTGGTATGTGAGTGTGAGTTTCACTCTGCAACTGACTGTCTCTGGTATGTGAGTGTGAGTTTCACTCTGTATCTGACAATCTCTGGTATGTGAGTTTGTGTTTCACTCTGTGTCTGACTGTCTCTGGTATGTGAGTGTGAGTTTCACTCTGTATCGGACAGTCTCTGGTATGTGAGTCTGGGTTTCACTCTGTATCTGACAGTCTCTGGTTTGTGAGTGTGGGTTTCACTTTGTATCTGACAGTCTCTGGTATGTTAGTGTGAGTTTCACTCTGTATCTGACAGTCTCTGGTAGGTGAGTGAGTTTCACTCTGTATTAGACAGTCTCTGGTATGTGAGTGTGAGTTTCACTCTGTATCTGACAGTATCTGGTATGTGAGTGTGGGTTTCACTCAGTATCTGACAGTCTCTGGTATGTGAGTGTGAGTTTCACTCTGTATCTGACAGTCTCTGGTATGTGAGTGTGAGTTTTATGCTGTACCTGTAAATTTCTGTTTTATGAGTAAGGGTTTTATTCAGTATCTGACAGTTTCTGGGAATGGGATTGTGGAATTCAGTCTGCACCTGTAAGTCACTGGTTTGTGATTAATGATATTAATCTGGATCTGTTATTCTCTGGTGCCTGAATTTTGTTTTCCTCTTTATGGTTCAGAGTCTGGAATGTGAGTGTAGGCTTTACTCTGTACCTGTCAGTCTCTGGTATGTGAATGTGAGTTTCACTCTGTATGATACTCTCTGGTATGTGAGTGTGAGTTTCACTCTGCAATTGACTGTCTCTGGTATGTGAGTGGGGGTTTCACTCTGTATCTGACAGTCTCTGGTATGTGAGTGTGAATTTCACTCTGTATGATACTGTCTGGTATGTGACTGTGAGTTTCATTCTTTATCTGGCAGTCGATGGTATGTGAGTGTGAGTTTCACTCTGTATCTGACAGTCTCTGGTATGTGAGTGTGGGTTTTACTCTGTAACTGACTGTCTCTGGTATGAGAGTGTAAGTTTCACTCTGTATCTGACAGTCTCTGGTATGAGAGTGTAAGTTTCACTCTGTATCTGACAGTCTCTGGTATGTGATTGTGAGTTTCACTCTTTATCTGGCAGTCGATGGTATGTGAGTGTGAGTTTCATTCTGCATCTGACAATCTCTGGTATGTGAGTGTGGGTTTCACTCTGTATCGCCAGTCTCTGGTATGCGAGTGTGGGTTTCACTCTGTATCTGACTGTCTCTGGTATGTGAGTGTGAGTTTCACTCTGCAACTGAATGTCTCTGGTATGTGAGTGTGAGTTTCACTCTGTATCTGACAATCTCTGGTATGTGAGTTTGTGTTTCACTCTGTGTCTGACTGTCTCTGGTATGTGAGTGTGAGTTTCACTCTGTATCGGACAGTCTCTGGTATGTGAGTGTGGGTTTCACTCTGTATCGGACAGTCTCTGGTATGCGAGTCTGGGTTTCACTCTGTATCTGACAGTCTCTGGTATGTGAGTGTGGGTTTCACTCTGTATCGGACAGTCTCTGGTATGTGAGTGTGGGTTTCACTCTGTATCGGACAGTCTCTGGTATGTGAGTGTGAGTTTCACTCTCTATCTGACAGTCTCTGGTATGGGAGTGTGAGTTTCACTCTGTATCTGACAGTCTCTGGTATGTGAGTGTGAGTTTCACTCTGTAACTGACTGTCTCTGGTATGTGAGTGTGGGTTTCACTCTGTAACTGACTGTCTCTGGTATGTGAGTGTGAGTTCCACTCTGTATCTGACAGTCTCTGGTATGTGAGTGTGAGTTTCACTCTGTAATTGACTGTCTCTGGTATGTGAGTGTGAGTTTCACTCTGTATCTGACAGTCTCTGGTATGTTAGTGTGAGTTTCACTCTGTATCTGACAGTCTCTGGTATGTGAGTGTGAGTTTCACTCTGTATCTGACAGTCTCTGGTATGTGAGTGTGAGTTTCACTCTGCATCTGACAGTCTCTGGTATGTGAGTGTGAGCTTCACTCTGTATCTGACAGTCTCTGGTATGTGAGTGTGAGTTTCACTCTGTATCTGACAGTCTCTGGTATGTGAGTGTGGGTTTCACTCTGTATCGGACAGTCTCTGGTATGCGAGTGTGGGTTTCACTCTGTATCTGACAGTCTCTGGTATGTGAGTGTGGGTTTCACTCTGTATCTGTCAGTCTCTGGTTTGTGAGTGTGAGTTTCACTGTGTATCTGACAGTCTCTGGTATGTGAGTGTGAGTTTCACTCTGCATCTGGCAGTCTCTGGTATGTGAGTGTGAGTTTCACTCTGTATCTGACAGTCTCTGGTATGTGAGTATGAGTTTCACTCTGTATCTGACAGTCTCTGGTATGTGAGTGTGGGTTTCACTCTGTATCGGACAGTCTCTGGTATGCGAGTGTGGGTTTCACTCTGTATCTGACAGTCTCTGGTATGTGAGTGTGGGTTTCACTCTGTATCTGTCAGTCTCTGGTGTGTGAGTGTGAGTTTTATGCTGTACCTGTAAATTTCTATTTTATGAGTAAGGGTTTTATTCAGTATCTGACAGTTTCTGGGAATGGGATTGTGGAATTCAGTCTGCACCTGCAAGTCACTGGTTTGTGATTAATGATATTAATCTGGATCTGTTATTCTCTGGTGCCCGAATTTTGTTTTCCTCTTTATGGTTCAGAGTCTGGAATGTGAGTGTAGGCTTTACTCTGTACCTGTCAGTCTCTGGTATGTGAGTGTGAGTTTCACTCTGTATCTGACAGTCTCTGGTATGTTAGTGTGAGTTTCACTCTGTATCTGACAGTCTCTGGTATGTGAGTGTGAGTTTCACTCTGTATCTGACATTCTCTGGTATGTGAGTGTGAGTTTCACTCTGTAATTGACTGTCTCTGGTATGTGAGTGGGGTTTCACTCTGTATCTGACAGTCTCTGGTATGTGAGTGTGAGTTTCATTCTGTATGATACTCTCTGGTATGTGAGTGTGAGTTTCACTCTGTATCTCACATTCTCTGGTATGTGAGTGTGAGTTTCACTCTGTATTAGACAGTCTCTGGTATGAGAGTGTAAGTTTCACTCTGTATCTGACAGTCTCTGGTATGTGACTGTGAGTTTCATTCTTTATCTGGCAGTCGATGGTATGTGAGTGTGAGTTTCACTCTGTATCTGACAGTCTCTGGTATGTGAGTGTGAGTTTCACTCTGTAATTGACCGTCTCTGGTATGTGAGTGTGGGTTTCACTCTGTATCTGACAGTCTCTGGTATGTGAGTGTGAGTTTCACTCTCTATCTGACAGTCTCTGGTATGTGAGTGTGAGTTTCACTCTGTATCTGACAGTCTCTGGTATGTGAGTGTGGGTTTCACTCTGTATCTGACAGTCTCTGGTATGTGAGTGTGGTTTCACTCTGTATTAGACAGTCTCTGGTATGTGAGTGTGGGTTTCACTCTGTATCTGATAGTCTCTGGTATGTGAGTGTGAGTTTCACTCTGTATCTGACAGTCTCTGGTATGTTAGTGTGAGTTTCACTCTGTATCTGACAGTCTCTGGTATGTGAGTGTGAGTTTCACTCTGTATCTGACATTCTCTGGTATGAGTGTGAGTTTCACTCTGTAATTGACTGTCTCTGGTATGTGAGTGGGGGTTTCACTCTGTATCTGACAGTCTCTGGTATGTGAGTGTGAGTTTCACTCTGTATGATACTCTCTGGTATGTGAGTGTGAGTTTCACTCTGCATCTCACATTCTCTGGTATGTGAGTGTGAGTTTCACTCTGTATTAGACAGTCTCTGGTATGAGAGTGTAAGTTTACTCTGTATCTGACAGTCTCTGGTATGTGACTGTGAGTTTCATTCTTTATCTGGCAGTCGATGGTATGTGAGTGTGAGTTTCACTCTGTATCTGACAGTCTCTGGTATGTGAGTGTGAGTTTCACTCTGTATCGGACAGTCTCTGGTATGCGAGTGTGGGTTTCACTCTGTATCTGACAGTCTCTGGTATGTGAGTATGGGTTTCACTCTGTATCTGACCGTCTCTGGTATGTGAGTGTGAGTTTCACTCTGCATCTGACAGTCTCTGGTATGTGAGTGTGAGTTTCACTCTGTATCTGACAGTCTCTGGTATGTGAGTGTGAGTTTCACTCTGTATCTGACAGTCTCTGGTATGTTAGTGTGAGTTTCACTCTGTATCCTACAAAGAGTAGGAGTAAATGGGTACTTTTCAGAATGGCAGGCAGTGACCAGCGGGGTACGCAGGGTTCGGTGCTGGGACCCCAGCTGTTTACATTATATATTAATGATTTGGACGAAGGGATTAAATGTAATATCTCCAAATTTGCGGATGACACTAAATTGGGAGGCAGTGTGAACAATGAGGAGGATGCTAGGAGGCTACAGAGTGACTTGGACAGGTTGGGTGAATGGGCAAATGTATGGCAGATGAAGTACAATGTGGATAAATGTGAGGTTATCCACTTTGGTGGTAAAAATAGAGAGGCGGACTATTACCTGAATGGTGGCAGATTAGGGAAAGGGGACGTGCAACGAGACCTGGGCGTCATGGTACATCAGTCACTGAAGGTGGGAATGCAAGTGCAGCAGGCAGTCAAGAAAGCAAACGGAATGATGGCCTTCATAGCAAGGGGATTTGAGTACAGGAGTAGGGAGGTGATGCTACAGTTGTACAGGGCCTTGGTGAGGCCACACCTGGAGTATTGTGCGCAGTTTTGGTCTCCTAACTTAAGGAAGGACATTCTTGCTATTGAGGGAGTGCAGCGAAGGTTCACTAGATTGATTCCTGGGATGGCCGGACTGACATATCAAGAAATATTGGGTCAACTGAACTTGTATCCTCTGGTGTTCAGAAGAATGAGGGGGGATCTTAGAGACATTTAAAATCCTGACTGGTTTAGACAAATTAGATGCGGGCAGAATGTTCCCAATGGTAGGGAAAACTAGAACCAGGGGTCACAGTCTAAGGATTAAGGGGAAGCCATTTAGGACTGAGCTGAGGAGGAACTTCTTCACCCAGAGAGTGGTGAATCTATGGAATTCTCTTCCACAGAAGGTTGTTGAGGCCAGTTCGCTAAATATATTCAAAAGGGAGTTAGATTTAACACTCACAACTAAGGGGATCAAGGGGTATGGCGAGAAAGCAGGAATGGGGTACTGAGGTAGCATGTTCAGCCATGAAGGCATTGAATGGCGGTGCAGGCTCGAAGGACCGAATGGTCTACTCCTGTACCTATTTTCTATGTTTCTATGTTTCTATCTGACAGTCTCTGGTATGTGAGTGTGGGTTTCACTCTGTATCGGACAGTCTCTGGTATGCGAGTGTGGGTTTCACTCTGTATCTGACAGTCTCTGGTATGTGAGTGGGGGTTTCACTCTGTATCTGTCAGTCTCTGGTATGTGAGTGTGAGTTTTATGCTGTACCTGTAAATTTCTATTTTATGAGTAAGGGTTTTATTCAGTATCTGACAGTTTCTGGGAATGGGATTGTGGAATTCAGTCTGCAGCTGCAAGTCACTGGTATGTGATTAATGATATTAATCTGGATCTGTTATTCTCTGGTGCCCGAATTTTGTTTTCCTCTTTATGGTTCAGAGTCTGGAATGTGAGTGTAGGCTTTACTCTGTACCTGTCAGTCTCTGGTATGTGAATGTGAGTTTCACTCTGTATCTGACATTCTCTGGTATGTGAGTGTGAGTTTCACTCTGTATCTGACAGTCTCTGGTATGTGAGTGTGAGTTTCACTCTCTATCTGACTGTCTCTGGTATGTGAGTGTGAGTTTCACTCTGTCTCGGACAGTCTCTGGTATGTGAGTGTGGGTTTCACTCTGTATCTGACAGTCTCTGGTATGTGAGTGTGGGTTTCACTCTGTATCTGTCAGTCTCTGGTTTGTGAGTGTGAGTTTCACTGTGTATCTGACAGTCTCTGGTATGTGAGTGTGAGTTTCACTCTGCATCTGGCAGTCTCTGGTATGTGAGTGTGAGTTTCACTCTGTATCTGACAGTCTCTGGTATGTGAGTATGAGTTTCACTCTGTATCTGACAGTCTCTGGTATGTGAGTGTGGGTTTCACTCTGTATCGGACAGTCTCTGGTATGCGAGTGTGGGTTTCACTCTGTATCTGACAGTCTCTGGTATGTGAGTGTGGGTTTCACTCTGTATCTGTCAGTCTCTGGTGTGTGAGTGTGAGTTTTATGCTGTACCTGTAAATTTCTATTTTATGAGTAAGGGTTTTATTCAGTATCTGACAGTTTCTGGGAATGGGATTGTGGAATTCAGTCTGCACCTGCAAGTCACTGGTTTGTGATTAATGATATTAATCTGGATCTGTTATTCTCTGGTGCCCGAATTTTGTTTTCCTCTTTATGGTTCAGAGTCTGGAATGTGAGTGTAGGCTTTACTCTGTACCTGTCAGTCTCTGGTATGTTAGTGTGAGTTTCACTCTGTATCTGACAGTCTCTGGTATGTGAGTGTGAGTTTCACTCTGTATCTGACAGTCTCTGGTATGTTAGTGTGAGTTTCACTCTGTATCTGACAGTCTCTGGTATGTGAGTGTGAGTTTCACTCTGTATCTGACATTCTCTGGTATGTGAGTGTGAGTTTCACTCTGTAATTGACTGTCTCTGGTATGTGAGTGGGGGTTTCACTCTGTATCTGACAGTCTCTGGTATGTGAGTGTGAGTTTCATTCTGTATGATACTCTCTGGTATGTGAGTGTGAGTTTCACTCTGTATCTCACATTCTCTGGTATGTGAGTGTGAGTTTCACTCTGTATTAGACAGTCTCTGGTATGAGAGTGTAAGTTTCACTCTGTATCTGACAGTCTCTGGTATGTGACTGTGAGTTTCATTCTTTATCTGGCAGTCGATGGTATGTGAGTGTGAGTTTCACTCTGTATCTGACAGTCTCTGGTATGTGAGTGTGAGTTTCACTCTGTAATTGACCGTCTCTGGTATGTGAGTGTGGGTTTCACTCTGTATCTGACAGTCTCTGGTATGTGAGTGTGAGTTTCACTCTCTATCTGACTGTCTCTGGTATGTGAGTGTGAGTTTCACTCTGTATCGGACAGTCTCTGGTATGTGAGTGTGGGTTTCACTCTGTATCGGACAGTCTCTGGTATGTGAGTGTGGGTTTCACTCTGTATTAGACAGTCTCTGGTATGTGAGTGTGGGTTTCACTCTGTATCTGATAGTCTCTAGTATGTGAGTGTGAGTTTCACTCTGTATCTGACAGTCTCTGGTATGTTAGTGTGAGTTTCACTCTGTATCTGACAGTCTCTGGTATGTGAGTGTGAGTTTCACTCTGTATGATACTCTCTGGTATGTGAGTGTGAGTTTCACTCTGCATCTCACATTCTCTGGTATGTGAGTGTGAGTTTCACTCTGTATTAGACAGTCTCTGGTATGAGAGTGTAAGTTTACTCTGTATCTGACAGTCTCTGGTATGTGACTGTGAGTTTCATTCTTTATCTGGCAGTCGATGGTATGTGAGTGTGAGTTTCACTCTGTATCTGACAGTCTCTGGTATGTGAGTGTGAGTTTCACTCTGTATCGGACAGTCTCTGGTATGCGAGTGTGGGTTTCACTCTGTATCTGACAGTCTCTGGTATGTGAGTATGGGTTTCACTCTGTATCTGACCGTCTCTGGTATGTGAGTGTGAGTTTCACTCTGCATCTGACAGTCTCTGGTATGTGAGTGTGAGTTTCACTCTGTATCTGACAGTCTCTGGTATGTGAGTGTGAGTTTCACTCTGTATCTGACAGTCTCTGGTATGTTAGTGTGAGTTTCACTCTGTATCCTACAAAGAGTAGGAGTAAATGGGTACTTTTCAGAATGGCAGGCAGTGACCAGCGGGGTACGGCAGGGTTCGGTGCTGGGACCCCAGCTGTTTACATTATATATTAATGATTTGGACGAAGGGATTAAATGTAATATCTCCAAATTTGCGGATGACACTAAATTGGGAGGCAGTGTGAACAATGAGGAGGATGCTAGGAGGTGCTAGGAGGCTACAGAGTGACTTGGACAGGTTGGGTGAATGGGCAAATGTATGGCAGATGAAGTACAATGTGGATAAATGTGAGGTTATCCACTTTGGTGGTAAAAATAGAGAGGCGGACTATTACCTGAATGGTGGCAGATTAGGGAAAGGGGACGTGCAACGAGACCTGGGCGTCATGGTACATCAGTCACTGAAGGTGGGAATGCAAGTGCAGCAGGCAGTCAAGAAAGCAAACGGAATGATGGCCTTCATAGCAAGGGGATTTGAGTACAGGAGTAGGGAGGTGATGCTACAGTTGTACAGGGCCTTGGTGAGGCCACACCTGGAGTATTGTGCGCAGTTTTGGTCTCCTAACTTAAGGAAGGACATTCTTGCTATTGAGGGAGTGCAGCGAAGGTTCACTAGATTGATTCCTGGGATGGCCGGACTGACATATCAAGAAATATTGGGTCAACTGAACTTGTATCCTCTGGTGTTCAGAAGAATGAGGGGGGATCTTAGAGACATTTAAAATCCTGACTGGTTTAGACAAATTAGATGCGGGCAGAATGTTCCCAATGGTAGGGAAAACTAGAACCAGGGGTCACAGTCTAAGGATTAAGGGGAAGCCATTTAGGACTGAGCTGAGGAGGAACTTCTTCACCCAGAGAGTGGTGAATCTATGGAATTCTCTTCCACAGAAGGTTGTTGAGGCCAGTTCGCTAAATATATTCAAAAGGGAGTTAGATTTAACACTCACAACTAAGGGGATCAAGGGGTATGGCGAGAAAGCAGGAATGGGGTACTGAGGTAGCATGTTCAGCCATGAAGGCATTGAATGGCGGTGCAGGCTCGAAGGACCGAATGGTCTACTCCTGTACCTATTTTCTATGTTTCTATGTTTCTATCTGACAGTCTCTGGTATGTGAGTGTGGGTTTCACTCTGTATCGGACAGTCTCTGGTATGCGAGTGTGGGTTTCACTCTGTATCTGACAGTCTCTGGTATGTGAGTGGGGGTTTCACTCTGTATCTGTCAGTCTCTGGTATGTGAGTGTGAGTTTTATGCTGTACCTGTAAATTTCTATTTTATGAGTAAGGGTTTTATTCAGTATCTGACAGTTTCTGGGAATGGGATTGTGGAATTCAGTCTGCAGCTGCAAGTCACTGGTATGTGATTAATGATATTAATCTGGATCTGTTATTCTCTGGTGCCCGAATTTTGTTTTCCTCTTTATGGTTCAGAGTCTGGAATGTGAGTGTAGGCTTTACTCTGTACCTGTCAGTCTCTGGTATGTGAATGTGAGTTTCACTCTGTATCTGACATTCTCTGGTATCTGAGTGTGAGTTTCACTCTGTATCTGACAGTCTCTGGTATGTGAGTGTGAGTTTCACTCTCTATCTGACTGTCTCTGGTATGTGAGTGTGAGTTTCACTCTGTCTCGGACAGTCTCTGGTATGTGAGTGTGGGTTTCACTCTGTATCGGACAGTCTCTGGTATGCGAGTGTGGGTTTCACTCTGTATCTGACAGTCTCTGGTATGTGAGTATGGGTTTCACTCTGTATCTGACCGTCTCTGGTATGTGAGTGTGAGTTTCACTCTGTATCTGACAGTCTCTGGTATGTGAGTGTGAGTTTCACTCTGCAATTGACGGTCTCTGGTATTTGAGTGGGGGTTTCTCTCTGTATCTGACAGTCTCTGGTATGTGAGTGTGAGTTTCACTCTGTATCTGACAGTCTCTGGTATGTGGGTGTGAGTTTCACTCTGTATCTGACAGTCTCTGGTATGTGAGTGTGAGTTTCACTCTGTATTAGACAGTCTCTGGAATGAGAGTGTAAGTTTCACTCTGTATCTGACAGTCTCTGGTATGTGATTGTGAGTTTCATTCTTTATCTGGCAGTCGATGGTATGTGAGTGTGAGTTTTACTCTGCAACTGACTGTCTCTGGTATGTGAGTGTGGGTTTCACTCTGCATCCGACAGTCTCTGGTATGTGAGTGTGAGTTTCACTTTGTATCTAACAGTCTCTGTTATGTGAGTGTGAGTTTCACTCTGTATCTGACAGTCTCTGGTATGTGAGTGTGAGTTTCACTCTGTATCTGACAGTCTCTGGTATGCGAGTGTGAGTTTCACTCTGTATTCGACAGTTTCTGGTAAGTGAGTGTATGTTTCACTCTGTATTTGACAGTCTCTGGTATGTGAGTGTGAGTTTCACTCTCTATCTGACTGTCTCTGGTATGTGAGTGTGCGTTTCACTCTGTATCGGACAGTCTCTGGTATGTGAGTCCGTGTTTTATGCTGTATCTGACAGTCTCTGGTATGTGAGTGTGGGTTTCACTCTGTATCTGACAGTCTCTGGTATGTGAGTGTGAGTTTCACTCTGTATCTGACAGTCTCTGGTATGTGAGTGTGAGTTTCACTCTCTATCTGACAGTCTCTGGTATGTGAGTGTGGGTTTCACTCTGTATCGGACAGTCTCTGGTATGCGAGTGTGGGTTTCACTCTGTATCTGACAGTCTCTGGTATGTGAGTGTGAGTTTCACTCTGTAATTGACGGTCTCTGGTATGTGAGTGGGGGTTTCTCTCTGTATCTGACAGTCTCTGGTATGTGAGTGTGAGTTTCACTCTGTATCTGACAGTCTCTGGTAAGTGGGTGTGAGTTTCACTCTGTATCTGACAGTCTCTGGTATGTGAGTGTGAGTTTCACTCTGTATTAGACAGTCTCTGGTATGAGAGTGTAAGTTTCACTCTGTATCTGACAGTCTCTGGTATGTGATTGTGAGTTTCATTCTTTATCTGGCAGTCGATGGTATGTGAGTGTGAGTTTTACTCTGCAACTGACTGTCTCTGGTATGTGAGTGTGGGTTTCACTCTGCATCCGACAGTCTCTGTTATGTGAGTGTGAGTTTCACTCTGTAACTGACCGTCTCTGGTATGTGAGTGTGAGTTTCACTCTGTATCTGACAGTCTCTGGTATGTGAGTGTGAGTTTCACTCTGTATCTGACAGTCTCTGGTATGCGAGTGTGAGTTTCACTCTGTATCTGACAGTCACTGGTCTGTGAGTGTGGGTTTCACTCTGTATTAGACAGTTTCTGGTATGTGAGTGTGTGTTTCACTCTGTATCTGACAGTCTCTGGTATGTGAGTGTGAGTTTCACTCTCTATCTGACTGTCTCTGGTATGTGAGTGTGCGTTTCACTCTGTATCGTACAGTCTCTGGTATGTGAGTCCGTGTTTTATGCTGTATCTGACAGTCTCTGGTATATGAGTGTGGGTTTCACTCTGTATCTGACAGTCTCTGGTATGCGAGTGTGGGTTTCACTCTGTATCTGACAGTCTCTGGTATGTGAGTGTGGGTTTCACTCTATCTGACAGTCTCTGGTATGTGAGTGTGAGTTTCACTCTGTATCTGACAGTCTCTGGTATGTGAGTGTGAGTTTCACTCTGTATCTGACAGTCTCTGGTATGTGAGTGTGAGTTTCACTCTGTATGATACTCTCTGGTAGGTGAGTGTGAGTATCACTCTGTATCTGACAGTCTCTGGTATGTGAGTGTGAGTTTCACTCTGTATCTGACCGTCTCTGGTATGTGAGTGTGAGTTTCACTCTGTAACTGACTGTCTCTGGTATGTGAGTGTGGGTTTCCCTCTGTATCCGACAGTCTCTGGTATGTGAGTGTGAGTTTCACTCTGTATCTGACAGTCTCTGGTATGTGAGTATGGGTTTCACTCTGTATCTGACCGTCTCTGGTATGTGAGTGTGAGTTTCACTCTGTATCTGACAGTCTCTGGTATGTGAGTGTGAGTTTCACTCTGTATCTGACAGTCTCTGGTATGTGAGTGTGAGTTTCACTCTGCAATTGACGGTCTCTGGTATTTGAGTGGGGGTTTCTCTCTGTATCTGACAGTCTCTGGTATGTGAGTGTGAGTTTCACTCTGTATCTGACAGTCTCTGGTATGTGGGTGTGAGTTTCACTCTGTATCTGACAGTCTCTGGTATGTGAGTGTGAGTTTCACTCTGTATTAGACAGTCTCTGGAATGAGAGTGTAAGTTTCACTCTGTATCTGACAGTCTCTGGTATGTGATTGTGAGTTTCATTCTTTATCTGGCAGTCGATGGTATGTGAGTGTGAGTTTTACTCTGCAACTGACTGTCTCTGGTATGTGAGTGTGGGTTTCACTCTGCATCCGACAGTCTCTGGTATGTGAGTGTGAGTTTCACTTTGTATCTAACAGTCTCTGTTACGTGAGTGTGAGTTTCACTCTGTATCTGACAGTCTCTGGTATGTGAGTGTGAGTTTCACTCTGTATTAGACAGTTTCTGGTAAGTGAGTGTGTGTTTCACTCTGTATTTGACAGTCTCTGGTATGTGAGTGTGAGTTTCACTCTCTATCTGACTGTCTCTGGTATGTGAGTGTGCGTTTCACTCTGTATCGGACAGTCTCTGGCATGTGAGTCCGTGTTTTATGCTGTATCTGACAGTCTCTGGTATGTGAGTGTGGGTTTCACTCTGTATCTGACAGTCTCTGGTATGTGAGTGTGAGTTTCACTCTCTATCTGACTGTCTCTGGTATGTGAGTGTGAGTTTCACTCTGTCTCGGACAGTCTCTGGTATGTGAGTGTGGGTTTCACTCTGTATCTGACAGTCTCTGGTATGTGAGTGTGAGTTTCACTCTGTAATTGACGGTCTCTGGTATGTGAGTGGGGGTTTCTCTCTGTATCTGACAGTCTCTGGTATGTGAGTGTGAGTTTCACTCTGTATCTGACAGTCTCTGGTAAGTGGGTGTGAGTTTCACTCTGTATCTGACAGTCTCTGGTATGTGAGTGTGAGTTTCACTCTGTATTAGACAGTCTCTGGTATGAGAGTGTAAGTTTCACTCTGTATCTGACAGTCTCTGGTATGTGATTGTGAGTTTCATTCTTTATCTGGCAGTCGATGGTATGTGAGTGTGAGTTTTACTCTGCAACTGACTGTCTCTGGTATGTGAGTGTGGGTTTCACTCTGCATCCGACAGTCTCTGTTATGTGAGTGTGAGTTTCACTCTGTAACTGACCGTTTCTGGTATGTGAGTGTGAGTTTCACTCTGTATCTGACAGTCTCTGGTATGTGAGTGTGAGTTTCACTCTGTATCTGACAGTCTCTGGTATGTGAGTGTGAGTTTCACTCTGCATCTGACAGTCTCTGGTATGTGAGTGTGAGTTTCACTCTGTATCTGACAGTCTCTGGTATGTGAGTGTGAGTTTCACTCTGTATCTGACAGTCTCTGGTATGTTAGTGTGAGTTTCACTCTGTATCCTACAAAGAGTAGGAGTAAATGGGTACTTTTCAGAATGGCAGGCAGTGACCAGCGGGGTACGGCAGGGTTCGGTGCTGGGACCCCAGCTGTTTACATTATATATTAATGATTTGGACGAAGGGATTAAATGTAATATCTCCAAATTTGCGGATGACACTAAATTGGGAGGCAGTGTGAACAATGAGGAGGATGCTAGGAGGCTACAGAGTGACTTGGACAGGTTGGGTGAATGGGCAAATGTATGGCAGATGAAGTACAATGTGGATAAATGTGAGGTTATCCACTTTGGTGGTAAAAATAGAGAGGCGGACTATTACCTGAATGGTGGCAGATTAGGGAAAGGGGACGTGCAACGAGACCTGGGCGTCATGGTACATCAGTCACTGAAGGTGGGAATGCAAGTGCAGCAGGCAGTCAAGAAAGCAAACGGAATGATGGCCTTCATAGCAAGGGGATTTGAGTACAGGAGTAGGGAGGTGATGCTACAGTTGTACAGGGCCTTGGTGAGGCCACACCTGGAGTATTGTGCGCAGTTTTGGTCTCCTAACTTAAGGAAGGACATTCTTGCTATTGAGGGAGTGCAGCGAAGGTTCACTAGATTGATTCCTGGGATGGCCGGACTGACATATCAAGAAAGATTGGGTCAACTGAACTTGTATCCTCTGGTGTTCAGAAGAATGAGGGGGGATCTTAGAGACATTTAAAATCCTGACTGGTTTAGACAAATTAGATGCGGGCAGAATGTTCCCAATGGTAGGGAAAACTAGAACCAGGGGTCACAGTCTAAGGATTAAGGGGAAGCCATTTAGGACTGAGCTGAGGAGGAACTTCTTCACCCAGAGAGTGGTGAATCTATGGAATTCTCTTCCACAGAAGGTTGTTGAGGCCAGTTCGCTAAATATATTCAAAAGGGAGTTAGATTTAACACTCACAACTAAGGGGATCAAGGGGTATGGCGAGAAAGCAGGAATGGGGTACTGAGGTAGCATGTTCAGCCATGAAGGCATTGAATGGCGGTGCAGGCTCGAAGGACCGAATGGTCTACTCCTGTACCTATTTTCTATGTTTCTATGTTTCTATCTGACAGTCTCTGGTATGTGAGTGTGGGTTTCACTCTGTATCGGACAGTCTCTGGTATGCGAGTGTGGGTTTCACTCTGTATCTGACAGTCTCTGGTATGTGAGTGGGGGTTTCACTCTGTATCTGTCAGTCTCTGGTATGTGAGTGTGAGTTTTATGCTGTACCTGTAAATTTCTATTTTATGAGTAAGGGTTTTATTCAGTATCTGACAGTTTCTGGGAATGGGATTGTGGAATTCAGTCTGCAGCTGCAAGTCACTGGTATGTGATTAATGATATTAATCTGGATCTGTTATTCTCTGGTGCCCGAATTTTGTTTTCCTCTTTATGGTTCAGAGTCTGGAATGTGAGTGTAGGCTTTACTCTGTACCTGTCAGTCTCTGGTATGTGAGTGTGAGTTTCACTCTGTATCTGACAGTCTCTGGTATGTGAGTGTGAGTTTCACTCTGTAATTGACTGTCTCTGGTATGTGAGTGTGAGTTTCACTCTGTATCTGACAGTCTCTGGTATGTGAGTGTGAGTTTCACTCTGTATCTGACAGTCTCTGGTATGTGAGTGTGGGTTTCACTCTGTATCTGACAGTCTCTGGTATGTGAGTATGGGTTTCACTCTGTATCTGACCGTCTCTGGTATGTGAGTGTGAGTTTCACTCTGTATCTGACAGTCTCTGGTATGTGAGTGTGAGTTTCACTCTGTAATTGACGGTCTCTGGTATGTGAGTGTGAGTTTCACTCTGTATCTGACAGTCTCTGGTATGTGAGTGTGGGTTTCACTCTGTATCTGACAGTCTCTGGTATGTGAGTGTGAGTTTCACTCTGTATCTGACAGTCTCTGGTATGTGAGTGTGAGTTTCACTCTGTATCTGACAGTCTCTGGTATGTGAGTGTGAGTTTCACTCTGTATCTGACAGTCTCTGGTATGTGAGTGTGAGTTTCACTCTGTATTAGACAGTTTCTGGTAAGTGAGTGTGTGTTTCACTCTGTATTTGACAGTCTCTGGTATGTGAGTGTGAGTTTCACTCTCTATCTGACTGTCTCTGGTATGTGAGTGTGCGTTTCACTCTGTATCGGACAGTCTCTGGTATGTGAGTCCGTGTTTTATGCTGTATCTGACAGTCTCTGGTATGTGAGTGTGGGTTTCACTCTGTATCTGACAGTCTCTGGTATGTGAGTGTGAGTTTCACTCTGTATCTGACAGTCTCTGGTATGTGAGTGTGAGTTTCACTCTCTATCTGACAGTCTCTGGTATGTGAGTGTGGGTTTCACTCTGTATCGGACAGTCTCTGGTATGCGAGTGTGGGTTTCACTCTGTATCTGACAGTCTCTGGTATGTGAGTGTGAGTTTCACTCTGTAATTGACGGTCTCTGGTATGTGAGTGGGGGTTTCTCTCTGTATCTGACAGTCTCTGGTATGTGAGTGTGAGTTTCACTCTGTATCTGACAGTCTCTGGTAAGTGGGTGTGAGTTTCACTCTGTATCTGACAGTCTCTGGTATGTGAGTGTGAGTTTCACTCTGTATTAGACAGTCTCTGGTATGAGAGTGTAAGTTTCACTCTGTATCTGACAGTCTCTGGTATGTGATTGTGAGTTTCATTCTTTATCTGGCAGTCGATGGTATGTGAGTGTGAGTTTTACTCTGCAACTGACTGTCTCTGGTATGTGAGTGTGGGTTTCACTCTGCATCCGACAGTCTCTGTTATGTGAGTGTGAGTTTCACTCTGTAACTGACCGTCTCTGGTATGTGAGTGTGAGTTTCACTCTGTATCTGACAGTCTCTGGTATGTGAGTGTGAGTTTCACTCTGTATCTGACAGTCTCTGGTATGCGAGTGTGAGTTTCACTCTGTATCTGACAGTCACTGGTCTGTGAGTGTGGGTTTCACTCTGTATTAGACAGTTTCTGGTATGTGAGTGTGTGTTTCACTCTGTATCTGACAGTCTCTGGTATGTGAGTGTGAGTTTCACTCTCTATCTGACTGTCTCTGGTATGTGAGTGTGCGTTTCACTCTGTATCGTACAGTCTCTGGTATGTGAGTCCGTGTTTTATGCTGTATCTGACAGTCTCTGGTATATGAGTGTGGGTTTCACTCTGTATCTGACAGTCTCTGGTATGCGAGTGTGGGTTTCACTCTGTATCTGACAGTCTCTGGTATGTGAGTGTGGGTTTCACTCTATCTGACAGTCTCTGGTATGTGAGTGTGAGTTTCACTCTGTATCTGACAGTCTCTGGTATGTGAGTGTGAGTTTCACTCTGTATCTGACAGTCTCTGGTATGTGAGTGTGAGTTTCACTCTGTATGATACTCTCTGGTAGGTGAGTGTGAGTATCACTCTGTATCTGACAGTCTCTGGTATGTGAGTGTGAGTTTCACTCTGTATCTGACCGTCTCTGGTATGTGAGTGTGAGTTTCACTCTGTAACTGACTGTCTCTGGTATGTGAGTGTGGGTTTCCCTCTGTATCCGACAGTCTCTGGTATGTGAGTGTGAGTTTCACTCTGTATCTGACAGTCTCTGGTATGTGAGTATGGGTTTCACTCTGTATCTGACCGTCTCTGGTATGTGAGTGTGAGTTTCACTCTGTATCTGACAGTCTCTGGTATGTGAGTGTGAGTTTCACTCTGTATCTGACAGTCTCTGGTATGTGAGTGTGAGTTTCACTCTGCAATTGACGGTCTCTGGTATTTGAGTGGGGGTTTCTCTCTGTATCTGACAGTCTCTGGTATGTGAGTGTGAGTTTCACTCTGTATCTGACAGTCTCTGGTATGTGGGTGTGAGTTTCACTCTGTATCTGACAGTCTCTGGTATGTGAGTGTGAGTTTCACTCTGTATTAGACAGTCTCTGGAATGAGAGTGTAAGTTTCACTCTGTATCTGACAGTCTCTGGTATGTGATTGTGAGTTTCATTCTTTATCTGGCAGTCGATGGTATGTGAGTGTGAGTTTTACTCTGCAACTGACTGTCTCTGGTATGTGAGTGTGGGTTTCACTCTGCATCCGACAGTCTCTGGTATGTGAGTGTGAGTTTCACTTTGTATCTAACAGTCTCTGTTACGTGAGTGTGAGTTTCACTCTGTATCTGACAGTCTCTGGTATGTGAGTGTGAGTTTCACTCTGTATTAGACAGTTTCTGGTAAGTGAGTGTGTGTTTCACTCTGTATTTGACAGTCTCTGGTATGTGAGTGTGAGTTTCACTCTCTATCTGACTGTCTCTGGTATGTGAGTGTGCGTTTCACTCTGTATCGGACAGTCTCTGGCATGTGAGTCCGTGTTTTATGCTGTATCTGACAGTCTCTGGTATGTGAGTGTGGGTTTCACTCTGTATCTGACAGTCTCTGGTATGTGAGTGTGAGTTTCACTCTCTATCTGACTGTCTCTGGTATGTGAGTGTGAGTTTCACTCTGTCTCGGACAGTCTCTGGTATGTGAGTGTGGGTTTCACTCTGTATCTGACAGTCTCTGGTATGTGAGTGTGAGTTTCACTCTGTAATTGACGGTCTCTGGTATGTGAGTGGGGGTTTCTCTCTGTATCTGACAGTCTCTGGTATGTGAGTGTGAGTTTCACTCTGTATCTGACAGTCTCTGGTAAGTGGGTGTGAGTTTCACTCTGTATCTGACAGTCTCTGGTATGTGAGTGTGAGTTTCACTCTGTATTAGACAGTCTCTGGTATGAGAGTGTAAGTTTCACTCTGTATCTGACAGTCTCTGGTATGTGATTGTGAGTTTCATTCTTTATCTGGCAGTCGATGGTATGTGAGTGTGAGTTTTACTCTGCAACTGACTGTCTCTGGTATGTGAGTGTGGGTTTCACTCTGCATCCGACAGTCTCTGTTATGTGAGTGTGAGTTTCACTCTGTAACTGACCGTCTCTGGTATGTGAGTGTGAGTTTCACTCTGTATCTGACAGTCTCTGGTATGTGAGTGTGAGTTTCACTCTGTATCTGACAGTCTCTGGTATGCGAGTGTGAGTTTCACTCTGTATCTGACAGTCACTGGTCTGTGAGTGTGGGTTTCACTCTGTATTAGACAGTTTCTGGTATGTGAGTGTGTGTTTCACTCTGTATCTGACAGTCTCTGGTATGTGAGTGTGAGTTTCACTCTCTATCTGACTGTCTCTGGTATGTGAGTGTGCGTTTCACTCTGTATCGTACAGTCTCTGGTATGTGAGTCCGTGTTTTATGCTGTATCTGACAGTCTCTGGTATATGAGTGTGGGTTTCACTCTGTATCTGACAGTCTCTGGTATGCGAGTGTGGGTTTCACTCTGTATCTGACAGTCTCTGGTATGTGAGTGTGGGTTTCACTCTATCTGACAGTCTCTGGTATGTGAGTGTGAGTTTCACTCTGTATCTGACAGTCTCTGGTATGTGAGTGTGAGTTTCACTCTGTATCTGACAGTCTCTGGTATGTGAGTGTGAGTTTCACTCTGTATGATACTCTCTGGTATGTGAGTGTGAGTATCACTCTGTATCTGACAGTCTCTGGTATGTGAGTGTGAGTTTCACTCTGTATCTGACCGTCTCTGGTATGTGAGTGTGAGTTTCACTATGGAACTGACTGTCTCTGGTATGTGAGTGTGGGTTTCCCTCTGTATCCGACAGTCTCTGGTATGTGAGTGTGAGTTTCACTCTGTATCTGACAGTCTCTGGTATGTGAGTGTGGGTTTCACTCTGTATCTGTCAGTCTCTGGTGTTGAGTGTGGGTTTCACTCTGTATCTGACAGTCTCTGGTATGTGAGTGTTGGTTTCACTCTGTATCTGACAGTCTCCATTATGTGAGTGTGAGTTTCACTCTGTATTTGACAATCTCTGGTATGTGAGTGTGAGTTTCACTCTGTATTAGCCAGTCGCTGGTATGTGAGTGTGAGTTTCACTCTGTATCTGACAGTCTCTGGTATGTGAGTGTGCGTTTCACTCTGTATGATGCTCTCTGGTATGTGAGTGTGAGTATCACTCTGTATCTGACAATCTCTGGTATGTGAGTGTGAGTTTCACTCTGTATCTGACAGTCTCTGGTATGTGAGTATGGGTTTCACTCTGTATCTGACCGTCTCTGGTATGTGAGTGTGAGTTTCACTCTGTATCTGACAGTCTCTGGTATGTGAGTGTGAGTTTCACTCTGTATCTGACAGTCTCTGGTATGTGAGTGTGAGTTTCACTCTGCAATTGACGGTCTCTGGTATTTGAGTGGGGGTTTCTCTCTGTATCTGACAGTCTCTGGTATGTGAGTGTGAGTTTCACTCTGTATCTGACAGTCTCTGGTATGTGGGTGTGAGTTTCACTCTGTATCTGACAGTCTCTGGTATGTGAGTGTGAGTTTCACTCTGTATTAGACAGTCTCTGGAATGAGAGTGTAAGTTTCACTCTGTATCTGACAGTCTCTGGTATGTGATTGTGAGTTTCATTCTTTATCTGGCAGTCGATGGTATGTGAGTGTGAGTTTTACTCTGCAACTGACTGTCTCTGGTATGTGAGTGTGGGTTTCACTCTGCATCCGACAGTCTCTGGTATGTGAGTGTGAGTTTCACTTTGTATCTAACAGTCTCTGTTACGTGAGTGTGAGTTTCACTCTGTATCTGACAGTCTCTGGTATGTGAGTGTGAGTTTCACTCTGTATTAGACAGTTTCTGGTAAGTGAGTGTGTGTTTCACTCTGTATTTGACAGTCTCTGGTATGTGAGTGTGAGTTTCACTCTCTATCTGACTGTCTCTGGTATGTGAGTGTGCGTTTCACTCTGTATCGGACAGTCTCTGGCATGTGAGTCCGTGTTTTATGCTGTATCTGACAGTCTCTGGTATGTGAGTGTGGGTTTCACTCTGTATCTGACAGTCTCTGGTATGTGAGTGTGAGTTTCACTCTCTATCTGACTGTCTCTGGTATGTGAGTGTGAGTTTCACTCTGTCTCGGACAGTCTCTGGTATGTGAGTGTGGGTTTCACTCTGTATCTGACAGTCTCTGGTATGTGAGTGTGAGTTTCACTCTGTAATTGACGGTCTCTGGTATGTGAGTGGGGGTTTCTCTCTGTATCTGACAGTCTCTGGTATGTGAGTGTGAGTTTCACTCTGTATCTGACAGTCTCTGGTAAGTGGGTGTGAGTTTCACTCTGTATCTGACAGTCTCTGGTATGTGAGTGTGAGTTTCACTCTGTATTAGACAGTCTCTGGTATGAGAGTGTAAGTTTCACTCTGTATCTGACAGTCTCTGGTATGTGATTGTGAGTTTCATTCTTTATCTGGCAGTCGATGGTATGTGAGTGTGAGTTTTACTCTGCAACTGACTGTCTCTGGTATGTGAGTGTGGGTTTCACTCTGCATCCGACAGTCTCTGTTATGTGAGTGTGAGTTTCACTCTGTAACTGACCGTCTCTGGTATGTGAGTGTGAGTTTCACTCTGTATCTGACAGTCTCTGGTATGTGAGTGTGAGTTTCACTCTGTATCTGACAGTCTCTGGTATGTGAGTGTGAGTTTCACTCTGCATCTGACAGTCTCTGGTATGTGAGTGTGAGTTTCACTCTGTATCTGACAGTCTCTGGTATGTGAGTGTGAGTTTCACTCTGTATCTGACAGTCTCTGGTATGTTAGTGTGAGTTTCACTCTGTATCCTACAAAGAGTAGGAGTAAATGGGTACTTTTCAGAATGGCAGGCAGTGACCAGCGGGGTACGGCAGGGTTCGGTGCTGGGACCCCAGCTGTTTACATTATATATTAATGATTTGGACGAAGGGATTAAATGTAATATCTCCAAATTTGCGGATGACACTAAATTGGGAGGCAGTGTGAACAATGAGGAGGATGCTAGGAGGCTACAGAGTGACTTGGACAGGTTGGGTGAATGGGCAAATGTATGGCAGATGAAGTACAATGTGGATAAATGTGAGGTTATCCACTTTGGTGGTAAAAATAGAGAGGCGGACTATTACCTGAATGGTGGCAGATTAGGGAAAGGGGACGTGCAACGAGACCTGGGCGTCATGGTACATCAGTCACTGAAGGTGGGAATGCAAGTGCAGCAGGCAGTCAAGAAAGCAAACGGAATGATGGCCTTCATAGCAAGGGGATTTGAGTACAGGAGTAGGGAGGTGATGCTACAGTTGTACAGGGCCTTGGTGAGGCCACACCTGGAGTATTGTGCGCAGTTTTGGTCTCCTAACTTAAGGAAGGACATTCTTGCTATTGAGGGAGTGCAGCGAAGGTTCACTAGATTGATTCCTGGGATGGCCGGACTGACATATCAAGAAATATTGGGTCAACTGAACTTGTATCCTCTGGTGTTCAGAAGAATGAGGGGGGATCTTAGAGACATTTAAAATCCTGACTGGTTTAGACAAATTAGATGCGGGCAGAATGTTCCCAATGGTAGGGAAAACTAGAACCAGGGGTCACAGTCTAAGGATTAAGGGGAAGCCATTTAGGACTGAGCTGAGGAGGAACTTCTTCACCCAGAGAGTGGTGAATCTATGGAATTCTCTTCCACAGAAGGTTGTTGAGGCCAGTTCGCTAAATATATTCAAAAGGGAGTTAGATTTAACACTCACAACTAAGGGGATCAAGGGGTATGGCGAGAAAGCAGGAATGGGGTACTGAGGTAGCATGTTCAGCCATGAAGGCATTGAATGGCGGTGCAGGCTCGAAGGACCGAATGGTCTACTCCTGTACCTATTTTCTATGTTTCTATGTTTCTATCTGACAGTCTCTGGTATGTGAGTGTGGGTTTCACTCTGTATCGGACAGTCTCTGGTATGCGAGTGTGGGTTTCACTCTGTATCTGACAGTCTCTGGTATGTGAGTGGGGGTTTCACTCTGTATCTGTCAGTCTCTGGTATGTGAGTGTGAGTTTTATGCTGTACCTGTAAATTTCTATTTTATGAGTAAGGGTTTTATTCAGTATCTGACAGTTTCTGGGAATGGGATTGTGGAATTCAGTCTGCAGCTGCAAGTCACTGGTATGTGATTAATGATATTAATCTGGATCTGTTATTCTCTGGTGCCCGAATTTTGTTTTCCTCTTTATGGTTCAGAGTCTGGAATGTGAGTGTAGGCTTTACTCTGTACCTGTCAGTCTCTGGTATGTGAATGTGAGTTTCACTCTGTATCTGACATTCTCTGGTATGTGAGTGTGAGTTTCACTCTGTATCTGACAGTCTCTGGTATGTGAGTGTGAGTTTCACTCTCTATCTGACTGTCTCTGGTATGTGAGTGTGAGTTTCACTCTGTCTCGGACAGTCTCTGGTATGTGAGTGTGGGTTTCACTCTGTATCTGACAGTCTCTGGTATGTGAGTGTGGGTTTCACTCTGTATCTGTCAGTCTCTGGTTTGTGAGTGTGAGTTTCACTGTGTATCTGACAGTCTCTGGTATGTGAGTGTGAGTTTCACTCTGCATCTGGCAGTCTCTGGTATGTGAGTGTGAGTTTCACTCTGTATCTGACAGTCTCTGGTATGTGAGTATGAGTTTCACTCTGTATCTGACAGTCTCTGGTATGTGAGTGTGGGTTTCACTCTGTATCGGACAGTCTCTGGTATGCGAGTGTGGGTTTCACTCTGTATCTGACAGTCTCTGGTATGTGAGTGTGGGTTTCACTCTGTATCTGTCAGTCTCTGGTGTGTGAGTGTGAGTTTTATGCTGTACCTGTAAATTTCTATTTTATGAGTAAGGGTTTTATTCAGTATCTGACAGTTTCTGGGAATGGGATTGTGGAATTCAGTCTGCACCTGCAAGTCACTGGTTTGTGATTAATGATATTAATCTGGATCTGTTATTCTCTGGTGCCCGAATTTTGTTTTCCTCTTTATGGTTCAGAGTCTGGAATGTGAGTGTAGGCTTTACTCTGTACCTGTCAGTCTCTGGTATGTTAGTGTGAGTTTCACTCTGTATCTGACAGTCTCTGGTATGTGAGTGTGAGTTTCACTCTGTATCTGACAGTCTCTGGTATGTTAGTGTGAGTTTCACTCTGTATCTGACAGTCTCTGGTATGTGAGTGTGAGTTTCACTCTGTATCTGACATTCTCTGGTATGTGAGTGTGAGTTTCACTCTGTAATTGACTGTCTCTGGTATGTGAGTGGGGGTTTCACTCTGTATCTGACAGTCTCTGGTATGTGAGTGTGAGTTTCATTCTGTATGATACTCTCTGGTATGTGAGTGTGAGTTTCACTCTGTATCTCACATTCTCTGGTATGTGAGTGTGAGTTTCACTCTGTATTAGACAGTCTCTGGTATGAGAGTGTAAGTTTCACTCTGTATCTGACAGTCTCTGGTATGTGACTGTGAGTTTCATTCTTTATCTGGCAGTCGATGGTATGTGAGTGTGAGTTTCACTCTGTATCTGACAGTCTCTGGTATGTGAGTGTGAGTTTCACTCTGTAATTGACCGTCTCTGGTATGTGAGTGTGGGTTTCACTCTGTATCTGACAGTCTCTGGTATGTGAGTGTGAGTTTCACTCTCTATCTGACTGTCTCTGGTATGTGAGTGTGAGTTTCACTCTGTATCGGACAGTCTCTGGTATGTGAGTGTGGGTTTCACTCTGTATCGGACAGTCTCTGGTATGTGAGTGTGGGTTTCACTCTGTATTAGACAGTCTCTGGTATGTGAGTGTGGGTTTCACTCTGTATCTGATAGTCTCTAGTATGTGAGTGTGAGTTTCACTCTGTATCTGACAGTCTCTGGTATGTTAGTGTGAGTTTCACTCTGTATCTGACAGTCTCTGGTATGTGAGTGTGAGTTTCACTCTGTATGATACTCTCTGGTATGTGAGTGTGAGTTTCACTCTGCATCTCACATTCTCTGGTATGTGAGTGTGAGTTTCACTCTGTATTAGACAGTCTCTGGTATGAGAGTGTAAGTTTACTCTGTATCTGACAGTCTCTGGTATGTGACTGTGAGTTTCATTCTTTATCTGGCAGTCGATGGTATGTGAGTGTGAGTTTCACTCTGTATCTGACAGTCTCTGGTATGTGAGTGTGAGTTTCACTCTGTATCGGACAGTCTCTGGTATGCGAGTGTGGGTTTCACTCTGTATCTGACAGTCTCTGGTATGTGAGTATGGGTTTCACTCTGTATCTGACCGTCTCTGGTATGTGAGTGTGAGTTTCACTCTGCATCTGACAGTCTCTGGTATGTGAGCGTGAGTTTCACTCTGTATCTGACAGTCTCTGGTATGTGAGTGTGAGTTTCACTCTGTATCTGACAGTCTCTGGTATGTTAGTGTGAGTTTCACTCTGTATCCTACAAAGAGTAGGAGTAAATGGGTACTTTTCAGAATGGCAGGCAGTGACCAGCGGGGTACGGCAGGGTTCGGTGCTGGGACCCCAGCTGTTTACATTATATATTAATGATTTGGACGAAGGGATTAAATGTAATATCTCCAAATTTGCGGATGACACTAAATTGGGAGGCAGTGTGAACAATGAGGAGGATGCTAGGAGGTGCTAGGAGGCTACAGAGTGACTTGGACAGGTTGGGTGAATGGGCAAATGTATGGCAGATGAAGTACAATGTGGATAAATGTGAGGTTATCCACTTTGGTGGTAAAAATAGAGAGGCGGACTATTACCTGAATGGTGGCAGATTAGGGAAAGGGGACGTGCAACGAGACCTGGGCGTCATGGTACATCAGTCACTGAAGGTGGGAATGCAAGTGCAGCAGGCAGTCAAGAAAGCAAACGGAATGATGGCCTTCATAGCAAGGGGATTTGAGTACAGGAGTAGGGAGGTGATGCTACAGTTGTACAGGGCCTTGGTGAGGCCACACCTGGAGTATTGTGCGCAGTTTTGGTCTCCTAACTTAAGGAAGGACATTCTTGCTATTGAGGGAGTGCAGCGAAGGTTCACTAGATTGATTCCTGGGATGGCCGGACTGACATATCAAGAAATATTGGGTCAACTGAACTTGTATCCTCTGGTGTTCAGAAGAATGAGGGGGGATCTTAGAGACATTTAAAATCCTGACTGGTTTAGACAAATTAGATGCGGGCAGAATGTTCCCAATGGTAGGGAAAACTAGAACCAGGGGTCACAGTCTAAGGATTAAGGGGAAGCCATTTAGGACTGAGCTGAGGAGGAACTTCTTCACCCAGAGAGTGGTGAATCTATGGAATTCTCTTCCACAGAAGGTTGTTGAGGCCAGTTCGCTAAATATATTCAAAAGGGAGTTAGATTTAACACTCACAACTAAGGGGATCAAGGGGTATGGCGAGAAAGCAGGAATGGGGTACTGAGGTAGCATGTTCAGCCATGAAGGCATTGAATGGCGGTGCAGGCTCGAAGGACCGAATGGTCTACTCCTGTACCTATTTTCTATGTTTCTATGTTTCTATCTGACAGTCTCTGGTATGTGAGTGTGGGTTTCACTCTGTATCGGACAGTCTCTGGTATGCGAGTGTGGGTTTCACTCTGTATCTGACAGTCTCTGGTATGTGGGTGTGAGTTTCACTCTGTATCTGACAGTCTCTGGTATGTGAGTGTGAGTTTCACTCTGTATTAGACAGTCTCTGGAATGAGAGTGTAAGTTTCACTCTGTATCTGACAGTCTCTGGTATGTGATTGTGAGTTTCATTCTTTATCTGGCAGTCGATGGTATGTGAGTGTGAGTTTTACTCTGCAACTGACTGTCTCTGGTATGTGAGTGTGGGTTTCACTCTGCATCCGACAGTCTCTGGTATGTGAGTGTGAGTTTCACTTTGTATCTAACAGTCTCTGTTATGTGAGTGTGAGTTTCACTCTGTATCTGACAGTCTCTGGTATGTGAGTGTGAGTTTCACTCTGTATCTGACAGTCTCTGGTATGCGAGTGTGAGTTTCACTCTGTATTAGACAGTTTCTGGTAAGTGAGTGTGTGTTTCACTCTGTATTTGACAGTCTCTGGTATGTGAGTGTGAGTTTCACTCTCTATCTGACTGTCTCTGGTATGTGAGTGTGCGTTTCACTCTGTATCGGACAGTCTCTGGTATGTGAGTCCGTGTTTTATGCTGTATCTGACAGTCTCTGGTATGTGAGTGTGGGTTTCACTCTGTATCTGACAGTCTCTGGTATGTGAGTGTGAGTTTCACTCTGTATCTGACAGTCTCTGGTATGTGAGTGTGAGTTTCACTCTCTATCTGACAGTCTCTGGTATGTGAGTGTGGGTTTCACTCTGTATCGGACAGTCTCTGGTATGCGAGTGTGGGTTTCACTCTGTATCTGACAGTCTCTGGTATGTGAGTGTGAGTTTCACTCTGTAATTGACGGTCTCTGGTATGTGAGTGGGGGTTTCTCTCTGTATCTGACAGTCTCTGGTATGTGAGTGTGAGTTTCACTCTGTATCTGACAGTCTCTGGTAAGTGGGTGTGAGTTTCACTCTGTATCTGACAGTCTCTGGTATGTGAGTGTGAGTTTCACTCTGTATTAGACAGTCTCTGGTATGAGAGTGTAAGTTTCACTCTGTATCTGACAGTCTCTGGTATGTGATTGTGAGTTTCATTCTTTATCTGGCAGTCGATGGTATGTGAGTGTGAGTTTTACTCTGCAACTGACTGTCTCTGGTATGTGAGTGTGGGTTTCACTCTGCATCCGACAGTCTCTGTTATGTGAGTGTGAGTTTCACTCTGTAACTGACCGTCTCTGGTATGTGAGTGTGAGTTTCACTCTGTATCTGACAGTCTCTGGTATGTGAGTGTGAGTTTCACTCTGTATCTGACAGTCTCTGGTATGCGAGTGTGAGTTTCACTCTGTATCTGACAGTCACTGGTCTGTGAGTGTGGGTTTCACTCTGTATTAGACAGTTTCTGGTATGTGAGTGTGTGTTTCACTCTGTATCTGACAGTCTCTGGTATGTGAGTGTGAGTTTCACTCTCTATCTGACTGTCTCTGGTATGTGAGTGTGCGTTTCACTCTGTATCGTACAGTCTCTGGTATGTGAGTGTGAGTTTCACTCTGTATCTGACAGTCTCTGGTATGTGAGTGTGAGTTTCACTCTGTATGATACTCTCTGGTAGGTGAGTGTGAGTTTCACTCTGTATCTGACAGTCTCTGGTATGTGAGTGTGAGTTTCACTCTGTATCTGACCGTCTCTGGTATGTGAGTGTGAGTTTCACTCTGTATCTGACTGTCTCTGGTATGTGAGTGTGTGTTTCCCTCTGTATCTGACAGTCTCTGGTATGTGAGTGTGAGTTTCACTCTGTATCTGACAGTCTCTGGTATGTGAGTGTGGGTTTCACTCTGTATCTGACCGTCTCTGGTATGTGAGTGTGAGTTTCACTCTGTATCTGACAGTCTCTGGTATGTGAGTGTGAGTTTCACTCTGTATCTGACAGTCTCTGGTATGTGAGTGTGAGTTTCACTCTGTATTGACGGTCTCTGGTATTTGAGTGGGGTTTCTCTCTGTATCTGACAGTCTCTGGTATGTGAGTGTGAGTTTCACTCTGTATCTGACAGTCTCTGGTATGTGAGTGTGAGTTTCACTCTGTATCTGACAGTCTCTGGTATGTGAGTGTGAGTTTCACTCTGTATTAGACAGTCTCTGGTATGAGAGTGTAAGTTTCACTCTGTATCTGACAGTCTCTGGTATGTGAGTGTGAGTTTCACTCTGTATCTGACAGTCTCTGGTATGTGAGTGTGAGTTTCACTCTGTAACTGACAGTCTCTGGTATGTGAGTGTGGGTTTCACTCTGTATCTGACAGTCTCTGGTATGTGAGTGTGAGTTTCACTCTGTATCTGACAGTCTCTGGTATGTGAGTGTGAGTTTCACTCTGTATCTGACAGTCTCTGGTATGTGAGTGTGAGTTTCACTCTGTATTAGACAGTCTCTGGTATGTGAGTGTGTTTTTCACTCTGTATGACAGTCTCTGGTATGTGAGTGTGAGTTTCACTCTGTATCTGACAGTCTCTGGTATGTGAGTGTGCGTTTCACTCTGTATCTGACAGTCTCTGGTATGTGAGTCGTGGTTTCATCTGTATCTGACAGTCTCTGGTATGTGAGTGTGGGTTTCACTCTGTATCTGACAGTCTCTGGTATGTGAGTGTGAGTTTCACTCTCTATCTGACAGTCTCTGGTATGTGAGTGTGAGTTTCACTCTGTCTCTGACAGTCTCTGGTATGTGAGTGTGGGTTTCACTCTGTATCTGACAGTCTCTGGTATGTGAGTGTGAGTTTCACTCTGTAATTGACTGTCTCTGGTATGTGAGTGGGGGTTTCACTCTGTATCTGACAGTCTCTGGTATGTGAGTGTGAGTTTCACTCTGTATCTGACAGTCTCTGGTATGTGAGTGTGAGTTTCACTCTGTATCTGACAGTCTCTGGTATGTGAGTGTGAGTTTCACTCTGTATTAGACAGTCTCTGGTATGAGAGTGTAAGTTTCACTCTGTATCTGACAGTCTCTGGTATGTGACTGTGAGTTTCATTCTTTATCTGGCAGTCTATGGTATGTGAGTGTGAGTTTACTCTGCAACTGACTGTCTCTGGTATGTGAGTGTGGTTTCACTCTGCATCCGACAGTCTCTGGTATGTGAGTGTGAGTTTCACTCTGTAACTGACAGTCTCTGGTATGTGAGTGTGAGTTTCACTCTGTATCTGACAGTCTCTGGTATGTGAGTGTGAGTTTCACTCTGTATCTGACAGTCTCTGGTATGTGAGTGTGAGTTTCACTCTGTATCTGACAGTCTCTGGTATGTGAGTGTGAGTTTCACTCTGTATTAGACAGTCTCTGGTATGTGAGTGTGTGTTTCACTCTGTATCTGACAGTCTCTGGTATGTGAGTGTGAGTTTCACTCTGTATCTGACTGTCTCTGGTATGTGAGTGTGCGTTTCACTCTGTATCTGACAGTCTCTGGTATGTGAGTCCGTGAGTTTCACTCTGTATCTGACAGTCTCTGGTATGTGAGTGTGGGTTTCACTCTGTATCTGACAATCTCTGGTATGTGAGTGGGTTTCACTCTGTATCTGACAGTCTCTGGTATGTGAGTGTGGGTTTCACTCTATCTGACAGTCTCTGGTATGTGAGTGTGAGTTTCACTCTGTATCTGACAGTCTCTGGTATGTGAGTGTGAGTTTCACTCTGTATCTGACAGTCTCTGGTATGTGAGTGTGAGTTTCACTCTGTATGATACTCTCTGGTATGTGAGTGTGAGTTTCACTCTGTATCTGACAGTCTCTGGTATGTGAGTGTGAGTTTCACTCTGTATCTGACAGTCTCTGGTATGTGAGTGTGAGTTTCACTATGGAACTGACTGTCTCTGGTATGTGAGTGTGGGTTTCCCTCTGTATCCGACAGTCTCTGGTATGTGAGTGTGAGTTTCACTCTGTATCTGACAGTCTCTGGTATGTGAGTGTGGGTTTCACTCTGTATCTGTCAGTCTCTGGTGTGAGTGTGGGTTTCACTCTGTATCTGACAGTCTCTGGTATGTGAGTGTGGGTTTCACTCTGTATCTGACAGTCTCCAGTATGTGAGTGTGAGTTTCACTCTGTATTTGACAATCTCTGGTATGTGAGTGTGAGTTTCACTCTGTATTAGCCAGTCGCTGGTATGTGAGTGTGAGTTTCACTCTGTATCTGACAGTCTCTGGTATGTGAGTGTGCGTTTCACTCTGTATGATGCTCTCTGGTATGTGAGTGTGAGTATCACTCTGTATCTGACAATCTCTGGTATGTGAGTGTGAGTTTCACTCTGTATCTGACAGTCTCTGGTATGTGAGTATGGGTTTCACTCTGTATCTGACCGTCTCTGGTATGTGAGTGTGAGTTTCACTCTGTATCTGACAGTCTCTGGTATGTGAGTGTGAGTTTCACTCTGTATCTGACAGTCTCTGGTATGTGAGTGTGAGTTTCACTCTGCAATTGACGGTCTCTGGTATTTGAGTGGGGGTTTCTCTCTGTATCTGACAGTCTCTGGTATGTGAGTGTGAGTTTCACTCTGTATCTGACAGTCTCTGGTATGTGGGTGTGAGTTTCACTCTGTATCTGACAGTCTCTGGTATGTGAGTGTGAGTTTCACTCTGTATTAGACAGTCTCTGGAATGAGAGTGTAAGTTTCACTCTGTATCTGACAGTCTCTGGTATGTGATTGTGAGTTTCATTCTTTATCTGGCAGTCGATGGTATGTGAGTGTGAGTTTTACTCTGCAACTGACTGTCTCTGGTATGTGAGTGTGGGTTTCACTCTGCATCCGACAGTCTCTGGTATGTGAGTGTGAGTTTCACTTTGTATCTAACAGTCTCTGTTACGTGAGTGTGAGTTTCACTCTGTATCTGACAGTCTCTGGTATGTGAGTGTGAGTTTCACTCTGTATTAGACAGTTTCTGGTAAGTGAGTGTGTGTTTCACTCTGTATTTGACAGTCTCTGGTATGTGAGTGTGAGTTTCACTCTCTATCTGACTGTCTCTGGTATGTGAGTGTGAGTTTCACTCTGCATCGGACAGTCTCTGGTATGTGAGTCCGTGTTTTATGCTGTATCTGACAGTCTCTGGTATGTGAGTGTGGGTTTCACTCTGTATCTGACAGTCTCTGGTATGTGAGTGTGAGTTTCACTCTGTATCTGACAGTCTCTGGTATGTGAGTGTGAGTTTCACTCTGTATCTGACAGTCTCTGGTATGTGAGTGTGGGTTTCACTCTGTATCTGACAGTCTCTGGTATGTGAGTGTGAGTTTCACTCTGTATTGACAGTCTCTGGTATGTGAGTGGGAGTTTCACTCTGTATCTGACAGTCTCTGGTATGTGAGTGTGAGTTTCACTCTGTATCTGACAGTCTCTGGTATGTGAGTGTGAGTTTCACTCTGTATCTGACAGTCTCTGGTATGTGAGTGTGAGTTTCACTCTGTATTAGACAGTCTCTGGTATGTGAGTGTGAGTTTCACTCTGTATCTGACAGTCTCTGGTATGTGAGTGTGAGTTTCACTCTGTATCTGACAGTCTCTGGTATGTGAGTGTGAGTTTCACTCTGTATCTGACTGTCTCTGGTATGTGAGTGTGGGTTTCACTCTGTATCCGACAGTCTCTGGTATGTGAGTGTGAGTTTCACTCTGTATCTGACAGTCTCTGGTATGTGAGTGTGAGTTTCACTCTGTATCTGACAGTCTCTGGTATGTGAGTGTGAGTTTCACTCTGTATCTGACAGTCTCTGGTATGTGAGTGTGAGTTTCACTCTGCATCTGACAGTCTCTGGTATGTGAGTGTGAGTTTCACTCTGTATCTGACAGTCTCTGGTATGTGAGTGTGAGTTTCACTCTGCATCTGACAGTCTCTGGTATGTTAGTGTGAGTTTCACTCTGTATCCTACAAAGAGTAGGAGTAAATGGGTACTTTTCAGAATGGCAGGCAGTGACCAGCGGGGTACCGCAGGGTTCGGTGCTGGGACCCCAGCTGTTTACATTATATATTAATGATTTGGACGAAGGGATTAAATGTAATATCTCCAAATTTGCGGATGACACTAAATTGGGAGGCAGTGTGAACAATGAGGAGGATGCTAGGAGGCTACAGAGTGACTTGGACAGGTTGGGTGAATGGGCAAATGTATGGCAGATGAAGTACAATGTGGATAAATGTGAGGTTATCCACTTTGGTGGTAAAAATAGAGAGGCGGACTATTACCTGAATGGTGGCAGATTAGGGAAAGGGGACGTGCAACGAGACCTGGGCGTCATGGTACATCAGTCACTGAAGGTGGGAATGCAAGTGCAGCAGGCAGTCAAGAAAGCAAACGGAATGATGGCCTTCATAGCAAGGGGATTTGAGTACAGGAGTAGGGAGGTGATGCTACAGTTGTACAGGGCCTTGGTGAGGCCACACCTGGAGTATTGTGCGCAGTTTTGGTCTCCTAACTTAAGGAAGGACATTCTTGCTATTGAGGGAGTGCAGCGAAGGTTCACTAGATTGATTCCTGGGATGGCCGGACTGACATATCAAGAAATATTGGGTCAACTGAACTTGTATCCTCTGGAGTTCAGAAGAATGAGGGGGGATCTTATAGAGACATTTAAAATCCTGACTGGTTTAGACAAATTAGATGCGGGCAGAATGTTCCCAATGGTAGGGAAAACTAGAACCAGGGGTCACAGTCTAAGGATTAAGGGGAAGCCATTTAGGACTGAGCTGAGGAGGAACTTCTTCACCCAGAGAGTGGTGAATCTATGGAATTCTCTTCCACAGAAGGTTGTTGAGGCCAGTTCGCTAAATATATTCAAAAGGGAGTTAGATTTAACACTCACAACTAAGGGGATCAAGGGGTATGGCGAGAAAGCAGGAATGGGGTACTGAGGTAGCATGTTCAGCCATGAAGGCATTGAATGGCGGTGCAGGCTCGAAGGACCGAATGGTCTACTCCTGTACCTATTTTCTATGTTTCTATGTTTCTATCTGACAGTCTCTGGTATGTGAGTGTGGGTTTCACTCAGTATCGGACAGTCTCTGGTATGCGAGTGTGGGTTTCACTCTGTATCTGACAGTCTCTGGTATGTGAGTGGGGGTTTCACTCTGTATCTGTCAGTCTCTGGTATGTGAGTGTGAGTTTTATGCTGTACCTGTAAATTTCTATTTTATGAGTAAGGGTTTTATTCAGTATCTGACAGTTTCTGGGAATGGGATTGTGGAATTCAGTCTGCAGCTGCAAGTCACTGGTATGTGATTAATGATATTAATCTGGATCTGTTATTCTCTGGTGCCCGAATTTTGTTTTCCTCTTTATGGTTCAGAGTCTGGAATGTGAGTGTAGGCTTTACTCTGTACCTGTCAGTCTCTGGTATGTGAATGTGAGTTTCACTCTGTATCTGACATTCTCTGGTATGTGAGTGTGAGTTTCACTCTGTATCTGACAGTCTCTGGTATGTGAGTGTGAGTTTCACTCTCTATCTGACTGTCTCTGGTATGTGAGTGTGAGTTTCACTCTGTCTCGGACAGTCTCTGGTATGTGAGTGTGGGTTTCACTCTGTATCGGACAGTCTCTGGTATGCGAGTGTGGGTTTCACTCTGTATCTGACAGTCTCTGGTATGTGAGTATGGGTTTCACTCTGTATCTGACCGTCTCTGGTATGTGAGTGTGAGTTTCACTCTGTATCTGACAGTCTCTGGTATGTGAGTGTGAGTTTCACTCTGCAATTGACGGTCTCTGGTATTTGAGTGGGGGTTTCTCTCTGTATCTGACAGTCTCTGGTATGTGAGTGTGAGTTTCACTCTGTATCTGACAGTCTCTGGTATGTGGGTGTGAGTTTCACTCTGTATCTGACAGTCTCTGGTATGTGAGTGTGAGTTTCACTCTGTATTAGACAGTCTCTGGAATGAGAGTGTAAGTTTCACTCTGTATCTGACAGTCTCTGGTATGTGATTGTGAGTTTCATTCTTTATCTGGCAGTCGATGGTATGTGAGTGTGAGTTTTACTCTGCAACTGACTGTCTCTGGTATGTGAGTGTGGGTTTCACTCTGCATCCGACAGTCTCTGGTATGTGAGTGTGAGTTTCACTTTGTATCTAACAGTCTCTGTTATGTGAGTGTGAGTTTCACTCTGTATCTGACAGTCTCTGGTATGTGAGTGTGAGTTTCACTCTGTATCTGACAGTCTCTGGTATGCGAGTGTGAGTTTCACTCTGTATTAGACAGTTCTGGTAAGTGAGTGTGTGTTTCACTCTGTATTGACAGTCTCTGGTATGTGAGTGTGAGTTTCACTCTCTATCTGACTGTCTCTGGTATGTGAGTGTGCGTTTCACTCTGTATCGGACAGTCTCTGGTATGTGAGTCGTGGTTTATGCTGTATCTGACAGTCTCTGGTATGTGAGTGTGGGTTTCACTCTGTATCTGACAGTCTCTGGTATGTGAGTGTGAGTTTCACTCTGTATCTGACAGTCTCTGGTATGTGAGTGTGAGTTTCACTCTGTATCTGACAGTCTCTGGTATGTGAGTGTGGGTTTCACTCTGTATCGACAGTCTCTGGTATGCGAGTGTGGGTTTCACTCTGTATCTGACAGTCTCTGGTATGTGAGTGTGAGTTTCACTCTGTATTGACGGTCTCTGGTATGTGAGTGTGGTTTCTCTCTGTATCTGACAGTCTCTGGTATGTGAGTGTGAGTTTCACTCTGTATCTGACAGTCTCTGGTATGTGAGTGTGAGTTTCACTCTGTATCTGACAGTCTCTGGTATGTGAGTGTGAGTTTCACTCTGTATTAGACAGTCTCTGGTATGAGAGTGTAAGTTTCACTCTGTATCTGACAGTCTCTGGTATGTGAGTGTGAGTTTCATTCTTTATCTGGCAGTCGATGGTATGTGAGTGTGAGTTTACTCTGCAACTGACTGTCTCTGGTATGTGAGTGTGAGTTTCACTCTGCTATCGACAGTCTCTGGTATGTGAGTGTGAGTTTCACTCTGTAACTGACCGTCTCTGGTATGTGAGTGTGAGTTTCACCCTGTATCTGACAGTCTCTGGTATGTGAGTGTGAGTTTCACTCTGTATCTGACAGTCTCTGGTATGTGAGTGTGAGTTTCACTCTGTATCTGACAGTCACTGGTCTGTGAGTGTGGGTTTCACTCTGTATAGACAGTTTCTGGTATGTGAGTGTGTGTTTCACTCTGTATCTGACAGTCTCTGGTATGTGAGTGTGAGTTTCACTCTCTATCTGACTGTCTCTGGTATGTGAGTGTGCGTTTCACTCTGTATCGTACAGTCTCTGGTATGTGAGTCCGTGTTTTATGCTGTATCTGACAGTCTCTGGTATTTGAGTGTGGGTTTCACTCTGTATCTGACAGTCTCTGGTATGCGAGTGTGGTTTCACTCTGTATCTGACAGTCTCTGGTATGTGAGTGTGAGTTTCACTCTATCTGACAGTCTCTGGTATGTGAGTGTGAGTTTCACTCTGTATCTGACAGTCTCTGGTATGTGAGTGTGAGTTTCACTCTGTATCTGACAGTCTCTGGTATGTGAGTGTGAGTTTCACTCTGTATGATACTCTCTGGTATGTGAGTGTGAGTTTCACTCTGTATCTGACAGTCTCTGGTATGTGAGTGTGAGTTTCACTCTGTATCTGACCGTCTCTGGTATGTGAGTGTGAGTTTCACTCTGTAACTGACTGTCTCTGGTATGTGAGTGTGGGTTTCACTCTGTATCCGACAGTCTCTGGTATGTGAGTGTGAGTTTCACTCTGTATCTGACAGTCTCTGGTATGTGAGTGTGAGTTTCACTCTGTATCTGACAGTCTCTGGTATGTGAGTGTGAGTTTCACTCTGTATCTGACAGTCTCTGGTATGTGAGTGTGAGTTTCACTCTGTATCTGACAGTCTCTGGTATGTGAGTGTGAGTTTCACTCTGCAATTGACGGTCTCTGGTATTTGAGTGGGGTTTCTCTCTGTATCTGACAGTCTCTGGTATGTGAGTGTGAGTTTCACTCTGTATCTGACAGTCTCTGGTATGTGGGTGTGAGTTTCACTCTGTATCTGACAGTCTCTGGTATGTGAGTGTGAGTTTCACTCTGTATTAGACAGTCTCTGGAATGAGAGTGTAAGTTTCACTCTGTATCTGACAGTCTCTGGTATGTGATTGTGAGTTTCATTCTTTATCTAGCAGTCGATGGTATGTGAGTGTGAGTTTCACTCTGTATCTGACAGTCTATGTGATTTGAGTGTGAGTTTCACTCTGTATCTGACAGTCTCTGGTATGTGAGTGTGAGTTTCACTCTGTATCTGACAGTCTCTGGTATGTGAGTGTGAGTTTCACTCTGTATCTGACAGTCTCTGGTATGTGAGTGTGAGTTTCACTCTGTATCTGACAGTCTCTGGTATGTGAGTGTGTGTTTCACTCTGTATTTGACAGTCTCTGGTATGTGAGTGTGAGTTTCACTCTGATCTGACAGTCTCTGGTATGTGAGTGTGAGTTTCACTCTGTATCGGACAGTCTCTGGTATGTGAGTCGTGTTTAATCTGTATCTGACAGTCTCTGGTATGTGAGTGTGGGTTTCACTCTGTATCTGACAGTCTCTGGTATGTGAGTGTGAGTTTCACTCTCTATCTGACAGTCTCTGGTATGTGAGTGTGAGTTTCACTCTGTCTCTGACAGTCTCTGGTATGTGAGTGTGGGTTTCACTCTGTATCTGACAGTCTCTGGTATGTGAGTGTGAGTTTCACTCTGTATCTGACAGTCTCTGGTATGTGAGTGTGGGTTTCACTCTGTATCTGACAGTCTCTGGTATGTGAGTGTGAGTTTCACTCTGTATCTGACAGTCTCTGGTATGTGAGTGTGAGTTTCACTCTGTATCTGACAGTCTCTGGTATGTGAGTGTGAGTTTCACTCTGTATAGACAGTCTCTGGTATGTGAGTGTGAGTTTCACTCTGTATCTGACAGTCTCTGGTATGTGAGTGTGAGTTTCACTCTGTATCTGACAGTCTCTGGTATGTGAGTGTGAGTTTCACTCTGTAACTGACTGTCTCTGGTATGTGAGTGTGGGTTTCACTCTGTATCTGACAGTCTCTGTTATGTGAGTGTGAGTTTCACTCTGTATCTGACAGTCTCTGGTATGTGAGTGTGAGTTTCACTCTGTATCTGACAGTCTCTGGTATGTGAGTGTGAGTTTCACTCTGTATCTGACAGTCTCTGGTATGCGAGTGTGAGTTTCACTCTGTATCTGACAGTCACTGGTCTGTGAGTGTGGGTTTCACTCTGTATAGACAGTTTCTGGTATGTGAGTGTGTGTTTCACTCTGTATCTGACAGTCTCTGGTATGTGAGTGTGAGTTTCACTCTCTATCTGACAGTCTCTGGTATGTGAGTGTGCGTTTCACTCTGTATCGTACAGTCTCTGGTATGTGAGTCCGTGTTTTACTGCTGTATCTGACAGTCTCTGGTATGAGTGTGGGTTTCACTCTGTATCTGACAGTCTCTGGTATGCGAGTGTGGGTTTCACTCTGTATCTGACAGTCTCTGGTATGTGAGTGTGAGTTTCACTCTATCTGACAGTCTCTGGTATGTGAGTGTGAGTTTCACTCTGTATCTGACAGTCTCTGGTATGTGAGTGTGAGTTTCACTCTGTATCTGACAGTCTCTGGTATGTGAGTGTGAGTTTCACTCTGTATGATAGTCTCTGGTATGTGAGTGTGAGTTTCACTCTGTATCTGACAGTCTCTGGTATGTGAGTGTGAGTTTCACTCTGTATCTGACAGTCTCTGGTATGTGAGTGTGAGTTTCACTCTGTATCTGACAGTCTCTGGTATGTGAGTGTGAGTTTCACTCTGTATCTGACAGTCTCTGGTATGTGAGTGTGAGTTTCACTCTGTATCTGACAGTCTCTGGTATGTGAGTGTGAGTTTCACTCTGTATCTGACAGTCTCTGGTATGTGAGTGTGAGTTTCACTCTGTATCTGACAGTCTCTGGTATGTGAGTGTGAGTTTCACTCTGTATCTGACAGTCTCTGGTATGTGAGTGTGAGTTTCACTCTGTATCTGACAGTCTCTGGTATGTGAGTGTGAGTTTCACTCTGTATCTGCAGTCTCTGGTATGTGAGTGTGAGTTTCACTCTGTATCTGACAGTCTCTGGTATGTGAGTGTGAGTTTCACTCTGTATTCTGACAGTCTCTGGTATGTGAGGATGTGAGTTTCACTCTGTATTAGACAGTCTCTGGTATGTGAAGTGTGAGTTTCACTCTGTATCTGACAGTCTCTGGGTATGTGAGTGTGAGTTTCACTCTGTATCTGACAGTCTCTGGTATGTGAGTGTGGGTTTCACTCTGTTCTGACAGTCTCTGGTAAGTGAGTGTGAGTTTCACTCTGTATCTGAACAGTCTCTGGTATGTGAGTGTTGAGTTTCACCTCTGACCATTAGACAGTCTCTGGTATGTGAGTGTGAGTTTCACTCTGTATCTGACAGTATCTGGTATGTGAGTGTGAGTTTCACTCTGTATCTGACAGTCTCTGGTATGTGAGTGTGAGTTTCCCTCTGTATTCGGACAAGTCTCTGGTATGTGAGTGTGAGTTTCACTCTGTATCTGACAGTCTCTGGTATGTGAGTGTGTGTTTCACTCTGTATCTGACAGTCTCTGGTATGTGAGTGTGAGTTTCACTCTGTATCTGACAGTCTCTGGTATGTGAGTGTGAGTTTCACTCTGTATCTGACAGTCTCTGGTATGTGAGTGTGAGTTTCACTCTGTATCTGACAGTCTCTGGTATGTGAGTGTGAGTTTCACTCTGTATCTGACAGTCTCTGGTATGTGAGTGTGAGTTTCACTCTGTATCTGACAGTCTCTGGTATGTGAGTGTGAGTTTCACTCTGTATCTGACAGTCTCTGGTATGTGAGTGTGAGTTTCACTCTGTATCTGACAGTCTCTGGTATGTGAGTGTGAGTTTCACTCTGTATCTGACAGTCTCTGGTATGTGAGTGTGGGTTTCACTCTGTATCTGACAGTCTCTGGTATGTGAGTGTGAGTTTCACTCTGTATCTGACAGTCTCTGGTATGTGAGTGTGAGTTTCACTCTGTATCTGACAGTCTCTGGTATGTGAGTGTGAGTTTCACTCTGTATCTGACAGTCTCTGGTATGTGAGTGTGAGTTTCACTCTGTATCTGACAGTCTCTGGTATGTGAGTGTGAGTTTCACTCTGTATCTGACAGTCTCTGGTATGTGAGTGTGAGGTTTCACTCTGTATCTGACAGTCTCTGGTATGTGAGTGTGAGTTTCACTCTGTATCTGACAGTCTCTGGTATGTGAGTGGTGAGTTTCACTCTGTATCTGACAGTCTCTGGTATGTGAGTGTGAGTTTCACTCTGTATCTGACAGTCTCTGGTATGTGAGTGTGAGTTTCACTCTGTATCTGACAGTCTCTGGTATGTGAGTGTGAGTTTCACTCTGTATCGGACAGTCTCTGGTATGTGAGTGTGAGTTTCACTCTGTATCTGACAGTCTCTGGTATGTGAGTGTGGGTTTCACTCTGTATCTGACAGTCTCTGGTATGTGAGTGTGAGTTTCACTTCTGTATTCTGACAGTCTCTGGTATGTGAGTGTGAGTTTCACTCTGTATCTGACAGTCTCTGGTATGTGAGTGTGAGTTTCACTCTGTATCTGACAGTCTCTGGTATGTGAGTGTGAGTTTCACTCTGTATCTGACAGTCTCTGGTATGTGAGTGTGAGTTTCACTCTGTATCTGACAGTCTCTGGTATGTGAGTGTGAGTTTCACTCTGTATCTGACTGTCTCTGGTATGTGAGTGTGAGTTTCACTCTGTATCTGACAGTCTCTGGTATGTGAGTGTGAGTTTCACTCTGTATCTGACAGTCTCTGGTATGTGAGTGTGAGTTTCACTCTGTATCGACAGTCTCTGGTATGTGAGTGTGAGTTTCACTCTGTATCTGACAGTCTCTGGTATGTGAGTGTGAGTTTCACTCTGTATCTGACAGTCTCTGGTATGTGAGTGTGAGTTTCACTCTGTATCTGACAGTCTCTGGTATGTGAGTGTGAGTTTCACTCTGTATTAGACAGTCTCTGGTATGTGAGTGTGAGTTTCACTCTGTATCTGACAGTCTCTGGTATGTGAGTGTGAGTTTCACTCTGTATCTGACAATCTCTGGTTTGTGAGTGTGAGTTTCACGCTGTATCTGACAGTCTCTGGTATGTGAGTGTGAGTTTCACTCTATCTGACAATCTCTGGTATGTGAGTGTGAGTTTCACTCTGTATCTGACAGTCTCTGGTATGTGAGTGTGAGTTTCACTCTGTATCTGACAGTCTCTGGTATGTGAGTGTGAGTTTCACTCTGTATGATACTCTCTGGTATGTGAGTGTGAGTTTCACTCTGTATCTGACAGTCTCTGTATGTGAGTGTGAGTTTCACTCTGTATCTGACCGTCTCTGGTATGTGAGTGTGTGTTTCACTCTGTAACTGACAGTCTCTGGTATGTGAGTGTGGGTTTCCCTCTGTATCCGACAGTCTCTGGTATGTGAGTGTGAGTTTCACTCTGTATCTGACAGTCTCTGGTATGTGAGTGTGGTTTCACTCTGTATCTGACCGTCTCTGGTATGTGAGTGTGTGAGTTCACTCTGTATCTGACAGTCTCTGGTATGTGAGTGTGAGTTTCACTCTGTATCTGACAGTCTCTGGTATGTGAGTGTGGGTTTCACTCTGTATCTGACAGTCTCTGGTATGTGAGTGTGAGTTTTCACTCTGTATCTGACAGTCTCTGGTATGTGAGTGTGAGTTTCACTCTGTATCTGACAGTCTCTGGTATGTGAGTGTGGGTTTCACTCTGTATCTGACAGTCTCTGGTATGTGAGTGTGAGTTTCACTCTGTATCTGACAGTCTCTGGTATGTGAGTGTGAGTTTCACTCTGTATCTGACAGTCTCTGGTATGTGAGTGTGAGTTTCACTCTGTATCTGACAGTCTCTGGTATGTGAGTGTGGTTTCACTCTGTATCTGACAGTCTCTGGTATGTGAGTGTGAGTTTCACTCTGTATCTGACAGTCTCTGGTATGTGAGTGTGAGTTTCACTCTGTATCTGACAGTCTCTGGTATGTGAGTGTGAGTTTCACTCTGTATCTGACAGTCTCTGGTATGTGAGTGTGAGTTTCACTCTGTATCTGACAGTCTCTGGTATGTGGGTGTGAGTTTCACTCTGTATCTGACAGTCTCTGGTATGTGAGTGTGAGTTTCACTCTGTATTAGACAGTCTCTGGAATGAGAGTGTGAGTTTCACTCTGTATCTGACAGTCTCTGGTATGCGAGCGTGAGTTTCACTCTGTATCTGACAGTCACTGGTCTGTGAGTGTGGGTTTCACTCTGTATTAGACAGTTTCTGGTAAGTGAGTGTGTGTTTCACTCTGTATTTGACAGTCTCTGGTATGTGAGTGTGAGTTTCACTCTCTATCTGACAGTCTCTGGTATCTGAGTGTGAGTTTCACTCTGTATCGGACAGTCTCTGGTATGTGAGTCCGTGTTTTATGCTGTATCTGACAGTCTCTGGTATGTGAGTGTGGGTTTCACTCTGTATCTGACAGTCTCTGGTATGTGAGTGTGAGTTTCACTCTCTTATCTGACTGTCTCTGGTATGTGAGTGTGAGTTTCACTCTGTCTCGGACAGTCTCTGGTATGTGAGTGTGAGGTTTCACTCTGTATCTGACAGTCTCTGGTATGTGAGTGTGAGGTTTCACTCTGTATCTGACAGTCTCTGGTATGTGAGTGTGAGTTTCACTCTGTATCTGACTGTCTCTGGTATGTGAGTGTGAGTTTCACTCTGTATCTGACAGTCTCTGGTATGTGAGTGTGAGTTTCACTCTGTATCTGACAGTCTCTGGTATGTGAGTGTGAGTTTCACTCTGTATCTGACAGTCTCTGGTATGTGAGTGTGAGTTTCACTCTGTATTAGACAGTCTCTGGTATGTGAGTGTGAGTTTCACTCTGTATCTGACAGTCTCTGGTATGTGATTGTGAGTTTCATTCTGTATCTGACAGTCTCTGGTATGTGAGTGTGAGTTTTCACTCTGATCTGACTGTCTCTGGTATGTGAGTGTGGGTTTCACTCTGTATCTGACAGTCTCTGGTATGTGAGTGTGAGTTTCACTCTGTATCTGACAGTCTCTGGTATGTGAGTGTGAGTTTCACTCTGTATCTGACAGTCTCTGGTATGTGAGTGTGAGTTTCACTCTGTATCTGACAGTCTCTGGTATGCGAGTGTGAGTTTCACTCTGTATCTGACAGTCACTGGTCTGTGAGTGTGGGTTTCACTCTGTATTAGACAGTTTCTGGTATGTGAGTGTGTGTTTCACTCTGTATCTGACAGTCTCTGGTATGTGAGTGTGAGTTTTCACTCTCTATCTGACTGTCTCTGGCTATGTGAGTGTGCGTTTCACTCTGTATCGTACAGTCTCTGGTATGTGAGTCCGTTGTTTTATGCTGTATCTGACAGTCTCTGGTATATGAGTGTGGGTTTCACTCTGTATCTGACAGTCTCTGGTATGCGAGTGTGGGTTTCACTCTGTATCTGACAGTCTCGGTATGTGAGTGTGGGTTTCACTCTATCTGACAGTCTCTGGTATGTGAGTGTGAGTTTCACTCTGTATCTGACAGTCTCTGGTATGTGAGTGTGAGTTTCACTCTGTATCTGACAGTCTCTGGTATGTGAGTGTGAGTTTCACTCTGTATGATACTCTCTGGTATGTGAGTGTGAGTATCACTCTGTATCTGACAGTCTCTGGTATGTGAGTGTGAGTTTCACTCTGTATCTGACCGTCTCTGGTATGTGAGTGTGAGTTTCACTCTGTAACTGACTGTCTCTGGTATGTGAGTGTGGGTTTCCCTCTGTATCCGACAGTCTCTGGTATGTGAGTGTGAGTTTCACTCTGTATCTGACAGTCTCTGGTATGTGAGTATGGGTTTCACTCTGTATCTGACCGTCTCTGGTATGTGAGTGTGAGTTTCACTCTGTATCTGACAGTCTCTGGTATGTGAGTGTGAGTTTCACTCTGCTATCTGACCGTCTCTGGTATGTGAGTGTGGGTTTCACTCTGTATCTGACAGTCTCTGGTATGTGAGTGTGAGTTTCACTCTGTATCTGACAGTCTCTGGTATGTGAGTGTGAGTTTCACTCTGTATCTGACAGTCTCTGGTATGTGAGTGTGAGTTTCACTCTGTATCTGACAGTCTCTGGTATGAGTGTGAGTTTCACTCTGATCTGACAGTCTCTGGTATGTGAGTGTGAGTTTCACTCTGTATCTGACAGTCTCTGGTATGTGAGTGTGAGTTTCACTCTGTATCTGACAGTCTCTGGTATGTGAGTGTGGTTTCACTCTGTATCGACAGTCTCTGGTATGTGAGTGTGAGTTTCACTCTGTATCTGACAGTCTCTGGTATGTGAGTGTGAGTTTCACTCTGTATCTGACAGTCTCTGGTATGTGAGTGTGAGTTTCACTCTGTATCTGACAGTCTCTGGTATGTGAGTGTGAGTTTCACTCTGTATCTGACAGTCCTCTGGTATGTGAGTGTGAGTTTCACTCTGTATTGACAGTCTCTGGTATGTGAGTGTGAGTTTCACTCTGTATCTGACAGTCTCTGGTATGTGAGTGTGAGTTTCACTCTGTATCTGACAGTCTCTGGTATGTGAGTGTGAGTTTCACTCTGTATCTGACAGTCTCTGGTATGTGAGTGTGAGTTTCACTCTGTATGACAGTCTCTGGTATGTGAGTGTGAGTTTCACTCTGTATCTGACAGTCTCTGGTATGTGAGTGTGAGTTTCACTCTGTATTGACAGTCTCTGGTATGTGAGTGTGAGTTTCACTCTGTATCTGACAGTCTCTGGTATGTGAGTGTGAGTTTCACTCTGTATCAGACAGTCTCTGGTATGTGAGTGTGAGTTTCACTCTGTATCTGACAGTCTCTGGTATGTGAGTGTGGGTTTCACTCTGTATCTGACAGTCTCTGGTATGTGAGTGTGAGTTTCACTCTGTATCTGACAGTCTCTGGTATGTGAGTGTGAGTTTCACTCTGTATCTGACAGTCTCTGGTATGTGAGTGTGAGTTTCACTCTGTATTAGACAGTCTCTGGTATGAGAGTGTGAGTTTCACTCTGTATCTGACAGTCTCTGGTATGTGAGTGTGAGTTTCATTCTGTATCTGACAGTCTCTGGTATGTGAGTGTGAGTTTCACTCTGCATCTGACAGTCTCTGGTATGTGAGTGTGAGTTTCACTCTGTATCTGACAGTCTCTGGTATGTGAGTGTGAGTTTCACTCTGTATCTGACAGTCTCTGGTATGTGAGTGTGAGTTTCACTCTGTATCTGACAGTCTCTGGTATGTGAGTGTGAGTTTCACTCTGTATCTGACAGTCTCTGGTCTGTGAGTGTGAGTTTCACTCTGTATTAGACAGTCTCTGGTATGTGAGTGTGAGTTTCACTCTGTATCTGACAGTCTCTGGTATGTGAGTGTGAGTTTCACTCTGTATCTGACAGTCTCTGGTATGTGAGTGTGAGTTTCACTCTGTATCGACAGTCTCTGGTATGTGAGTGTGTGTTTCACTCTGTATCTGACAGTCTCTGGTATGTGAGTGTGGTTTCACTCTGTATCTGACAGTCTCTGGTATGTGAGTGTGGGTTTCACTCTGTATCTGACAGTCTCTGGTATGTGAGTGTGAGTTTCACTCTGTATCTGACAGTCTCTGGTATGTGAGTGTGAGTTTCACTCTGTATCTGACAGTCTCTGGTATGTGAGTGTGAGTTTCACTCTGTATCTGACAGTCTCTGGTATGTGAGTGTGAGTTTCACTCTGTATCTGACAGTCTCTGGTATGTGAGTGTGAGTTTCACTCTGTATCTGACAGTCTCTGGTATGTGAGTGTGAGTTTCACTCTGTATCTGACAGTCTCTGGTATGTGAGTGTGAGTTTCACTCTGTATCTGACAGTCTCTGGTATGTGAGTGTGGGTTTCACTCTGTATCTGACAGTCTCTGGTATGTGAGTGTGAGTTTCACTCTGTATCTGACAGTCTCTGGTATGTGAGTGTGAGTTTCACTCTGTATCTGACAGTCTCTGGTATGTGAGTGTGAGTTTCACTCTGTATCTGACAGTCTCTGGTATGTGAGTGTGAGTTTCACTCTGTATCTGACAGTCTCTGGTATGTGAGTGTGAGTTTCACTCTGTATCTGACAATCTCTGGTATGTGAGTGTGAGTTTCACTCTGTATCTGACAGTCTCTGGTATGTGAGTGTGAGTTTCACTCTGTATCTGACAGTCTCTGGTATGTGAGTGTGAGTTTCACACTGTATCTGACAGTCTCTGGTATGTGAGTGTGAGTTTCACTCTGTATCTGACAGTCTCTGGTATGTGAGTGTGAGTTTCACTCTGTATCTGACAGTCTCTGGTATGTGAGTGTGAGTTTCACTCTGTATCTGACAGTCTCTGGTATGTGAGTGTGAGTTTCACTCTGTATCTGACAGTCTCTGGTATGTGAGTGTGAGTTTCACTCTGTATCTGACAGTGTCTGGTATGTGAGTGTGAGTTTCACTCTGTACCTGTCAGTCTCTGGTATGTGAGTGTGTGTTTCCCTTTGTATTAGACCGTCTCTGGTATGTGAGTGTGGGCTTCACTTTGTATCTGACAATCTCTGGTATGTGAGTGTGAGTTTCACTCTGTATCTGACAGTCTCTGGTATGTGAGTGTAAATTTCACTCTATATCTGACAGTCTCTGGTATGTGAGTGTGAGTTTCACTCTGTATCTGACAGTCTCTGGTATGAGAGTGTGAGTTTCACTCTGTATCTGACAGTCTCTGGTATGTGAGTGTGAGTTTCACTCTGTATCTGACAGTCTCTGGTATGTGAGTGTGAGTTTCACTCTGTATCTGACAGTCTCTGGTATGTGAGTGTGGTTTCACTCTGTATCTGACAGTCTCTGGTATGTGAGTGTGAGTTTCACTCTGTATCTGACAGTCTCTGGTATGTGAGTGTGAGTTTCACTCTGTATCTGACAGTCTCTGGTATGTGAGTGTGAGTTTCACTCTGTATCTGACATTCTCTGGTATGTGAGTGTGAGTTTCACTCTGTATTGACTGTCTCTGGTATGTGAGTGGGGTTTCACTCTGTATCTGACAGTCTCTGGTATGTGAGTGTGAGTTTCATTCTGTATTGATAGGCTCTCGCATGTGAGTGTGAGTTTCACTCTGTATGATAGTCTCTGGTATGAGAGTGTGAGTTTCACTCTGTATCTGACAATCTCTGTATGTGAGTGTGAGTTTCACTCTGTATCTGACAGTCGCTGGTATGTGAGTGTGAGTTTCACTCTGTATCTGACAGTCTCTGGTATGTGACGTGTGGTTTCATGTTGTCCTGAAATTTCTGGTTTTTGAGTACGTGTTTTATTCAGTATCTGACAGTTTCTGGGATGTGAGTGTGAGTTTCACTCTGTATCTGTCAGTCTCTGGTATGTGAGTGTGAGTTTCACTCTGTATCTGTCAGTCTCTGGTATGTGAGTGTGAGTTTCACTCTATCTGACAGTCTCTGGTATGTGAGTGTGAGTTTCACTCTGTATCTGACAGTCTCTGGTATGTGAGTGTGAGTTTCACTCTGTATCTGACAGTCTCTGGTATGCGAGTGTGAGTTTCACTCTGTATCTGACAGTCTCTGGTATGCGAGTGTGAGTTTCACTCTGTATCTGACAGTCTCTGGTATGTGAGTGTGGGTTTCACTCTGTAACTGACAGTCTCTGGTATGTGAGTTCGAGTTTCACTCTGTATCTGACAGTCTCTGGTATGTGAGTGTGAGTTTCATTCTTTATCTGACAGTCGATGGTCTGTGAGTGTGAGTTTCATTCTGTATCTGATAGGCTCTCGCATGTGAGTGTGAGTTTCACTCTGTATGATAGTCTCTGGTATGTGAGTGTGAGTTTCACTCTGTATCTGACAATCTCTGTTATGTGAGTGTGAGTTTCACGCTGTATCTGACAGTCTCTGGTATGTGAGTGTGAGTTTCACTCTGTATCTGACAGTCTCTGGTATGTGACCGTGAGGTTTATGCTGTACCTGTAAATTTCTGTTTTATGAGTAAGGGTTTTATTCAGTATCTGACAGTTTCTGGGATGTGAGTGTGAGTTTCACTCTGTATCTGTCAGTCTCTGGTATGTGAGTGTGAGTTTCACTCTGTATCTGTCAGTCTCTGGTATGTGAGTGTGAGTTTCACTCTGTATCTGTCAGTCTCTGGTATGTGAGTGTGAGTTTCACTCTGTATGATACTCTGGTATGTGAGTGTGAGTTTCACTCTGTATCTGACAGTCTCTGGTGTGTGAGTGAGTTTCACTCTGTATCTGACAGTGTCTGGTGTGTGAGTGTGAGTTTCACGCTGTATCTGACAGTCTCTGGTATGCGAGTGTGTGTTTTGTGACGTACCTGTAAATTTCTGTTGTAAGAGTAAGGATTTTATTTAGTATCTGACAGTTTCTGGGATGGGATTGTGAAATTCAGTCTGCACCTGTAACTCACTGGTTTGTGAGTAATGATATTAATCTGTATCTATTATTCTCTGGTGCCTGAGTTTTGTTTTCCTCTTTATCGTTCAGAGTCTAGAATGTGAGTGTAGGCTTTACTCTGTACCTGTCAGTCTCTGGGATGTTATTCTGTATCTGTCAGCTTCTGCTGTGCGAGTGTGGATTTCACTCTGTTCCTTTCTGTCTCTTGAATGTGAGTGTGGTGTTATCTCTGTAAATGTCAGTTTCTAGTACGTGAGTGTGGTTTTATGCTGTACCTGTCAGTTTCTGTTATATGATTAAGGGGTTTAATCAGTCGCTGCCTGTTTCTGGTATGGGAGTGTGGAGTTTAGTCTGTATCTGCCAGTCTATGCTTGTGGGTGTGTGGTTCACCCTGTACCAGTCACTCTCTGGGGTGTGAGTGCGAGTTTCACTCTGTATCTGTCAGTCTCTTTTAATTGAGTGCTGATTTTATCTATAGCTGTCAACTTGGTACGTGATTGTGGGTTTTACTCTATAGCTATCCGTCTCTAGGATATGTGTGTGGGTTTTCCTCTAACTCAGTTTCTATTATATGGATGTAGTGTTTTGTCTGTACCTGTCAGATTCTGGTGTGATTGAGGATTTTTCTTTGTACCTGTCTGTCTCTGCTTTGTGATTGTGGGCTTTATTCTGTAGCTGTCAGTTTCTGCTACTGTGTGTGAGTGTGGGATTGATTATTTACCTGTTAAACTGGTAATGTGTGTGAGTGTGAGAATTTTTATGTAATTGACAGTCTCTTGTACTGTGCTATTCTTGCTCTGTGTGACGGTTGGATTCCATTCCTTCTCCACCTTGTGTAGGCCAATGTTAGTTAGAGTATCTGTGACTGTCTCAGGAGGAGGTTTGGTTCAGTCCATTACCTCCGATTCTCTGTTCTTATATGTTAGTTGTTGGGTTTGATAGTCCGTGTACAGCAGCCAGTGTGGATTGACACCGTATCAGTGTCTATATGTCCGTGTTTGTGAGTAAGGGCGTGAAAATGGATATGCCTGTCAGTACAATATGATTGGACTTTGAAACAACATAAAACATAGAACATAGAACAGTACAGCACAGTACAGGCCCTTCGGCCCTCGATGTTGTGCCGAGCATTGTCCGAAACCAAGATCAAGCTATCCCACTCCCTATCATTCTGGTGTGCTCCATGTGCTTATCCAGTAACCGCTTGAAAGTTCCTAAAGTGTCCGACTCCACTATCACAGCAGGCAGTCGATTCCACACCCCAACCACTCTCTGAGTAAAGAATCTACCTCGGACATCCCTTCTATATCTCCCCCCATGCACCTTATAGTTATGCCTCCTTGTAACAGCTACATCTACCCAAGGAAATAGTCTCTGAACATCCACTCTATCTATCCCCCTCATCATCTTATAAACCTCTATTAAGTCGCCTCTCATCCTCCTCCGCTCTAAAGAGAAAAGCCCTAGCTCCCTCAATCTTTCCTCATAAGACCTCCCCCCCAAACCAGGCAGCATCCTGGTAAATCTCCTTTGCACTCTTTCCAATGCTTCCACGTCCTTCCTGTAGTGAGGTGACCAGAACTGCACACAATATTCCAAATGTGGTCTCACCAAGGTCCTGTACAGTTGTAGCATAACCTCACGGTTCTTAAACTCAAACCCCTTGTTAATAAACGCTAACACACTATAGGCCTTCTTTACTGCTCTATCCACTTGAGTGGCAACCTTCAGAGATCTGTGGATATGAACCCCCAGATCCCTCTGTTCCTCCACGTTCCTCAGAACCCTGCCGTTGACCCTGTAATCCTTATTCAAATTTGCCCTACCAAAATGAATCACCTCGCACTTATCAGGGTTAAATTCCATCTGCCATTTTTCGGCCCAGCTCTGCATCCTATCAATGTCTCTTTGCAGCCTACAACAGCCCTCCACCTCATCCACTACTCCACCAATCTTGGTGTCATCAGCAAATTTACTGATCCACCCTTCAGTCCCCTCCTCCAAGTCATTGATAAAAATCACAAACAGCAGAGGACCCAGCACCGACCCCTGTGGCACACCGCTGGTAACTGGTCTCCAGTCCGAAAATTTTCCATCCACCACCACCCTCTGCCTTCTCCGCACTCATGAGGATGGCCTCAATCGCGATATCGGGTTCATGTCACGATACAGAACGTGACTTGACATCATGGCCGGTCTTTCCAGCCTTTTTTTAAAAAAAAACTAACACAAGAACCAAAGTCAACTGCAGAGGATATGCAGCCAGCAGGTGTTTTGACATGTTGGACCCCCTGGGACACATCTCATTGTCTTGGCTGTGCTCTTAGTGTGTCTTTGATGTAGGGAAAGATTTGAATACATTTTTTCTGTGTTTATATTGTGAATTCTGGGAGATTCTCTCACAGCTACTCTACCTGAGGAAGGGGCGACAGCTCCAAAAGCTTGTAATTTTAAATAAATCTGTTGGACTATAACCTGGTGTTGTGCGACTTCTCATTTCTATGAGATAGCCAGTTACTTATCCAATCGGCCAAATTTCCCTCTATCCCACAACTCCTTACTTTCTTCATGAGCCGACCATGGGGAACCTTATCAAACGCCTTACTAAAATCCATGTATACGACATCAACTGCTCTACCTTCATCTACACTTAGTTAACTCCTCAAAGAATTCAATCAAATTTGTTCGGCAAGACTTACCCTTCACGAATCCGTGTTGACTATCCCGGATTAAGTTGCCTCTTTCCAAATGGTCATAAATCCTATCCCTCAGGACCTTTTCCATTATCTTACCAACAACCGAAGTAAGACTAACCGGCCTATAATTACCAGGGTCATTCCTATTTCCTTTCTTGAAGAGAGGAACAACATTCGCCACTCTCCAGTCCTCTGGCACCATCCCCGTGGACAGTGAGGACCCAAAGATCAAAGCCAAAGGCTCTGCAATCTCCTCCCTTGCCTCCCAAAGAATCCTAGGATATATCCCATCTGGCCCAGGGGACTTATCGACCCTCAGGTTCTTCAAAATTGCTAAAACATCTTCCCTCAGAACATCTACCTCCTCCAGCCTATCCACCGTCATCACACTCTCATCCTCAAAAACATGGCCCCTCTCCTCGGTGAACACTGACGAAAAGTATTCATTCATCACCTCTCCTATCTCTTCTGACCCCATGCACAAGTTCCCACTACTGTCCTTGACCGGCCCTACCCTCACCCTGGTCATTCTTTTATTTCTCACATAAGAGTAAAAAGCCTTGGGGTTTTCCTTGATCCGACCCGCCAAGGACTTCTCATGCCCCCTCCTAGCTCTCCTAAGCTCTTTTTTTAGCTCATTCCTTGCTACCTTGTACCCCTCAATTGACCCAACTGAACCTTGTTTTCTCATCCTTACATACGCTTCCTTTTTCCTCTTGACTAGACATTCAACCTCTTTTGTGAACCATGGTTCTCTCACTCGGCCATTTCCTCCCTGCCTGACAGGGACATACCTATCAAGGACACGCAGTAATTGCTCCATGAAAAAGCTCCACTTTTCATTTGTGCCTTTCCCTGATAGTTTCTGTTCCCATCTTATGCTCCCTAATTCTTGCCTAATCGCATCATAATTACCCCTCCCCCAATTATAAACCCTGCCCTGCCGTATGGCCCTATCCCTCTCCATTGCAATAGTGAAAGTCACCGAATTGTGGTCACTATCTCCAAAGTGCTCTCCCACATACAAATCAAACACTTGGCCCGGTTCATTACCCAGTACCAAATCCAATGGGGCCCCACCTCTTGTCGGCCTATCCACATATTGTGTCAGGAAACCCTCCTGCACACACTGTGCAAAAACTATCCCATCCGAACTGTTTGACCTATAAAGGTTCCAATCAATATTTGGAAAGTTGAAGTCACCCATGACAACTACTCTGTGACCTCCACACCTATTCATAATCTGCTTTGCAATTTCTTCCTCCACATCTCTATTACTATTTGGGGGCCTGTAGAAAACTCCTAACAACGTGACCGCTCCTTTCCTATTTCTAACTTCAGCCCATATTACCTCAGACGGCAGATCCCCCTCGAACTGCCTTTCTGCCGCTGTTAAACTATCCTTGATTAACAATGCTACTCCTCCACCTTTCTTACCACCTTCCCTACTCTTACTGAAACATCTATACCCCGGAACTTCCAACAACCATTCCTGTCCCTGTTCTAACCATGTCTCCGTAATGGCCACCACATCGTAGTCCCAAGTACCAATCCACGCTCCAAGTTCTCCTACCTTATTCCGGATGCTCCTTGCATTGAAGTAGACACACTTCAAGCCATCTTCCTGTCTGCCGGTACATTCCTGCGACCTTGATACCCTCCTCAGTACCTCCCTACACTCACCACTGGCTCCAGGACTACAGCCCTTTTTCCCATCCCCCTGACAAATTAGTTTAAACCCCCCCCGAAGAGCCGTAGCAAATTTCCCTCCCAGGATATTGGTGCCCCTCTGGTTCAGGTGCAAACCGTCCTGTTTGTACAGGTCCCACCTTCCCCAGAATGTGCTCCAATTATCCACATAACTGAAACCCTCCCCCCTACACCATCCCTGCAGCCACGTGTTTATCTGCACTCTCTCCCTGTTCCTCAACTCGCTAGCACATGGCACTGGCAACAAACCAGAGATTACAACATGGTTTGTACTGGCTCTCAGCTTCCAACCTAGCTCCCTAAATTCCTGTTTTAAATCCCCGTCCCTTCTCCTACCTATGTCGTTGGTACCGATGTGTACCACGACTTGTGATTGTTCCCCCTCCCCCTTGAGGATTCTGAAAACACGGTCCGAGACGTCATGGACCCTGGCACCCGGGAGGCAACATACCATCCGTGAGTCTCTTTTGCTGCCACAGAACCTCCTATCTGTCCCTCTGACTATTGAGTCCCCAATAACTATTGCTCTCCTGCTCTCCCCCCTTCCCTTCTGAGCCACAGGGACGGACATCTTATTCTGCTGCTCCAAGTGACTGTGAGATTCATAATGTAACTCTGGAAATTCGGATCACTGTGAGACTGACTGCTTCTGCTGCCTATGATAATAGGATTGAGGCCAGTTCTGTGTCTCTGCGCTCTGTGAGTGATAATGTACTTACTGTGTGTGAGAAGGAGCTGCCTGCACTGTTCCTTGTGTTCCAGGTGGAGGAAAGATCACGTTAATTCTCGTTGAAGTATTTTGCTGTGAGAATAATACGAGAACAATATTAGTGATAGGACATGGACAGGTGCGGTAGAATATAAAATGAAAGTTATAATTAATGTGTTTGTTTATAATAAAGTAAAGTATCTGGATAAAGGAAACCGCCATACAAACAGTGTCATTGTCTGACCTCACTGCAGTACAGCAGCACTCAGATTCTCCACACCAGGTGTGTAGGACGGTTCTACAGTAAGTTATCAACATCCAGACACAACCCAAACCCAGCACTGGACCATGAATGAGACCACCGATTGGCACAGTCCGGGTTTATATCTCCGACTCCCACGGGAGTACGTGTAAAATACTGAATTGCTTCCTGTAATAATTCCATCGGTAGCTGGGCTGTATATCAGTTATTGTCAGTCTATTGATAAACGACTTGAGGGCCTGAATAGTTACCAGAATGTCACAGAGCCCGGATCCTGATGTATCTGAGGGAGCGACAATGTATCTCTCGATCACCAGCAGCACTGATCTGGAGAACTCAACGCACCGGAACACAATAACCGATTTTTGAAATGTCTTCTTTCACACTTCTCTCCTGCTGTCTGCAACAGATGCACTTTGTGAAACTGCTCACAACTTCACTGTCAGGCTGTGTTTCCACTGTTCACTGTCCAAGAACAACAGACATGGTGAGATTGGAACTGAATAAGGAACATTCACTGCTGACTTGGGGGAAGAAAGCAGCAATGATTTGAAAGTGCGAGGTGATTTACTTTCTATGTTACCTTACACTGTCCACACACAGCCCGAGAATGGCCTCTCCCTTCCCCCACTCACTCCATGTTCTGGAACTAGTTCCTGCTCCACTCTTTCGCTTACAATCCGCCCACGGCTGCCGCTGAACTTGCCCGACTCAAAGCCCATCTGCGGACACAGTCCCAGTGCGATGTGCTGCTGTAATGAGGCTGCTGTTTGCTCCCTTACTCGAGCCCGTGATATCTCCGCTCCCTGATGTGTTCAGTGATCATCAGCCGAGCACAAAGGAAATGGCACCCGCTGGTAGAGCTGGGGGAGGGGAGCTCGCAGGGGCCCTTCCTGTCGGTTTAAACACTGTGCGGGAGAAAGGGGGCGGAGCTGAAGCTCAGAGGACGCTGTCTCTGCTCTGTCTGTCACTCTGATTCTGTCTCTTCCCAACCTCTCTCACACTCTGCCTTTCTTAACCATGAGAAGTCGCACAACACCAGGTTATAGTCCAACAGATTTATTTAAAATTTCTTAACCATATCCGGGCTGGCTTCATAAAGTTATCAGGACAGCGAGAGTTTATCATTTAGTTTATATTCCTGTGAGGAATCCTCATGTCTGAAAGATGTAAAGGACGCAAAGGACTGGGAAAAGGCAGAGCCGAGCGCCACCGTAAAATGATTAGTGACAACTTCCAGGGCACAAAACCGCCTCACAGAGAAAGCAGTGACCTGGGACTGGGAGCGGGGACATATTGGGGTTGGGAATAGCTTCAGAATTATTCGGATTATGGGGTCACAAGTGACTCTTTGGCCCGGACCCTATATTCTCCCCTCACAGTGAAAAGCTATTTTAGTCTTCCTGGGTGTCCATCCGCTCAGTGTTCTGTTTCCATTCAGCTTTTATATATCAGACAGATGGTGTGACGGGGAACCAGAGCTTTTTACGTCACAATAGGTTAAGCCGAGCTGCTGTGACAAGAGGTCAACTTGTGAGATTATTCACCTTCTGAAGTTTGGTTCCTGCACAGCTACTGTCGGGGACTATGGAATTCAAGGGTTTAAGAAAAGTCATTGGATGGACTGTAATGACTCCAGTTCTCATTGTCGGAGCCCGCTGTAACCTGAGATTACTTCGGATTGGTCGCTTGATTTAAATCGCATTTCCTTAACAGAACTGACGAAAGGTCTTCGACCTGAAACGTTAACTATGTTTCTCTCTCCACGGATGCTGCCTGGCCTGCTGAGTTTTTCCAGCGTTTTCTGTTGTTATTTCCAAACTATTAGAGGTTGGTGCCATCTCCTGGCTGAAACCGAGTGCTGCAACAAGAGACAATCATTCAGCAGAAACCATTTTAATTTCGAGAGAAAATACATCAGCAACGTGTTTATGTTCAGCTTAAAACCATTGCAATGTATTTTATTGGTCCAGCTGAAAACTCAAAAAAACCATTAAAGGCAGATGGACGCGCTCACCCGATTCTAGTGTGAACAGTGTGAATGATCATTGTTTGTGGGATAGACACTGCCTCTGTCAATCTGGTACTGTGTGTCGATGTGGGATTCACCGGTGAGGGTAGGATAGATGCTGTATCTGTTACTCTCCGGTACTGTGTGTCAGAGTCGGATGGACAGCTGAATATGGGATAGATACTGTACATGTCACTCTCTGATGATGCTGTCAATGTGGGATATATTGGTAAACAGAGGAAGGATATTGTATTCTCACTTTCTGTAAATGTGTGTCAGATTTGGATTGCCAAGTGAGAGTTGGGTGGTTACTGCCTCTGTCACTCTGTTAGTATGTGCCAATGTGGGATTCATTGGTGAGTGCAGGATAGGTAATGTATCTGGCACTCTCTGGTACAGTCTGTCAGTGTGGGCTGGACAGGGGATCATAGGAAAGACACTGCCACTCTCACTCTCTGGTACTATGTTTAATTGTGGTAATGACAAAAGTGCAAAGGATAGTCACCGACACTGTCACTCTCTGTATTGTGTCAGTGTCAGATTGGCTGATGCAAACGGATAGGTACTGTATCTGACAATCTCTGGTACAATGTGACAGTTTTAAATTGCCTTGTGTGGATAGACTAGATACTTTATCTGTCAATCTCTGGTTTTGTGTGTCTGGGTGGGATTGAGAGGTGAGTGTAAGAAAGACACTGCCACTCACTCTCTGGTACTGCATATCAGTTTGGGATTTATTGGTGAATACAGGATAGATATTGTATCTGTCACTCTCTGTTACCGTGTGGCTGTGTTTGATTGTCAGGTGAATACACTATATAGATACTTTCACTCTCACTCTCTGATACAATGTGACCATTTTATGCTGAAATGTTATTTTTAGAAATATAATTTTTCTGTCACTCTCTGGTAAAGTGAGTCAGTGTTGGATTGAGAGGAGAATATATAAAGAACACTGCCATTGTCATTCTCTGGTACTGTGTGTCATTGTGGGATTGACTGGTGAATATGGAATAGATATTGCACCTGTCACTCTCTGATACTGCTCATCAGTCTGGGATATATTTGTGAACATAGGATAGATATTGTATCTCTCACTCTCTGGTACAGTGTGGCAGAGATGAATTGCCAGGTGAGTGTTGGATAGATACAGCCTCTGTCATTCTCTGATACTATATGTCAGATTCTGATTGACAGCTGAAGGTAGATGTAAACTGCCACTTTCAATCTCTGATGCAGTATCTGTGTGGGATTGACTGGTGAATATAGGAGAGATACTTCCACTTTCACACTCTGATCCATTGACAGATGAATATAGAATAGATATAGTTGGTGTCTGGTATGGGAGGGTAGATTTTACTCTGTATTTCTCCGCCTCTGGTATGTGAATGTGGCTTTTACTCTGTATCCGTCAGTGTCTGCTATGAGAGTGTGGGTTTTATTCTGTACCTGTCAATTTCTGCTAATTGCGTGTGTGGTTCACTCTGTACTTTCAATCCCTGGTGTCTGAGTGTATGTTTTACTCTTTGTCTGTCAGTCTTTTCTATGTGAAAGTGGGTTCTACTCTATATCCATCGTTCTCCGGTATGTTAGTATCTACTTATTCTGTACCAGTCAATTTATGATATGTGAGTATTCGTTTTATTCTCTAAGAACATAAGAATTAGGAGCAGGAGTAGGCCATAAGGCCCCTCGAGCCTGCTCTGCCATTCAATACGATCATGGCTGATCTTCGACCTCAAATCTACTTTCCTGCCCTTTCCCCATATCCCTTAATTTCTCTGCAGTACAAAAGTCTAACTATCTCAGCCTTGAACATAAACAACGACTGGCATCCACAGCTCTTTGGGGCAGCGAATTCCAAAGATTCACAACCCTCTGAGTGAAGAAATGCCTCCTTATCTCAGTCTCAAAAGGCCGGCCGTTTCTCCTGAGCCTTTACCCAGTAATTCCAGATTCTCTAGTCAGGGGAAACAATCTCTGAAATGCGAGTGTGTGTTTTACTCTATAACTTCCAATTTCTGCTTAATTCAGAGTGGCTTTTCTTTGTACCTGCCAGTTTCTTGTATGGATGAGAGCTTTTCGCCCTGTACCTGTCAATTATTGATAAGTGCGTATGAGCTTTACTCTGTATCTGCCAGCTTCTTTCGTGGGAGTGTTGGTTTTATTCTGTACCTGTCAATCTCTGATACATGAATGTGGATTCTATTATGTACCTGTCAGTTTCTAATAGGTAAAAGCTAGTTTTATTCTATATCTGTCAGTTTCTGGTATGTGATTGCGGTTTTTAATCTGTGCCTATCAGTTTCTGGTATGTCAGTGTGTGCTTTATTCTGTACCGGTTGGTTTCAAGTAAGTGAGTGTGTGATTTACACTGTATCTGTCAGTCTCTGGTATGTGAATGTGCATTTTACTATGTGTCTGTCTGTCTTCGGTATGTAAAGGTGGGGTTTACTCGGTACCTGTCAATGTCTGATATGTGATTTGGGTTTTATGCTACCTGTGAGTTTCTGATATGAGAGTGTGGGTTTTACACTGTAACTGTCAGTTACTGGTATGTGAGGGTGACTTTTATTCTGCACCTTTCAGTTTCCGTTTTGTGAGTGTGGGTTCTTTTATGTACCTTTTGTTTTCTGATTAGTGAGTGTGTAATTTACTCCGTATCTGTAATTCTGTTGTATGTGAGTGTGGGTTTTACCCTCTATGTGTATGTGGAATGTGATGTGTTTTTATTCTGTATCTTTCAGTGTTTGACGTGTGAATGTGGGTTTTATGCTGTAACTGTCAGGTTCTGATGTGTGTGTGGGGCTTTCACGCTGTACCTGTCCGTTTCCGGAAAGTGAGAGTGAGTTTTACTCGTCATCAGTCAGTCTCTGGTGTGTGGATGTGGGTTCTACGCTGTACCCATCGGTCTCTGGTATGCTAGTATTTATTTTTCTCTGTACCAGTCAGTTTCTGATAGGTGAGTGTGGGTTCTCCTTTCTATCTGTCAATTTGTGCTGTGGAAGGGAGGGTTTACTCTCAATGTGTAAGCTTCTAGTTTGTGTGTGTGGGTTTTAGTGCGTATCTATCAGTCTCTGGAAAGTGAGTGTGAGTTTTTTTACTCTATCTATCAGTTTCTGGTATGTGTGTGTGGATTTTATTCTGTACCTGTCAGCATCAGGTATGTGAGTGTGAGTTTCACTCTGTATCTATCGGCCTCTTGTGTGAGAGTTTGGGCTTTCCTCTGTATCAATCAGTTTCTGTTATGGGAGTCGGAGTTTTTTTCTGTACATGTTATGTTCTGATATGTGAGTGTGGAACTTACTCTATAGCTGCCAGTTTGAGAGTGGGTTTTCCTTTGTACCTGTCAGTTTCGGGTATGGAAAAGAAGTTTTTCTCCTGTACCTGTCAATTACTGGTGAGTATGGGCTTTACTTTGTATCGGTCAGTTTCTGTTCTGGGTATATGGGTTTTACTTTGTATCTATCAGTCTCTGGCACATGAATGTGGGTTGTTTTATGTACCTGTCAGTTTCTGATATGTAAATGTCAGTTTTATTTGGCATCGCTCACTTTCTGGTTTGTGAGTGTGGATTTTTCTCTGCATCAGTCACTCTCCGGTCTCTGGATGTGAGTTTTTCTCTGTACCCATCGGTCTCTATTATACGAGTGGTTTAACTCTTTACCAGTCAGTATCTGGTAAATGAGTGTGGGTTTCCCATTCTACCTGTCAATTTCTGCTATGGAAGTGAGGCTTTTACTCCGAATCTGTAATTTTTCTGTCCGTGACAGTGGGTTTTAGTCTTTATCTGTCAGTCTCTGCTATGTGAGTGTTATTTATTATTTGCACTATCTTCCGTTTCTGGTACACGAATGTTGTTTTTATTATGTACCTGTCAGCTTCTGGAATGTGATTGGAGGTTCACTCTGTGTTAGTCAGTTCTGGTGTGGGAGTGTCTGTTTATTTATTATCAGCCAGTCTCTTGTGTATCAGTTTGTTTTTAGTCTCCTTCCCTCATTTTCTGGTATCAGAGTGTGGGCTTTTCTCTGTACCTTTCATTTCCAATTATGCGAGTGTAGGTTTTATTTGGTACCTGTCAGTTTCTGGTATCTGAGTGTGGGTTTTTCTTTGTACCTGTCAGCCTCTGGTATGTGAATGTGGATTTTATTCTGTATCTGTCATTTCTGAAATGTGAGTGTGGGTTTTTCTCTGTTCCTGATATTTTCTGTATATTAGTGTGTCTTTTAATCAGTACCTGCCAGTTTCTGGGATGGGAGTGTGATTTTTACTCTGTTTCTGTCAGTCTGTGGTTTGTGAGTGAGTGTTTGACTCTGTTTCTGTCAGCCTGACATCCAGCTGTTTTAAATGCCTCTAAACTCGGCAGCTCTACTACCCCACTTGGTGGACTATTCTGGACATTTCTCACCCTTTGTGTGAGGTAGTTCCCACCTCCATCTGTTGTAAATTAACTCTTCTGTAGTTCACATCAATGTTCCCTCTAATTTTTTTTAAGTGTGCAGACTCTTTAACTGGGTGCGCGGAACATTCAAATTTTTATTGAGTCTCTTGGATGTGAGTGTGAGTTTTATGCTTCATCTGTCAGTCTCAGGGATGTGAGTCTGGGATTTACTCTGTATCTGTTATTCCCTGGGATGTGAGTGTGGACCACCCGATTGGCACAGCCAAGGTTTATAACTCCCACTCCCATGGGACTATGTGTAAAGTTCCGGATCACTTCCTGGAATGTTACACTGGGCTGTACACCATTGTTTTCAATCTATTGAAACCGAGTTGAGGGATTGTGTAGTTAACAGAATGTCACTGAGCCCGGATCCTGATGTATCTGAGGGAGCGACAATGTATCTCCCGATTACCAGCAGCACGGTTCTGGAGAATTGAACGCACCCAAACAAAATAACCAATTTTTGAAATGTGTTCTTTCACAAGCCTCTCCAATCTCTGAATTAATACATTCTGCCACTTCAATGCTGCTATCAGGACGTCTGCAGAAAACTTCCATTTCAGTTTTAAGTCCTCTCGTCCTCAATTTTAACCATGCAGTCTTCATTGATTATTTTCCCTTATATCTTCTCTGACTAAGGCTGTAATAGTTTATTTATTCAATAATTGTACCCCTCCTCCTCTTCCTGTTGCCCTGTACTTTCTAAAGACATTCTAACCTGGAATATTAAACACTCAATCATGACCAGCTTGCAGCCACGTTTCTGTAATGACCACCATCCAATCTCAGCTGTATTTGACCTTCTAAGTCACTCAATGTATTTCTTATTTTCCAGGCGTCAGTCTGTAAATCACTTCCTTGGGCAAGATACCCTCACCTGTCCTTCTCACACACTTTAATTTAACTCTCTTATGTGTCACTGCTCCTGTAACGACAGTAGTTATTTTAGTATCATCTTACCCTGGAGTATCCACAGCAATGTTTGGAACTTGAACTCTGCACTTCTCCCATTTTTGTGTTTTTGAACTACCATTTTTAAATCCATTTTAAATCTAAGGGAGACGAACATGGAAGATGAAAGTATTTTGTCAATTGTAATGGGGACATTTTTTTGTACCTTATAAAATCCTGATGCAAGGTCTCATAAAGCAGTACTGACCTGCGAGGGGTATTAAAAGTACCACCACCGCCCACACGAGTCTCTTTTATATTTACGGACTATATCTTTCTTTTGGCTCCTAAGTGGGTCAAGTAAGATACATAGCAATCATTTTAATCAGAAAGTTAGCGCTATACAAATGGCCACTGTGAATAGTTACATCGCTTGGACTGAGCCTTCACGCCATTTATTATTTTAATCTGCTTTATAGGTTAAAAAATAATTAACAAAAGTAAATTAAAAAATCAAGTTTATGTGAGAAGCAAATGGATGATGAATGTGTTTTGTAAATTTTAGAGAAATGGCATTTGCTGGAAGGCATTAAACTGTGATAGGGTGATCTAAACTGTATCAACAGGAGGCTGGTTGCGATGCCACCAATTCGAACCCGAATCAACTCGCTAGGAAGTGTAGCTCGGCTCATCACTGCACCACCATCGCTCTAATTTTAAAATGTAAGCCTCTGTATTTATAGATCCTCGCCAAAGGTCTTTGGAGCTTTAGTCAGGATGAATAAAACACTTGCAATCTTCTTAATCTGAACATAAACAAGATGTTCAGGTTATTTCTCTCCAATTTAAAATAGTTACTGATGAATGGTTATCTTGTTGCAGTACCGGCTGGCAGCCAGGAGATGGCACCAACCTCTGATAGTTTGGGAGTGTGCGGATTGTGTCCACACATCCAGACCGCCGTGAGTCTGGAGCTGCCCGGGGAGTTGGCCAAGCACGCCGTGTTCGGAAGGGACAATGCCGGTGGCCATTGCAAATAAATTTCACAACGCACTGAAACAGCATTAATTTAGTCGAATAATTCATTCCGGGCATCGTCCTTTTATAGAATCACAGAACATTAATGTGAGCGCAGGTTTTTTCTGTATCTATCAGTTTCTGGTATGTGAATGTGGGTTTTATTCTGTACCTGTCTATTTCTGGCATGGAAGAGTGGGTAAAATGCTATAGCTCTCAGTCTCTAGTATGGGTATATTTTCTATTACGAAGTCTCTGGTGTGTGAATGCGGTTATTAGCTGTCATAGTGTCATGGAGTCATATCGGCACAGAAGGAGGCCATTCGGCCCATCGAGTGCGTGCCGGCTCTTTGAAGAGCAATCCGGTCAGTCCCATTCCCCCGCTATATCCCCGTTGCCCTGCAAGTTTATTTCCCTCAAGTGCCTATCCAGTCACCCCTTGAAAACTTTCAGTGCCTCCGCTTTCACCACTTCCGTCGGCAGCGAGTTCCAGGTCCTCACCACTCGCTGCGTAAAAAAGTTTTTGGTCACACCCCCCCCTGTATCTCTTGCCCAAAACCTTAAATCTGTGTCCCCTAGTTCTTGTACCATCAAGTAGTGGGAACAGCCTTTCCCCGTCTAGCCTATCGAAATCCATCATTATCTTGTACACCTCTATCAAATCACCCCGCAACCTCCTTTGCTCTAATGAAAACAAATCCAGCTTCTCCAACCTGTCCTTGTAGCTAAGATCCCTCATCCCCGGGACCATTCTGGTAAATCTCCTCTGCAGCCTCGCAAGTGCCTTCACATCCTTTCTAATGTGCAGTGACCAGAACTGGATGCAATACTCCAGTTGTGGCCTAACTAGCGCTTTATAAAGGTTCAGCATAACTTCTCTACTTTTGTACTCAATAGCTCTATTTATGAAGCCCAAGATCCCATATGCTTTGCTAACCACTCTCTCAAAATGTCCTCCCAGCTTCAGGGACATATGCACATTAACTCCCAGGTCCCTCTGTCCCTGCACACTATTTAAAACTGTGCCATTAAGTGTATATTGCCTCTCCCTGTTCCTGCTGCCAAAATTCATCACCTCACACTTCTCTGTATTAAATTTTTCAGATTCTGGCATGTGAGTGTGGATTTTATTCGGTATCTGTCAGTCTTTGTTGTGTGAGTGTGGCTTTATTCTGTATCTTTCAGTATCTGCTAAGTGAGTGGTGTTTTCATTTGTATCATTCAGACTCTGCTATGTGAGTGGGATTTTGTTCTGTATCTGTCAGTTTTGGTTATGAAATGTGGGTTTTATTCAGTCCCTGCTAGTTTCTGGTATGTGAGAGTGGGTTTATCTCTGTATCGGTCAGTTTATGATATGTGAGTGTGTGTTTCCTTCGGTAAATCTTAGCTATTTCTATGTAAGTATGGGTTTTACTCTATCTCTTAGTCTCTGGTATGCGAGTGTGGTTTTTAATGTCTATCTCTTAATCTCTGGTATGTGATTGTGGATTTTACCCTATACCTGTGTGGAAACGTGAATAAAATGGACGACGAATTGGCTTACAAAGAATGGCTTCACAGAAGGAAAGTCTAGATTAGATTAAAGAGTGCAAAGCTAGCAGAAAGGAGAGAGACCTGCCCCAGCCTGGGGTCAAGATGATTGACTAGCTATTGTGCGGCGCCCAATCACGATCCGGCACTTTAGGGAGGCAGGTGCAGCAGTGAGACAAGTCAGGACTTGCCCGCCAGACTGAAGACCAAGTCATGGCCAAACTGAAAGGGCTAAAGGGACCCCCATTGGAGAATGCTTGTTGCCAGGGAAGTGATGTAATGACCCATGCCTCACTGTATAAAAGGGGCTTCCCTGCCCGTACTCTCACTGTCTCTCTTTTTGGCTAGAAGCCGTGTGGATCATCAAGAGGGTCAGACACCTCCCGGGGACGTAAATGCTGGCAACACGTGCCTAACCCGGTGTGACTCTCGGGACACGAATGTATGGTAGAGAACCTCAATGTACTGTGTAACCATCGCCGAACAGTTGGAAGTAATAAAGTGTTGTTTTAACTCTCCGAACCCTCGAGCCTGAATTACTCTTCATACAGCGGAACTCCAGACGAGAACCTAGGAAAACCCGGTTCTAACAACTTGGCGTAGTCGGCAGGATCGCCAGACATCAAGAAAGGGGAAAAAGGTAAGCGCTATAATTTATTGTGCCCTTTTTGCACCCTGTCTCTGCGATCTTTATTGAACAAACCAACCGGGTAGCGTACCCTCTGGCTGGCGGTTTACGGAGCACAGTGTCCCATTGCTAGCACGCGACGGAGTCTGGGACTCTGATCTATTGATAAACTTATTCGTTAAGTCTACGACCTGTGGCAACATGACGGAACCAAGTAAAAAAGCAACGACGGAAAAAGGAGGCAAAGCCCCTCCCGAAACCACGTTAGAAGAAATAGTAATCCAACTTAAACAGTTTATAGAAAGTACATTCGATGTCCCACAACATGAATATAATATTGAACAAAAATTTGGTGCCTCAAAAGGACAATGGTCCCTTGATGATATAAAAAGAGCATGGGGCAAGACCACCCGTATGAAAGGAGGGAAAAGAAAAACGGGCTGGGTATTGGCCACCTTGAAACAGTGTAGGCAGAGGGGAGAAATAACTCAAAGCGGCAGAGGCCAAAGAAAGAGAACAAAAAATAGCTCTCCATGAACAAATAACAAAATATAAAACCGAGTTAGAGGAACACCAAAAATGCCATGAAAAAGCAAACGAAAGAGCAGAAAAGTGGAAGGCAAAATCCAAGAAGGAAAGGGAGGCACATAGGGAAAGCCCAAAAGTGGTGATGATTACCCCGACGCCCTTGTACCCTACCTATCCTGCAGCCCCCCCTACAGCCCCTCCGGCATATGAACAGCCCACGCCCCAACCCCGATCAGACGAAGCCCATATTGCTAAAATAAATACTCCTCTTCCGGACTCATCAGACGAAGGAGATATAACCGAGAAACCACCCCCACGCCTTGCCCCCATCAGATTACAAGAACATGAAGTAGGCGGCCGAAATCTCCGAATTTATACCTATTGCCCGGCCAACCCAAAAGATATAGATCAATGGGCAACTGATATGCCGCACCCAAAGAAAAGCGGAGTAAAAGCCTGGCAGTTCTTGGAACGAAAAATAACAATCTATAACCTGCACCCATTTGATGGATGCCAGGTTATAGCAGTAGTAGTTAGCGCAAGAGAGTTGGCCGCCCTGGCAGCAATAGTAAATATGACCGTCACCAGACGAGCAAACGCCCTACTGAACGCAGCCAGACAAGCACACCAAGTGGCATTAGCGGCGCATCAAGCAGCCCACCCACCTCCAGCTGCCGGAGCCGTACTCCCTGCCGTACCCCCTGCCGTACCACCTCCAGCTCCACCAGTCCTAATGGTCCCCCCTGACCTAGCTATGATAGAGTCAGAAGCCGATAGGACAGAAGGGTGGACGGCCATTAGAAATTGGCTACAGGAAAGGGGCCCAACCAATCCAGACTGGTCCAAAATAGCCTCCTGTGTCCAAAAAGAAAAAGAAGACCCCAATGACTTCGCCGTTCGTTTTGCTAACTAGTGGATAGAGTACTCTGGCATGGGACAGAATACCGAAGCAGAGGTGGATGCCTGCACCCATGAACCCTTAAAAAAATGCATTTATGAATGGTTTGAGACCTGACCTGGCAAAATTGGTAAAATTAACAATGGCAGACTAGAAAACAAACGCAGTCTCTTTTGCAAACTTGACCCAACAAGTCGTAACCCAGGATAGAGAACACTGTGCCAATCTCCGAGTCATGAAACTAAACCCCCCCGGAGCGAGCAAGCTCTGCACCCCCCTCGGGAAACCCAGATAAGAAACCAGGCACTTGCTACAAATGTGGGAAAGAGGGACACTGGGCGAGAACATGCCGAGTGGGTAACAGGGGTAGATGAAGAAGCAACAACGGTGGAAGAGGTGGGGGAGGGCAATGGCAAGGACAGGCAGTCCCAGATAATCAACCCGGTACAAACCCGTGGCAGACCCTGGGCGCCGCCGGCCTTTATGACACCCAGAAAATTACCTCCTCCCCACCGACCCTTAGCCCTGGAGAAATGGCGATAGTGGAAATGTACCGGAACTCAAACTCCACCGGAAGGGAAACCTTCGATGGCATGGCCCGACAGCAAGCAAAAAACTAATAGACCCCACCAACGAACCCCTGAAGGTAGAGGTACCTTGGCAATTGAAAGCATTAATCACCCAAGCCAGGGACGGCCTCTATATGACTTTGTTGGTGGGAAAAACAGATAATTCACCCCCACTGAAAGTAGACTGCCTATTGGACACAGGAGCAGAATTGACGGTCTCTCCCACACAATATGCCCAAGAATGCCCGCTAGATGGGAAAACTGAGAAAGCCTTAGGGGCCAGTGGAGAAGACATCATCTTACATAGAACCCACAAAATGACCTTGTGTTTCGGCCCCCATGAAACAAGGGAACATATATGGATTGGACCCGTCACTGCCCCCATCATAGGCTTGGACATATTGACAAAGCTAGACTTTAGCCTACACTTCACTGGGAATGGAGGCATAGGCTGGACGGTCCAAAACGGCCCCCGCAGGATAAGAGCTGTGAAAGAGAATAGTAAGGACGAGTGGGGACTGAAGGACCATCCTATCTGGGCGCGAGATAAATATGAGTGCGGAACCCTACGGATAGATCCCGTAATGTTCACAGGGAAGCCGCCACCTTCCACAAAACAGTACCCTATAAGCCCCACCGCCATCGCCGGCATTTTGCCTATAATCGAACAACTGGAAAAACGAGGGGTGTTAATTAAGACACACTCTGCCTCCAACAGCCCCATGTGGCCAGTGGTAAAATCCAGTGGACAATGGCGACTGACCATTGATTATCGCAAGGCCAACGAGTGCATAGAACAAAAGACCCAATTGGTGGCAGACCCGTCAGTTATTTTTAACTCCTTGGGATCTGAGGAAGAAATCTTCTCAGTAATCGATATGGCCAATGGCTTTTGGGCCGTACCCTTAGCCAAAGAGGTGCAGCCGTGGTTCGCCTTTACGGTAAACCAACAACAGTACACCTGGACAAGGATGCCACAGGGCTTCCACAGCAGTCCTACGGTGTACCACCGAGCGATACAGACAGACCTACGAACACTGCCCCCTCTGGAATCTACGGTGATCCAATATGTAGATGATATCCTTATAGCCTCAAAGACAGAAGAGCAACACCAGAAAGACCTTCTGATAATCCTAGGGCACCTAGAGCGGGCAGGACACAGAGCAACGTGGGATAAAGCACAGATTAATAAAACCACAGTCACATACCTAGGACAACAGATATCCAAGGGAAATAGGGAACTGACGGCGGATAGGAAAAAAGCAATTCAAATGGCCGCATGCCCACGAACCATTAAAGCCCTGAGATCATTTCTAGGCCTGTGTAACTTCAGCCGCCTCTGGATAGAATCATACAGCCAAAAAGCGCAGCCTTTGACCAAACTGCTAAAGGACAATCCGGGTTCCAGGGATCAGATCGCATTAAACCCAGAGCAAATGAGAACGTTTGAAGAACTGAAGCCGCCCTATGTAGCGCACCGGCTTTAGCCATTCCCGATGTGCGGATGCCATCCCGCCTCTACGTACACGAAAAGGATGGGTATATGACAGCAGTACTAACCCAGGCCCACGGAGATAGACACAGGCCCGTAGGATACTATAGTACCCAGTTGGATTTGGTGGCCCAAGGATGGGGTAGCTGTCTGAGAGCTATGCAAGCAACCTGCCTAGCAATAGAAGTTACAGCCCCGGTAGTTTTATCACAAAAGTTGGTGGTTCAATGCCCGTACACCGTCCATGCATGTTAGGAATGAATAAGGTAGCTCAAGTGACCGCCTCTCGATGGACCACGATTATGGAAACAGATAATTTGATCATTACTAAATCCGGGCCGGGCAATCCAGCAAGCAAGATGCCCCTGACAAACCCCGAAGAACTAGAAAGTGACCACAACTGTGTAAACCTGTTAGACGCCATGCAGGAAAGGGCTGAGACGCAGGAACTGCCTTTACACAATCCCGAAATGGTCCTTTACACGGATGGGTCATCCTTTGTGGAAAAAGGAACCCGATTAACAGGGTGGGCGGTCACAACAGAATTTGCAGTAATAAGAGCAGGAAGTATGGGAGGAGGGACCTCAGCACAACAGGCAGAACGAGTCGCCCTCACCCAAGCCTGTCTCTATGCTCGAGACAAGACGGCCAATATATATACCGATTCTAGATATGCCTTTAGCATCGCTCATGACTTCGGACAACTATGGAAACAGAGATTTTCTGACAGCTGCAGGTACACCCATAAAAAATGGAAGAGAGGTAACAGCATTAATGGATGCCATTCAGTTACCCAAAGAAGTGGCCATACTAAACTGTAAGGGCCATAACAAAGAAGATACCCCTGAAGCCAGGGGCAATGCTAGGGCAGACGAAGCAGCAAAATATGCCGCCCGTACCATTGCCCCCCCCAACACCTCAGGTGCAATATATCACGACAAACAACGACCAAAGGGACATCTTACTCATGCAAAGAGAGACCCCAAGGGAGGAACAATGGACATGGTTAGAAAATGGGTTGCAACCCAATAAAGATGGCATATGGCAACATCTCAAAACGGGAGCAGTAGGATGCCCAAAGGAACTGATGCCGTTTTTGGCCCAACAAATACACTCGTGTGGACACATAGCCGCACAGCAAATGACAGCCAGATTCCAGAGAAACTGGTGGGCAAAAGGGTTTTGAACTCAAGCCCAAAGAATAGTGGAGCAATGTGTGACATGCCAAAAAGTAAATCCCGGACAAAAAAAATTGAAGTACCAATGTTAAAAGCACCCGCTCCAGCAGGGCCCTTCCAACATTTGCAGGTTGACTATATTTCCTTGCCAAAATATCAGGGATATACAGATGTATTGGTGATGGTCGACCGCTTTTCACGATGGATCGAAGCCACCCCAGTTAGAAGTGCCACCGCTGCTGCAACCGCGAATGTCTTGTGTAAAGACTACATTCCTAGATGGGGTGTGCCCTTATGTATTGACTCAGACCAAGGCACACATTTTGCGGGAGAAATAATTAAAGAACTTTGTAGACTACTACAAATAAAATGGTCACTGCATTGCCCATACCACCCCCAATCATCAGGACAAGTGGAAAGAGCAAACAGGACAATTAAACAACAGCTCACTAAGTACCACTCGGAAGGAGTGCCATGGCCTCAGGCCCTATCCCTCGTCCTATGTAGTATTAGAGCCACCCCGAATAGGACCACTGGACTCAGTCCCTATGAGGCCGTTACCGGTAGACCAATGTCGCTATCCGGAACAATAGATCTACGTCGGGCTGACATTCATCTTCTAAGTGATACAGTATTAAAGTATTGTAAAGATCTAACTGATGCTGTCAGTTTTGCTTCCCAACAGGTCAGTGCAGCTTGGCAAGAACCCCCACCGGGAGGGCACAGTTTAGTCCCCGGGCTACAAGTTTGGGTGAAGAAAATAAAGCCAGCCCCCCTGGAAGACAAGTGGGAAGGTCCATATGTCATCCTGCTGACCACAGAAGCAGCCGTGAAAGTACAAGGAAAAAAAGCTTGGATACACGCAACACACGTGAAAAGAGATACGACAGGAGCCTCAACAGAAGAATAAATTGGACTTATTGTGGACTATGATTCCCATCAGCATACTGTTAGCCATCTCCTTTACCCCTTTTCTAACATGGGTAGGAAGTATAGAGAATAACCTATTTTAATCAGACCCACCTACAGATACACGGAAACCGGAGTGTATGTTACCCTCTAGCCACATCAGTGGAATCCTTGTTTGCAGCCACACCAGGTTGGCAACCCCTCCCACTATATACCGCCCACACCACGAAACAGAAATGCGAGGGCCAGATGGGCCGATATAGCCAGGGCATTCGAGGGCGATGCGTGCAGCTAATAAGTTCGACAGACCCCGTTTGCCGAGGGCCCGCGGGTAAGAACTGCACAACGTCAGGTAGCTATCCCCTGTGTTTTACGGGTAAGGGATGGGGATGCGTATATTCCCTTGTCACCCAGGACAATACCTGCATACAACAACAATGTGCCCGACACTGCTGTCAGGCACCCAGGGGCCAGCTGGCTTGTACATGCGATGAACAAAGGTGCTTTAATGTGACAGCAGGAAGACAATTTATTTGTGGTCGGTGTAATGGGACCCATGTATCATCCGGTAAATGGACCTTCCCATTTGATACATTTCAGCTGTCCGGGTCTGGGGGAAACTCAAATGACCCCCTTAACTATTATTATAAACAGTTTGCGAAGGTTGATAGCCGGGAGGTCAAATGCTACCGAGCAAAGAACGGATTTGCGTTCCTCCTCAATGGAACATATACAACAGCGACGCCAAAACTCCCCTCTCTCTTCGCGGTAGGAGTAATCGCCCCCGTAGCTGTTCCCTGCCCCACCAATATACCATCCAGACGGAAACGCCGGGCAGTCTCCAAGGAGTTCTGTGCAGATTGGCGGGACCCGACCACACTGGGTAGCTCGGTAGGGTGGGGTATTCTTTCGGCCATATCACTGGGAGGGGGCGCAGGAGTAATAGCAGCCAAGAATAGGAATTATCTAATGTGCGGAATCACCCTCCTGGGCAATAGCACCATTAAAGCATTAACCGCCATAAATAAGGAAATGGCAACCCTACGTCTTTTTAGCATGCAAAACCGATATGCTTTGGACTACCTCTTGGCACAAGAGGGAGGTGTGTGTCAGATTATAGGAGACAAATGTATCACAAACGTCAATAGTGAGAAATAAAATATCCAAGACACTATAGACAAGATTAAAAATCAACTGGACGACTTCATTGAAGCCGGAGGGGGTGAAGGATGGTTTGCATGGCTGAGAACATTGGGACACAAATTAATGTATAGTTTGATTGTTACAAGTGGTGTAATTTTGGGAATTATTATTTTTGTAACTATTATCAAGTGTTGTATAAAACGTGCAGGAGCTACGATATCCCCTCACCTCTCCCGAATTAGGGTAGAAGTAGACGCAGCAGAGGAGGCGAAATCCCCAGAGGAAGCCTGTTCGGTCCTACACAGTTATCTGTAAACTCGAAATTAAAACCCTTTTGGTTGTGTTCATGGCCAGAACACAAACAAAACGGAGCCACGGGGTATGGTCTTGATAAAGTGCACTATCAAGAGGATACCTCGTATATAATGATTCTTGGAGATTGTACAAAGAATCAAAAGGGAGGAATGTGGAAACGTGAATAAAATGGACGACGAATTGGCTTACAAAGAATGGCTTCGCACAAGGAAAGTCTAGATTAGATTAAAGAGTGCAAAGCTAGCAGAAAGGAGAGAGACCTGCCCCAGCCTGTGGCCAAGATGATTGACTAGCTATTGTGTGGCGCCCAATCACGATCCGGCACATTAGGGAGGCAGGTGCAGCAGTGAGACAAGTCAGGACTTGCCCGCCAGACTGAAGACCAGGTCATGGCCAAACTGAAAGGGCTAAAGGGACCCCCATTGGAGAACACTTGTTGCCAGGGAAGTGATGTAATGACCCATGCCTCACTGTATAAAAGGGGCTTTCCTGCCGGTACTCTCGCTCTCTCTTTGGCTAGAAGCCGTGTGGATCATCAAGAGGGTCAGACACCTCCCGGGGACGTAAATGCTGGCAACACGTGCCTAACCCGGTGTGACTCTCGGGACACGAATGTATGGTAGAGAACCTCAATGTACTGTGTAACCATCGCCGAACAGTTGGAAGTAATAAAGTGTTGTTTTAACTCTCCGAACCCTCGAGCCTGAATTACTCTTCATACAGCGGAACTCCAGACGAGAACCTAGGAAAACCCAGTTCTAACACCTGAGAGTTTCTGGTGTGTGAGTATGGATTTCACTCTGTACCTGTCGGTCTCTGGTATGCAAGTGTGGTTTTCCTCTGTATCATTCATGCTCTGGGATGTGAGTATTACAACTTTCATTTCCTCGTATTTGAGTGGGATTTTATACGGTACCTATCAGTTTCTGGTGTGAGCGCCCTGGTTTTGCACTGCATCTGTCAATTTCAGTTGTGTGAGAGTGGGTTTTAATCAGTACCTCTCAGTTTCTGGTATGTGAGTGTTTGTTTGACACTGTATCTGTCAGTGTCTTTTATGTGAGAATTGATTTCACTATCGTTGCCACTCTCTGGGATGGGAGTGCGGGTTTGACTCTGTATCTGTCAGTTTCTGATTTGAGAGTTTGGGATTTTTTTCTGCACCTGTCAGTTTCAAGTACGTGAATGTGGGTTTCATTCTGTATCTATCAGTTTCTCGTATGGAAGAGCTTGTAAACGTTTACACCTGTCTGTCTTTGCTATGTCAGTGTGGGTTTTACTCTGTATCTGCCATTTTCTAGTATGTGAATGTGTATTTTATTCAGTACCTGACAGTTTCTGGTATTTGTGAGTGAGTGTTACTCTCTAACTGTCAGGTTCCAATATGTGATTGTGTGTTAATAAGTACCTACCAGTTTCTTGTACAGAAGTGTGGATTTTAGTCATATCTGCCTGTCTTTGTTATGTGAGTGTATGTTTTACTCTGTATCTGCCAGGTAGTCATTCTCAGCGACCGTAAGTGACTGTGATTCGATCTCAATCTGTCATTCACTGTCTGAATGTATGACTCACTGTGTCTCAGTCTCTGGTACAGTTTGAGAGTGTGGGATTGATTATGCATCTGTTACACTGGTAATGTGAGTGAGGGGAAGATTCATTATGTAATTGACAGTCTCTTGTACTGTACTATTCTTGCTCTGTGTGAATGTTGGATTCTGTTCCTTCTCCATCTTGTGTAGGCCAATGCTAATATGAAATTATCTGTGACTGTCTCAGGAGGAGATTTGCTTTAGTCTGTTACCTCCCATTCTCTAGTCTTGTATTTCAGTTGTTGGGTTTGATAGTCCATGTACAGTCAGCAGTGTGGATTGACAGTGGATCAGTGTCTATCTGTTTGTGAGTAAGGGAATGAAAATGGTTCTGCCTGTCAGTGCAATGTGTTTGGCCTTTGAAACAATATCTTATTCTGCTGCTCCAAGTGACTGTGAGATTTATAATGTAACTCTGGGAATTCGGGTCACTGTGGGACTGACTGCTTCTGCTGCCTGTGATAATAAGATTGAGGCCAGTTCAGTGTCTCTGCGCTCTGTGAGTGATAATGTACTTACTGTGTGTGAGAAGGAGCTGCCTGCACTGTTCCTTGTGTTCCGGGTGGAGGAAAGATCACGTTCATTCTGGCTCGTTGAAGTATTTTGCCATGAGAATAATAATATGAGAACAGAATTAGTTATAAGATATGGACAGGTGCCGGTTGAATATAAAAATAAAGTTATAATTAATGTATTTGTTTGTAATAAAGTTAAGTATCTGGAGAGAGGAAACCGTGATACAAACAGTGTCATTATCTGACCTCACTGCAGTACAGCGGCACTCAGATTCTCCACACCAGGTGGGTAGGACGGTTCTATAGTAAGTTATCAGCATCCAGACACAACCCAAATCCAGCACTGGACCATGAATGGGTCAATCGATTGGCACAGTCCAGGTTTATATCTCCCATTACCATTGGACTACCTGTAAATATCTGAATCGTTTCGTGGAATATAACAACTGGTTCCTGGGCTGTACACCATTGTTTTCAATCTGTTGAAACCGAGTTGAGGGCCTGTGTAGTTAACAGAATGTCCGGATCCTGATGGATCCAAGGGAGCGACAATGTATCTCCTTAAACACTGTTCTGGAGAACTGAACGCACCCAAACAAAATAACCAATTTTTGAAACGTGTTCTTTCACAAGCCTCTCTAATCTTTGAATTAATGAATTCTGTCACTTCAATACCGTCATCAGGAGATCTGCAGAAAACTTCCATTTCCATTTGTAGTCCTCTCTTGTCCTCAATTCTAACCATGGATTCTTCATTGATTGCTTTCCCTTACTTATATCTTCTCTGACTAAGTCTTTAATGTTATATGTATTCAATAAGGGGAACCCCTCCTCCTCTACAGTTGCCCTATCCTTTCTAAAGTCTTTCTAACCTGGAATATTAAACACCCAATCATGACATGACCTAGGGGCCATAGATTTATAGTAATTGGTAGAAGGATTCGAGGGGACTTGAGGAGAATTGTTATCACCCAGAGCATGGTGGGGGTCTGGAATGCACTGCCTGAAAAGTTGGTAGATGCAGAAAACCTCAGCATGTTAAAAAGTACTTGGATATGCACTTGAAGTGCTGTAACCTGCAAGGCTATGGACCTAAAGCTAGAAAGTTGGATTAGGCGGGATAGCACTTTTTGGGCTGAAAGGCCTCCTTCTGTGCCATACAGTTCTATGATTCAATGATCTGGTATGAAAGTGAGGGCTTTGTTCTGAAATTGTTAGTATCTGGTACGTGAGTGTGGGCTTAATTCTTTAGCTGTGTTGTCTGATATGAGTTTGGATTTTACTCTTTACTAGTCAATTCCGGATATATGAGTATTTGTTTTCCTTTCTACGTGTCAATTTCTGCTATGGAAGAGAGGGGTTACTCTGAATCTGTAAGATTCTGCTATTTGAGCTTTATCTGTCTGTATCTGCGATGTGAGTTTTGTTTCTTGCCCTACATTATCTTTCTGTTAGCCAAATGTGGGTTTTATTATGTGCCTTTCAGCTTCTAGTATGTGTGTGCGTGTTTCAATCTGTATCTGTCTGTCAATTGGATGTGAGTGTGCTTTTTTTCTTTTTAACTGTCAGTGTCTGATATGTGAGTATGGAATTAATTCTGTATCTGTTTGTTTCTGGTATGTGCAGGTGGGTTGTAGTATGTACCTGCCAGTTTCTGTTATGTGAGTGAGGATTTTAATCAGTACCTACCAGTTTCTGGTATGTGAGTGTGTGTTTTACTTTATAGATGTCTGTCTCTGGGATGCGATTGTGGGTTTTAAACTGTATCTGTCAATCTCTGGGCTGTGATTAGGGCTTTGCTCTTTGCCTGACAGTTTCTGGTATGTGACTATGGGTTTGCTTCTGTACCTGTCAGTTTCTGGTATGCTGGTTGGATTTTAGTATTTCACTGTCAGTCTCTGCGATGTGAGTTTGGGCTATTTCCATATCTGTCAGTCTCTGACAAATACAGTGTAAAGCCCATACTCACAGCTGTGTTACTGATGTGTGAGTGTTGATGTTACTCTGTACCTGTCGTGTCAGTCTCAGGTACTGTAAGTGATTGTGATTCTTCTCAATCTATTATTCTCTGTGTCTCTCGGTCTCTGGTACTGATTGTGAGTGTGGGTTTAATTCTGTAGCTTGTAAGTTTCTGCTACTTCTTGCGAGTGTGGGATTGATTATGTATTTGTTAGATTTGGAATGTATGTCAGTGGAATATTCATTATGTCATTGACAGTCTCTTGTACTATACTATTCTTGTTCTTTCTGACTGTTGGATTCCATTCCTTCTCCACCTTGTGTAGGCCAATGCTAGTTTGAGATTATCTGTGACTGTCTCAGGAAGAGGTTTGGTTCAGTCCATTACCTCCGACTCTCTTGTCTTGTATGGTAGTTGTTGGGATTGATAGTCCGTTTCCGTGCACTAGAGACGGTACAGAGGAGATTTACAAGGATGTTGCCGGGAGTAGAGAATCTTAGCTATGAGGAAAGACTGGGTAGGCTGTGTCTGTTTTCTTTGGACCAGAGGAGTCTGAGGGGAGACCTTATTGAGGTTTATAAAATTAGGGGGGGGGGGGGGTAGAGAATGTGGATAGAAAGGACCTATTTCCTTTAGCAGAGGGGTCAAAAACCAGGGGGCACAGATTTAAAATAATTGGGGGAAGGTTAAGAGTAGATTTGAGGGGAAATTTCTTCACCTAGAGCACTGTGGGGGTCTGGAACTCACTGCCTGAAAGGGTGGTAGAGGCAGGAACCCTAACCACATTTAAAAAGTACTTGGATGTGCACTTGGGATGCTGTAACCTGCAGGGCTACGGACCAAGAGCTGGGAAGTGGGATTAGGCTGGATAGCTCTTTGTTGGCCGGCGCGGACACGATGGGCCGAAATGGCCTCCTTCCGTGCTGTAACTTTCTATGATTGTATACAGCCAGCAGCGGGGATTGACTCTATATCAGTGTCTATCTGTTCATGTGTGTGAGTGAGGGAGTGAAAATGGATCTGCCTGTCAGTGCGATATGTTTGGACATTGAAACAACATTTATTCTACTGCTGCAAGTGACTGTGGGATTTATAATGTAACTCCGGGAATTCGGATCACTGTGAGACTGACTGCTTCTGCTACCTCTGATAATAGGATTGAGGACAGTTCTGAGTCTCTGCGCTCTGTGAGTGATAATGTACTTACTGTGTATGAGAAGGAGCTGCCTGCACTGTTCCTTGTGTTCCGGGTGGAGGAGAAAATACGTTTATTCTGGCTCGTTGAAGTATTTTGCTACGAGAATAATAAGAGCACAATATTCGTTATAATATATGGACAGGTGCCGGTAGAATATAAAAATAAAGTTATAATTAACATGTATATTTATAATAATTTAAAATATCTGTAGAGGGGCAACCACGATACAAACAGTGTCATTGTCTGACCTCACTGCAGTACAGCGGCACTCAGATTCTCCACACCAGGTGTGTAGGACGGTTCTATAGTAAGTTATCAACATCCAGACACAACCCAAACCCAGCACTGGACCATGAATGGGACCACCCGATTGGCACAGTCCAGGTTTACATCTGCCACTCCCAAGGGACTATATATAAAATTTTGGCTCGCTTCTTGGAATATAACCACAGGCAAATAGTCTGTACAAACAATTGTTTTCAGTCTATTGAAAGCGAGTTGAGGGCCTGTGTAGTTAACAGAATGTCACAGAGCCCGGATTCTGATGTATCTGGAGGAGCGACAATGTATCTCTCGATCACCAGCAACACTGTTCTGGAGAACACAACGCACCGAAACAAAATAACCGATTTTTGAAATGTGTTATTTCACACTACTCACCTGCTGCCTGCAATAGATGCACTTTGTGAAACTGCTCACATCCTCACAGTCAGGCTGTGCTTCCACTGTTCACTGTCCTAGAACAACAAACACGGTGAGACTGGAACCGATTCAGGAGCATTCACTACTGATTTGGGGGAAGAAAGCAGCAATGATTTGAAGGTGCGAGGTGATTTACTTTCTATGTTACCTTACACTGTCCACATAAAGCCCGAGAATGGCCTCTCCCTTCCCCCACTCACTGCATGTCCCGGAACTAGTTCCTTATCCACTCTGCCTTTTACAAACAGACCCCGGCTGCCGTTGAACTTACCCCGACTCAAAATCCATCTGTGGACACAGACCCAGTGCGATGTGCTGCTTACTCGGGACCGTGATATCTCCGCTCCCCGATGTGCTCAACGATCATCAGCCGAGCACAGAGGAAACGGCACCCGCTGGCAGAGCTGTGGGAGAAACAAAAAGATAGGAGCAGGAGTAGGCCATTCGGCCCCTCGAGCCTGCTCCGCCATTCAATGAGATCATAGCTGATCATCCAAATTCAGTACACTGTCCCTGCTTTCTCCCAAATATCCCTTGATCCCCTTTGCCTTAAGAAATATATCTAACTTCTTCTTGAATATATTTAATGAATTGGCCTCCACTGCCTTCTGTGGTAGAGAATTCCACAGGTTCACCACTCTCTGGGTGAAGAAATTCCTCCTCATCTCTGTCCTAAATGGCTTACCCCTTATCCTTAGACTGTGACCCCTGGTTCTGGACTCCCCGACCATCGGGAACATCCTTCCAGCATCTAGTCTGTCTCGTCCTGTTAGAATTTTATAAGTTTCAATGAGATCCCCTCTCATTCTTCTAAACTCCAGCGAGTATAAGCCTAATCAACCCAATCTCTCCTCATACGTCATTCCTGCCATCCCAGGCATCAGCCTGGTGAATCTTCGCTGCACTCTCTCCATGGAAAGAACATCCTTCCTCAGATAAGGTGACCAAAACTGCACACAATACTCAAGGTGTGGTCTCACCAAGGCCCTGTACAACTGCAGCAAGACATCCTTGTTCCTGTATTCGAACCCTCGCTACAAAGGCAAACATACCATTAGCCTTCTTAACCGTCTGCTGCACCTGCATGCTTACCTTCAGCGACTGGTGCACAAGGACACCCAAGTCTCGTTGCACTTCCCCTTCTCCCAATCTATTGCCATTCAGATAATAATCTGCCTTCCCGTTTTTGACACCAAAGTGGATAACCTCGCATTTATCCACATTACAATGCATCTGCCATGATTCTGCCCAATCACCCAACCTGTCCAAATCATACTGGAGTTTCTCGGCATCCTCCTCACAGCACACACGCCCACCCAGCTTTGTGTCATCTGCAAACTTGGAGATATTACATCTAGTTTCCTCATCTAGATCATTAATATATATTGTGAATAGCTGGGGTCCTAGGACCGATCCCTGCGGTACCCCACTAGTCACTGCCTGCCACTCGGAAAAAGACCAGTTTATTCCACATCTTTGCCTTCTGTCTGCCAACCAGTTCTCTACCCAAGTCAATACCTTGCCCCCAATCCCATGTGCCTTAACTTTACACGCTAATCTCTTATGCGGGACATTATCGAAAGACTTCTGAAAGTCCAAATACACCACATCCACTGGTTCTCCCTTATCTATTTTACCAGTTACATCACCAAAAAATTCCAGTAGATTAGTCAAGCATGATTTACCTTTTGTAAATCCATGTTGACTTTGTCCTTTCCTGTCACTGTTTTCCAAGTGCTCTGCTATTACATCTTTTATAATGGACTCTAGCATTTCCCCCACTACCGATGTCAGGCTTACTGGTCTATAATTCCCCATTTTCTCTCTACCACCTTTTTTTGAATAGTGGGGTAACATTAGCTACTCTCCAATCCATCGGTACTGTTCCAGAGTCTATCGAATTTTGGTAGATGACCAGCAATGCATCTACTATTTCTCGGGCCACTTCCTTAAGTACCCTAGGATGTAGATTATCAGGCCCTGGGGATTTATTGGCCTTCAATCCCGTCAATTTCGCTAACACCATTTCCCTACAAATACTGATTTCTTTCAGTTCCTCCCTCTCGTTTGACCCTATGTTCCCTGACATCTCTGGGAGGTTATTTATGTCCTCCTTTGTGAAGACTGAACCAAAGTATGTATTTAATTGGTCTGCCATTTCTTTGTTCCCCATTATAAATTCCCCTGATTCGAACTGCAAGGGACCTACATTTGACTTCACCAATCTTTTTCTCTTCACATATGTATAAAAGCTTTTACAGTCAGTTTTTATGTTTCCTGCAAGTTTACTCTCATATTCTATTTTCCCCCTCTTAATTAATCTCTTTGTCCTCCTTTGCTGAATCCTAAACTGCTCCCAATCCTCAGGTTTACTGCTTTTTCTGGCCAATTTATATGTCCTCTCCTTGGATCTTATGCTATTCCTAATTTCCCTGGTTAGCCACGGTTGAGTCATCTTTTTTGTTTTATTTTTATGCCAAACTGGGATGAACAAATTCTGCAGTTCATCCATGCGATCTTTGAATGTTTGCCTATCCACCATTAGCCCTTGGAGTAACATTCCCCAATCAAACCTACCCAACTCACGCCTCATACCATCGTAGTTTCCTTTATTTAAATTCAGGACCCTAGTCTCCAAGTCAACTACTTCACTCTCCATTTTAATAAAGAATTCTATCATATTATGATTGCTCCGACCCAAGGGGCCTCGCACAACAAGATTGCTAATTAATCCTTTCTCATTACATAATACCCAGTCTAAGATGGCCTGATCTTGAGTTGGTTCCTCGACATATTGGTCCAGGAAACCATCCCGTATACACTCCAGGAATTCCTCCTCCACAGTATTGTTACTAATTTGGTTAGCCCAATCTATATGTAGATTAAAGTCACCCATGATAACGGCTGTGCCATTATTGCACGCTTCTCTAATTTCCCTTTTAATGCCATCCCCAACCTCCGCATTACTGTTTGGGGGTCTGTATACCACTCCCACTAATGTTTTCTGCCCCTTGGTATTTCTCAGTTCTACCCATACAGATTCCACATCATCAGAGCTAATATCCTTCCTTACAATTGTGTTAATCCCCTCTTTAACCAGCAATGCTACCCCACCGCCTTTTCCTTTTTGCCTACCTTTCCTGAATATTGAATACCCCTGGATGTTGAGTTCCCAGCCTTGGTCACCCTGGAGCCATGTTTCCATAATCCCAATCATATCATATTCGTTTACCTCTATTTGCGCAGCTAATTCCTCCACCTTATTACGAATGCTCCTCGCATTAAGACACAAAGCCTTCAGGCTTGTTTTTTTAATGCTCTTAGACCTTTTAGAATTATTATTTACTGTGGCCATGTTTGATTTAAACCCTTGATTTCTCTGACTGCCACCTTTGTTTTTCTCCTTCCTGTCTTTTGCTTCTATCCTTGTTTCCCTTTTCTCTGTCTCCCTGCTCAGGTTCCCAACCCCCTGCCATTTTAGTTTAAATCCTCCCCCAGAGCACTAGCAAACACTCCACCTAGGACATCGGTCCCGGTCCTGCTCAGGTGCAAACCGTCCGGTTTGTACTGGTCCCACCTCCCCCAGAACCGGTTCCAATGTCCCAGGAATTTGAATCCCTCCCCCTTGCACCATTCCTCTAGCCACGTATTCAGCTGAAATAGCCTTCTATTTCTACTCTGACTAGCACGTGGCACTGGTAACAATCCTGAGATTACTACCTTTGAGGTCCTATTTTTTAAATTTACCTCCTAACTCCCTATATTCAGCTTTTAGGACCTCATCCCGTTTTTTACCTATATCATTGGTACCTATATGCACCACGACAACTGGCTGTTCACCCTCCCCCTCCAGAATGTTCTGCAGCCGCTCTGAGACATCCTTGACCCTTGCACCAGGGAGGCAACATACCATCCTGGAGTCACGTTCGCGGCCGCAGAAACGCCTATCTATTCCCCTTACAATTGAAACCCCTATTACTATAGCTCTCCCATTCTTTTTCCTCCCTTCCTGTGCAGCAGAAACACCCACGGTGCCAGGAAGTTGGCTGCTGCTGCCTTCCCCCGGTAAGCCATCCTCCCCAACAATATCCAAAGCGGTATATCTGTTGGGAGGGGGATGGCCACAGGGGACCCCTGCACTACCTGCCTGCACCTACTGCTCTGCCTGGTGGTCACCCATTCCTTTCTTGCCTGTGCAGCCTTTACCTGCGGTGTGACCAACTCGCTAAACGTGCTATCCACGACGTCCTCAGCTTCGCGAATGCTCCAATATGCATCCACTCGCAGCTCCAGCGCCACAATGCGGTCTGCCAGTAGCTGCAGCTGGATACACTTCCCGCACACGTGGTCGTCACGGACAGAGGAAGTGTCCCTGATTTCCCACATAGTGCAGGAGGAGCATAACACGGCGCCGAGCTGTCCTGACATGACTCACCCTTTTAATTAATTCAAATTAAATTAAATCAAATCAATCCCAATTACACCACTACTAAATGATATACTCAAGGGCCCTTGTTTAACAGCAGTCCCCGCTACACCACAGAGACTCTAGAAACTATAAACCACAGAATTTAAGTATGGAAAAAAGAAGTGAGAAATACTCACCAACCAATCACTTATCTGCTTTCTGGTGACGTCACACTTCGATTACTTTTTACTTCTACGATAGCAAAATACTGCGGATGCTGGAAAATTGAAACAACAGAAAACACTGGAAAAACTCAGCAGGCCAGGCAACATCCGTGGAGAGAGAAACAGAGTTAATGTTTCAGGTCGAAACCCTTCGTCAGAACTGAGAAAAAAAGCAGGAAATGAAACAGATAAAAAAGCAAAGGGGAGGCTGGGGGGAGGAATAAAAGAACAAAAGGGGTGGTCTATGGTAAGTAGAGACATTAAGAGATGCTCAAGGCAAGACGAGATGGTAATAGGACAGGTTAAGAAACAAAAGGTGGCTCAGAAGTGTGAAGTGTGAAATGCTGGCAGAATGAGAGACAGCTGCCGTGGGGGGGGAGAGGGAGAAAAAAAAGGGAAAAGGCACAAACCAAAAGGGTGGACAAATATATGTGGTAGGGGCCGAGGTTATGATCTGAAATTGTTGAACTCGATATTGAGTCCGGAAGGCTGTAAAGTGCCTAATCGGAAGATGAGGTGCTGTTCCTCGAGCTTACGCTGAGCTTCAGTGGAACAATGCATGAGGCTGAGGACGGTGAGGTCTGAGTGGGCGTGGAGAGGTGAATTAAAATGACAAGCGACCGGAAGCTCGGGGTCACCCTTACAGACTGAACGGAGGTGTTCCGCAAAGCAGTCACCCAATCTGCGTTTGGTCTCCCCAATGTAGAGGAGACCACATCGTGAGCAGCGAATACAGTATACTAGATTGCAAGAAGTACAAGTAAATCGCTGTTTCACCTGGAAGGGGTGTTTGGGGCCCTGGAGAGTGGGAAGGGGGGGATGTATAAGCGCAGGTGTTGCATCTCCTGCGCTTGCACCGGAAGGTGCCGGGCGAAGGGGTGATAGAGGAGTGGACTAGATTATCTGTCTTCCGCTCTAAGATTGGTAAACCGACCTACTCCTCGGGCTCGCTTTTATATGCCGCCACTCCGAGGTCCGCACCGCCGCTGCTGTGGGCCTACCTGCTCCTCGTGCTCGGTTTTATACGCTGCCGCCGCCACTCCTAGGTCCGCGCCGCCGCTGCTGTGGGAAGGGAGCCCGCATGGGCCGTCCCGTCGGTTGAAACACTGTGCGGGGAAAGGGGGCGGAGCTGAAGCGTGAAAGCTGGGGGCGGAGCTGAAGCTCAGAGGATGCTGTCTCTGCTCTGTCTGTCACTCTGATTCTGTCTCCTCCCACCCTCTCTCACACTCTGCCTTTCTCAAACAGATCCGGGCTGGCTTCATAAATTTATCAGGACGGTGAGACTTTATCATTCAGTTTATATTCCTGTGAGGAATTGTCAGGTCTGGAAGAGGTTAAGGAAGCAAAGGACTGGGAACAGGCGGATCCAAGCGCCACGTAAAATGATTAGTGACAACATCCAGGGCACGAAACAAAGGCTCTTCAAAGAGCCACCCACCGCCTCAGAGAGGGAGAGCAGTGACCTTGGACCGGGAGCGGGGATTTATTTGCGTGGGGAATAGCTTCAGAATTATAATGATTATGGGGTTACAAGTGACTCTTTGGCCCGGAACCTGTATTCTCCCCTCACGGTGAAAAGCTCTTTTAGTCTTCCTGGGTGTCCATGCGCTCAGTGTTCTGTTTCCATTCAGCTTTTATATATCAGACAGATGGTGTGACGGGGAACCGGAGCTTTCCACGACACAATAGGTTAAGTTGAGCTGCTGTGACAAGAGGCCAATTTGTGAGATTATTCACCTTCTGAAGTTTGCTTCCTGCCCAGATACTGTCGGGGACGATGGAATTCAAAGGGTTTAAGAAAAGTCATTGGATGGACTGTAATGACTCCAGTTCTAACTGTCGGAGCCCGCTGTAACCTGAGGCTACTTCGGATTGGTCGCTTGATTGGAATCGCATTTCCTTAACAGAACTAACTATTGGCCTCAATTGATCAATTTTAAAATTAAGTTAGAAACATTCCACCAAATTCAAAAAAGAAAGTCTTTTATTTTTAATTATTAAATTCGACAGTGACAGACATTAAAATGGGACAGAGTCAGTAATTTTCTGATAATTTTCTAACCAGATTGAAAGGACGTTAGCCCGAATGAATAAACTGATGAAATCAGTGCATTAAACTGGCGGCTCCTTCAGAGAGGCTGTGGGTGGCTCTTAAAAGCGCCGTTGTGTTTTCTATATTTCTGTCAGTAAATTGTGGAGTTTTACTTGGAGCTGGCGTACTTGGCCACCCCGTGCTTGGCCAGCTCCCCGGGCAGCACCAGACTCACGGTGGTCTGGATGTGTGTACACAATCCGCACACTCCAAACTATTAGTCATGATGTGGAGATGCCAGTGTTGGACTGGGGTGGACAAAAATGAGAAGTCGCACAACACCAGGTTATAGTCCAACAGATTTATTTAATTTTACAAGCTTTCGGAGCTGCTGACTGAGGAGCAGCAGCATCAGAGTGGTGGTCTCTGTGAGCAGGAAGAGGAGAAGGAGAAGGAGACCAGATAGCAGGCCACCACCAACAACCAACAACCACAACTGAGGTGCCTGGAGAGAGAGGACAGGAGAGGAGAAAGATAAGAAAGGAAGGCCAAGGCCATTAACAACAGAGGAGAGGCCTTTCCACACTGCCTCCTCAATTGGCCTCCATTTTAGGCGAGGGAGAGAGGGGAGAAAACAACAAAACATCCATCATCTGTTTGGAAGGAGGAAGGAAGGAAAGAACAACAGCTACAGGTGGGTGTTATTTCTGGGGCACTCTCCCAGAGACTTTGTTTTGTAGGTGGGGGGAGGAAAGAAGAAAAGAAGAGGGCCGGAACATCTAAGGGGTGAGTGTGTGTGGCTTCTGTAAAAGCTAGGCCGCACACACCATATTAAACACCCCTTTCCCATTGCCTGACCTGGGACAGCTGGAGCTGCCTAGGTGAAGTTCCCCAATTAATTATATCCAATTGGGCATCGTTAAGACCTGGTGCAGGACTGAGCCTGGGCATCTCCAGCTATCCCAGGTGAAGACACCTTCTCCCCCCACCAGAAGACCACCACCAAAGACTTTTTACATCGGAGAGTGCACCCCCCTGCCAACACCCACCCACCCACCATCCTGAGTGGCGACCCTGCCCTTGCGGCTTCCCTCCTTCCCACCCCCCTCTCTCTCTCTCTTTGTCTCTTGTCTCTCTCTGCCTCTCTCTCTCTAAGAGGCACCTCATTATCTTTTTAATTAAGTACCCATTGAGCAGAGGGCAGAAGGCCCCTCTCCTAATTAATTCATAAAAAGGGAGAGGTGTGCCTTCAATTTAAGAGCTCCCTCTGCTCAGGGGAAAACAAAACCGAGGCCATTAACACCTTCAGGCCTGTGACTTGGGGTGAGTGTAGCCCTTAAAGAACCCTCCATTATGGCGAGTACATCTTCGTCGGTGGCGGGGGCAGCGAGGACGTACGCGAGCGTGGCAGCCGCGGCCACGGCCGCAGCCACGAGTCCTCCTGTTACCCCGTCACCTTTTACCCTCCTTACGAGGAAGAATGGGGTCAAGAGCTACACTCACCCCAACATGACTATAGAGGCGTGCGTTAAAGCCATGGCTGGGGTTGTCGGCCCTTCAGCCATCGTCGCCGCCTCTAAAATGTACGGCAAGGCTGTGTTCTTCCTGGGGTCGGAGCGGGCGGTGTCCCTGGCCATCGAGAAGGGGCTCACCGTGGGCGGGACCTTCCTGCCGGTGGACCCCCTTGAGGCCACCGCGCAAAGGATTGTGGTTTCCAACGTCCCGCCCTTTGTTCCGGGTGAGCTCCTCCTCCCCCACCTACGTCAACTGGGGGAGGTGAGGTCGGGGATCACACCCATCCCGCTCGGCTTCCGGGAAGCCAGCCTTCGGCACGTCTTCTCCTTCCGGCGCCAGCTTTTCGTCCGGCTGGCGCGGGAGGAGGACGCGGATGGCGCGTTCACGGTGCTCCACGGGGGGACCGCCCACCGCGTCTTCTGGACCTCGGACGGCGTGCGGTGCTACGCCTGTAAGGAGGTGGGGCACGTCCGCAAAAACTGCCCCGCCTCCAAGGCCGCCACGACACCTGGCGCGGCCGGGGTTGGCGCCGCCGCCCCCCCTCCCCCTGATACTGTCCGCGCGTCGACGGCGACGGATGCGCGGTCGAAATCGGAGGCCAACTCCACCACGGCCTCCGGCGGGGAGGAGGGAGAGCGTCCGGGGGGAAGGAAGGCGCGTAGGAAAAATAAACACATAAGGGCGGATCCCCTCGCGGAGGAAACATCTGAATTGGCCGAACTCACGCCCGAGTATATCGCGGAGTTGGTCGGGACGCATGAGACTGGGGGGGTCCTCGTGCCCGGGCCCGTGACCGCAACCGCCGAGGCGGCTAAATCAAGACCTGCGGCCGGGCTCGGGCCCGAGGGGCCCAAGAAACCCAGTCGTCGGAAGGGGGCAGAGAGGGAGGCCCCAGCAGACATGGAGGCCTCCCCCTCTCCGGGCCCCAACTTGTTAAAAAGAAAGCTCCGCCCCCAGCAGGAGGACTGCGAGGAGGAAGGTCCCTCCGCAAAAGGGGGGCAGTCGCCCGCCGCGGGTGCTGCGCCCCACCCCACCACCGTCATCGTCGCGCGCGATCGGCAGGGGTCGTCTGTCCCTCGGGAGGGTGAGACAGACGAGTCTGTCCGACCTGTGCCTCCCGGGGATGGGGAAGAGACCCTGCCCGTGGGGGGGGGCGCGGAACAACCCGCGGAGGGAAATGTAGTACCGGAACCGTTGCTCCTCGCCGGGTCGGGCGTCCTGGGGACTGGGGCGGGCGAGGCCAAAGAGGCTGAAGCCGAGCCCGCCTTTTATAACCCAGACATCTCCCAGGGACTGCTCGACCTGGTGGAGGAGTGTAGCAATCCCCAGCCTGCTGGGTCGGAGGTTGGTGGCGGGGAGACGGAAAGCCCCCTGACTCCGTCTCTGTTGTTGGCGCCGGACGTGCTGGAGGAATTTGGGATTATTTTCTCCCCGGTTTCTCCGGTCGCCCCGGCGCCTGAGGCGGGGGGGGGCCCCGAACCGCCGCCGCCGCCTCCCGGCCCGGCGCCCCTGAAGGAGCCCAGGGTGGACTCCTCTGCCACCGATCCTGGGGGTGGGATCGTGACGGAGGCGGGGCCGGCCGGTGCGGCCGAGCCGTTCGCTGCACCCCGTGCGACGGACGGGTCGGCCGTCGGTGACGACCTCCCGGAGGAGGACGGGGACTCGGTGTTGGGCAACGAGGACGATTTGGAGTCCATCGGCAGCGAGGTGATGGACGCCCTCGTGCCCTTCACTGACTCTCCCCTCATCCCCGTAGGGGAACTCCGGGATTTTATGGCCGTGAGCCAGGGTCGTCACAAGAAGATCCGGCTGGCCCTCGACAAGTGGTCGGAGCTGACGCTGCTCGTCGTGTCCGTCCGCGCCGCCGTTAAAATCATGGGCGCGGACAAGGACGTTGACCGGCTCGAGCTGCGTCGGCTCAAGACGTTCCACACTGGGCTGCTGAGGGAGTGGCGGTCGTCAGTGACCGCCCTCCCTCCCCTCCGTTAGGTAGAGGTTGCACTATGCTTCTGAGATGAAGATAACCATAGCCAGCCTCAACATCAACGGCAGCAGGGAGGCGCGCCGTAGATTCAATAACTTCTCGGTCCTTCGGGACGGGAAATATGCGGTGTGCTTCCTGCAAGAAACCCACACCGTTCCGGGAGACGAGGCCACGTGGCTCCTGGAGTGGCAAGGAGGGGTCAGCATGAGTCACCTCTCCAACAATTCCTGCGGGGTGGCTGTCTTGCTGGCCCCGCATTTTCAGCCGGAGATCTTGAGGGTCAAGGAGCACGTGCCGGGCCGCTTGCTCCAGGTCACTGTTCGCCTGGGAGGCGTGCCGCTCCATTTAGTGAACGTGTACGCCCCCCGGACCGGTGCGCAGCAAGTGCGCTTCTTCGGAGAAGTGTCCGCTCTTCTGGGCTCCATCGACGTGGGCGAGTGCGTCATCCTCGGGGGGGATTTCAATTGTACCCTCGAGGCGCGGGACCGGTCGGGTCCCCCGCGAAGCCCGGCGGCGATGGAGAAGTTGCGGGACCTGGTCGGGTCCTTCGACTTGGTGGACGTCTGGCGAAATCTCCATCCCGACTCCAGCGCCTTCACGAGCGTGAGGTCTGGAGGAGGAAGGTCCAGAATCGACCGCCTTTACATTTCCCGGGCGTACGTCTCCTGCGTTCCGGCGGCTTCCATGCGGCCGGTGCCGTGCACGGACCACCACCTGGTGTGGGCGGAGCTCGCTCCGCTGCGCGCGCGGGGGGGGTCCGCGTACTGGCATTTTAACAACCTGCTGCTGGAGGACGCGCGGTTCCGGGATTCGTTTCGCCGGTTCTGGGCCGACTGGAGAAGGAAGCGGGGAGGCTTCCCCTCCTTGAGGCTATGGTGGGACGTGGGCAAGGCTCACGTCCGCGTCTTCTGTCAGGAGTACGCGAAGGGGTCGACCAAGAGGCGGGAGGCCCGGGTCGGGCGATTGGAGAAAGAAGTGCTCGACCTGGAGTCCCGTCTCGGTCAGGTCGTCGAGGACCCGGCCCTGCGGAAGGTGTACGAAGAGAAGAAGGGCGCGCTGAAGGACCTGCAGCTGGTCGGGTCCCGAGGCGCGTACGTGAGGTCGCGGATCCAGTTCCTGCGGGACCTGGACCGCGGCTCCCCCTTCTTCTACTCGCTGGAAAAAAGACGGGGGGTCCGTAAGCAGCTCTTGGGGCTGCTGGCCGACGACGGATCTCTGGTCTCGGATCCGGAGGGCATCAGCGCGGAGGCCCGGGCCTATTACGGGGCTCTGTTCTCTTCGGATCCGTCCAGCGAGGATGCGCGCAGAGTTTTGTGGGAGGACCTGCCGAAGGTCGGCCCGGAGGGCGCCGAGAATTTAGAAGCTCCGCTAAGCCTGGCGGAGCTGACCGGCGCCCTGCGCCAGCTCTCGAGGGGCAAGTCCCCGGGGCTGGACGGGCTGACCGTGGAGTTCCACAGGGCGTTCTGGGACGTCTTGGGGGACGACTACGCGCGGGTCCTGGGGGAAAGTCTGGCGACCGGGGAGATGCCCCTCTCTTGGCGCAGGGCGGTCATCGTCCTGCTGCCCAAGAAGGGCGATCTCCGCCTACTTAAGAACTGGCGCCCGGTCTCCCTCCTCAGCACGGACTACAAAATTTTCGCCAGGGCTATGTCTGCTCGCCTTGGCACCGTGCTGGCCCGCATGATCCACCCCGACCAGTCCTACACGGTCCCGGGCCGGAGTATCCACGATAACATCCATCTGGTCCGGGACCTGGTCCACCATTCCCAGAGGGCTGGTCTGTCGGTCGCCTTCTTTTCCCTGGATCAGGAGAAGGCGTTCGACAGGGTGGATCACGAGTATCTTTTCGGGACTCTGCGCGCGTTCGGGTTCGGGACGCATTTCGTCGCCCGGATCCGACTTCTGTATGCCGCCGCGGAGTGTCTCATTAAAGTTAACGGGTCTTTGACGGCGCCCCTTCGCTTCGGGAGGGGGGTGCGTCAGGGATGCCCCATGTCCGGTCAGTTATACGCCGTTTGCGTGGAGCCTTTCCTGCGCCTCTTGCGGAAGAGGTTGACGGGACTGGCTCTGCAAGGGCCGGGCGTGGAGGTGGTCCTCTCGGCTTACGCCGATGACGTGCTCCTCGCGGTCACGGATCCCGTCGACTTGCGGAGGATGCGAGAATGCCAGCAGATTTACTCGGACGCATCCTCCGCCAAGATCAACTGGGAGAAATGTTCTGGACTCCTGGTGGGCCCATGGCGGGTGGACTCCCTGCCGGAGGAGTTCGGGCCTTTCGCCTGGAGCACCACGCACCTCCTCTACCTGGGAGTCTACCTCAGCCCGGCCGAGGACGCCTGGCCGGCGAACTGGCAAGAGCTGGAGGCCAAAGTCACCGCTCGCCTAGGGCGCTGGACAGGACTGCTCCGAGTGTTATCCTACAGGGGTCGAGCGCTGGTCATAAACCAGCTGGTGGCCGCCATGTTGTGGTACCGGTTGGTCACTTTGATCCCTCCCCCTGCGTTTGTCGCCAAGATGCAGAAGAAGCTCGTCGACTTCTTCTGGGACAAAAGGAAGCACTGGGTCTCTGCCGCGGTTTTGAGTCTCCCGCTTAGGGAGGGCGGTCAGGCGCTGGTGTGCCTTCGCACCCAGGCGGCGACTTTCCGTCTTCAGACGCTGCAGAGATACCTGTACGTGGAGAATCCTCCTAGGTGGCGTGCGCTGGCGACGTATTTCTTCCGCCAGCTGCACGGCCTCAATTACGACACGCAGCTCCTGTTTGTGAGAGTGGGTGGCACGCGTGCCAGCCTGCGGGAGCTGCCTGTCTTCTACCAGGAACTGCTATGGGTTTGGAACAGCGTTGCCTCCGAGCGCAGTTCTCCCCCGTCAGGAGCGGCGGCCGTCCTTCGGGAGCCGCTGTTCAGGAATCCGCACCTCCACGACCGCGGGTTCGGCTGGCTGGCGGAGGGCAGGGCTGTGCCCGGTAAGGTGACCAGAGTCGGGGACCTGCTCGATGGCGGAGGAGCGGGCTGGATGGCGCCGGAGGAGTTGGCGAGGCGCATGTCCTGGGTCAACGTCCGGCTCGCGGTCAAAGCCATCGAGTCGCTAAAAGTGGCACTGGGCCCCGTCTCCACTAGGTGTGTCGAGGAGGCTCAAGCACGTGGGGCGATCCCGTCCGAACTGACCCCCGTTCGGACGGAATTCCTTATCGGCGCCCGGCCCCGAATCCTCCCTCGGGAGCCGCCGCCTCACCACTTGAGCCTTCTCGGAGAAATGCCCTCCGTGCCCTTTCAATCCGCACGGAGGCATTTCCTGTACGGGCTGCTCCTGCACACTCTCCACTTTGCCATCTTCGTCTGCCGTCCGGACACGCCTTGGCGTACCATCCTGCCGTCCGGCGGAGGCGAAGGTCCCCATTGGAAGGCTCTCTACGCGGGAGTCTTCCCTTGTTCTATTGGGGACTTGGCCTGGAGGGTGTTGCACGGAGCAGTCCCGTGCAATAGGATTTTAAGTAGGTTTACGGACTCCCAGGCTGCTTGCCATTTCTGCGGCCTGGAGGAGTCCGTTTATCACATTTATGTTGAATGTGAGAGGTTGCAGCCCCTCTTTCATTATTTGAAGGGGCTGCTCCTCAATTTCTGGTTGCACTTCAGCCCCACGCTCCTGATCTACGGTCACCCGGTGCGGAGGGGAGCGGGTAGGTCGGAGGACCTCCTCGTAGGACTGCTCCTGGGCCTGGCCAAAAAAGCCATTAATTGGTCCAGGCAGCGGGCGGTCGAGGGGGTCGTTCGGCCCGATTGCCTGCCTCTCTTCCGCGGCCATGTTCGCGCCCGGGTGGCCCTGGAGATGGAGCACGCAGTGTCCGCCGGCACGCTTGAGTTTTTCCGCGACCGGTGGGCGCCGCGGGGACTGGAGTGCATCGTCACCCCGGACTTTCAAATTTTAATTTGATTTATTAAGTTTCATTTGAAGTTTTAATTTGATTTACAGTAAATTTGTGTTGTCCAACCAAAAAGAGGAACACCAGGTTATAGTCCAACAGATTTATTTAATTTTACAAGCTTTCGGAGCTGCTGACTGAGGAGCAGCAGCATCAGAGTGGTGGTCTCTGTGAGCAGGAAGAGGAGAAGGAGAAGGAGACCAGATAGCAGGCCACCACCAACAACCAACAACCACAACTGAGGTGCCTGGAGAGAGAGGACAGGAGAGGAGAAAGATAAGAAAGGAAGGCCAAGGCCATTAACAACAGAGGAGAGGCCTTTCCACACTGCCTCCTCAATTGGCCTCCATTTTAGGCGAGGGAGAGAGGGGAGAAAACAACAAAACATCCATCATCTGTTTGGAAGGAGGAAGGAAGGAAAGAACAACAGCTACAGGTGGGTGTTATTTCTGGGGCACTCTCCCAGAGACTTTGTTTTGTAGGTGGGGGGAGGAAAGAAGAAAAGAAGAGGGCCGGAACATCTAAGGGGTGAGTGTGTGTGGCTTCTGTAAAAGCTAGGCCGCACACACCATATTAAACACCCCTTTCCCATTGCCTGACCTGGGACAGCTGGAGCTGCCTAGGTGAAGTTCCCCAATTAATTTAATCCAATTGGGCATCGTTAAGACCTGGTGCAGGACTGAGCCTGGGCATCTCCAGCTATCCCAGGTGAAGACATCTTCTCCCCCCACCAGAAGACCACCACCAAAGACTTGTATTACATCGGAGAGTGCACCCCCCTGCCAACACCCACCCACCCACCATCCTGAGTGGCGACCCTGCCCTTGCGGCTTCCCTCCTTCCACCCCCTCTCTCTCTCTCTTTGTCTCTTGTCTCTCTCTGCCTCTCTAAGAGGCACCTCAATTAACTTTTTATTAAGTACCCATTGAGCAGAGGGCAGAAGGCCCCTCTCCTAATTAATTCATAAAAAGGGAGAGGTGTGCCTTCAATTTAAGAGCTCCCTCTGCTCAGGGGAAAACAAAAAAAAAAACCGAGGCCATTAACACCTTCAGGCCTGTGACTTGGGGTGAGTGTAGCCCTTAAAGAACCCTCCATTATGGCGACCACATCTTCGCCGGTGGCGGGGGCAGCGAGGACGTACGCGAGCGTGGCAGCCGCGGCCACGGCCGCAGCCACGAGTCCTCCTGTTACCCCGTCACCTTTTACCCTCCTTACGAGGAAGAATGGGGTCAAGAGCTACACTCACCCCAACATGACTATAGAGGCGTGTGTAAAAGCCATGGCTGGGGTTGTCGGCCCTTCAGCCATCGTCGCCGCCTCTAAAATGTACGGCAAGGCTGTGTTCTTCCTGGGGTCGGAGCGGGCGGTGTCCCTGGCCATCGAGAAGGGGCTCACCGTGGGCGGGACCTTCCTGCCGGTGGACCCCCTTGAGGCCACCGCGCAAAGGATTGTGGTTTCCAACGTCCCGCCCTTTGTTCCGGGTGAGCTCCTCCTCCCCCACCTACGTCAACTGGGGGAGGTGAGGTCGGGGATCACACCCATCCCGCTCGGCTTCCGGGAAGCCAGCCTTCGGCACGTCTTCTCCTTCCGGCGCCAGCTTTTCGTCCGGCTGGCGCGGGAGGAGGACGCGGATGGCGCGTTCACGGTGCTCCACGGGGGGACCGCCCACCGCGTCTTCTGGACCTCGGACGGCGCGCGGTGCTACGCCTGTAAGGAGGTGGGGCACGTCCGCAAAAACTGCCCCGCCTCCAAGGCCGCCACGACACCTGGCGCGGCCGGGGTTGGCGCCGCCGCCCCCCCTCCCCCTGATACTGTCCGCGCGTCGACGGCGACGGATGCGCGGTCGAAATCGGAGGCCAACGCCACCACGGCCTCCGGCGGGGAGGAGGGAGAGCGTCCGGGGGGAAGGAAGGCGCGTAGGAAAAATAAACACATAAGGGCGGATCCCCTCGCGGAGGAAACATCTGAATTGGCCGAACTCACGCCCGAGTATATCGCGGAGTTGGTCGGGACGCATGAGGCTGGGGGGGTCCTCGTGCCCGGGCCCGTGACCGCAACCGCCGAGGCGGCTAAATCAAGACCTGCGGCCGGGCTCGGGCCCGAGGGGCCCAAGAAACCCAGTCGTCGGAAGGGGGCAGAGAGGGAGGCCCCAGCAGACATGGAGGCCTCCCCCTCTCCGGGCCCCAACTTGTTAAAAAGAAAGCTCCGCCCCCAGCAGGAGGACTGCGAGGAGGAAGGTCCCTCCGCAAAAGGGGGGCAGTCGCCCGCCGCGGGTGCTGCGCCCCACCCCACCACCGTCATCGTCGCGCGCGATCGGCAGGGGTCGTCTGTCCCTCGGGAGGGTGAGACAGACGAGTCTGTCCGACCTGTGCCTCCCGGGGATGGGGAAGAGACCCTGCCCGTGGGGGGGGGCGCGGAACAACCCGCGGAGGGAAATGTAGTACCGGAACCGTTGCTCCTCGCCGGGTCGGGCGTCCTGGGGACTGGGGCGGGCGAGGCCAAAGAGGCTGAAGCCGAGCCCGCCTTTTATAACCCAGACATCTCCCAGGGACTGCTCGACCTGGTGGAGGAGTGTAGCAATCCCCAGCCTGCTGGGTCGGAGGTTGGTGGCGGGGAGACGGAAAGCCCCCTGACTCCGTCTCTGTTGTTGGCGCCGGACGTGCTGGAGGAATTTGGGATTATTTTCTCCCCGGTTTCTCCGGTCGCCCCGGCGCCTGAGGCGGGGGGGGGGCCCCGAACCGCCGCCGCCGCCTCCCGGCCCGGCGCCCCTGAAGGAGCCCAGGGTGGACTCCTCTGCCACCGATCCTGGGGGTGGGATCGTGACGGAGGCGGGGCCGGCCGGTGCGGCCGAGCCGTTCGCTGCACCCCGTGCGACGGACGGGTCGGCCGTCGGTGACGACCTCCCGGAGGAGGACGGGGACTCGGTGTTGGGCAACGAGGACGATTTGGAGTCCATCGGCAGCGAGGTGATGGACGCCCTCGTGCCCTTCACTGACTCTCCCCTCATCCCCGTAGGGGAACTCCGGGATTTTATGGCCGTGAGCCAGGGTCGTCACAAGAAGATCCGGCTGGCCCTCGACAAGTGGTCGGAGCTGACGCTGCTCGTCGTGTCCGTCCGCGCCGCCGTTAAAATCATGGGCGCGGACAAGGACGTTGACCGGCTCGAGCTGCGTCGGCTCAAGACGTTCCACACTGGGCTGCTGAGGGAGTGGCGGTCGTCAGTGACCGCCCTCCCTCCCCTCCGTTAGGTAGAGGTTGCACTATGCTTCTGAGATGAAGATAACCATAGCCAGCCTCAACATCAACGGCAGCAGGGAGGCGCGCCGTAGATTCAATAACTTCTCGGTCCTTCGGGACGGGAAATATGCGGTGTGCTTCCTGCAAGAAACCCACACCGTTCCGGGAGACGAGGCCACGTGGCTCCTGGAGTGGCAAGGAGGGGTCAGCATGAGTCACCTCTCCAACAATTCCTGCGGGGTGGCTGTCTTGCTGGCCCCGCATTTTCAGCCGGAGATCTTGAGGGTCAAGGAGCACGTGCCGGGCCGCTTGCTCCAGGTCACTGTTCGCCTGGGAGGCGTGCCGCTCCATTTAGTGAACGTGTACGCCCCCCGGACCGGTGCGCAGCAAGTGCGCTTCTTCGGAGAAGTGTCCGCTCTTCTGGGCTCCATCGACGTGGGCGAGTGCGTCATCCTCGGGGGGGATTTCAATTGTACCCTCGAGGCGCGGGACCGGTCGGGTCCCCCGCGAAGCCCGGCGGCGATGGAGAAGTTGCGGGACCTGGTCGGGTCCTTCGACTTGGTGGACGTCTGGCGAAATCTCCATCCCGACTCCAGCGCCTTCACGAGCGTGAGGTCTGGAGGAGGAAGGTCCAGAATCGACCGCCTTTACATTTCCCGGGCGTACGTCTCCTGCGTTCCGGCGGCTTCCATGCGGCCGGTGCCGTGCACGGACCACCACCTGGTGTGGGCGGAGCTCGCTCCGCTGCGCGCGCGGGGGGGGGTCCGCGTACTGGCATTTTAACAACCTGCTGCTGGAGGACGCGCGGTTCCGGGATTCGTTTCGCCGGTTCTGGGCCGACTGGAGAAGGAAGCGGGGAGGCTTCCCCTCCTTGAGGCTATGGTGGGACGTGGGCAAGGCTCACGTCCGCGTCTTCTGTCAGGAGTACGCGAAGGGGTCGACCAAGAGGCGGGAGGCCCGGGTCGGGCGATTGGAGAAAGAAGTGCTCGACCTGGAGTCCCGTCTCGGTCAAGTCGTCGAGGACCCGGCCCTGCGGAAGGTGTACGAAGAGAAGAAGGGCGCGCTGAAGGACCTGCAGCTGGTCGGGTCCCGAGGCGCGTACGTGAGGTCGCGGATCCAGTTCCTGCGGGACCTGGACCGCGGCTCCCCCTTCTTCTACTCGCTGGAAAAAAGACGGGGGGTCCGTAAGCAGCTCTTGGGGCTGCTGGCCGACGACGGATCTCTGGTCTCGGATCCGGAGGGCATCAGCGCGGAGGCCCGGGCCTATTACGGGGCTCTGTTCTCTTCGGATCCGTCCAGCGAGGATGCGCGCAGAGTTTTGTGGGAGGACCTGCCGAAGGTCGGCCCGGAGGGCGCCGAGAATTTAGAAGCTCCGCTAAGCCTGGCGGAGCTGACCGGCGCCCTGCGCCAGCTCTCGAGGGGCAAGTCCCCGGGGCTGGACGGGCTGACCGTGGAGTTCCACAGGGCGTTCTGGGACGTCTTGGGGGACGACTACGCGCGGGTCCTGGGGGAAAGTCTGGCGACCGGGGAGATGCCCCTCTCTTGGCGCAGGGCGGTCATCGTCCTGCTGCCCAAGAAGGGCGATCTCCGCCTACTTAAGAACTGGCGCCCGGTCTCCCTCCTCAGCACGGACTACAAAATTTTCGCCAGGGCTATGTCTGCTCGCCTTGGCACCGTGCTGGCCCGCATGATCCACCCCGACCAGTCCTACACGGTCCCGGGCCGGAGTATCCACGATAACATCCATCTGGTCCGGGACCTGGTCCACCATTCCCAGAGGGCTGGTCTGTCGGTCGCCTTCCTTTCCCTGGATCAGGAGAAGGCGTTCGACAGGGTGGATCACGAGTATCTTTTCGGGACTCTGCGCGCATTCGGGTTCGGGACGCATTTCGTCGCCCGGATCCGACTTCTGTACGCCGCCGCGGAGTGTCTCATTAAAGTTAACGGGTCTTTGACGGCGCCCCTTCGCTTCGGGAGGGGGGTGCGTCAGGGATGCCCCATGTCCGGTCAGTTATACGCCGTTTGCGTGGAGCCTTTCCTGCGCCTCTTGCGGAAGAGGTTGACGGGACTGGCTCTGCAAGGGCCGGGCGTGGAGGTGGTCCTCTCGGCTTACGCCGATGACGTGCTCCTCGCGGTCACGGATCCCGTCGACTTGCGGAGGATGCGAGAATGCCAGCAGATTTACTCGGACGCATCCTCCGCCAAGATCAACTGGGAGAAATGTTCTGGACTCCTGGTGGGCCCATGGCGGGTGGACTCCCTGCCGGAGGAGTTCGGGCCTTTCGCCTGGAGCACCACGCACCTCCTCTACCTGGGAGTCTACCTCAGCCCGGCCGAGGACGCCTGGCCGGCGAACTGGCAAGAGCTGGAGGCCAAAGTCACCGCTCGCCTAGGACGCTGGACAGGACTGCTCCGAGTGTTGTCCTACAGGGGTCGAGCGCTGGTCATAAACCAGCTGGTGGCCACCATGTTGTGGTACCGGTTGGTCACTTTGATCCCTCCCCCTGCGTTTGTCGCCAAGATGCAGAAGAAGCTCGTCGACTTCTTCTGGGACAAAAGGAAGCACTGGGTCTCTGCCGCGGTTTTGAGTCTCCCGCTTAGGGAGGGCGGTCAGGCGCTGGTGTGCCTTCGCACCCAGGCGGCGACTTTCCGTCTTCAGACGCTGCAGAGATACCTGTACGTGGAGAATCCTCCTAGGTGGCGTGCGCTGGCGACGTATTTCTTCCGCCAGCTGCACGGCCTCAATTACGACACGCAGCTCCTGTTTGTGAGAGTGGGTGGCACGCGTGCCAGCCTGCGGGAGCTGCCTGTCTTCTACCAGGAACTGCTATGGGTTTGGAACAGCGTCGCCTCCGAGCGCAGTTCTCCCCCGTCAGGAGCGGCGGCCGTCCTTCGGGAGCCGCTGTTCAGGAATCCGCACCTCCACGACCGCGGGTTCGGCTGGCTGGCGGAGGGCAGGGCTGTGCCCGGTAAGGTGACCAGAGTCGGGGACCTGCTCGATGGCGGAGGAGCGGGCTGGATGGCGCCGGAGGAGTTGGCGAGGCGCATGTCTTGGGTCAACGTCCGGCTCGCGGTCAAAGCCATCGAGTCGCTAAAAGTGGCACTGGGCCCCGTCTCCACTAGGTGTGTCGAGGAGGCTCAAGCACGTGGGGCGATCCCGTCCGAACTGACCCCCGTTCGGACGGAATTCCTTATCGGCGCCCGGCCCCGAATCCTCCCTCGGGAGCCGCCGCCTCACCACTTGAGCCTTCTCGGAGAAATGCCCTCCGTGCCCTTTCAATCCGCACGGAGGCGTTTCCTGTACGGGCTGCTCCTGCACACTCTCCACTTTGCCATCTTCGTCTGCCGTCCGGACACGCCTTGGCGTACCATCCTGCCGTCCGGCGGAGGCGAAGGTCCCCATTGGAAGGCTCTCTACGCGGGAGTCTTCCCTTGTTCTATTGGGGACTTGGCCTGGAGGGTGTTGCACGGAGCAGTCCCGTGCAATAGGATTTTAAGTAGGTTTACGGACTCCCAGGCTGCTTGCCATTTTTGCGGCCTGGAGGAGTCCGTTTATCACATTTATGTTGAATGTGAGAGGTTGCAGCCCCTCTTTCATTATTTGAAGGGGCTGCTCCTCAATTTCTGGTTGCACTTCAGCCCCACGCTCCTGATCTACGGTCACCCGGTGCGGAGGGGAGCGGGTAGGTCGGAGGACCTCCTCGTAGGACTGCTCCTGGGCCTGGCCAAGAAAGCCATTAATTGGTCCAGGCAGCGGGCGGTCGAGGGGGTCGTTCGGCCCGATTGCCTGCCTCTCTTCCGCGGCCATGTTCGCGCCCGGGTGGCCCTGGAGATGGAGCACGCGGTGTCCGCCGGCACGCTTGAGTTTTTCCGCGACCGGTGGGCGCCGCGGGGACTGGAGTGCATCGTCACCCCGGACTTTCAAATTTTAATTTGATTTATTAAGTTTCATTTAAAGTTTTAATTTGATTTACAGTAAATTTGCGTTCTGTCAAACCAAAAAGATCAACACCAGGTTATAGTCCAACAGATTTATTTAATTTTACAAGCTTTCGGAGCTGCTGACTGAGGAGCAGCAGCATCAGAGTGGTGGTCTCTGTGAGCAGGAAGAGGAGAAGGAGAAGGAGACCAGGCAGCAGACCACCACCAACAACCAACACATCCACAACTGAGGTGCCTGGAGAGAGAGGACAGGAGAGGAGAGAGAAAAGAAGGGAAGGCCAAGGCCATTAACAACAGAGGAGAGGCCTTTCCACACTGCCTCCTCAATTGGCCTCCATTTTAGGAGAGGGAGAGAGGGGAGAAAACAACACAACATCATCTGTTTGGAAGGAGGAAGGAAGGAAGGAAAGAATATCAGCTACAGGTGGGTGTGATTCTGGTGCACTCTCCCAGAGACTTTGTTTTGTAGGTGGGGGGAGGAAAGAAGATAAGAAGAGGGCCGGAACATCCAAGGGGTGTGTGTGTGTGGCTTTTGTAAAAGCTAGGCCGCACACACCATATTAAACACCCCTTTCCCATTGCCTGACCTGGGACAGCTGGAGCTGCCTAGGTGAAGTTCCCCAATTAATTTAATCCAATTGGGCATCGTTAAGACCTGGTGCAGGACTGAGCCTGGGCATCTCCAGCTATCCCAGGTGAAGACATCTTCTCCCCCCACCAGAAGACCACCACCAAAGACTTGTATTACATCGGAGAGTGCACCCCCCTGCCAACACCCACCCACCCACCATCCTGAGTGGCGACCCTGCCCTTGCGGCTTCCCTCCTTCCCACCCCCCTCTCTCTCTCTCTCTCTCTTTGTCTCTTGTCTCTCTCTGCCTCTCTCTCTCTAAGAGGCACCTCATCTATTTTTAATTAAGTACCCATCGAGCAGAGGGGAGAAGGCCCCTCTCCCAATTCAATCAACTAAAGGGAGAGGTGTGCCTTCAATTTAAGAGCTCCCTCTGCTCGGGGGAAAACAAAAAAAAAAAAAAAAAAAACCGAGGCCATTAACACCTTCAGGCCTGTGACTTGGGGTGAGTGTAGCCCTTAAAGAACCCTCCATTATGGCGAGTACATCTTCGTCGGTGGCGGGGGCAGCGAGGACGTACGCAAGCGTGGCAGCCGCGGCCACGGCCGCAGCCACGAGTCCTCCTGTTACCCCGTCACCTTTTACCCTCCTTATGAGGAAGAATGGGGTCAAGAGCTACACTCACCCCAACATGACTATAGAGGCGTGTGTAAAAGCCATGGCTGGGGTTGTCGGCCCTTCAGCCATCGTCGCCGCCTCTAAAATGTACGGCAAGGCTGTGTTCTTCCTGGGGTCGGAGCGGGCGGTGTCCCTGGCCATCGAGAAGGGGCTCACCGTGGGCGGGACCTTCCTGCCGGTGGACCCCCTTGAGGCCACCGCGCAAAGGATTGTGGTTTCCAACGTCCCGCCCTTTGTTCCGGGTGAGCTCCTCCTCCCCCACCTACGTCAACTGGGGGAGGTGAGGTCGGGGATCACACCCATCCCGCTCGGCTTCCGGGAAGCCAGCCTTCGGCACGTCTTCTCCTTCCGGCGCCAGCTTTTCGTCCGGCTGGCGCGGGAGGAGGACGCGGACGGCGCGTTCACGGTGCTCCACGGGGGGACCGCCCACCGCGTCTTCTGGACCTCGGACGGCGCGCGGTGCTACGCCTGTAAGGAGGTGGGGCACGTCCGCAAAAACTGCCCCGCCTCCAAGGCCGCCACGACACCCGGCGCGGCCAGGGTTGGCGCCGCCGCCCCCCCTCCCCCTGATACTGTCCGCGCGTCGACGGCGACGGATGCGCGGTCGAAATCGGAGGCCAACTCCACCACGGCCTCCGGCGGGGAGGAGGGAGAGCGTCCGGGGGGAAGGAAGGCGCGTAGGAAAAATAAACACATAAGGGCGGATCCCCTCGCGGAGGAAACATCTGAATTGGCCGAACTCACGCCCGAGTATATCGCGGAGTTGGTCGGGACGCATGAGACTGGGGGGTCCTCGTGCCCGGGCCCGTGACCGTGACCGCAACTGCTGAGGCAGCTGAATCAAGACCTGCGGCCGGGCTCGGGCCCGAGGGGCCCAAGAAACCCAGTCGTCGGAAGGGGGCAGAGAGGCAGGCCCCAGCAGACATGGAGGCCTCCCCCTCTCCGGGCCCCAACTTGTTAAAAAGAAAGCTCCGCCCCCAGCAGGAGGACTGCGAGGAGGAAGGTCCCTCCGCAAAAGGGGGGCAGTCGCCCGCCGCGGGTGCTGCGCCCCACCCCACCACCGTCATCGTCGCGCGCGATCGGCAGGGGTCGTCTGTCCCTCGGGAGGGTGAGACAGCGGAGTCTGTCCGACCTGTGCCTCCCGGGGATGGGGAAGAGACCCTGCCCGTGGGGGGGGGCGCGGAACAACCCGCGGAGGGAAATGTAGTTACGGAACCGTTGCTCCTCGCCGGGTCGGGCGTCCTGGGGACTGGGGCGGGCGAGGCCAAAGAGGCTGAAGCCGAGCCCGCCTTTTATAACCCAGACATCTCCCAGGGACTGCTCGACCTGGTGGAGGAGTGTAGCAATCCCCAGCCCGCTGGGTCGGAGGTTGGTGGCGGGGAGACGGAAAGCCCCCTGACTCCGTCTCTGTTGCTGGCGCCGGACGTGCTGGAGGAATTTGGGATTATTTTCTCCCCGGTTTCTCCGGTCGCCCCGGCGCCTGAGGCGGGGGGGGGCCCCGAACCGCCGCCGCCGCCTCCCGGCCCGGCGCCCCTGAAGGAGCCCAGGGTGGACTCCTCTGCCACCGATCCTGGGGGTGGGATCGTGACGGAGGCGGGGCCGGCCGGTGCGGCCGAGCCGTTCGCTGCACCCTGTGTGACGGACGGGTTGGCCGCCGGTGACGACCTCCCGGAGGAGGACGGGGACTCGGTGGGGGGCATCGAGGACGATTTGGAGTCCATCGGCAGCGAGGCGATGGACGCCCTCGTGCCCTTCACCGACTCTCCCCTCATCCCCGTAGGGGAACTCCGGGATTTTATGGCCATGAGCCAGGGTCGTCACAAGAAGATCCGGCTGGCCCTCGACAAGTGGTCGGAGCTGACGCTGCTCGTCGTGTCCGTCCGCGCCGCCGTTAAAATCATGGGCGCGGACAAGGACGTTGGCCGGCTCGAGCTGCGTCGGCTCAAGACGTTCCACACTGGGCTGCTGAGGGAGTGGCGGTCGTCAGTGACCGCCCTCCCTCCCCTCCGTTAGGTAGAGGTTGCACTATGCTCCTGAGATGAAGATAACCATAGCCAGCCTCAACATCAACGGCAGCAGGGAGGCGCGCCGTAGATTCAATAACTTCTCGGTCCTTCGGGACGGGAAATATGCGGTGTGCTTCCTGCAAGAAACCCACACCGTTCTGGGAGACGAGGCCACGTGGCTCCTGGAGTGGCAAGGAGGGGTCAGCATGAGTCACCTCTCCAACAATTCCTGCGGGGTGGCTGTCTTGCTGGCCCCGCATTTTCAGCCGGAGATCTTGAGGGTCAAGGAGCACGTGCCGGGCCGCTTGCTCCAGGTCACTGTTCGCCTGGGAGGCGTGCCGCTCCATTTAGTGAACGTGTACGCCCCCCGGACCGGTGCGCAGCAAGTGCGCTTCTTCGGAGAAGTGTCCGCTCTTCTGGGCTCCATCGACGTGGGCGAGTGCGTCATCCTCGGGGGGGATTTCAATTGTACCCTCGAGGCGCGGGACCGGTCGGGTCCCCCGCGAAGCCCGGCGGCGATGGAGAAGTTGCGGGACCTGGTCGGGTCCTTCGACTTGGTGGACGTCTGGCGAAATCTCCATCCCGACTCCAGCGCCTTCACGAGCGTGAGGTCTGGAGGAGGAAGGTCCAGAATCGACCGCCTTTACATTTCCCGGGCGTACGTCTCCTGCGTTCCGGCGGCTTCCATGCGGCCGTGCCGTGCACGGACCACCACCTGGTGTGGGCGGAGCTCGCTCCGCTGCGCGCGCGGGGGGGGTCCGCGTACTGGCATTTTAACAACCTGCTGCTGGAGGACGCGCGGTTCCGGGATTCGTTTCGCCGGTTCTGGGCCGACTGGAGAAGGAAGCGGGGAGGCTTCCCCTCCTTGAGGCTATGGTGGGACGTGGGCAAGGCTCACGTCCGCGTCTTCTGTCAGGAGTACGCGAAGGGGTCGACCAAGAGGCGGGAGGCCCGGGTCGGGCGATTGGAGAAAGAAGTGCTCGACCTGGAGTCCCGTCTCGGTCAAGTCGTCGAGGACCCGGCCCTGCGGAAGGTGTACGAAGAGAAGAAGGGCGCGCTGAAGGACCTGCAGCTGGTCGGGTCCCGAGGCGCGTACGTGAGGTCGCGGATCCAGTTCCTGCGGGACCTGGACCGCGGCTCCCCCCTTCTTCTACTCGCTGGAAAAAAGACGGGGGGGTCCGTAAGCAGCTCTTGGGGCTGCTGGCCGACGACGGATCTCTGGTCTCGGATCCGGAGGGCATCAGCGCGGAGGCCCGGGCCTATTACGGGGCTCTGTTCTCTTCGGATCCGTCCAGCGAGGATGCGCGCAGAGTTTTGTGGGAGGACCTGCCGAAGGTCGGCCGGAGGGCGCCGAGAATTTAGAAGCTCCGCTAAGCCTGGCGGAGCTGACCGGCGCCCTGCGCCAGCTCTCGAGGGGCAAGTCCCCGGGGCTGGACGGGCTGACCGTGGAGTTCCACAGGGCGTTCTGGGACGTCTTGGGGGACGACTACGCGCGGGTCCTGGGGGAAAGTCTGGCGACCGGGGAGATGCCCCTCTCTTGGCGCAGGGCGGTCATCGTCCTGCTGCCCAAGAAGGGCGATCTCCGCCTACTTAAGAACTGGCGCCCGGTCTCCCTCCTCAGCACGGACTACAAAATTTTCGCCAGGGCTATGTCTGCTCGCCTTGGCACCGTGCTGGCCCGCATGATCCACCCCGACCAGTCCTACACGGTCCCGGGCCGGAGTATCCACGATAACATCCATCTGGTCCGGGACCTGGTCCACCATTCCCAGAGGGCTGGTCTGTCGGTCGCCTTCCTTTCCCTGGATCAGGAGAAGGCGTTCGACAGGGTGGATCACGAGTATCTTTTCGGGACTCTGCGCGCATTCGGGTTCGGGACGCATTTCGTCGCCCGGATCCGACTTCTGTACGCCGCCGCGGAGTGTCTGATTAAAGTTAACGGGTCTTTGACGGCGCCCCTTCGCTTCGGGAGGGGGGTGCGTCAGGGATGCCCCATGTCCGGTCAGTTATACGCCGTTTGCGTGGAGCCTTTCCTGCGCCTCTTGCGGAAGAGGTTGACGGGACTGGCTCTGCAAGGGCCGGGCGTGGAGGTGGTCCTCTCGGCTTACGCCGATGACGTGCTCCTCGCGGTCACGGATCCCGTCGACTTGCGGAGGATGCGAGAATGCCAGCAGATTTACTCGGACGCATCCTCCGCCAAGATCAACTGGGAGAAATGTTCTGGACTCCTGGTGGGCCCATGGCAGGTGGACTCCCTGCCGGAGGAGTTCGGGCCTTTCGCCTGGAGCACCACGCACCTCCTCTACCTGGGAGTCTACCTCAGCCCGGCCGAGGACGCCTGGCCGGCGAACTGGCAAGAGCTGGAGGCCAAAGTCACCGCTCGCCTAGGGCGCTGGACAGGACTGCTCCGAGTGTTGTCCTACAGGGGTCGAGCGCTGGTCATAAACCAGCTGGTGGCCGCCATGTTGTGGTACCGGTTGGTCACTTTGATCCCTCCCCCTGCGTTTGTCGCCAAGATGCAGAAGAAGCTCGTCGACTTCTTCTGGGACAAAAGGAAGCACTGGGTCTCTGCCGCGGTTTTGAGTCTCCCGCTTAGGGAGGGCGGTCAGGCGCTGGTGTGCCTTCGCACCCAGGCGGCGACTTTCCGTCTTCAGACGCTGCAGAGATACCTGTACGTGGAGAATCCTCCTAGGTGGCGTGCGCTGGCGACGTATTTCTTCCGCCAGCTGCACGGCCTCAATTACGACACGCAGCTCCTGTTTGTGAGAGTGGGTGGCACGCGTGCCAGCCTGCGGGAGCTGCCTGTCTTCTACCAGGAACTGCTATGGGTTTGGAACAGCGTCGCCTCCGAGCGCAGTTCTCCCCCGTCAGGAGCGGCGGCCGTCCTTCGGGAGCCGCTGTTCAGGAATCCGCACCTCCACGACCGCGGGTTCGGCTGGCTGGCGGAGGGTAGGGCTGTGCCCGGTAAGGTGACCAGAGTCGGGGACCTGCTCGATGGCGGAGGAGCGGGCTGGATGGCGCCGGAGGAGTTGGCGAGGCGCATGTCTTGGGTCAACGTCCGGCTCGCGGTCAAAGCCATCGAGTCGCTAAAAGTGGCACTGGGCCCCGTCTCCACTAGGTGTGTCGAGGAGGCTCAAGCACGTGGGGCGATCCCGTCCGAACTGACCCCCGTTCGGACGGAATTCCTTATCGGCGCCCGGCCCCGAATCCTCCCTCGGGAGCCGCCGCCTCACCACTTGAGCCTTCTCGGAGAAATGCCCTCCGTGCCCTTTCAATCCGCACGGAGGCGTTTCCTGTACGGGCTGCTCCTGCACACTCTCCACTTTGCCATCTTCGTCTGCCGTCCGGACACGCCTTGGCGTACCATCCTGCCGTCCGGCGGAGGCGAAGGTCCCCATTGGAAGGCTCTCTACGCGGGAGTCTTCCCTTGTTCTATTGGGGACTTGGCCTGGAGGGTGTTGCACGGAGCAGTCCCGTGCAATAGGATTTTAAGTAGGTTTACGGACTCCCAGGCTGCTTGTCATTTCTGCGGCCTGGAGGAGTCCGTCTATCACGTTTATGTTGAGTGTGAGAGGTTGCAGCCCCTCTTTCATTATTTGAAGGGGCTGCTCCTCAATTTCTGGTTGCACTTCAGCCCCACGCTCCTGATCTACGGTCACCCGGTGCGGAGGGGAGCGGGTAGGTCGGAGGACCTCCTCGTAGGACTGCTCCTGGGCCTGGCCAAGAAAGCCATTAATTGGTCCAGGCAGCGGGCGGTCGAGGGGGTCGTTCGGCCCGATTGCCTGCCTCTCTTCCGCGGCCATGTTCGCGCCCGGGTGGCCCTGGAGATGGAGCACGCGGTGTCCGCCGGCACGCTTGAGTTTTTCCGCGACCGGTGGGCGCCGCGGGGGGCTGGAGTGCATCGTCACCCCCGGACTTTCAAATTTTAATTTGATTTATTAAGTTTCATTTCAAGTTTAATTGATTTACAGTAAATTTGCGTTCTGTCAAACCAAAAAGATCAACACCAGGTTATAGTCCAACAGATTTATTTAATTTTACAAGCTTTCGGAGCGCTG